>CM046464.1:17166409-18589743 GCA_025506415.1 Flaveria robusta | reverse complement strand
CACAACCACTTCTAAGTTCTTCTAAAGTCTGCAAAGCATTAAACGCCATCACCCACCACCACCCATGTCCGCCACCACCACCGTCCCCCACCACCACCGTCCGCCTCCACCCACCGTCCGCCACCACCTCCACCCACCATCCACCACCACCGTCCAGCACCGCCGTATGCCACCAACAATTGATTTTAGCAGTCTGCAAACGTTAAAAAACAGTCACTCTTCTTGTTGCAGACTGCAAAGGTTTGGTTCACTTTTTGTACTATAAATATTTGCAGATGTGATCTGAAAACTGTAGATATTTTGATGTAGAAAAAACAAATAGCACCTAAGATTCAAACATCTAAAATGCAGCCTCACATCATCACATTCGTCATTCAACTTGATCAGCTTCATGATGTTTTGAAATTCAATATTTTCTACAAGCTATGAGAGTGGCCTTTATCTTTTTCTAAAGGGCCTAGGGTTTTTCCACATAATCCTTTTTGCTTTTGCATTGGTCACATCCCTTTTGTTTTCTTTTTTAATGTACTAGTTTTGATGTATATCAATTATTATAATTTCCTTTATATTTTTTTAATAATCTATGATAATTATTTGTACTTTATTATTTATAATCATACTCCAGTCTCTCAAGTAATTTTTTTTGCTTATTTGAGTTCGCATTCTATTATATTATCACTTTCTGTAGGGATGAAAAGATGAATTATTATTTATCTTTTAATCTACTCTTATCGAACAAACATAACCTGTTGTACTTGAGCAATTAACTTCAATTAAAAACAGTAAATTTAATCCAACATCCAATTTCAAAACAAAATATTTTTTGTATGTTTGTGATATGTATTTCCTTCGTATTTTCTTCTGTACAATAGCATCTTTTTCTTATTCTCAAATCATTATGGAGTTAGTGCAATATACATATATGTATATGTATATTTCATGTGAATATTTACATGTGTATACATCTTTAAGAAGATCAATTTAGATCGAGTCTGAATCGAAAGCGGTAGGTCGTATACGTAAATATTATGAAATTTACATATATGCAAAATTATAGAAGTCAGAGAGGGGAAAAAGGAGAGAAAAGATAAATTATATACATAACAATATTTTTTACTCATATGCCCTTGTATTTAGTTTCTATTTATTTAATTAAAATCATATTTACACCTTCTACCCAATTTAATAACAATCATTGGTCAATTTAATCAAAGATTAATATTAATTTTAAAAATGAAGTCGTTTATGAAAAAAATCCTAACCCAATAACATATATGTAGGGTGAGTATCATTTTAAAACTCCTAAATATATTTAAAATAATACAAACTCATCTAGGCTTATAATTTAATCAATAGCTCAAACTAATAGTGTCATTTTAATAAATAATATAATATTTTTAATATGAAATAAATACACAAAGGGTAAAAAGATATTTTACATAATCCCTTCCAAAACTTACCCTAATTTTTCTCTAACTCCTCTATTATATCTATCAAAATTGATTCTTTTTAATCTACAATAACACACTTTTTAGTGGTTTTTTATTGATACACCAATTAATTACTGAAACACACTTATTCTTTCTCTCTCTATGTATATATCTATAGTCTATGGTATATAATAATTAGGATGTCACATGTCACTCTTCTGAAATAATTTCACGCCTAAATTAATATATTATTTTAGTTAAGTTTTTTATTTTAAGAAACTAAATTAATAATTTATTTTTTGTTTATTTTAACTTTTTTATATTATCAACTAAATTATGTAATCATATGTTATTTTAAATTATACATACGTTTTTAGTCAATCTATAGTATAAAATAAAAAAGTAACTAGGATGCCACATGACACTCTCCTGTTACTCCTCAGAAATAATTTTTCGCCTAAACTAATATATTATTTTAAGAAACTAAATTAATAATTTATTTTGTGTTTAATTTAACTTTTTTATATTATCAACTAAATTATGTAATTATATGTTATTTTAAATTATACATACGTTTTTAGTCAAATAAGATTTAATTGAAAAAAGTTAAAGAAAAACATTTATTGATATATTATATGTATTGGGTTAGCATCAATTTAAAACAATTGATTTTTTATTTTACATGGGTCAATTGTATGTTATATTATCCAAAGAAGTATTCGAATATATACAACTTAAAAATGTAGCTTTTTATTTTTTATTGTTTTATATAATACATAACTTAATCATACGAAATATTTATACATTTATAAATTATATAGTTTTCATATTTTCAACCCGTGTATTACACGGGTATCTAACCTAGTACAAATACATATAAAAAGATATAAAGAGTGGAGTGTGTACCAATAACTTAAGTGTGTGCGTATATAACCTATGCCCTTTTTAGCCTTTCTTACAAAATCAAAAGTCAATTCCAATTTTCTTTTCATCAATTCACGGACAACCATATTGCCTTCAAAATAACCTATTTGTTTGATATTTTTGATACTTTCTTCCTAACATTGACACAAGTATGGGTGCGTGGCCCCAAGTCTTCAATCTTTTATATATTAATCTTTCTATTATAATAAAAAAAAAAGTAATTTGATCTAACACGTGTCGGCATTACATTCATTTTTATCAAAAAATTTTTGTTTTTCTTTCCTATTAAATAATTATCTTAATTATCAATAATATTATTTAAATTTTTTAGAACAAAAATAGTTTTTTAATAAATTTAAAAAAGATCTTCTTATTAATGTTATTTCTAAAAATAATTTTTATAGAATAAGAAATTTTTACAAAATATCAAACTTTTTTAAAATTAGATTTTTTAAAAAGTTAAATTAAAATTCATAATAAGAAAACTTTTAAAAATGATTTTTTTAATACGTTTTGTTTTGAAAAAAAATATTTATTATTTTTTTTTAAAAAAAAAGTTTTAAACCAAAAGTTTAAAAAATTGATACAATTGTTTTATTACATATTATTCTCACTATATGTAATTTCAATTATATTTTAACGTAAAATATCGTTTTATACTTGATAAATTTTTATTATATTTAATATTTTATTTGTTCAACCCGTGTAATATACGGGTTTACTAAGAGCATTCACAACCCACCCTCCATCTCCATCTCTATAATTACACTAAAAAACACTATTTTTTCTCTCTCCTTTTCAATAAAATAATATTATTTTATACTTTTATCATTACATTTTATCTCTCCTTCACTCACAACACTTTCAACAAATATTAAAAAATTAATAGAGATGAACAGTATTTTATCAAATATAGAGATGAACAGTAACATGTTCTCTATCCTCCACTCACAACCACTAATAACCATTCTCTATAATATAGAGAACACACTCACAGATTTATGAAGAGCCTGCTGTGAATGCTCTAAAGCTAGTCTATAGTATATAATAAAAGAGTAACTAGGATGCAACATAACACTCTCCTGTTACTCCTTAGAAATAATTTCCCGCCTAAACTAATATATTATTTTAGTCAAGTTTTTTATTTTAAGAAACTAAATTAATAATTTATTTTGTGTTTAATTTAACTTTTTTATTTTATCAACTAAATTATGTAATTATATGTTATTTTAAATTATACATACGTTTTTAGTCAAATAAGATTTAATTAAAAAAAGTTAAAGAAAAACATTTATTGATATATTATATGTATTGGGTTAGCGTCAATTTAAAATAATTGATTTTTTATTTTACATGGGTCAATTGTATGTTATATTATTCAAAAAAGTATTCGAATATATACAACTTAAAAATGTAGCTTTTTATTTTTTATTGTTTTATATAATACATAACTTAATCATACGAAATACATTTATAAATTATATAGTTTTTATATTTTCAACCCGTGTATTACACGGGTATCTAACCTAGTACAAATACATATAGAAAGATATAAAGAGTGGAGTGTCTACCAATAACTTAAGTGTGTGCGTATATAACCTATGCCCTTTTTAGCCTTTCTTACAAAATCAAAAGTCAATTCCAATTTTCTTTTCATCAATCCACGGACAACCATATTGCCTTCAAAATAACCTATTTGTTTGATATTTTTGATACTTTCTTCCTAACATTGACACAAGTATGGGTGCGTGGCCCCAAGTCTTCATCTTTTATATATTAATCTTTCCATTATAATAAAAAAAAAGTATTTTGAGTTAACACGTGTCGGCATTACATTCATTTTTATCAAAAAATTTTTGTTTTTCTTTCCTATTAAATAATTATCTTAATTATCAATAATATTATTTATTTTTTTTAGAACAAAAATAGTTTTTTAATAAATTTAAAGAAGATCTTCTTATTAATGTTATTTCTAAAAAAATTTTTATAGAATAAGAAATTTTTACAAAATATCACTTTTTTAAAATTAGTTTTTTAAAAAGTTAAATTAAAATTTATAATAAGAAAACTTTTAAAAATGATTTTTTTAATACGTTTTGTTTTGAAAAAAAAATATTTATTATTTTTTTTTGAAAAAAAAAGTTTTAAACCAAAAGTTTAAAAAGTTGATACAATTGTTTTATTACATATTGTTCTCACTATACGTAATTTCAATTATATTTTAACGTAAAATATCGTTTTATACTTGATAAATTTTTATTATATTTAATATTTTATTTGTTCAACCCGTGTAATATACGGGTTTGCTAAGAGCATTCACAACCCACCCTCCATCTCCATCTCTATAATTACACTAAAAACACTACTTTTTCTCTCTCCTTTTCAATAAAATAATATTTTTTATACTTTTATCATTACATTTTCTCTCTACTTTACTCACAATCACTTTCAACAAATATTAAAAAATTAATAGAGATGAACAGTGTTTTATCAAATATAGAGATGAACAGTAACATGTTCTCTATCCTCCACTCACAACCACTAATAACCATTCTTTATAATATATAGAACACACTCACAGATTTATGAAGAGACTGCTGTGAATGCTCTAAAGCTAGTTAATTAATATAAGTGTAAATAGATCAATCTTTTTCTTATAACTAGATCATGTAATCTAGCTTCTTTACTAGTTTATTTTAATATAATTATTTTTGCCGTTCAAAGAAAATAATTTATATCATTGATTAATTTAATGTATGAATGACATTTGTTTTCAATGTTCTCGCAAGAACTTATTTTCTGCCTAAAACTTACAAATAAATTAAGAACTAGAAAAACTTATCTTGACCTTTAAATGATTTGATCAATGGTCAAAACTCACTTTGATATAATAGTAATTAAATAAAATCTAGAGTAAAATGCTATTTTCATTCCTGACATTTAGTTAAATTTGCGATTTCAATCCAAAAACTATTTTTTTGCCATTTCAGTCACTGTAGTTTACCAAATGTTGTCATTTTCATCTACTCAACTAACACCGTTAAAACTCCGTTAAATATGAGGGTATTTTAGTCTTTTTGAACACCCTAGTTATCCTATTAAAACAAATTAATCAATTAATATTCAATTAAAACTAAAAAACACATAAAACGACTAATGAGACCAGACGCTTTAATTCAAAAGCTTCGATTAACTCTAACCCATGTTGTTCGATTGAGCTCTGCCGTGAGATTTTAATTAATTTTCACGTTCTGTTCGAACGTGTACCGTTATTTGATTGAGGTTTGTTGTTAACATGTTTTATTTGATTGAGGTCTTTGATTGAAATCTCTTAGCAGATCTTAATCGAACAATATGTGTTAGAATTAATCGAAGCGACTGTTCTCATGAGTCATTTCATGTGTTTTTTAATTTTAATTGAATATTAATTGATTAATTTGTTTTAATAGGGTAATTAGGGTGTTCAAAAAGACTAAAATACCCTCATATTTAACGAAGTGTTAACGCTGTTAGTGAAGTGGATGAAAATGGCAAAATTTAGTCAACTACAGTGATTGAAATAACAAAAAAATAGTTTTTGGATTGAAATGGTAAATTTAACAAAACGTCAGGGACGAAAATGACATTTTAATCTAAAATCTAAAAAGAGTAATTAAATAAGGTAAGGGTAATATTAAGATTTAACATAATCATTCAAAATCATTCCTAATTTATCTCTTCCAATCTCTCTCTATATTGAAAATTACTAACTATATTCTCTTGATTCACCATAATTTTATTTTAAAATAAAATCTCTTCCGATTTATATTTGGTTGGAATACAAAGTAGCACTCCACACAAATTTTTGTACATTTGGTTTTTGATAAGTTGCATCAATTGCCCAAAAAGAGAAACTATAATCAATATCGTCGTCAACACAAAATGACTCTCATTTGATACATGGTTCAGGACGACGGTGTTTTAAATTTCAATTTGTTAAGTTAATATTTTTGTAGTATATTAATTTAGTTATTGATTTTTAATTGTTATGTTGTAATATCATCTTTATACTAATAAATAAAAATAAATCCGTTCACTTGTAATCATTCTACACCATCTAATAATTGATTTTCCCGTTTCTCTATTTTTTTAATTATTAATGTTATAATAGCTATTTATTAAATAATAATTATCCATAATTAAAATTTCAAATATGTTAACTTTAAATTTCAAATGTATAATACATGCGTTTATTCAATCTTTGTAACACATAATATTTAAGAACTAACGTTTTATATTATTAAACATGTAACAGTAAATTTATTTATCCCGTGTATAACACGAGATTGTAACAAGTAATGTATAGACCTAAATTGTATGGTTTACCGTTTATTGTTTAATCCAGAGGCTTCACGTATCTTTTTATTTTTTGTAACATTTGACCCACTTCAAATTGTAAACCCGAACCCGTTTGGGTCATTCGGGTAAAACAAATTCGTTATCTAAGTCATTCTATTTATTTTAGTATTTCAAATACAATAATCATGTTATTTATTCACTTCATTAGAATTTTATAATTTATAAAATACATCTTTTTTATAAATCTATAAGGTTTTATAATTATGAGATATATTAATTAAATTACTAAGTCTTGAAATATTTATAAAATATTATAGAGTTTTAGTCATTCATGAGTTATAATTATTAAATTATAATAATACTTAAAATTACAAGATTTATTAAAAGATTTATAAAATTAATAAAGTTTATAAATATATTAATTTATTTTATTTAAATAGGGTTTGTAAAATTTTGGGTGTAGAATGTCATTTATGAAACTTTAACTAACAAGGTTTATACATAAAATGTTAACAGTTATAACCTAAAGGGGGCTAAGTGTGAATTTTTTTAAAACAACCCAAATTCCCTCCATGTCGTCCCCATTTTGGCCAACCCATCAGGCCACCCTCCGACAACACCGAATTACCCCCCTTAAATCGGTTTTAGTTCAATTAAACCGGCCCTTGATCCTGGTGAACTTAAATCGAACCTGTAACCCCCCCCCCCCTCTATTTAAAAAATTTCAACGTTTAACTTGTTTAATGTTGAAACCAAGTATACATTTAAAGCTAGAACTATTTCAACTCGATTTATATCGAATTAACCGAATCAACCAAGTTGTAACATCCTTGCGATCATTGTGAAATTGAAACTACCCAATATTAGGATTAAAAAGGTGTTAATAATCACGAATTGAAACCAAAACCCCCCGATTCAAAGTCTTAACTCGTGGATCTTGAAACAACTACAATTGACATTATATAAGTAAGGCTTCAATCGAATTCAAACAACACACACACTCATCGAATTTCACAAACAACCCACACACTCTTCGAATTCAATCGCAGGCTTCAATCACGACTACAACCGAGGTGGTCATTACCTTCTAAACGTTAGTAATCTCAATTAAACGAGGTCTTTCCATTCTCATCACTTCTAAAAACTTTACAAACCGTCAATTGCAACATATCAAGCTCATCAACTCATATTTTGATCTTCCTTCTGTCGCAAGCTAGTTCTTCTTAAATTTCATCAATTTTATTTTCAATCCAGGTAATTAAACATGCTCATACACTAGGTTTCACATGGGGAATTAAAGCCTCATGATAATTTCATGTAACAACAACGATTCAAAGTTCAATTTGAATCAAAGCAGATTAGGGTTCAAAGGAAATTGGAAAATGTATTCATGTATGTTTTTAAACATTTCAATTGGAATAGAATCTAGATATGGACTTTGTCCCACTTGTCAAAACCCTTTGCTTTCCCAAAGCGGACTCGAGTTTGAACCAGACAACCCTATATTTTTAAAATTATTTTTTTAAACTATATTAAAATTCTAGAAAATACTGTAATATTAATATGATAATACAAAAATAATTTTTTCAATTAATATTAAGCCATAAATCAATATTTGATTTTTGAAAATTCTAAAGTATATAATTCTACATGTCGGTTCAGTTTTGTCGGTTAACGATTTGGTTTTTGCTCACCGCTACACAGTTCCACAAATGCAAACAATTTTTTTGTTTGCTTATGTTTTTATTTGTATAGTCGATTGTATTAGTGATAATTTCTTGAAAGCTTGCGTAGTGATGGGCTTCCAATGATTTTAACGAAGCACTTCTAAAAGACTAAAATACTAGAGGACAACTGGAAGATGTAATGGACCCGGCCCATGTTAACTGGGCTCAACTTTTCCAAGAGAGCCCGTAGATTCTGCCCATTAGAGATAATCCAGCCCAAAACCTGAATATTAATGTCATTGGACCAACTGACTCCAGGTTTGTCAAATGAGTGCTAGTCTGCTAGAGGTGCACATTGGAACCCAACCTGACGGTCCGATCCGAACCCGATCCGATTTCAACCCGGGTCCAATTATCAAGTGTCGTATAAAAATACAATACGTCAAAGGTAAACAAGATAACCGAACCGTAGTCCCAGTCGCATCTTCGATACACATACCAAGCAGTCAAGCACCATAGGCCGATGTATTTCTCTTATACAAGCCCAACTGAGCCCACCATAAGTCCATAACTAATTGTAATTTCAGCCTACTCATATTTTAAGTGCAATCCAACTTTATGAATTTGGAAGCCCACGTGATCCATTGTTGATTTGTTGCTAAATTAGTCTCTTTTGGCCCATCTTTAATTTTCTTTCAATATTTCTTTTTGTTCCACTTGAAGCAAACCACCCACAGGCCACAGCATCAAGGCATCATAATCATTTCATGGCCATTCTTTTGCTGCTGCACAAATACAAATCTAAAACTAAAATGAATTAAATTTATTTTTCTTCTAAGATGTCATCATATAATTAACATATAGATAATTTAAAATGACATTAACATATATATTAGAATTTTATTATTATTAAAAAAATATTTTATTATGGACATGCATACTCTTATAATCTCCACGTCAAAATCAATAAACATGTATTTAATTTGAAGTTAGTATTAAATCATAAATATTTCTTAAACTTATAATATCTTTGTAGATTTTGTTGTTTGGAGATTTCTAGATAGCTTTTCAAATCTTGTGAATCACTTTCAGAGTATTTTTGTGTTAGTTTAAAATTATTAATTGAATAAGTCAAAAGGTTAGAATAACAAGTATGAAATTCATACTAGAATTCATATGATTTCGATAACTGAAACTGACTGGATGAAATCTTTATGCATGAGCTGAAGCATTTTTAATAATTGGGTGAACCATCACAACGTTTAAGTGGCGGTTAATCAGTTAGTAGTTATAGTTGTTAACTGTTGGTATTTACATCAGTAGCAACTATCATTATTTGACCGATCATAATTATTAATTGCTACCGATGTACAAAGTTACTATTGATATAAAGAATAGCTTACTAGTCGTGAGTTGACACCACATGTGTGAAAGTCTAATATTATAAGTAAAATACACTTTAGCATGATAAAAAAATTACAGTGTCTACAACGTTAAATACATATTGTGATAAAAAAAATTGTTGTTAACTTATTTTTAATTGTTGACACCGCATGTGTGAAAGTCTAATATCATAAGTAAAAGTCTTATGACACTGCATGTATCATAAGTAAGTGAAAGTCTAATATTATAGTGTCTACGACTTTAAATACATAGTGTGATTAAAAAATTTCACGTGATGATATTACAATAAAAAAATTTTTAAACTCCAATAGTAAAACGTATGCATTAAAGATTTCACCGCATGTGCTGCCTAATACACTTTAGCATGTGCATTCATATGCTATATGTGTTACTTGTGGGAACCGTTCATATGAAATTTAAACAAGCACAAATTTTATTAGTATAAACAATATAATAGAAATTAAAACAAAGTTACAACGCTCGTTACAAAAGAAAATAAACAAAAACAAAAGTACGGAAATTGTAAAAGGTTGATGATCGTGTTAGAGCGAGGCTCTTAAAATAAATTCCGAGCCTCTCATGAGAAAACATTTTGTTCCCGGGGTATAACAGCCGAAGCAGTTGCTACTGTCAAGATTGATCAAGAACCCGAATTAGATTGTAGAAGAGAAACCAAAGATGTAAGATGTTTTAGAGAACATGTTTGCTGCAGGTATTGAAGTTGTTATTGGTGCATTTGTCTAATGAGTCACCCTCGGTATATATAATGGAATTCGAGCTATAACAGCTCATTAGCAATTAATCTGAAATCATAACCACTCATTAAGTCTTAGATGCTGATTATTTTGGTTTAACGTCTTGGTCAGAAACTATTATTGGTTTTAGTCAAGATGTAACTGAACTGCTACAAGTTACAGACCACGCAACAAGGTCAATCGCATTTGACGAAAGCCCTTGAACTAGCCTTCAAAAATACTAAGGGGGCAACGCTCGCATAGTGCAAAGTGCGTAATCAAAGCGCCACAATGATCCTACATGCCCACGTCGCGCGTGTGCGAGTGTGCCCTTCACGAATCCACTTAGTGTGATACTCTAAAAAACAATATAATGAAAAGACTATAAAATATAAACCACTTCATATTATTTCTTACATTCAATGTGAGACAACTTGCCACATCATTAATTTCTCATACCAAACTCAATTTATGAGTATTGATATCACATTCAACACATTAAATTTATTGTATAAATATTAATAATCATATTAATATTAATAAATTTCCAACATTACTTATGATACTTTAGTGTATACATTGTTGCATAATTACATTTGTATTGTTAATATGACTTATGCAATGATGCATATGATATCTCTATAGTGTATGCATTGTTGCATATGTCACAAATGCATTCTTAGTATAGCATGTACACTACTACATACACCACGTGTCACTGATGATGTTTATGTAGTGTGTGCATAGGTATTTCTATAGTGTATGCATTGGTGCATGCATCTTATATTAACTCTTTCATCATGCTAACATTGATACATGTGTTATTTCTATGTTTTCTGTAAATGCTTCAATTTTATTTAAAACGAAACTCCCAATATCTGACTCCCAGTGTTAAATGGGATAAAATCCTAATGCAATGTTTTAAAAAATCTTGATGCACCTTTGTACGCAGCTGATTTAGCACATAAAAAATTAAATAAAATATATCAATATCATGCTTAAATTAAAGATAAAAAAATGTTTGACTTTATTTTATAATCTTTAAGAAAAATAATTGCATATAAAAATTCATATTTAAAGAAAGTAGAAAATAATAGAAGATAAAAGGTTGTAGTTTTTCCTATTTCACTCATCCGAGTCTTTAAAATCGTCAGAGTCTATGCGACACTCACCATCAGCTTTCTCTTTAATTACCTCTAATTAATGGTTTACAATCATTCTCATAATTTTTATATTTTTCTTCTTATTTGATACTCACAATTAACTTTACTCTCTTATGCAGTTATATAAAAATTTCCAATTATTTGATTTTCATTTGTAATTTTTTTTAACGACAAACATAACACTCATCTAATCTTATTCATAAATCTATATTGTTCATCACAAGACTTAAACCTATCAGATACACCCGATAAAAGTAAACTATAAACTCCTCTTTGATGGTTGATTTTTTGTTGGATTAACTAAGCACAGCATTGACATCTTGAGGTCAACTCTCATTAGAAGCCAACGCATTTTTTTCGTAGATAATATATTTTATCACCATTCATTTTAGATAGTGTATTATTGATGATTTTTATTCACTAAATGATATATTTTATCACCATTCATTTTAGATAGTGTATTCCTTGACAAATTTTATTCACCAACAAACACAAACTATATACTTTTTATTTTAACCATGAAATTCTACTACGTATGTTTGTTTGGTTTTACTGTGTATGTTATTTTTTAATTTTATAATTTAGTTGTTACATTGCAATACAAGTAACTGGTTAAATCGGTTGTAATAATTACTCATTAACGAAAACTGACCAAACATAAATTAAAGAAACATAAATAATGCAAACATAAATGCTAATAAATATAAAAAACAGAAAAGAAAATTATTATAATAAATAAAATGAAACAAGTATTTCTAAAATTTACACCACATCAACAAAATACAAAAATACAAAATTACAAATTAATATGTTTATTAAATTATTCAATTCTATAATCTCCCTCATTATTTTATTCTTGCAAATAATAAATAAATCATGAAATAAACCCACAGGATCCCACTGTAAACAAGACTTACAATGTTACAGTTACACCCCCTCCCCACCCCATGTGCTTGTTGCTTCAAATCTTCATATTCAACCCGCAACCCGACCCGATTACCCACCCGACAACTTCTGCAACTCATGACCCACATTTGCAGTGTCTTCCATTCATTCCAATTCCTATAAATTTCAATCATTAAACTGCAGCCACTGATGATGTCTTGTTTTGAACTATCTCATAATCACCACCTTCCTCATCCTCATCTTCCTCCTCCTCGTCATCGTTGTAGTCGTCGTCGTTTAGATCAGCATTCCGTTGGTCTTCCGGACCTTTGGGTTCGTTGACTTGCGACTGTTGTTGTTGTTGTTGCTGTTGCTGGTATTGGTGGTGGTGTTGTTCTTGAATCATTGATGGAAGCGGCCATTGCTGCTCCGGTCGAGCCATTATCGGGGCCATCTGGGATTCAGGTTTTACACTGAGCCCCAGATTATTACTGTTACTATTATTGTTACTGCTGCCGCTTGCTTTTTCTCGGTAAATGGCATCGAGCTGGTGGAAATACGGGCAAGTTTTCGAATCCTCGGGCCGTTTCTTGCTACTTTCTTTAACCTTCTTGTAGTACTTGTTAATGTTCTCCCATTTCTCCTTGCACCTTTTCGCGTTACGGTTGTATCCGAGATTCCTCATCGCCGCCGATACCTCCTCCCACAGCGGTCCTTTCGGTCCGCCTTCTTGGTATTTCGTGTCGAGAGACGTTCGAATCTGGATAAGCGCGTTGATTTCCGCCTTCGGCCATCTCGATGGACTCGGTTGTAGCACCGTTTCTCCTCCGCCACCATTGTCGTGACTCTTCACTTGCAATGGTGTCGGAGACGAAACTGGTACTGGTACCACTGTTGCTGCAACTGGTACTACCAAAGTCAAAAAAATCATAAAAAAATCAATTATTTGATAGTGAAATTTACCAATTCAAAGATTGTGATTGTATAAATTAGATCAATGATTTCACACCTGCTATGGCCGGTGGTGCTTGCTGCGGCTGTGGTGGCGGTGATGGTTGCGACAGTGGTTGTGGTCGCTGTTGCATTGATGGTGTTGATTGTGGCGGCGGTGGCGGTGGCGCAGCAAGCGCTACCGCCACCGGCGGATGATGCAATTGCTGTTGCTGTTGCTGGAGCAACTGCATAGCAGGAATTTGAGGGATCACTGCAGCAGGATTCTGATCTGCAATTTTCTGCAAGAAAGCGATCACCGCAGCGTCTTTCGCGGCGACGATCGATCTTTCTTGCACGAGCAGATCATGTTCTCGCTTCATCTTCGCCATTTCCTGCATCCGCCACGCCTCCTCCCTCGCGGTCCGATCGCGCTCTCGTCTCTCCAAAGTCTCAATAAACTTCACCTGCAACTCCTCCTGTTTCTCCACCACCTGCTTCATCAACCTCCCAAAGAACTCCTCCCACTTCCTCTTCCGACTCCGCCGCCGCTCCGGCGCCGGCAGCTCCTCGTCGGAAGACGTAGATGAACTCGAATCCGACGAGTTCAGCTGCGAAAACGGAAACCGACCCACCGGATTCACGTTCACCACCGGCATTGCCACCGCGGGAGCTGCGACGGAGATCGGATCCACCGGCGTCACAACGGTAGTAACAGATTGAACTTGCGGTGGCGGTGATTGGTGGTGGTGGTGGCCTGCGGCGACGGTGGTGGCTTCTAGAGCTTCCAATTGATCAAAAAACTTGTAGTTTTTACCATCAGACTTTGAAGATCTACCTTCTTTAATCCTCTTATGATATTTGTAAACATTCTCGAATTTCTCCTTGCATTTCTTCGCACTTCGATGAAATCCAAGTGAAGCCAATTTCCTAATAACACCAATAAAAATTTGATACAATTCAATAAAGAAGAAGCATAATTCAACCGGAAAACAACAGATCTCGTTCTCCGGTAGAACAGATTCAATCGACGAAATTAGGGTTCATATGCAACCCAACAAAAGGGGGAAAACGAGTGAAATACCTAGAAACTTCTTCCCACAACGGACCTTTAAGGCTCGAATCACGAAACGCAGCATCCATATCCTGCCGGATTTTAAGCAGATAGAGCGTCTCTTGCCTCGGCCAGCGGTTGCCGCCGGAGCTCCGGCCACCGTCATCGGCTCTTCCCTTTTCATCTTCGCTGAAGCCGCTGCTACCAAGGTCAGCAGAGCCACCAGCTCCGGCGGCGGCGGATGGAGGCGCGTGAGGCTGAGCGTCGGCAGCGGCTTCGCCGGAGTTGGAAAGCTCCGGCAGCATCATACGAAAGAGAAGACACTGTGGTGATTGATTAAAAAAACAAAAAAGATGGTGAATTCTTGAGGGTTTTATGTAAGATTGGGGGTGTATGGTGAATTTATTAATTTATTTCGGTGGGGATCTGATCTGCCTGTCAATTTTGCACTCAAAAAAATGAGAAATTTAATTAAGGGATCCGTTAGATAGAAATCTCATGATTTTAAATCCACACCCTAAAATTTCTATACGTGTCGTATATCTTCATACGCGTCGTATAGGGGGGATCGTATAAGGCTATATGTGTCGTATAGCCATCCGACAGCTCCCTGAATTTTTCCTCGTAGTCAGTGTCGAAATTCGCTATACGCGTCGTATAGCCCTATATGTGTCGTATAGGGGGTCGTATAGGGCTATATGGGGCGTATAGCTCTCTGACAGCCCCCTGAATTTTTCTCGTTTTCAGTGTATTCGACCCTATACGCCGCGTATGGACTCATACACGACGTATATGGGGGTGTCGATTTATCTGGGTGGGTGTTTCAATATTATGACCCTTAATTAAATATATTAAATGATAAATGATAAATGATAAATAAATATTAATATTAATATTAATAGATAGATAAATAAAGAAGTGGCAGTAAATGTATTGAAAAATAATATAAATAGCTGGGGGAATCTTTTGGAATTATTATTATTATTTTATTTTATTTAATTTCTTTTTCTACTTGTTTAAGAAAAGGTTGAGACACCACCACAAGGGTCACTTTGGTTTATCTGTCAGTAAATGGCACAGATAGATAACTCCTTTACTTTTCTTTTTATATGTGACAGAAATATAGTTTGGTAAAATAATATTGACACAATTATAGAGGTGGTAGGGTTGCTTTGAGTATTGTATTATCTTCTTATTAAATTTATTAAATGATTTTATCATAGTCTTTATATCGAAGTTTGATAGATTTTCTTAAAATTATCTCTCTCTTTTTTTTTATACTAAGAGTAAAGTTTATTTACATTTGTTATTTTTGTTACGAATGAAATATAATTTTTATGATATAATATATATGTTATAATAACAATAGTAATTTAGAATCTTTCATTTACGACTTGTTTTGTAGTGATGAGGACAATATTTTCTCCCAAGTTGGATGAAAAGAACATATACTTGATTAAATCAAGTATTAGTTTTTAGGGTAGATAGTTTTTTTTTTTTTTTTTTTTTTTTTTTTTTTATTTTTTTCAACATAGCTCCCGACTTCGTGTAAGTTTTCAAAAGGTGTTTTAAATTTGACATGAGTTTTAAGTTTAATATTTTTTTTCCTTTTGAAAACGATATAACTTTATTTAAAAAGAAAATATTATTTGTCCACGTTTAACTGGTTTGGCATCACCTTAACCACAACTAGTTGTTAGTCTAGCTAGCTCGTTGTGTCATAAAACCTTATATACTAGAGGTTAAAGGTTAAAACAATCAAATGTTGTTTATAAGTTTTAAAATTGCTATCATATAGCTTTATCAATCTGACATTTTATTCTAACTTAGTAGGGGTGCGAGCATATTTTTGAAAATATCATATTTTATAAAATATGATGCATGAGTAGAGCTTTACTTCTTTCTACATTTTTTTCTTTTTGTTTTTTAAGCACATTAAACAACTTTCATTTGAGAGATATAAATACACTATGTTTAACTTTTAACATGTTGATACATTACTTTTAATATATTAGTACATGCGTAAATACTTTTCAAGATCTTTTTGCACACTTTTAACAATGATGTGGGTATATTATGCGTTGGTGCATACATATAAAATACTTGCTCTTTATTTTGACATATTGATGTAGGTCAAGTTCAGTGAACCGTTAGGCTTCAAATTTATTTATGTTTATGTTTATTAATTTAGTGAACATGAATAAATTTTATTGCTTATTTAATTAAACGAGTAAAAATTTACCTCCTACTTTAGATTAAACTTGTAAATGACAATTACTAAATATTAATCAAGTTTTATATATGTTTTACCTAGGTCAGTTGATTTAAATTACACAACAATAAACCAATACTGAAACTTAAGTGATTTTTCTTTTAAATTTGTTAAAACCGTTTAGAATAGATGTCTCTTGTTGTAAATTTTTCTTAAAAATGAATTTTTCTATTAATTCTAGACAAAAATAATTATATTTTTCGAGAATAGAATTAATAATTTATGGGTTTACATTTTCATTATAGGTTCATAATGAAAACGCCAATAAGATTGGTAAGATTCTTTAGTTATGTTTTGCTCGAAATCATACGAACATGCAAGGGATGCAACAAGCGTACGGTAAGACTGCGTAAATCAAATCCGAATCGCTCCAACTACTCTCAAGACTCTGCGTATGGTTAGAGCTAAATCTATCACTTTTTTTATCACAGAACCTGTAGCATATATAATCATGCAAGGTAGATGTGTATTTTCAAAAGTTCGTATCATGAAATTTATATTTGAGAAGAAGTGGTGAAAGCAAGAACTATATTCATAAGGGTTAAATTTTTTAATTTTCGTGTCTTTTCAAGAGTGGTATATTTCGGGTTGGGTCATTAGTTTTTAGCAGGTTGAAACGGGTCATCAAGACTTTTTTTGTCCGTTAATGTATTAAACCTTAAAATCTAAAATAACTAGCACTTGATATATTAAATCAGGCAATAATATTTTAACCCAGCAAACTTTACTAACCATAACTACCAAATAACCAACGCAACTAAACCAAACAAAAACAACAAAATGGGTTGTTTAAGTTTATTTCTAAAAATAGACTATTCTAGTTTGGTTTTGGTTATATGTGGTCTAAAGGCAAACATAAGAAAACTAACACACTTGACGGAACCACTCGGGTTTTCCAACAAGCCTTACAAGGAGCTCTAAAAAATTTGAATAGTTGTTTAAACAAGAAGTTACATTTATGTATTATCATTGCCATTATTGGCATATTGGCGGCAATAAAATAAATAACGGATTAGTCCTTCTACTTTAGGCATTATTTTTAATTTAATTAATCTTTTTTTTTCAAAAAGGACTTAAGAAATATTCATGGTAACTGTTCAAGCCGACAAAATTAGTAATATTATCTGTGAACGTTTTGAACAATATAATAGAGAAGTAAAGATTGTAAGTACTGATACTGTACTTCAAATAGGTGATGGCATTGCCCGTATTCATGGTCTTGATGATGTAATGACGGGCGAATTAGTAGAATTTCATGAGGGTATAATAGGTATTGCTCCTACTTTGAAATCAACTAATTTTGTGTTGTATTAATGGGTGATGGTTTGCTTATGCAACACAATAAAATTTTACGAGGCAATTCAGTTTTTGAAACCCATTTAAAACTTAAGTCGGTGAAGAGGATGAAAGAAATAATAAGATGTAGAATTATAGATGACATGTGATTAATTACTTATCCTTTCACACAAATTGTTTATATGGGAGTCACTATAAATAAAACTATCGAGTGTCACTCGAGTTTTGATTACATAATTTGTATACTTCATGGGATCGAGTGACACCCTAGCCCAAACCCCTACTAACAAGATAATCACACATGGTTAATATGTTTCTTTTATAACAACCACACATGATAGAATCACATGAGATATTACAAAGATATTAACACACATTTATGCGATTTGCTTGTATAATCTTACTAGAAGACTGATACGGAGATGACTTAAAATTCAAGTCGAAGATAATATGGAGTTTAAATAATATTTGTTTCTATAATTATCTTTTATTTAATTTATCTTTTATATTAATTTGTTATTATCTTTAGGTTGTTAGGATCTAGTATAAATAGAGGGTTAGGTTAACATTTGTTATTAGTTTTTGATTAAGTTTTAAATAAAGAACTTGTGTTCTTGAAACCTTTTGGTTCGTTTATTGTCTTTGATTAACTATTTGTTCTTGAGCCATTTTGATGCAGGAACGGAAGTGATCAAATGGCTCAAGAACAAATAGTTAATCAAAAACAATAAACGAACTAAAAGGTTCTAAGAACACAAGTTTTTTATTTAAAACTTAATCAAAAACTAATAACAAATGTTAACCTAACCCTCTATTTATACTAGATCCTAACAATCTAAAGATAATAACAAATTAATATAAAAGATAAATTAAATAAAAGATAATTATAGAAACAAATATTATTTAAACTCCATAGTATCTTCGACTTGAATTTTAAGTCATCTTCATATCATTCTCCCCGTCTTCGAAAAAAAACTCGTCCCCGAGTTTTGACTTCATCACCTGGATCGAAAGGAACATCGGGTCGTTCCTGTTTAGTACCATCTTGAACTTTTCTTTTAAACGTTCCATTAGTGTCGGATGAATTTCTTAAAATTTCTTGTGCCACTCCACCAAGAGGGAGCAAAAGTAGTTTAATAAAAGCCCCATACACATGCGAAAGAAACATGGTAATTCCATTAATCTTTAGAATTGTATCAGTGGTATGTATATTTTCATTTGTTGAAACGAATCCCAGATTCACGCTATCATCAATATCCTTAATTTGAATTTTGGAGAATATTGAATTCTCCATAATTTCGCGTGAACTATCCAAACTAACGGAGGTAATATTCAAACTTTTCATATATTGCGGAGAGGTTGTTTTGGGTTGCACAATTTGTGGGCCATTGCTATAGCCACAAGGGTTATCCAAAAAGTTGCATGGAGTCATCGAGTGACCATCTTCCACCACCATTTGATCCCCTTCAGCCCCCCCTGACACCTTTAACAACTCGTCAACGATCACCTCAACCGTCTTTGCATCATTGGATCCACTAAACCATATTGTTTCTATCGAGCCACTTAGATTGGAACCCAACGAAAATTCATCCAATACCTGCTCATCTGCTTGATTGGTATCTCCGCTAAAAAGCTTTACGAATATTCTTCTTCATCTACCTCGCTTTCATCTTCGTCAAATCTCGGTCCAGCTTCTGATTGACAATCTTGATAGGGTGGTTCAAAGAACCAGTGTTGATTACAGCTAAACGGCTGCTGCTCTCTGTCGCCACCTTCGTCCCTGACGATAGTGCTCGACTCGGTTTCCGTCTGGCACGTATCCTGTTGCAACTCGAGGTGTCGGATCCTTTGTTGGAGCCATTTAATCTCTTGTTGCAACTCAAGATCTCGGACTCGTCGCTTGAGTCGTTTGATCTCAAAATCCTGTGGGTCACGGTTCCCGATCTCGTTGCCTCGTCCGGCGAATCTACGGTCACAGTTGAATCCATCTCCACGAGCACATGAACCACAAATGTTCTTGTCGATGCCTTGGTCGGCGACTCTTCGAACAAAAAAAGTTCTTGGAACCTTTTGGTTCGTTTATCGTCTTTGATTAACTATTTGTTCTCGAGCCATTTGATCGCTTCCGAATCTGCATCAAAGACCATTTTGATTGTTATTGTTTCGGCTGTTAGAATAAGATTCACTTGTCTAGGACTCAATAGATGACACAAACATTAAATCTTGTTAGAGTAAACTTTGTGACAATGTGATTCCATGACTAATACCTACAAATAATCATGCAAGGTTGATATATTCTATGCATAATAATCACATTAGACCTAACAAAATGCCAATTATCCGATCAATTGGTTTGTGAAAGACATTTCATGGTTTTTCAATATAGAGGTCAATGCAGTTAAAAACTATAAAAAATATACCCAAAAACTTAAATATTCCTCCTCATGTACCTAGAATATAGTATATAATATACAGCCATCATTTAGGCTTTTAAATGGACACTCACCGTCATGAAATCCAAAAATTTTGGCACTCGAAATATTAAAGTGGCTTTGCCTTGGTGTATTTCAGTTTTGTCACTTTTTACTGAACATTATTTACCGAAAAACTAGGAATGTTATTCAATAATAGAACATGTGAACTTCTGCCAAAGGGCAAATTGAGGGATATAATATAGCCAACCAACCAACTAGGGTCCCACGATCCGGTTTTAACATACATTTTCTTTCAAGCCACGAGTTAAACCGTCAGTAATAATTTTAACCATTATAAAATGTAACCAACCCCTTATATATACAAATCCAAAACCAATTAAATTGTTACTAAAGAATTTGGCTCCCTTTTATTTTCATGGTGTAAGCTTATTGTACTTTTTTAATAAAAAAATAAAATACAATTGAATAAACAAGTGATAATGTTTCGACTCGGTTTTAAACAGAACCGTGAACATCGTTACGAGCAAGAAGATCCGATTAAGTGGGTAATTAACGGAGGAACGAAAAACTATATATATTGAATCAATTTGGTTAAAAGGTCATGTGTGGGTAAACATATCATCAAAGTTTATCATGAAATTAACTAGTATCGGATAACGAGTCCATGGGACATCAAAAATCCCGCTTCTGTATTTTATGTGTTATCACCGAATCTATAACAAATGTTTCTTTTTTAGATATTATAACATATAGGTGTGAATGTGAATGAATTCAAGCTAATTTCAATTAATAAATCCATGTATATCTTTGTTCTATAAATGAGAATGAACCATGATGTATCTATATTACTATATAAAACAAAACTTTAAGATACAAATGTAATCTTATAAAAAAAATTTTAAAACATCTAATACAGCTTTTTAAGCATTAAGTACAAGTGTTTTATGCAATCATTCATATTTTACCCCTGATTAATAAACTTCTTTTAAGTAATGCATATTATTAATACATTATTTAATAATAAGATTATTTAATTCACTACATTGTATATTATATGATTTATAATACCTTAAATTAACATTTAAATTTATTAATAAGTATTATATTATCGGAATACTTAACTATATAATTACTAAATACATTTACAATAATAATAATTAAAATTATTTAAATGTATTATCTTATTTAAATACTTAACTATGTAATTACTAAATACTTTTATAATAGTGATGATAATAATATATATCTATATTATATATACTATTATATAAATCATTTAATAACGACACACTTATAATTTTATTTAAAATTTTAAACACCTATGTATATACAATAGTTTCTAATATGCTCATATTTAATAAATTTCTCCCAATTAATATATTATATAATATATATTTATTTTAAGTATTATCTTATTTATAAAATTTTGAAATTAATATGAAAATATATACATTTATTATTTATTGTTTTATAACTCAATAATATTTGATTTAAGATTTATTTTATTTAAACACTTAAGTATATAATCACTAAATATTTAAATAATTATAATAATAATAATACCCAAATATATCAACGTTTAAGACAGCTTGAAAAATAGGCTCGATAACACACACTACATAACTATATATAACAAAAATTATGACTAGTGAAGGTGTAGTTTTTTAATATTAGTACAATTATTTCGTTTTTCTCCAAACTAATAAAAACCTACTTTATTTTTTTTATAACTTACATTTAAATCTCTAATAATTTTATAAAACTAACTACAACACTTTCTCTCTTTTTGTTTTTTTTCAAGTTGATACCTATTTATTTTGTCTTTTTAAAATTTCATATTTAATAATTCAAGTTATGTCAAATTTACATTAAATTACCTGAACTATTTTTAAATTTTATAGTTAAGCCTTCGAATTATGTGAAATTTACATTTAATTATCTGAATTTTTTTTACGTTTTATACTTAAGCCTTTGAATTATATCAAATTTTTTTAATCAATTTACAATAGAGCTTATTAATTATACTAATTAAGTCACCATTTACTTATTCACTATTTTTCTTCTTCATTTTGAGATATTTATTTTTTTATAATATTTTTTCTAGTACACTTTTTGCTAGCATTTCACACGTAATCTTTTTTCGGATGTTACTACTAACATAGAAATGATAAATAATCAAACTTAAATCTTTCAACTTTTATAACTCCACTTGCATAATGAGGGTCACACCCACTAGTTTATAAAAAGCTATAATAGTTTTTTGAACATGTAGCAATATTATTAAAAAAACCAACAATTATATAGGTTTCTTTTAGTGTGGTCGTTTTAGTTAATTCAATTATTCATAGACAACAATTATAACTGAACCATAACATCAATTATTAAAAAATCATTGCTAAATGATCGGTATCTCATTTAAATTGATTTTCTTTATATAATTTTGGTTATAAAAAAATATCATATGTACGTAGGACTGCAAACGAACCGAACGAATACGAACAAGGCCTTATTCATGTTCGTTCATTAAAAAATAAACTTGTTCATGAACTGTTCACGAACACTTACCGAACGGGTTTCCTTGTTCGTGTTCGTTCATCAAGGAAATGAACATGTTCATTAACTGTTCACGAACATATACCGAACACAACCGAACACACATAAGATCAAACGAAAACAAACAAATGTTCATGAACATGACGAACACAAAGAAGTCTATAAACACAAACAAATACAAATGATCACATATTTATTTTAGAATAAAATCAGCATTTTCATAATAAAATTTAACAAAAATAAATAACATACGTTACATAAATATCCAAAAACACTTGGACATAATTGTCATAAAAATAAATAACACATAAATTAAGAACATAATCGAACACATTAGCTAACATAAAAGAACACATTATCGAACGTTCACGAACGAACATTAACGGACACATTAGCGAACGTTCACGAACATAAATGAACGAACACGGCTTGTGTTCATGTTCGTTCGTTTAACTAAGCGAAGGAAATTATTTTGTTCGTGTTCGTTCATTTACTAAATGAACGAACATAAACGAACTTCCAGCCTAACAGTTCACGAATTGTTCGCTGAACGTTTAATTCGTTTGCAGCCCTATATATACGTATTAGCAATTACAATTTCTTTCTTCTTTCTCGATAGAAAAGATTCTCTTCTTTTATAAAGATTTCATATAAACTAATAATTATCATTTCGAGAGAAAGTTGATAACTAATAGTGTAACGAAACCTTAATTAAATACGTTATTAATAACATTTATACACCTGTATTGTAAAAGAAGTTATAACTTACACGAAAACTTTATTTTCATTAATTTAAGTAATATTGCTTTTATATAAAATATATTAAAAGGTTGATGTATTATGTGTAAAATGGTACGTCCAAAACCATTTACACGATTTGTCTAAAATGTCAAAAAATGGTACGTCCAAAACCATTTACACGATTTGTCTAAAATGTCCACACCTTTGTTACGTCTTTGTGTCCTCTTGATATACATTATGCGTGTTACTCATACATACTCACTTGCATATATACTACGCGTTTAAGTTTGTGTATTTGATACAAAGAACATGCATAATTAGATACATAAAGATACTTATTGTAAAAAAAAATACATGTATTACCTCCGGACAGAATTTCACGCTTTGTGTAACTTTTAAGATTTTCACAACTATATACTAAATAACCAAAACACAACATAGTGTGGAATTATAGGGTTTTATTTTTATTTTACTTGTTAATACCTCAACCTAGGGTTGTTAATCAACCTAGTCGAGCCGAGACAGCGTGGGCTCGGGCTCGGGCTCTGCTCATTTAAAAGCTGAGCTTAGCCGACTCGTTTATCTTAATGAGTTCATATTTGGAGCTAGCTCAAGCTCGGCTTATTTATTAGACAATGCGGCTCGCAACCCACCTTTTTTTTTTTTATTAAATTTATTTGTTATCTTTTACGTCTATTCATGTATATAAGGAAAAAGTATAATATTTATGTTTGTTTATCTTAACTTGTTAAAACTATGATATAAAATTAATATTTCATGAACATTGATCGTCTTCTATGTCTTTATACTTTGGTTTTTTGTTACAAAATGTCAAAATGATTATATTTCTATGGAGTATTTAAATAATATAGCGTAAATTTGGTTTATAAATTTATAAAATTTTACTTTAACCTTTAATTTAAACAGGCCAATGATCAATGAACTCAAGGGCGAGACAATGAGCTAGCTAATAAGCGAGCCATGAGCCGAGCCGACCTTAGCTCGGGCTCGTATACAAGAAAAGCCGAGCGGACTCGGCTTATTTATTAATATATTGAGTTATTTTGAATACTTTAGAGTGAGCTACGAGTTGTGAGTTTTTTGAACGGTAATTCACCAGTATTTTGCTCCACTTTATATATATATATATATATATATATATATATATATATATATATATATATATATATATATATTAATTTAAAAGTCATACAAACTAAGAAAAATAAAAGAAAAGGGTATTATCTGTCGAGCTAAATTTAGTTAAAGTGGAACCCACGTAGCTCCCCTTTGTTTTTCTGGCGTTAATTATTGGATTTCAGTTTGCCTCACCATGGAAAAAATTGTCTTCTTTTACCCATAACATGATTCGCATTTATTTTTTACGCTTTGAGTCTTCTTCTTTCAACTTCAAAATTTAATTTTAATCGTTTCTTATACTTTTACTTAAATACTTGTGTTTTATTTATAAAAAAATGGTTTAAATTTTTTATTTGTAATTAAATATTCACCTTATTTTTAAGAACTTTGTATGTTCATATTTGTATTTATATCTTCATATATATACTGAATTAGCTTTAGTAAACCTATGTATTACACGGGTTGAACAAATTAAAATGTTAAATGTAATAAAAATTTATTAAGTATAAAATAATATTCTATGATAAAAATATGATTGAAATTATGTATGTGTAAGAATAATATGTAATAAAATAATTATATCAACTTTTTAAACTTTTAAAACTTTTTTTCCAAAAAAAATAAATATTTTGTTTCAAAACAAAATGGTATAAAAAATATCATTATTAAAAATTTTCTTATTATAATTTTTAATTTTAATATTTTTTTATAAAAAATTACTTTTTAAAAAATACTAATTTTAAAAAAGTTGGTGTTTAGTAAAAATTTCTTGTTTTATAATAATTATTTTTTTAGAAATAACAATAATAAGATATTTTTCTAAATTTATTTAAAAAATATTTTTATTCTAAAAAAATCAAATAAAATTATTCGTAATTAAGGTAATTATTTAATAGAGAAAGAAGCGGGAAAATTTTGTTGAGAATGAATGTGATACTGGCACGTGTCACCCCAGATACTTTTTTTATTAGAGTAACATTTAAGCTTCTTGAAGAGAATATTTAATTGCATATAAAGAAGTGAAACCATTTTCCTTATACGAGAAATCTTTCTACTCTAATAAAATGGTATTTTGGGGTGACACGTGGCGTCACCACATTCATTCTCACCAAAATTTTCCCGCTTCTCTCTCCTATTAAATAATTACCTTAATTATCAATAATATTATTTAACTTTTTTTAAACCAAAAATAGTTTTTTTAATAAATTTAAAAAAAGTTCTATGTTATTTTTAAAAATAATTTTTATAGAATAAGAAATTTTTACAAAATATCAAACTTTTTAAAAATTAGTGTTTTTAAAAATTTAATTTTTTATAAATAAAAATAATTAAAATTAAAATTAAAATTTATAATAAGAAAATTTTTAAAAATGATATTTTTAATACGGTTTGTTTTGAAAAAAATAATTATTTTTTTTTGGAAAAATAAGTTTTTAACCAAAAGTTTAAAAAGTTGATATAATTGTTTTATTACATATTGTTCTTACTATACGTAATTTCAATTATATTTTATCGTAAAATATCGTTTTATAATTGATATAATTTTATTATATTTAATATTTTATTTGTTCAATCCGTGTAATACACGGGTTTACTAAAACTAGTATTCTAATAAAAGTAAAAGAAATGGTTGAAACTAAATTGTATTATTAGAGAGAAGAGGACACAATGGGTGAAAATATATGTGAATCATGTTATGGGTAAAGAGGTCAAGTGTCAAGTTTAGGAGAATGTGTTTTATAATAACTATAATTATTTAAGTTCTTTATAAAATTCACCAATAATTCTTAAATTTTTATAAAATAATATGATAATTAATTTAATAAGATAAAAGCATTTATAGATGACAACAATTCGGGTTTTAGGCTTTTATACTTGATTAGAATATCACATCCAAAATAGTCTATTGTTCATCTTGTACCTTACTACTCCACCAATGGGTTCGTAGACTTCCTCCCATGTGTTCGTAGACTTCCTCCCATGTATTACCTAAGCCAATCGTAAACTTAGGCAGATAAAACTTAATTGTATGTCTTTATGATTCTCATTACTAGAAGCCTAATTTAAACTCACTCTCAGAAAATATAAAATACTCAACCAAAATTTAACAATTTCATTATTTCATATTTTTCATATATCAAATTTTTTAACTACATCAAAATACTATTATCGAATAAGGGTATGGAAGTAAATTGGTAATCAAACAGGGACACCTACTACCATACTCGTGATAGACCAATAAAAATGTATAATTAATTTCTTTCATCTTTATCAGTGTTTTAGGGGCTGTTTGGCAGCCTCTTAATTAGTCTCTTAATGGTTCAGATTTCTGAATGATTCAGCACTTAATGATTCAGATTGTTTGTTTCACGAGCAAATGTCTGAATGGTTCAGACATTTGCCTCTGAACATTTAAGCATTATACTAATGCTGAATGGTTAAGAGGTCTAATGTTGAATGTCTAAGAACTCTTATCTGAATTGGTCAGACATTTGTCTTTGAATAGTTAAGCGATATAGTAGCTCTTAATGGTTCAGACCTCTTAATGGTTCAGCACTTAATGGTACAAACCTCTTATTGGTTCAGCACTTAATCATTCAGATATTGCCAAATAACCCCTTACTCTGTGTGTGTGTGTGTGTGTCTCTATGGTTGAGTATAAGAGTTAATCGTTCGGTCTAAAATGGTAAAACCATCTAAACCAACCATATATTAGTTAGGGTTCACATTATTTTTAATTAATTCCGGTCCATTACCTTCTAGTTTTTCATATTCTATCAAACAATTTGGTTTGTGTTTTATACAGAATGTATGCCATAAAACTCATATGGGACCATGAAACTCTACTATACAAATTATGACATTTCTATTCTTGGGAGTTAGGCATAATTAGGGTTGCTGAGAAGATCGCTCAAAAAAATTTCATTTGAAAGCAACTTGTTTGTAGCCAACACGGTCTAAGATGTGTACAAAATCAAGCCAGCTTAACTCAACTTTTTAAGACTTGAGTCAGTTTGACTTTGACTTGAATTGTTTAATAATAATTATATATATAATTGTTTGTGTGTGGTGAATGTTTTTTATTAGTCTACTTGTCATTTCGAATTGACGACAATAAATTATAATTTATACTCTAATTTCAATTAAATTACTCAATAATATATGTTGGCAACTTGCCACTTGTTGATTAACCCGTAGTTTGAATCTCGCTTGAAAGAAGCTCGAAAAAATCTCGTTCGAAGTATGCTCGTGAGCCAGCTCAACTTGCATCTTTTCTAAGCTAAGTTGAGCTTGGCTTGCCATGTTTATAAATCGAGCCTACTCAGTTGGGCGTGTTTACAAACCAAGCCAAACCCTAGCTCCACTTGGCTCGTGATCAACCCTAGGCCTAATATATTTTAAACTAAGTAGTATTTTATTCATGTGTTTGCTTTGTGTAGCCCTTGTCTCCTAAGCGACTTAACTTAACAGTAGAAGACTTGAAGTCGTGAACCACTTCTTAGACTCGTATCTTTTTACGGTCATCAAACAGGCAACTTGTTTCACTCGTGTTCTTATTGAAAGACCTTTAGTTTAGTATTGACATGAAAATGCATCCTAATTTTAGGCTATAGCCAACTTAATTCACATATGACCTAATTTCCGACCCATGTTACTGTTTCTTTAATATAGTTTGTCTCTCTCATCATCAATCACCAATAACTAAATTTACGTGGCATGTTAAACTATAAACGAACGTATGACATAGAAATAAAGTTATTTGCCACTACAAGTGTACTTCACTAAATGTATTTGTTGCCAATTTCATATGATAGACATACCAAATTCCATAGTAAATGAAACTCAAAGAAACCAATTTGAGTCTCTCATTCAAACTGAATAAGACCAAACTGTTAGTAATTGAAACTCAAGAAACCGATTTTAGTCTCTCGTGCAAACTAAACAACACCAAACTATAAAACCAAACTGTTAGTAATGACTTTGATTAGTTTTAATGCTCAAGGGTTTGCTTTTAGTTTATAATGATGATAAAACTATTAACTGCACAACTGTTATAACTAGATCATAGCCACCCCTAATAACGAACCTCCCTCATTTTCACCAATTATGTATATACTAAAAACCGTCAATCATAACACCAATTTGTCCTTTAGTCTATTATAATAGTTTGCTTTTATTGGAGCTTTTTACTTTTTTTAATTTTTGATTTTTAGATTTTTTTTTTAATTTATATCTTTTACATTTGATTCTAATTATGTTCTACTCTACACTCGATACTAAAGTAGATTTCTTTTACATTCCGAGCATACCTTGTGATGTGTTTATTTTTATCTATAAGTTCAAGTGTTTTTGAACGCTAGGTGTCTCCTTGCGACGTACATATTTTTATCTCGAGCTTTATTTCGTGCCCTGAACACTTGGTTTCACAACAACATCATAGTCGATGAGATTTTCATCTTACCCTTGTTACGCACTTATCGGTACGAAAAATCCGGAAATCTCGAGTAAATAGCTGCCTGGGATCTCAACACCAATCGATGCACAATCACCAACCCACCACCACAAGGCCTATCAATTTCACCTTGGATCGAAGATTCCCCATTAATCTAGTAATTGATTCTATTTGTCTTATAAGATGCAAACGTGCATATCTTGTAATTACTTATTTGTTTTATTTTATAATATTCACATGTGATCTATAGGTTTTTTTATGCACAAGTGCATAATAATAAACACATACACATGTTAATGAATTAATTTATAACTAGGATAGATACACGTGTGTTATACGGGTTGAAATAGTGAACATCGTATGTGAGGACATGAATTTGTGAATATCAAATTGTGAGGTAGAATTACATACCTGGATTTGATAAAATAGAATCGTGATTTACATTGAGGCGGAGATTTTGTTTTATAGTGAGTAATAACCGATCATTGTATGTTGTTTGAAATTGTGAATCTTGATATTTAAAGAATGTTTTCGTAAAAAATATGATGTTGAAGGTAATTTAATTTTACCAATAATTAGCTAGAAATAAAATATAACTTTAACAAACTTAACTCTTACTAAAGTTTTTTTAGTGAAACATTGTATTTAATTTTGGAAAAAAAATTAATTTGATTAACAAAGTAGTAAATGAATCATCTATTAAGAAAACTATTTTTATATACTAATTTGTAAGTTTAATTACGATAAGAACATGCGAATAATTTTAAGTGTATCCTAAGTGAAAATAACGTAAATAGACTAAAAATTGTTATGAGAGTCATCGCTATTTTGCTTTATAAAAAGCTTCAAAAGATATTATATTACAATTTTATTTAAACGTTCATCTAGTATATTAAGTATACTTAGAATTAGAATTAGAATTAGAATATGAAAGGACAAAAAGGACAATGCCTTTGTAAAATCAATAAAGACTCTGTTTATATAGATATTCATTTATATTATTTATATTATTAGAACACTCTAATCTTTTTCTTTATGTATCTATATGTATGTATAAAGAGAGATGGAGAGAACAATAATAACTTTAATATATCAATAACAAAACCCATCATATATTTACTTGTCAACAAACAGTAAAGTTCAAGCCGCTTATGTAATGCCATGTGTTACCTTCATAAATTGAAAATATTTTTAAAAAATTTTAAATATTAAAAAAGTAATAATATTTAAAAAACCGAATCAAAAATCTATAAATTATTATAACAAATTGAAACAAAATACGAGTGATTTAATTAGAACACTTCTACAACTTAAGTGACCTGATTATAACAAATCAAAATACTAGTGAACTGATTAAAACAAATAAAAATATGAGTTATCTAATTAAAATACTTATAAAACTTGCTAATTATTATGTGAAGTTTTTCTTTATAATTATGCACCACTTACGTAAAAAAGAGAAAAACACTATATTATCACACAACCGCGTCCGACCTCGTCCCTCACCATGAACGTGAGGGCTCGAACACCATGCGAAGCTAGCAAACGCGAATGGATGTCAATGCAAGCCTTACGGACGAAATCCAGGGACGTTATTGGAGTTACTCAAAATTTCCTAGACTTTATGTCACAAAAATATATCTAATGATTGCTATGATTAGTTAATAATGTTGGGGTTGATGTTAAAAAAATGTATTCATTGGTAAAGAACAAAGTACTATTTTTTTACCCTTTTTAAGACGTTTTTAACCAAGAATACAATAATGAAACGTAAAATTACCTTCATACCCCTTGAACAAATTATATCAATTTATCTTCTTGCCAATATCATGATATCCATGAGTATTTTGCTACAAAGGTCCAATTCACTTTTTAATCAGTTATATACATCTAAAATAATTAATTGATCATCGTCCCGATCACCTAACATTGCATAATGTATACTAAAATTAGTAAACTGATTTAAATGATATCGTGTACGGATCTCTTGTTTGTACCCTAGAGCGTATCGTTATGTTTATGGAAAAGATGATTATGCGTTTATGATACACTTAATATGAAAAAGTAAAATTGTATTCACGAATAAATTTATAAACTACTATGAAAATTATAATAATATAAATTCAATTTAATATCATATAAGTACATAAATTCAATTTTCTGATTATAATTTAGTAGTACTTAATTTATTACTATGAACACATGTCGTGTTTCACTCTTATTACCAATAATGTTGTCGTATTCTTATGCCTAAAAAGTTAAACAATAATCACAAATAATTTATGTTGCAAATTGAGAAAAAAAATAGGTTATGAAAACTTTAAACAATAATAAAATAATATATTAAAGATACAGGGAATAATGTGCTACCACGCGATACACGCCGCTCTAAACCTTCCACCATGGGAAAGGTGTTTTTATTAGTATTAATATAAAACTAGGGCCAGTAGTGACCTACGTGAAGTGTTAAAGTATAGTATAAAATCGACCAGATTTGATTACAAACTAAATTGACGTTGAAACTTATAGTAATTCGAATTTATACCGTAGAATGAAAACATATTATATTTGATGCAACTTCAAACAAAATTTACATTGAAACATACAGCAACTCAAAAAGTACATAAAAGTATATGCGGCATTGCCGTATGTGGTCTGATAAAGTATAAACTAAAATCGTCCCGACTTGTTTTAAAACTAGTTTATGTCGAAACATTGAGTAACTCGAATTTATACCGTCGAATAAAAACATATTATACTTTATCTAACTTGTTTTCAAGCAAAATTTACATCGAAACGTAAACCAACTCTATTCATACTTAACAATAAGCATGAGAACGTTTTATATTTGACTCGGTTCATTTTCGAATAGATTTTGCGCTAAAACATAGACGAACTTTAATTTATACTGATACATACATAAAAATAAGAATATGAAAATTTAGTTTTTTTAAATAAAAATAAATACAGGGGTCAAACCCAAAATTTTAAAAACTTAAATGGGTTAAAGTAATTTTTTTAGATTTTTAAAAAGTTGAGAGGTGAAAGAGTAAAAATGAAAGTTAAGGCGGGAGGAATGATCGGTGTCAAATATCACAAACCTTTCCTAAATGTGTATATAGTAAGTTATCACACAAAAGAAAAACTATATTTAGTTTTGTAAATTACTTTCTTTACCTATCTTTTTAAAAGATTCACATAGTTAATACTCTAAAGCTAAAATATCATATGTTACAAAATACAAATCATTAAAACATTACGATTAATATTTAAAAAAACTATTGACGAAATTCCTGATGTTACATGAAAACACCATATAAGCCTCATTTGAAATAAACACGTTAGTGCTGGAGTTAAACATGTTTGAATTTTACATGGTTAACTTATAGAATTTTAAATTGTGTTCGAGTTGTTGATGATTTTAGTGTTACCAAACATTTTTTGGTTTAGTTGGATTTACTAAATAGCAAATAACATAAGACAAGATGTGTTGTGCATACCCATTCAAGAGTATTCTTATTTCATGCATCTATGAAACTTAGGTTCAAGGAGCGTGCCCGAGACATGGTCCAAGGGGCAGTGTCTCGGTGAAAAGTTTTCTTGGTACCTTGTTCAAAAGCCTTTGAAAGGTGATATGGTGGATGGAAAGTTGCATGGTTGATGGAAAGTAGCATGGGACTTATCAGTTATCACTAATGATCTCTTGGTCTAGTGGTTAAAGGAGAGGTGAGAGATTTTGCCTCTCTTGGAAGTCCAAGGTTAAAAACTTGGCATTGGCGAATATTATTAACTTGATGATACTAACAACTAACCACTAACCAGCTATTTAAAAAAAACATGAGACTTATCGTTAGTAGTACTAATTATGATCGTCAAAAAATATGCTCATAGTCACGTGGGCTATTAGTAATAATTGCGATCAGTAGTATCTAGGGCTATCAGTAGTAAGTTTATATCAACAATAAATTAGCCAATGAATGATAAGTTAGTTAGTTATAAGAGACCAACCATAAGCAATAACTAAGTACAATAGGAGTTTTTGTTAAAGATTTTTCTACTAGTGCTAATAGTAAGCATGTAACTCCCAACTGCATTAATCGTTAATTGACATTACGAAGATTAGAGTAATTTTAACAAAACGTTGTAATGGTTCTCCGATTATAAAACATATAAGTCTTTGATTATTTTCTTGTACACATTTTCATATTAGAAAACACATAATCGTTCTTGTTTCCTTTTGATTATCCGATAAAAGATTTTAAGAGTACCTTCAAAGTAAGTGATTTTCAGTAAGTGATTTTCAATATAATTCTAAAGAGATATCCAGGTTATTCGAAACTATAAACATGTGGGGCCAACGGGTTTTAAACCTACAAACTCATTCAAAATTACAATAAAAATAGCATATATTAAAATTTTAACATTTAAAGCACGTCTTCTTATGTTAAAATAGTTTATGATACACTTAATTCCTACATTAAGTTGATGTTAATATATCATTTACAAGTCTTATTTGTTATTATCAAACCAAAGGAATAATATGAATAAGTTTGAATCATATGATGTTTAGCATTAAAGATTAAGACTGTGTATAATCAGGCATAAGAGCAAGGGGCGTGAGTGCCACCTTTACCCGTCACTAAACGAAAAATCACGCTGCCCCTTATAGTATGTGCCCGATTTTTTTTAATGAAATGAAGTGAAAGAAAGAGGAGTATATTTGTGTTTCACGATTTTTGTTTTTTAACGAGAGGAGTAAAAGGAATTAAAAGAAAGATTTTTTTATAATCTTCTTTTATGGCTTTTCTCCCAAATCAAAAAGAAATAGAAGAAAACTTATTTAATAATTTTTCATTTTATCCTTACAAACTAGTTTAATTAAATTATTAATATGGTATAATAGTAAATTTATAATTTACTTTTTTTCCTCCTCAACTCAAGAACACGTAACATCAATCTGTTTTTTTTTCCTTTAAACTATGAAACATTATAAAATAATATCTTTCATTACCCTATATATGAAAAATGCAGTGCCATAAACAGTATAACGAGGGTATTTTGGGTATTTTTTTTCTTCTTGGGTACCGTGCGCTCCCTTTAAACTCATTCTGATGCTTTCAAGGGATACTCGGTGGTGGCGGTGTGGTTGTGTTGCTGGTGGCCGGAAGTTGCAGACGATTTTTCGTTTCCCGTTGCGCAAATCGACGATGGTGGTCGTTGTCCGGCCTCTGACGGATCTATGTTTGGTGGGCCTTTGGTGGCGGTTTGTGCCTTCGGACTAAAGGGTCTGCGAGTTAACGACAGAACATCACGCCCGTCTGGGTCGCCTACCCTTCGTTTCCCGCTGCGCAGGTGCTGTTGTGGCGGTGGTAGCGCGGTCGGCAACCATCATGGTGGCCACCCCCCTTGGGGACAGCCGCCGCTCGACCTCCAGTTTACGGTTGAGCCAAATCATATTAGGGGGTGTTTTCGGTGTTTCGTTATCTTCTTGGGTACCGTGCTCTCCCTTTAACCTATTTTGATGCTTTCAAGGGATGCTCGATGGTGGCGGTGTGGTTGTGTTGTTGGTGGCCGGCGGTTGCAAACGATCTATACCTCAAACTGAAGGGTCTAAGAGTTAACGATGAAACATCAACGCCTTGGGTCGCTGACCCTTCGTTTCCCGCTGCATAGGTGCAGTCGTGGTGGTGGCAGCCCGGTAACCGTCATGGTGGACCCCCCCGCGAGGACAGTCGCCGCTCGCCCTCCCGTTTATGGTTGAGGTAAAGCAGGTGGTCGTTCTCATGTCGGTGAGGGTGTCAGTGGTGATGGTTCTACAACCGTGGTGGGTTGTTGTCGCATGTTTCTCTCCAATTTCCTTTTTTTCTGGCCAATTGAGACATTATGGTTTTCAGATCCAGCCTGTTTAGGGTTTTTCTGGATGAATTTTGTTACCTGATGCGCTTGACACTTGGCTATGTTGATGATGATGAGGGCTGCCTCATTTGAGGCTTTGTCGTTTGATGCTTTGTTGTGTCTATGATGATAACAATTTGCTCATTTGAGACTTTTGGTGTAATGGTGATCTTAGGTTTTGATGTTTACATGTTATGCAATACTGGGCTGTGATGATAACCAATGATAGTATGAGTTGTTTAGGCACGGCTGCAATTTATGGTTAGCAACCGCAACTGAAAGTGTTTTCTGAGCCCGATCCACCACACGCGCAACGCGTGTGGTTGAATACATACTAGTTTCTCTCATTTTCTTTTCTTTTTTATATTTTATTTCTTTCTTTCATTCTGTATACTCGAGAACACATCATTATTGGAGGGCATGAGGTAGGGCTCTTCCCTAGGCTCACGAACGTGAGAAGACGGTGCACCTTTTTGTTTTGGGGATTTTTTTTTCTTTTTTTCTTTTTTTTATTTTTTTTATTTTTGTGATCCAGCAACACCAATAGTCAATAGTATAACTCATCATCTATTTTTTAAACCTCACATTCATATAAATACCATCAAACGCCTTGGTGAGTGTGAAGGTGGAAGCACCATAACTTACATGGTACACTTTGCTCACATTCATTAACCTATTTAAACATGGCCTAACATTAGCTCTTGAGAAATATGAGTATGCAAATTTTAACTTGTAATGTTTTTTTAGAAAAAGACAAGTCATTATAACATTTCTAGAATGTTCCTTCTTGTAAACATGGCCTGACATTAACTGTGTAAATCAGATCGACAAGCAATCCGACCTCTTCACAGATCTTACGTAAAGCGAAAGTTAAATCAAACATCTAATACGCCCTTAATTGATCATTCCAAAAAAACATGAGGTTATATATTAGGCCACCTTACTAAAACACTACAATTGTAGAAGTGGGAACACGTATCAAAGAACTTTATAGTTGATCATTCCAAAAGATAGCATGAGGTTGTATATTAGGTCACCTTGGTAAAGCATTACTTGTAGAAGTGGTAACACTAGACAACTCCATGTTAGATCATTCTAAAAGACATCATGGGATTAAGAATATTTTGACCTAGGGGTGTGCACTTCACGGATCGACCCGGTTAAGACCCGTGAACCGACACGTGAAAATCGAGACCGACCTGTGTATGGGTTAGCGGTTCTAGTCCATGGTTCTGCTTTCTTTGTCTAAACGGTTATGGGTCGGTTTCAGTCCAAACCCGTGGGTATGACTCAGTTTTGGTCCGGCCCGATTACAATTAGGTAAAAGAAAAAAAAGCTGGTTTTTGCTTTTTAGATGTCAAATATATTGCCTTTAAACACCAAAAAGTACAAATTGTTTTACTAGCGTATAAAAGAAGTTGTCAGGTTAATACACTTTTAGTCGGTTATAGATGAACGCTTTTGTATTTTACTCTTAAATTAGCTCACAAAGGGGAGTCATGATAACATCTAATGTATGGAATTTTTTTTTTTAAGTTACCAATTTCTCTATGTTGTAATAACGAGTCTAAAAAACACATTGATTGGTTTCATTTATATTTTTAAGTTTCACTTTTCTCCCGGCAAAATGCACGAGCCTAAAAAACGTTCGTGGTCCGGACTACCATATCGTGCTGAACCGACCCGTTTAACTCGGTTCGGTCCAGCCCGAACCATATGTAAATGGTCCGGTTCTTGGTTCTGTATATAAACTTCTTATCGGTTTCGGGTCAAGGACGAGTTAGTCTGGTTCGGTTCGGTTCCGACCCGTTGCTCACCCCTATTTTGACTGGTCATATTCATGTACTTTTATTATACACACTATTGCCCCTAATGAAATTTTTTTCTGGATCCGTCACTACACGCTATGTCTTCAACTCGGTATTCTTTGCAGTCTCTAGTTTTTTTGCTAGTGTCAATTTTATATATATTATCCTCTGCTTTAAAAATAAAAGAAACTTTAGACATAATATAACAACATTAAATTAGTAGAAATTTTACTTTCAAATTCTATTTTAACAACTTACTTACGGCGAGTCGGGTAGTGTGGTGCTTGGGCACCCACGTAAAGGAATCGGGTCCTACGTAGATTGTGACTTTGTACTTGGTAGGCTTTCACAATTTATTTCAGAAAATCAAAGGTGTAAAAGTATCATGCCATTCATAAATTTATTTATTTGTTGCAATTATTATTATTATAATTATTATTTTGATTGCTACTATTTTTTTTTTAGTGTTACTATTAATTAGTATAAGTATTTGTTCAAACCACAAGGATTAAAATAATAATTTATTTAAAAGAAAGATTAAGTCAGGTTAAAAAATAAAAATAAACACATATGTATAGTAACTAATATACCTCTCATTTAACAGAAAATTTTGAATGAGCTTAATTTACTGGATGAAAATTACAAGATTTGTCAATAAAGAAAACCCAGATGAGACATAACAATTTATTAGATGAAAGTGATAATTTTCATCAAACCACATGAATGATAATTTACTTTATTAATTATAAAAAAAACTTTTTTCTCTCTTTATATATACATACTAGGTTAGTATCCCGTTTATTACACGGGTTGAATAAATAAATATCAAATAATTAGTAACGAAAATTTATTAATTATAAAATGATATTTTGATACAGGTTTATGATTGAAATTACTTATGAGTAATAATTATAATTAATTAATGTTTTTGGTAATTTAAAAAAAAAATTCAAGCATTTTGTTCCAAAACAAACCTTTTTAAAAAATGTCATTTCTAAAAAAACTCATTATAACTCTGAATTTTAATTATTTTGATTTATAATAATTTTATTATTTAAAAACGGTGATTTTAAACTATTTTATGTTTTTTAAAAAGTTTGATGTTTTAGTAAAATTTCTTATCTTAACAAAGTTGTTTCTTTAGAACTTAAATTTATAAAAATAACTCTTTCTTAATTTATTAAAAAACTATATTTAATATAAAAAAGAAATAAATAATATAATTTGTAATTAATGTATTTATTTAATAGAAGAGATATTCGGGAAAATTAAAATTAGGAGCTCTAAAATTATGCCAAATGTCCATCTTAAACCTAGTTTTATTATAATAGATAGATGTACATATATATGTACGTATTTTAGTTTTATTATAATAGATAGATGTACATATATATGTACGTATTTAGGGAAAATTACCAAAATGGTCATTTGACCAATCTAGTTTTCATTAATAGTCGTTGGCTTATAAAATTTTCGAAATATCAGACCAATAAAAAATGACCAAATGTCCCAATATCTCTGCCCGGCAATACCAATGCAAGTGGTATCGTCATATAGTATTACGATACCAATACATGTGGTATCGCTTAAAATTAAAAAAGGGTGATATCGCTGCCCGACGATACATCATGGTTTAATATTGCCGGAACCTAAATGAAAACTACTAATTTGCTTTTTTCTTGCCAGCGATACCCGATAGTATCACCATTTATTTAAATCTCATTTTATCACCGTTTAACGATACATTAATTTAATGAAAACTAGCTTGGTCAAATAGTTATTTTAGTAATAATATTCCAAATTTATGGATCACAAATCTATACAAGTTACCTTTTTTCTAAATTTGGAAATAAAGAGAGATTAGGATGGGAATGGAATCCAAGGTTAAAATACACAAAACTTATATGGAAGGCAATCTCATGTAATTAGGCAAACCCATTAATGAAGATAGATTAAATAGTGACAAATCTAGTTAGCCTGCAACCTACTCATATTTATGGACTTTACGGTATTCTTCAAGCCTTTATAAATGTACCATATATAAAAATAATAACTTATTACAACTGACAGATAACAAAGTGGATTATAATTCATTTTAAAATCTAAACAAAACCATTACGAATAATTCTAAAATAAATATCATAATGGAAAAGGATTATCAATCATCGCTAAAATAAACAATTTCTTAATAAATAATAAAATAGCAATAACTAGTTTTACTATCTATGTAAACATCAATAACTTTTATATACTTTATTCTTTAAAATGATAATATGTCACGTAATCAAGTATTTTTATTTTTAATTCGAGTATAGTTGGATATTTAAATTTCTTTAAAAGAATTTATAGTTGCGCAAACATTGTGCCAACATGATGTTATAACATCCGATCTCTCGTACCACTAATATTGTGCATCTTGCCCCCAAGGAGCTCACGTATTTGTTTTTGTTTGGCTGGTTGAAAACATTCCAGTGATGTCACCCATCCCTGGATTGCTACCACCTGAGCACGCTTAACTGTGTAGTTTTCATTTCATATATTGCCAATACGGCCAAAACGCAATGGTAATATTAAAAACCAGATATTACTTATGAACCAGAAATCTTTTTTGTCCATGGCTGATTTAGGATTTATGTAGGGTGTCCACACATGTGCTACGTTGCGTAGACATCTCCCTATGGGGCATATGCAGTGTCCAAGTGACTTCTCAAGAGTTCTACCGTTTTTAGTATAATTGCTATCAGTGCACCACAAACACATGTATGTGTGTACGTATGCAAGGACACATGCATTTATGTATGTATATATGTCCAGTGGGAGCTTGAACACTCCCATAGGGTGCGGGGGTGAAATTAATTTTTTAGGGGGGCGAACTCGATATATATATAAAAAATTTACACTACTTGCCATAAATTTACACTATCATACCAAAAATTAACACTGCTGACAAAAAAAAGAGTAGTGACGAATCCCCTGGCCCCTATTATCCTCCGCCCCTGTATATGTATATGTCATATGAATGTAGGTATGTATGTATGTATGTGTATTGTAAGTATGTATCTATTAACTATAATAAAAGAAGGTTTTGACATGAGACATGTCAACATATTAGTCATTTTCATTTTTATTTTTCCGCCTTTCTCTCCTAATTAATGATATTAGTATATATAGAAATTATATTATTTAAAACATTTCTAAATTTAAAAAATAGATATCATAAAAATAAAAAACTAGATTTTTAATGAAAAACATACTTTAAAATTGTATAGACACGAAAAAATTCTTAAATACGAAGTATTTTAATACCATTTTTCTTTTTTAAAATAAAATTAAAAAAAAAGACTAGAATGTGTTAAAAAGCAATTAAAAAACACAATCTTATAAAATGATATTTTAAAATGATATTATTGTTGCTTTTTACTTAAAATACTTATATATACATAACTCAATCTTATCTTATTTACAAATATTATTTATAATTTTTAAATTTTATTACAAATTATTTAATATTTTATTTATTCAACACGTGTATTACACGGGATATTATACTAGTGTGCATAATATGGACACGTTTGCTTCACAAATAGTTAACAATATATTGAGATTCAATTAATACACTTATACATAATGCATATAATATAATCAGAATGCATATAATATAATCAAAAGTAACAGGGGAGAAACAAATACAGTCAGTTGTAACTTATTGTGTAATAGAATCATAAAACCATATAAAAGATAATTACTTCTTATATTATTTAATATTAAAATAGAACTATTTTTATAATAATCGCACAAACACATCTCATCTTATTGGATTTGTTTAGAATAGTATTCGGGTTGTGCTAAATCTATAGAATTATTCCATTTTGATCCCATTATAAACAGTGGTGGAGCTTGACCACTCTCGTAGGAGGGACGAGGCGGAATTGTTTCTTTTTAGGAGGGGCAAAACTCAAGTTTTATATAAAAATTTACACTACCGGGCCAAAACTTTACACTACCGGACTATAGTTTAACACTAACGACGAAAAAAAGAAGCCCCCCCCCCCCCCCCCCCCGGTCTCAACTAAGCTCCGCCCTTGATAATAAAACCAATTCTAGAAATAAAAAATATGTGTTTACTATTGGATCTTAATCTACTCTAATAAAGCAAAATGATATTTTGTCACATGTCAACTTCTAGTAGCATTTTGTCACATGTTAACTTCTTATGCCATTTTGACACATGTCCCTAAATCATTTAATGGTTACGTTAAATGTTAATAATTTTATTTATATCATTTTTAAGTTATAGAATATATTTTTTTAATATATTAAAAACCTGTTCTATCTGTTAAACATATAATTAAAAAAAAATATTTATGAAATGAGAAGTTTTTTAATACAAAGAACTTTTTTTTAAAATGACATTGTTTAGAAAATAAAAAGCTTTTTCTTTCAAAATGAAATGTTTAGAAAAACATTTTTTTTTAAATATAATTTATAAAAATGAAAGTTCAAAATAAATATTTTTATTGTTTTATTACTAAAGGTACTTAGTTCTATGTAATTTTAATTTTATTTTATCTTAAAAAAAGTTATTTTATTCTTTTTAAATATCAATTACCAACTGTTAATTTAATATTTTTATTCAATCTGTATATTACACGTGTTTTTAAAATAAAGTTAAAGTATACTAAAAGTACAAATGGCACAACCGGGAGTGATAAACTCATGTCACCAATCATATCGTATAATAGAGATTTACATAAGATCAATTAACATCAAACTAGAATATACAAGAATATTAAGTTAAACTCTAATTGAGTTCATAGGTGATTATGCATGATTCATATAAGTTGTTTCTAATAAAGACTTCTTGTGGAGCCAATCTCTTGTGTTGCGGGACAAGAAGAAACACTCCTTGTGGAGCCAGGGGCAGTGCCCCATCCACCGCAATTGATTATTATTTTCTAGCGCGCAAACTACCACTTCGCTTGTCTTACATAAAACAAAGATTTCAACAATTACGAGAGTATGCAAAAACTTAACTATGCAAGAGTCATGAGTGAATCTTGATGATACCGCATGACGCTCGCAAGATCGGTGACATAGAGCTCTTGTTTAAAGGATTATTTTTTAAAAACCCTTTTAACACACACTTCAAGCCTAGCACCATGAACAATATCGTCTTTATCTTTCACTTGTTCACACTCTTGAACGGTGACGCCACTGTGAACCTTTAGCACAAACACACGTTCTTTCTCATAGAGTTTAATATTTCTTCATTGAATTTGGGTTCGTTTCCCGATAAACATTTCTAGGAAGATTCATTTTCATAGATTGGTTTGAAGAAGCGGGGGTGTATAGGTAGAAGCATTGGCGGAGCTTGAACCACACCATAGATTAGCGGAGGCGAAAGTAACCTATTTTGGGGGGGGGGGGGGGGGGGGACTCTATAAATGTTGAAAAATTTACACTACTGGGCCGAAATTATAACTTTTGTCCCAAACGATGGTACTCAACTCGATTTTCTTGTTGTGCATCTTTTATTGGAACAAAAGATTTGGGATTCTCAGTCAGAGCCACTTGATCTTAAATCTTGAGACTTATGTTATAGATGCCTGATCATGGGATCCTGTGGGGATGGACTCAATCGATTTCGCGGTCAACGTTCATATAGAAGATCAACATCTTCTAGGAGCATTCATTTAATTTGATAACCAAGAGCTTTGATACCACATTATGCAAAATAGAAGTAAAACAATGGCTCATATCTGTACATTCACGAAAAAAAAACTTCAAAACCCATAGGTTTCGGAAATAAAATTCAATCTTAAAACTCCTAATATATCTCCATAACCCGTCATAACTTTCACTCCTATGCAAACCCTTCCTTCAATGTGACCAGACAGCTGGTTCAGTTTCTCCACGGTCATTGTCATTTAACGGGGTCATCTTGATGCTATTATATTAGACATCGCTTTTCTTGTTTTGCTTAAAAAAGTGTACCCTAAACTAATCTACAAACCTTTTGATTTGATTTTATTACTTCTAGATTATTCTCTAACCCGTTTTAATACTTTAAACATACTCTCTTGTCTATTCATTTCAAGAAATTGCATTTAAGAATTGTATCACTTGAGTAATTATGGTTATCCTTCTAATACCTTTTTTTATGTTTCTTTATGATGTATAACTCATTTAATTCTTTCTAATATGTAAAAAAAGAATTGTTATTGTGTATTTTTTAATTTAAAACTTTGGCACTTAGAATTATTTTGCATAAAATTATTAAGCGGTGAAAGCATGAGTGCATTTTACAAACATATTTACGAAATGTTTTTGTTTTATCAACCATATATGTAGTACACAGGTTTAAAACCTAAAATTCTTATAATAAAACATAATTACTTCAGAGATAAATTTTAAAGGAAAACAAGAGCAATATATATACATGAATACACATTTCATATAATATATTTTATACCATGTGTGGAAATAGATGATTTCCAAATAGAGAGGGTTTCTTCTTTATATCGTAAACAAAATTTGACTCTTTTTTGACATTTGAATATTACAAAAATCATTTGATCCTTGTAAAATATATATTATTTAGAGGCATACTAATGAAAAGGGCACACCGTATGGGCTCGGGACGGGAGGGGGAGCTTGCCGGTAATGTTTAAATGGAGTGGGTTTTTTTTTTAAATGGTGAAAATATTATTGAAGATCTAGCAAGAGCTAGAGGCAATTCAAGGGGAACAAAAAACATACTAACATAAAATTACATGATTCCCAATTAATATTTTCTAGTTTTTTGAGGCCATATATAGTTATGCTTTCAAAGACCTTTCTATTTCTGTATTTCCAAAACAAGTGTACCACCACATATATAATTGCCTTGATCAACTGTTTTTGATATATGGCCAGGTGCATTGATTAAATGGAGTGGTCTATATAAATTGCTTATTTCTATCAATTGATATGGTGAAGGTTTTTTTTTTTCTTTTTGTAGTGTTTACACATACCATTAGAAAGTTAAATATTCCTTGATTAAAAGGATTAATTGTTGATCAACAAAACAGGTTTTCTAGATGAAATTAGGTGCACAAATTACTATACCTTAAAACCAAAGGTCGGTGGTCAATATGAAGCCACCGACGACCACCGACTTTGGTCTTTATCAATGCTTTGTTTTCAAAAACTAAGCAATATGGTTGACGGAGGGAGTGGTTCAATCTTTGTCTCTTTTAACTAGGGGTGTTCAATATTTGAATAGGATTCGAAAAACTCAAAATTCAATTCAATTCAAGTCGAAAATTACTAATTCAAAATTTGACTCTAATTTTCAAATTCGAATTCGATTCGATTAGAAGTCTAATTATCGAATTCGAATCGAATTGCGAATTTGTGATTTTCAATTCGATTCAAAATTCAAATTAGAAATATACATAGTTACACTTATTTATCCTATACATTAATTTAGAAATATGCATAAGAGAAAATAAGAATTAAAAGTTTAAAAAATCTATAATCTAAAATTTTAAATTATAATTGGTACTTTATTATTTTGTATGTTATGCTTATTTATTTATTTTGAGCATTTAATATTGGATCTTTCGAATAAAATTTAAAAATATTGTTAGATTAATTATTTTTTTAATAAATACGAATCGAATAAATACAAATTCAATTAGAAAGTTTTAATATACGAATCGAATTCAAATCCTGTCTGAAAGTTTCGGATTTGATTCGAACCGAATTCAAATCATGTCTGAAAGTTTTGGATTCGATTATTTGACTTATCTTTTTCGAATTCAAATCCTGTTTGGAAATTTAAAAGTTCGACTTATTTGATTCTATTAACTCGAATTCGATTCGATGAACACCCCTATTTTCAACAATTATCCCAGGTTCAAAACTTCTTCACAGCAACTTTAGTTTCTTGGTTTCTTTTTAATTCTCTTTTCTTTTTACTTTTTTTTACATTGTTTTTAAATTGTTTTTTTTTTTCTTGAGCAATTTTTTGTTCAATATTAGGTCATGTTTATCTTGCAATGTGCTCGACGCAATACTTTTTCCCACCTATATCGAACCGCCTTATTTCGCCACGTAATGTCACATGCGTAACAATGGTAACAAAGTGCATAGTTTTTTCTTCTACCTTTTTTAGATTGTTTTTTTTTTCTTGAGCGATTTTGTCGTTTCAATGTTATGTCATGTTTACGTTGCAACGTGCTAGGGATAATTTTCTTTTCTACATGTATCAAATCTTTGCAACTTCATAGGTTTTTCGTATGTACCAAACCATGTTAATAATAACGCCGCAATACGCGTAAGGCCACAACGTGCGGGTTCAAATTCTAGTTACTGTATTAATAATTGAGAGGAAAAATGAGTGGTAGAATTTTAGGTACTTTTCAATTATAACAATACTTTTTTTAATTGAAACCTGAATTTTCATTTTGCATTTGATTGATTACACGTATATAAAAAGGAAAAACCAATCGCTCAGAAGCCCCTTCTGTCCACCCTAAAGGTATCCTTTTCCTATTTGATAATATTAATAGAAAGACTAAATAAATAGTTTAGTTTTGGTTTTTTGAATTTCAATCATATTACTTTTAAATGTTTTCACATTTAGCCCTAACTTTTACTTTTTGTTTTACTTTGGCCACTATTACAATGAATTTTTGTTTTTCCAATTTTTGCAAGTAAAGTTTAGTATTTGTTACAGTTTGGCCACTTATTTTCTTTACTTTGGCCATTGATTTGTTTGTTGTTTTTTACTTTGGTCATTAAATTTTAGGATCATAGGGTTTGATTATTAAACTATTCTACAACTCATTAGAAGTTGGTCATACTTCTCCATGCGTTATAAATATATTTTTTTAATTCAATAACGACAAATATACAAACTTATAATATAAAATATAAAATATAATTATTCATATGTTTATATTTACATGCTTCTGATAATTTTAGAATTTTAAAGTTTAACCATTAAACCATTCATTCTTCTAATAGTTCAAAAGTTTAATCTATTAAAAAATAAAAAAGATAGACAAAAGGTGTATGTTCTATACGATGATTTTTTACCGCTTCCAAACAAAAGAAATCATAAATAACGAAACCTAAAATTTCCTTTCACCACAAAAAATCATCGCCAGCCCTGGTGTTTCGATCATTTTACTTGTCGTTTCGTTTGTCATGTCCCATCATACTTACTCATTGTGGTAATCTTTGATTTTTTTTTTTTCGTTTTGGTTTCTATGGGGTACGAGTTTAGAGATCAATAGGTTGCGCCCGATAAAGAAATATAACCAAACTTGGTTTAAGCAAAATGTAAAAAATCCCTCACCTGCATGACATATATGTAGACATTTAACGTGTATTAACAAATTATATTAATGCAAAAGATTAAACAGTAAATGGAATTAGAAACTATATTTTCTTTTTTCTTTTTTCTTTTTTCTTTTTTCCTTTTTTCTTTTTTCTTAACGACCAAAAATACTATAAAATCCGTCACCCAGGCATATAAATCCAATAACAAAAGTTCGGACATGATGACAAATACTTTAACTATTTAAACTTGAAAAGATGCACAAAATTTTAAACTGAGGTAATTTATTGTTTCGTAGCCTAGCTTTGAATGAATGTCTCCCTTTGATAACTTTTTTTGACGAAACTACCCTCGCCACTTTCAGTGATTGGATCGTGGCTCATGCCGCCCTTTTTACTTTCTTATCAAGTTACCACATTACTTGTTACTTTATCTACAAATGATTTGGATAACCTTTTATTAATGCTACAAAAGCCTCCACCAAAAACGACTTATCAATATTATTTATTTCACCTTTGTGTGTATATATATATATATATATATATATATATATATATATATATATATATATTAACTACTAGGTTATAACTCTGTGCAGTGGCGGATCTAGAAGATAATTTCAGGGGTAACGTAAAATTTTTTTTACCGTACACGTAATGGCGGAACCGGGAATTATTTCTTACAGGGTCACTATTTTTTATATCTAGCTTCTAACGAAACAAAATAAAAAATTTTGGGTTGTTCGATTGAGTCGAATCGGATCGGATCGGAATACACGTAATTAAAACGCATTGAATTGTTAACAAAAATACAATACCAAAAGACATAAAAAGAACTTATATTTTATAATGTTCCGTACGCGTATTCATCTTTTGATGCTTTCTTTGCATAGCAAAACGATTTTAAAACCTTTGCCAATATTAATGGCACACCACCGTCAATGACCACCAACACTGAAGATACCAATAAAACGAAAAAAAAAATAAATCGAATGAAAAGTATATGTAAAAACATTGATCCATGCACTTACACAAGCAAAAACATAAAACAATAAGTAAATTGATCTAGGACGAGTGCGTTATGACGTGACCGTTAAACTAGGAAAAATAAGTGAAAAACCGTTGAACAACACACACACGTTCGGCCTGTTAACTCGTAAAATTTAGACCGAAACATATAATGGGAAATTTGTAAAATTTGAAAAGTATAGAGGATCAAAGTTGAAAGGTAAAAAATATTGAGGCTAAACTATAAAATATGTAAAAGAATAGAATGTATTGTTTTTTTTATAAATTATTAGACTTTTAGTTATAAAATTTAAAACTTTTTGTGAAGTGTTGAGTTTGAAATTTTTTTAGGGGTAACGTAATTTCTTTTCAGGGGTAACGTAAAACCGAAACTTTCCTTTTATATAAAACCGTAAAAAAATTTTACGTTACCCGTAACAAGTTGAGGGGTAGCGGAGGCTACCCCTCAAATACATATATGTCCGCCCCTGACTCTGTGTATTACACATATTAAATAATAAAAATTTCTAAATATTTATCAATGAAAAGTTAGAAACTGTAAAACGTCAAATATAAAAATACTTTGATTAGTTGATAAAATACTTTTAATATTCTTAAAACTTTCGTTTTAAAAAGTTATTGCTCTCAAAAAATTTCGTTTTGTTTATCAATATCTCACTTTTTAAAAACTATGGGCTTGTTTTATAAAAAATATTTTTATATAAAACTTTTATTTTTAAAAAGGTTGATTTTAAAATATTTTATGATTTAAAAAGGTTTCGCCGTTTTAGAAAAAAAATCATAGTTTTAGACAATTTGAATTTAAAAAGTATATTTTTAATCAAAATACTTAGTTTTTATTTAATGAAAAAATATTTTTTAAGAAGTTAATAATTAAAAAAGGATATGGATTTATAATTGACTTGAGAAAGAGAAAAATTTGAAAATTAGTTATTTGACTTTTTAAAATAGAATAAATAGTTTGGGGGGAAAAATTAAGATGAGAATGCATGTGAGAATGCCATGTGGCACCACATGTAAATAATTATTAGGTTAGATAAAAGAAAGTATATTTTTTAATCAAAATACTTAGTTTTTTTTTTAATGAAAAAATGTTTTTAAAGAAGTTAATGATTAAAAAAGGATATGAATTTATAATTGACATGAGAAAGAGAAAAAATTGAAAATTAGTTATTTAACTTTTTAAAATGGAATAAATAATTTGGGTTGGAAAATTAAGATGAGAAAGCTTGTGAGAATGCCATGTGTCACCACATGTAAAGGATTGTTAGTTTAGATTTCTTTGACTGAGAACACAATATGTAAATTCTTTTAAAAAGAATGAAATGTTTATTATAATGGTCTCATTATTTTTAAAAAATTAATTCTATTAAAAAGTTATATGTGTTTAAAAATTTAGAGAAGTCTATTTAAAAATCAAGATTATAATTAAATAAGAGGTAATTTTATAAAATAGTAATCAAGTTTCAAAATTATCCCAATCAGGTCACTTATAAAAATTTTTGTCCCAATCAGGTCACTTATAAAATTTTTTGTCCCAATCAAATCACTAAAGTTTTAAAATTATTCTAATTAGGTCATTTATAAGTTGTAAAAGGTTTTAAAAAATTTGAAATGTTTAAAAATATTAACTATATTTATAAAAAAAACTAAATTATTTTAAATTTTTTATCAATTAATTAAAAATTTATAAAAATATGAGTAACTTAATTGGAATACTTTTAAAACTATAGTCACCTGATTTGAACAAAAAAAGATATTGGTGACCTAATTGAGGCACTTTTAAAATTTTAATGACCTGATTAGAATAAATAAAAATATGAGTGACCTAATTAACACTACTAAAACTTGCTTACTATTATATGAAACGTGTGCGAAAGATAACTAAGATATTCAAATTCATTAAAAAAATATTTTACACCCTTAAAGCTCTTAAAATTAATGTAAAACGACAATCTGCATCATTCTTAAATATATTATAATATAATATAGATTATAGGAAAAAGATCAAATAAAAATTTTCTCGTCACTTGGATTGGTGACTCAGTGACAAAAACAAAACCTTTTGAAACACCTGATGTTTTAAGGTCTTGAGTTTGATTCTCACAATAGGTAAGAAAATATCGTATAATAAAAAATAAAAGCCTTCTCTTAATGTAAAAAACCCATAAAACCAATATGATTGTTTTGATTAATTAAGACATCTTAATGAGCCTTTTAGATCACCATACAATAAAAATTAAAAATCTTATCTTAATAAGCATTTTAATAGTTATAAGGAACTCAACGCAAAAGATATTTTAGATTGTTATCGACTTCGTTTTGGTTATACCTTGCTCTGAGCATGTTGTCAACAATGTAAAAAAAAAAAAAAAAAAAAAAAAAAGATATGATGCTATTAAGAAATTCGTTATGGTTTCCCATTAATGAGTGTTAGTATTATAATGTTTTAGGTGTTTTTATGTTTGTATATATGTTTAGTGTAAATTTTAAATAAATTTATTAAGTGTTGTTAAATTAAGTTTTATATTTGTGAATGATTTGATAAGATCACATTAGCTGAAATATTCTGTTATAACTATAGAACATATATGCAATATAAAAAAATATATATAGCATATATGTAATAATATAGAATATACCAAGTTATAACTCCGTCTATTACACAGATTAAATAAAAGTAATAAAATTTAGTGAAAAGTTAGGAAATATAAAACATTATTTCGATATAAGATATAACTAAAATTACGTGCGAGTAAGTAGTTTAGTTAATAAAATATTTTTATTATTTTTATAAAAGTTTCTATTAAAAAAGTCTTTTTTTAAAACTCTCGTTTTAAATATATGTTAAGAAATATTTCGTTCTAAGAATATTGTTTTTGAAAAATATCATTTTTAATAAAAATCTCATTATATCAAAACTATGGTTTTTAGTTATCTTTGTTTATAAATATATTATTGTATTTAATAAAAGTTTACTTTGACGAAACATCATTTTTTATAAATTTCTCATTGTTTAAAAACTTCAGGTTTCAGTTATTTTTTAATCTTTTTAGGAAAACGGTTTTACGTAAAACTTTTATTTAAAAAGGATCGGTTTTAAAATATTTTATATGTGTAAAAAGATGCATTGTTTAAAAAATTTATAGTTTTTAAAAATCTTTTTTTCAAAAAAGTGTAATTTTAATCAAAATACTTAGTTTTTAATTAATAAAAGACATGTTTAGAAAAATTATTAATTTTAGAAAAATTTAGAATGTTTAAACTAAGAGAGAGAGGGAGGAGGGGAGAGAGAGAGAGAGAGAGAGAGAGAGAGAGAGAGAGAGAGAATTTAAAAATTAGTTGTTTTGACTTTTAAAAAATTAATAAATAATTTAGACGGAAGAATAAATTATAGAGTTAATATGATATGATATGTGTTCACTTAATGTAATCATTTATAAATATAAAATTATTACATACATGTAACATGATCTTATATGTGCATAACAAGATATTACATATGTGTAATATTAGAATAGTCATAAAAATATAATGTCACATTACATATATCTAACATAAACATCTATTTATAGTAAAAGGTTCAAATAAATTTTAAGTTCAAACAAAGTGTGTATCCAGCTTATTAAAAAAATCTTCGTTTTCAGTTAGAGTGCCACCATTCATTCTAAAATTAGGCTAAACACTAATAAATATATATAACTTTTACAGAAGAAATTATTACATTTATAAGGTCTATGGGGTGCTACTGGATTTTTCCTTATGCCTATGTTGTTTGTATATTACTTGATGAAATTATTGACAAGTAAACATTAGGAGACATCAAAATATAAAACAGATCGACAATATAATCAAAATCTTTTTACTTAGATCCTTAGACGTTTATGTTTATACATAACAATAAAACAAATTATTAGACTTTATGAAACATGTAAATATGTTTAGAAGAACAAACCAATGCATATGGAGATAATGTTATGTTTGCAGATTTTATTAGAATTGAAATATGTCTATGAGGATAATATGTTTGGTTGGAGAATAAAAAAAATTGCAAATATGAGTATATAGCCTCAGATAAGGTTGTCAATGCCCATACATGAGGAGTAACCCTCTTCTTGATACTACGAACAATAAGGTGTTCAAATTTAAGTTTCTGAAAGGGTTATATGATACACATGATATTCTAGCAACGTCTGGGATAAGGTAAAGATTAAATAACACATAGGTGATTTTTTTCAATATTCGATGGCAACCTATATAAAGGAAATTGTCTTTGCTTGCCCAAGACTTCTCTTAAAAATGAAAGACCTAAAGAGTTAGACGATGAAAGGTTAAGTACACTTCTTGGGCGATACATGATGGTTGTTGTTATAGAAGAGATGTACTTTTACTCAAGAAAAAGAGATGTGGTCAGTTTTGTATACAGGTGTGCCATAAGTGAAGATGGCGAAGAAAGAACTCAAAACACCAAATTATATATGTCATTACCAATTCTATTAGGCTCATGGGAATACATCACCATAGACTTCAATTAAGGTCTTCCTTAGACAGAATGTGGAGTAGACTTAGTATATGTGCTTGTGGATTGTTTTTCAATAAGTGACACACATCATTTCTTGTAAGAAGATGTCTCATCATGAGGCCAAATTACCTTTTTAGGAAATTTTTCGCACATATAAGGTTTCAAAGTCTATGGAATTGACATGATAGCGAAGCTTGTAGACATGGTTTGGTACATAGCTTAACTTAAGCATGATATCTCATCTACAATCTCTGGTCAAATGAAGAAGTCAACGTACATTTTTCAACATTATCTCTTACTTATGCAGGTAGAAACCAAAGAGTGGGATGCAACACTTCCAAGTTTGACTACAATAGTGTAGTATACAACTTAGTAGGAGTTCTCTCTTCATTATTTTTGTAGTCTAAAAATATTCGCCTAGCCATGTGGTGGACTTTACAAACTTATCAGGAAAGAAAGAAACCATAACCTAGAATTTGGTAGAAGAAATATATGCCACACTTGAGATGATGAAATAAAAGATTGAATAAGAAATACGCAATATATAGTAGCAACATATAAGCATAGACGTTCTAATACATTTGACTGGGAAATTAGTCATGGTTTATCTTTCTAAGGAATAATCATTACACATTCAGAAAGCTAAGCCAAAAGAAGTATATGTCATCGATTTACTAACTCTATCTTTATATCAAAGACGTTCAATACAACAATCATGTTGTTTATCCTGAGAACTTGAATTAAGTTATCTCAAGTGTGAATTTTGATTTGAGTCATTCACGTGTTTATTTAGAAGTTAATTTCATTTTTAGTAGTTAATTTCAATTTTTTCAATACTAGATTCCCTTGTCATATTTAGATTCGCCCTATAAAATAGAGCTTGATGTAATAATTTGAGTGTTTCATAATATTTTAGAATTCCGTATGAAATTAATTTCTTTGTTTGTTTGCTTTCGTCATGCATCATATATAATCTGGTTTATTTTTTTTTTGGCACTACTTCTGTCATATTTTATTTTTTGGAATTAATTAACTTGCCATTGGTTACAATTTCTAACTCGGTTTAATTGCTTACTTAGAAATTTAAAATCCGGTTGAGTTGAAATCATGAATAAATAAATCATGTTCATTTTGAACTTGATTTTATGAATAAAGCAATTAAATTAATGAAGATGCCTTAAACTTAAAGTAACAGTAATTATAATAAAGATGGTAAGATGTGATCGATTAGTTAAAGCAACTAAGATTGATTATTGAAAATGAAAAACATTAGACATAATTAAATAAATTGAAGTAAAAGTTAATGGTGGTAACATGGACCAATATGAGTTGTCTCATCAAAAGGCTTAATATGGACCAAAATATGAGCTGTTCGTATCAACCTTTGATGGCATCATATGGGTTTACAAAAAGAAAATATTAAAATTTAAATTTTTTTATAAAAAAAGTTACATGACAAAGAGGGGTTTAAATGAACATGGTGGCCATGTGAGTATATGAACATGTATCATGTGGTCATCCATGTGCCATGGAATTAAACTCCCTACCCCTTTTTCTTGAATTTTACCTACCAAATTTATATAATATACAAAAAGGTTAACACATTAATCATCAATTAGTTTGATGTTTATTCTCATCTTTTATCAATGGTAAAATATATATATTTGGTATCTACTTGTATATTACTTTTAAAACTTTTTATTTGAGCAATGTAAACTTTATTGAAACGAAATCATATCATTATTATATTGGAAAGATTTAAGCAATCAACATGAAAACTTAATTATTATTAATGAAAATATATAATTCTGATTTAGTCATCCTTTTAAGTTTTAACCATATATTATTACTTCACTGTCAAGTAATCGTCTTTATAGCCAACTACATTATTAAATCGTATGTCACACATGCATCAACTAAAATGAAGAATCATTAATTAATTATGTAGTTAATCATATGAGTTGATTACGTCAATATATAATATTATCAAATTTACCACCACCGACTAAGAATAAGAAAAAAAAATCGAAGTCTAACATCAATATTGAGTATCTAGTAAACAAATTAAATTATAAATGATGATGAGAATAATTAAAGGGTTATTCCCATGTATGCACATTGCTTATAGTAAATTTTTGTGTTGTTAATATAAGTAAATTCATCAATAGCTCTTTCTATTATATATTCAATCCAACTTTCTTATTAATTTGATCACATTTTATTATTTACTTTCGCATTATATGTACGTTCCTTCTTAGTGAATATACATATAGAGTTGATATAATATCTAGGATTCGTAGTCGATTATCTTCGGGCTTTTATAAGGCAACACATGCCACCTGAACACCAACACACTCTTCATACTTAGATATATAGTTCTGTTATTTATTGATCATATTTATATATATGTTGATGCATACATGGTCCCATATATATTGTTTCTTTAGACGACATCAAAGATATGAATATGATATACAAAAATGCAGAATAATTCATATGTTCAAGTCATATATTCCCTAATTACAAGAAATGGTGTACAAATAGTCAACCAATTGAGCATATTAATCAAGAAAGTGAGAAATTAAGCAGACGAAACCATGCATTAACTGTCTTGATCGTCTTCTGGTCCAATGGTATGGAGTTTAAAACCTGACTCAAGAGAGTTTTTTTTACAGTGATAGGTTTCCTCTGTGATTGTGTTATTGGGTGAGTCAGGCTTGTAGCGTTAAAATCAGTATGGACGGTTGAAATACTGTCTCAATAAGGCTCACTCGGTATTGAAGTAGTTCCAAACACCAAAAAGAAAAAAAAAACCATCTAAGGTGGACTCCAAAAATGTGATCAATTTTTAACAAAACAACGTACACGACATCCACCCGCAGCCGATAGAACAGCGCGTTGAACCGTGTAGACAAAATCCAAGAGTTAGAAACATATTTAGCTAGCAAAATAAGAATCATATTTTTTAAGTACACTTGTGATTTTCTTAAGAGTGAAGGGTTGTTGCCTAGTTATGAAAGAAGAGTCCCAATACTGAAAGCTGATGGGTTCTAAGCTTGCACAAAACAAAATAAAATTAAAAAATGATATTTGTAAATAAAAAAAATATCACCAAGCAGGCCTATCATGTTTGTAAGGCAAAAATAACACAATTATTGGTTACGTTGTGTTAAAAGATACTATATTTTTGGTGTAACCGAGTGTAAATAAAAACTAAAGAAATTATTGGTTACGTGAAATCAAGATATTGATGGATGCATAAAAACTATGGTTTAAAAGTTCTGACATATCAATACTTAAAAATTAAATATTTCTATTATAATAAAATAGTAACTATGGTGACACATGTTATCACCACATTCATTATAATCAAAGTTTTTCCGTTTCTCTCTTTTATTAATTACAACATTAATTACTAATAATTTTATTTAATTTTTTTAGATTAAAAATAGTTTTTTTAATAAATTAAGCAAGATATTCTTTTCTTAATGTTACTTAGAAGAAACAAATTCATATTAAAAGATATTTTTTTAAAACATCAAACTTTCTAAATAAGAAATATTGTAAAATTAGTGTTTTTAAAAACTAAAACTTTCATAAACAAAAAGTAATTTAAATTGGGAGTTATATAAGACAATTTTTGAAAATTATTTTTTTTTTAAAAGGTTTGTTTTGAAAAATTTTTAATTTATTTCTTAAAAAACAAAAAACTTAAAAACAAAAGTTTAAAAATATTAATAACAGTGTTTATCATTTATAGTAATTACTCGTATTTAATTTTAAATGTATCTTATTTTAAATTATTACTTTATAATTTATAAATTTTTATTTTATTTAATATTTTATTTATTTAACCAGGGTAAAACATGAGTTTACTAAAACTAGTTTTGATATATACACTAAAATTGACTATATACTAATTTGCAACTTTGTTTTGCATTATTAGTTGTAAGTTTGGTATAGTTGGTTGTACCCCATTTGGTTTTATTGTAATCTTATTTTATTTAGCTTTTAACCTTAATATTTTACATCTTTTACAATTTAATCACATCACTTTTTCACTTTCAACTTTGGTCTCTATAGTTTTTATCTTTTAAAAATTTTTTTACGTTTTGATCTAAATTTGCAAGTTACGCGCTGTAACGTGTGTATGTGGTTCAATTTTTTGACGCTTATTTTTTTCGTTTAACGATCCCGTCACAACAAGCAAGTCCTAGACCGACTTAGTTTTTTCTTTTCTATGTTTTATGTTTCACGTGTGTGGTTACATGTTTTTAGATCTACTTTTGTTTTTGTTCGGTTTATTTTTTTCATATTTTGTTATATTTTTATACGAGTTTTTTTGGTGTTGTTTTTCGTTGACCATGTTTGAATTGGTACTCCACTTGGTTTTTTTAAATGTTAAATTTTTTTTATTTAGTATTACTAATGACATTATTATCACTAACGACAAATTTACAAAAAATATAGTTTGTTAGTAATTCGTCACAAGTTTACTGACGGATGAGATTACTTTCACTAACAACAAATTTACAAAAATAGAGTTTGTTGGTAATCGTCACAAGTTTACTAAATAATGAGAATTTGTTGGTAATCAATTGGTATCGGATGTTTCATCATAATAGTTTTACATGTTTGATTCATTATGAGTTGTGTTGGTTAACAAACCCACACCAGGACAAAACAAGTCACCCTAGAAATATTGATCCATATGTGTAATCTTGTACGCTATTGGGTCTTCACAACTCATGTCATGTGTTGATGGGTTGTTTTAGCTGCACAGAACCACACTTGGACAAAATAAGTCAATTGGGCATCCCAATCCATATGTGTAAAATACTATACGCTGTTGTGTCTTAATTGTCGTGTCATGTGTTGATGGGTTGTGTTAACTACGGAGACCCACAATGGGACAAACAAATAACATTTAATTTATAATTATATAAATAAGTACGTTTATATTTTCCCTCATATTTATATGTGATGATGCCTTTGTGCCCTTGGCTAGACGCGGGCAACACGAGAAACACAAGCTAGATTCAGAGCCCATCAACTCCCACTAACACTACAACTAATAAATTAAATTTATATGTGAGCCCATAAGTTCTAATGGCTAAGCGTGATCAACACATACAAATAAAAAAATATCGTAATGCCCACGACACACCAATTAATTCCCACTAACATGTTGAACTAAAGATTTGTCATGTTTGATATACATGATGATTGCATAAAATAGCCACCCATATGTGTTCTATTTATAGAAGATTCATGTTGATAATTATACACAATTTTACCTATAGAAGTTCCATCTCAAATGGGCCCTCATCAACAAACGACGGGAATAACCACGTGAAATCCTATCCAAAATCTTATCCAAAAACATACCGACGGTTTATTAATGAAAACTATGAAGACATTGGTCTAAAAACAACGAAATTATATGCTACAAACAAATGCATCGGTAAGGGTAAGTGTCGACTTAACCATTGGCATAAGTTCCCTCGAACCCATTGATAGTCATCAAAGATTACAAACCAATTTACTTCATTCATATTGTTCTAAATGGATGTTTTGCAATGTAGTTTCGTCGATCGCAAACTATTGCATCCAGTCGATGATGTTCATTTGTTTAGTAGAGTGAGCGTTCTTATTAGAGGTCATTGGTACTCTGAAGAAAAGGATAAACCTTGGACACATTTTGCTTAAAACACATGAACGTTATGATGAAGGTAGTATAACATTCAAATTTAAGATTGTAAACTTTTTAAGAGTTCTATAACTTTGAACAAATCCACTTGATTATTTTAATATATTTCTTTCAATAAATTATCAAATCGAGTCTTTATATACTTTGGATGGAGAACATATTTTAACTCTTGTTTATTGCGGTAAACCATTAACCAAAAGAGTGGTTCACAGTCACGTCGTCACTGGAAGTTACAGTTACAGTGTTAAAACTAGTGGTTAACAATGAACGTTAAAAAAAAATTTGGATTTGCCCAAAATCTTTGGAATACATTTATTTCTTGCAGGTGTGGCTTGCGTTAGTTTTGGTGCATTTCATGTAACAGGCTTGTATGGTCTTGGCATTTAAAAAAATATATCAAGACTATAATTAAATTAAAGATATTAAAACGATTTACTAAATGATGTAATTTATGTAAAAAAAAAAATAACAAGCATACAAAAAAATTAAGAATGTTTTAAAAAAAGATAAAGTTTTTAAAAAGTGAGGAAAATTTTAAAAATAAGGAGAAAATTATTAAATCAATAATGTAACACGATATAAAGTTAGTAAAGCTACATAATCATTATGTAAGTTTAGCTTATGTGTTAACAAGTTATCGTAATAAATATGTGTTAAAAACTCTTTTTTTTCCGGTATATTATAATTGGTAATTAAAGCATGAAAATGGCAATATATGTTACCTCATACATGGGTCACCCTCAATAATTGCTTTTATTTAAAACCACATGATCATGACCTACAAGCTTGTGATTATGGTAACTTGCGGGGGTGAATGGTAGTTTGCATCAGAAAAACAAAATTATCCTAGGTGGGCTCCACATGAATGTTGACTTCCATTTTATGACACAATTTGATTGCAAGCAACATATTATTTTGGACATTATTATATTATTCTTTGTGCATCTTTCACTATTATCATGTTATTAAATGCATATTTGAATATTACTACACAATTAAATGTATGCCTAAAGTTTTACAAAAGCTGGTCAATAATATTTTTTTCAAAGTTAAAGTTCAAACGAAAGCATAATCTGCTTGTTCTAGATAATAAACACTACTTCAAAATTTTTAATCGTTATGATAGTCTAATTTATCGGGCTTGTTTTCTATTAATTTAGTTTTCTTTTCATATATGTTCTCGTTTAATTTCAATCTAATTTTTACGAGCCATAATTCGGTTTGCAACATGGTTTGATTTTTGATTTGTTTTAATTTTGATCTTATTCGATTTAGGTTGATTTTGTTCTCCTTTGTTTGAATCACAACTTCACGTAGAGGAAAGTGTGCTGAGAAAAAAGGATTCAAAATTAAGTTTGAAAACTGTGAATACGTTTAGATATTGGGAGACGACACAAGAATTTATCAAGTATTGGGTTGGCTAATATAACTTTTTACTAAATGGGTCAGCTCGATAACAAGTCGTTTAATAAAGGGATTAACCCCAAACATGACCCAGTTCAACATAGGTGTTGATCGGTTAACTTATATACTTAGCGGGTAGGCCGGTTAACCCATTTAATCAGCGGGTTAACTGTTAAACTGTTTAGGAGCTTTTTAAAGAAGGAAAATAGTATTACTAACTCAACATTGAAATTTAAGTTTGTTGTGTTAGCTTCAGCTGGCAAAGAAATGTAGTGTATGAGATTCTATTATAGCTCAAACTTATGCCACTAGTTTCTATCAAGTGTAATAGTGCTGCTATACTAGCTAAGCTTATAGTCAAATATATAAGGGTTATTGGATTTTAAAAATCCTAAATTTCATTTATTGATCGGGATTAATCCTAACTTATTAAATGTTTACAAACACTCTTAACTTTGAGCTTATTTTTCTTCAATGATCTCTTACTAACTGAGAGTTAACACCGTTAGTTTTTCGATAACTGGACTGTTTATATGGCCAAAACACTAACCAGAAAATTGAAATCAGTCATTTGGTCCGTCAATCTGAAACTTCTTCACTCTAAAACCATCAATCTCCACCTTCTTATCTGAACCACTTGACTCATTAGAGGTAGAATTCAGGTGAAGTTCAAGGCTAGACAACGAAAAACGGACTTGAGGGAGGCTGGGGGACGGCGAAGTTGAAAAATGGCTCAATGTTGGCCCCATTTCATCAAAAAAACTAACGGATATTAACTCTCAGTTAGTAATGGATCGTTGGAGAAAAATAAGGTCAAAGTTATGAGTGTTTACAAACATATCCTGAATTAAGATTAATCCTGGCCAATAAATGAAGATTGGGATTATTAAAATCCAATAACCGAATATATAATAAAAAATGAAGACAGTTAGATGTTAGGCGTAACATGATTTGGGAGTTAATCTTGCATGGCGTGGTATTTGTGCAATATGTTTGTACACAACACAATCTAGCCCACCATCTAACCAAAGGGTTAGAAAGAGCTCTTGTGCACAACTCGAGTGTAGGGATTGGATTAAAATCCACTGAAATATTTCATGTTAAGATAATACCATATTTCCATCTAATACAAATGTTAGGTGTTGAACTTAATGTATAAAGCTTAATTTCTAGAGATTGAAACACATAAGTTACATTATCCCAATGTGTGTTTTCAGACCTCTAAGTTGAGGAGATGGAAGTCTTAGCTTTCGGGTGCAAGAGTAAAAAAGAATGTCTATATGAGTATGAAGTTCAGTCACTTCAAAAAAGCTTGAAACTTGGCTTCTATGTATTCATTGAAGGATAGGTGCACAAAGCTAGTAAAATATAGTATCATGGTAAAAACATATGAGTACAGAGTACGTAGAACTAATGTGTATATTATCTTCAAGTATTCTAATGGGTAACAAGGATTCAATCTTAAGAGGCACCCTAATATTCAAATATTTGAAGTGTGTAAAATACAAAAGGAAAATTCAGTCGTCACTACATTTTCATTTATACATAAATTTGTTTTCTTTGAGTGATATTCTAGGTGTATCAAGGAATTGGAAAAATGGTTGGTTATTTTAATGTTTTTGGGTCATTTTGAGTAATTAGGATTCACTTAATATCGACTAGAGAATATAATAAAATATTTAATACAATATGAGATGCGAGACTAATTTATTTTCAGAGCTCACACACATCGGTACTTTAAGGGGGCGAAGCCCACAAAACGACGAAGGTCCAAGGGGCAAATATCATGGCTAAGGTCGAGCTATTTTCGATATTATCTTTGATCATCAATAGTGAAGTTTAGATTTCGTAGTAACTAAAGGTCAGTAGCAACTTTGGTTTCAATATCAAGTAATGATCGTTGGAATACTAATCAGCAGCAACTTGATCTTTAGTAGAAAAATTCTTCGGTAGTAATAATGTCCGATTGCAAAATGATGGACATGTCTTCAAGAGCAACAAAGTTGCTACTAATGTTGTTTATTAATGTAGATACCAACGTCTATTGCAGTTATAACTACCAACTGTCATGTCATTTCATGAAGGGTTGCGATAGTTATTTGCAATCGTTTCAGCATCTATATAAGAAATCATTCATTGGTTTGATTTTGAGCATTGATATCTTACAATTCTAGTACTAATTTCTCACTACTAGTTTTTGAATTCTTTTATCTTCCCCAATTAAGTATTTTGAAGTATTATGAAAAAAAATTTAATCTAATAAGAATCACACAACTTAAAGGATATCTAAGGTGACTCTAAACAAAAACACAACATTTATATTTTGAATGTTATTCCCGTCAAGAAAGAAGCGTGTATATACATAAAAAAATATTAATAATTGCACTAATACTTGCCAAAAATGCTTCCTCCTATGGAGTTATTGATTAGAAGTACTTGTGTAAAATTAAAATAATTCATTTCAAAGACAAAATAAACAATAAGTTATGGGAAGAACATACCTTGGATACGGATTCTATTGGATCACATTGGATTATTTGGCAAAAACATATACACGAATAACTTATAACTTATAAGTATATATAACCAAGCACAATCGATGATCTAACTTAACTGTAACTAAATTGGGTTCCATAGTTTCACATTTTCATAAATCTATAATCTATAAATTCTAATAAATCAAACTTTCTAAATCCAAATGTCATTCCTTTGACCTACTTTTTTGCCACTTGTCATTTTTCTACACATTATAACCTTATTTTTCCCTTCAAAAGGGTATTATAGTAATTTAAACATTAAAAATAATTTCTTTCTCTCTTATTAAAGATCAATTTATTAATTGTAATATTTCTCTCTATCATTTAGATTTTTTAAAATCAATATATCTTTTTAAAGTTAGATTTTATTAGGAAAATAAAATAAAATAGAACTAATAATAAAAAAATTTTATATAATATGAAATTTTCAAAAACACTAAACCTTTTTGAAACAAAATATTTTAAATCAGTTGTTTTTAAAAAATATAAAAAATGTGAACTTTTTCTAAAAACAATCTTATTAAAACAACCAGAATAATTATAAACCAGAGTTTTTAATAAACAAGATTTTTATAAAAATAAATTTTTTTATAAAAGAATCTTAATACGAATGTTTAAAATTGAAATTGTTTAGATAAGAGAGTTAGAAAATAATATAATTGTTTTATTTTCTTGAACTATTACGTATATAAAATTCATATCTGATATTAAAATATCATAGTGTAAATCTTTGCGTTTATTACTAACTATAATTCGTTTAATAAATAGGTTTCTAGCCTATCTATCTATATATATATCTGTCTATTTGTCTATCAATCTATCTATATTAAGGAAAAAATAAGATAATACGTGACGCAATCGTAAGCCTCATCATACTAACTTTCTCATTTCTCTATATTATTAAAACTAATATTGAATACTAATAATATTACTCAAACCATTTTCAAATTAAAAAATGTATAATTTAATACATTGAAAATCTATTTATTTTAAATCAAAAACACACTTTTTAAAAACAAAAAAGCAAAGAACTTTAAAAAAAAAAAATTACTTAAAACAAAATATTTACAAACCATAATTTTTTTTATAAAGCAAAAGTTTAAAAAAAATATATTATTGTTTATTTACTTAAAGTAGCTATTTATAAGTAATTATAATCATATTTTATCTTTAAGCAAAGTTTTATAGTTCATAATTTTTTTTACTAATTATTTAATAATTTATATATTCAACCCATGTGATACACGTGGTACTAACCTAGTTAGTATACATAGAATACGCTACTTAACCCAATCAACTTATATCACTTTGACCGTTTTGGTAGTTTCAAAGCTTTTATATATATATATCCAAAAATAAAATAAATCAAATATTATTCGGTAAGTATCGATTGGTCATCGATGGTTTGACGAAGTCCAAAAATAAAAAAAAATTAAATGTTTAATTGTCCTCAAATATATTTTACTGATGGATCGCAAAAAACCAAAGAAAAATAATATTAATCTTTTTCGTAGTTTTTGTTTGAAAAATTACAAATGGTCCCATAAATAATCTGCTAGAAATTAGATTACTCGTGTTCATATGTCTGACATAACTTCCATTGGTACATGCCTAAACTAAACTACTGACCTTTCATTCATTTTATAGTTATAGAGTGATCAAACTAGCTCATGTTTCAATTTTAATCCATTTAGTTGTGAAAATGGCACAGTAATATTTTTTTGGAACAACAAAGGCACGGACACCCGAGATCACCGTTGCAAATGGATCACCCTGCTTCCCCCCGCAGAACAGAACGTGGTAACCTGACCTACCCTTCCAGAAGAAAACTCGCAACTAGAAAAACTGTCTGGCTCAACCGGAAACAAATTGCGTCAAACGAGGTTTGGTGTATGTGCTAGTAACCAAACTAGAAATATGTAGAGATGAGCATTGGGTCACTATTAGTAGGACCATTTGTGTATAAAGACCGTAAAAAGTAGGCACTTCAAAAGCCCATATAGAGCATCATCACTAATTGATATGGGTCCCATCATTTTTACATAATATCCAATTTTAAAAGAAATGGAGAAATGCAACTTGGTTAATAAAACTACTATTGTTAAGATATACATCCGGATATATGCATTACAAAAATAAGCAAAAGTGAATAAAATAAAGTGTTTTTACTTTTAATGGCGAGGGTAAGTAGTAAAGATATTATTATGTTCATGCTTGTCGATCCTAAAATTAACCTTTAATGAAGTGTATTTTATGTTTCTAAAGTTCTTATATGAGTGTGAACAAAGATGAAACTAATACATGTTTTCCACTGCTATAAGTTGGCTAATTGATTGCTCGACAACTAATAAGCATCTAAGAAACTTGATACGAACACCTTTCTTTGTGTGCAATCAACTAACAAATGTATTTGGCTAATTGGCTTAACACTATGAGATTCCACTTGATGAATCAAAGAAATGAGTAAATATACTACATTTTCTTTCTTATATGTATACCCTAGTGGATGCAACTTATTCCATCTACTTGCTCAATCGTATCATTATTTGATGTGTTATTTCACCATCACATATGGGTGGAAGAGTCAAAGCACTTTTCTAGTATGTATGTTAATAGATGATCGAAGTTATAGGACCACAATAACCGCTATAATGAAAAAAAAGAGACGGTACCACTTTTTGCTTAATGAAATTTTTGTTATATGAATAGAGATATATACTTGAGTGGTATGCGTTTTGTAAGAAGATAATTTAAAACGATGAAAAATGAAATGTGTAAGAATGTTACCTTTGGAAAAGTTTCACCGACGTGACACTATTATAATGAATACAATCAATGTGTACTATTCACTCACTGTTTTTTTTTCCTCTTTTTCTTACTTTTAGAAAGTAACTATATGATGTATTTCTATCTTTGTTGTCGACCTCTTTATGTATCGTAGTTAAAATCATTTGTTTTTTGAATTAAAATACATAAAAAAATACGATTTCAAAAGCCTTTTTTATAGATGTTTTTGAAAAATATGGACAATTTTCTTAAAACTATATTAACCCTACATTCTTACGCATAGAATTAATTTTGAAATAGAAAAATGTAAAACCTTTTTTTTTATAATTGATAATAAATTAATCAAGGGCAGTTTTGTAATTTCGTTTTCTACTTTTGAAAAGTGTCCCACTTGAAGCGTCACTTGGTCTCATGATTTCAACTCACGTCCGTTTCACAGATATTAAATCCGGGACCTACCCTAGGATAAGGATCGGTTTATAGATTTTTGATTTATTTTACCAAAATACCCTTTTAGAAATAAGTTTGCTTTACAATGTCCTAAATAAGAAAATGTACATTTCTAGATTGAAGCCACAAGGTACGTAGCGTTTTTGTGACTAGATTTCGACGTGAGAATCAGTATTTGCTTAGTCTCAGAGTATTCGATACCATATTTGCCGGGTGTTGTTTTTGCTACATAAAGTAGCGCCAATGAGATTTCAACCTTAGGGGTGCAAGGTAGGTCGACATCTTGATCAAATGGATCATAAATGATCTAGAATATTGTTAGCCTCCTTAAAGTGAGGGGAAATTTCTCTACCACTGGCATCTGATGTTAGAATAAGTAGTGGTATATGAATGTTATGTAAGAAATGAGATCTATAGAGATTGACTAAGGTATTGCTAACCTCTCTATCATATATGAAGAAGATGCATTTATACTAATATCCCTTCGGTCTCTTTTGTCACTAGTTGTACGGTGTATATCCTACTTATGTTTCATATTTGAGTTCAGTTCTTGACTTGTGTTTTGGGTTGAGAGAACAGGACTATTTATTTTTGCTTTCGATTTACAAGCTTGATTCGAAGCTCTTGCTCCGATCTTGGAAAGCTAGCAACCCCATCTGTTGTCGTCATGATTTATTGAATAAAAACACTCAGGCCAGTATGTAGATTTCGAAGGACATGTGTGACAAGTAAATTCGTCCCTTCAAATACAAATGTTTATATATACATACAAAATTCATTAATAATGATAATTATTATGACCTTAAAAAACCAAAATTTCTATAGCAAAATAACTCTTGTAAGTGGCTGGGCAATGGACAATTGCAATAGTGAAAACATGCAGGTTACCTTTTCAAGTGTTTAAAAAAGGTAGTGGGTTAAATAATTATTGTCTTAATTTGTTTAAAATGGTTATTGACTTCTTAGGTTTGTAAGAATTAATGAGACAATAAATCCAATTAAGTAATTACTAGTTAGTTTATAAGTTCTTTATATATGTTAATTAGTGTATAATAGGTTTATATTTGTGAAAGTTTAAATTAATATTTCTTGAGGCTAGAAGGGACGAAGCATAATCGTTTGGAGCAACAAAGTTGTGAATGTCTTGGTCGTCCATGGCAAACAAAGCTTCAAGATGTCTTGATGGTCTAAAACACATGAAGCATCATAATGTCTTGTTGTGTGGAGCACTTAACGCTTTGGAAAACCCGAGTTGGTGAATGGATGAGGGAACCTAGTTTAGAATTGTCGGGTTATATCGGGTCGGATCCATATTGGGGGGGGGGGGGGCACTGGGTTGAACATAGGACGGTTTCGGGTCAGGTTGTTGGGTCGAAACCACGTTGGGGGGCACTAGGTTAAACCCAGGATGGTTTCGGGTCGGGTCGTGAACCTAGTTTCGATGTGCACCTCTATTATTGTCAGGGCTGGCGCAAGGGAGGAGGGCGACCGCCAAGGGCAGACCCAATCCCCCTAGGGGCTTAATATATATATATATATATATATATATATATATATATATATATATATATTATATGTGTGTGTATTTTTATATATATATTATATGAGTGTGTATTTTTACAAAATCTTTTATAAAGCTGATTTATTAGACACTTTAAATTAACCTATTACATACTTTAAATTAGTCAACTTTACCCAAATATGATTTTAGTTAAATCATTTAATCAATTTAATTAGTCCATCATACACAAACAATTTAAACTCATTAAAAAAAGATAAATTAATTTTCTTTCGTTTGGGGCCCGTTTTCCTAACTCGCGTCGGCCTCCTAGATTCTCAGCACCGGCCCTGATTATTGTGTATAGTTAAGATTTTGTTTGTTATGAAACTAGGTGATTTGAAGCTACAAGGGATGAAAAGATTTTTCTTTTCTTTTGCTTTATCGCATATTGGAGCTAGCGTTTATTTTATTAGCTGTTGCAACTGTTGAAATATGTTTTTCTAAATTAAAGCTTATCGAGACGAATTTACACAATCGAATGGGTAAGGATTATTTGAATAATGCTCTAGTTTGTATAGTCAAAAAAAACATTTAATAAAGTAATAGATGACGATGTAATAGTTCAATTTCAAGCATTCAAATACCAAAGAGGAAAGATCTAAGATCATCTAATAGGTATTTGTTTAAAATCATTTTTAACGTGTTTTTTTTTACATGAATGTACGGTAAAAATAAACATTTAAAATACCTCTGAAGTTTTGTTCTAGATCAACCGTTGTGTATCCGTGCCATGTAACCATAAAGGCATAAATGTATGCTAGTGTTGAAGTATTGATGTACATGGTGTAATTTGATCTTGTGATATAAAACTTATAAGGCGTGACATATCATCAAGTGGCGTTTTTTTTTTGTGATAGGGTTCTCGTGAATATATACAAGTTGCCCCCTTCTTTTTTTATTTTTAAATAGAGAGTAACTACTAGAACAAATAATGTCCGACTATTTGATTTTTTTTATTAACGTAACTCAACTATTTTATGACCCACCTATATATCTACATTGTTTCATACTTTCATCCGAATCGAATCTAAAAAAATGTTTGATAAAGAATGTAATCTTAAATTTGTTTTAAAAATTTATATTTTTAGATTGTTACAAATGTAAAAGAAGTCATTTGTCACAAAATATGTTTTTATCAATTTTCTTTTTGTAAGTAAAACTAACTATATATTTAGATTTTTAAAGGCGAACAACTTCTAAATCTACGTATTGTCCACTTGGATGCGCACCTCTTTAATAAGAATAAACACTATGCGTTATGTCAAAACACAGTATGCAAATATATGTCGTGGCGGATACCCTATGAAATATATTGTTCGATATCTTTAGTAAACAACTTAATGAATAAAAAGTTAAATGTTAGGTTTGATTCATCCTTGTATGTTTAACCATGTTAGAAAGCTATATATATTTCAAGTAAAATTATATACTAAATTACGTTGATATATTACCATTTTCAAGAAACAGCTTAAAGAAGAAAGCACCTAAATATAAAAAAATCGAATTTCAAATTTGAAACAAATAAAACCAAACCAATATTAAAATAATTTAAGTTATGGGTAACCATAACCTGTAAACCACATAAAACTATAATATGTTAAGTGACGTGGCGGTTAACTTTGATAATGTGTAATTTTATTAAGTTGACAATAATGTTTCGCTATATACAATTTTTTATTGCTTATTTACTGATATACTATTCTTATGGAGAATCACTAGAATGATCGTGTTGACCTAATTTTATAATTGTAAAATTTTCTTAGAACTTTTTTTTTTCATAAAACAAAGCATATTTAAAAGAATCAATTAGGAATAGTCACGTAAGCTTTGTTAGCTATATTTTAATATGAAAGCTAGATTTTAATTGGCACAAAATAACTTGAAAAAGTATAGAGGGGTCCATCAAAAAACAATCAAAACCAATAAAAACGCCACGGAGCCTAGAGGCGAGATTTCAATTTTTATCTTTTGTTGGCTAATTTTTAATTGTATCTTTTGGTAGCTAGATTTCAGCTGACATCTTTTTATCGCATTTTTTTGGAGGCTAGATTTTCACCAGCATATTTTGAAAGTTAGAGTGACATCTTTTCAAGCCTATGTTTTAATCGACATATTATTACATGTGCTCTATTACATAGCTAGAATGTTAAAGTTGCAAACTCATTTGGACCATAGAAAATAGAAAAAAAATATAGATATGACAGATTTCATCTTGTTTTTAGTGTTAAAGTTGAAGTTTGGAGTTTGGAGAGGCCCAATGAATTCTGTTAACATATGAAATAAACCCATTTAGCCCAGGCCCAAGCCATCGGGTTTGTGTGGTTTGTACATTTGTACTATCATAAATCTAGAGGTCATCCCCTTCAAATTAAAACATATTAGGTTTAATTAAGTTTGTAGTGTATTAAGATTCACGAATATAGAACTAAAGTTCTTATTTTTAATGTATCAAACTTAAAAGTTTTTGATAATTTCATGTAACCCCTTACATGCAACTACAAAATATTTACGTGAAATCGGTCAATTTTTTATTTATCCTACTCGAAAATACTCATATGAAATCGGTCAACCTTTTATTTATCCTACACATTTAGGTCATGTGCATGTTAGATTTAAGAACATTATTTTGTAATTAAATCAAACCCGCCCCTATTCGTTCACCTCCCACGACCCTGACCACTCTTTTACGTCTCTTGGTGCATATGTAGTGGGTTCGTGGGAGGACATGAGTTTTTCCGACGTGGCTTCGATTAGAGGCGTTGTTGGGCGACACAACACCACGCTGGCGTGCATGAGGGGCAGTGTCGTTATGCAATCATGATAACAGAGGGTTAAAATAACACAAATGCGTAGTTAAATAAACACAAATGCTTGGGCAATGAGTAGTTAAATAAACACATTATTTTCATCAAATTGCAATAAAATTTAACTTATATAAGAGCTGAATAAAAGGGAAATACAACTGCACAAGAACCCTTCTTTTACGCCTTTTCTTCAGCTGCATACAGTGCCTTGATTTCTTCCACGTCATCATAGCTTCCCAAGAATATCGGAGATCGTTCATGGATCTTCTTGGGGACCAAGTCAAGAGCCTACCAATCAAATATGTTCAAATTATAACTCGCCCGTAACCATAAAATACAACTCGAATTTACAAGTTACCCGTTCTTTTCCTGTAAACGACTGTCCTCCAGCTTGTTCCATCAAGAATGACATTGGAAAGACTTCATAGAGAACCCTGTTTTATAATATGCATTTAAATTAAGTGGCAAAATGAACCGTTATGAAGTAGTTGAGAATGTATTATCTTAAATATTCGGTTAAGTGTACCTTAGTTTTCCATTTGGGCTTTTCTTATCAGCGGGGTACAAGAACACGCCACCGTAAAGTAAGGTACGATGGACGTCAGCAACCATACTGTAACAATGTAACAAGCAGTGAGAAAACAGGATTTGAGAAACGTCAAAAAAAAAAAACCAAAACTGGCATTCCCCAAAAACTCCAAAAAGATTTAAATAATCCCTTGTACAAAGAAAGTGAGGTGGTTATGCAGTTACATAACTGCCTTTTGTATTACAATTAAAGCAATAAGTACAGGTGTTTATGCAAATCTAGTGGTTCTCTGGTTAGAATGGATTTATGTTGTACGGCCCTTATATTAATACACTGTCAATTCATTTCTTATTTGATCACAGTTTCAAAACCATGATACAAACAATCCAACTTTCAGAAAAAAAGTTACTAAATCAAACCATCCAACTATCAAAAGTCCTTATGTAAAATTAGAAATCATTCAAACAGATCAGCTTTTTACACGTTTCTCAGTCAAAGGTAGCCAAAGTAATCGATTTTTAAACATGTATAATGGTTTTAGTACCGATTATAGAAGTCCATTTACCAAAATTTAAAGTATTAATGAAGTGAATGTATGGAGTTATTTAGTGACATTTTCCCTTAAATTTAGAAAAAAGAAGCAGCCAGTACCTTCCGATATATCTTAGAGATTTCACAGGGGAACCATCCTTGGGAAACTTGCATTTTTCCACAAACCTGAAATGGTGAAATTTGTAAGAAAAAAAATCTCCAACTATCAAGGACACGTGGCAGCACCATATTCTTTCTCACCAAAATTTTCACGCCTCTCTCTCCTATTAATAATTATCTTAATTACTAAAATATTATTTAACTGTTTTTTAGGTTAAAAATAGTTTTTTAATAAATTAAAAAATAGATCTTTTTTTAATATTATTTCTAAAAAACAAATTTTTATAAAATAAGAATTTTTTAAAACATCAATAGTGTTTTTAGAAAACAAATTTTTATATACCAAAAAAAATTGAGAGTTATATAAAAAAATAATAATTAATATTTTTTTGATAAGATTTGTTTTGAAACAAAATATTTAACTCTTTTTCTCGAAAAAAAATTTTAAAAAGTTGATATTTTTTATTACTTATAGATTTTACTCGAACTTAATTTCAATCATATCTTATCTTAGAATATTTTTATATAATTAATAAAATTTTAATATATTTAAGATTTTTTTATTCAACCCGTGTAATACGCGGGTTTACTAAATCTAGTAAAACATAAAGATAACAACGAGAAAGGGAAATAATATAATTAACATACTTTGCAGTAGGACCATCCCAGTTCTTAGCATTTCCTTCATTAACAGAATAAATCTTTCCTTTCTTTGGAATCTGTATAGAAAGAAATGTAAATATGATATTGAAAAGCTTATTTATTCCATCCATATATATCATTCTAAAAGTTCAAATTTTTATTTGTATATATATTCTTCTAAATTTCATAATATCAAATGTACCTTTTAAAACACTAAATGTTATATTTACCGTTTCAATAGTAAATAAAATTAAATCAGTTTTTATAACAATTTGTTTCACTGAATAAACAGAAAAAATAAAAAAATGGTTAAAAGAATGACTTACCTTAATGTCAGGGTGGGTGAGTATAAACTCCCCTAAAGATGGATCAAGAGTAAATCCATTCACACCAGATCCAGTGCTTAACACAAGCTGACAAGGAATGCATATCTCAATGAATAAACTAATTAACAAAATTAGATCCCAGTCAGCAATCAAATTAGTCAAAAACATTTGTTCAACGCCTTGTTCCTAACCACAAGACAAAGGAGATGATTTGTTTTCAAACAGGTTAAAAGGGTCGATTTACACACAGGATTTTTAATTCATAAAACCTCCTAAAACATTTTATTCAAAAACTTGTTATATTGATAGATATATTACAACTTCTAGAATCATATTTATCACGCTAATTACTTTTTAAAAATTTAACTTTTTTTTGGATAAAATGTTTTCTTGTTGACCCATACAAAGTTTTACCACCGTTGCCACGTCCGCCCAATTTTCCACTTGTAGAGATGGGATTATTCTCACCGTGCAAGAGCTACCATACATGCAGTATCCAGCAGCCAGCATATTCTTTCCAGGCTGAAGAACATCTTCCAAACGGGCCTCACCACTATCTTTTATCATGTAAATCCCAAAAATCTAGATGAAAGGAATTCAATTTATCATGCTGCAAAATCAAGCTATCTTGAAGAATTTTCGATATATGTATATGAATTTATAAAATATAAACATAAAAATTAAATTAGTTTAGATGGGTGTCGATTGTCATACAGTTCCTATGGAAACACCACAGTCAATGTTGGAAGATCCATCCAACGGATCGAAAACAACACAATACCTGCATAAATTGCAAATAATTTCTTGAAATAAATAAAGTTAAAAGAGAAAATATAAGAAAGTGACAGAATGCAGATATTATAATTCACAAATTAAAGAGAATTTTTGGTCTCACTTTCCACGCTTGGATGGTTCTACGATTATCGCTTCTTCATCCTCTTCAGAAACAAGTATGCACTGAAAAAAGAGTGATTAAAATTAGTTAACAGTAAAACAGTAAAAATATGAATTCAAAGAATATTAACAAACACTCACTGTTCTGCCACTGCTGACCAAAGCCTTCACAAAAACTTCATTCGACAAAACATCCAGTTTCTTCTGCTCTTCTCCCTGAATCAAAAACAGGCACCCATGACAGGACATTGAAAACAACATGTAAATCACTTTTATGACTGACTAATGTGTTACATAATACCTATGATTACGAAAACAACATTTCTACAATGATTCAAGAGGCTTTTTTGGCCACTTTCTACCAATTTGTCCTGACCCATTTGACCCCTTCCCATTTTATCTAAAAAACTTTATGAATAATAGATAACCCAAATTGACCCGTTAGTAAGTAAATGGATTGAAAAATCCAACTGTAAAAGAAGTGTTCTACTATTAACTTGCCTGCACATTAGTCTCCCCTGCAAGTCCAATGAGTTTTGCCAAACCTGCCTGCACAAGCAAACATTAAGCTATAACAACTTCACTCAATCAAAATCAATATAACTAAAAGTCGTAAACCTTTAATACCATCAATATTCAAATATACAAACACACGAATCAAAAGCTCACAATTTGTATACATAAGTTGAACTAACAAAAACCCTAGAAATCGCTACAGTTGCATAAATCGCTAACGCATTTCTTCAATCAAACAATTCAACCTTCACAACACAAATCAATCACACAAGAAGATCATCAATCAACCTTATTAACAGCAGCACAAACAAACTTGCATCCAAGAACAATATGACTGAGCAGAATACTGAAATCCCCACGCGACTCCGGATGTTTCGACTGTTCGTTCAGCACAAACCGCGTGATGGTCATCAAATCCGTACGGAAGGCATCAGCAGCATGATCCATCGTTCTCCGGCGGCGAAATTGAACGAGATTGAACTCTTGTGTTTTGTGATTGCGTGAAATTGAGAGGATCAATCAAAGGGGATTGAATTTCATTGGATGACAAAATCACACAGTTCGAGGTGAGATTGAAGAGGATAATAAGATGTGAGGGTTTTATGAGGATTATCTGAGGTCAGTGGAAGCTCAGGTGACACGTGGCGGAGGACGGTGACGGTGACGGTGACGGTGACGCTAGAGGCAGTCACGTACAGGAAGAGGATAATTGTGGGAGAAAGTTGGTGGTTGTTTCTTCTTCGGCTATGGCGTATAGCGGGAGTTGATGACAAATTGTATTTTTGGAGGTTTTTTAAGCTTGTCCCAAGTAGTAACTGCTAATAATAATAATATTATTATTTCGCGTTCTAGTCCTTGTGATTTGACGAATATAACGTACTACAGTTATATGTGTGATATGCGTGTTTTTTGACTTGCGATGATTTTGTCATATGGAAATATGCTAGTAGGTGTCGAGAAATCTACACTGAGTAGTGCGTTTTGTACTGTCAGGTTATTGAATTTCATGAATGTTAAAACACACAAAAGTAACTTCTTTTGAACATAAAGTATTTTTATTTTGAGCCAGACTTAAAGTAAAGATTTTTTTATTTTTATTTCTCTTATGTACAGGATGCAGTAAACACGAGTTTACTAATGAACCAAGTTTTTTATATGCCTAGGGGCCGACACAAAACCCATATATAATGCAAACCAATCTAATCTTGTGAAAATGATAATTTTTTTTTATTTTTTATACAAATAGTTGGAAACACCTAATTCATTATCCTTATTGCAAACTTTAAGTTCCGTTAGATAACAAGATTCCTTTAAATGTTCATACATAAAGTGATTTTTGGATTGCAAGATCATGTTGGTGTGTTTCTAAAGCTATTATACCTGTGCTAATGCAAATGAGATTTAACAGTATAAATAATAATTAAATAATAATAACATTTGTTTGAGATGAATTATCTATTTTTCGATATCCGCCAACCTTTTGACGCAGGTATGTGACGGTACGAGTCGGGTTAAACATAAAACGTTTATGTTCATGTTTTAATATACGTTTTGAGATGATCTACATTTCGTCGTTCACTACGTTTTGACGTAAGTTTTACTCAGAAATGAGCCAGGTCAAATATAAAACGTTTTCTACCCTACGTTTCAACTTAATTTTATTTCGAAAACAAGTCGTAATGATTGTAATCTGTGTTTTTTATATACGTTTTGACTTACATAAATTTACTTCAAAAATGAATCATGATGATGGTAATATATGGCTTTTTTATGTACATTTCAAATTGGTTTACGTTTCGACGTAAAATTGCTTGGAAAAAAGCAAGTCAAGTATAATACGTTTCTGTTCAACGATATAAATTCAAGTTACTTTACGGTTTGACGTGAATTCAGTCTGGATACAAATCAGGTCAATTATTAGTATATACTTTATCATGCCACGTACAATGCTACCGTAACGCGCGGCCAATAAAAATTGAAATTTAATAATGCACAATTAGGAGAGTGACCAAACTAAGATCGCTCGTGGGTTACTCGAAAGCGGCTCGCTAAAAGCTCGAACTGAATCGAGATTAAACGAGCTTGGGTCGGAGCACGAGCCTATATGGGAGCATATTTAATAAATGAGCTTGAGCATAAACTTTATATATAGAGATTGACTCACTCGCGAGCGTATTATTTGTATAAGTTTTATATAATATATACCTTTATATTATATATATATAATATTATTTCGTATATAACTCTGCATGTAGAAAATAAAAATAAATAATTGATGATAAACGAGTCGAGCTCGAGTTTTAAAAACTACTCACGAGCCAAACTCGAGCTGCAGAAGTAGAGCTTGAAACAAGTGGAGTTTGAGCTCACTAGCGAAGCTTCTTAGGGCACCCCCTCTTTTTTCCGTCAGTAGTGTTAATTTTTTGCTCGGCAGTGTAAATTTTCGGTCTGATAGTGAAATTTTTTTAATAAATATAGAGTTTGCCCCCCCTAAAATAGTTTACTTCCCCCCCCCCCCTCCTCTCAAGCCGTGGTTCAAGCTCCGCCACTGTTTAAGCTCTAGTAACTAAAACGAGTCGAGCTCAAACTTAAATGACTCGTTCGTTTGCATCTCTATGTGCAATGTGATTTGATGTCACATGTTAGCCAAAAATATTAAGATGGCAAATAGTTTATGGTTTCACCACCTGTATGATAGCTTCGAAAAACTACGAACAATGTTCCTCTAAAGTTCACTTCATGCAGCAAAAACGATACACCGATAGAGGTACATAACATCAAAGAGATAAAGAACAAGGATTTATGGTTATTCTTGAAAATATTAAGTTGAAAAATGAAAAACCTCCTGATTAAGGAGGGTGATTTGCACACTTCAACATTTAAATAATAGTTTAAGAAGATTGTGATTGTCAAACCCATTATTTAAATAGTATGGTTAATGGGGTTTATAAGTCGCTTCCTATGAATATATGATATCATATTATCATTTACTAATTAATATTTTATATATATACACACACATACACGTATAAATTATATTAAATGCACATAAGAATAACGGATAATGTTTGTGAATGTCAACCATGTCTATAACATCTTTTTTCTTAAGGTCACACAATATTAAAAGTGTCATATAAGCCATTTGATTATGCATATGATGTCACTTATAACAAGTTTGATAAAAAGAACATAAAATGACGAAAATGATCGAACTTTTTTTAGATGATCAAAACTATCTTAGATGAGGTGTTGATATACTATACTTTAGGATTTCTTTTGGAAAAAACTTAGCATGTTTGTCATTTAACCTATATTTAGTTAAATTTAATAGAGGAAAAAAGTTAAGTATGTAGATTTTCTCTATCGGTCCTAATAAAAGCATAGGCTAGATCAATACTAAAAGCGAACTAACAATCTAAATTTTTTAATTTTCATCTATATAAAACTCACGATCAAATGGAAAATTTTTAATTTTCATCTCTTTTCACTAGTACAAAATAGATTTTTTGGGGCGGCCCTAACTGATTTGTTAGGGCGGTTCAATTGCAAATCGCCACAAAAAATCGTTGCTTATTTTATGGGGCGGCCCTAACTGATTTGTTAGGGCGGTTCGGTTGCAAATCGCCACAAAAAATCGTTGCTTATTTTTTGGGGCGGCCGTAACTAATTTTTTAGGGCGGTTATGTTACCCCACCGCCCCATAAAATCATTTGTTAGCGCGGATCCTTTCCCAAACCGCCCCAAAAATACTTTTCAAAAAGTACAAACGTTAACTTTTCAAAATAGTTGAATTTCTATCGTTTTCTACTTCAAAAAGTACAAATGTTAATGAGCTTTTATATTGTTTTATAGAGAACACAAAATACAACATTTTTTCTTAAAACATTAAAATTTTAATTTACTATTTTTATTTAATATATCCTTTTTATATATTTATTATTATTTATATTCATAAAATTTTACGATGATGGTTTTAATTTACTATTTTTATTTAATATATCCTCTTTATTATTATTTATATTCATAAACTTTTACGATGATAGTCATAAATTTATAATATCTATTATTGTCTTTTAACTTATGTAAAAAAACACTAGTTAAACATCTCGATGAATATGGTTAGTAATAAAAAAAAATTATAATTTTATAACAGCTAACCAAATGAATATAAAAAAATAAACAAAACAATGCACTTTTAATAATTTTTATAACAATTAATAAAAAAAATTAATAATAACGATTTTTTAGGGCGGTTTGGTGGGGACCGCCCTAAATAACCCAAAACCGAAACCGCCCTAAAAAATTAAAAACCGCCCTAAAAATGTTACCTAGCCCTAATACCTAAAAAATTATAAAAAATTTTATAATGGGATTTGATAACTAACCTAAAGTGACTGATGATTGATAGTTAATATAACAATATTATATATAAATTAAATATAAAAGGTACTCAATTTTATACTATAATTTTTTTAAATAATATTAACATGTAAAAATGTTATTTTTGTTTAAATAAATGGTTAAACAACAACAAAATCAGCAATAGGCGACTTTTACTCTTTTGCTTTTTTCTTCAGAACTTACGTGAAAAGAGAGTCCACGTGACCACCTAGCCTCTGCTCTTAGTTATTGATTATGACCACCTGGCCTCTGCTCTTAGTTATTGATTATTCCTACTCAGTAACCTCAGGGGTGGACCCAGTTGTTTTTTTTTAGTATTATATGTGTGAAAATCTCGAACGTTCCCTTAAAATAGTGCAATCGCCCCACTTTTATCCCCATAAAAAAATTCCCTAGGATCGCCACTGTGCAGCCTATATTTGTTTAGATACATTTTAAGTTTCTAGGGCTTTTTAGTTGGAAATTCATGATAAATAATACATAAATTTAGTTTTTAACCACAACCTTTAAATCACTTGTCATCAAAACCCTTCAATAATTTTCATGGCATGACAATTCGGTCAGTGTGCAAAGGTGTTTGAATGCATGTGTTTGGTAGATGAAATCTTAAAAGAAGCAAATAAAATTGGTGTCACAAGTTTGAGATTTTGGAAGTGAAATAAACAGTGTTTCTTTGTATTAAACATCATTGTAAAAAACATGAAAAAAAGATGCTACAACCGGAGTCGCACACATGTAGGCATTAAAATCCTCAATGGACCGATTAACATGAGTTTATATGGAGACAATGACTCATAACCAAATCGAGCATAACCAAAATTACATTTAAAGTTTATTACATGACACTAGGGCAAGAGGCAAGACACCCTAAAGCATATTCAAAGGCCCTTACTTTAGCCCTTAAAAATTTAAGTTGCTAGGGTTTTAGATTAGTTGAATGTTGGTGTTAATGAAATTATGTGATAGTGGACGTGTGCAATTACACTCGATTGATGAGCAGAAGCACAAAGTTAGGCCTATCAGTTTGGCTTAAGGTATTATTCTATTTTAGTTTGTAGGATATGGTTGATGATTTTGTGTTTCATTTCATTATGTAATATAATGTATGTGTGTATGTGTGAAATTCTTCTGCTTACGTAAAAAAGGCCTAGATTATAGTATTCTTACATCTTTAACATCGTAAATGATATGATCTTGTGTTCTTACTTGTTTGATTATATTTCCAATGGGACCAATGAATGATCTACGACAACCAAACAGAAGACACTTTAGCAAGTATTTGATACATCCGCGCCAAATGAAAAGATTTTTTGTTCTTACTTGTTTGATAAGATTTCTAATAGAACCAATGAATGATCCACGACAAACCAAGCATACGACACTTCAACATAGATTTCATACTTCCGTGCAAATGATTCATCCATATGAAAAATTATTCATCCATGTGAACTAAAGTTATTTTAATTTGTTATTAATGCTTGAAATTAGTAGCAAATAGCAACTTATAGTAGAAAAATCAATTGCTAATATACTTTTTTGTGTTTAATACATATTTGTAGCATTGTACCTCAAGTTTTGGATTACCTGATTCATCAATTCAGAAGCTTGCTATTTCGTTAATAGCTTAAATGTTGAAAACCATGTACCTTGTTTAATTTTCAAGGTTTTCATCAGGATTATTAACACATAATAAGATTGTATATGATCGAGTAACATATCCTTGACGGGCTACCTGGCCGACTGTGTTGCTATCATTTAGGTTGATAGTGTGTATTCCGTTGATGGATAGAGATAAAACTAGACAAAATAACATTAATAGTCAGCGTGAAATTATAATGACCGTACTCGTTGAGACGGTGAAAAAAGTTCGTTTTTCTTTATATTTCCATTTGATTTGTATTTGAATGATTCACTTTTATTTGGGCCTAAATTTTAGCTAAAAGATATAGTATTTGTTAAAATATATATATGTCCAATTCACTTACAAACATATTATATTATTTAGTGTTTTATTTTCTCTTATATTTTTTTTATGATGTTTGGGCTCCAATGTGAGTTGAAAGCTGTATGGGCTTGGATCATAGCTTATGCGAAGCTTATAAGTAGAACCCGTTGCTGTTTAGTTTTCCCCGCTATATGACCCGTTTGCTATCTGATAAATGCACAGGTCATAGGTTGAGAATAAATTATTATTTTTTGAGCTGGATTCTATAAAAAGAAGAAAGAGAGCTAATGATATTGTGATCTCTAAAAATGTTATTTGCACATAATTTCGTATGCTTTGCTTAGCGTTTGTGTAGTTGACGATTCTTGTTTTGCTTCAAGTGTTTAGTTTGAGTTTGTTTTGAATCAGGTTTTTGTATTGATGATATGATTATGGTCTGTAAATCATCTTCAGCAGTTTAATTTTTATTTTTTATATTTTCGGCATATCTTGTCTTGTTCTTAATTATAAATATTTTAATATAAGAGCTCGAGTAAAGATATATGTTTTATATTTAATGGTATTTTATGGATTATCATATTCATGTATGATTTTTTAATGATAACAGACGCGAACGTTCTAAGTGGCATTACAGAAGCATGTGGATACATGATCATCATTACTATATTTTATTCTAGTTCTAGTATTAAAACACAAATTAAATGATACGAGAAGAGAGCAAAGCTTTATTATAACATTGCTTTGAGGCTTTAGTTGTTAATAAACTATCATTTTTTATTCTAAAAAATGAGTAGGTCATCCGTCACCCTCTCTAAAGTCGATCCATTTTCGATTTTCAATTATGAACTTATCATTTGTTTATACCGTAAAAACTTTTTTTTTTAACAAATCTTATTATACAATTTATTAAAATTTCTTGAGATTTGATATATTGTCATTTTCATTTAAACTTTTTTTTATCTGACTCTCCAATGTTTTCAAAATTATCATTTTCATCAAAAAAAAAAGTTATCTCCGTTAATTTAATATGTTAAACCATTTATCACTAAAAGGGATAATTATGTAATTTTAAATATAAGAAATAAATCCTAAGTTATATTGACGTATTGATGCTAAAATTATATTCACATGTTATCGTTCTATTCACGAAACCTGAATCGAACATTGCATCTTTAAACCTTTAATAATGATTGAATCATGAGATTGTCAGCAATGTGGGAGGAGAATGGACCTCCTTTTTGTGGCGGTCGAGAACCCATTACGAAACGATTGTATAATAGAGGCCATCGCCTCTAGTCGTCATCTCCCCTATATCGTGATTCAGTTTCACTCGATTATGGTTGTGTATTAATTAAGGGATTTTTTTTTTGTAGTTTAAAGAATAATTTTGTCAATTTATATGTTTAACAATTTAAATTAATGGAATTAACTTTCTTGGATGAAAATAACAACTTTTTAAAACATTAGAGAGCGAGATGCAAAAAAATATTTTTATAAATAAAAATAACAAATGTAACCAAATCGCATGAGATACAACAAGAATTCACTCATTTATTAATATAAATAATAATTATAACAACTAGAGATATATATATGATCTGCTTGACGTGATCCATTCCATCTAATCTGACTCATTTGACTATAGGTGTTTGTTGTTGGATTTCTTTTTATTGATTTGAATAAAATTTCTAAATGAAGCAGTAACAAAATTCTAATTAGGTTTGAACTTCAAATCAAAAACCCAGATCCTTACCAAGATGAGTTGAATGTTTAATGAGCTTGTACAAATAGGAAAATCCATATCCCATGTAATTCGAATTATTTGGTATTAACGGGTTGAGTTTTCTATAACTGAATACCTTGTCGATTTTTGTTGCAATTCAAAAATCATACATTTAATTCAGTTCGGTTTTAAACAGTTCCGTTAGGTTACATCTACGGTTTAAAACCCTATATCAAACATCCTTACATTTAACCCGTCATTAGAAACAACCTATCTTTTTACTTTAACTAAAAACAACCTATCTTATATTAAATAAATATCTTAATTATCAATAATATTATTTAATTTTTTTAGAACAAAAATAGTTTTTTAATAAATTTAAAAAAGATCTTCTTATTAATGTTATTTCTAAAAATAATTTTTATAGAATAAGGAATTTTTACAAAACATCAAACTTTTTTAAAATTAATGTTTTCAAAAAGTTAATTTTTTATAAACAAAAAATAATTAAAATTTATACTAAGAAAATTTTTAAAAATGATATTTTTAATACGGTTTGTTTTGAAACAAAATATTTATTATTTTTTTTGGAAAAAAAAGTTTTAAATCAAAAGTTTAAAAAGTTTATATAATTGTTTTATTAAATATTGTTCTTACTATATGTAATTTTAATTATATTTTATCGTAAAATATCGTTTTAAACTTGATAAATTTTTATTATATTTAATATTTTATTTGTTCAGCTCGTGTAATACATGAGTTTAACAAAGCTAATTTTATTATATTAAAAAATTATACAATAAAGTTATCAAACACCACTGCCATGTTTTTTTCCTCTTCATACAAGGCAGGAATATTATCCCCTACAAAACAATATAATAATATATTATCAAATGACCAAATCACCCCCCACATCCTAATACGTCCATTAATATCCCGAGGACTCAACCGTCATTCCGTCATCTAAACACCCAATACGACGTCGTTGGCCCCCACAGTTCAACAGACGCCAAATGATGTTCGTTAGATATAAAAAGTAGGTTTAAATTAAAAACCCAATATAACGGATTCAATTTCCCCTTTCTATATATACAATTCAAGAATTAGGGTTTCAGTAAGCTGAATCACGTGTGTATACATACATGTGTAATCATGTTTCTGTAATCTAATTTCTTGATTGTGATCTGCTATATGTGTATATACACGTGTAATTTGCTGGATGTTCGATTTTGAAAACCCTAATTTGAGTTGTTGAAGGTTTTGTGATTGGAGATCTGGTTGGTTAAGATTAGTGGAGATTTGAATTGATTTGATTTCGATGGAGGATCATGTGGAGGATGATTTGCAGAAGGCGTTACGGATGAGTATGCAATATGAGCCGCCGGAGGCGAAGAGGAGCAAAGCGAGGGATGACAGCGCTGCGGTGGAAGAGTCGCCGGAGGTGAGGAATCGGCGGTTGCAGAGGGAGTTGATGGCGGCAGCGGCGGAGAAGCGTATGATGGTGGCGTCGGCGGCTGTGGCTACGAGTGCTGGTAGTGCAAGTGCGGCGAAAAGTGTTGGTTCTTCTTGTTCTTCGGAAGGTTCGTCGGTGAAGGTGGATAAGTGTGTGCCGGTGGTGAAGGAGGTGAAGGAGGAGAAGAGCTCCGGGGAAGAGTTGTCGTCGGAGATCGCACATCAGCTGTTTTCGATGGTGTTTGGGAATGGAGTTTCGAAAGGGATACTTGCACAGTGGAGCAATCAGGGCATCAGGTATGTAACGCAATTCAGAAATGTTTAATGTTCCATATCCTTCGTACTTCCGTAGTGCATGGTTTAATGTGGATTTTCATCTGTGACATATTTCTAGCCAATGTATTACTGGAGAATTGAATATCAAAGCTTTGCTTTAAGCACTGGATTGTTATGATAATCTGATTATGCTGACAATTAAGAGGTGTTATATCACCAATATCGTGATGTTGTATCCGGTTTTTAGGCATGAAAGTTATTGAGATGCTGTAATTCTTGATTAAAGTGGGTGAATAAACATATTTAGCATTCCTCTAGTACGAGTAGGAAGAATGTCCGTTTAGCTCGTTCCCGTACAAGTAGTCGTAGTAACATATAATTATTAGGTGTTTTAATAAACTAACTTGGAACCTGCATTCTTGGCGGAAGAGTAATCTTGGTACACCCTTGACTTTCTTTTCTTAAATGTGGCCATTAATTCATGATTTGTAGAATTACTTTTTGAGTTTCTAACAAAAAGTATAGCATTAAGTTACTCATGTTATAGATACAGTTTAGTTTATATTGAACTAACATAAAAACGTAATTAATCCATGTATGACTAGAGGAGAGTTAATGTGCCATATACAACAAGGAGGACCGAGGACATCACTGAACAACATTATTGCAATTAGATGTTGAGTTCCATTTTGAGACATGAGAGTTATTGAGATGCTAGAATTCTTGATTAAGAAACAAAGTTAGTATTTCTTTTCGTACTAGAACAAGGGAAGACTATCCATTGTCGTGCAACTATTTGTGTGTATGTTTAGCTCCTTCCCGTACAAGTAGTCATAGTAACGTATAATGATTAGACGTTTTAGTAAACTAACTTGGAACCAGCCTTCTAGGTGGACAACTAATCTTGGTACAGACTTGACTTTCTTGTTTTCATTGTGGCCATCAATTGATGATTTCTGTAATTAATTTCTGTTTTGTTCTGTAAAACTAAAACATTAAGTTATTCATGTTAAAGAATCAGTTTTCTTTAGACTGAGCTTAAATAAAAAGATAACTAACCAAAGTATTACAGGAGGAGAGTAATGTGCCATATACTTAAATAAGGAGGACATCACTGAAACATCATTATTGCAGTTAGAAATCTAGCAGAAAAAGTTACATTATGTCATCGAGGCCCTAGAATTTCATTGGAGTCTGTTGTGTTGTGGGCTCCGATCCATCTTGGGTCGGGCCCTGGAACAGCCACAAAGCTGCTGCAGAAAGGGGTTAGGGGCAGCCGGCCCTAACCCTAATCTGCCAAAACTTATTTTTGTTAAGTTTTTATTGTCTTCTATTATAAATACCCACATATGTACTTGTAATCTTTAAGTCTTGAAAGAAATAAAAAGAAACCCTGGTTCGTAGCCCGTGGACGTAGGTCAATCCTTGACCGAACCACGTTAAATCTCTGTGTTCTTTACTGCTTTGTTTTTTTATTTGTGCTCGAGTGATTGTGCGTGTGTTTTCTGCCGAGAACAGCAGCATTATTGCTGCTGCCTTCTGCTGCCACCAACATCCTTCTGAAGGGCTGCTGTTTGCAGCCGATAAACCACCAGCAGCCGCCGCAAAGGGGTTGATTTGCTGCAGTGAACAGGCTGCTGTTCTGTTTTGTGCACTGCTGCTGCTGTTTTCTGTTTTGTTTCTGGTCAAAGAACAGCCTTCAAACAGGTTCTAATTTTTCGGGTATTCTGTTCAGTTTTGATCAGTTCAAGTTATTGGTTGTTTGGTTAAATTATTTCCGCTGCGTAGTTACGTTTGTTACTACCATTATTGTTATCATTATCTCGTCACTCGTTTTAGAAATCAATTAGAAATACCGACAAGTTCTTAAGGCCCGAGCCGTAGTATTGTATTGATTTCGTGCCCTATCCGAATCCTCGGGTCAGCCGCGTACACGTAATACCTAACAAGTGGTATCAGAACCTTGGTTGCTCTCATTCTTTGATCTCCGGTATTATGGCTGATGAGGGTAAAACGAGAATCGAGAAGTTTGATGGCGTCGATTTTGGATGGTGGAAGATGCAGATTGAAGACTTACTTGTTCAGAAAGATTTGAGTGCAACGTTGTTGGGTGATAAACCTGAAAACACCAAAGATGCTGATTGGGCTGCACTTGATAGGAAAGCTGTTGCTGTGATTAGACTCTCGTTGACAAAGAATGTTGCCTTTAACATTCTGAAGGAAACGACAGCCAAAGGCGTCATGGATGCACTGTCTAACATGTACGAGAAGCCGTCCGCAGCCAACAAGGTCTTTCTTATTCGGGAACTTGTAAACACGAGACTAGAGGAAGGTGGTTCTGTTAACACTCACATTAACAACTTTAACTCTATTATTTCTCGCCTAGTGTCTGTCGATATCAAATTCGATGATGAAGTCCTAGCCTTACTATTGTTATCCTCGTTAACTGAAAGCTGGTCAGGAACCGTTACAGCAGTTAGTAGTTCGTCTGGAAATACTAAGCTTAAACTTGATAGAGTTCGCGACCTGATTATGAGTGAGGACATTAGAAGGAGGAGCACTGGTGAGTCTTCCAGTTCCTTGTTGAGTACTGAAGGCAGAGGAAGGAAGAACGAACGAGGAGGTAACAGGGGCCGATCTAAATCAAAGAGAAGAAGTAAATCAAGACCAAGAAAAGATATTACTTGCTGGAATTGCAAGGAGACCGGCCACTTCAGAAGTCAATGTCCCAAACCATCGACATCTAAAGAAAAGAAAGAGGTTAACGCTGCTACGGATGATACAGATGATGATACTCTTATATGTTGCGTTGAGAACACCACTGAGTCATGGATCATGGATTCTGGCGCTTCTTTTCATGCTACCTTTAGCTCAAAGAAGATGAAGAATTTGAGAACAGGAAACTTTGGCAAAGTTCGTTTGGCTAATGATCAGACTTTGGATATTACTGGGATGGGAGACATTGATTTGAAGACTCCTTTAGGAAATACATGGACACTGAAAGATGTTAGGGTAATTCCTAAGTTGAGGAAGATGCTAATCTCCATTGGGCAATTAGATGACCAAGGTTATGATGTGTTGTTTGGGGGTGGACAATGGAAAGTCGTCAAGGAAACTTGGTAGTTGCTCGTGGGAAAAAGAAAGGTACTTTATACATGGTTGAGGTACCGGCAGGTGATGTGAATGCAGTAACCAGTGGAACAAGTCAATCTAGTTTGTGGCATCAACGACTTGGTCATATGAGTGAGAAAGGCATGAAGATGCTAGCAGAAAGAGGTAAATTCCCAGACTTGAAGAAAGTAGAACTTGAAGCCGGATTCTGCGAACCATGTGTGCTTGGCAAGAAGAAACGTGTTACTTTTGTGAAGACGGGAAAGACACCTAAGGCTGAAAAACTTGAACTTGTCCACACTGATGTGTTTGGACCAACTCCCGTGACATCATTAGGAGGCTCCAGCTATTATGTTACCTTTATTGATGATGCGACGCGCAAAGTATGGGTTTATTTTCTCAAAAACAAGTATGATGTGTTTGATATTTTCAAGAAATGGAAAGCAGCTGTTGAGATGGAAACCAATCTGAAGGTGAAGTGTATAAAGTCGGATAATGGAGGGGAATATATCAGCAATGAATTTGTGAATTATTGTGCTGAAAGAGGAATCAAAATGATCAAGACGGTTCCCGGTACTCCCCAACAAAACGGAATAGCTGAGAGAATGAACAGGACGTTGAATGAACGAGCCAGGAGCATGAGATTGAATGCAGGGCTTCCCAAAACCTTTTGGGCTGATGCAGTTAACACTACTGCATATCTGATAAATAGAGGACCTTCGGTTCCTCTTGATTTCAAAATACCAGAAGAGGAATGGCTTGGAAGAGAGGTTAGTTACAAACATCTAAAGGTATTTGGTTGTTATGCCTATACTGGTGTAAAAGACTTTGAGAGGGATAAGCTTGATCCTAAGGCAAAGAAATGTACCTTCATTGGTTATGGATCTGAATCGATGGGATATAGGCTTTGGGACTTTGAAGCCAGGAAAACTATCAGGAGTCGAGATCCGGTCTTTAATGAAACTAAACTTTACAAAGACAAGAATTCAACCATACCAGAAACTCGTAAAGATCAGGTGGTGTTTGAAGATGATAACCAGAATTCAGAGACAGAAAGTCAAAATACTGAAGAAAACAATCAGAGTACAGAAGAAGAAAGTTCAGAAACTGAAGATAATGATCAGGAAGAATTTGAAGAACAAGAAGATCTCTTTGATAGTGGGAGTTCAGATCCTGTGGATGAACAGTCCGCACCATCAAATGATTCAGGAAATTCAAATACTTCACATTGGGTTAGGAGGTCTACTCGAACGTCTGTACCTCCTCAGAGATATTCTCCATCAGTTAATTATCTTCTTCTCACTGAAAATGGTGAACCACAATGCTACTCAGAGGCCATCCGTGTGTAAGATTCGTCTCAGTGGGAGCGTGCAATGAAAGAAGAAATGGGTTCACTTGAAAAGAACCAAACTTGGGTTCTTACTAAACTTCCCACGGGGAAGAAAGCTCTTCAAAACAGATGGGTATATAGAATCAAGGATGAAAGTGATGGAACTAAGAGATACAAAGCACGATTGGTAGTTAAGGGGTTCCAACAAAAGCACGGGGTTGATTACAATGAAATATTTTCCCCCGTGGTTAAAATGACTACAATCAGACTGGTGCTTAGTATCGTGGCTGCAGAAAACTTACATTTAGAGCAGCTAGATGTAAAGACAGCTTTTCTGCATGGCGACCTTGAGGAGGATATCTACATGGCACAACCAGAGGGTTTTCAGACAGCTGGTAAGGAAAACATGGTGTGCAAACTAAAGAAGAGTCTTTATGGTTTGAAGCAGGCGCCCAGACAGTGGTATGTTAAGTTTGATGATTTTATGGGCAGAAATGGGTATCGGAGGTGCGAGATGGATCACTGCTGCTATCTTAAGAAATTCAAGAATTCCTATATCATTCTTCTCCTTTATGTGGATGATATGCTGATAGCCGGTTCAGACATGTCAGAAATTAATAGATTGAAACGACAGATGTCTGAAGAATTTGAAATGAAAGATCTAGGTCCAGCTAAGCAGATACTCGGCATGAGCACCACCAGGAATCAGAAGAACGGTTCTTTAATATTATCTCAAGAAAAGTATATTAAGAAAATATTAGAGAAATTCAATATGAATCATGAGAAGACAACTACCCGAAATACACCACTGGGTAGTCATATTAAGCTTTCTAAAGATCAGTCTCCAAAGACAGATGAAGACAAGGCCGACATGGCGAAGGTTCCTTATGCATCAGCTGTGGGCAGTCTTATGTATGCAATGGTATGCACAAGGCCTGATATTGCTCATGCAGTGGGAGTTGTTAGCAGGTTTATGTCTAATCCGGGGAGAGAACACTGGGAAGCAGTTAAATGGCTGCTTAGATATTTGAAGGGCACTTCAAAGATGGCTTTATGTTTTAGGGGTAGAGATGCAATTCTCAAGGGTTATTCTAATGCAGATTTGGGTGGATGTAAAGAGACCTACAAAAGTACAACAGGGTATGTGTTTACTATGGGTGATACTGCAATATGTTGGATGTCTAGGCTCCAAAAGAGCGTGGCACTTTCAACTACAGAGGCTGAGTATATGGTAGCCGCTGAGGCTAGTAAAGAGCTTGTTTGGTTGAAGACTTTTCTGGGTGAATTAGACAGAAAACAGGCAGAGTATCCGTTGTACTGCGATAATGAAAGTGCTGTGAAACTTGCAAAGAATCCAGTTTATCATGGGAAGACTAAGCACATTCATATGAGGTATCATTTCATCTGGGGGCTAATCACTGATGGTACTATCCAGTTGAATAACATCAAAGGGGACAGGAATCCAGCTGACATGTTCACTAAAGTTGTCACGTTGGATAAACTGAAGCTCTGTGTAGCTTCAGTTGGCCTTCAGGGTTAATTGCAGATGAAGGCAGCTACGGATCAGGTGGTATGAAGGGTTCTCTTCATAAAGGTTCAAGATTACAGAAGTACAAGACAAGTGCAGTTGCAAATGTTTCACGCATCCAGGTGGAAGCAGGTTGAAGTGTTTGACGCATTGATGTGGAGGGCTAGTGAAGATGTTTCGAAGCCCAAGTGGGAGATTGTTGTGTTGTGGGCTCCGATCCATCTTGGGTCGGGCCCTGGAACAGCCACAAAGCTGCTGCAGAAAGGGGTTAGGGGCAGCCGGCCCTAACCCTAATCTGCCAAAACTTATTTTTGTTAAGTTTTTATTGTCTTCTATTATAAATACCCACATATGTACTTGTAATCTTTAAGTCTTGAAAGAAATAAAAAGAAACCCTGGTTCGTAGCCCGTGGACATAGGTCAATCCTTGACCGAATCACATTAAATCTCTGTGTTCTTTACTGCTTTGTTTTTTTATTTGTGCTCGAGTGATTGTGCGTGTGTTTTCTGCCGAGAACAGCAGCATTATTGCTGCTGCCTTCTGCCGCCACCAACATCCTTCTGAAGGGCTGCTGTTTGCAGCCGATAAACCACCAGCAGCCGCCGCAAAGGGGCTGATTTGCTGCAGTGAACAGGCTGCTGTTCTGTTCTGTTTTGTTTTGTGCACTGCTGCTGCTGTTTTCTGTTTTGTTTCTGGTCAAAGAACAGCCTTCAAACAGGTTCTGTTTTTTCGGGTATTCTGTTCAGTTTTGACCAGTTCAAGTTATTGGTTGTTTGGTTAAATTATTTCCGCTGCGTAGTTACGTTTGTTACTACCATTATTGTTATCATTATCTCGTCACTCGTTTTAGAAATCAATTAGAAATACCGACAAGTTCTTAAGGCCCGAGCCGTAGTATTGTATTGATTTCGTGCCCTATCCGAATCCTCGGGTCAGCCGCGTACACGTAATACCTAACAGAGTCTGACAATTTGGGATGTTTACTGCTATTCGGTGCTAAAAGATAACATGGTGCATTTTTAGAGTTTGATAAGATTCTTCATAGGGATAATAATGATGCATGAAGTAGTGACATGCCATAAATTTAGTAATCTGTAACCTGATATGATTTCAAAGGAATCAACTTTTTAATTTTCTAGAGATCTAATCTGACTGAAAATTGAAGCTTTTTTATAATTTGTACAATAAGAGGTTAATATTGTTAGCTTCATTAAAGAACTGATTTATGAGTTGTGTGATAAACATAAATATTAAAGAAAAATTCTGGTTGAGGGTGTTACTGGACATGAACACATAAGAGTTCTTGTCTAACAGCTCAATTTCTGTTTAAGATGGTCTGGAATGTTGTTATTAAATGCATTTTTTCTGAGATATTCATAACATGCATCTTAATATGTACTGTCATTTTATCATGTCAATAAATTACATTAATGTTTATGACAGGATGGTAGGATACATAGTGTAGATAAGTGTACTCTCTGCCTTTATATTGGTGTTTTTTACTTACTGTTTTTGATGTGGTAAATTAAACTGATTCAGGTTAAATGTAGTTTATCTTTTGTGAGACGATGTGTTTTTTTTTTTTCATAATTTCATGTCAAAAGGAAAAAAAAGGTTATATATATGCTATGCAAATCCTTTCTCCTTGCTTATTCTAGAAGATATATTTTTCTTGTAGATTTAGTCCTGATGAAGAAACATCAATGGGCTTGGTTCAGCATGAAGGTGGGCCATGTGGTGTATTAGCTGCTATACAAGTAAACTTCTTGAGTTCTCAATTTACCTCCTTTTTTTGTGAACCAATGATGTGTAGATTACTTATTATTATTATTTTTTTAAATTTATGGATTATAAACCTAAAATTAAAAAAATTACAAGTTTAAAAAACAATTTGGTACCAGTTTAATCAAACTTGACTGAATCAAGAACTATTTTTTTAATTGAATTTTGCTAAACGAAGCGAAAAACGTTTCTTGAAAAATCTAGCTTGTTTACAAGATCTAATTAATAAAAACTTTGACAGTTTATACAATACAATTTGTTTCCATTTGCAGGCATTTGTTCTTAAATATCTCTTGTTTTTCCCACAAGAATTAGTTAAAGATGTACCAAAGACGCCAATAATATCAGTTTCGAAAAGATTGCAGGAAACTCAAGATTCTGCAACAAATATCTTTGGATTCCTAACCGAAGAAATTAAATCAAGGTGATTATTCACTCATTTATCACTTGGTTTGAGTTCATCACTGAAAGAATAATAGATATTATGGTTAATCCATTATATACTATGCAAGTTAAACGGAACTTGTTAGTCAATATGAGGGGTTTTTGGTAATTTCTGGCTCTTTTAAACTAACATATTCTAAAAGAATTGATACTTCCTTGCAGGGCTTTGGTTAGAAGCATGGGTGAAATATTGTTTCTGTGTGGAAATAATAAGAGTGCAACAATTGCATCTCTCAAAGTTCTTGATCATAAGATTGAGGGTACAGATGAAAACTCAAAAGATGAGGTAAACTGAAAGCAAGGTTCGGGGAACAGGTCAATTGGATAGTTATTGGTACTGACAAGTGTGGCCCAAAGATCTAACATATCTTCCAGATCTGCCCAAAAATCTCGCGCTCTTTTTATTTATTTATCCAACTTTTTTTTTCACATGGAACCCAAATTAGGATTGATTTTCTTCAATCCCCCCCTTGGCCCGAAACTAAACCTGCATCTTGTTTTTGAGTAAAGTTGGATCATCTTCAACTTCTCTTGCTAAATTTGCTTCTTCCTACTTATCCTTCCCACTTCATACACTCGTATGCGAAGCGCCCATGCATTCCACATTCATAGCATCTGAACTTGTGTTATCTTTACTTGTACCTTTTTCACTTCGGTCTTCATTGGATTAAAACCGGCATCTCATCCTCTACCACGACCTTTACCTAATCCACGGTTATCAAAACCTACTGCTCAACACTTCTTGTTCTCTCAACCATCATTCTTTATAAACGACAATTTTTCTTGATCTTCCTCCGTTTCATTACTTTTAAGTCGTTATTCGTATGCTTTCACTCTTCCCATAACTCCTCAAAAGGTATGTTCTAAGTTTCTAAATGTTCAATAGAGGCCACATTTGGTAGGTATCTCCTTGGAACTAATTTGAGTAATTTTTTGACAATTACTTCATCTTCAAGACTTGAATCAAGATTTTTAAACTTGCTACTATTCCACTTAGCTTACCAAAAAAAGTCCTTTATCACCTCACTTTTCTTCATCTTTAGCATCTCCAACTCGCCCCTCATAGTTTGTAAACATGCTTTCTAAACTCTATTTTCTCCAAGATACTGCGCTCGGATTGATTGCCATAGATCGTTCACGTTCTTTTGTTTTGTAGCTTGCAACAAAATATTTTCAAGAAGGTTTGATAAATAAAAGCCTTTGTTGTGCAGTTTTTCTCATCAACTATTGTTCTTGTTATTTGATCTATTGCATCCCAATGACTGTACGTCCTTATTATCGTGTCAACTAGGATTTCCTGCAAAGTGTGTTTGTTTCGCTTAACTTGGGGCATGGTAGTGAAACGTTGCCTTGACGGATTGTTACCATTGCAGCATTTTCTGCCATTTTAGCTAAATGTCTTGTTTCTTTATACTTATTTTTCTTTCTCGATGGGATCTTGATTGTTGCCATCTTCTCTTGCGAATAATCCTTGCCTTGCTTCAACTTTCTGTTGCTTGCTCTTTCTCCTTCTTGTTGCTGCTAATCAGAAACAAAATAGGTTTCTATTTTCTTGCTTCTTGCCTGATTCGTTCTTTCTTGCTTGTTAAACTCTTCTTGCTTGCTCTTGCTTAACTTTCTTGATCCTATGCTGTTCATTAACTCTTATTTTAATCGATACCTACTTCTTGCATTCTGATTGTTTCCTTGCTGATTTGTTTAAACAGTGTTTCTGTTTTCATGCTGCTTTGATTAAAACAGAAATGCATTCTGTTTTTCTTGGTACTGCGATTAAACAGAAACTAATTCTGCTTCCTTGCTGCTGCTGATCTTCGAGAAGGATGAAAAGAAAATTCGATCTAACTTGCTGCTGTTTGATCGAGATGGACTGCCTCTGCCGATCGAGTTTTTTCCTTCCTGTTGTTCATCTACTCTGCCAGATCTGATCACGGATTTATTCTTCCTTTTCTTCCTGATCTGATTGCAAATTTGAACTGGAGAATAGGATTGATTGAACCTCTGAGGCTTTGATACTAATTGCTGGAAAGCAGGCCCAAGTCAAACAAAACAAACACAAGAATATTTGAGCAACTGCTCTACTCTTTCAGTATTATTAATCAACCAAATGAAGTGCTGAAAAATAAACCTTAACTCCGTATTTATACTAGTTAAAATATTAAGTAAAAGACTCATAATTCTGCTAAAAATCTTCCAGTATTGCAGCGGCTGTATCTTCTTTTTTCACATGTGAACACAAACTAAGATTAATTTCCTTCAGATCGAGTTGCATTGACCCGAACATCCAATTTCCTCACCAAAGGTCTTCTTGCTTATAGTTTTTAGCAGTTCTACTCCAAGCTTCACATCTGCACTGCCACTCCCATTGAGGGCAGGATGATAACAATACTATATTATTTCAAGATATTCCTAACTAAAATGATTTACGGGGTTTTGCACATTAGATTTACACTCTGGGCTAATTTCAACTCGTTTGACCTGTTTCCTTTTTAGCTCTTTTAGTTATAAAAGAGAGCCCATTTTATGATATTCGTTTTCTGAAAAGATGATTTAATCTAACAGGTGGTTGCAAGATCTCTCGATGGGCTTTCTATTGAATCTGGTGGTGATCTTCAGAAAGCTTTGAAAGTTAGCACGTTTACATCTCTTGCAAGTGCAATGCACAGGCTTGAAGAACTTGTTCCAATTTTTAGAAGTCGAATGGGGGCATTATTATTCCTATTGTCTGCTTTGCTTTCTCGAGGACTGGTATGTAAATAACTATTGTTATAATTGTAATTCAAAAACAAGTTTATCACAATAGATAATCCTAAGTCTTTGAAAAACGATTTCGGAGGTTGTTGATTTTGTGATTCTATTACACATAGTTAATGCATTAATTATAATTACAAAGACTATTTTATTATTGTTAGATAGTGTGAAATAATATTAGTAAATATATGTTTTATGTTCTAGAAAGATTACCCTGTAGTATAAAATTGGCCAACTTGCCAACTTGACAAGGCAAGTGTCTAGATAAGGTTTCACTCTATAAATACCTTGTATGTATTTAAGTTTTGAGGGCAGGCCTCAAAGCAACCGGTAAGGTTGTTGCTTTATGACCTTGAGGTCATGGGTTCTAGCCATGGGAAACAATCTCTTGCACAAAAATGCAAGGTGAGGTTGCGTACGAAGCGATCTGGCCCTTAAGGTCATGGGTTCTAGCCATGGGAAACAACCACTGCTTTTGTGGAACTTCATGGCCTTTTTTCCGATCACGATTACATGATCAAAAAGCTAGCCTCTGAAGTGTCTCGAGTGTAGGCGTTTACGGCTGTTACTAATAACCGTCACCCTGCTCCTTCTGCTACCAGTCCATCTTTATCTCAATCGGAGGCCCTTCAAGCTATTCAACAGCTTGCTACTCAGTTGGGTTTACAAGTACAAACAACCAGCTCGCAACCGCAAGATTACCACACCAATCGATGAGGCACTACTGCAACTATGGCAATAACTTTTGGGTAGGCAACAGCCGTGGATGTGGGACCTATCACAACTGTTTTCAAGGTTGAGGTAATCGAAATCAATTACTTGGGCATCTTACCAGAATATTGTTGCAACAGGTGTGGTATTGGTCATTTTCGTCTTAATGTCCTAATCGGGACCCGACCACTTTAAAACGAAAGACACCAACCTTCTGCCAACTTTGTTGACTATCGCTCACAAGCTTCAACCTCTTGGCTTCCGGATACCGGATCTAATCAACATGTTGCTCCAGATCTCCCTAGTTTTGATAACTCGAAAGTGTATTATGGTGAGGATAATCTTCATGTTGGCAACGGTAAGGGTTTACTCATTCTCCACATTGGTTCCACAAAACTTTACAGCTCAAACAAAACCTTTCCCCTTCATAATATACTTCACGTTCCTAATATCAAACACAACCTTCTTTCTGTCCAACAATTTTGTCTTGATAATGATGTCTTTTTTGAATTTCACTCTTTTTTTTTGTGTGAAGGAAAAGTCTACTCACAATATCCTCCTCACGGGTCCAAGTGATGGTGGTCTTTATTCTTTTCAGCTAACGCGAATGCAACCTGTTTCTAAAGTAGATTTCTCCGCCGCTAGGGCTTCTTTTACCACATGGCATCAAAAGACTGGGACATCCTCTGCTTTTGAAGTCTATGTTATCTAGATATAGTTTACCTTTATTAAATAAATGTGCTACTTCATTTTGTGATTCTTGTTTCATTGGGAAATCATCGAAACTACATTTGTTACCATCACTTATAAAAGTTCAAATGTTTTAGATTTGGTGTTTTGTGATGTATGGCCCCCAGTCCCGTTCTATCCTTTGACGGTCACCGTTACTTTCTTTTATGTGTTGACCATTATTCTCAGTTTATGTGGTTATTCCTTTTAATATTCAAATCTGATGTTTATGATGTTTTTAATTGTTTCCACCTTAAGGTTGAACGACAATTCAAAACAAAATTAAAATCTGTCCAAATTGATTGGAGAGGTGAATTCCGACGCCTTTCTGCTTGCTTATCCTCCCTTGGCATCACCCGTCGGCTCTCTTGTCCTCATACGAGTGACAAAATGAATTTGTTGAGCTCCATCATCGTCACGTTGTGGAAACCGAGCTTACTTTACTTCCCTAATCTCACGTACCACAATGTTTTTGGCATTTTGTCTTTGACACAACTGTTTATCTGATTAACCGAATGCCATCTAAAACAAACCCCAACATTTCACCATTTGAACAAGTCTTCCACCATCAACCAGACTTCTCATGCCTTTGGGTTTTCAGGTGTCGATGCTACCCACATCTATTCCATACAACACACATTAAGTGGATTTTCGATCCCTTGTGTTTTTCTTGGATATAGCACCTCTTGCCAAGCCTACCGATGCTTTGACCCTCACTCCGAACGTATTTATATTGCTAGACATGTTTGTTTTAATGAAACGTGCTTTCCTTTTTCCAATCAGCCCCTCGACCACTCTCCCTCACCATCTCAAAACCCATACACCTCCTATCCCACTACTATTCCCACTAATCTTTCCTCGAATAAACCTTTCTCACCTCAATCCACCACACCACCCTTTCCCTCCTCCCTCATCAAATGTACCCATGCCACCACCCCCTACTAATGAGCCACCATCCCAGCCCAGCAACCCTCGGCCCAACACCATCCTTCAGCTCCGCCATCCACTCAACCATAAGTCCATAATCCATAGTCCAACCAACACCCGTGTCTGTCCCACACCAAGCCAACAACCACCTTCGGCCACCTTATTTTTTTTTATCATACTTATCACTGTCGTTCTACAAACACTTCCAGCCAACAACCACGAAGATCTCGACGAGAAAACCTTCGTCCCAATCCCAAACAAACCAAATCGCACAATGTCTCATCTTTTTACACACACCGCTTCTCTGGATACCGGACCTGCCACTTTCGCCGTTGCAAACAAACATCCTCACTGGTGTTTGGCGTAATGCCATGGCTGATGAGTATTCGGCATTGATGAGAAATGGCACATGGTCCTTAGTCTCATGCGTTCCGAAGGCCAATGTTCTTGACTACAAATGGGTGTACAAGATCAAAGGGGATCAAATAGGGGCCATCAAATGCTATAAAGCACGCCTGGCCAAAAAGGGGTTTAGCCAACAACCAGGCATTGATTTTCAAGAGACTTTTAGTCCCGTTGTAAAGTCGACCACTATACGTGTTGTCCTTGCAGGACCGGTGAAGCTGTTCAATGCAAATCAGTTTCACAATGAGGAGAGACTTATTAACACTTAACAGATCAAATAGGGAACTGGAACCTTTATGGTGATACTAAGAAAACACAAGTAAACAAGAGAGACAGAAACTCAAGAACAAACAGATTGGTTTTCAAGGATAAAGTATATTGCTCTCAAGTTCTATTACTAGTGTTACAAAGCATAAAAAGTAAAATACAAGGACCTGAGATATTTTATACTACATCCTACAGCCGGCCATACTTTGAAGGCCAGCTGGAAACACTAATCTAGACAACAAGATCAATGTAAAGTCAAAAGGCAGATTGCCTTTTGACAAGTGACTATGACATGCCATAGCTCACATCCTAATGTAATACAAAAAGGATAAAAGTACATAAAGTAGAAAGTTACAGACTCAAGACCTTAATATACAGCTTCCTAAAGCATTGACCTTTTCACCAACTTGTATAAGTTGGTGAGTCTGCAGAGTGGCAGCGGAAAGTTGGTCAGCTTTTCTGAAAAGTCGTTGATCACAGAGAGCATGTTTTCTATGTCTTCGGAATAAATCAGTCTTCTATATTTGAGGCTTCGGAAGACTTTGTCTTCTAAGCTTCGGAAGATTTCATCTTTGGCTTTGGAAGAATTGGTCTTTGGCTTCGGAAGATTTTACACTTAGAGTAATTTCTTTGCAGTGTGTAAAACTTCCGAAGTAACTTCTACCATACACAAAGTGCATGTATGCAGGAGACACCTTGACTGTTTTGAGTGCATCAGCCTATTTTAATTACCTTACAGTCCTCTCTTTAGCTGTTGTCGGAAAGTGGCCATTACGACAACTTGTACAAAATGCATTTCTCCATAAAGATTTAAAAGAGACAGTTTACTTACAACAACCTCTTGATTTCTTCGATCCCACTAAACCTAATCATGTTTTCCATCTTCACAAATCTTTGTACGGTTTAAAACTGGCACCAAGGGCGTGGTTTCGACGTGTCTCCATGGCTCCTCATGCTCTTAGTTTCAAGGGATCAAATACCGATCCCTCCTTATTTATTTACTCCTCACGAAGTACACTTTTATACATGCTAGTCTACGTGGATGATATTATTTTGACAGGCAACAATTCGGAGGAGATCAATCGGGTGGTAAACAGCCTTAGTCGATCCTTTCCTATTTAGGATATGGGCCCCTTATCCTATTTTCTGGGAATTGAAATTACAACTCAAGGTCTTGATATGATTCTTTCAAAAAAAGTACATATTTGAGTTACTTGAACGGGCTGGCCTTTCTAATGCTAAACCCGTGCCTTCTCCTATTACCATTGCAGCCAACCTTGCTCTTAGTGATAGTCCACCATTTCCTAATACCGTTAAATATCGCCACGTCGTGGGCGCTCTTCAATATGTCACATTATCTAGACCAGATATTACTTTTGCAGTTAACAAAGTTTGCGAGTTTATGCATTCTCCAACGGAAGCGTCGGTTAAACGGATACGATACTTACAAGGTACGGTTGCCTATGGTTTATTGATTCAACATGATTCCGGGACGCTTTTTCATGCTTATACGGATTCAGCTTTTAACTCTTTGAGTGCGTTCCCTGATGCTGACTAGGCTAGTTGCCCTGATGACCGTCGATCCACCAAGGGATATGCTATCTATCTTGGGTCTAATCTTGTCTCTTGGTCTGCCCGAAAACAAAAAACTGTCTTTCGGTCATGAATAGAGTCTGAATATAAGGCATTAGCTTATACAGTTGCTGAATTGACTTGGCTTCAATCACCTTTGCATGAACTTCATATTACGGCTAAGTCAATTCCTACATTATGGTGTGATAACCTAGGTGCTATGTAATTATTAGCAAATCCGGTCTTTCACTCACACACAAAACATGTTGAGGTAGACTTTCATTTTGTTCTAGAAAATGTCGCTCAAGGAAAACTCTTGGTTCAGTTTATCACATGATCATATTGTTGATATGTTTACCAAGCCATTGCCTTCACAACGATTTCTCTTCTTGCGATCCAAGCTACAGGTCGCTCCCCTGGTGGAATATTAGACGTTATGTGTATTAGTTTATATTAGAGGGATTAGAATGTAATTATGTTGCTTAAATATACATCGTGCAATCATAATATTTTGCACACAATAATACAATTATGATTACCAAGATTATTTTATTTTTGTTGTTTATCATAGAGATACCTTGGAAGACGACTATAAATGATTACTATGTCTATAATATCAAAGAATGAATATTAATTTTTGAAATATTTTAGTATTTGAGCATATATCCTTTTGATTAATATTAAAATTTACATATTTTGTTATAAATATCAGTGATCTTATAATATTTGATATATACACAATTTCCCAAAAATTAATCTTTTTATAATTTATCATGTCCGAGTACTCTCCGCCTAGATCGGGTACTCACAACTCTCTAGTCTATCGACCGGGCTGACTTTTGCAAGATTAGTTATAATCTAAATCTTATTGTTTTAATACTTATAATCTAAATCTTTGAATTAATAAATCTAGTAGGTTGTCCATTTTCTAATTTTTTTATATATAATTAAGCGTAAATAACTACTGAAACTATATTATATCGGGTAAATTCATAGTTTTAGTTTGTAAAGAAGACGATCTAGGAGGTAGTATGTAGTAAAATTAAACTTTTGGATGACTCCCAAACCCATTTCGCGCATTCCCCTTCTATCTAAAACGTGTGTTGACACACTTGAGATAAAACTCGACTCAATTGACCCATTCATAAGTAGAAGTTATCTCCTTTATTTTTATGCTAATGCTTCCAGTTCATTTTTACCTCATTTTTTCTGAGCAGGAGACTGTTCAAGCTGACAGAGACGACCCCACCCAACCTTTAGTTACTGCCCCATTTGGGCACGCTTCGCAGGTATTCACATATCTCTCTAGGGTTGTTTGGATTTGCGTTTTATAGTTGATGATAATCACATGATGTTACATCATCAAGTTATAGCTGTTTGGATAAACAAACAAATCTCGGTTATGGAAATTTCTACAACAATAATAAAATTCTATTACTTTCATTCTAATTTCACATACCAGATCTATTTTATAAGAAAATTGTCATTTTATGGTACTATTCTCTAATTATAATAAGAAATCATCCAACACCTGAAACATCTGATATTCTGATTAATAACTGATTATTATCTGATTCTGTTTATCAATATCCTCAGGAAATTGTTAACCTTCTGCTTTCTGGAATGGCCGTTGCTAATGTTTTTGACGGGAAAATGGACTTGGGTGGCGGGATGTTCGTCAAAGGTATTTTAACACCCGTTGAAGTTGGTTTTCTCACATTACTAGAGTCCTTAAACTTCTGTAAAGTCGGTCAATCCTTAAAATGTCCAAAATGGCCAATTTGGGTCGTTGGCAGCGAATCACATTACACCGTTTTATTCGCTCTGGACCCGCGAGTACAAGAAGAAAATGAATTCGAGAGTCGAGAAACGACAATTCGTAGAGCATTCGATGCACAAGATCAAAGTGGTGGTGGCGGTTTTATATCTGTAGAAGGATTCCATCAAGTTCTCAAAGATGCAAATGTCAACCTCCCGGTTGAAAAAGTCAACCATCTTTGTAGTTCCGGGTTTATTGTATGGAGTGAGTTTTGGCAAGTGCTTTTGGATTTAGACAAAAGTTTAGGTGGGTTAAAGGATTCAACGGGTCTAATGGGTAAAAAGGTCTTTGACCTTTATCATTTCAATGGGATTGCAAAATCAGTATTGGGTGGCGGTGAGACTACACCGGTACAGAGACCACGATTAACAAAGTTGCGGGTTTCTGTTCCGCCACGGTGGACCCCTGAAGAGTTTATGGCTAATGTATCCTTACCTGGCTCTAGCTCTGGCTCAGGTGGTGGTGACGGTTCAGGAAGCAATGATGTGGTGGTTGAAGTGTCTAAACCCGAGCGGGCTCAACATGCGCCTCTGGTGGATTGCATCAGGACTCGGTGGGCTCGGGCCGTGTGTAACTGGGAAGGGGACCCACCGAGCATAGTTTGACCGTATGGTTTGACTGCTATGTTGGCTGCTTCAGATTTTACTACTTGAGAGAAATCAAACACAAATACATACATGTGGGTTGGGGTGGCATTGATTATTTGGTTGCATTGACTCTGCAATTATCTTTTTACGAGAATATCCGAGGCTGAAGATGCTTTTGTTGACTTGTGCTTTGTGCATCGGAAGTTGTACGTTGCTTCGGATTTGGGCAAAGGGTACCCTTTAATCTCATTTCAAACTACGATTTCATGAATTCTGGTATTTTTTCAGACACTTATTTTCGTGTTAGTAGTTTAAATTCGTTTACCTTAGTTCTTATTCTGGTTTTTCTATTGTGTATTAGCAGTTGGACTTCTTGTAAAGAATCTGCGGTTGCTTGTTTTCAATTTCTTATCCATAATTTGCTTCTAGTTGTTTACGAAAACAGAATGGGTCAACTTGGCTTGTATTTTATAAATAACGGGTCAAACGTTAACGAGTCCAAAATTATATTCAAGGGCATTTGGGCTCCTGTATCAGTTTTATCTAAAGAATCAGATTATTATGTAACCTGTTTGATCTGCAGTCAAAATGATATTTTCTCACCCGAACTTATTTTTTGACCTGTTTGTCAACCAGTCTGTTTTAGGTCAACCAGCCTGTTTTTCCACCTCTAGACCAAAGGTTCATGCTCTTTGATTAAAAGAATGTTTATTTGCTTCAAAAATATACACAAAGTAGATTCAGATCTAAACCAGGATCATTGATACGCCAGAATAATAGCTCAAGGACTTTGCTGGATGCTTGTTTGATGAGGGACAATGTCATTTATAACATCTATGTGCTTACAACCTCCAAAGTTGTTTCTACACTAGTTTGGAATGTTTTTTGTTTAATTTTAATTTTATTCGTTTTTCAACTAAACATGTTCTTTATTCTTGGAATAAAGATTCTAGTTGCTATCTAAAATGTTTTTTAATTTGATCTCATTTGTTTTTCAACTAAGCATGTTTTTCACAAACCAAACACACCCTATTAGTCATCAAACTATCAAACGCCAAGGAATAAAAGTTGCACTGAGGTCGAGTTGGTCAAGTCATGGGGAAAAATAAAAGGATCATCACTTTTCTATATAATGTTAGACTCTTAGGTACATGGAATTTTTAGTTTTTGTGTTTTGGTCATAAAATTTTATGGGGTTTTCATATTTGGTTATTTTTTATTTGTCAAGTTATTTTAGTAATTAAAAATTATTTTAAATGTCTATTTATTTAATTTGTACCATAAAATATGTCAAAACCTTGTGTTAATTCGACTTGTTTGTTAAGTTTATTATGTTACGTTGACATTATTTCTTGCTTTCTATTTGCTATGTATTCGAGTTTAATATCAGAGTGATAGCCATCATATATTTTTGTATTCTAGGTTTTCATATGCAAGTTCGTGATGCAATTACCCGCGCAACGCGCGCGGGATCATTTTTAGTTATTACTATAATGGTCCATTATCTTTTCTCATATTTAGTATCTGAATATTTATGAAATTAAAAAAAAAAGTTGGCTATAAGCACACAGATGTTTCTAAGCCATATATAAAGTAGCGTTCTATTTATTTATTTTGATTTTGAGTTCGTTACTCAACCCATCTAGCTAGACATAGTAGAATTTCATATTGAAATACTTGATTAGTTGCATATTTAAAAAACAAATTATTGATTTTTTTGCTTTTGATGGTATCTATTATAGAACACCATATTTACTAGTTTTATGGCCTTGTACTTGTGCAACAAAGAACTTGAATTTGGTTCATATTAAACAATATTATTTTATTAGATAATATTATTATGCTAATATAGCTGTCTTATACTTCATGTTAAACATAACATACATAATTATTTGTTTGGTTATTTGTTGAAAATAAGAATCTATGCATTTTCCAATAAATCCGCATATAAATTCTGAAAATTGTCTTTTTGCATTATTAAATCTCTTAACTTTATGACACCTATCGTAATGATAAACAGCTTATTTTCATAAGTATGAAAAGTGTATTCATTGCCTATAATTGTTAGAATAGCTCAAATAGAACCATTTATTTAACATTCAATCAACCTATAAATTGTGTAACACTACATGTATGCTTTGACTACATTGTAAAGCAAATCATAGATAAAATTTTTCCTTTTATCATGAGAACCTATTATCGGTAAACTCATAGGATCTGTTAATACCAAGTTAACCAACTGGGATAGGTAAAACATAAAAATCATAGCTTGTGTTGGACATATGGTCTTCAAGAGGTTATGATAAAATTATCATATATAACTTACAACACTCAAAAGGGGGCGTTTAGATGTGCGTTCTGAAAGTGATAATCTAGATACTCACCTTTTTACTGTTTGGATAACCTCATCCTGCTAAAACATTAAACAACCTATAATAGCTTATAACTTCTGCTTGTGTAACTTGTCAATAATCCTCCATGTAACTGCATCAGGAGCTAGCCCATTTTTCCTCATTTCTCCAACAATCTGATAAGCATCTTTCTTCAAACCCAACTTGTAGGCACCTTCAATCAATATATTATAATTTACAACATTCAATCTAACCCCACAATCCACCAACTCATATGCAAAATCACAAGCCTCATTAAACCTCCCACTACAACAAAGCCCTTTAACCATAGCCGAATAAACGAAACTATCATGAACTTTTGAAGGCCAAATAACATCATCCCAAAACGCCTTTGCTTCATCTACGCGATCACATTCACATAACCCATCAATCATAATCGCGTGTGTGGTACAGTCAGCAACCACACCAACATTAGCCATCGACTTAAACACATCCATTGCTTCACTTGCAAGATTTAACTTGAACAACCCGCGAAGGACAACATTGTAAGTTATCACATTCGGGTGAAAACCATTTTCCGGCATAAGTTTGTAAAGTATGTCAAGAGCTTCTTTTGTCCTACCAATGCTTAACAATCCGCTTATAATAGTGGTGAATGTGACGCTATCCGGAGTGCAAAAGTTAAACTTTCTCATAATCATATCGTCTAGCACCTTAATCCCCTCTTCAACCTTTCCCATTTTGCAAAACCCGTTGATAACCGTGTTTAGTGTAACCACATCAGGGTGACATTTTGTTTCAAGCATGATAACAAGTGTATTCAAAAGCTCGGTGGAAACATCGTTCTTGATCTGACTTAAAGCTCGTAGATAAATATTGTAAACTCTCGCCTTATCCACCCCTTCTTTGTTCAACATGATATCAAGAAGCCTTTTCGCTTTCACAAGATCATATTCTTCTAAACAAAGACGCTCTATTAGAATCTTGTAAGTGTCTTCTGTGGGCGTGTAGCCGAATCCAATACCTTGTTCCAACAACTGATACGCCCTCAGATATCCACCGTTCTTAGTAAGCCCATGAACGATAGCGTTGTATGAAACAGAACTCGGAACAAAACCTCGTTTCATCATCATATATACGATTCTTGATGCACCATGATGTCTTCCATACCTACAAAGTGAATCCATCATCTGCCCATAAGCGAACGCATAGTTCAAATTCTTCACTTCAGGTATCCTCTCTGCGACCTCAAAAACTGACTTAAACAATCCCTTTTCACAAAAACTATAAATCAGATTCGAAAACGCCACATGATTAACATGAACATCATCTTCTTCATCCATCGTTTCCCACAGTTTTTTAACCAACGACGACACGCTCTCAAGCACACCATCCCTTTTCCCAAGGACCCCGCCGATCAACACACTATACGTAACCGAATTCGGCCTCACCCCCCACTCGGACATTTCATCAAACACCTTACGTGCAACACCCACCTCCCCAATCCCACAATACCCTTTGATCAAAGTAGTATACGACACCACATTCGGCGAATGCCCCATACTAATCATCCGAAACAACAACACATGACCAACATCAACCCGAGAAATCGAACAAAACTGATCAATCAAACGGTTAAAATTCATCACAGAAGGCACAAAATAAGGCTTCACATCAATAAACCTCTGCACAACACGCAATGTTTCATCGGGTCGTCTCTTCCACCCCAACAATCTTGCCATGATCACATTACACGTTCTTTCATCTGGGATTATATACCCATTATCGGAAACTGAAGAAAGAGACGATAATAATCGATTGTGGGCTTCTTGAAATCGATTGGAGTCGCAAAGGGCGTGTATAATGCTGGTGAGATTGAGGTGATCGGTGAGGTATCCGTGGGTGCAGAGGGTGTCAAGAAGACGAATTGCTTCATCGACGTTGTGATCGATTGCACAGAGTTTGTGGATTCTTTTGGTCCAGTAGGATCTGTTGCTGATGCTTTCTTCAAGTGGGTGTTGGTGTTCTTGAGTTTCTTGATTGTGTAAAGTGGTGTGAGTGAAAAAGAGAGAAGATTTTGAATGGTTGTAGAGGTGAAATGTGATTGATTTGGTTGTTGATTGAATTTTGGGTGAAATCATATTCTGGTGTTCTTGGGAGAATCTTCGAAATCATTGGTGTCGTAAATCAATTTGGGGAAGAATAGGAGTTTTGAATATGAATGATTTGAAAGTTTGGTGGTCAAAGTATAAAGATTGAAACTTGAATGAAAGATGAGTGATTAAAGCTCTAATTCTTTGGCTTTTTATTCGACAAGTTAGGTTTTTTTTACAATCATTAATTCTGTTATTAAATCTTTTATCATTATAAGATATGAAGTTTCAATATCATAAAAAGAAATTACTATACACACGCGAGCTATTATCGAACTATTTTTAATAATAACAGTAACAAACTAATAAAATTGATACAATAATCGGTTTTTACTTTCATTAGTTTTTAGTATGGATGTTTTTCGTTATAGTACCAATCTCATATCTACAAATTACGACGTGTCAAATTCTTGAAGTGATTGATTTTGGGGCTTTGGGGGTGGAAGATGATGGTTATTTATTTTATGGTTTATGGGTTGATTGATGTTTAAATATATTTAGAGAGAGAAATGAAGGTTAAATAGGAGTGAACAAGGGTTGTTGGATTATTGAGGTTTTGAAGTGACGGTTGAGATTAAAGATTAAGAAAGAACATGAATTGTGATCCGGTATAGTTTAACGTTCATATTAATTTTTTTAAACGAAAATTATACAACCTTACTTCAGATGATATATGTTATATTAATTAGGATTGCACCCTAATTTCCTAAGAAGAAGAACTACAATCGGAAAAATCATCTAGCTTAACCTGGATCATTTTGCCCTAAGAGAAACCACCGGGGTTCCATCATTTTGCCCGCAAAAATCATCTAGCTTAACCTGAATCATTTTGCGAATTGGGCAATGGTCGATGTTCAATTAATAACATTAAATTACCTATCCGACAAATGAGGTAAGATGTTTGGTCTGATTTCTGGTTGGGTTTTGATAATATTGGTCACCAATGCTTTGAATTGTTTGAACTAACCCCCTTTATAAGACATAAACTGCTACAGATGTTATTAAACTTACCAAAAACTATCATGATCGTTTTAGGCTCTTCGAGCCTGGTGAATCACCAACAATGATCAACCAAAATGAATAACATTTATAACTTAATTTCATCATGAACCATTTTATAAATGTTTAATTATTTTCTTAAAGAGATAATCTACCATATTTGATTATTTATAAAATAACATTTGGCTTAAGTATGCAAGACTTCAAATTCAACAATTTAAAACTATAAACTAATCTAATAACTTCAATAATCTAGTATATAATGTGTACATATATTTATATAAATTTTAATAAGTCAATAAGTGATGCCACTAGATAAAATAAAACTTGTTTCCAAATTGCACATGGCATGTGTCCAAATGTCTTCGTTTGGTGGTTTAAAATAGTGTTGGGTGACGATTAGGTTATATTCGGTATTGTTTTGAAGTGGTTCACGAAACATCTATTTGAGATAAGCTTAAAAAAACAAAAGTTATGGCAATTATGAATAACATCTTTATCATTTATAGTTCTCTTTGTTATCTTTTAGATTTTTAGTACTTCTTGACGATAATTAGGGGTGACATTATAGAAAAACAATAATGATAACGACAACGATAATAAATAGATAATTTATGATAGGAATCAGTTAACACAACATGACAAACTTGTGTTTATGTCATGCATAACTTGTTTAACTTGTCATGTCAAACAAGTTGATAGCTTTAATCTACACATCTAAGACTTGTTAAAATGACATAGTTTTATACTAAAAATATATGTATCATAACTTTTGCTAATTTTACCATATCATTTAGTTGTGTTTTATTACTCAGTTAATTACGTTTAGCGTTATGCGTTGGTAAGTATGTTAATTATGTCGTGTCATTCGTGTTATTAAATTGCTTAAGGGTAGATGTTGAAGCAACTGTAAAGTTATTGTCATTTAAATTAAAAGTTACAGACAACATCTTGTAGAAATGTGGTGTAAGGATGCGTATATCAGGCCTAGATGTGCTGATATCCCTGAACTCCGCACATGCAGGAGCCTTGTGTACCGGTATTATCTTTTATATGTGATGGTGAAACATGTCATTTAATATCATGTCATGCCATGTTAATCTTGTTATTGAACTGGTAATATTTAACTATGTTAAATATGCCATTCGTGTGACCCCACTTTTTAAATACGTATCATTGGTCAAGGTAATCTACACACAACATTTTCATGTATATGTCCTTAAAAAGTAGAAAAATGTAAAGTAGTACTTTTTAATGACGTAAGTGATTAACCTCTTGCGTAACATCTTATGTTCGTGTATTGTTAACAAAACATTCATTTTGCTAATTACACTCAATACAATGTGAGTTTGTTTCATATATATTTAGTTTTCTTTGTGTATATATGGAAATTTAATACATGAAGTTAATCCATAACTTCATAACTCAGTTTTTAACTAGTCAAGTGAAAAACCTTACCTTTATATTTTATTGTTTTCTATTCAACTTGACAGAAATAACAAGGTTTCAATTCTAACTCGTATGCTAAAGTTAGGGCCATTCACGAAACACCCAAGCTCAACTAGAGCTCAAAACTATAAGAACCAACATGGCTTGGCTCTCGAAATCTTATCGAGTTGAAATTTGAGCTAGAACTTCACTTGTTTACAAATTAAGTCAACACACTTTAAAAAAATCAAAACAACAAATCTAAGAACAACAATAATTAGATTGAAGATTGCTTGGTTCATTGATTCCCGTCGCTTAATTTTTGATCGATTTACTTGAAGATGAAAGAAGAATAAACACTATGTATAAAGAGATTGAGTAAAGCAAAACCTAGAGCGTAGGTTGATAATAAAGTTTAATCCAACTCATCTCTCGATCAAAGTAGAGAAATAAGTAAAGCCTTTACGTGCACTTTATACACATTAGCCCTTTTATTAACGCGAACTTATTTCAACTTAAATACCTATAACAATAAGTTCCACATCTAACTCAAAATTACATAAAGCTAATTTAAACAACTCACAAGCTAGCTCAACAATCTAACTATAAAGTCTATAATACATATCAAATAGCCATGTATCCTAATAACAAAATGCTAAGATGATGTATTTTCAATAGGTGAGTGTTTAAGTCTCACTCTTATAAATTTAATAACTCATTGTTAAAACAAATAAATTAAAATACATTAAGCCACATAGTATCGACCCTTTTCCTTGGTTTTTTTCGGACGACACATCAGCTTTTCTCCATTTTACAAGGTGCTGTCCCGTTTTTTCACGTTTTCTCTCACCTTTCATGCGTGTTGTGTGCATGAGTACAGTATCACTATCGATGCGTGTGGATAACTGGTGATACCAAATGAAAAATCATCGGATCCGAGGTTTATTCAACTGACCGGTTCCCCAACCATCCCGAACAAGATATCTTGTCACCTTATACCTCAAAAGATGCTAGAATCACCGCAATTAATTCTTTAGTTTACGATATTCTCAATTATTTTATCAAAACCAAGAAAATTTCACACATTTTATAATACTTTAAACCTTTTCTTTATTACAACAAACACACCCTCATCACACTCCCCTTTCTCTGCACCTTTTTCGTCACAAAAAAGCTCAAGACTTTCACCACCACCTCCACCACCACCACCATCACCACCGCCACCACCACCACCACCTCAATGGACCCAAAGTTCGCCGGAAAATCCATCCCCACCACCTCCCAACACGGCGGCGACCGTACATACATCCACCAGATGTCCCACACACCCAATCGCGGGACCCACCACCGCCGAGCTCAATCGGAGACATTTTTCCGATTCCCCGACGACGAAGACGACGACATCCTTCTCGACGACGTCGTAGCCGACTTCAACTTCGCCGGAATCGACCTCCCGTCGCTCTCCGCCGACGCCCCCGGCTACTCATCGTCGAAATCGGAGGGGGAGTCGCCGGAAGTCAACGCCGTGAAATCTCCGGCGAGTAGGCCGCCGGAGACGGTCAATCGCACGAGGAGTTTGTCTGTTGACGGTGATTTCTTCAATGGGTTGCTAGGGTTTAGTTCGATTGATGGGTCTAATGCGTCGTCGTTTGTAGGGGATTCGATGGTGGATAATTCGAAGAAAGCTCTTGCATCTGATAAATTAGCTGAACTTGCGTTGATTGACCCCAAAAGAGCTAAAAGGTTCAATCTTTGTTCTTGTGATTGTTATCATGTTTGTTGGGTGTTCAATTGGTTCCATTTCTTGATGAATTTGTCCAATTTTAGTTGCTAGAATCAAGATAGAAAGATGTTATTACTGTTTGAGTCGTTGAAACAGTCTCTTGTAGAAATAGAAATACAGGGTAAGAATGCGTACATAATGTGTACGAAAGCATAAAACTTTGAGTTGAAGAATCTGAGTTTTATGTTGTTGAATCTGATTATGATTGAATTGATAATTTAGGGGTCAAATGATTAGTTCTAATGATTATTTGATTGATTAGGATTATCTTATTAGTTTTGATTAATCTGTTTTGTAGTGATAGCAACAGAACTGATTATTAATGGTAAACTATGGATTAGTAATATCTATTAGTTTCTTTAATAACTTGAAAAAAGTTGAAAGAACTTGGGATTCTTACAGCTTTGGTTTGTTGTTGTTTGTAGGATTCTTGCAAATAGACAATCGGCAGCCCGTTCTAAAGAGAGGAAAATAAAGTATACGAGCGAGTTGGAGAGGAAGGTGCAGACCCTTCAAAACGAGGCTACGACGCTCTCTACCCAAGTGACTATGCTCCAGGTATATGTCAAAGGTCCAAACGGGTCGGGTTGGGTTGGCTGGGTAACGTGTGAAATGGGTAGTTTTTAGTGCGTGTCAAAACGGGTCGGGTCAGAATATATATTGTTGGCTGACCCACAATGCTATTTTATCTATTGTTTTAAATATCACACACATAATTTGTTAAGTATGGTTAAAGAAACTAGATTATTAGAATAAGTACAAGTTTTTAATAAAGTGACTTAGGAGGTTATAGTGTTGTTATACTCTTTGGATGACTTTTAGCTCGTTTGACCTGTTTCTTTTTCAGTCGAGACTTTTTAGGTTAGCCCATTTGACCTGTTTAGAGATAAAACATAACCTGAATCAACCCGTTTATAGTTGTGAGTAATCTTTAACAGGACTGTTGCTATTTTTGATGCAGAGAGATACTAACGGTTTAACTTCTGAAAATAAGGAACTCAAGCTGCGGTTACAAGCAATGGAACAACAGGCAAAACTCAGAGATGGTAAACATCAAACACTCATTTTTTTCGTTTAATTCGTTAAACATATTTGTCAAACACTCGAACATCCGATTGCTACAGTTTCAAATAACAAAAGCGCGTCAAAACAACATAATCATTAAAACTAGAAAATAATGCTAACTATCCCATTTATGATTTAACAGTTTTGAATGAAACCCTGAGAGCAGAAGTGCAGCGGCTCAAAATAGAGACTGGTCAAACACAACCGCGTAATGGAATGAACTACAACCGCTCATTGCCACCTCAGCATTCATCACACCCGCAAATGTTTCACCACTTCACTAACCCGAACACTCAACAGCCACAGCAGCAGCAGCAGCAGAGTCGAATGCTTGACTCAACCACTAACCGCCCCCCTAGACCTACCTTCATGGACTTCAACTGATCGGTAACTACGACATAAGAGTCAACCCTGGTCCGCCCAGGGGCACTGGGGTCTCCTCGTGTGCACCTGGGCTTTCCACGGGTTACGTAAAGGTTTTATATGCCCATTTTTGTATAATGGGACATGTTCATCTTGTAGATAACAGGGGATGTGGATACATATGATGGAAATTGTTGAAATATTTGTTTATTATTATGATTTATGATACATAGGATGGTGGTACTTAGGTTTGACTATCAAAAGTCAAACTATGACTTTTTTTTTCTCTTAGACTAGAAACATATATATTCATGTCAACATGTAATCTCATATAAATGTTTTTCTAGTATCTTACAAAAATCATTGACATTTCTGTTCTTACATTCTCATATAAAGGTTTTTCTAGTATCTTACAAACTAGAAACCATCGACGAAGAAGATATGTCGGAATTGATACCAGTGATTTCATCGATGATTTGTGCAAGCGACTTATCATCTTTAAGTATGTTCGTGTGAGAAATACCCGCGAGTTTAATCACCTTTAGTGTTTGGTTCTTTTCGTCCTTCCACTCGTCCTCCAAAGCCAACAAGCTCGCTATATTCACCGTCCCATCACCATCTCCGTACACGATCTCTGGCTGCTTATCGAACCCTTCATCCCCATAGTACAGAGTCTCCGGTGTCGGGACGTTGTGTCCAACTATACATGTTACAGGCACCCCCGGTGCACCCAACTCTTCAACCAGAGGTAGGATACGCGTCTCATAAGGATACACCCCATCTTCAAACCCGATATCTTTGAGAAATCTTGAGATGTCAAATGACGAGTAAGCTGAGTTTGGTGTGACAACCAAAGGTTTATCGAGAGGAAACTGTTTTCTTCGTGGCATGAGCCATAAATTACTCTCACAACTCCGTTGCTCGTCTCTGACCAGCAACGGGTTCACTAATGGCACCCCTAATGCATTCCCAGAAGCAAAAGTTAACATCTCGTCAACTGTCCCACCCCACGGTGCAGACAGTGCAATAAAGTGTTTGATGTATTGTTTGCGCCATGATGGTGGGTTACGGTTGAGGAATTGGAGGACAAACAGGCCTCCAAGACTGTGGGAGACCAGGATTACTGGTATTCCACCATTTGCGTTACTTGCGTTTTCTACCAACTGCTTTAGGTCTCGAAGGAAGGTTGATCCGACTTTAGAAGGATGTCCTTCCGATGCCAACCCGTAACGAAAATCGTATGGAGCTCCGAATAGATTCTGGGTATCTTTGTAACCGAGTTCTTGCATAGATTCCACCAGTGATTCCATGTAACTCGATATATGCCTGCAGAATGAGATTATTATTTTACTTGAAGACTATGGCTACTTTTATAAAAATGGGTAGTTTACAAAATTCATCATAAGAAATAGCTTTTTATAGTTTTTATTTATAGGATAGTCTTTTTTACTAAAATCAGTTATTCTTTAATAAAATGTGATATCTAATAACTATAATCATCTAAATATACATTTTTTTTTCTTTTTTACGTTTCGATTTAAATTTACTTAAAATTACAATTTACAACCACCACCACCCTACCTAGTCATTACTTAAAATTGAGTTGTATAAAAGTAATGTATTTTCTTATATTGCGAGAAGAAAATTCTTTGTTTGGATGCAACTTGTTTCTCAATAAATCAACATCCTATGTAGGGAAAAACATAACAAAACTTGATTTTTCTAAAAACAGTAGACATTACATACCATTTGTTAAAAAAACTAACTAATATGCAATGTTTTTATTGAACAAGATCAAACATCAAACTAAGAGCATTCATAGATCATTTCTTATCCATATAATTACACTAAAAACACTATTTTTTCTCTCTTTTTTTTAATTAAATAATATTTTTTTACCTTTATCATTAATTTTTCCCTCTTCTCCATTCACAACAACTTTTAAAAGTTTTAAAAAAATTATAAGGGTTGAACAGTATTTTCTTAAATTTACAGATTGAACAGTAACATTTCTCTCTCCTACACTCACAACCACTTACAACCATTTCATATAATATAAGGATTACACTCAAATAAATATACCAAATGGGCTATGAATGCCTAATTGCCTTAGCTGTCCCCGATGGAACATACAACTCCAGATAAATATTATACAAAATTAAACTATACGTATATATTTTAAAATGAATTATAAAAATAGATTAGTTTTCAGTAAATTATAGACCATGAGGTATAATGAGATTAAAAAAATTTTTAAGTGGAAATCCGGCTCGATTAGTCCGGTTCACCGGTTCTACCTACCCAGTTCAAACGAAAAAAAAAAAACCCATTCTAAGAAAATGAAATATAGTGTTTACTTGAGAGAAGGATCAAGGTATAGAAGTGATTGTACGGAACCAAATTCAGAAACTCTAGTCTCCACTCCTTGAGCATTTCTATAATCATCAGCTTCTCGATCATAATACAACATCATACGTTCCGCAAAACACTCCGTCAATGGCGCCAACAAAACGCCCGCGTCAAACCATAGCCTGAACCACCCGCCCTCATCCTTCTTAAGCGGGTAGAACCGGTTGCACAACCAGCTAGTCGCCTTATACTCAGATGTTAATCGGGCTTCTAGCTGGTTGCCACCGGCTCCAGGCACTAGAATCACCGGATACTGGAGCTGGTTGTGGTGGTCGTTGATCATCGCCCGACAAACGGGCGATGCAACGACCACCATCGTGGCTATAGCCATCGTGACGGTGGCTATACGGAAAATGGTGCTCCCACCCATAGTACTTTGAGGAGAGACTAGTGAAGGTAAAGTTTTGGAGTTTTGAGATGAAGAAAATGTGGCTGTGAGAGGACGTGTTATGTGCATGAATATGGTCCATTCAAAAGTATGGGAATAAATTTATATAATAATAATAATTTAATATATCATAAAATAAAATATTATAGGTTTCATGATTTATAAAACCGTTATAATTTTAACTTATTTAAAATCATGCGAACGTTTTTAGATTAAATTATTGAGTTGGTATAATCTGATAAGAGTTTTCGTACCGAAATCTTACCAAATTACTTTTTATCTATAAGGGGTGAATCAATAGAATATTTTAATGAAACGTCACAACTATTTAAAAAAAGTTAGTTAATTGCTGGCTATAACTATAAATTGACAATTACTTTGGTAGTTATAGGAAATAGCATATCAATGGTACTAGATTTACTACACGCCGCTCCTTTGTTTGCTACAACCAGAGACGGCTCAATCATTTTGAAGACCCAAAGTAAAGTATATGTACGGGGCCCCAAATTATCATATTTATTATTTATAAGAAATGAACATTTTCAAATTAAGGCTTTTGAGAAGTAGGTGTCCCAAACTTTCAATCCCTAGCTTGGACTCACTCTTCTCTTGAGCCGGCCCACCTACAACTACTTCAGTTGTTGGTACTGGTTCAGTTGGTATCAAACTACATTTTCCCACCAAGGTACTAAATTTCTACCGTGGTATCAAAGTTACTATCGACTTTCATTTCTACTACCGTAGATTTTTTTTACTGTTGATCTATAAAAAACTTAAAAAAATAGAAGTTTTTAGTCTCACATGACAAGAGGAGGTGCGCCCTTGGATTTACGTGACTTTTTAGTTTTATTTGGATTTTACATACTTTGATCCATACTTTGCATTGTGTAGGAGTATATGTATTGTTTTTTATTTCTTTAGGGGTCATATTTGTAACTCTAGTTTTATATATTGAATGATATCCATGTATTGAGTCAAACTTGTTCTATATCTTAACTTCTTCTCCTATTCTGGTTTAACCTTATTAGATTCTATGTGTCACATTAGTAAGATCAAGAGATCATATCTTTATCAAATTTTATGTTACATTAGTAAGCTCAAGAGAACACGTCGTTCGCCTAGTGCATCTCCTAGCATCGATTTTAAAGTCATATCATCATAACCATTTTAGAATCTATGATAGTTTCTTCTTCATCACATTCACCATACTAATAACTAGTAATTCTACCCGTGCTTCGCAATGAAACCTAACAGGTTATAGACTTACATAAAAACCTCTTATAAAGAATGTTTTTTTAAATGATTTAGTTTTATTATTCAATTATTTACTCAAAACCTAAATAGTTATTATTTACTATTCTCAATTAAGCTTAATTTTATAAGAACACCTCTGTAATACTAATTGAGTTGTGATTTCATCTAACTATTAACTGAATTGAATGCTTTTTCAAGTCCGATTATTCAAGAGTTGTGATTTCACGTAACTATTAACTGAATTGAATGCTTTTTCAAGTCTGATTATTCAAATCATTTTACTTGCAATTCTTTTACACTTCTTTTACCCGATCTGGTGGTGTCGCTTGAATCCTCTTGCTGTCATGCTTCAATGGTGGTATTTTGATGATAACATGTTGGTGTTTGGATGGCTGGTCGACGTTGACGTTACCACGCGGTTGGGACCAAATGGGGTACAAAAAACTATTGTACACTGGCAGCGGTGGTGGCCGTGGCCGAGCCCGTGGTCGATGGTGGTGATAGTGTAGTATAAAGAGAGCTGATAGGGTTGTACTCTACGCAATAGAAGAGGTACTGTTAGCAACAGTACCTCCCCCTCACACACCGACATTCTTGTTTAATATATATATATAGAGGAGGGATCCTGAGAAAACCATAAAGTTATGAGAAAACTAGAGAAAACCAATGAAAACGGTTACATATTTTATACATTTTTTATCACTATCCTTTATATATATGTGTGAGTATATATAAATAAGGTATTAATCAAAGGAACACCGTAGCATGGTTTTACATATACGTCAAACATAGGTTACGTATATGTAACCATTTTTCATTCGACATGGTGTTACGTATACGTAACACTCTTCATTCTCTCATGTATGCTCAACATATATGTACCAAATATTTAAATAGCATTTTAACAATAAAAAAACAAAAAAAAATTAGAATTATGTTATTGCTTTCCGTGGTTTTCTTTGGTTTTCACATAACTATTGGTTTTCTCAGGAACCCTCCCATATATATATATATATATATATATATATATATATAAATAATTGCTTCTTCATCAAGTTCATCAAAATAGTTTGTCATTTTAGTTATAGATGTTTCATTATTTAATAGATTCTTAGGAATTCCTAAAAAAAATTAAATTTTTTTTAAACACATAACCCTAAAAGGAAATATGTCTAACATCCTAAAATTGAGTGTCAAATATACAAGATTTCTTAAATCTCGTATTATATTGATGAATATTAGTTTATGACCTGTTGGCGTAAGTTCATGGTAAGCATTATATAAATTGGATTAAAAATATCATCAGATATTGTTGTAGGGTAATTTGCGTAAATACCAATTTTATTCATTAAAAATCTAATTAATGAATTATGTCTTGAGGGGACACGTATGTCATTTTAAAAAATTTTAGAAGGCTTAGAAAAAACAAAATATGGATGATCAATCGGTATTTTCATTTGGGTAAGAAAAATTGTGCAAGTTTCTAGCCTGATCTTTGTATTATTTTTATTAAAAAAAATTTTGAACGGCAAACTTATGACAGTGATTCGGATGATATGTGTTATCTTAATCGAGTCCGTCTATTCGTTTCACAGCCGGAGCCACACCCACAACCCCCTTAGAAAAAAAGCCAACAATTAAAAAAACCACTAGGTCAACCCTAGGCATTTTTTATTACAGTGAGAATTAAACCCAAAATCTTTTCATATTTATATATTTTTGAGTATATTATCTTAACCATTTGATCATTGGTAGTTTTTTGTATTATTGTCAATACGCCCAAAACGCGTTGGTAATATTACACGCGGCGCATTCTTTATGAACCAGAAATCTCTCCTGTCCACGGCCGATGTGGGATTTGCCTAGGGTGTTACAATCACCCTCCCCTTTGGACTCATCGTCCTCGATAAGGTTTGCCCCACCATCCCCATCAGAGATGTGGGATTTGCCTAAGGTGTCCATCTAAACACCCCGCGGACTCACCATCCTTGATAAGGTTTGCCCCAACATCACGAATGACACAGGAGTGTATCTAATAACATTTGTAACACCCGACCTCTCGTACCACCAATAATGTCTGCTTCGCCCACGAGACAGCTCACGAATTTGCTTTTTTTGCCCAAGTGAAAACTTCCAAGGGAAGTCACCCATCACTAGATTGCTGCCATATGAGCACGTTTAACTATGAAGTTCTCCTCTTATTCAAATCCAATATGCCCAAAACACGTTGGTGATATTAGAGGTATGACATTACTTATGAACCAGGGTGTTACATAGATAGTATAGATACAAGAAAATTGGCGTTTGAGAGATTTAATGTGTTGGGTATCATGCAATGTTTTTCAACCATATTAATCGTGATCTTTATATAAAAGTTATAAAATTCAATTTGACCCTAATGAGTTTTGAGCTTTAACTTTATTGGATTTATGGAATGAGGCTAAGTTATTAAAATACCTATAATAGTCCAAATTTATATATAAGATTTGCCAGGTATATATATAGTCTCACAAAAAAGTAAGAATATTGATTATCTAATGACTTATAATTGTATATTGAAGTTTGATACGTTTATGTTTTGTATGTGTTTTAAGCGTTTAAATGTATGCTTTTAACGTTATTTTTCTATCGAGCGTAGTCACTTTGTTTTATGTTTGAATTGCAAGTTTATTGAGCTTAAATTATGTATTCAAGGGTTGCACGAAGATTGGATGATATATGGATGAAAAGAGATGAAGAAAATGAAGAAGTTGATGCAGAATTGGCCTAGGACGTAACTTACGTCCTGAAAGGAAGTAAACTACGTCCTTTCTTAAAAAGAGCAGTTTTTTTCTTTTTATTTATTTATTTTTTTTCTTTGGTGGTTTAACTTGTGTGCACCTCCACCCCTTCGAAAAATTTAAAGTTGCCCTCAACTTTAATCTACTGTAAGCGTACCTGGGTGTTATGTTCGTACTGAGAGTGCATCACGCGTTTACGTGTAACCTGTTAAACCAACATTTAAACGAATAACAAATTAAAATGAAAAGAAAGGAATAAACAGAACCTCAGGTTGCCTCCCGTTAGCGCTAACTTTTTCAAGTCGTCAGCAGGACTTTTTTGAAATTTCAGGCACGCAAATCACCAATCGGTGAACTTAGCAATAAATTCATTGCCGCCTCTAATATCAGGTTTAACTCGACATCTTCTAAATATGGTTTTAGACGATGACCGTTTACGACTTGCCTTAAATGGTCATCTAAATCTTCAATCTCAATGTAGCCATAATTCCCAACACGCTTAATCACATACGGTCCCCGTCCATTTACTTTTAAGCTTACCTGAAAAAAATTTTAAACGTGAGTTAAATAACCTTACTTTTTGACATACCTCAAATGTCCTTTGTTTCAATTTAACATCATGAACTCTCTTCATCCGTGCCTTGTATGCGCTAGCGGTCTCGAAAGCATCATCCCTTAACTCCTCCAGTTCAACCAAACTTAGTTTTCTTTGTTTACCTGCAGCATCATAATGAACATTAACCTCTTTCACTGCCCATAAAGCCCGATGGACCAATTCAACCGGTAAATGGCATCCTTTACCATACACTAATCGATAAGGTGTAGTACCAATAGGCGTCTTATATGCAGTACGATATGCCCATAATGCATTATTAAGTTTGGTAGACCAATCCTTACGGTCGGTTCGTACTGTTTTTTGTAAAATTTCTTTAATCTGCCTATTTGATACTTCCACTTGTCCACTAGTTTGTGGATGATATGGTGTTGCAACCCGATGGTCTACACCATATTGTTTAAGAAGTTTTCGAAAATTAAAGTTCTTAAAATGGGATCCCCCATCACTTATGATCACACGAGGGATACCAAATCAAAAAAAGATGTTGCTTTGAACGAACTTGCAAACAACACTATGGTCATTAGTTTTGGTGGCAATCGCTTCTACCCATTTAGATACATAATAAACTGCCACGAGAATGTATAAATTACCAAATGAATTTGGGAATGGGCCCATAAAGTCAATTCCCCAGACATCAAAGATGTCAACAACGAGAATTGGCTGCATGGGCATCTCATTCCTTTTTGAAATGCTACCAATCTTTTGGCAATTTATACAATTTTTAGCAAATGTATACGCATCACGAAATATAGTTGGCCAAAATAATCCGGCACATAAAACTTTATATCCCGTTTTCTGTCCACTAAAGTGACCACCACATGCAAAAGCATGTACAAGTCCCAAGACATCTTTAATTTCAGAATCTGGAATGCATTGCATGATAACTTAGTCTGGTCCCACTTTAAAGAGATCTGGGTCATCCCAGATGTACTGCTTAACTTGTGCTAAGAATTTTTGTCGCTTCCATTTTTGCCAATGTTCTGGAATGACACTTGCAGCATAATAGTTAACAATGTTAGCAAACCAAGGTAACTCAGAAACAGTAAACAAATACTCATCCGGGAATGTTTCATTAATTTCCAATGTGTCATCTCGGTCAGTGTTTACAATCCTGGATAAATGATCTGCAACAACGTTTTCACGGCCCTTCTTATCCCGAATATTTAAATTAAACTCTTGTAACAACAAGATCCATCTGATTAGCCTCGGTTTTGCATTATTCTTCTCCATCAAGTAACGCACGGCACTATGATCTGAATAAATAATAACCTTGCTCCCCCAAATGTAAGATCTGAACTTATCAAGAGCATAAACAACTGCAAGTAATTTTTTTTCATTAGTTGTATAATTTAATTGAGCCCCATCCAGTGTTTTACTTGCATAATAAATTGCAACCGGTTTCTTATCAACCCGTTGTCCTAAAACAGCCCCAATTGCAAAATCACTAGCATCACACATTATTTCAAAAGGTAAAGACCAATTGGGTGCTTGCTTTATTGGGGCTTCAATCAACTTTTGTTTTAATATAGTAAAAGCTTTAAGACACTTGTTATCAAATGTAAAAGGCACATCTTTTAGAAGTAAGTTGCACAATGCTTTTGTAATCGTACTAAATCCTTTTATAAATCGTCTATAAAACCCGGCGTGTCCTAAGAATGACCTAATGCCTTTTACATTCGTGGGAGGTGGTAGTGTTGAAATAATTTTGATTTTAGCATGATCAACCTCAATTTCACGTTTTGACACTACATGACCTAACACAATCCCTTCTTGAGCCATAAAGTGGCTCTTTTCCCAACTCAAAACCAAATTTGTTTCAACATATCTTTTTAAAACCTCTGTTAATTGAATTAGACAACTTTCAAAAGATGGGCCGAAAATTGAGAAGTCATCCATGAAGATTTCCAAAGACTTCCCAATCATATTCGAAAAGATACTCATCATGCACCTTTGAAAGGTGCCGGAGCATTACATAGTCCAAATGGCATTCGCCTAAATGCGAACGTGCCATACGGGCAAGTAAAGGTAGTCTTTTGTTGGTCATCAGGGTGAATTGCAATCTGATTATATCCTAAATAGCCATCTAAGAAACAATAAAATTTCTGACCTGATAACTTCTCAATGATTTGGTCAATGAAAGGAAGTGGAAAATGATCTTTAGATGTGGCTGCGTTCAACTTTCGATAGTCAATACACACTCGCCACCCGGTGACAGGTCGAGTGGCAATGTGTTCACCATCTTCACTTCTCACAATCTGAATGCCTGATTTCTTAGGCAAAGTTTGAGTAGGACTTACCCATGTACTATCAGAGATTGGATACACAATCCCGGCATCCAACCACTTGAGCACTTCTTTTTTCACTACCTCTCGCATATTGGGGTTAAGCCTTCTTTGAGTGTCTCTAAAAGGTTTTGCATCTACATCGGTAATAGTTTTATGCATTACAATAGATGGACTAATACCTTTGAGATCCGCATCCATCCTATCACTGCTTTATGCTCTTTCAACACATTCATTAGCATCTCTTCTTGATCACTTTTCAAATCTGATGCAATGATAACCGGAAGGGTTTGATTGTCTCCCAAAAATACATACTTTAGGTGTTTGGGAAGCTCTTTCAATTCTACTTTTGATGGACTCTCCAATGATGACTTTAGTTGAGAATCATGTGTTCTGGTAGAGGCTCCACCTGATGAGTCCATGGTGGTCTTCCTTCATGCACCGCAGACACTTCATGTTTCATATTCAACACCTACCCTGTCACAAATAACACACATCTCCTCGATGTGTTCCTCATTTATATGAGGCTCACACCCGTCCATAATGTCCGCCATAAAGCATTCATTATCAACAGAAGAGTTAGTTACTTTGTCATAGACATTGACACTTAATTTACGATTACCAAACGTCATGTCAACTGTTCCATCTCGACAATTAATTTATGCATTAGCAGTTGCTAAAAATGGTCTACCAAGTATGACATTAGTTTGTTTGGTTTTGTCAAATGATGCATAATTAAGAACTAAGAAGTCAACAGGATAGTAAAAGTTATCCACCTTGACAATGACATCGGTTACTATGCCACGGGGGAGTTTCATTGTGAGATCGGCCAACACTACCGTAGTATTAGCTTTTTGCAAAGGACCAAAGTCGTATTGGTCATATAAACGGTAGAATACTAACACTAGCTCCAAGATCGAGTAACGCACGAGCAACTTTACATTCACCAACTTGAATAGAAATAATGGGCGCTCCTGGATCTCTAAGCTTAGGTGGAAGATCACCTGATAAGATTGCACTTACATTTGCTGGAACATCAAGTTTCTTAGGAAACTTGTGAGTTCGTTTTTGAGTACACATATCTTTCAGGTATTTAGAATAAGCAGGAACTTGTTTTATTGCATCTAAAAGAGGTAAATTCACTTTAACTTGTTTAAAAATTTCCCACGTCTCTTTTTGTTGTGAACCTTTTTTATTTACTATCTTTTTTGGTTCAATTAAAGCTGAGGGATAAGGAATGTTATTGTTCTCACTTGCTTTATTTTTACTTTTAATTGCATTATCTTTTAAAACGGTTTAGTTACCTCTTGAAATGTTATCTTCTTTGTTGATTTTGTTGAAACAAGTTCCTGTTCATCTTCACTATCACTATTGACATCTTCCACCACGCCTTCTACGAATGGTGGTGGAGGACCAACCTTGTTATCATATACTTTACCATTACGAAGAGTACTTACCTGATTGATTTGCACGTTTCTGACATTCTTTGTGGTGGCTCCTTGATGTTGAGGAATGATTCTTGTGTTTGTTGTATTGAAAAATATTTTCTTGAAAATGGCTTATTTAAAATATATAAAGTGATCGTTTTTAAAAGATAAAAATACATAAAGAACAACTATAAAAGATAATGTTTCTTTAATTTCTAATGGCATTAAGTTTTTGTTTATGTATCGTATTTTATTGCATGCTTGACCAACCTGATCTACAATTTTTTTATGCTAGCTTGTCAGAAATTCAAGCATCGAAAAATATTTGTACTCTAATAAAATAGAAACTAAAAGGTACACATGGCATCACCACTTCTTTGTTCACCAAAATTTTCCCACTTCTCTTTTATATTAAATAATAACATTAATTACTAATAATATTATTTAATTTTTATTTGGTAAAAATATTTTTTTATAAATTAAAAATAAGATCTTTTTATTAATGTTTAGTTTTAGAGAAACAAATTTTTATAATATAAGAAAATTTTTCAAAACATCAAACTTTTTTAAAAATAGAAAATATTTAAAATTTATGTTTTCTTTTTAAAAATTAATAAACAAAAAATAATTAAAATTTGGAGTTATATAAGGATATTTTATAAAATACATTTTTTAAAATTGTTCATTTTGAAACAAAATGTCTTTTCTTTTAAAACCAAAACAGTTTAAGTATTTATAAGATGAGAAAGATTTGAAGTAAGAAAAATATTGATATGAAAACTATTTGCAGCTTATAATACGAAAATTGTTTCTGTTTTAAATATTGGTTACTCGACCTAGTATTTTGGAAACCCTAAAAATCCCTAATTTTATTAGGAATATATTTTTAAATTTTTAAATAAATTAAACATTTGAAATTTAACAAGTAATCAAAACACTTTATTTGATATCAAATGTTTAATATGAACACTATTTGAAATTTAAATTATGATAACCGTTTTTTGTTTTTAAAATGGTTAATAAGTACATATTTTAAAGGAAGAAATATATAGCTTATAAAATAAAATGCAGACAGAATTTAATTTTTTTAAAATTAAATACGAGTAGGTCATGTGTTATAATACAACCAACATGTAATCCATTAAGTAATCTAATGTTTTAGACGGGAAAACTTAAGTGAGAAAGCACTAGTTGATTGTCATGTTCCCTAATAACTTTGATTTATTAGTATATATATATCATTTTATGTATTTACAGTGGATTGGTAGAAGTAAATATTCTATCTAAGAGAAATAAAGGGCATTCATGTCTTGACTCTTTGACTAAGAGATACTGGTTCCACCATCGGGTCCAAGCTTAACTCCAACCGAAGAAAATAGACTTGAAACTTTGATAATGGTAAATATGAATAAGGAAACATATATTCAACTAGATATTGATAGATAATGCAAATGTGAGTTCGTGAAAATAATAATTGAAACTAAAGTCGTAACAAGACATACCTTAGAAAAACATCTATCTATTATAATAAAAAAATATTTTAAGATGACACTTGGTACAATTTTAGAACATCTAATTCTAATTTTCCCGCTTTTTTTTTCTATTAAATAATTAAATTAAATACTAATGATGTTAATTAAATTTTTTAAATTAAAAATAGTTTTTTAATAAATTAAGAGAGAGATGTTTTTATAAGTGTAACTTCTAAAGAAACAAAAGTTTTAAAAATAAGAAAATTTTTTAAAACATCAAACATTTAAATTTACGAAATAATTTAAAATTGGACTTTTTCAAAAATATTTTTTATAAAACAAAATAATTAAATTTTAGAGTTAAAATAAGAAAATTTTTAAAATTGAAATCTTTTAAAATGGTTTGTCTTGGAACAAATTGTTTAACTTTTTCTGAAAAGAAAAATAAAAAAGGTTTAAAAATAAAAATTTTAAAAAATAATATTATTGTTTTATTAATTATATATTTACTCATATGTAATTTTAATCGTATCTTATTTCAAAATATCATTTATAATTAATAAAATTAATAACTAATTATTTAATATTTTATTTATTCAACCCGAATAATACACGGGATAGTAACCTAGTATGCATTATACAAGATAATACAATTACATTGATAGATAATGCAAATGTGAGTTCGTGAAAATAATAATTGAAACTAAAGTCATAACAAGACATACCTTAGAAAAACATATGCATTATACAATTACATAATCTGTGTAATTCTTTTGATGATATATAGATGGTATATTTACTTTTGGTTGCCAATATTGTTACATTAAAATCATGTCATAATACATGCAATTCTTTTGACCCGACCCGCGTTGACCGGTCTGACGTGAATTGTTCTAACATGATCCGTATTTAACCCCACTTAAAAAAAGTTTTTGAATCTTGTCACTGGTTTAAAAAGGTGATGTTTCAAATAAACATGACATTTTCCTTAATGGTAACCAATGAACCATTGTGACTCTTTATAAATGCGCCTATTCAAAGATGTTTTGTGACCATTTGAAAGGCCACGAATACATATATGACAACAACCAAACATCATTTACAAGGAGAGCAACCTTTATATATATACACACTAAAATCTTTGTTTGTCATATACCACATTTCTATTTATTTGAAATCCTTAAGATCTTTTAAGTTCAATTGGCATATCACCACCCATGCATGCATTGTTAATAAAGTATATATTATGCATATTGTTACGTTGTATCTTAAAGAACGTTGTTCTCTTGAATAGCGTGAGCAAAATTGTTTCAAGGATAGAGAGAATTGTATTCAAGTAATAATAGTTGTAGCTCCTATTGCTATATTTGACTTACTTTATTCATTATTTAAAACCTCGTAACCAATGTTGAAGAGTTAAGGTGAACCATTATCCAAACATGATTTCTAATATTTGTTAGTTTTTTCTTGTCTCGGTGTGATTCACTTTGTAACTAGGGCGATGTTTAGCCACTTGTTAGTTTATAATTTTGACTCTGTTAGTTTATATATATAATTTTGTTTTTCAAGAAAAAAACAAAAATACCATTTTGTTTCAGACAAAAATTTCTTATTCTTCAATTTCATTTGATCACTCTAAATAAAAAGAAATTTTATGAATCACAAATTTTGACTGCTCATTGATGCGAAGTAAGACTTTGGGTATGTTCACGTAGATATCAATCAAATATATTAAGAACATATATAAATTATAAATAGAAAATGGTTGACAACAATACATAGTTCTTGCATATTCTTCATACATTTTCAAGTGATATCACCCTTCATTTTAACAAGAGACAACATGTTGTTCTTCGTTAACATTGAATGAAAAATATAATTATTGAAATCAAACTTATTTCGACATTTATTATCACATGCATATATAACTAAAGAGGTTACGAGTTTGGTTCTTAACAGCCTATAACACTTAGGATGGTGGTGGTGGTGGAGTCTTGCCATGCATGGATGGGGGTGAGGGTGACTTCGGAGGAGGTGCTGACTTTCCGTGGATGGATGGAGGAAGTGGTATTGGTAACGGAGGAAGTGGTAAGGGTGGAAGTGGTAATGGAGGAAGTGGTAATGGGGGTAGTTGTGCTGTAAAAGAATCTTGCTGTTTAGACTTTTCATGCATGGATGGTGGTGGTGGTGGTGGCGATTTAGGAGATGGTAGAGAATTTTCATGTATGGATGGTGGTGGTGGTGGAGATGACTTAGGAGGTGGTGGAGATTTTCCATGTATGGATGGTGGTGGTGGTGGTGGAGATGACTTAGGAGGTGATGGAGACTTTCCATGAACGGATGATGGTGGTTTTGGTCTTGGTTTCACTATCGTTGAAGGATCTATTGGAATTATTTGGTTCATAGATGAATCCTCTTGTGTATACTCCATAAGCATGTATGATGGTTTTGGGGGCGGTGAAGGCTTAGGAGATGGTGATGGAGACTTTCCATGGATGGATGGTGGTGGTGGTGGAGATGACTTAGGAGGTGGTGGAGACTTTCCATGGATGGATGGTGGTGGAGGTGGAGATGACTTAGGAGGTGGTGCGGACTTTCCATGAACGGATGATGGTGGTTTAGGTGATGGTGGTTTTGGTATTGGTAGTGGGTTTGGAGGCAATGGTATTGGTAGTGGGTTTGGAGGCAATGGTATTGGGTTTGGAGGTAATGGTACTGGTAACAAAAGTGGTTGTGTCATAGATTGATCTTGTTGTTTAGACTTAACAAGCATGGGTGGTGGTGGTGGAGATGACTTAGGAGGTGGTGGAGACTTTCCATGAATGGATGATGGTGGTTTTGGTATTGGTAATGGATTTGGAGGCAATGGTAATGGAGGTAGTTGTGTCATTGAGGGATCTCGTTGTTTAGACTTTCCATGGATGGATGGTGGTGGTGGAGGAGGAGATGTCTTAGGAGGTGGTGGAGACTTTCCATGGATGGATGATGGTGGTATTGGTATTGGTAGTGGGGGCAATGGTAATGGAGGTAGTTGTGTCATTGAAGGATCTTGTTGTTTAGACACTCCAAGCAAGGATGGTGCTTGTGGTGGTGGTGGAGGCTTCTTTGGAGGTGGTGGTGACTTGCCATGGATGGATGGTGGTGGTGGTGGGGGTGGTGACTTAGGAGGTGGTGGTGTCTTTCCATGGATGGATGGTGGTGGTGGTGGGGGTGGTGACTTAGGAGGTGGTGGTGTCTTTCCATGGATGGATGGTGGTGGTGGTGGGGGTGGTGACTTAGGTGGTGGTGGTGTCTTTCCATGGATGGATGGTGGTGGTGGTGGTGGAGATGACTTAGGAGGTGGTGCAGACTTGCCATGAATGGATGGCGGTGGCGGTGGTGGTGGTGACTTAGGAGGCGGTGGTGTCTTTCCATGGATGGATGGTGGTGGTGGAGATGACTTAGGAGGTGGCGTAGACTTGCCATGGATGGATGGCGGTGGCGGTGGGGGTGGTGACTTAGGAGGCGGTGGTGTCTTTCCATGAAGGGATGGTGGTGGTGGAGATGACTTAGGAGGTGGTGCAGACTTGCCATGCATGGATGGCGGTGGTGGTGGCGATGGTGACTTAGGTGGTGGGGGTGGTGACTTGGCATGAATTGTATACTTGTTATGGTAGGCTGTGGTGGTTGGTATTGTGAAGCTTAGATAACCTATGACCACCATAAGAGATACAACTAGAGAGCCCATTTTATGCCGATTTAGTTTTCTTGATCCCATTTTGTGAGTTATGCTTTCTTCCATGCATCTTCCCTCTTTATATAGGCTTTCCCTAACATATGGAAGTTACGTTTATATCCTCTATTATTCTCACTGTTGATCATACATTATATTAAATCCTTAATTTATTAAATTACATAGTCAACATATTAGCTTATCAACTTATTTTTATTAATATATTCAAACACATATATGAAATGCGTACACTTGAATAGCTAGATTTAGACAATTAAGTGTCACAGATTGATCTAGTCATTTTTAGGGGTAAATTGTATTATACTTTTCCATGCTTTAATGTATGAAAATCTATTTTAGTAACTATACTTGTGAAGTTTTTCCTTGTTTTATTAAAGTTGTTAGTGATTATATGCAAACAATTTGTATATGTTTACAAGTGTAAACAATGTTAACTTAATGTATTTTATAAAATGGGGGAAAATAAATGTTCAGAATCTATACATTTGTAGACCTCCAGGTGATTATTACCATTTTTAAATTTGGTTTTCGGATCAAATTCAAAATTTTTAATTTTCAAACCAATTCAACGCCAATATTCACATTCGAATCATATATATATATTACTAGGTCACAATCGCGTATAATACACGGGTTAAATAAATTTACTGTTACATGGTTAATAATATAAAAAGTTATGTTTTTTAAATATTATGTATTATACGGATTGAATAAACTCATGTATTACACGTTTGAAAATTTGAAGTTAACATATTTGAAATTTTAATTATTGATAGTTATTAATTAATAAATAGCTATTATAGCATTCATAATTAAAAGTAGAGAAAAACGGAAAAACCAATTATTAGATGATTTAGAATGATAACAAATGTTCATATTTATTTTTATTTATTAGTATAAAGATAAATACAATATAATCCAAGTAATTTGAAAAATTATTCAATAGATATCTCTCACCCTCCACATATGTGGTAATAAGCTTTGTTAACAAAGTTCCCTCTAAACCAAATGGAAGTTACGTGATTCAAATCATTCCGATATTTGTCTTCAATCACCATGTGCAAATTTAGTGCAATTACGTGTAAATTTCTAGATTAGCATATATGATATTGTTTAAATTCATTTATATAAAAAGATTTAACTCAATTAAAAACTAAGGAAAATCTCTATGTCTTCACTTAAATTATTTACCGACTTTATATCCCTTTTTTTTTTTTTTTGGTAACAAGTTTCATTTATATGTAGATCAAGTAACTATAATGAATCTGTACATGCTTGTGTACATGTTTATAATATATGAATGCACATACATTTGTGAAAATAGACATATGCCAATTTAAGTATATCACATAAAAATGATGTATTTTACTAATAATATTAGAATCATAGAAACATATAAAAATAAGCGAATTATTTTAACTGGTCGTTATAGTTCTCATAATATTTTTGGCTATGTAAATAACCCTCTTTCTCAACGTATTACTTACACAATTAAGTTATAAAGGAAAATTAAAAACAAGAGAAAAACGTGTTAGAGAATCTATATTAACCTTGGACAAATAGTACATTCGATATGCAAAGTCATTTTATAGTTACACTCGTTAGGTGTTGAGTGTGTATTCGGAAAAAAACCATCTTCTTGATCCTATAAAATTAGAAGTTTGCGCCATATACGTTAAACTATAATTTCAATAGGTTCACCATAACTTGAATTAAAATTTAATATCGATAACAACAAGAATAAGAATAAGAATAAGAAGTAGGAAATTGTAAAAATAAAAATAAGAAAAACCAAAAAAACAACGTATCTTCAATATCCATTTTATAAGGCCTAATCATATAAATTATGAAACTATAAGGATAATATATATAGCACCTTATAATAAATGGAGATATATTTGTTATAAAACTCGTTGTCCCTAACAATTTTGTGTGGCATAGTTTTACCTAAAGTCGTGTAATATATATCCTTCTAACTTGTGAAAGAGAAAGGCTCCTATATTTACAAGTATATGCACCTTTCAATAGATTGCGAGTTCTACTTAGATGCACTTTGTTCTAAACAAAATTAAGAGTATTCGTTAAGATGTTAACCTTACAAGAACTAGACTCTTAAGAAGTTAATGTTGGAGATGATCATTTGAAAATGTTGAAAGCAGTTACAAAAGAAAGTATTAACTATAAATTCAAAAATTAAGTACATCAAAAGTATGTTTTTAAAGTATGTTATATTAAAAGATACGTTTAGTTTCATACATTGTAATAACTATATGTGTAAAGTTAGTACTATTTCAGAACCTTGAACTAATTTATTGAAACTCCTATATTACGGCACGTGCATGGATATGTGTTTTACAATATAACACTACATATTATAGCATATATTACACGTATTCAACATTCTAGCTTTTGTTTTAATAAACTATTCTAAGGGTATTACTATATTTTATGAACAAAAGCTTTGTTGTTATAAAACTAGTCTAATAACAAACAAGATAAAAAAAAATATTGGGAGATAAATGTTTATATCATTGATTGGTGTATTTGATATTGAGATACAATAAAAATATTGATAGGAGTAGAAAACCTAAATATTTCATAACCCCAATAACAATTAAGATTGTATGATAATCTCTAATTCAAATATATAGAATCTATTTATATTATTATCGATAACCACAATAAATAATATTTATAACATTTCACTTTGGTTATCAACTTAATATGTTTGAATAAGCTAGCTCGTTAAAAACATTACTAGAAAAAACTAGTACAAAAATATAGCTAAGATAAGAAGCGTGCAACATGTATTTCCTCTTCTAATACTTCTGCATCAACTATGTTACTTCATCAAAAATCTTACAAAGAAAATCTAATGGGACAAAACTTAGTAAAAGAAAAAATAATGCAACTTGAATAATGCTACCTCTCATTTGAATATGCATCATTTAAGTGATTAGTGTTGATCTTCTATGAAGTTAATGTAAATTTTTATAAATGATTTACCGAATAATCATTTAATATGTAACTGATGAAGCTGACTAATGATGTATGATCCTCATTAAAACTTTTATCGCCTTTGTTTATAAACAAATAACACAAGGTCCACAATTATGTTCTGTTACATTACCTGCATTTATAATACAAACTAAATTTGTTTTGATAAGTTAGTAAATATGTAATCTCATATTCTCCTTATCTTGGAGATATCAAAATATTTGAATTACTATATTTCATTGTCTTCTTATCGCCTCATTGAACACGATATAAATAATATATCTAATCATGTATGAATAGAAAGAAACAATAATGCATCAATTACAACAAACAATGGTACTTCTAGATCAATAATTCTTATTTATCTGATAAATGATGATGATTGAAAACTTTTAACATACTTAAAAATTACAAACTTTATCCATATTAAATATTTTAGTATACTCTTAATGTAACTTGATTGATTGATAAAATACAAATGCTATTTTTAGCATATATGGAGCTGTAAATTTGTAATTTTATTTTTCATTTCACGTTCTTTCTTCAAAAATTTAAACTCTTTTTAATCTCTTAAAAAATACAATGATATCATCAACATATAATATAATATTTGTAAACCTAACTAAATCATATGATTTTTCTTTTTTCAGAGATAATCATCGAGTCGATTATACCACACTCAACTTATTTAGTCCATATCTATCTTGTTAGGCATATAGAAATAAATTTCTTGAGGTTTTGATACCAAATGCTTCGGTCATTTACAATCTTTTACAAACTTCAATTTTTTCAGTTGTGACTATTTATTTATGTGCATACAATCATTCAAAAATTTCGGCACATAAACTTTTTTATCTAGCACATTGAGTTTGTATCTTATTCAAAGATTTTATCTATGTTTTCTTCATTTTCAAAATCCATATTGTACCAATCTTGTATACAAATTTGCTAAGATATAATAATTACCAGATACAATTTATTTGTTAGTACACAAGAATTTTATACTTAAGTTGTATCAAATTGTTCTTTAAGCACTTAAATTCTTTTTGAAAACTAATAAGGAATTCAAGTTGTATCCAATGCAATAATATATACAATAATCATAACGTATTAGGATCCAAATTTATATTCAACAATAATAGTGTTCTCGATAACTCATTTTATATGATTATAACAATTTAATTTCTTTATGAAGTTTTATGTAATTTTCAGTGCTAAGTGAATCATGAAATTCATATGACGCATACCAATTTTCTCTTTGTGCTAGCAATCTGATGAGACCTTTTTATAACCAACATATTAGAAAATTTAATTTTGCCTTGTTTTCGTCTATTCATTTTTGGCCAATCATGTCTATTCATAGGCAGATCTTAGTTCTTAATCTTCATATGTTTGTCATTTCAAATGCTATATCATATATTTAGTATCATTGTCATCGTTTGTTTTCCTGATTTCATGCATTATAGACATGATATATTTATTGAGATCTTTTTAATTGCATATACTTGAGGTTCGCATAGAATCATGATGTTTAATGTCTCTGTAAGAGACCTTTTATTATACCTCGACTTGACCTTCTTTATACTTGTTTTATTTTTTAAGGATTATTATTCTTGGAATCAACTAGGCTACCACGATTCAAAAATTTTATAGCCTTATACCAATATATAGTTGTACTTATAGGACACTAATCATCATTGAATCATTAGTTTTTGGTATACATGACTTGTCACTATTTTAAGGTCAGTGATTATATCAGGTAATTGATTCGCTAATATTTGTAAATAAATTATCTTATGAACTTTTAGTTCATATTTATTAGTTTGAGGAACAAGATAGTACAACAATAATTTTATTACAATTTATTTCACTTTCCAACTATATTCTATCTTTTCCTAATATTAGAAATGTTGATTCATCAAATTGCAAATTAGTAAATTGAACTGTAGACATATTTAACAGTAATGGATCTACTAATTTAATTATAGATATTATTCTTACACATGATATATTCCTAACTTTCTTTAAACTCTTATCTTTGAGCGTTGTGGTGAAATAATTGCAATGTATACCGTACAACCAAAAATAATTTAGATGAGATATGTTTGGTTATTGGCAAAACCCAACTTAAATAAGAAAAAAGTCTTATAACTTTTTGTCTTGATGTGAATCAATGCTTTTGCATGTTAAAAAAACATATTCATAAACATGAACATTTGCTCTCATGATCATTGGTTTTGCAATCAATTGAGTGATCATCTTAACAAAAGCAATTTGTGTATGGACTTAAGTAATAGGATGTTCAATACTTATTCCAATAAGGGTTATTGGATTTTAATAATCCCAAGTTTTATTTATTGGCTGGAATTAATCCAAACTCAGAAAATATTTGCAGACACTCCCAACTTTAAATTTATTTTCCTCCAATGATCCCTTACTAACTGAGAGTTAACCGCCGTTAGTTTTTTTGATAAAATGGGGCCAAGATTGAGCTATTTTTCAACTACGCTGCCGCCCAGCCTCCATCAAGTCTGTTTTTTGGTGTCTAGCCTTCAACGTCACCTGAAATCTATCTTGAATGAGTTAAGTGGTTCAGATCAGAAGGTGGAGATTGACGGGTTTTAGGGTACAGAAGTTTCAGATTGACGGACCAGATGATTGATTTCAACTTTCTGCTTAGTGTTTTGGCCATAAAAACAGTCAATGTCATTGAAAAACTAACGGTGCTAACCGTCAGTTAGTTAGGGATCGTTGAAAGAAAATAAGCTCAAAGTTAAGAGTGTCTATAAATATTTTTTGAGTTGGATTAATCACGGCCAATAAATGAAAGTTGGGATTATTAAAATCCAATAACCCTTCCAATAATCATTAGTATCTTGGGAATTAAGCTTATAATTTTTTTACCAAGAGTAATATGATAATTTGAAATAATGTGATTGCTACCTTATTAGTTAAGCCACAAGTCATGCGAACTTTATGTTATGAACTTGATAACCATTTAAATGTTGCATCGATTTTAAACCTTAAATTATATCTACATTAGGATGTACATATTCTTTTTCTCTTCCAGAATTATAGGGATTTGTAACCTACCTTAGTTGGTAAATATTAAATTTCTCTTGAGAGCATATATTGTTTGTTTAATTATAATATATATATATATATATATATATATATATATATATACATTTAAATTTTTTTAATGCTTTTCACATCATCATTGACTCGGTGTGGTTTAACCGGTCCTATCAATTAATCGCTCATGATCCGTAGACCTTTGCTTATGATCACACATGCTTTTTCTACAATAATGCTATTGTAAGGCCTCTAACCCGGGAATCCTCACTTATTAGATTTAGAATGATAAAATGGTTGTTAAGGACTTTAATTTGCATATCTAGCTCATAACAAACTTATTGTTTTTAAATAGCATATTTTTTCCTCCTAAATGTCACTCAATCTTGCACTTATAATGATTTGAACTCACATCACTTTTATAGATCGCAATCGTCAATGCCACTAGGCTTCATGGACATGGGCAAATTATCAGACTCATAACAAGAACTATCGATGATGTTAGCCATTTTTTTCTTTGGTTTTTCGGGTTAATGCACTCCTCTTATATGTTAGACCATATTCTCTTATTTCTTTTACAACAATTATAACATCTTTTAGAAATAAATAAAGCATGCAAGTATAAATGTTTGTAATTCTTACTTGGTTGGATGAACCATATCAGTTGCATTTCACATATTTTAATTAGTTTTCTTTTTGTACGAGCTTAAGAGAATATATTAGTTATCTCAAGAGGTGTTTCATCAAGTGTAAATAAGACACAAAATCAAATGGTTTCATGTATATTTGTATTCTCATGCTAATTTTTGCTAGCATTAATTGCAATATACTTCTTATAATATTCAAGCACTTCAATAGATACTAGTATTTAGACATGTGCGTTGCCACGAGATCTTTCTTGCTATACCCATATCACTGGCTGAATAATCTTTTTCTTTTACATCTATCATGAATAAACAATCTCTTTATATTTTTTTTCTTTTCTAAAACAACTACATATTTTATCATATTTGGACTGAGAACATAAGAAAAACATATGACATTGTTATTAAGAACATAATTTTAATGTATTTACATATAAAGCATGCTATTGTTATAAATTAATAAATAATAATTTTTATAAATTTGTATAATAATTTATATAAATAATACTTACATGATAATTTATAAATTCTTGTTGTCAATATTAATAAAATTGTTTAAAGTTTACAAGTTTCTCTTCTTTAAGGAAGTTGAAAAAGGTGGTAAAAAAAGATATTGATGTTTTGGATTTACCAATATATATTTTTTAATGTATAAGTCACAAAAAGATATTGCTTAATGTTTAGGATAGTTATTTTAAATGCTTTGTAGAATCTAAACATGATATTGTTAACAATTTATAAATACTAATTTATATAGATTCAAATAACAATTAATATAAATAATACTTGCATTATAATTTATAAATTAGTGTTGTCAATTTTAAGAAAATTGATTAAAGTCTACAATATTAATGAAATTAGTTAAACTCATCAATGAAGACTTATAGACTACTTATACACCTTGCTTATAGGACAATTTCGATACTTTTACAAATGAATTAAATGCTAAAGTGTCATAAAATATGAATAAAATAACAATTTTGTCCTCTTAAGTTACTTTATATAATAATTTAAATTGTTATTAGTAAATTTAAATCTCAATTTAAAATATAATAAATAAGATAATACTTAATCTAAAAATTATTTAGTTATATACAATTTTTTTAAAAAATTACACTATAAAAACGAGTATCTTTTTTTAAAATGAGTAAAATATCATCAAATAAAAAGATATTTATTTATGCTTTGCAGCTTATATGGTTTCAGTTCACTTTGTCTTTTTTGTTTCTTATAATGTTTTTTTGAATATTTTTTTGTTTTAAAATAATGAATTTAAAGAAACATAATGGGGAAATAATACTGTTGTCTATTTTTGCTGTGCAAAACAAAATGATAAAATAACAATTACTTACTCTAACACATTTAAAACAATGATAAAATGTAAAACGTAAGCACAATGATAAAAATGTTTCATTGTGTTTTTTTTTCCCTCATTGTGTTTTGCTGAAGATTATGATCGAGTTTTGAAAAACACTGGGTGAAATAATATTATTAAAATTGTAAAACACAATGATAAAATAACAATAAATTTATATAATATATGAAAAATAATGATAAAAATAATATGAAATTATCTAAAATGTTAAACATAATAATAAATACATATAATAAAGGATGAAACTATTTAACAAAATGGACTAATATTTAAATATTAACCTGATGTATTAGATATAATGAATAGACATATTTGATACAACGACCAAAATGTTATCCTTTTTAAAAACAATAGAAGAATCAATGTGAACCCTAGAATATTTCTCAGTCTTTTTGAATCAAATACCCATTAAGTATAATGTTACCCAAAATGATATACATAATTTCAATCAAGTTTTAAGTTCCATAACTAGTCATTAAAGTTGATCCTTGGTTCTTGGTAGCAACTCCCAAGTAACCTCGTCAATGGTGGAGTGGTCGTAGGCTTGCTTCAGCCTTCTCTTCTGCCATCGGTTGAATTTACAATTAAGGTATAATTAGGGTAAATTAGGTAAATGGGTTATAAATAATTAGTTGGTGAATGAGCTTGTTTAGGCATTTGAGTGAAATTGGGTTATGGTTAATCAACTTTGGGCTTAGTTAAATTGAGTTTAATTTAAATGTAGCCTACTCAAGTAAAAACATAATCTGGGCTTATGAACTTTATTTGATGGAACAAACTATTAAACAATATTTAACTTTATTGGGCTATAAGTTTATAATTTCTTTTTGTCTGCGGGTCATAAACTTTTAATAAAATCAGTGGACTCCACGTTCGAAAAATCACAAAATCGATCAAAATTTTGGTACAATGCTCTACATGTAAAAATCAAGAATCCAAGGGTCATTTGACCCGTTCCGCTTGTGCCTAGGTTCGTAACATTTTATGTAAAAGTTATGGTGTTAGCCCAATATAGCACAACACAAATTGGTATTTCTTCTTCTTGGCTTCTTGCACGATATTGCTTATTAAATAGTCTTTAAATAATGTTAATTAATAATTTAATATTACGGTTATTACCCGTAGGCCACTCACAAAATAAAGAGGTTGGTCAAACATACTCCTTAAAATTATCATCTTATGCCCTTTTGCACACTGTTTTCACAACCGGATCGGATTGACCGGTCCGACCGGGATTCGGTTGGGCCCCCGGTCCGATCCACCTCAAATCGTTTCCTTCTAGTTGAACCAGCCGGTTTGAACCGGTTTGTACCGGATTTTTTATTTTTTTTATTTTAATGGGTTTAATGGGCAGGTAGGATGATAAATTTTAGTGTTGGATGTATAATTATTGTTGAGTTTTATATATAATTATAAAACACACACATATATTGAATTATATATATATATATAACTAAGTATATAATATAAATATATATATATACATACTAGCTTTAGTAAATCCGTGTATTACACGGGTTGATCAAATAAAATATTTTATAAGATAAAAGTTTACTAATTATCAATCTATATTCTAATATAAAATATGATTAAGGACTAAAAGTAATAAAAAATTATATTAATTTTTAAACTTTTATTTTAAAACCTTTATTTGTTTTTTTTTTTTTTCAAAAATAAATTAAACATTTTGTTTCAAAAAAAACTGTTATAAAAAAATATATTTAAAAAAGTTTCTTATTTTAAAATTTATTTCCTTAGGAATAACACTATTAAAAAGATCTATTTCTTAATTTACTTATAAAATTAATTTAAATATAGAACAATTAAATAATATTATTAGTAATTAATGTAAATATTTAATATGTGAGAGAAACAAGAAAATTTTGATAATAATAAATGTGGTGACGCCAAGTGTCCCTCATAAATTCCTTATTATTAAAGTAGATATATATAATTATGACGTCATCCGATTCTTAAATACAGTCCGACCGATCCGACCACCAAACCAGTAGGGCATCCGGTTCGACGTCCGATCCGGTTTTAAAAACATTGCTTTTGAACATAAAATCAAAAGAATCTTTTTTTGTCTTTTAATCATATGAAAGTAAGAGAAGGTAAAATGAGAACCAGAAAAAATAATAACTGAGAGTTGTTACCTTAATAAAACCCCAAAAAAATAACATAAAAAAACAGGAACCCTTCTTGATTGAAGTCTTCATTATTTCTTAACTTCTTGAGCATTCAACTTTTCTCATACCTAATTTTCTTTACAATGTTATTTATACTTCCGACTTCTTGCTTACATTATAAATATAAAGTTGTTCTTAGATTATATGAAAGATAATTTTATTTTACTTAATTTTTTAATCATTTTTGTATATCTATTAAACCAAATCAATTTAAAAGTATGATTATAGTAACCTAAAAAGGTTAAAGTAATAAAGTAGAAAAGAGATTATAAGTAAATATATTAATGTACCTAAAAAATAAATAAGAAACAATAATTAAAAAAAAGAATATTAGATTACAATGTTATAATAACCTCAAAACTAATGTCACATAATCATCAGTGACCAACAACACCAGAAAAAATCATATTAAAAAAATAAAAACAACAAAAATAAAACCAAATGAAAGGTAGACGTAAAAATGTTAAACCACACATGCAAACGTAAAATCTTAAAAATAATAACAATATCAAACTCGGACACGCACATTGCGAAATTGAACCACACATGCACATTACGGCATGTTAACTCTCAAAAATTAGACCGGAATGTAAAACGAAAAATTAAAAAAGATGAGAAGTATAAGGGACTAAAAAGGTTGAAACTAAAAAATTATAAAGGTTAAATTATAAAAATATATAAAAATATTAAGTTTAAAATAATATAATAAAAGAATTAAATAGCTGTACTACACGCATAAAAGCGTACACACATAACTTGGAAATTAGATTATATAGGATTCTTACGATAAAAAAGTTAAAAAAAAAAAAAAGAACTAAAGACGTCGTTTATGAGATTGCAGTCATATATTATGCATGTAAACTAACAACTTGTTTTAAGACTTGAAATTTTCAAACTCATCATCATCTATGGTGATTTTAACTTCAGATCATGTTAACAAACTCTTTTATGTACTAAAAACGTGAGAATAGCCCATTTAATAGAGGTTTTACATTTTAGATGAATGGTCTTGAGTTTAAACCCTGCTATAATGTAATATGAACTAATTTAAGAGTACAAGTAATATAGATTTGTCGTAAAAAAAACTAATAATGTTTTTTTATTTAAAGTATTGAACACTACAATCATTAGGCTATCAGTAGTGGTGCGTAATTTCCCCCTTCAACATTTATAGGGGCGTGATTGGCATTTCCATGAGAGGTGTCGCGAAGGAGTGGGAGAAAGAGATGGTGGAGTATTTTATAAAGTGTCTTGCTATACAAACCCCTCTTTGATACATTTTTATGTGCTATACTCTTAGTTTTAAACTTTGAGATAAATGCAATTTTACCTTTTTTTTTTCTTTTTGTCTTTTTTATGTTAATTTGTTCTTTGTAATATCCACACATTCAAAATTTTAAATTTATTTAAACTCTTGAAATAATTTAAAATATTTTTCTACAGGAATTACATCTTTATTAATACATGTTTTTAGAAAATATCTTTTAATAAAATAATCAATTAAGCTTTGGCATAATACTTTATATTTATTTAAACCCAATAATATAATTGCAAAGGATATTACATTGCAATATAATAGGTTATTTTAAATTGAAAAAAATAAGTATAGTTATATCATGATTGTAATTTGTTTGAAGTTGATGGCATATGATAAGCTTGCTTCATTCAATGTTTGCGTTTTTTACTTTTTTCTGTTTTTGTTTGGTTTTTTATTAAATAAAACTCATTTTTAACTAATATTTACATAATATGTATGATTTTTTAGCGGTTTTTGTTTTCTTTTAAAAAAGTTCAAATGTTATTGTCCTTTTTTTATGGATTCGTTTTCTTATATAAACATAGGATGTTATCACGTCGATACCACGACAGTAAGCTTATTTTTCTTGAAGTTTCTATGTGAACTTTTCAACCAGTTTATCTTATTACAATAATAAAAGAGTAACTATAATGGATACATGACATTATCATATTTCACATCATCAAAATTTTCTTTGTTCTCTCTACTATTAATATCACATTAATTACTAATAATAAATTAATAAATAAATCTTTTTATTAATATTGTTTTTAAATAATTAAGTATTTTTAATATAAGAAATTTTTCTAAAATATGAATCAATCCTCTACTTATCCATAATAATAAATTAATAAATATTTCTTTTTCTTAATATTGTTTTTAAATAATTAAGTATTTTTAATGTAAGAAATTTTTCTAAAACATGAATCAATCCTCTACTTATCATGAATCAATACAATGACCCGTACAACAACCCTTTCAATCAAGTTTCTTACAAACCAAACCAAACAATCTACCTGACCAAATGCACTAAAATATATCCGACCTACGACTGTTGGACTGCTAGCAACATATTAACTCTCCGTCAATGGCTTATAATCCTATAATAATTATGAAACAAATTTCATTAGTGTTTTGTATGTTTGTTTTTCTTGTTGTTTGAGTCTGTGCTTTTTATATTAGGGTTTGTTGGAATTTTTGGTTTGGTAATTAAAACTAATATCTTTGACACTCTTTATAGAAATGATATGGTTCAAATCCTAACAAGTATTTAGTAAGACGGTCTTTAAAAGATAAAAAAAAAAACTTAATGTTCAAAAAGTAGTTATGGGAGCCTCTCCTTAAGAGTGAAAACATAATGTATGTATCATCTTGATAGATAAGAGAAACATTCAGACAAAAGAGATCATTGCATTACTACCTATGCTTATGGGTGTGTCGAATGCGATTGCTTAGATCCCAAGTCTGTATAATATGTTCCAAGAAATTATCTCAATTGTGATCATGACACTAGGAGAGAGCGCATATCGGTTTCATAAAATTGTAAGGGCGAGTGAGGACAACGACTAGACGAGAGATGGTTGATCATTATGATGATGATGATGATGATAATAAGGGTTATTGGATTTTAATAATCCCAAGTTTCATTTATTGGCCGGGATTAATCTCAACTCAAGAAACGTTTGCAGACACTTCCAACTTTAAATTTATTTTCCTCCAACGATCCCTTACTAACTAAGAGTTATCGTCGTTAGTTTTTTTTGATTAAATGGGGCCAACATTGAGCCATTTTTCAACTACGCCGCTGCCCAGCTTCCATCAAGTCCGTTTTTCGGTGAACTAGTCACCAACGTCAATTGAAATCTATCTCGAATGAGTTAAGTGGTTCATAACAGAAAGTGGAGATTAATAGTTTTTACGATGCAGAAGTTTCAGATTAACTGACCAAATGGTTGATTTCAACTTACTGATTAGTGTTTTGGCCATATAAACAGTACACGTTATCAAAAAACTAACGGTGTTAACTCTCAGTTAGTAAGGGATTGTTGAAAAAAAATAATCTCAAAGTTAAAGGTATCTGTAAATAATTTTTGAGTTGTGAATAATACCGACCAATAAATAATAACACTTGTTGTTTAATTAACTCTTGAAGTTAAAGAAAACATTGACTAAAACTTTTATATCGACATTATACATTATCTTATTTTTATCCATTTTTATTTCGAATATAACTTGGTTGTCACACCTTTTTAGACTCTAATTAGTGGCTATTGGCTAGAACAGAAATACATTTTTCTTGATGTAAAATAATTGAAAGTATATACACGTTCAATGATACTTATATAAACATTATAAAGAGGCTTTACGATTAGTTGAGAAATTACAAAAAGGTTCGATACATTTTTCTTGAGACATAATGATAAACTTTTTTTTGATCTAAGAATGTGATAGGTCACACCCTGTTGCTCCTCATCACTTATCACTTCCAACCATTATTTAAAGATAAAAATAGCAGACAAGATTGGCTTTGCTACGTGTCTAGAAATTTGATTTTTGACTTCAGAACGAAACTGTAAAATATTAAAAACTAATTAATTAATTTGATCGAAAGTACAAGGGTTAATTATATCATAATATATTTGACATCAAATGTATTGTGTGTCGCAAATTAAAAACCATTGTTTTTAAACTCGAGAATCCTAATGTACTCCTAGGATCTTTTATTTTGTTGGAAACTAGAAAATATATCCGCATTTTCGAACTAATTTTTACAATTGCCTCAACTCGTTTTCGAACTAATTTTTTGTCTCCAGTTTGATTTAAAAAAATTTATATCAAAACGTAGGTAAAAATTAATATGTCTGAACAGTATATATTTGAACTTTTAAAGTTTTAATTTTTTTTAATATATATTATATTTGACCGATGTGTTTGGACACATGTTAAGTATATGATTTGAGTCTGCCTTTTGTTTGAAGGAAAAAAAAAGGGTAAATTTATGATTAGAATTTACATTGAGTGGGCCATTATCGGCCCAAAACAAGTTGTAGGTCTGTAATCTGTTAGGTGTAGCCGATTTATAAAGCCCGTTGACTGATTTGTAAAGATGAATGTCGGTGAATTACCGAATATGACCTTGAAATGGATGGAGTTAAAAATATATACGTACACAATGTGATAACGTATATACTACAATTGCCTCAACTCGTTTTCGAACTAATTTTTTGTCCAAATATAGAGTTTTACTCGAATTTATATCATAAGAAAAAAACATATTATATTTGACCTCAGTCACTTTTAAATAAAATACACGTCAAAAAGTATACCAACTCAAAGTGTACATAAAAATTACCAAGAAACCGTTTTATGTTTGACCCAGTTTGTGTCCGAAAAAAATTTATGTCAAACATAAACGAATTCGAATTTAGACAACACATACATAAAAATAAAGACGTAAAAAATTAGTTTTTTGAAATAAAAATGTAAAAAAGGTAAACGAGACTTTATAAACTCTAATAGGTAAAAGTGATAATTTTCATAGTTATAGAAAAAAGTTTAGGGGTAAAAGATATCAAATCAAGAATCTTGAGGTGGGGTTTCAAAGAAATGAAAACAAAAGGCAAAAAGCTAAAAAAGTCATGCTGTTACCAAGTTTAGAACTCATGGTCTCGCGTTTAAGAGAATGATTCCAAGACTGCTGGACTAAAAAGAAAGTAATGATTTTAGTTTGCACAAAACAGCATATGACAAAAAGTTGACATTGAATAAAAAATTATATATCCACCGACCTTTGTAATTGTGGTATAGTAATATGTACACACTCTAAATCGTCAACAATCCGTAAGAATAGTGGGTGACAACAAAACGGTGCCAAAAAGTCTTAGGGGCCGTTTGGTTTACAAAATGTTTTGCAAAGTAATTGGAATTAGAAATGAAATTGGAAATGGGAATGGAATTATAATTGAAATGCTGTTGAAGTTGACAATGTGTTTGGTTGGTCAATTTCGAGTGAAATTGGAATTTTTATTTTAAACATTTCATTGGATTGTTAAACATTCTATTGGATTGTTAAACATTCCATAGGTAAGTGGAAGGAATGTGAATCCAATGAATGAGAAAAAATTTTTGAATTCTAATTCCATACGTTGACCAACCAAACATGAATTTGGATGAAAATTTTTCTAATTCCAATTCTAATTACTGAGAATTCTGTAAACCAAACGTCCCCTTAGCATTATACCATTAATTTTGAAAAAATAATCATTTACTAAACGGCTATAAGCAACGTACCTCATGATTAAATGGAGCTAGCTTGTTGAGTAAGTGTATACGGCTAACGGTTATATCCTTCGAAACCACCGGCCACCACTCCAATGACTACCTCTCATCTGTTGGACTAATCTTGTAATTACACAATAGCTAAAGAGGTAGTAGATAATTATGTTAGTTAATTAATTAGTAATTATCATTTAGGAGTAGATAATTTATCTAAATAAGTTCGTATTAGATTAGGATTTTAGTTTGTATGTTTATCTTATTTTTTAGATAGTGTTTGAGTTGGTTAGTATTAGTATTTGTTTAGTATATATAGGGGATCAAAGAGTCTATATAAATTGTCCCGGTTTTATTAAATACAAAGATTTCAAATATCATGTGTTATTTTTTTTTCTTGTTATTGCTCGGTTGTCATCAATTGGTATCAGAACTTAAGGCTCGTACCGTGGGAAGCGGGTTTGAAGATCGGAGATAGCCTCCACCGGCGAGTGTGTCGGTCGGTGGAGGGCAGGCATGAAAGAAGGGTTGGAATTTCGGCCAGAGACTAGCAACAGCGGTAGACGGTGATGATGGGGTGTTTTCGGTCAATCATTGTCGTGGTAGAGTACCTTTTGGGACGACGGTGGTGACTTGTGATTAACATCGACATTCTGTGGCTGTTAGTGGTGATCAAAAGGGTTTGACTTTTGATCGGGTTTGGCATGGAGAGAAAAAAGGAAGAAGACAACGGCCTGCAAGGTAGCTTGTTTGCTTGCTTCTTTTGTGTGCAGGTGATCGGCTTGTTCATCTGAAAAAAAAAAAAGAGTATAACCAGATTGCAGAAAAAACGATCATAAAAAAATCTAAGTAGGTGCCTTTAGATTTGTTTCGTTTGGCGGGTGAAAGAAAACGGTAGAAGGCGGTGACTTTGTTTTCTTGATCGGTGGAAGAAGTCTCTTTGAACAAGGTTGATCGGTAAGGTTGTGGTTGTAGAAACTCAAATCGAGAAGATCTTGGACATGGCCGAGGTAGAGGTCGGGGTTCCGGGAAAGGTCGAGGAGATGGTCGAGTACAACGGGACAAGAGCCACATTAGGTGTTACAAATGCAATGAACTCGAGCATTACATATCGAAGTGTCCAAAGTGGGAGAAAAAGGATGAAGTGAACCTAACCCGATATGTGGATGACGAACCGGCTTTCATGTGAAAAAGAGTGCATTACAAGATTAGGGGGGTGATTGTTGGACTAATATTTTAATTACACAATAGCTAAAGGGGTAGTAGATAATTATGTTAGTTAATTAATTAGTAATTATCATTTAGGAGTAGATAATTATTAGTTTATCTAAATAAGTTCGTATTAGATTAGGATTTTAGTTTGTATGTTTATCTTATTATTTAGATAGTGTTTGAGTTGGTTAGTATTAGTATTTGTTTAGTATATATAGGGGATCAAGGAGTCTATATAAACGGTCCCGGTTTTATTAAATACAAAGATTTCAAATATCATATGTTATTTTTTCTTTCTTGTTATTGCTCGGTTACCAACATCATCTCACACTTGTCAAACCCACAACAACCCTTGACGCCCCTTTAATGCCACCATAACGTGTACGTAGACGTTAACTCAGTAGACATAGTTCAAAAATATTAGAGGTGCAAACGAGCCGAGCCGAGCCAAGCCCGAGCTCGTATAGGCTTGAGCTCGGCTCGTTTTGGTGTAAGAGAGCTCGAGCTGGAGCTCGGTAGAAATACTTTTTCAAGCTCGGGCTCGACTTGTTTATTATTTAGTTATTATTTTTTAATATTTTTATATTTAATTTTATATATAATTATAATTATATATTTTATATATAACATTATACATATTATGTAATTGTTTTATCATAATTTTATATATAATAAAAATTATTTACGTAAACATTTTTAATAAATTAAATAAAAAAAATATAAGTAAAAAAGCTCGTTCCGGCTCGAGAGCCGGCTCGAGCTCGATATGTGAAGCTCGGACTCGGGCTCGATAATTAAGTGAGCTTTTCTTTAGGCTCGGGCTCGGCTTGAGCTAGATAAGACTTGGCTTGTTTTGAGTTTTTTATCGCCCAGATCTCGAGTAGGTCGACAGAAGCTCTGCTTGTTTGCACGCTAAAAAATATATATTTGTTTGATAAGTTGGTCAAATCATTTAGAATTTCTTTTACCTTTTTGAAATTTTTTTTTGTTCCCAAATGAAGCATTTCGCCTTAGGGGCTGTTTGACAATATCTGAATGATTAAGTGTTGAACCAATAACAGGTCTAAACCATTAAGTGCTGAACCATTAAGAGGTCTGAACCATTAAGAGCCAGTATATCGCTTAACTATTCAAAGGCAAATGTCTGACCAATTCAGATAAGAGTTCTTAACCATTCAGCATTAGACCTTTTAACCATTCAGCATTATTATAATGTTTAACCATTCAGAGGCAAATGTCTGAACCATTCAGACATTTGCCCGCGAAACAAACAGTCTGAACCATTAAATACTGAATCATTCAGACATCTGAACTATTAAGATGCTGATTAAGAGGCTGCCAAACAGCCCCTTGGTGAAGTTTTATCTACTGTGTAATTAATCGCTTGACCATTTTTTTTAATTTTATTATTATTTTGCATTTTATTTTTTTCTAAATAAAGAACGTCTCAATTCAGTTTTTTTCCTTAAAATTATCTTTAGCTACCCATTAATTGACGTGAACTTGATTACTTTTGCATTACTTGAGTGAGAGTATACTTTTAGACTTGTTAAGTTGGGCTATCAATTTCTTAAAAAGATAGCAACTTTTTACTTAAAAACCTGAAACAAGTTACAACTCTTTTTCTTTTTCATTGTGTTTTCTGTTTCCACCTGTGGAAATGTAATTGGTAGCTTTTTATTATTGCTTCTATATTAAATTACTTTTAGTTTTCGTTTTTCCTTAACCACACACAAATACTAACATCCAAAGTCAAAACAATTAGCACACCATTACGCAATACTCACAAACCTGATTTAAGAAAGTAATTATCTTATAGGGTACAGGTAGAGTCATCTGTGATTGTTTATCATGAAAAATGATACGAGTTTAAATTTCGAGTTTAAATTTTTATAAATTTAAGATTAGATGATACTTAGAAGTAAAATAAATATTGCTGAAAAAGTAGTTTAGATAGATAAGTTATGATTGTTTTCATTATAATACATAATTTAACATAAAATTTTTATGTTAAAAACAATTAATAAGTAAATAATATCGCTGTTGGAATTTATAAATATATATGTTAAGAAACAAATTGTTTAAATCATTGTTTCAAAGTTTTAAAATATTTATAAGTCTTATTATATAAACAATATTTGCTAAGCTAATTAAGTAATTAAAGTATATGAAAGTTTAAAGTTAACCTAACATTGGTAGATGTTATACATGTAATTATACATAAAAACATACAATTATTATTACATTTTAGGTTATATTTATAAGCAACTTATAGGAATTTGATACCCAATTGAATAGTTATAACCATCATAGGAAATAACAAGGGAACTAATGCCAAGAAAGCAAAAACACTAAGGAATTGATGAGATCTAGATCGACATGGAAATCAAGACAAGACTGTTGATATTGAAAACCATGATGGATGTCATTCGGGTTAGGACCACTAGTTTTACCACTGTAATTCAAAATTACAGTGTGACGTATCTTGTTGTGTTCCTTTAGTTGGGTTAATGGGTTATCGTAATAAATATATAAGGGTTAACATTTGATCATTATCCTATATATATATATATATATATACACATATATATAATGTTAGTTACTTTTTCATACAGAAAATGTCACATACATAGCAATTTTATATAAATAGTACTTTTACTAGTTTGGTTTTTATACTAGTCTTACATGGTCGTCTTTTTGGTTTCTTTAAATCATTAATCGTGGTTTGTTTAGAAAAGGTCATGAAACTAGTTTAAGTATACATGATGTAAAAAGCCTCACTTTTAAATTAATTTATTTTTTTTAACAATTCCTATAGTTTCTTTATACCCTTACACATGGCCAAACAAAACCGTCATTTACTTTTAATTCCGTTCATTCACTGCAATTGAGCACTAATCACTGTTACCCTTTCTCTTGCCGGTTGTTAAAAGCTCAATAACAATCAAGATGGTAATTTGTTATGACAATCTTCAGTCTATGCAAATCATTACCGAAAGCTACCTCCGATAATCATAAAACTCTAACCTATATTTATAAAACAAAACATCCCTAAAATCTAGGTAATAAGTGATTTCCAATCACAAATATCACCCATGCTTTCACTAATCTTGTTGGGATAATATAGTTGTCTTAAAGACTTTTGTAATATACGTAATTGTTTTCTTTCATTCAATTTTTTCAATATTTATATTTATATTTTTTAATTTACATCATAACGCACCGAACTGATACCGATTATAATCGAATTCCCAAAATATCGCGCAACAGTTGTACCGCCGCAACGCGCGGGCATTTACACTAGTTAATAATTATATAAATAAGTTTAGCTTTCTAAAATCTAAATAAGTTTAGTTAATTTGTTTATCAAGTTGTTTCTTATTTGAAGTATGAGTCGGCTAGGAAATCTTTTAGTACAAATATTTAGGTTGGGTCATTTGTTTTTAACATTACAACTTTGGCAGAATTATTTGAATAGAGGAGTCGAACAAAGATTTGTTCAACAATAGTCTGTCATTTCTTCGAATTGCTTATGTATACCAGGCTTATAGTTCAACATAATAAAGTTTTCTAATTTCTAGTTCATTACATCGAATATGGATTCTAGCTAGTTCGTGCCACACCATAAGAATCTAACACTATAGGAATGATGGCTATAGCAACAACAGCTATAGTTAGGGACACGCCAACTTATAGGCTAGAAAATGATTTATTTAAACTTTTTAAATTGATAGTTTATTTACTCCCAGTTTATATTAACAGGGTACTTATCATCGTTACAGGCTCATCTATAGCGACAACACATATCCCAATGACATTATACAACTATAGCTATAGCAATGAAATGTCGTTGCCATATATATAGGTGCACATGTCTTATAGCGATATGTCTTCGGAAAAACCCTAGCTTCTTTCTTCACTATATATAGGCTCTCTTTCTTATAGTGAAACATAAACACATAAATCATTAATGTGAAGTTGTATATATTTTGAATACATGTAACTCTAAATAAAAGAAAAGAACGTACCCAATACTAGATTTATATTCTGTTTTACACATAGTCCGACGGAGTGATTTAAACACTTTAGCATACATTTTATGCATGAAATTATTTTCAACGGTTTGAACCATTAACTTAAACCCTAAACAAAGGTTCAAAATTATTATGCATGTGTTTGATAAGTTGGTGCAATCATCTAGAATTTATTTTATTTTAAAATTTTTATTTTTATTATTTCTAAATGAAGAATTTCGTCTTAGTTAAGTATTTTCAATTGCTTAATTAATCGCTAAACATTTACTTAATTATTATTATTTTACCATTCTTTTTCTAAATAAAGAATAACGTCTCAATTCAGTTTTTGCCTTAGAATTATCTCTATGTTACCTACTAATTGACTTGAACCTAATTACTTTTGCATACCTTATGAAAAAGACAATGCATGCAAGTCCATCAATCAAACCCTAACTAACTATTCCACTTAACTATTCATTTATAAACTAGTTACCATATAATAATTCTACGAGTCATATAGAAAGTAGTTTTAAAAATGTTATGTTGGGTTAATTATCGATACATAATAACTACTAAGTTATACTAACTATTAATGTCCATATTTATGGCATAAAATTTGTATAATTGCTATTTAATCTTTTAAATCAATGTATTTGTGAAAGAATCAATAGCATGTATTCATACACACATTCACACGGAATATCACAACCATTGTTCTTAAAATAACATTATTACTTATATACAAAAATATGTTATTTCATTATATGTATAAACTCATATATAAGCGTAAAAAAATTATTACTAGTATAAGTTACATTTGCATTTGTAAATATTTACAAGATGTAAGTACTTACATATATTATAACTTTTTTACACTTGTAAATTCACACATATATACATAAAAAGAACATAACGTTGTATATGTATAACGATATTACTTTAATAAAAAAATAATTTTGATTAATCCTCAAAATTTAACACGGTCATCGTAATAATAGAAGGTTAACATTTGATCCTTACTCTATATACATATATATATATATATATATATATATATATATATATATATATATATATATATATATATATATATAAAATAAAAAACTAACTGAAAATGTCACGTGACACTCTAATTTCACCCCTTAAAATAATGATCCCGCCTAAATTAATATATTATTTTAGTCAACTCTTTTATTTTAAGAAACTAAATTAATAACTTATTTTAGTTTTTGTATATTGATCATTGAATTTAAAAATTTTATTATTACCAATGAAATTGTTTAATTATATCATTTTGAATTACACATATTTTGGTGGCAAAATCATATTCGATTAAAAAAATTAAAAAGAAAAAAAATACTTATTGATATATTTATATATTTTGGGTTAATTTAATTTTGAAACAGCTGTTTTTAATTTTTCAAAGATCAATTGTGTGCTATATATACACAAATCAACAGTGTATTATATTATATAAATAAGCATTCAAAAGTTTATAAATTATAAGGGTAACATTTCATTTATAAGTTGTATTGTTTTCATATTTTTAAAATTGTGTAATCCACGAGTTTCTAGCTTAGTATAATACAATTCATTCAAATGAAAGGCTTAAGAAATCATGAATAAATAAAAGGACTTTATTAAATGGAATGAAATCACCAAACAATGAACATGAAATATTTAAGATATATTATCTTATTTTAATCAAGTTTTTTCAGTGTTACCAGTTTTTCAAAAAGCATAACCACTCAAGTTTCAAATACGGTTTCAATCTTTTGAAACTTTTTATCAATGTAACAATGTTATTTTCTAATAAAATTATTTACCTTCATTAAAATATATATAACCTTGATTACTCTTTAATGATTATGTTTTTCAAGTTTAACGTACATAAGAGGTGATTGTAGAGTAAAAATTCACTAAATAATTATAACCGAACTACATAATTGTATCAGTTAAAAAACTTGAAAAACATAACAACTAAATATAAGTAACTAAGATGCATGCATATATCTTGCATTACCAAACTTAATTAAAAAATTGTATCATTTATTAAAAGTTTCACGAGATTAGAATATGAAAGTTTTCAAAAACATCTTACTTTACCTTACTAAGTTATAACCTTCGGGTTTAAAGTATCTAATTCCACCACTGAGTATAGTAGGGTTTATTATTTTAAAAAATTCAGTAGGGTTTTTTTATTTTATAGTTAATTTGGTTGGTGGTTTGAGTTTACTTTACTTTAATATAATCTTAATGTAATTTATTAGCATTTCAAAGGGCATATATGGAAGAGTTTTACCTATATAAAGGGTGGAGAGGGTTGCTTAAAATCATAACTTCGATCCAGTTCTTTTGTAGAAATGGGAACAAAATGCAATATGCCTCAAATAGCCACCCTTGTAATCACACTAATGGTGGTTACTATTTCCTTAAGTTTGCCTTCACTGACCACCGCCTACTACCCTTACCCTTACCCCTACCCCTACCCCTACTCATGTTCACCACCAAAAGAGCATTATAACTACAAGTCACCATCACCTTCACCAAAAGAGTACTATGAACACAAGTCTCTACCACCACCGCCACCAAAGGAACATTACGAATACAAGTCTCCACCACCGCCACCACCAAAGGAACATTATGACTACAAGTCACCACCTCCTTCTCCAAATAAATATTATGAACAAAAGTCACCGCCTCCTCCTCCAAAGAAATACTATGAATACAAGTCGCCACCTCCTCCAGCAAAAGAAGATTATGAATACAAGTCACCACCTCCTCACGCAAAGGAAGATTATAAATACAAGTCCCCACCGCCACCTCCAAAGAACGAATATGAATACAAGTCACCACCTCCTCACCCAAAGGAAGATTATGAATACAAGTCACCACCTCCTCACGCTAAGGAAGATTATAAATACAAGTCCCCACCACCACCGCCAAAGAACGAATATGAATACAAGTCACCACCTCCTCACCCAAAGGATGATTATGAATACAAGTCTTCACCGCCACCACCAAAAAAAGAATATGAATACAAGTCACCACCTCCTCACCCAAAGGAAGATTATGAATACAAATCCCCACCGCCACCACCAAAGAAAGAGTATGAGTACAAGTCACCACCTCCTCACCCAAAGGAAGATTATGAATACAAGTCCCCACCACCTCACCCAAAGAAAGATTATGAATACAAATCCCCACCGCCACCACCAAAGAAAGAATATGAATACAAGTCACCACCTCCTCCCCCAAAGAAAGATTACGAATACAAATCCCCACCGCCACCACCAAAGAAAGAATATGAATACAAGTCACTACCTCCTCACCCAAAGGAAGATTATGAATACAAGTCCCCACCACCACCGCCAAAAAAAGAATATGAATACAAGTCACCACCTCCTCACCCAAAGAAAGATTATGAATACAATTCCCCACCGCCAAAGAAAGAATATGAATACAAGTCACCGCCTCCTTACCCAAAGAAAGATTATGAATACAAGTCCCCACCACCACCAAAAAAAGAATATGGATACAAGTCACCACCTTCTCACCCAAAGAAAGATTATGAATACAAGTCCCCACCTCCTCCTCCAAAGAAATACTATGAATACAAGTCACCACCTCCTCACCTAAAGAAAGATTATGGATACAAGTCCCCACCGCCACCACCAAAGGAAGAATATGAATACAAGTCACCACCTCCTCACCCAAAGAAAGATTATGAATACAAGTCCCCGCCCCCACTAAAGAATGAATATGAATACAAGTCACCACCTCCTCACTCAAAAAAAGATTACGAATACAAATCTCCACCGCCTACACCAAAGAAAGAATATGAATACAAGTCACCACCACCTCCACCAAAGAAATATTATGAATACAAGTCGCCGCCGCCACCACCACCACCAAAGAAGTATCATGAATACAAGTCAGCACCACCACCAAATGAACATTACATGTACAAATACCCACCTCCTCCATCACCACACTACTATTACAGTTCACCTCAATATTGATGGATCATCGCCATGTTTAAGGTAATTACTCTCATGTATGAAAGTATTTAAATACATATAACTTTCTTTTCTATTAATATTATACTAATTTCAGGTTTTATTTCTTTCGATTCTTACAGAGTTAAAGAAATAACTAAATAAAAGAGTTGATGGCCAATGGGACTATTCTAGACCTGCAACTCTACAAGAATATGGATACTATAGCCTTGAGAAAGATTAAATAAAGGGTTACATATATTATACTATATGTGCTTGTTTTTTTATGTATGATAATATATATACTTGTTGAACCAGTGTTTTTCATGTTTGTTATTTTTATTTCTTCATTTCCAGTTGGTGCATGTTAGTAATTGAAATAACTTTTCAGTGTGTCCACTACATATTGCAAACATGTGTATTGAATTGCATTGGCGTGAAATGTTTAAAATGATAAACAAACGGAGTAATATACAAAACATAAGATCTACATAGATTAAAACATTAATACGCGCCGTCGGTCTATCTATATTGATAATGTCAAAACAAACGTACGTCCAAAATATTAATTACAGAAATATAATTGAAATTTTAAGCGCTTTTTAATTATGGGTGGTATGCTAAAATCATCCTATTTGTATATACTAAACTAGAATGGGTGAATGCAACAAAAGCTAACCGGTTATTCCTTTTTATATTTATATTTATTTTCACTTTTAGGGTGATTTTATATTTTTATATATAAACCCCAATGAACGAAGATGATGATGAAACGAGTTACATATATGTAACCTATAATTGTACATATGGTAACACTGATTTTTATAATTTTTTATTATAAACATGATCTTCATTTCAATTATATATATATATATGATAGGTAAGAAAGTTACAAACTTTCGCTTGGTCTTTAAATGGTTTCATGTTTCCATACACTAGACTCCTAGTGTGCAACTTAGTCTGGTCTAGGGTGAATAATGTGTCTACTTCCACTATAAAAATATTTTCATAACGGATTCATGAAACCCACCGTTAGGTTTCTCTTGTATAAACATCTAAGCGTAATCATCAGCATTATCTTACATTTGATTACATACACATACTTACAAAAACAAATTACGTCCACATGCATACTAATTATATGCACGTACATATATAAACATACATAAAAATCACACAAACAAATAACATACATATATACTCATTAGGTGTGGTGGTTGTCGGTTGATAGCTAAACCAATAGTGCTCAAGAACATTGTTTTCACGACCGGATCGGACCGGCCGGTCCGACCGGATCGGACTGGCCGGTCCGACCGGTTCGACCGGGGATCGGCCACCTAGCCGGTCCGGTTCGGTGCGACTCGTTTTGGACTGGTCGAACCGGCCGGTTCGTCCCGAACGGCTGGTCGGACCGGGAAACCGGACCGGTTCGGACCGGTTTTCGTATTTTTTTATTTTATTTTTATTTTTTTGATTTTAATGGGTAAAAACGGAGTGTTGAACCATAAATTAATGTGTTGGATATAAAAATATAGTTAAGTTTTATATATAACTATAAAATACATATATAAATTACTTGTATTTAATTATATATGTAACTATATATATAATATAGTATATGACGTCATCCGGTTCTTAAATCCGGTCCGACCGGTCCGACCACCAAACCAGTAAGGCGTCCGGTTCGACGTCCGATCCGGTTCTGAAAACATTATTCAAGAATATGAAATGACATGTTCCTTTCTTAATGGCCGGTGGTTAGGCATCAAAGCTGATACTAAAGAAGTTCATTCTTGCGGTGGCCGCTCATGAATGGTTGACGACTGTCTAGAAAGAACTGATGGAGTGAAATCAAGTAGATTGTTCTATTTTGATCTGAAATCACTGATGGATATAGCATCGTTACCATGTACTTTAATCCATCATGAATACGTTAGGTATTACGGTGGCCTTATAATAGCTAGTATTTTTGGGCCCTATGGTCCTTGTGATGTTTTAGTTAATTATTTTGTGCCGTATAAAGTTACATTAAGTTATAATAAGTCATCTTGGTATATGTATGATAAGAGGTTTTTTTTGGTCCTTAATGGACTAGCTTTATCACCTATTAGTGGGATAGTATAGGTTACACATAATCATATTAAGTTTATAATATATCATTTTGGTGTGTTACGACATGCGTAGGTGTAGCACTCATCAAAATTCGATTTTCAATTTTAAAACAAAAAAAATTATATGATACTAGGTGGTGTCAAAACGCTACCAAAAAACATTCGACTAAGTGACGCATCGATATACTTAAAATTTTATGTAACAAAAGGTTATAGAAGAAAACAAAATTTATTTAAAACTATAAGTATCAAATAATATATCATTTGACCCAACTTGTTATTTAATAAAAATATATATATTTAAACATAAATCAAAATAAGCACATCACGCACGGTGGTATATTCAAAATTTCACAAGCATTCTATTTTAAAAATTATGAGAGAAAAATAAAATAATAATATAAACACTATTTATAATTTGAAATTTTTAAAAGAATTCAATCATGCCATTCACTTATTTTAGTTTCTAAAATACATATATAAAATAAAAAAATCAATGTTGTAATTTAGTTAATTATTATAATTGTTTAGCTAACTAACCGGTTAATTAAATGTATTTAACTATATCCGATATAACTAAAATCATTCTTAAAAACATTTTTAACTAATATTATGTTTCAAACATATTTTCACCAACTCACTCACTCATTATTAATCCAATTGATATTAGTGATAATTATTTCTCAAATAGTTATCTTATTTAGCCATAATAAACTATTCTTGATAATTGTAAATCTAATAATTTTCACATCTTATTATTTATTCATGTAACAGACTATTTAAACTTGAAAACATCCATTGGTAATAATCACTTCTTAATGTGTAACCCTTCGGATTTTACCTCATTAGTACTAGTGTTGTCAAATGTCGTTATTTGGTCATATAGTTCTAATAACAAGATGTGCTTGATTTCTTGTATGCTTTTAGGCCTTAACAGGCCTGCCATGTGTTAGTTGATTAGTTTAGGTTATACACAAAACCACATTAATAGGTTATAACAAGTAATTTTGGCATGTTAAGACGTGTATTTACTTGTATACTTTTAAGCCATAAAGGTCTTATCATGTGTTAGTATGCTAGTATAAATTACATAACGTCTCATTAGGTTGTAATAAAACATTTTGGTGTAATACGCATGTGCATGAATACTTGAACACTTTTCGGATTAAGCTTAGTACGTAATCGTTAATCCAAGAACACTACCTTTGGACACCATGTAATTATAAGTCAATCAACGAGCACCTTTATTTCAGGATCACTTATTTAAGTTTTAAGATCCAAACCTAAACATACTAGTTATACCAAATTAACAATTATGTTATAATTAACCTATGTGAAAATACGAAGGTTTGGTCGGGCATGAAGGAAACCTATTGTAATTGTCGGGTATCTCACCGATCAGGGCTTACCGATGGAACATTTATATTTGCAAATGTGTTCATATGCATTTTGATGACAAGGTCATTGATCCCCTGATAATTACCGATGGAAGGATTTAGGTGGTAACTTGTCATCACGATACTCATTCTACCATAGCAATGTTCAGTTTTGTTAAAGGTTGAGATTAAACCCAATAGTTCACTGAAGTCTAAGTCAAGTTTGATACTAAGAAATGCAAATGTTATTAAGTTTTGAGTGCTAATGACAAGTTGGTCAAAGTTAGAGGTTTGTAGCTCAATAAAGTAGAGGGACTAATTCTGTACATTTGTAAGTTTGTTTGTTAGCCTAGTTATCAGCTATAATTTGGGAAACCTTGTAATAAGTTGTTTGATTGTATTCGTTTTTGTTCTTAGATTTTAATTTTGTAATAAACGAGTTCTTTTGATCATGCGTTCTTTCTTGAATTTCGTGTATTCGATTTCAAGTTTAACCATTACTACAATATGAGCCAGTGTGGTTAAAACAGACACAAATTGTTGTAAAGCCCCTACACATTTGGTGGACGCAAATCAATTTGGCGATCAGTGGCGTCTCTACAGTATAAACAACTAAAAACCGTTTTACGCCCCCAATTTTTAAGGGCCTCAAATTTAAAAAGGAAAAAAAAATACATTTATTTATATTTTAAGCTAAAATATATGTTATGATCTAATCAATATTTATGTTCTTATATAAAAAGAAATGATAACAAAATGATTAAAGGTTTATCAAGGTCGCTTTACAAAACTTGGTTCCTTTAGGTCGACTTATGAAACTTAATTCATCAAAAGTTTATCGACTATTCATGGCTAAATGTTCTTTTACGTTCATCAGCTCTAAACTATATTTTGCAATGCATTATCTAATCTACTACAAATATTGTCTGATCTAGATTTATGATTAATTATTTTAATTTACTATTGTTATTTTTTCAGTTTAATATAATGTTATCTCTTTTGATTTTAATTTGCAATTGCAATTGATTTTTGTTTTCGCATTAATATATTGTTGCATGTTTATTACTTAATTTGCCCTAAGTTGTTTTTTACCAATCTATAAATAGATTTCTTTACGTCGCTGGTTGAAAGCAAAGATATTTAAGAATAATATATAGACGAGGGCCTCAAATTTTTATTTCGCTTTAGACATCCAAAATTTTAGCCGGGCCTGTTGACGATGGTTAAACATATTGTAGTCGTCCCTCATATACTTAAGCTCATGCGTCTAATGCTCAAAATCATTTTGAAAAGCTCATATTAAATGATCAAATTTCATGATTTAAATGTTATCAATAACTTAATTATTATATTAATTATTTTTAAACCCAAAAGAAAATATAGAAGAAGTAGAAGAACAACATTTTGCTATTTATTTTTTTATTATCAACACAAACAGATAAAAACAAATATTTATTGAAAACAAGAATAAAAACACAAGCCCCTCCCGTTCAACTTTGAACCATTCTTTGTCGTACGTGCATGCTTCAGCTCTTGGAAGGTATAAATTATAAACTTAGTACCTCAAAACTCTTATTTTTTAACCCTGCAACAATGGAAATAACTGATAGCAAAGAGAAAGTTAGTCAAATATAAGTACATATAAAGATCACTAGTTATAAAAGAAGATTGCATGATGAAATTACTTAATTACCTTAAGAGTCTCCCCTTAATGGTAAGGAGGAGGTGGGGAGCTATAGATGTAATGTGGGGGTGGATATTTTTTCATCGGTGGCGGTGGAGGTGGGGGAGACTTGTACATGTAATGTTCCTTGGGTGGAGGTGGTGGTGGAGATTTGTATACGTAATGTTCCTTAGGTGGAGGAGGTGGTGGGGACTTGTGAACTGGTGGTGGTGGTGGTGGGGATTTATACACATAATGCTTCTTAGGTGGTGGTGGTGACTTGTAAACTGGGGGTGGAGGTGACTTGTAAACTGGGGGCGGTGGTGACTTGTATACATATGGTTTTTTAGGTGGTGGTGGTGACTTGTGGACTGGTGGAGGTGGTGGTGGTGACTTGTAAACATAATGATGCTTAGGTGGTGGTGGTGACTTGTAAGCTGGTGGAGGCGGTGGTGGTGACTTGTAAACATAATGATGTTTAGGTGGTGGTGGTGACTTGTGGATGGGTGGAGGCGGTGGTGGTGACTTGTAAACATAATGATGTTTAGGTGGTGGTGGTGACTTGTGGATGGGTGGAGGCGGTGGTGGTGACTTGTAAACATAATGATGTTTAGGCGGTGGCGGTGGTGGTGACTTGTGGACTGGTGGAGGCGGTGGAGGTGACTTGTAAACATAATGATGCTTAGGTGGTGGTGGTGACTTGTGAACTGGTGGAGGCGGTGGTGGTGACTTGTAAACATAATGATGCTTAGGTGGTGGTGGTGACTTGTGAACTGGTGGAGGCGGTGGTGGTGACTTGTGAACTGGTGGAGGCGGTGGTGGTGACTTGTAAACATAATGATGCTTAGGCGGTGGTGGTGGTGACTTATGGACTGGAGGGGGTGGTGGTGACTTGTAAATGTAATGATGCTTAGGTGGTGGTGGTGACTTGGGAACATAGTGATGCTTAGGTGGTGGTGGTGACTTATAGACTAGTGGAGGCGGTGGTGGTGACTTGTAAATGTAATGATGCTTAGGTGGTGGTGGTGGTGGAGATTTCTTAGATGGCGGTGGTGGAGATGAGTAAGGGTAGTTGGCGGTGGTTAATGACGGTAAGCTTAAAGAAACAACTACCGCTACAAGAGTGATTAGAAGGGTTGTCATTGAAGACATCTTCGTATTAGTTCCCATTTCTACTCAGAAGTGGGATCTGAGTTGAGTTAAGAGGAGATCTCTCAATCCTTTATATAAGAAAAATAAAACTTTTTATTAAATTTAAATTAATAATATTGGTTAATTAAACTAAAGTTTCGTTGAAAATTATTCTACCAACTACAATAAAATAATATATACATGTATACGAATGACCATCCATGCATCCTAAGCCGTCCTATAGTCACACCCTTGAATAATTTAGCGTTTGAGTAGTTTTGTATTTAATAAGACTTTTTTTCTTCTAAATTGTTAATTAATCATTTTTATAATCACGAACTTACTACATACACTTCTCTTGTGTAGCTACTTCTAGTGGCGAACCAATTGTGTAAAAAACAATTTACAATTATGTCAAATCAACTACACATTATACAAAAAGAGGTATAAGTATAATACACGACCGCACATAAGCATATACATACGAACATGAGAAAAAAAACTTACTATAAACTGGTTGAAATTTTGTTCACTATACACTCGAGCATAACGGTTATGAACACCTGAATATTTCATCATAATATTTCATCATAAGCCTATTTTAAGTAATTTATCAAATCGTATACCCATTTTATTTTTACTTTTTCCTATTTTCCTTTGATAGAAACAATATGTATTTGTGTTGATGTTCATGTTGTTATATTAACTACGTGAAAAAATTTTATTTTTCATCTTTTATTCATATGGTATTTGATCAAGAACCGTAAAACTAATTTTACTTGGGATGAGTGGTTTAGAAATCCTTTTCTTATGATGTAATTGCTTTTCGTTGAGTCTGGTACTTTGCCGGACTTTTCTTAATAATATTTTGTTCTGCTTTTTTAAAAAAAAAAACTACGTGTAAAATAGGTGCTATTTTTCTATGATATATGATTTGATAATGAAGTTTTACTTGATAATTGAAGAAATAATAATGATATTAATTATATGAGTGAACGGCTTAATATAGTTTTACTCACTATTATCTAATAACACTAGTAAAATTTTATTCAATAAATTAATCAAATATTATTGTTCATATATAGACTGAAACCGTAACGCGAAATTTGATGGTATTAACAAATCTGGCATGCTTAATACAGAAAACCACTTGAATGAATATTCAAAGAACACTAGGCTATGAATGGCTAAAGTTGTTAAAGTTTGTATCTTTTTCACTTTAAAGTTAATAAAATTCAAATTCAAATCTATTATATTCATATTTTACTTTTCAAACAAGGTAATACTTATTAAGCTTTAACACCTCATTTCAGGTTATTTAAAGAAAAATAAAATAAAATGGAGATTTTTAAAAGAGAAAGAAAAAGATAAAATAAAATTTTATTTTGTGTTTTAGAGTTCGAAGAAAACAATAGAAAATAAAAGAAATTACGTGTTCCCGTATTAAGAGGAAAAGAAAATAAAAATATAATTTTGTTATTATATTATTTTAATCTTTTAATTAAACTCGCTAGATTGTAAAGACAAAAATAGTGAAATGGGAGATTCTAAAATATTTTCTTTTCTCTTTCTTCCGCTTCCTTCCGGTCTAAGAGGAAAATCGGGATTAAAGATTATTGAAAAAATATTTCTTTCATTTTATTTACATTTCGTTTCACTTTCTTCCACTTCATTAAAAAAGAAAAAACTCTAGAAACAAGTATTTTCTGCTTATTTTCTACTTCCTTCCATTTTTTTTAAAAAAATTTGAGAAGCATAAAGGTTAGATATTCTCCCATTGATTAAAAGAATTATATTTTGAATCATATATATGTTTGTATGGAATGTAGCATGAAACACACACAAATATAAGTGAGGTTTAATTATTAGCGCACAAACACTAAATTATATCAAGAACAAAAGTAAAAAACCTAAATCGTTAAGATATATTTGTATGTTATGTACATAAAAACTTATCAAACTATTGTGGTCAGATGTTTTTAAAATTTTAAAAGTTTAACTATGCATGACTTACGCATGTATATGTTTTACGTATAAAAACTTTTTCCATGTAGTTCTTTTAGTTTAATAATGAATTAATAAACATTATATTTTTATTTTTTTAATTTGAAAAATATTAAGATTTAAAACTTGAATAATTCATTTTGTTCTGTTTGTTCTTGCAATATATAACTCCCGTATAGATCCGTAAGTGACTTTCTCTTTTATATTCGACCCTTATTAGATTTAATATGAGCTACTTAGAAAAATTATTATGGTTTGATGTAAATTCTAGATTTCATCCCTACTCAAAATGTTTCTGGATTTAATCTTTATAATTCAATGTTTTATGCTTGAAAATTTAGACTGTTGTTATGTGATCCATTAACCTTAAGAACCAGCCATTAACTTCATTAATTTACCCTTGCTTTCACTCTAGTTTTCTAGATCTACCCAAATTTTTTATAAAGGTGTGCAACAGCAATCTAAGAAGCAAAAGAATCAACTTGAACAACATCTTGGAAAACAATGGATACATTAAGAAAAAGGGTATCAATTGAGTAATCAATTAACACTTCTATTATCTAATAAGCTTATGAAATATATCTTTTTTAATGAATTATTGTTTATGAAATATGATCTAGTTAATTTTTTACATTATAGATCTTAATTAATTTTTTATCAATTTAAATATAAAAATATCTCTATGGAAAAACCCTTAGGTAAGATCAAACTTTCTTAACAATCAGAAAACACATTTAGGCTAAAAAAACTAATAACTAATCTTAACAATCAAACTTTCTAATCAATAATTAAGATTAAATTATAGAAAAAAAATTTGAAAGTATTTTAGTTATAATCATTTTTGTTTATTTTCTTTCAAGTTTTTTATGTTTTTTCTAAAAGATCATAATTTTATATATGACTTTATCTTTCTAAAAAGTTACACCATAAAATAAAATTTTATCTTTAAGATGAATATACTAGGGTTAATAGTAGGACAGTGCACTTTGTCCCCTACATTGTACATAGTTACATACTTTCATTTGTCGAATCCTCGTCCAACTTATGTCATGAGGTCTGCTAAATTATGAAATCCCGGTCCATCCACCATCATTTAACCAAATCTTAAGGGCACGTAAGATAATAAGCATCAACTCATGCTTCCATACATCAAAGGGTATCGATTCAGGAAAGTGAAAGTGCAATTGAGTACATGTTACGGGAGAAAATATTACCAATAACATATTCTTGGCAATCAACAACCAGTTCTATGCAATAACTATGAGCACATGCATAATTGCATGCTTAGTTTGGCTAAGAACAGTGATGATTCAACTATGAATATAGTATCCTTTTAAGTAAGAAATCAAAAAAATTTTCTTTTTCAACTAAACATGATTTTTAGCATGTTATTTTGTTTTTTTTTTCCTGCTCATCAACATGTGTTTTTCGAAATTTAGTATTGTGTTTTCTAAATAATGAGTTAAACATAATGGTGAAATAACTGTGTTTTAATATTATGTTTTAAAACATGATGATATTTTTTCTATATATTACAGGTACAAATTATCGTTTGCGAGAAGCGACGAATAAACAACCGCACAACGTGCGAGTCATTTTTTCTTTTTTTATTATCTTTACGAACTTACAAATATTTGTGTGTTTTATTTTTATCAACGTTCAACCGTTATTTTTTAGCGGTTTAGTTTCTTTATATAATTTTTTAATTTAAACGTGATGATATATTTTTACTTATATTAGAGTTACGAATTATTGTTGGCAAAATGTGACGAAAAAACAACCGCAAGAACGTACGTGTCATAATTTTAGTCAAATTTAATTAGCTTTTGAATAAACAAATTATAAGGAAGATGAAAATAATGGATTATGGATAGCGGCATATTCCCTAAACGTTTTATTTTGCGGCAGTAAAAACACTAATTATTGATTCATGCGGGTCCACTAATAATGACCAAGAAATAAATAACATCAATATTAAGAAAAACAAGATAAAATCAATTAATGCATCTATTATCTAGTATCAATGATAAAAAATATTTTTCAGATTTTTTTTTTGTTTTGAACAGCATTTATTGAAACAGGACCTTAGCCAGAAGCTAAGACCAAAACATGACAAAATACAGCCAAGTGTTAAATCAAAAAATTACATTAATTTTGTCAACATAAATCCTTTAGTTTAACTCTATATCTAAGCTATGAAAAAGTGTGATACTTCACCTTGTCTAGCACCTCAATCACGGAAGAAATCTTCCCTTGAAAAATCTTTTCATTTCTTGATTCCCATATGAACCATAGCATAGCCATGACGACACCATAAAAGGCCTTCTTCTGTTTCACATGAATTGGCAATAAAAAAGGGATCTCGAGCAGCCCCGAAACAGAATGAAATTCCACTGGAAATTTACAACACCAATCTAAAATTAGAGCCCATACATATTTCGCGAACGGGTATTCCACAAACAAATGGTCTACCATTTCATAGGTTTCGTCACAAAAGACACAATCAGGAGAAATCATCACCAACCCCCTTTTTGAAAGACACTCCTTGGTAGGAATTTTGTTGAGCCTTAATCTCCATATGAAACAATTAACCTTCAAAGGGGCCCATGCTAGCCATTCGTGCGAAGACGAGCCCAAGGATAACCGCCTAATATCTAAAATATTTCTCAATGATTTCACCGAGAATTCTCCACTTTCATCCCCTACCCATATCCATTTATCCTCATTAGAATTCTCTTCGCCCCTTCAATCAAATCGGTTATAGAGCATGTAAGTGTGATACTTCTAACCCGGACGTTGGAGAATGCTTCCAGTTCGCTGCCAGAGTCGGAGTAGGGCCCAACCACAACACTCTTTCATTTACCTTGCACGCTTTTGAGACCTCCATATCAAAGAGCTCCGGAAAAAGCTTTTTTAATGGACCATTACCGCACCAGTTATCCAACCAGAAGCTACAATGTGCATCGTCTCCAATTTTAACTCTTATCAGATTGTCAAGTTCAATGTTATCCATGGAAAACTCTTTGTTTATAAAAAGTTTTGGGATATCACATGTTAATATATTAAAATAGATACATATAATTATGACATCATCCGGTTCTTAAATCCAGTCCGACCGATCCGACCACCAAACCAGTAAGGCGTCCGGTTCAACGTACAATCCGGTTTTGAAAACATTACTTTTGAACATAAAATCAAAAGAATCTTTTTTTGTCTTTTAATCATATGAAAGTTAAGAGAGGCTAAAATGAGAACCAGAAAAAATAATAACAGAGTTGTTACCTTAATAAAACCCCAAAAAAATATCATAAAAAAACAAGAACCCTTCTTGGTTGAAGTCTTCATTATTTCTTAACTTCTTGAGCATTCAACTTTTCTCATACCTAATTTTCTTTACAATGTTATTTATACTTCCGACTTCTTGCTTACATTATAAATATAGAGTTGTTCTTAGATTATAATCATTTATTTAATTATTTGTTTCATATGAAAGATAATTTGATTTCACTTAATTTTTTAATCATTTTTGTATATCTATTAAACCAAATCAATTTATAAGTATGATTATTGTAACCTAAAAAGGTTAAAGTAATAAAGTAGAAAAGAGATTATAAGTAAATATATTAATGTACCTAAAAAATAAATAAGAAACAATAATTAAAAAAAAATATTAGATTACAATGTTATAATAACCTCAAAACTAATGTCACATAATCGTCAGTAACTAGCAACACCAGAAAAAATCGTATTAAAAAAAAAAACAACAAAAATAAACCAAATGAAAGGTAGACGTAAAAACGTTAAACCACACATGTAAACGTAAAATCTTAAAAATAATAACAATATCAAACTCGGACATGCACATTGCGAAATTGAACCACACATGCACATTACGGCGTGTTAACTCTAAAAAATTAGACCGGAATGTAAAACAAAAAATTAAAAAAGATGAGAAGTATAAGGGACAAAAAAGGTTGAAACTAAAAAATTATAAAGGTTAAATTATAAAAAAAATATAAAAATATTGGGTTTAAAATAATATAATAAAAGAATTAAATAGCTGTACTACACGCATATAAACGTATACACATAACTTGGAAATTAGATTATATAGGATTCTTAGGATAAAAAAGTTTAAAAAAAAAAAAAAAAAAAAAAAAAAAAAACTAAAGACGTCGTTTATGAGATTGCAGTCATATATTATGCATGTAAACTAACAACTTGTTTTAAGACTTGAAATTTTCAAACTCATCATCATCTATGGTGATTTTAACTTCAGATCATGTTAACAAACTCCTTTATGTACTAAAAAAAACTAATCATTTAGTAGAGATTTTACATTATAGATGAACGGTTTTGAATTTAAACCCAGACATAATATAATATGAACTAATTTAAGAGTACAAGTAATATAGATTTGTCGTAAAAAAAACTAATAATGTTCTTTTATTTAAAGTACCGAACACTACAATCATTAGGCTATCAGTAGTGGTGCGTAATTTCCCCCTTCAACATTTATAGGGGCGTGATTCGAATTTCCATGAGAGGTGTCGCGGAGGAGTGGGAGAAAAGAGATGGTGGAGTATTTGATAAAGTGTGTTGCTTTACGTACCCCTCTTTGATACATTTTTATTTCCTATACTCTTAATTTTAAATTTTGAGATAAATGCAATTTAACCTTTTTTTTTTCTTTTTGTCTTTTTTATGTTAATTTGTTCTTTGTAATATCCACAAATTCAAAATTTTAAATTTATTTAAACTCTTGAAATAATTTAAAATATTTTTCTACAGGAATTACATCTTTATTAATACATATTTTTAGAAAATATCTTTTAATAAAATAATCAATTAAGCTTTGGCATAATACTTTATATTTATTTAAACACAATAATATAATTGCAAAAGCTTTGGCATAATACTTTATATTTATTTAAACCCAATAATATAATTGCAAAAAGGATATTACATTGCAATATAATAGGTTATTTTAAATTGAATACCATAAGTATAGTTACATCATGATTGTAATTTGTTTGAAGTTGATGGCATATGATAAGCTTGCTTCATTCAATGTTTGCGTTTTTTATTTTTCTGTTTTTGTTTGGTTTTTTATTAAATAAAACTCATTTTTAACTAATATTTACATAATATGTATGATTTTTTAGCGGTTTTGTTTTCTTTTAACAAAAATTCAGATGTTATTGTCATTTTTTTATGGATTCGTTTTCTTATATAAACATAGGATATTGTTATCACGTCGATGCCACGACAATAGGCTTATTTTTCTTGAAGTTTCGATGTGAACCTTTTAACTAGTTTATCTTATTACTATAATAAAAGAGTAACTATAATAGATACATGACATTATTACATTTCACATCACCAAAATTTTCTCTGTTCTCTCTACTATTAATATCACATTAATTACTAATAATAAATTAATAAATATATCTTTTTATTAAGATTGTTTTTAAATAATTAAATATTTATAAAATAAGAAATTTTTATAAAACATGTATCAATCCTCTACTTATCATGAATCAATCCTCTACTTATCATGAATCAATACAATGACCCGTACAACAACCCTTTCAACCAAGTTTCTTACAAACTAAACCAAACAATCGACCTGACCAAATGCACTAAAATATATCCGACCTACGACTGTTGGACTGCTAGCAACATATTAACTCTCCGTCAATGGCTTATAATCCCATAATAATTATGAAACAAATTTCATTAGTGTTTTGTATGTTTGTTTTTCTTGTTGATTGAGTCTGTGCTTTTTATATTAGGGTTTGTTGGAATTTTTGGTTTGGTAATTAAATCTAATATCTTTGACACTCTTTATAGAAATGATATGGTTCAAATCCTAACAAGTATTTAGTAAGACGGTCTTTAAAAGATAAAAAAAAAAAAAAAAAAAAAAAAAAAAAAAAAAAAAAACTTAATGTTCAAAAAGTAGGTACGGGAACCTCTCCTTAAGAGTGAAAACATAATGTATGTATCATCTTGATAGATAAGAGAAACATTCAGATAAAAGAGATCATTGCATTACTACCTATGCTTGTGGGTGTGTCGAATGCGATTGCTTAGATCCCAAGTCTGTATAATATGTTCCAAGAAATTATCTCAATTGTGATCCTGACACTAGGAGAGAGCGCATGTCATTTTCATAAAATTGTAAGGGCGAGTGAGGACAACAACTAGACGAGAGATGGTTGATCATGATGATGATGATAATAATAATAAGGGTTATTGGAATTTAATAATCCCAAGTTTCATTTATTGGCCGGGATTAATCTCAACTCAATAAACGTTTGCACACACTTCCAACTTTAAATTTATTTTCCTCCAACGATCTCTTACTAACTAATAGTTATCGTCGTTATTTTTTTTGATTAAATGGGGCCAACATTGAGCTATTTTTCAACTACGCCGCTGTCCAGCTTCCATCAAGTCCGTTTTTCGGTGATCTAGGCTCCAACATCAACTGAAATCTATCTCGAATGAGTTAACTCGTTCAGATCAGAAGGTGGAGATTAACAGTTTTTACGATGCAGAAGTTTCAGATTGACGTACCAAATGGTTGATTTCAACTTACTGACTAGTGTTTTGCCCATATAAACGGTACACGTTATCAAAAAACTAACGGTGTTAACTTTCAGCTAATAAGGGATCGTTGAAAAAAAATAATCTCAAAGTTGAAGGTATCTGTAAATAATTTTTGAGTTGTGATTAATAACGGCCAATAAATGATAACACTTGTTGTTTAATTAACTCTTGAAGTTAAAGAAAACATTGACTAAAACTTTTATATCGACATTATATATTATCTTATTTTTATCCATTTTTCTTTCGAATATAACTTGGTTGTCACACCTTTTTAGACTCAAATTAGTGGCTATTGGCGAGAACAGAAATACATTTTTCTTGATGTAAAATAATTGAAAGTATACATGTTCAATGATACTTATATAAACATTATAAAGAGGCTTTACGATTAGTTGAGAAATTACAAAAAGGTTCGATCGATACATTTTTCTTGAGACATAATGATAAACTTTTTTTTGTTCTACCTAAGTATGTGATAGGTCACACCCTGTTGCTCCTCATCATTTATCACTTCCAACCATTATTTAGAGATAAAAATATGCAGACAAGGTTGGCTTTGCTACGTGTCTAGAAATTTGATTTTTGACATCAGAACGAAACTGTAAAATATTAAAAACTAATTAATTAATTTGATCGAATGTACAAGGTTAATTATATCATAATACTAGGTTAGTATTTCGTGTATTACACTGGTTGAATATATAAATTATTAAATAATTAGTAAAAAAAATTTATGAATTATAAAACTATCCTTAAAGATAAAATATGATTATAATTACTTATAAATAGCTACATTAAGTAAATAAACAATAATATTTTTTTCTTAAACTTTAGTTTTATAAAAAAATTTATGGTTTGTAAATATTTTGTTTTAAGTAAAATGATTTTTTTAAAAAGTTTGTTGCTTTTTTGTTTTTAAAAAGTGTGTTTTTAATTTAAAATAAATAGATTTTCAATTTATTAAATTATATAATTTTTAATTTGAAAATGTTATGAGTAATATTATTAATATTCAATATTAGTTTTAATAATAGAGAGAAATGAGAAAGTTAGTTTGATGAGGCTTACGATTACGTCACATATTATCTTATTTTTTTCTTATTATAGATAGATTGATAGACAAACAGATAGATAGATATATAAATAGATAGGCTAGAAACCCATTTATTAAACGGATTATAGTTAGTAATAAACACAAAGATTTACAGTACGATATTTTAATATAAGATATGAATTTTATATACGTAATAGTCCAATAAAATAAAACCATTATATTATTTTTTTAACTCTCTTATCTAAATAGTTTCATTTTTGAACATTCGTATTAAGATTTTTTTATAAAAGAATTTATTTTTATAAAAATCTTGTTTATTAAAAACAATAGTTTGTAATTATTCTGGCTGTTTTAGTAAGATTGTTTTTAGAAAAGTTTATATTTTTTTATATTTTTTTAAAAAATAACAGATTTAAAATATTTTGTTTCAAAAAGGTTTAGTGTTTTTGAAAATTTCATATTATATAAAATTTTTTTATTATTAGTTCTATTTTAATTAAAAAAAATGTGATTTTTTATTTTCTTAATAAAATCTAAATTTAAAAATGATACATTGATTTTAAAAAATTTAATTGAGAGAGAGAAATATTTCAATTAATAAAATTGATCTTTAATAAGAGAGAGAAATTAGTTTTAATGTTTAAATTACTATAATACCCTTTTGGAGGGAAAAATGAGATGATAATGTCTAGAAGAATGACAAGTGTCAAAAAGGTAGGTTAAAAGAATGACATGTGGCTTTAGAAAGCTTGTTTTATTAGAATCTATAAATATTTGACATCAATTGTATTGTGTGTCGCAAATTTAAAACCATTGTTTTTTTAAACTCGAGAATCCTAATGTACTCCTAGGATCTTTTATTTTGTTGGAAACTAGAAAATATACCCGCGTGTTGCCCTGGCGGCGTACACAATATGATAAAGTATATACTACAATTGCCCCAACTCGTTTTCGAACTAATTTTTTGTCGAAATATAGAGTTACTCGAATTTATATCATAAGAAAAAAACATATTATATTTGACCTCAATCACTTTCAAATAAAATACACGTCAAAAAGTATACCAACTCAAAGTGTACATAAAAATTACCATGAAACCGTTTTATGTTTGACCCAGTTTGTGTCCGAAAAAAATTTATGTCAAACATAAACGAATTCGAATTTAGACAACACATACATAAAAATAAAGACGTAAGAAACTAGTTTTTTGAAATAACAATGTAAAAAAGGTAAACGAGACTTTAGAAACTCGAATAGGTAAAAGTGATAATTTTCAAAGTTATATAAAAAAGTTTAGGGGTAAAAGTTATCAAATCAAGAAACTTGAGGTGGGGTTTCAAAGAAATGAAAACAAAAGGCAGAAAGCTAAAAAAGTCACGCTGTTACCATGTTTAGAACATTTAAGAGAATGATTCCAAGACCACTGGACTAAGAAGAAAGCAATGATTTTAGTTTGCACAAAACAGCATATGACAAAAAGTTGACATTGAATAAAAAATTATATATCCACCGACCTTTGTAATTGTGGTATAGTAATATGTACACACACTCTAAATCGTCAACAATCCGTAAGAATAGTGGGTGACAACAAAAACGTGCCGAAAAGTCTTAGGGGCCGTTTGGTTTACAGAATGTTTTGCCAAGTAATTGGAATTGGAAATAGAATTAGAATTGGAACGTTGCTGAAGTTGACAATGTGTTTGGTTGGTCAATTTTAAGTGAAATTGGAATTTTAATTTTGAACATTCCATTAGATTGTTAAACATTCTATAGGTAAGTGGAAGGAATGTGAATTCCATTGAATGAGGGAAATTTTTCAATTCCAATTTCATCCGTTGACCAGCCAAACATGATATTAGATGAAAAATTTTCTAATTCCAATTCTAATTTTCTGATAATTCTGTGAACCAAACGTCCCCTTAGCATTATATCATTGATTTTGAAAAAATAATCATTTACTAAACTACTATAAGCAACGTACCTCTTGATTAAATGGAGCTAGCTTGTTGAGTAAGTGTATATAGCTAACGGTTATATCCCTCGAAACCACCGGCCACCACTCCAACGACTACCTCTCATCTCACACTTGTCAAACCCACAACAACCCTTGACGCCCCTTTAATGCCACCATGACGTGTACGTAGACGTTAGCTCAGTAGACAGAGTTCAAAAATATTAGAGGTGCAAACGAGCCGAGCCAAGCCCGAGCTCGTATAGGCTCGAGCTCGGCTCGTTTTGGTGTAAGAGAGCTCGAGCTGGAGCTCGGTTTGTCAAATACTTTTTCAAGCTCGAGCTCTGCTCGGGCTCGGCTTGTTTATTATTTAGTTATTATTTTTTAATATTTTTATATTTAATTTTATATATAATTATAATTATATATTTTATATATAACATTATACATATTATGTAATTGTTTTATATAATTTTATATATAATAAAAATTATTTACATAAACATTTTTAATAAATTAAATAAAAAAATATAAGTAAAAAAGCTCGTTTAGGCTCGCGAGCCGGCTTGAGCTAGATAAGACTTGTCTTGTTTCGAGTTTTTTATCGATCCGATCTCGAATAGCTTGACAGAAGCTCGGCTCGTTTGCACGCTAAAAAATATATATTTGTTTGATAAGTTGGTCAAATCATTTAGAATTTCTTTTACCTTTTTGAATTTTTTTGTTCCCAAATGAAGCATGTCGTCTTAGTGAAGTTTTATCTACTGTGTAATTAATCTCTTGACCATTTTTTTTAATTTTATTATTATTTTGCATTTTATTTTTTTCTAAATAAAGAATATCATCACAATTCAGTTTTTTTCCTTAAAATTATCTTTAGCTACCCATTATAGCATTCACAGTAGGTTTCTTATTTTTATATGAGTGTGTGCCTTATATTTTAGAGGATGGTTGTTAGTTGTTGTGAATGAAAGAGTGGGAATATTTATAGGGATTGTACCGTGATTCCCCATATTTGAATAAACACGGTATAATACCCATAAATTTTTTAATATTTTTAAAAGATGTTGTGAGTGGATAAGAGAAAAAATAATAAAAAAGATATTAAAAAGTATTATTTAATTAAAAAAAATAGTAAAAAAATAGTGTTTTTAATGTAAATATAAGGATGAGTTTAAAAAAGGTAGTGTGAATGCTCTTAATTGACGTGAACTTGGTTACTTTTGCATTACTTGAGTGAGAGTATCCTTTGACTTGTTAAGTTGGACTATCAATTTCTTAAAAAGATTGCAACTTTTTTACTTAAAAACCTGAAACAAGTTACAACTCTTTTTCTTTTTCTTTGTGTTTTCTGTTTCCACCTGTGGAAATGTAATTGGTAGCTTTTTATTATTGCTTCTATATTAAATTACTTTTAGTTTTCCTTTTTCCTTAACCACACACAAATACTAACATCCGATGTCAAAACAATTAGCACACCATTACACAATACTCACAAACCTGATTTAAGAAAGTAATTATCTTATAGGGTACAGGTAGTGTCATCTGTGATTGTTTATCATAAAAATGATACAAGTTTAAATTTCGAGTTTAAATTTTTATAAATTAAGATTAGATGATACTTTGAAGTAAAAAAAATATTGCTAAAAAAGTAGTTTAGATAGATAAGTTATGATTGTTTTCATTATAATACATAATTTAACTTAAAATTTTTATGTTAAAAACAATTAATAAGTAAATAATATCGCTGTTGGAATTTATAAATATATATGTTAAGAAACAAATTGTTTAAATCATTGTTTCAAAGTTTTAAAATATTTATAAGTCTTATTATATAAACAATATTTGCTAAGTTAATTAAGTAATTTAAGTATATGAAAGTTTAAAGTTAACCTAACATTGGTAGATGTTATACATGTAATTATACATAAAAACATACAATTATTATTACATTTTAGTTTATATTTATAAGCAACTTATAGGAATTTTGATACCCAATTGAATAGTTATAACCATCATAGGAAATAACAAGGGAACGAATGCTAAGAAAGCAAAACACTAAGGAATTGATGAGATCTAGATTGACATGGAAATCAAGACAAGACTGTTGATATTGAAAACCATGATGGATCGTCAAGCTTACTAGTAACTTTTCGCGATGAAAGGGGAATTCAAAAACCCTAATGAATGTCATTCGGGTTAGGACCACTAGATTTACCACTGTAACTCAAACTTACAGTGTGACGTAGCTTGTTGTGGACTTTTAGTTGGATTAATGGGTTATCGCAATAAATATATAAGGGTTAACATTTGATCATTATCCTATATATATACACATATATATAATGTGAGTTACTTTTTCATACAGAAAATGTCACATACATAGCAATTTTATATAAGATAGTACTTTTACTGGTTTGGTTTTTGTACTAGTCTTACATGGTCGTTTTTTGGTTTCTTTAAATCATTAATCGTGGTTTGTTTAGAAAAGGTCATGAAACTAGTTTAAGTATACATGATGTAAAAAGCCTCACTTTTAAATTAATTTATTTTTGTTAACAATTCCTATAGTTTCTTTGTACCCTTACACATGGTCAAACAAAACCGTCATTTACTTTCAATTCCGTTCATTCACTGCGATTGAGCACTAATCCCTCTTCCCCTTTCTCTTGTCGGTTGTTAAAAGCTCAATAACAATCAAGATGGTAATTTGTTATGACAATTTCTCTATTAACTTTCTCCAGTCTATGCAAATCATCACCGAAAGCTACCTCCGATGATCATAAAACTCTAACCTACATTTATAAAACAAAACCTCCCTAAAATCTAGGTAATAAGTGATTTCCGATTACAAATATCACCCATGCTTTCACTAATCTTGTTGGGATAATATAATTATCTTAAAGACTTTTGTAATATACGTAATTGTTTTCTTTCATTCAATTTTTTCAATATTTATATTTTGATTTTTTAATTTACATCATAACGCACCGAACCGATACCGACTACAATCGAATTCCCCAAAAATCGCGCAACAGCCGTACCGCCGCAACGCGTGGGCATTTACACTAGTTAATAATTATATAAATAAGTTTAGCTTTTTAAAATCTAAATAAGTTTAGTTGATTTGTTTATCAAGTTGTTTCTTATTTGAAGTATGAGTCGGCTAGGAAATCTTTTAGTACAAATATTTAGGTTGGATCATTTGTTTTTAGCAATACAACTTTGGCAGAATTATTTGAATAGAGGAATCGAACAAAGATTTGTTCAACAATAGTCTGTCATTTCTTCGAATTGCTTATGTATGCCAGGCTAATAGTTCAACATAATAAATTAAGTTTTTTAATTTCTAGTTCATTACATCGAATATGGATTCTAGCTAGTTCGTTCCACACCATAAGAATCTAACACTATAGGAATGATGGCTATAGCAACAACAGCTATAGTTGGGACACGCCAACTTATAGACTAGAAAATAATTATTTAAACTTTTTAAATTGATAGTTTATTTACTCCGAGTTTATATTAACAGGGTACTTATCATCGCTACAGACTCATCTATAGTGACAACACATATCCCAACGACATTATACAACTACAGCTATAGCAATGAAATGCCGTTGCCATATATATAGGTGCACATGTCTTATAGTGATATGTCTTCGGAAAAACCCTAGCTTCTTTAATTCTTCACTATATATAGGCTCTCTTTCTTATAGTGAAACGTACATAAACACATGAATCATTAATGTGAAGTTGTATATATTTTGAATACATGTAACTCTAAATAAAAGAAAAAAACGTACCCAATACTAGATTTATATTCTGTTTTACACATAGTCCGACGGAGTGATCTAAACACTTTAGCATACATTTTATGCATAAAATTTTTTTCAACGGTTTGAACCATTACCTTAAACCCTAAACAAAGGTTCAAAATTATTATGCATGAGTTTGATAAGTTGGTGCACTCATCTAGAATTTATTTTATTTTTAAATTTTTATTATTTCTAAATGAAGAATTTCGTCTTAGTTAAGTATTTTCAATTGCTTAATTAATCGCTAAACATTTACTTAATTATTATTATTTTACCATTCTTTTTCTAAATAAAGAATAACGTCTCAATTCAGTTTTTGCCTTAGAATTATCTCTATGTTACCTAATAATTGACTTGAACCTAATTACTTTTGCATACAAAAGACAATGCATGCAAGTCGATCAATCAAACCCTAACTAAGTAACTATTCCACTTAACTATTCATTTATAAACTAGTTACCATATAATAATTCTACGAGTCATATAGAAAGTAGTTTTAAAAATGTTATGTTGGGTTAATTATCGAGACATAATAACTACTAAGTTATACTAACAAATGTCCATATTTATGGCATAAAATTTGTATAATTGCTACTTAATGTTTTAAATCAATGTATTTGTGAAAGAATCAATAGCATGTATTCATACACACATATTCACACGGAATATCACAATCATTTTTCTTGAAATAATATTATTACGCATATACAAAAATATGTTATTTCATGTATATGTATAAACTCATATGTAAGCGTAAAAAAATTATTACTAGTATAAGTTACACTTATATCTGTAAATATTTACAAGATGTAAGTACTTACACCTGTCATAACTTTTTTACACTAGTGAATTTACACATATATACATAAAAAGAACATAACGTTATATATGTATAACGATATTACTTTAATAAAAAAATAATTTTGATTGATCTTTAAAATTAACACGGTTATCGTAATAATAGAATGTTAATATTTGATCTTTACTCTATATACATATATATATATACATATATATATATACTAATAAATAAAAATAAATCCGGACACTTGTCATTATTTTAGGTAATCTAATAATTGGTTTTCCCGCTTCTCTCTACTTAATTATAAATGTTATAATTGATATTTATTAATTAATAATTATCCATAATTAAAATTTCAAATATGTTCACTTCAAATTTTCAAATATGTAATACATGGGTTTATTCAATCCGTATAATACACAATATTTAATACATAACTTTTTATATTATTAATCATGTAACTGTAAATTTATTTAGCATGTGTATTACACAGGATTGTAACCTAGTATATATATAAAATAAAAAACTAACTGAAAATGTCACATGACACTCTAATTTCACCCCTTAAAATAATGATCCCGTCTAAATTAATATATTATTTTAGTCAACTCTTTTATTTTAATAAACTAAATTAATAATTTATTGAGTTAATTTCAATTTTACTCCCTAAGGTTTGACAAAAATAACTATTTTCATCCAAAATATTAAAAACATCAATTTGCCTTCAAAAGTTTTATTAGTTGTTTTAATTTTAGTCCAAAAGTTTTATTATTTTGGATTCAAGTTGAAACAATAATGAAACTTTTGGACTAAAACTGAAACAAATTATGAAACATTTGGAGGTAAATTAATGTTTTCAATCTTTTGGAGAAAAATTGTTATTTTTGTCAAATCTTAAGGAGCAAAAATGAACTTAACTCTAATTTATTTTAGTTTTTGTATATTGATCTTTGAATTTAAAATTTTTATTATTACCAATGAAATTGTTTAATCATATCATTTTGAATTACACATATTTTGGTGGCAAAATCATATTCGATTAAAAAATTAAAAAGAAAAAAAATACTTATTGATATATTTATATATTTTGGGTTAATTTAATTTTGAGATGGTTGTTTTTAATTTTACAAAAATCAACTGTGTGCTATATTTACACAGATCAACTGTGTGTTATATTATATAAATAAGCATTCAAAAGTTTATAAATTATAAGGGTAACTTTTCATTTAAAAGTTGTATTGTTTTCATATTTTTCAAATTGTGTAATCCACGAGTTTCTAGCTTGGTATAATACCATTCATTCAAATGAAAGGCTTAAGAAATCATGAATAAGTGAAAGGACTTTATTGAATGGAATGAAATCACCAAACAATGAACATGAAATATTTAAGATACATTATCTTATTTTAATCAAGTTTTCTCAGTGTTACCAGTTTTTTCCAAAAGCATAACCACTCAAGTTTCAAATACGGTTTCAATCTTTTGAAACTTTTTATCAATGTAACAATGTTATTTTCTAATAAAATTATTGACCTTCATTAAAATATATATAACCTTGATTACTATTTAATGATTATGTTTTTCAAGTTTAACATACATAAGAGGTGATTGTAGAGTAAAAATTCACTAAATAATTATAACCGAACTACATAAATGTATCAGTTAAAAAACTTTGAAAATCATAACAACTAAATATAAGTAACTAAGATGCATGCATATATCTTGCATTACCAAACTTAATTAAAAAATTGTATCATTTATTAAAAGTTTCACGAGATTAGAATATGAAAGTTTTCAAAAACATCTTACGTTACCTTACTAAGTTATAACCTTCGGGTTTAAAGTATCTAATTCCACCACTAAGTATAGTAGGGTTTTTTATTTTAAAAAAATTCAGTAGGGTTTTTTTATTTTATGATTAATTTGGTTGGTGGTTTGAGTTTACTTTACTTTATATATAATCTTAATGTAATTTATTAGCATTTCAAAGGGCATATATGGAAGAGTTTTACCTATATAAAGGGTGGAGATGGCTGCTTAAAATCATAACTTCGATCCAGTTCTTTAGTAGAAATGGGAACAAAATGGAATATGCCTCCAATAGCCACCCTTGTAATCACACTAATGGTGGTTACTATTTCCTTAAGTTTGCCTTCACTGACCACCGCCTACTACCTTTACCCTTACCCCTACCCCTACTCATCTTCACCACCAAATGAGCATTATAACTACAAGTCACCATCACCTCCACCAAAAGAGTACTATGAACACAAGTCTCCGCCACCACCGCCACCACCGCCACCAAAGGAACATTACGAATACAAGTCTCCACCACCGCCACCACCAAAGGAACATTATGACTACAAGTCACCACCTCCTTCTCCAAATAAATATTATGAACAAAAGTCACCGCCTCCTCCTCCAAAGAAATACTATGAATACAAGTCGCCACCTCCTCCAGCAAAAGAAGATTATGAATACAAGTCACCACCTCCTCACGCAAAGGAAGATTATAAATACAAGTCCCCACCGCCACAGCCAAAGAACGAATATGAATACAAGTCACCACCTCCTCACCCAAAGGAGGATTATGAATACAAGTCCCCACCACCTCACCCAAAGAAAGATTATGAATACAAATCCCCACCGCCACCACCAAAGAAAGAATATGAATACAAGTCACCACCTCCTCACCCAAAGAAAGATTATGAATACAAATCCCCACCGCCACCACCAATGAAAGAATATGAATACAAGTCACCACCTCCTCACCCAAAGGAAGATTATGAATACAAGTCCCAACAACCACCGCCAAAAAAAGAATATGAATACAAGTCGCCACCTCCTCACCCAAAGGAAGATTATGAATACAATTCCCCACCGCCAAAGAAAGAATATGAATACAAGTCACCGCCTCCTCACCCAAAGAAAGATTATGAATACAAGTCCCCACCACCACCACCGAAAAAAGAATATGAATACAAGTCACCACCTCCTCACCCAAAGAAAGATTATGAATTCAAATCCCCACCTCCTCCTCCAAAGAAATACTATGAATACAAGTCACCACCTCCTCACCCAAAGAAAAATTATGGATACAAGTCCCCACCGCCACCGCCAAAGGAAGAATATGAATACAAGTCACCACCTCCTCACCCAAAGAAAGATTATGAATACAACTCCCCACCGCCACCACCAAAGAAAGAATATGAATACAAGTCACCACCTCATTCAAAGAAAGATTATGAATACAAATCTCCACAACCTACACCAAAGAAAGAATATGAATACAAGTCACCACCTCCTCACTCAAAGAAAGATTATGAATACAAATCTCCACCGCCTACACCAAAGAAAGAATATGAATACAAGTCACCATCACCACCTCCACCAAAGAAATATTATGAATACAAGTCGCCGCCACCACCACCGCCAAAGAAGTATCATGAATACATGTCAGCACCACCACCAAATGAACATTACATGTACAAATACCCACCTCCTCCATCACCACACTACTATTACAGTTCACCTCAATATTGATGGATCATCACCATGTTTAAGGTAATTACTCTCATGTATGAAAGTATTTAAATACATATAACTTTCTTTTCTATTAATATTTTACTAATTTCAGGTTTCATTTCTTTCAATTCTTACAGGGTTAAAGAAATAACTAAATAAAAGAGTTGATCCAATGGGACTATTTTAGACCTGCAACTCTGCAATAATATGGATACTATAGCCTTGAGAAAGATTAAATAAATGGTTACATATATTATACTATATGTGCTTGTATTTTTATGTATGATAATATATATACTTGTTGAACCAGTGTTTTTCATGTTTGTTATTTTTATTTCTTCATTTTCCAATTGGTGCATGTTAGTAATGAAGATAACTTTTTAGTGTGTCCACTACTTATTGCAAACATGTGGTATTGAATTGCATTGGCGTGAAATGTTTCAAATGATAAACAAACGGAGTAACATACAAAACATAAGATCTACATAGATTAAAACATTAATGCGCGCCGTCGGTCTATCTATATTGATAATGCCAAAACAAATGTCCAAAATATTAATTACAGAAATATAATTGAAATTTTAAGCGCTTTTTAATTATGGGTGGTATGCTAAAATCATCCTATTTTTATATACTAAACTAGAATGGGTGAATGCAACAAAAGCTAACCGGTTATTATTCTTTTTACATTTATATTTATTTTCATTTTTAGGGTGATTTTATATTTTTATATTTAAACCCCAATGAACGAAGATGATGATGAAACGAGTTACATATATGTAACCTATAATTGTATACATGGTAACACTGATTTTTACAAATTGTTGTTATAACTTATAAATATGATCTTCATTTCAATTATATATATCTATATATATATATATATATATAGTAAGAAAGTTACAAACTTTCGCTTGGTCTTTAATTGGTTTCATGTTCCCATACACTAGACTCTAGTGTGCAACTTAGTGGTATAGCTAGGATGAATAATGTGTCTACTCCCTCACAAAAATATTTTCATAACGGATTCATGAAACCCACCGTTAGGTTTCTCTTGTAACCATCTATCCTTACATACAAGGTTATTAATCACCATCTAAGTGTAACCATCAGCATTATCTGACATTTGATTATATACACATACTTATAAATACAAATTACGTACACGTACATACTAATTATATACACATATATAAACATACATAAAAATCACACAAACAAATAACACACATATATACTCGTTAGGCGCGGTGGTTGGAATGGTGGTTGTCGGTTGATAGGTAAACCAATACAGTGCTCAAGAATAAGAAATGACATGTTCCTTCATTAGTGGTGGTTAGGCATCAAAGCTGATACTAAGGGAGGTCATTCTTGTGGTGACCGCTCATGAAATGGTTGACGAGAGTCTAGGAATGAGCTGATGGATCGAGTGAAATCAAGTAGATTGTTGTTCTATTTCGACCTAAAATCACCGATGGATATAACATCGCTAGCATGTATTTTAATCCATCATGAATCTATTAGGTATTACGGTGGCCTTATAATAGCAAGTATTTTTTGGCCTTATGGTCCTTGTGATGTTTAAGTTAATTATTTTATGCTGCATGAAGTTACATTAAGTTATAATAAGTCATCTTGGAATGTAAAGACATATGTATGATAAGAGGTTTTTTTGGTCCTTAATAGGCTTTATCATCTGTTAGTGGATGGTATAGGTTACACATAATCATATTAAGTTATAATAAGTCTTTTTGGTGTGTTACGACATGTGTAGGTATAGCACTCATCAAAATTCGATTTTCAATTTTAAAACTAAAAAAAATTTATATGATACAAGGTAAACATTCGACTAAATGACGCATCGGTATAATTAAAATTTTATGTAACAAAAGGTTATAGAAGAAAAAAAAATTGTATTTAAAACTAAAAGTATCAAAAATATATCATTCGACCCGACTTGTTATTTAATAAAATATATACATATATTTAAACGTAAATTAAAATAAGCACATCACGATGGTATATTCAAAATTTCACAAAGTATTATATTTTAAAAATTATGAGAGAAAAATAAAATAATATAAAATATATTTATAATTTGAAATTTTTAAAGGAATTCAATCATGCTATTCACTTATTTTAGTTTCTAAAATACATATATAAAATAAAGACATCAATGTTATAATTTAGTTAATTATTATAATTATTATAATTGTTTAGCTAACTAACCAGTTAATTAAATGTATTTAACTTTATCCGATATAACTAAAACCATTCTTAAAAACATTTTTAACTAATATTATGTTTCAAACATATTGTCACCAACTCACCACACTCATTATTAATCCACTTGATATTAGTGATAATTATTTATCAAATAGTTATCTTATTTAGCCATAAACTGTTCTTGATAATTGTTAATCTAATAATTTTCACGTCTTATTATTTATTAATGTAGCAGACTATTTAAACCTTGAAAACATCCATTGATAATAATCACTTTTTAATGTGTATCCACTCGGATCTTACCTCATTAACTAGTGTTGTCAAATGTTGTTATTTGGGCATATAGTTCTAATAACAAGATGTGTTTGATTACTTGTATACTTTTAGGTCTTAACAGACCTGCCATGTGTTAGTTGATTAGTTTAGGTTATACACAAAACCACATTAATAGGTTATAACAAGTAATTTTAGTATGTTAAGACGTGTATTTACTAGTATACTTTTAAGTCTTAAAGGTCTTATCATGTGTTAGTATGCTAGTATAAATTACATAACGTCTCATTAGGTTGTAATAAAACATTTTGGTGTAATACGCATGTGCATGAATACTTGAACACTTTTCGGATTAAGATTAGTACGTAATCGTTAATCCAAGAACACTACCTTTGGACAGCATGTAATTATAAGTCAATCAACGGGCACCTTTATTTCAGGATCACTTATTTAAGTTTTAGTATCCAAACCTAAACATACTAGTTATACCAAATTAACAATTAGGTTATAATTAACCTATGTGAAAATATGGAGGTTTCACTACTAGAAAACTGCTCTGTTTGCTACGCAAATTTGCAACGCCAAATTTTGTGTCGCAAATTCCAACACAATTGCGACACATATTCTACAAAAACTGAAACCCTATATTTTTATCAAACTTTCGACAAGAAAGCGACAAAATTTTATGAACTCCAGCTTTTGTCGCAAATGCGTAGCAAACTGCGACACAATGCTGACCCAAGTTAATTAAAATCGAATTAGTCAACAACTTCGTCGCAAATGGGTAGTGAAATAAAATTAAGGATGCTTATTAACTCTATTTTGTTTGTTTTCTTTTGTTGTTATTATTATTATTATGAAAAAACAAAAAATAAACACTAATAATCATAAATTGTGTCGCAAATGCGTAACAAGATTTGCTACAAGTTTGTGACGCTATATATTGTTTTTATCATGTTATTATTATTTTTGCTATTTATTCACACACACACGCAATATATATCATTATGATTATTACTATAATAATAAAATATTATTATTAATATTAACATTGCATATTAGTAATAATAATAATAATACATAGTATTACACGTAGTATTATTATCATTATTATTATTATTATTATTATTATTATTATTATTATTAAATGAAAATAACATTGCGTCGCAAATGTGTCATAACTTCCGACGCATTTGCGACAAAATACATATAAACATATAATATAAAATAAATAATTGTAGTAATAATAATAACAGCATAATACTTATAACAAATCAATAATATTAATAATAATAATAATAATAATAATAATAATAATAATAATAATAATAATAATAATAAAAGAGTTAGTAATAGTTATTATGTTTTTTTTATCATAATATTATTCTTATTATATTAATATTGTCATTTTTATATTTATGAGTGAGTGTGTCGCAAATGTGTCATAATAAGCGACTCACTTATGACGAGACATAAAGTTTGGTAAAAAATGTGTAGTAAGATGCTTTTTATGTCCTTCACAATTGACTTGTGTCGCAAAGGTGTCGCACTAAGCGACACATTTATGACAAAACAATCAGTTTGGTCACAAATATGTAGCAAATTGCTTCACATTTCATACACATTTCTGATAATGCTATGCCGTTTTTCGTTTTTTAATACATAAATGTTGTTTTTTTCCTCCTCTTTTTTCATATAACTTTATTACACACTAATTATATTTATTTTACAAGTTTGCACGTATTATACACTTACGTACCTATGTATACACTATCACGTCCCATTGCCATGAATAAACTTCAATTAGATTCCATGATTATATAAACATGAATGAATCTATTTGTGTACACTTTAAGACATACAACACACACACATTAACATAAACACATACACACACCAACCCTATCACACACATAAAAAAATACACATACAAATACAGATGGTAAATACATACACAAACACACGTGCCACATATATCTATACACACATAAAAATGTATTGTGATTTTAAAAACAATTACTAATATAAATAATAATATAGATATTAATAGTCCTTAACAATAATAAAGTGATATTATTAATATCACTCAAAACAATAATTAATTTTAAGTAATTTAAATTAATGAAAGTTAAAACGTGTGTCACAAATATGTAGAATTTTATGACACATTTACGACGAAAGTAATATTAATAAATAATATTTTAAAAGCGTGTAGAAAAGTGAGACACATTTGCGACGAAAAATAATATTAATAACATAAAAAACCAAAATACGTACATATTAATAAGCCTGTCGCAAATGGGTAGAAGAGCGTGACACATTTGCGACGGAAAATAATACTAATAATATAAAATACCAAATACGTACAACTAGAAAGTCTGTCGCAAATGCGTAGGAAAAATGCGACGCATTTGCGACAAAATGTAATATTACTAGTAAAAAGACCTAAGTGGGATCATTTTCACAAAACCTATTCAACACCGCCGCTTTAAACCCTAATCCAATGCTCACACTCTCTGGGAATCGATGGCAGCTTCAACCATCGCCGCTTCCATTCGCCGTTGCTATCACGGCCGTCGTACACACAGGTGAACTTATATTTGTCTTCATCTTCCTCAATTGCCTTCTCTGTGTAGACTTGCATCCGGCTCCATCCGTGCCGCCACCACCGATTGCGATCGTTCACCTTGAGACGAAGGTGAAGGAAAATTGTCGCTAGCGGCTAGGATGTAGCCGGTAAGAAAGCTTTCAGATGAGTTTGAACTGGTTGCGAATACCAAGAAAAGCTCGGCGAGAAGCTTCGGTGGTGGTGAGTATATGCTTCTTTTAATTCATTGTTTATGGAGTTTTTTTATTTCCATTGTTGTGTCAAAATTCAGTTTCAAATGGGATCTTTTATGTTTGTAGTTCTTGGTACTTCCATGATGTGTTGATTTTGGAAGAACCTAAATCAATTTTGGCGATGATCAAATTTGGAGTTAAACATGAGTTTTCAAGAATTTTGAATACATAGAGAAATAACAATTTTCTTATAGATCTTTAATCTTTTATCAATTTATATTACCATGTTTGTAATCATGCACTTTTAATAATTATTAAGAAAATATGTTTGAATGCTCCTTATAATTTGAAAGTCAAGAATGTGTTTTGGTTCAACACATATATTGACTGCAAAATTCTATGAGTAGAGGTGAGGTATAACCAATATGTCTATACTATCTCTTAGATTTTAATATATTTTGGATGTTATGTAATAAAACAAATTATGTTCTCAGTTACTCCTTCAAATAAACTACTTTCAGTTAAGATTTATGTTGTTCCTAAATATGAAATGTACTCCTAGCTGAAATGTTCAATTCTAATTTTAATAGGTATTGGATGTTTAAATTTCGAGCAGTTTAAAATATGTATCAAACTAATCAAGCAAAATGTGATTGCAGGTTGCTGCTCTTTGCATTAATAGGTGAAGAGTGAAGATATAAGTAAGCTACAAAGTCCTACATGAGTCCCCAATGAAGCTTCTATAAATGAAGCTTTTTTCCATTCAAAATTATCATTGAATTGTCATGCACATGATCCCCCTACCCCTTTTTCTCTTTGCAGATTCCTACATAACATCAAACACAACTTTAACGTCTTATATGGTTCACATCTCAGTTTTGTAGTTCAACTCATTGCTTAATGTTTGTTCATCACTTTGATTAGCAATGCAAAATCGATCTGCAATCAAATAAATTTGAGCTTAACCACAAATATTATATTTGATATTGATTTGTGATTGTGGTTTCTAGATATAAAGGGTGCGAATGGTAATGGGGCTGGAAAATGGTACACTTTGAAGCCCATTGATCTCTGATTGTTTAACACAGGTATGTTTCTTTTATGACACCAATACAAGGCAAAAATATACCTTTTTATCATAACATGTCATGGTCCACTGGCGGATTTTTAATAATAGAAAAATAGCTCATTCTTTGGTGCTATATTGTTTTAATTACATATAGGGTTTTGTTGGTGTTTTGGTTTGAGGTGATCAACTTTGCTATATCTACTTTAGAATTGTAAGTTGGACACTATTGATCAAATTGCACAATGTAACAATAAAACAATATGATGGTTTAGTCTGATGAAGTAAAGGAAGAATTACAGTTATTGGGACAAAGTAGGAATAGCTTATGCCAGATTAATAATTAATTGTAGAACAGTTTCGGCTTTATTGTTGTAGTTCTCATTGCACTCTTAAAGGTCTAGGATGAGTGTGGTATTTAGTGCTTTCTAATGGAAACAACATTTTCGGTGCCATACAGTAAGCGGAAAACAGTATTAACAAGATTTAGCAACATATGTGTGCTTTAGTAATTATCATATGTATAATATTTATACAAATATGAATTTTCATGAATCTTAATATTCTCCGCTGAATCAAATTTGTATACATATTAAACAATGAAATTGGTGTATTTATTTTGTATTAAGCCTCTCTCTAGAGCAAGAGTTATAATATTCACACATGCATTAACTTAGCTATCTTTGCATTCGTAGGTGTGAACGACACTAAAAATTCCAGATATTGAAGTTTTATATGTATATTTAAAATCTAGGTACCCAGACTAGTAATCCCGCTTTCGTCTACATTGAAAAATATTCTAATGTATATCTTAATAGTCTAAGACCGTTTGAAATCACTTTTTTATAGGTTTTTGGTTAAACTATTTCGGCGCAATGCGCCGGAGAAGTTTTCTAGTTGAATGTAACTACAATGGTATACAGCTTAAATTGATTAGTTTGACTCTGATGAACTTTTGTCATGTTTTATGTTGCTAATTATCATTTGATTTTGAAACACTTTTTTTGTTTGTTATTATTTTATGTCGTTTGTTCACTAATTATTATACATGTTTAATGATTTTGTAGGTTAAAACTTTGTAAGCCTAAATGCAAACCGGTTTGAAGAGGAGATGTGGGCAAGAGAGGAGTTGCAACAACAAATCCAACTACAAACTCAACAACACATGTAACAAATGCAAGAAATGTTTAAAAAACAATTAAATGATTTCATGAGTCAGTGAAAGCAACCTTCTGGTAATTAGTAGTCGTTTTGTTATCTAGGTGTAGTTTAAACATACTTAAACTGTGATTGTAATTTGTATTTTTTGTATTTTGTTTGTAGTATTAATGTTTATTTGAAAACCATATCATGTGGGTGAAATTGTGGTTGATTTGTAAAGCATGTTTAGTAAAAAAAAATTTATATTTTTAGCAGGAAAAATCTAGATTTTTTTGTTTCATTAAAAAATTTTTAACTAAAAAATAATTGCGTAGCAAATGCGTTAGAAATTTAACATATGGGTTCCCGAAAATTGTAGCAAAAGCGTCGCTAAAATAACAAAAGTTTGTAGCAAATGCGTCGTTTTTTAAAATACGTATTTTGACATTGCGTAGCAAATGCGTCGTTGTTTTAAAATACGTATTTTTTCATTGCGTAGCTAATGTGTCGTCGTTTTAAATGAGGTATTTTGACATTGCGTAGCTAAAGCGTCATTGTTTTAAAATACGTATTTTGACATTGCTTAGCTAATGTGTCATATTTTAAAAGACGTATTTTGACATTGCGTAGCTAATGTGTCGTTGTTTTAAAATGCGTATTTTTTAATAATAATAATATTGCGTAGCAAATGCGTTGCAATTCATATTTAGATCGGAATGATTAAATTAAGGTAATTAGGATGATGTGTGGGAAAGGTGTAGCATCTTCCTACGCCCTTTTTTTGTCGCTAATATGTCGTATATTGCGTCACAAGTGCGTCGTAAACTATTTGCCACGGGCATTTTTCAGACAAAGTGTTTTTGTCGCAAATGCGTATTAAATGTTGTTTTCTTACGCATTTGCGATGGAAAAACGCGTAGCAAATTCATTTTTTTCTAGTAGTGTTTGGTCGGGCATGAAGGAAACCTATTGTAATTGTCGGGTATCTCACTGATCAGGGCTTACTGATGGAACATTTATATTTGCAAATTTGTTCATATGCATTTTGGTGACAAGGTCATTGATCTCCATATAATTACCGATGAAAGGATTTAGGTGGTAACTTGTCATCGCGATACTCATTCTACCATAGCAATGTTCAGTTTTGTTAAAGGTTGAGATTAAAGCCAACAGTTCACTGAAGTCTAAGTCGAGTTTGATACTAAGAAATGCAAAAGTTATTAAATTTTGAGTGCTAATGACAAGATGGTCAAAGTTAGAGGTTTGTAGCTCAATAAAGTAGAGGGACTAATTATGTACATTTGTAAGTTTGTTTGTTAGGCTAGTTATCAGCTATTCTTTGGGAACAACATTGTAATAAGTTGTTTGATTGTATTCGTTTTTTTTCTTAGATTTTAATTCAGTAATAAACGAGTTCTTTTGATCATGCATCTTTCTTGAATTTCGTGTATTCGATTTCAAGTTTAACCATTACTACAATATGGGCCAGCGTGGTAAAACCGACACAAATTGTTGTAAAGCCACGACACTTTTGGTGGACGCAAATCAATTTGGCGATCAGGGGCATCTGTACAGTATAAACAACTAAAACAACCGCTTTAGGGCCTCAATTTTTAAGAGCCTCAAATTTAAAAAGAAAAGAAAAATACATTTATCTATATTTTAAGCTAAAATATATATTATGATCTAATCAATATTTGTGTTTTTAGAGATAAAAAAATAATAACAAAATGATTGAAGGTTATCAAGGTGGTCTTACAAAACTTGGTTCATTGAGGTCGACTTATAAAACTTAATTTATCAAAAGTTTATTGACTATTCATGGCTAAATGTTCTTTTACGTTCATCAAAACTAAACTATATTTTGCAATGCATCTTCTAATCTACTACAATTATTGTCTAATCAATATTTATGCTTAATTATTTTAATTTACTATTATTTTTTTATCAGTTTAATCTATTGTTATCTTTTTTTATTTTAATTTGTAATTGCAATTAATTTTTGCTTTCGCTTTAATATATTATTGCATGTTTATTACTTAATTTGCCCTAAGTTGTTTTTTACCAATCTATAAATAAATTTCTTTACGTTGCTAGTTGAAATCAAAGATATTTAAGAATAATATATAGACGAGAGCCTCAAATTTTTATTTCGCTTTATGCCTCCAAAATCGATAAGTCGACCCTGTTGACGATGGTTAGACATATTGTAGTCGTCCCTCATATACTTAAGCTCATGCGTCTAATGCTCAAAATCATTTTGAAATGCTCATATTATGTGATCAAATTTCATGATTTAAATGTTATCAATAACTTAATTATTATATTAATTATTTTTAAACCCAAAAGAAAATATAGAAGAAGTAGAAGAACAACATTTTGCTATTTATTTTTTTATTATCAACACAAACAGAAAAAAACAAATATTTATTGAAAACAAGAATAAAAACACAAGCCCCTCCCGTTCAACTTTAAACCATTCTTTGTCATGCATGCTTCAGCTCTTGGAAGGTATAAATTATAAACTTAGTACCTCAAAACTCTTATTTTTTAACCCTGCAACAATGGAAATAACTGATAGCAAAGAGAAAGTTAGTCAAATATAAGTACATATAAAGATCACTAGTTATAAAAGAAGATTGCATGATGAAATTACTTAATTACCTTAAGAGTCTCCCCTTAATGGTAAGGAGGAGGTGGGGAGCTGTAGATGTAATGTGGGGGTGGATATTTTTTCATCGGTGGCGGTGGAGGTGGTGGAGACTTGTACATGTAATGTTCCTTAGGTGGAGGTGGTGGTGGAGATTTGTATACGTAATGTTCCTTAGGTGGTGGTGGTGGTGGGGATTTGTATATGTAGTGTTTTTTTGGTGGTGGTGGTGATTTGTAAACTGGGGGTGGAGGTGACTTGTAAACTGGGGGCGGTGGTGACTTGTATACATATGGTTTTTTAGGTGGTGGTGGTGACTTGTGGACTGGTGGAGGTGGTGGTGGTGACTTGTAAACATAGTGATGCTTAGGTGGTGGTGGTGGCGACTTGTAAACATAGTGATGCTTAGGTGGTGGTGGTGGCTTGTGGACGGGTGGAGGCGGTGGTGGTGACTTGTAAACATAATGATGCTTAGGTGGTGGTGGTGGCTTGTGGACGGGTGGAGGCGGTGGTGGTGACTTGTAAACATAATGATGCTTAGGTGGTGGTGGTGGCTTGTGGACTGGTGGAGGCGGTGGAGGTGACTTGTAAACATAATGATGCTTAGGTGGTGGTGGTGGCTTGTGAACTGGTGGAGGCGGTGGTGGTGACTTGTAAACATAATGATGCTTAGGCGGTGGTGGTGGTGACTTATGGACTGGTGGAGGCGGTGGTGGTGACTTGTAAATGTAATGATGCTTAGGTGGTGGTGGTGACTTATAGACTGGTGGAGGCGGTGGTGGTGACTTGTAAACGTAAGGATGCTTAGGTGGTGGTGGTGGAGACGAGTAAGGGTAGTTGGCGGTGGTTAATGACGGTAAGCTTAAAGAAACAACAACCACTACTAGAGTGATTAGAAGGGTTGTCATTGAAGACATCTTCGTATTAGTTCCCATTTCTACTCAGAAGTGGGATCTGAGCTGAGTTAAGAGGAGATCTCTCAATCCTTTATATAAGAAAAATAAAACTTTTTATTAAATTTAAATTAATAATATTGGTTAATTAAACTAAAGTTTCGTTGAAAATTATTCTACCAACTACAATAATAAAATAATATATACATGTATACGAATGGCCATCCATGCATCCTAAGCCGTCCTATATTCACACCCTTGAATAATTCAGCGTTTGAGTAGTTTTGTATTTAATATGACTTTTTTTCTTCTAAATTGTTAATTAATTTGTAGAGAATCATTTTTATAATCACGAACTTACTACATATACTTCTCTTGTGTAGCTACTTGCCTACTTCTAGTGGCGAACCAATTGTGTAAAAAACAATTTACAATTATGTCAAATTAATTACACATCATACAAAAAGAGGTATAAGTATAATACACGACCGCACATAAGCATATACTATATGCATACAAACATGAGAAAAGAAACTTACTATAAACTGGTTGAAATGTTGTTCACTATACACTCGAGCATAATGGTTATGAACACCTGAATATTTCATCATAAGCCTATTTTTAAGTAAATTATCAAATCGTATACCCATTTTATTTTTACTTTTTCCTATTTTCCCTTGATAGAAACAATATGTATTTGTATTGATGTTCATGTTGCTATATTAAGTACGTGAAAAATGTTTATTTTTCATTTTTTATTCATATGGTATTTGATTAGGAACCGTAAAACTAATTTCACTTGGGATGAGTGGTTTAGAAATCCTTTTCTTATCATGTAATTGCTTTTTGTTGAGTCCGGTACTTTGCTGGACTTTTCTTAATAATATTTTGCTCTGCCATTAAAAAAAAGCTACGTGTAAAACAGGTGCTATTTTTCTATGATATATGATTTGATAATGAAGTACTACTTGATAATTGAAGTAATAATAATGATATTAATTATATGAGTTAACAGCTTAATATAGTTTTACTCACTATTATCTAATAAGTACACTAGTAAATAAAATTTTATTGAATAAACCAATCAATTATTATTGTTTATATATAGACTGAAACTGTAACGTGAAATTTGATGGTATTAACTAATCTGGCATGCTGAATACAAAAAACCACTTGAATGAATATTCAAAGAAGACTAGGCTATGAATGGCTAAAGTTTTTAACGTTTGTATCTTTTTCACTTTAAAGTTAATAATTCAAATCTATTATATTCATATTTTACTTTTCAAAAAAGGTAATACTTATTAAGCCTTAACACGTCATTTCGAGCTATTTAATGTAGAAAAAAGAAATAAAATGAAATGAAATTTAAAAGAGAAAAAAAAAGAAAGATAAGATAAATATAAAATTTTATTTTGTGTTATAGGGTTCGAAGGAAACGATAGAAAAGAAAAGAAATTGTGTGTTCCCGAACTAAGAGGAAAAAAATAAAAATATAATTTTATTATTATATTATTTTAATCTTTTAATTAAACTAGCTAGATTGTAAAGGCAAAAATAGTGAAATGGGAGATTCTAAAAAATTTCCTTTTTCGGTTTTCCCTTTCTTCCGCTTCCTTCTAGTTTAAGAGGAAAGCCGAGAATAAAGATTATTGAAAAAATATTTCTTTCATTTCATTTACATTTCGTTTCACTTTCTTCCACTTCATTAAAATAAAAAAAAAATAAAAATAAAAATAAAAAAAAAAACTCTAGAAACAAATATTTTCTGCTTATTTTCTATGTCCATTCTTTTTAAATAAAATCTTGAGAAGCATAAAGGTTAGATATTTCCCATTGATTAAAAGAATTAAATTTATATTTTCAATAATATATATGTTTGTATGGAATGTATCATGAAACACACACACAAATATATATTAGGTGAGGTTTAATTATTAGCGCACAAACACTAAATTATATCAAGAACAAAAGTAAAATACCTGAATCGTTAAGATATATTTGTATGTTATGTACATAAAAACTTATCAAACTATTGTGGTCAGATGTTTTTAAAATTTTTAAAAGTTTGACTTTGCATGACTTACGTATGTATATGTTTTACGTATAAAAGAACTTTTTCCATGTAGTTATTTTAGTTTAATAATAAATAAATCAAAATTACATTTTTATATTTTTAATTTGAATAATATTAAGATTTAAAACATGAATAATTCATTTTGTTCTGTTTGTTCTTGCAATATATAACGCCCGTATAGATCCCTAAGTGACTTTCTCTTTTATATTCTGACCCTTATTAGATGTAATATGAGTTACTTAGAATAATTATTATGGTTTGATGTAAATTCTAGATTTCATCCCTACTCAAAATGTTTCTGGATTTAATCTTTATAATTCAATGTTTTATGCTTGAAACTTTAGACTGTTGTTATGTGATCCATTAACCATAAGAACCTAGCCATTAACTTCATTAATTTACCCTTGCTTTCACTCTAGTTTTCTAGATCTACCCAAATTTTTTATAAAGGTGTGCAACAGCAATCTAAGAAGCAAAAGAATCAACTTGAGCAACATCTTGGAAAACAATCGATACATTAAGAAAAAGGGTATCAATTAAGTAATCAACTAACACTTCTATTATCTAATAAGCTTATGAAATATATCTTTTTTAATGAATTATTGTTTATGAAATATGATCTAGTTAATTTTTTACATTATAGATCTTAATTAATTTTTTTATCAATTTAAATATAAAAATATCTCTATGGAAAAACCCTTAGGTAAGATCAAACTTTCTTAACAATCAGAAAACACATTTAGCCTAAAAAAACCTAATAACTAATCTTAACAACCAAACTTTCTAATCAATAATTAAGATTAAATTATAGAAAAAAAAATTGAAAGTATTTTAGTTATAATCATTTTTGTTTATTTTCTTTCAAGTTTTTTATGTTTTTTCTAAAAGATCATAATTTTATATATGACTTTATCTTTCTAAAAAAGTTACACCATAAAATAAAATTTTATCTTTAAGATGAATATACTAGGGTTAATAGTAGGACAGTGCACTTTGTCCCCTACATTATACATAGTTACATACTTTCATTTGTCGAATCCTCGTCCAACTTATGTCATGAGGTCTGCTAAACTATAAAATCCTGCTCCATCCACCTTCATTTAACCAAATCTAAAGGGCACGTAAGATAATAAGCATCAACTCATGCTTCCATACATCAAAGGGTATCGATTCAGGAAAGTGAAAGTGCAATTGAGTACATGTTACGGGAGAAAAGATTACCAATAACAGATTCTCGGCAATCAACAACCAGTTCTATGCAATAACTATGAGCACATGCATAATTGCATGCTTAGTTCGGTTAAGAACAGTGATGATTCAACCATGAATATAGTATCCTTTTAAGTAAGAAATCAAAAAAATATTCTTTTTCAACTAATCATGATTTTTAGCATGTTATTTTGTTTTTTTTTTCCTGCTCATCAACATGTGTTTTTCGAAATTTATTATTGTGTTTTCTAAATAATGAGTTAAACATAATGGTGAAATAACTGTGTTTCAATACTATGTTTTAAAACATGATGATATTTTTTCTATATATTACAGGTACAAATTATCGTTTGCGAGAAGCGACGAATAAACAACCGCAACAACGTGCGAGTCATTTTTTCTTTTTTATTATCTTTACGAACTTACAAATATTTGTGTGTTTTATTTTTATCAACGTTCAACCGTTATTTTTTAGCGGTATAGTTTCTTTATATAATTTTTTAATTTAAACGTGATGATATATTTTTATTCATATTAGAGTTACGAATTATTGTTGGCAAAATGTGACGAAAAAACAACCACAAGAACGTACGTGTCATAATTTTAGTCAAATTTAATTAGCTTTTGAATAAACAAATTATAAGGAAGATGGAAATAATGGATTATGGATAGAGGCATATTCCCTAAACGTTTTATTTTGCGGTATTAAAAACACTAATTATTGATTCATGCGGGTCCGCTAATAATGACCAAGAAATAAATAACATCAATATTAAGAAAAACAAGATATAATCAATTAATGTATCTATTATTTAGTATCAATGATAAAAAAAAGTTTTGAGTTTTTTTTTTTTTTTTTTTAACAGCATTTATTGAAACAGGACCTTAGCAAGAAGCTAAGACCAAAACATGACAAAATACAGCCAAGTGTTAAATCAAAAAATTATACCAATTTTGCCAACATAAATCCTCTAGTTTAGCTTTATATCTAAGCCATAAAAAAGTGTGATACTTCACCTTGTCTACCACCTCAATCACAGAAGAAATCTTCCCTTGAAAAATCTTTTCATTTCTTGATTCCCATATGAACCATAGCACAACCTTGACGACACCATAAAACGCTTTCTTCTGTTTCACATGAATTGGCAATAAAAAAGGGATCTCGAGCAGCTCCGAAACAGAATGAAATTCCATTGGAAATTTACAACACCAATCTAAAATTAGAGCCCACACCTATTTCGCGAACGGGCATTCCACAAATGGTCTACCATTTCATAGGTTTCGTCACAAAAGACACAATCAGGAGAAATCATCACCAACGTCCTTCTTGAAAGACACTCCTTGGTAGGAATTTTGTTGAGCCTTAATCTCCATATGAAACAATTAACCTTCAAAGGGGCCCATGCTAGCCATTAATGCCAAGACGAGCCCAAGGATAACCGCCTAATATCTAAATTATTTCTCAATGATTTCACCGAGAATTCTCCACTTTCATCCCCTACCCATATCCATTTATCCTCATTAGAATTTCTCTGCGCCCCTTCAATCAAATCGATTAGAGCCTGTAAGTGTGATACTTCTAACCCGGACGTTGGAGAATGCTTCCAGTTCGCTGCCAGAGTCGGAGTAGGGCCCAACCACAACACTCTTTCATTTACCTTGCACGCTTTTGAGACCTCCACATCGAAGAGCTCCGGAAAAAGCTTTTTTAATGGACCATTACCACACCAGTTATCCAACCAGAAGCTACAATGTGCACCATCTCCAATTTTAACTCTTATCAGTTTGTCAAGTTCAATGTTATCCATGGAAAGCTCCTTGTTTTGTAAAAAGTTTTGGGATATCACATGTTAATATAATAGATATTTTTTAATTTTATTTTTATTTTCACGTCTCTATCTCCTAATAAATGATGATAGTATCTATAGTAATTATATTATTTAAAATATTTTTAAATTAAAAATAATAGAAATTGTAAAATTAAAAAACTAGATTCTTAATTAAAAAACACACTTTAAAAAATGTATAAGATACAAAAATTTTCTTGAACATAAAACTTTTTAAAACTACAAACTATTTAAAACTATTTTTTTCTTAGTTTTATAAAGATGATTCTTTCTTTTAAAATGAAATTAAAAAAAGGACAAAATATTTTAAAAAACAGTTAAAAAAACACAATCTTATAAGGCGGAAGTTTAAAATGATATAATTATTGTTTTTATTATACGTAACTCAATAATATCTTATTTAAAAATCATTTTATAATTTTTAAATCCTTATTACAAACTATTTAATTTTTTATTTATTTAACCCGTGTAATACACGGGGTCATACTATTGTGTATATATATACTCTTTCAACTGCACATGAATTAAAATATTATTAGAAATAAACTTAACTAAGCTTTGCCACAACGCACGTTGCGTAGGAATTCCGCCACAAGTAGTAACAATGGCCATTCTAATGTAAACTCTAACGCATCAAAAATTACATAAAATAAATGTTTCAAGGATTGTCATAGCACTGTAAAACTATAATGCATACTCTGTTATAAATGAAAGCCTCACCGTCTTGTAAAACCATATCTCTCCCTCTAAAATGTCCTTAATGACTCTACAATCACAACATATTAAAGTCTATATTAAATCTCATAACCGAACATAAATAAAATATCCCTATCATTTCAAAATACATTAATTAGTCGTAAATAAATTATGGGGCAAGTATATATTACCCCTTACTAAACTTATTAATTATATATTTATCCAAACTAAAAAAATTAATTACATATTTTCTCTTTTTAAAACATATATATTATATACTAGCTTTATTAAACTCGTGCATTACACAGGTTGAATAAATAAAATATTAAATATAATTAAATTTTTTAATCATAAACTAATCTTCTAATATAAGAAATGATTGTAATCTTCTTTATTATAATTAAAATAAAAAATTTTGTTTCAAAACAAACGTTTTTAAAAATTTTCATTTATAAAAACCTTCTTATTATAATTTCTAAATTTAATTATTTTTTATTTAAATTTTACTTTTTAAGAACACCCATTTTAAAATATTTCATATTTTTAAAAAAAAGTTTAATGTTTAAAAAAAATTTCTTATTTTATGAAAAATTGTTTTTTAGAATAACATTATTAAAAAGTTCTCTTTCTTAATTTATTAAAAAGTTCTTTTCTAAATTTATTAAAAAATTATTTTAATCTTAACTAAATAATATTATTAGTAATTAATTTGATAATTTAATATAAAAGAGAAACGAAAAAATTTGGTGAGAAGAAATTTAGTGCTGACACATGTCACTACTAGTTACTTTTTATTAAAGTAGAAAGATTTGCTCATTTTATTAAATTATTTATTAAATTATTATTGTATTCGTATTTTAACTAAGTTATTTTTCAAACAAAATTAACTCTCCACCCTCTCTCATTTAGCTAGACGACGCCACATGAATAAATCTCACGTCCAAATACCTTCATCGGAGGTGCTCTTATCAATTTACCTAACATCACGTTGCTACACTTTATGGGCATACAATAGTACAAATTATACACTTTATCAGCAATCCATGATTTAAATCATGAATCAAGTATGCATAAAAAGTCTAAGTTAATAGTACAAATTATACACTTTATCAGCAATCCATAATTTAAATCATGAATCAAATATGCATAAAAAGCATACGTTAATAGTAACCAAGTTCTTAAGTATTCTATTAAAGTCATTTAAAAAAAATCAATTAACTTAAAGTAAGAGCTGATAGTTAAGAAAATAATAAACAAATAGTAATTAGGTTTTATAAATGTTAAATATAAATCTAATTAAAAATAAAAACATAAAATACTAACTTAAATTCATATATGTTTTATTTCTTTTTTTACTTTAAAATTTTCTAACATTTACAAATAAACTAAGTAATAAAATCATGTATTAATTGGGTTAATAATGTTTACAAAATAATCATAAAATATAATTAGTTTAAAAACAAATTTATTATCTTTAATATCATCATTATTTAATATCTAAAAATATAATTTTTAAAATTTTATTGTTTTTTGTGATCTATTATTGTTTTAGAGAGAGGCGTAAGAAAAATGAAGATGCATGAGAGGATGACACTTATCTTATTTTGTTATTTTTTATTAAATTAAAGATTGAATAAGAATACACGATTAGAACAACCAATAAAAATTGAGTGGTTTTAAAAGAAAAAAAAAATATTATTTGAGTGAGTTTAATACAACACTTAGAATATACTATTTGATATAACTACCCCAGTACCCCTAATATAAAATATATAATATTTAAACATTTTAAAAGAAATTCTATGATTTGTCTACAAGCTTACAAATTCTCCTAACATATATCACCGTTTGAGAACTAATATATTGGCGTTTAAGCTTCCAATAAATTACAAGATTTCAAAGTCATTTATTTAAATATAATTTACAGTCGTCAATTCATTCGTACGTCTAGAAATAATTTTTTAATCAACCACTTCAAGATGCCCTTTAGTGTCTAAAAGTCAAGAAGCTATCCTTATACGCAAAATTAGTTTCAGCAAAATAATTCAATCGAACCCAACTAGTGCATATTTTTCAAAAACGTGGATATGTTCAACCCTCGAGTTGATATATAATACTTCTATAATATTATTATATAGATAGATATTAATGAAAGTTCCCAATTATCAATTTATAATCACATATATGTTATTTTTGTTAAAGATGGTTCAAGAAATAATTGATTGCAAAAGATATCTAACGTTGTAAAATTTCACACGTTATATACGTCATATCCTTTTATTCTAGTATATTTTGAGATGAAGTCGTATTTTTTCACATTAATCACAATTATAACTACTAGAGAAAGTTTACGAAACAAAGTGTTGTTTTCGTGCGAAGGGTGCGAAGCAACAAGGACCATCAATCTAAAAAATAAACGGTTCAGATTTAAGATAGAATAATCACACAAGAAATGTTGCTGGAGGGATAGAATTGGTAATAGCCTACAATTGTTTATTTTTTTAACTTCCTTCCATTTTTTAAACACATATAACTTCTTCATATGCCATTTTTTTTTTTTTTAAATACACCATAAAAACAAGTATTTTATCATCTTTAATGAGTATAGTATTGCTATACTTTTTTTTAAGAAACAATATTTTTTAAGAAAACGGCTATGTGCTGTGCGTATAACTTGCGTGATTATTCACTGCGTAATTATCAACATAACTTGCGTGATTATCATATAACTTGCGTAATTATCAATATAACTTGCGTGATTATTTTTTATAACTGAGTAATTTTTTTTTGCGTAATAATAGATATAACTTACGTAATTATAAATATAACTTGCGTAATTATGTAACTTTTATGCGTAATTGTAGCACGGACGAAATTACCCCTCCGCTAAAAAACATGTGTCACACTCTGCTGACTTCGTACGCTTGGCACGAAAATTACACTTTGTATAGTAGCCGGCCAAAAAAATTAGTAGCGAAGTTAGTCGCAAAAAATTTGATGGTTTTACGATAAAGATCGATTGCAATGGATTTTACAATTGTGATTTCATCCCAAAAGATCTCCGTCGTAGAAGCATCGCAAACTAGCTAACTGCTCATAAAATTAAAAAAAAGTTTTAAACAATTAGTTAAATCTGTCTCTAATTCCTGCAAAATAATAACATTGAAAAAGAAACTAATTAAATTCGAAACAAAAGTTGTAATGAAGACTTTATAAATGTAAATTAACTAATTTTTCTGTTAATTTCATCGTAAAATTGTAATTAATAATTAAAAAAGAAATTAACATATGCGTCACTAATGTTCACCAAAGTTGTAAAAGAATTAACGAATTAATTAATAAACTTTGTGGCTAATTTTGGTACAAAAATTGTAATTAAAAAGATAATCTAAATTCAATTTCATGACAAAGTTGTAACTAAAATTGAAAGAGAGAAAATGGTGTAACTGTTTATGACTTATCTTTTGTTTTATGCAGGATTTTTGTGCCGGAGATTGTTCTTATGACTTGAATAAATGATCTCAAAACAATGAAACAGCAAAATTGTTAATTGCTACAAGTTCTACTCTCAAACTAAAATTTAAGAGATATGAATTAACTTCCTTTAATTCTTCTTAAAAATATCACTCGAAATCTCGAATAAGCAAAGCAATTTTAATCAATCTCTAAGGATGGAGCAAGAAGTGTACGGGACTATCCATATTCAAGAAAACTTATGATTCCAGGTATCAAGTTTCAACCACCAGTTTAGAAGCTTGATAAGAGATTAGAGGAGCAGGTGATTATCATTTGTTATAATGATTTTTGTATCATTATGCCTATATTAAGGTAGCATTGTGGGATGAATTACTAGCATTTATAGGAAGTTTTATATCATTTTAACTTATATATGATATTTGAGTGTTCGTGTTTTTTAGTTAAGTTCTTGAAGGAACGTATAAATTCAATGTAATGTGAATCAAATGCCAATGTGTTTAGTGCCTCATCATCGATGTTAATCTCTCTATATTCACAATGGGAGGAAGATGGTTCACTTATATGTCGCACAATGAGAAATATCCCAATAAGATTTATATAATTTTAGTCTGTCATATTTTTATAGAACTATATATGGCTTTATGCGTATTTGACAACCCTCCCAACGGAATTCTCGAACCATAGGCGAAGCTTCATAGGGGCCGGGGGTGGGGGGCGACCCCCTTGTTTTTTCGCTAGTAGTGTCAAATTTTAGTCTGATACTGTAAATTTTTTGTCAGGTAGTATAAACTTTTATATAAATATCGAGTTCGCTCCCCCGTAAAAAAATTAATTTGACCCCCACCCCCAATGAAATAGTTCAAGTTCTCACTGTCTCGAACCACAACTTAATATTAATCATTTCGTATGCCGTCTATTCTTGACTTTTGAGTAATATATTTATGTAATAATGAAAACCGGATTATAAACAATTATTTATTCGAATTATAATTTAATTGGTTTGATTTTAATCCATATTCTAGAAACTAATCAAATTGGATTGGAAAAATCAATATGTTAACAAAAAAACGTGACTTGGTGCATAATTTAAATCAATTCCAGGTAACATCCAATTAAAAGAATCTTATCTAAGTAAATAAAAAACAAATAAACAAATATAAGTAGCATTTGAGAATGATAGAATGAAAAAAAAACTTAAATTGTATATTGATGTGGTTTTATGTCCTTTGAAATATTGGCATTTTGATAATGTTCAATATTTAAACGTGCCTAACTATTGACTGTAATGTAATTTAAATTTGCATGTTAATTTCTAGTTATTAAAATAATATAACAATCCACTATAAAAGCTTACTAATTAAAAGTTAGCAATTTATACAATCACATTACTATTTATATGTGTTAATGTATATTTTTATTACCTTTAATACACGAAATGATATTGATATTATTATTATTGTTGTTCGAAATTAATAAGATTTTTATCTTATATTATCATTATAATATTATTTTATGCTATTATTATTATTATTATTATTATTATTATTATTATTATTGTTATTGTTATTATTATTACTTTATTATTATTGTTGTTGTTGTTGTTGTTGTTGTTGTTGTTGTTGTTTGTTTGTTTGTTTGTTTTTTATTTTTTGAACGCCAAATTTACTACCATGCATGTTTATTTTTTTTAAACGACTAACTGAATCAACGGCGAGCCATCTACACATCCGATTATCTCCATTACTTGAGTACGTCACCCGAGACCACCATTAGAAGAAAACTTATCATATATGAGAGAAAGCTTTTTAACTCAACCTAAAACTCTCTTTTTATCACACATGGGATTTAAACCCAAAATTTTCTCTTATTTTAATAAACTATTAGACTATCTCATCTCAACCACTTACGCTAAATATCAATGATGTTATTTATTTATTTATTTATTTATTTATTTATTTATTTATCCATCTATCTATTTGTGTTCAATCAGTGCCTACGGGGTAGCGGTAGGTATATAAAAGTGATGTCTTTATTTCCTGCATGAATACATGATTAATGATTTAATGGGACGTGGAAATTAAAGAAATTAGATCAATAAATTGACACATGTTTGATGTTGAGCTTTGACCATGCATTAATTAGTGTAGTCCAGCAAGGTGTAGTTGGTATCGAACATTGACGTTAGATTGCGACAACTACATACAAACAATAAAAAAATCATGTTTTATTTTAATGTGGTGAACCTAAAAAACTAAAAGAGTGTTTATTTCTTAGAAATTTTAGTAACCAATTGAACCAGAAATTTAACTTCAATTCGTTCATTAAACTTTACTTTATCGTTGAAAGAATGATGAATTAGAATAATTAGAATTGAAATTAATTGGTATCAATTTCTTTACTTAATAGATTTAGTAATCCTTTAAATAAAATTTTAATTTCACCAAAATCAGTATAGTATAACAGAAGTCTTCAAATAAAACCTAACATAAGTCTTCAAATAATTAGAATTGAATTTAATCGGTATCAATGTATTTTGTCAATCCTTCGGTTGTTTACTAGGTTCAAAACTTGTTGAATTATATGTTAGTATAATATATTTGTAATATGTCTAGTTTTTATTCTTTGTTAGCATATGGGTTGGAGGTTAAGTCCACATTTTAAGTGTCATGTCACATAATTAAAAGGTCATGAGTTTTTAGTTCTGCATCCTCCAGATATAATAATTTTATCCTATAAAATCTAAATGTTTCATAAAAAATATATGAAGAACAAATGTTTAATTATAATGCTAAGTGATAAAATGTGACACATTAAAAATATATATATATATATATATATATATATATATATATATATATATATATATATATATATATATATATATATATATATATACACCAGAAAACAGATTTACAAAATATAAAACAATTCAAACAAAAACATCTAGACTCTTCAGGGAAACTGCTATTGAAGATTGAACCTTAACAATGGTAGAAAAGCCATCAAACACCAACTTTCATTGCAATCCTTCAAGTCTTTCAATATGTCAATTCCAGCCCTTGAACTTCAAAGTCACACTAATCAACAATAACACCCCTTAACTTATAAATGTCACAGCATTCATCCTATCAGCAATCCATATCACACTACACATGTTCAAACAAACCAAACTTATATATGGTTGCATATTTGATCAACCAAAGTTTGAAAAAAGTATGTTATATTTTTAACAGTGAGATGGATTGTTATCCCTTTTCTTGGTTAACCTAGAGATTTTCAAGTAATAACATGTTCCAAAACCTATGTAACAATTGTTAGCCAATTACCGATGACCTCTTAAACAAGCTCAAAACTATGAATCATAATTGTGACTGCCGATCGGAACAATTGAATCATCCAAAAGTATGGTAGGTTCTTGTCCGTGGTTGGCATTTACTACTAACACAAGTCTTGATAGATATCAATGAAGGAGGGCCAGAAGATAAGCAGTTATGATTATTTAAATAAGGTTAGAAGTTAAAATTTTATAGGCTGAAATTCCTTAAAGTCACGTGTTTTGTCATAATGATCAAGAATTGTAGATGAGTCGTGCTTTTTGTGATCCAATGAAGTATTACGAGGCCATGGTCTTTAAAGTAGTGTATTTAATATTGGAATAGGACTCAAAGACCTTGAAATTTCATTCAATCTGAACTCGAATTCCAATTTTGAGTGTCAATTTTCAAATTTTTAAGTGAATAGCAACCAATTTGATTTAGAAAAAAAAAAACTTTAAAAAAAGTATCATTACATCTAAGTTCAAGTTACTCTTTTATTCAAAAAAGAAAAGTAAGCTCATATATAAACAGATACTTATAGTAGCTACTAATCAAGTTCCTCAAATGATTTTTAGTTAATTGGTTTGCTATTTGGGTTTTATTTACTTTTTGTTACGGCATTGATACACTTTTAGCTATAACTACAAATACGTTATTAAAAATAATCTACACAAATAAAAGATCCAACTTTCAAATGCAAGTAAAGATGTCTAGCTCGCAATGTTTAATGTAGGACTTTAACGTTTAACCTCATGAAAATAAATACCACTACGTACACCTGCGGATACCATTGGTTTATAACGCCCTTTAGTATATAACTTTTAAATTTTAATATATGAATTCATGTTTTTTATGTTAATTGGTTATTTTTTTTAACTTTTCTCTATATCAAAAAAATTATAATACAATTTTTATTTAAGATTATATAGAACTTATGAAATTCAAAAGAAGTATTATATAAAATGTATTTGGGAATTGGGATAAGAAGTGTGATTAGGCCGGTGGGCATGTATTATTTTACTTGTTGGGCTAATTTGATATGTGGATTGGGTTATTAGATATCCAAATGGCCCAAGTTAAGCAAATTTAATGATAAATTGAGCACAATTAGACACGAAATAGTTAAGTTTTTCTAACAGCAAATAGTTAAGTAGAAAAGCGTCTTCATATAAAAAGTATGTATATGTTTTACTATTATGAAAGCTAAAATTTGGATTAGATTGTGTTTAAGGTAATGTAACTAATTGATGTTATAAATATGTTTACTTGGAAATAGTAAATGACTTAAAGAAAGTGAAAAAGACGCTTTTTGGAGGTATGGTCGTACAACATACGACGAATAGCGATAGCATATACGACTATGTCGTATGGGATGCGTGTGTCCAACTTTCGGAGTATGTCATATAGTAATGCTAAAATGCTTTTCAAAAACTTGTTTATATACCGCATTGTTCCAACATTAATATATTGATAAGCACGAGATGCAGAAGGAGTGACCCCTAATATCACAATGAATCATATGTAAACGTATAATAATTGAATCATATACAATGAGAAACTGATTACACTAGAGTTTAATGTATCATAAACATTACAAATGTTTAAATACAAAAAAAGGCCGGGTGTTAAAATGTGAGTGTAGATGATGAGGGAGGCGAAATATGATCGAGTACATGTCATGTGAGTGTTTGAATCGAAGGCATGGCATGAAAACACAACACAACAAAACACAAAACAAATCAAGTTACATGTTGTGTCAGGAAGAGTAATTTTTTGTAATATCATGTACATCGAGAACAGTTTTAGAATAAGTGTTAGGTGAGAAACATTAAGATAATATGATAATATGTTTTGAGCAAAGAGGCGTTGTTGTTAGGTAAGAGGAGCATTTGTTGGACTTATTTGCACAAAAGTACAACTTATTAACAACACTGAAAATAAATATAACCTATAGTGTTCGCATACTATAGTGTTTACACTTTACATCAAGTAAACGTTTAAATGGGATTTAAAAGTAAACAATAGAATCAACGTATTTTTATTCGTAATACAAATATATATATTAAATGTGATTAATAGTTATTTGCAGTCATTAAAATCTTACTTCAATACATAGTACTATACATGTTATGTTGAGACATAATATATAAAATAAAGGGTAAATATCATAAAAAAACCAACGTACTTTCAGTTTTTTCTCATGAAAGTCCTTGTACAATTTTTTGCACGTAAAAGACCAACATACTTTCTGTTTTGTATAATAAAAGTCTCTCAACACTTTTTGCACATAAAAAACCAACAACTTTCTGTTTTTCACAATAAAACCTCTCAATAATTATTTACACATTTAAGTCATTTCACTTTTCAAATTCGATCAAATTATAAAAAGAAACTAAAACAACTTTTGCACCGATTGTTTTATTTGCTTGTATTTTCCGCCCCTACATGGTCGTTTAAGTTATAGGATCCCGAGTTCGGATTGTTTAAGTTGTGGGAGCTCAAGCTCGACTAATTGAAGTTATAACAAATGAAATGAATTTAATGTGTAAATAATTATTTTTTTATATAAAGTGTAGGGGGGGAAAATACTTAAACGCTTAAACAATCCGAACTCGGGATCCTATAACTTAAACGAGCTATGTAGGGGCGGAAAATACACGCAAATAAAACAATCGGTGCAAAAGTTGTTTTAGTTTCTTTTTATAATTTGATCGAATTTGATCGAATTTGAAAAGTAAAATGACTTAAATGTGTAAATAATTATTGAGAGGTTTTATGTAAAAAATAGAAAGTATATTGGTTTTTTTATGTGCAAAAAGTGTTGAGGGACTTTTATGATACAAAACAAAAAGTGTGCTGGTCTTTTACGTGTAAAAAATTGTGCAATGATTTTCGTGTGAAAAAACTGAAAGTATGTTAGTTTTTGAGTTAAATGTGTTTTACGTCCCTGATGTTTCATATAAATTGCCATTTGAATCCAAAAGTTTAAAAGGTTGCCATTTGCATCCAAATGTTTCACAAAAATTGCCATTTGAATCCACTTAACTACTCCTAGTTAACGCCGTTAAGTTTTTCCGTTAAGTTTCCTACATTAGAGGTATTTTAGTTAAAACAATTACAAAATAATAAAAATAAGATATACGTGATAAGTTTTAGACGTTCAGTGTATTTTGGTAATCATTATTGCAATTTTAATTTATGAGAAATGATAGGTCAACAGTTATTTTATTTTATCAAGAAATTTATCTCTGGACGTCCTATTAAATAAAATAAAATATAAGTTTAACTAACTAAAAGTGATTCATTTCCAACTTTATAAAACATACAAAACAAAAATATATATAAATAAACAAACAAGTCAAATAACATAAATTATTTGAATTATAACCATAAAAGACATATTATCATAAAAGTATAAGAACAATTAATAATATGACATTAACTACCATGAATAATAATCATAAAATATCAATTATCGTAACCATAATTAAACTTTTAATAAAATAAATCTATGTTTAATAAAACGGGCAAAAGTAACACGATTACTAAACCAAAAAACATTAACAAGACAAAACAATAAAATAATATAATAAAGTCAAACATAACTGCAATTATCAAAAGAAGCTAAACATATAAAAACTCTCACGTGAGTTGGTGTTTTATTTTCTAATTTTTTTATTAAAATAACTCTCATGTTGGAAACTTAACGAAAAAAGTTAACTGTGTTAGTTATATGTAGCCAAATGGATTCAAATGACAATTTTAGTGAAACCTTTGGATGCAAATAGCAATTTTTGTGAAACCTTTGGATGCAAATGACAACCTTTTTAACTTTTGGATTCAAATGGTAATTTCTATGAAACCTCAGGGACGTAAAACGCATTTAACTCTTAGTTTTTTATGATATTTACCCTAAAATAAATAAGGTGTAATTATATTATACGATATATAACGATGAGTACAAAACATAAGTTATTATGAATAACAAAAGAAAATTGTAGATTGTTTTATTTTTAATCAGTCATATGTATTAAATTTTTTGTTTCTTACTTGCGTATGCGTAGGTTATCTACATGTGAATCACCAAATTATGTTGTTCATACATACTTTATATTTGTATCATTGACCTAAATTGTGTAAGTTAGAATACCTACACGAACCATCACACAATTTGTTCATATACTTCTTTTAAATTATTAAAGCGATGGGTGAAAAACAATAACTCACTACATTCATACTAGTTTTTTTGTTTTATAATTTTAAAATTGAAAAAATATTTTTTTTTTAATTTTCAATCTTCCTTTTGTTGTAGCAATTAATTGTGCTTTGTTTAGTCTCTCATATAAAATCTAAATGATTTTGTGCAGCTAAATTATGTATGTATTTGTTTTACCAATTTATATGTTGTTCGGATTTATATTATTTGCAACTAGAAAGTATTGTTGATATGATTAAATTCTTTAATTATATAAAATGCATATGTTAATAAAGAATATATAAAATGGCCGCAAGATTTGAACATACGCACATTGGATAAACAAATTGTATATTGTAGGGTTTCTAGAGAGTGGCTAAGGATGTGGTTGCCTTTTGTTTATTGTTTAAGTCACATGCAAGTACAAAAGCATGCTCCAACATGTTACAAAAGTTTATACATATATATAAGAAAAGGTTGTATGATTTCTTTTACTATAATGTTTTGAACCTTTTCTTGTTCTTTGACTTCAATTCACCGATATAATCAGCTCATATACGGCCTCACTTGGCTTTGTTCTAGGCTTGTAGTTAGTGCAAAAGCATAACACATACTTGGATGCTTATAAGAACTTTCTTTTTCTTTATTTAACTATCATTTCTTTATAGTATGAATTATTTTAAGGGTAGTTTTACAAAATAATAATCAAGTATTTATTCAAACCGGGTCAGATCAATTATAGTATAATTTTACTTCTTTTTTTTTTAATTTCAATTGTGCATTTCTTAACACTCATTCCTCAACAACGTAACGTTTTCTATTTTTTTTAATATAGCATTAGAAGTTGTGATCCTGAAATGAACTACAAAAATGTTTTCGTATTCCTTAACACTCGTTTCCCTAACAATGTAATGTTTTATTCAGTTCCACATATACCATTGGAAGTTGCAATCCTAAAATGAAAAGGAATAAGAACCGGCCATTATCTACATTGGATACAGGAGCGAACCTAGGTGATGACTATGGGGGTCACCCGAACCCCAAAAGCGATTAATTTTTTTAGTATGTATGTAATCCTAACCGACCATTCAATAACCACGCATGAATTCTTACAATTATAAACTCCATGAATTCTTACAATTATAAACTCCATTAAAACTAGTTAAAACATATTTTTTTTTTAAAAAAAATTATAAACCCATTAAACAGCTCATTACTTCATAATTAGCTCTTACACGTTCAATTACTTAATATATTTATTAACTAGTTTAAAAAACAACGCTTTTACTCCATTGTTCCAATCATCAAAGAATTATCCAAATAACTAATAAACAATTCAATTATATTTTATGATACTATAATATTAGTTACAATTAAAGGGAAAATTACTTTAATCACATATCCGATTATAATCAGTTTGATCGTTGTTGCGTCCTAAGTCCCAACTGCCTAGTATTTGCTGGAACCTTGTCGTCATATATACCCATTACTTTTTTTTTTAAATAAACTGGAGATTATAATAATTATGATATGAGAAAATAAATAACTAAATAAAACAAACAAAAATAAAATATATAAAATTATTACGAAAAAAATTATATTTCTATAATAAAAATAAATCTGTTAGTTAATTAATATCATTTTAAAGTAATCTATAAAATAAATTGATAGAAAGAATAAAAATAAGAAAGAATAGGTAAAAATAAAAATAAAAACTTTGAAGTAAAATACATATTATGTCCTTCAAGTAACATTACACATTTTATACTTTGAGCACAATAGTCATTTTATACTCAAGTTAACAAAAAGAAATTAAAATCAGTTGGTTGAAAGGCCAGAAACACACAAAAGTCTCAAATTAAAGACATACATTGTAATTACTGTCATTTTATAATTGTATACTATGAAAAAACAAGTTTGAGAAATAGTAGTGTTTTGGGGTTTTTGGTTTTGCCACAGAACTTTGATAGGTTGTACACTTCTCCCCCTCGCATGTGAGTTAAAAGAGGAAAAAATGAGAGAACTTCGGTGTTTTGGGGTGTCCGCCTTGAGTGCCACCGCCTTCTGCCTACGCCGCCTGCGCCACCTCCGCCACCTGCGCCACCTACGCCGCCAGCGCCCACCTCCACCATGATGGAGGAAACCGTCGGTGTGTCGGTCCGCCGTCGGTCATGATGGCTCCGGTGGTGCTGCCTTGGATTTCGTGCTGTGCCGTTTTATGTGTTACCGGCTATGTTTCTTCATTTGGTGGTGGTGGGGTGCCGTGGTGGTGGTGAGGTGCCAAGGCGGTGGTCGTTCGACTGTTGATGTCCTTTCGTTTTCGCCGGTCGTTCGTGCCCTTTAAACACGATTGGTTGTTGGTGCGGGTGTTGGTGTAGGCGGTGGCAGCCTCGGTCTCCCTGCCTTACCCTTGCTGTTGTGTGTTGTCGGAAGTCTTCCAGTGGGGCGTAAGATCTACGGATCTGAGGTTTAATGGAAAGAACAAGGCGATTCTGGTGGCGGTGAAGGCGGTGGTCCCCTCGGTCGGATCTCCGGGTACCGTCGGCTGTTCACAAACTCTCCATTACCCTTTTAGGGTTTTCAGATGCTGCCGCCACTGTCGCCCGGCACCACCGTGGCGTGCATGCGTAGGTGGTGGTGCTTGCTGCCGTCGGTGGCCATACCTGTCGCGATTTGTTGATGACGGTGACATACCGTTCACCTGAGACATTAAACTGATGTTTTTAGTCAATGATGTTGGGGTTTTCCTCATCTGAGACCCGATTTTCATCTTTTTAATTTATCTTTGATCTGTGATATATGTTGGGCCATCGATGTTGGCGATAATGGTCACGACGGTCGTTTAGGTCGATGAATCTAATGGTTAGTTTAGTGATAATGCATCTTAGAATGATTTTCTGTAACAGCATGAAATTCCCTGTGGGAATCACTATGTTTGGCGATGACCATGAGCTAATAGATGTGTTTGTTGCTTTGGTGTGGCAAACTATTGTGTGCAGCCGCAACGAACAATCAATACTGAGCCAACAACGATGGATAGTAACGGTTTAAGGGTAATGATGATATGAAAACGTTTGTGTCGTTTTGGCAGGGCAATTGATTTTTTACAGCCACGACATATCATTTCTGAGCCATCTATTACTTTTATACCGTTATGTCACGTTGTGCTCGGATTTTGTTGAAGTACATGATTTGTAATTTACTTTTAAAAAACTTATTTGTGGTGATTTGAGAAAAATAAATAGAAAATGTGTTTGGTGAGATCCATCATGGTAGGCTTACACATACACCCCCTATAACTTATTTTACTACAAATGGGCCCTGCAAATCATGGTCGTTCACCTACACGTGCCTCGAGGTAAACGGCTTCAAAAGGACCGAATCCATCGTACTTTATAATCCATGTTTTGTTGTCACTGTTTTATTATTTGAAAATTGATATAATATTTACTAATACAACAAATTATGTTTAAGGATAATATATATTATTATAGAGAGATTAAGATGCTCTTAAGTTTATATTAGTATTAAGACCACCACCATCAACGACTACTATCATTGGGACAAAAAAATTAGAATAAAAAAATAATTTTATTGGAACAAAAAAGATTTACGAGTAAACTGATGGGAACAAAAAAAATTTATGTGCAATCTAAAATTGTTTTACAAAGTTATCTCTAATAATATTTGTATAAGTTTTAGTTTATGCTACAACTTTAATCAAAACACCTAATAATATATATTGTCCACTTGTTAAAACTATGTATATGAATATTCAAATAAGTCATGGCTTGAATATCAATCAAAAGAAGCTTGAAAAATCTCGTTCGAAATCCGTTCATGAGATAGCTAGAATCGCATCTTTTATAAACCAAGTCAGGCTCATCTCAACTTATTTATAAACTACACCATTTTGGCTCGTTTACAAATCTGCTCAACTCGTAAATAACCCTAATTACTAGGCTAGAACCCATAAGGTCATGTGTGAAAATATAAATATATAATAATTAGGTAAGCAAGATTGCCTGAAAATATTGATTGAAAATATTGATTAAATATAACTATGAATTTATTATCGACCAATAAACTGTAGTTTTAATTATTAAAATTCAAATTTTTTTTATATTTTATTGTAATATGATAATACCTCAAACAACAATATAAGTTCGAAAGATTGAAGTATTAAAATGTTGTAATTTAATATTTAATTAAACCAATAATCAATCACTCCGTCAAACAGCACAGAATCATCATTTCCGCCATATATTTGACTCTATTCACTCCGACGATACCAACTTCTTCACTCCATCTCCGTCACCGGCGCCGGCGACTTCCGTCGTCAATTCATCCCTCACACCGCCGGACTCCGGCAACCTTCACGGGCGATCTCTTCAAACATCCACCGGTCGAATAGAAACAATCGCTAATAACTAGCATCATACTTCCTCCATTCATCCTTCATTCAATCGACGTTTGACTCGTGGAATCTTCGAAGACGATTTGAAAGTGTTCGACGATAAGGTGATACTGTACGTGGTGATTTCTAGGGTTTTGATGGTAGTATGCGAACGATGAAGCGTGATCGCCGTTGATGATGATCGGAGATTGCATCGACGTGTGGTGGTGGTTAGGTGAATGTGTCAGATGGAATGGCGGATTCTGTTAGCTACGGTTATAACGCTGATCGTGACAGTGAGCAGGTATATTGTCTGCCTTATTTTGGGAGATATGATAAGATGAGATTCTTTAGGTCTCACATGATCAAATATTTTATTTGATCTCTGTAACGTACACCAGCAGATTACAAAAATATATGCAGCTTTTGTTAAACAGTTGACAGAAATTGTTGTTAATGCAGTTTGTGAATTTAGTGCTTTCTCTTGGTATGTTTGGCCGTGTACATGGGGCTGATTAGTACCGGAGCTGAGCTTACTTGGTTTGTAAACGAGTTTAAATTATAAACAAAACGATTTTTGCCGAGTTGTCTCATGAGCCGATTTTGAGCTATTTTTCAAGCGAGATCATAGTTGTCAACAATGTTTTTGAGACCGGATCGACCGGAATCGGCTGGGTGGCCAGTCCGGTTCTCATCGAATCGTTTTTGGGCGGTCGAACCGGCCGGTTCATCCCGAACCGCTGGTCGGACCTGGAAACCGGACCGGTTCGGACAGGATTTTGCATTTTTTTTATTTTTTTTTTATTTTTTTGATTTTAATGGGTAAAAACGGGGTGTTGAACCATAAATTAGTATGTTGGATATAAAAATATAGTTAAGTTTTATTTATAACTATAATATACATATATAAATTACTTATATTTAATTATATATAACTATATATATAATTATGACGTCATCGGTTCTTAAATCCGGTCCGACCGGCCCGACCACCAAACCAGTAAGACGTCCGGTTCGACGTCCGATCCGGTTCTGAAAACATTGGTTGTCAATAGCGACCGTAGCGGTCGCTATTGCGCACTACGTAGCGTATAAGAAAGTGGCCGCCATATGGTATATAGCGGAATTTTTTATTTTATTTTTTTATTTTTTTTAATTTTTTTGGTAAATATGATATTTAGATGATTAGCGATCGAGTATTTTAGCTATTTTGGGGGTCTTTGCTTAGATTTCCTACTACTTTATTGCTAAACATGCTTATTTGTTGAATGTAAAACATTCTTACATATTATCCTACTTAATCGCTAAACACGAAATAGCGGTCGCTATTTACCGCTATTCGCTGCATAGCATATAGGTGGATTGTCGCTATTTACCGTTATTCGCTATTGACAACTATGTACGAGATTCAAGCTATAAATTATTTGTAGACTTAGTTTTGGCAAATGAGCAACATATATTATTGAATATTTTGATTAAAATTAGAGTATAAACTAAAATCTATACATTTACTGTTACTACAAAGTGATAAGTAGATTAACTAAAAGCATTCACTATTCACACACCATCTTATATGCATATATACTATTAAAATTAAAAATTAAAATTCAAGCCAAAATCGAGCTAGCTTGAGTTTAAACGAGCCGAACCAAGCTAGTTTGGTTTTGTAAACGTTTCACACCCAGCTAGTTTTGTTTTAAACGAGCTCGAAATAAATGAGCTGCTTTCGAGCGAGCTTTAAGCTATTTGAACAATCCTTTGTGTACATTATAGTATATTTTCTTATATAGTAGTTGAATTTGGAGAGGAGGGGGAAGGGGGGGTTAACTCAATGGTATTGGATGAAATTTTTTTGTTACCTTTGGCGATAGGAGCAAAAGCAAATGTAGCGTTTCTTCACCATGAAATTCGCAGTCATGGATGTTGTATGGGATGTATCAGTAGTTATCATGAAATCATTTATGGACCTAAGCTATTTGGGGTGTAGGTTGGGTTGGGTTTTAAATCTCATTCATAAGTTGTTGTATAACTTGTAAATATGTATTGGTTACAAAAGTTATACCGTCTGATTGCCAATAGTTGAAAAATATTTGTTTTGATGCATACTAATCTGCACAAAATATTACTACTAGGACATGAGAATATGAGATGCCAAATCTTTCTTAGAAGATTTTCAGGAGATATTATTTTCACTTAATAAGTGTGCATTAGGAAGCTTGTACACGAATTATATACGAAACACTTACATGCATGTGTGGTAAATTTAATTGTTTATTTGTAAGCATGCGGAACAAGTTCAAATGAAATCATGTTTCTCCTAGAATTTTAATAAATGTTGTTGCTTGATGCACGGTTTCTATGTTCACATGATATTGCAACTAGTATTTTCTGTTCTTAAAATACTTTCTTGTCTTCTGCAGGCATTAAACTCTCTGAAGAAGGGCGCAAAGTTACTTAAATATGGCCGCAAGGGGAAGCCCAAATTCTGCCTATTTCGCCTTTCCCATGTGAGTCATCAAATTATGTTTTGTTAATGAATCTTGCATAAATGTTTCCTTTTTTTGCTTCTTGCAACTCTAGATATGGTACTGTCCCTTGGAAAAGAGCTTAGTAAAGAAAAACAATCAATTCATCACCTGCAAAAATGTGTATATAATTTTTATTATATCAAACTACCACTTTGCCAATATGTTTTTATGAATACATGTAGAATCACAGCTAATGACTTCTTATCTGAATTCACACAGGATGAATCATCTTTAATTTGGATTTCCAGCAAAGGCGAAAGGAACCTGAAATTAGCCTTGGTCTCTAGAATTATTCCTGGACAAAGAACTGTAAGTATTCATTATCTTTTAAGTATACTCTATTTGCAATTGTTTACTAAATTCTCCACATAACCACATGCACACATGCACACATTTTTGTCATCCGTAAGAAACATTTCACATAATGTTTCATTGTTTCTCTCTTTCCCATGCTACTACTAGGCGGTCTTCAGGCGGTATCTTAATCCTCATAAAGACTATCTTTCATTTTCTCTCATATATAACAACGGAAAACGGTCTCTTGATTTGGTGAGTAATGATTGTTAGTATCCACTTTCATGAAATACAAGTAGGTCTTTTTATAATTTTCTTAATGTAAATTTTTTGTTTCTGTCCTAGATCTGTAAGGACAAAGCTGAGGCTGAAGTGTGGATAGCAGGACTCAAAACACTGATTTCCTCTAAACGAGGAGGACGTTCCAAAATCGATGGATGGAGTGAAGGAGGCCTCTATGTTGATGTAAGTAGATGCTTATAACCAAATACATCTAAAGTTAAAGCCCATTGATAAATATGCTTTCTTGCAAAGTATATGTCTCAGTATTTTATTTTGAATAATTGATATCAGGATGAAAAAGATATAACATCAAACAGTGCAAGCAACAGTTCCATTAGTGCATCGCGAGATTTAAGTTCCCCGGACACATCTATTGGCTCAAATTCAAATACTTCCCTCACAAATTATCGTCCAGAAAGTTCTTCTAGTTTCGAAAAGTCAAATGCACCTTTTGAGCAAACAAATATGCAAGTCAAAGGGTTTGGTTCTGATGCTTTTAGGTTTAGTGTTTCTAGTCAACCAAGTACTTCTAGTCAACCGAGTAGTTCTAGTCATGGATCAGCCCAAGATGATTATGATGCTTTAGGAGATGTGTATATATGGGGTGAAGTAATTTCTGATAATATTATCCAAGTGGGTCCTGATAGAAACAATGATTCAGTAGCCACAAGAACTGATGTACTTCTACCCAAACTATTAGAGTCAAACGTCGTTTTGGATGTAAGTCATATATCATGTGAAGTGAGACACGCAGCACTAGTGACTAGGCAAGGTGAAGTATTCACATGGGGCGAGGAATCGGGAGGGCGGCTTGGTCACGGGATTGAAAAAGACGTCATTACTCCTCGTCTGGTTGAGTCATTATCCGTCTGCAACACTGATTTTGTCGCGTGTGGTGAGTTCCACACGTGTGCTGTCACAGTGTCAGGTGAACTTTACACATGGGGAGATGGGGCCTACAAAGTTGGGCTTCTGGGGCATGATAAAAACGTGGGTCACTGGATCCCAAAACGTGTCACTGGCCCTCTTGACGGGCTTAAAGTCGTGTCTGTAGCGTGTGGGCCATGGCATACGGCTGTAATAACATCAACAGGGCAGCTTTTTACATTTGGTGATGGAACTTTTGGTGTTTTAGGCCACGGTGACCGCAAAAATGTCACTTGCCCGAGAGAAGTAGAATCTTTATCAGGGCTAAGAACAATTGCGGTTGCATGTGGAGTATGGCACACTGCAGCTGTAGTTGAGGTAATTGTTACACGTTCTAGTTCAGGTGTTTCATCTGGAAAACTATTCACATGGGGCGACGGTGACAGCAACCGTTTAGGTCATGGTGATTGTGAGCCACGGCTCATGCCAACATGTGTCTCATCACTTATCGAGTACAACTTCCACAAAGTTGCTTGCGGCCATAGTTTGACCGTAGGTTTGACCACATCGCGACATGTTTTCACCATGGGGAGTGCAATTTCTGGTCAACTTGGAAACCCACATAGCGACGGAAAATTACCATGTTTAGTAGAAGATAAGTTAGCTGGTCAACCCGTTGAAGACATTTCTTGTGGAACCTTTCATGTGGCTGTTTTAACATCAAGAAATGAAGTTTACACATGGGGAAAAGGTGCAAATGGAAGATTGGGTCATGGAGACGTAGAAGACCGAAAAACACCAACTTTAGTTGAATCTTTGAAAGATCGGCGCGTCAAATTTGTAGCTTGTGGGTCTAACTACACCACGGCAATATGTCTGCACAAAAGGATTTCGAGTACAGAACAGTCTCAATGCTCATCCTGTAGACAAGCTTTTGGGTTCACTAGAAAAAGGCATAACTGTTATAATTGCGGGCTCGTGCATTGTCATTCTTGTAGTTCAAGAAAAGCATTAAGAGCAACTTTAGCTCCTAATCCAGGCAAACCTCACCGCGTGTGTGATTCTTGTTTTGTTAAGTTACATAAACTGGCAGACATCAGTGTTATGAACAGAAGAAATATCATGCCTCGGCTTTCTGTTGAAAATATAGATAGATTAGACAGATCAGAAATGAGATTAGCTAGAACTGAATCACCATCAAATCAAGATTTAATAAAATTGTTGGATAATAAAGCGGTCCGACAAGGGAGAAAATCAGATATATTTCTAGTACGTGGTTCTTCGCAAATGAATCCTTTGTTACAGCTTAAAGATGTGGTGTTGGCTACTGGTGTTGGTTCCAGGCCCGTCTCACCTTTCTCCAGAAAATCTAGCCCGACACGTTCTGCAACACCCATTCCTACGACATCCGGGCTTTCTTTCGCCAACCATGTTGCTGATAGTTTAAAGAAAAGGAATGATCTCTTGAATCAAGAAGTTGTTAAATTACGCATGCAGGTAGATTACAAAAACTTCAAAAAGGGTATGTAGAGGTAGCAACATAAGCGGGTCAAAACGGGTAGTGTATGTAGAGGTAGCAACATAAGTTAATGGTTCGAAATTGTCACCTCTAGCTCTCATTGTTTCTTGAAATGCTATTAAGTTTTGTATGTGCATATTGTTCAGGTTGACAACCTGAGGCATAAATGTGAAATACAAGAAGCAGAGCTTAAAAAATCAAGAAAGCAAGCTCATGAAGCAATGGTGTTGGCTGCTGAAGAATCTACAAAATTTAAAGCTGCAAAAGATGCGATCAGATCCCTTACTTCACAGGTAGTTCCTTGTTAACGAATACACTGGTCATCCTTTTTAGTCAAACTATAATGGCATGGATTTGTTTTGACTTTCTGTTTTTCAAAACTGCGGATTTTTGGAAATTCTGATTCTTGATTCTGCAAAGAGGGGTTTCTTGGAGCTACTTTATAACTCATAAAATTATGGTTTTAGTTTCTTATGGGACTTATTTACCTTGTTATGATTGTTCTTGAGATTAATGAAAATGGACCCATTATAATCATAAATAATCAAAACAAATAAAATATTAGGATAATATCATGTCAAATTTCTGGACTCATTGTAAAGATCTTAATAAGATCATTTTCAGGCTGTTTGATGTATTAAAACTTTTTATATGTACTGCAATTGTTTATAGCATGGGTGTGCATTCAACATATAACCACTTTTAAGTACGGAACCATGGAAACCATGTAGTGAAAGATTGAAATAGAGGCGGTTAAGTTTACGTATCATGTGTAAAGCAACACGTATAAGTGTTCTTGCGGTTTTGCCGGTCTCTACTTAAAATTGGTATACACACACACCCCTGAATGTTGTATCCACATCATCATCATGTTATTATAAAGGTCTATTAATATATACTGCAGCTTAAGGATATAACAGAAAGATTGCCACCTGGATCCTATGACCTTGACAGCATCAAGATACCAAATGGTGTAGACTTCACTACCATTCTTCAATATCCTGATACAAATGAAAACAATCATTTAAATTCAAACTTAGTCAACAATTCTTACATATTCTCTCCAATTGACACGTCATCATCTGCGTCTACGTTGGGCCCCACTGAAACGTCCAACGTATTCATTGAAGCCCAGGAATCAGCAAAGATTTCTAAGGGGAATGATGGATATTCAGATTCTAGATCTCTTTATGGCAGTGGAGGTTCAGGGGTAGAATTGGGAACTAAGTATTTGTCAGGTTATGTACCTTCACAAGAAGGGGAGAATAATGAGTTCAAAAGTAGAAATTCAGCATCTTATAATGGTGATAGTACCTATAATGCCCCTGATCAAGTTGAGGCTGAATGGATTGAACAATATGAGCCTGGCGTGTATATAACGCTTGTCGCTTTTCGTGGTGGAACCCGAGACCTCAAAAGGGTTCGCTTCAGGTATTATATTAGCAAATGGTCTTTTTTATAAAATGATTTAAAAGTTTTATGCGTCAATAATACACTTTATGTGCAGATTTTCCCTTGTGGGAAGTGTATATATATACGTACACACATATATACATATGCATATATATAAGGGATATACACATACATATGTAGATATATGCATGTACTTACGCATACATATACACACATACATATGGATACCTTTTTTGTTTTAACAGTGATAGTGAATAATGTGTTTTTACTTAAAATGGTTTTGTATAGTATGTGCATTTATATACTCTTAACCAATTCTAAGTAGATTGGTGTTAATGTAGTGGTTCTACATGCAGCCGTAGGAGATTTGGTGAGCACCAAGCAGAAACATGGTGGTCAGAAAACCGTGAAAAAGTTTATGAAACGTATAATGTTCGTGGGTCAGATAAATCATCAGCTTCTACCCAAACTACCCTGCGGTCAGCTAAATCTCTACCGCCACTTGCCCATTACTAAAATATCATGACTTTAATGTATTCTCCACCTCTATTTTTTATTTATATATACAGGGTGAACACTAAATTCACGGGTAGCTGGTATTCTTACATGTATTATGATAGATATGGTGTACATAAGCTCTCAAATATTTGTATGTTTATATCTATTCAACAGACAGCCTATCTTCCTTTTTCTATCTGGGTGATTTTATATCAAATCGTCACGCACTCCCGCACGTCGTTATGAAACTTTAGCTTTCTACTTGCTTGATTCACTTTGGAGTCTTGTTGATCCACAAAATCAGTCAACTCGACATGAGTCTCCTCGCAGCAAAATAGTTAAAAGTCCCTTTTTGGCTGGATGATGATTACATGGTAAACCTTTTTCCGATTCAGTCTAGCTGCTTTGTGTGAAGTGTCTAGAAAACGAATGAAATTGTTTTTAGACCCGACTTCTATACTGGAGCTATGGAGTCAGGTTTGGATCAAATTCGGATTTGAGTGTTATAAATTGCCAATTATTGATCAAAGGACCGGAGGATATTTCTTCATTAGAAGCAGAGACAACCACATACAAACAAACAAACATACTCAGTAAGTCTCATTTGATAACAAAACTATAGGTAAAGTCTTGAGAGAGTGGGTGAGGAACTGAGGGCAACCCAAATCTCATTAAAAACCCACATAAATAAACCCATCCGGTACCACCCAAAGATCGATTTTGCTGCTAGAACCGTACTATCCAGTTCCGTGTATCCAACCCAAATCTCGATTGCCTGTTAAAAATAGTTGTATTCAATCCACAAACTGATTGGCTTCCTGCTCTCCAAATTCATCGCAACTGACTAAATCAACACAACTGACTAAATCAACTGACGCTACAGAGAACAAGATTAGCTCCATCAGAATTAACCACCAAGAACAAGGAATCAAGCAAACTATAATCAAGTCATACGGGTAACCCACTAACCCCACAGAAATGATGCACGGGGCAGCTCAACCTCAAAGTTCTTGAGCAAAATTTAACGTCATGCCTTCCTTATAAAAAGTTTATCATAATCAATCTCTTCTAATAAATAGATTTATCAAAATTTAAACTTCAAAGAATTTTAAAAAGTTGGCAACCCATATTAATTAGTTATCAAAATGAACAGAATTATGTTAATAGAAATAACTTACATGTGAAGTTAAAAGTTAAGAATGCTGTATAACAAGAGTTGTGACCTATTAACATCAGAATCAAACTCAATAATGGCAATGTGACTGACAGTACATTATCCAAAGATCAAAACTTCTACATTATCACTAAAGACACTGGATTTAATAACCAGTAAGATGTATTAACAGGGGTCATTGTATAGTTAATATCCAGTAAGATCATCTATCTTCTTCACAGCAGTAATGGAATCATGTGTGTTATTGTTAATCACCCTGCAACAACAAAACATATCAGCAAAGGCCAAACTATCATAAATAAAGGCACATTTAATACAAAACCAATTTTAAGTAAAGAACTATGCTAATTGCATAAACATTTGTACATGATGTTTGTCAGAGAGAGAGAGAGAGAGAGAGAGAGAGAGGAAGGGTTATGCGGTTACATAACCGTCTTGTGTATCGTATTTAAAGCAATAGATACACATGTTTATGCAGTTAAAATTGGTTGTGTATCGTATTTAAAGCAATAGATACACATGTAATTGGTTGTTATGTATTGATTGTTGCTCTTTATAGATATTGTATCTCATGAAAACAGAATAGCAAGTTATCTGAGTGATTAATAAATGAGAACTTACCAGCATATTTTTTTCCTTGTTAAGAATATTTAAAAACTATTGGCGGTTAGAATAAAATGATGATGCTTTCAACTGTCGCCGTTGCCCTCTTCCTTCAGAGATGCCACTGTCACTAAAACTGCCATCAACTATATTATCATTCACTTCTGAAAATTCTTTTGTCCAAGAATTTAATGGAATAACAGAACTGTCATCTTTGGAGCTTTTTATTCTTTCCTCGTGACGTTTCACATTTTCTGATATTTCGTGAAAAGTTTTATTTATTTTTGCTATTCCCCTTTCAACGGGCTCCACCACGTGTGAAACTGTGAACTTCATGTCGTCAACTATCTGCAATGGGTATAAACACCAAACGAGTCAAGTACATAACAAGCACACAGGAGAATTATGACCCTTTTGCTATAAACAAAGGATAAACTATTATCATTGCCATATTTAACAGATAATTAGGGTTTGTTGCATAATAAGATAACATACTTTTATTTAATTTCTGTTTTCAATATCTTTTTTCACCAATAAAATGCAGCTAACCGTCAAAATTTTCATTTCAAGGTGATCTTTAACCTTGTCATCACATAAACGGTCAGCACGATCAAACTAACAGACACATCATCTGCCAAGTCATCAATTTGATCTTAAAAAATAAAAAATTGAGTTTTTACCAAAAAAGTGCAAAATTCATAAGAGTTCTTTTTTTTTTTTTGAGTGAATAAACATGTTTCCCAAAAAGAGTTGAAACCTAGCTATGTTTTCTTTACAGCAATCCCATTACATTAATAAAATTCCATATGAAGGGATAAAAAAAGTGTTTGACAGCCAGATTGGACCCATTCTCACCTATTATCCACAATGACCCAACCCATTCTCATGCATTTCCCCACCCATCCATTTAGCAGCCTCTAATAGTAAGGAAATGGAAGGGATTCAGACTAAACAGCTCAAGTAAAAAGTTTATAACTCACAATTCCACCACTTCCAACAACCACGTCACGAACACTCTGATGTAGCCTCATACGGTTTGCCACGTCATCATGACCAAACCTTACTTTTGTGGTTCTCTCACAATCCCGAACCTCATCTGGAGCAGGTTCGGTCCCTAATGATGCATAGTCAGTCATGACAGCAACATTTCTCACACATCTCTCTCCCCGTCTATAAGGTGCTGCAGGAAATACATATAAATGCACCATTGCAGCAACAGCCATCTGTTCAACAGTTCAGTATTCCTTATTGAAGATTAATTTACCAGAAAAAATGAAATGAAATAATTTCATAACTCACCTCAATACATATCAGATAATCTTGAATGCGAGTTTTTAACTCCTGAGCTAGAGAACCTTTAAGGGCACCCATAGAAAAAAGAAACGCAATAATGACACCTTGCCACCATGTTAGGAACACTATTGATTTAAATGTCAGAAACTTAGCCAAAGGTTTAATTGGTGCTAATTTATCTTTGATTACTGAGTAAAACTGCACAAGACAATATAACGCCCAGCTCTGGCTGAAATTAAGAACAAGTGCCAAGTACGGATAACTGCAAATAAATAAAAAGAGCTATGTCACAAGCAATCAAATAGAGTCAGCTAGAATGCGTCAAAACGGTGAAATAAACAACTATAGCTAAAAGAAAAACTGTGAAATAGGCAGAAAGTAGCTCAAAAAGTATTTTAAATTAAAAAATCCTCCTACATTATTTTATTAGAAATAAAAATATAAAAATAATATATATTTTTGGTTATCATATTTGATAGATTAATTGTTTACAACAAAATATAGACAAGAAGCAGTTTGTGTGAGAACCCGAGTACCCAACACATTTTGACCGATCCAAAATCAGCCACTTTCACCAATCCACTAAACCCATCCATAATGCCACCTGTACTAGAAATCATTGCCTACTACTTGCTACACAAGTTATTGCAACAAAATGAATGTGATGGAAAAATAACTTCTTCAGTAGAAACGTATAAACCACCAACTACATGATAGTGGTGGAGATTTCAACTCATTTACTAATGAACGGGCCGCTGCAGGTTATGTTTTTGTCTCTAACAGATCAAGCTGGTAATAAAATTATAGCTTAAATATAAACGACTGAAACATGTTGAACAAGTACCACAAGTCCATAGTTGTCCAAAATGTATTTTAAATGCATAGAACTACCTAAATCATTCTATTCAACAAGTGTCTGAATATTAAATTGTTATTAATTATTAGCAGGTGAGCATGATTAAAAAAATGGCATCATTTTATAACTTTTGTAATCATATTTGAAACATTGTTTATTAATAAAGAAGTTCAGTATTTTTGGGCAAAAAGTGTTTCGGGTCAACCCACCAAACCGTTTCAGCACATACAAAAAATTACCCATATTGACCCATTACTACCCCACCCCTCTGATTTAACAACCAATACATGATATAGCAAAATCATCTTACGCGTATCCCCATTCGAATTTTCCTTCTCCATAAACTCCCAGAAACTGAAACAACATCGCCAGCAACCCACATATCAGCTTCAATATCATCTGGAAACAAGAATTTTTCAGGAGGTGGAAATGGTAAGATGTTTTACTGCAACAATGATAAATGAATAAGAAGTGTCCATACATATTGAACGATTCCAATTTTTACAGCATGGTAAAAGTCAGGACCAAGATACCACTCCCTCAGCATGAAATTCAATGGGAAAGGATGTTCAACAATTCCATAAGTATATGATTCTTCTATAAGAGGAATGCTAGAGCTGATTAGGCTTTTACTTTCCATGAATTTAATAGTTTTATCCTCTCCACCTTCAATAGCACAATAATATTAGTCAATGATATCAATTAACAGCGTATTTGAGTACCAAAGTAAGGCCAACGGATAGCATTAATGCATATAAAGTGCACATAAAAGACAATCTGAAAGGAAAGTTTAAAGGAGAGCAAGAAAATGGATGGGTTGGAAATGGGGTCAAAACTGGTGCTCCTCATATGGTAAAAAAATTATTACAATAATAATCAAACATAATTGAAATAAACCAATTTGGGTTGTGGGTTTTTTTTTTTTTTGAAGGGGGAGGGGGGTGGGAGTTATTCACTTGAATACACCTTGGAAACTTTTGACCTCTTTGGACTCATTGACTTGTTTCCTCCTAACTTCGTTAGCTAAATTTTGTCATTTTACCCATATAACCCACTAGAGATTAAAATGTAACTTGCATTGACTCATCTATAGGTAGATGGGTTGAAACTGGTACCCATACCTCTACTCAAATGACGAGCATTGATATATATTAATGATTAAGCACCCCAGTTGGATGAAACATGCAGAAGATAGAAAGAAATAAAGAGTTAAAATAATATAATGAGAACACAAGACTCGAAGAATTCATAAGGACCTCATTGTAAAACATCAGTCAGAATTCGAAAACAAAAAACAAAAAATCATCAATGGGAAGGTTATCATCAACAAGAAGATACCTAAGCAGGCAATCAGATATCTCTCAAAGCAATATAAAGCAAACGCTTCATAACAATCCCTGATTATTTCATAATTGAATGCAGCATCTGAATCCATTAGTGACAAAAACTGTCCATATTTGAAAAGGTCAGAATCAGAAACATAAGAAAAGGAACATAGATTCAAGCAGGGATGAAAGAAGAAAACTAAAGCATGATTTTTTCATACCGATTCCAGTGCATAAACAGGAACCATCAGAATAAGCCCAATTAAAAACTTCTGCTCCTGAAATAGAAGTAATCCTCGTTACCATCAATTTGAGATGATACAAGTAGGTAGCTATGATCCAAGTATTACAGATTGTATCAACGATAACATGGACTAGAAAAAAAGTAGGCAGCAACCATAACACCACACGCTTGGGTTGACCGGATACACTTTTTGTCCAAGAACTTTTAACTTGATAAATAAAAAGTAAGATTAGTAATGGGATAAAGATGTAAACTTTCACCATTTTGGCGGTTTAATCCCCAAACCTTTTTGGGCAGTGGTTCATCCCTTAACATTTTTTACCTGTTTAGGCTTACATATTCTTAGGATTTATATCGGATTCAACCAACCGACTCTCATCATTTTGTCGTTTAAGTCCCTTCACTTTTTTGTAGTTCTTCAATCCCTATATTTTTTATCTAACTCAAACTAATATAGATTACTTATTACACCCTGCCATTTAAACTTTTTTTAACCCAGCTAAATAAACTTTTCTAACCCTGCCATTTGAACTTTTGTTAACAAGTTAAAAGAGATGAAACCACTGTAGAATAAATGGAGAAAGGTTAAACCACCAAAATAGTGAAAGTTAAATGTTTATTACATTATTATTCCTTAATAAATAGAACTTCAGGTGACTTCAACCCAATTCCTATTAAGCTAACTTTCCTAATTTACCCATTTGGTCTAAAATATACCCAATCTAATGTTACACGACAGAAACAGGGATAACAGAAATGCAAAACGTAAATGCAATCTGCATACGAAATGGAATACCTCAGGTTGATTGTAAGCAGATAAGTGCTCAAAGATTAGATACATTGAGAGGATAAGAGCAATGAGTACACAAAAGCTTGCACTGAAGATTGTCCAGTTGTGGAGAAAAGAATGTCCGGCATCAAGTTTTATTGACCACATCGATAACGATCTGCTAGAGGATTCTGCCAGAGTCAGAGTGAAAGATAGAGAGAATAATATTTCTCTCCATCCCATTGGAAGCATACGGTGATAACACTGTGTAGAATGGGCACTGGATTAATAAAAAGACAACTTGAAAACATATCCCATCATCTGTTCAATAAGCATTCATATGTATAGAGGGAAAACCAAATAATAAAAAACTAAATGACTCTGATTTTAAATCTTAAGCAGTACGTAAGTGAAGACTACACAAAACTCTGATGAAATAGAAAACATTCAACTCCTCAGTTTCTTAAGCTAGTCAGGCTAATGGCAAGCTGAAAATTATATAAAGATATGCAAACAAGATAGCGAAGGATTTTGTAATGCGTAGTAATTTCATTGTTTTGATTAGCTGCCATATGCAGAACCTTATGTAGAGACCATAAGCAGTTTCTACAAATACAATCACAACCAAATACATAAAAATAAAATGCAAACCGCTATAAAACTGATGTGTAGAAACTTAATCCATAGTAACAGCTCTAATATGCCCCAGCAATTAAAACATTTGCAGCAATGAGAAGCTTGGGCCAAAGATTATCAAATCAAATCGAGGAGAAGACAACCTTTGGTCAGAGTTCAACAATCTAAGTAGTGGTGTGAACATGCCGGACTCCTAGAGCCCAAGCAACCATCATATCATGAACAAAATGCAGGTCAATCTCAAGACGTTTCATACGCCGATCAAACACAGGATTAACCGCCTAATACGTGGGACCATATATTAAACTTTGCACCCACACATCAGAGTGTTTTCCCCAAACAGATGATATGCTGTATGAATACACTTAGGGCTAGATATTTAAAATAATGCTGAAACATCAAAACAATATTAAATTGAATACTACAAAAGCAACTGAAGCCTACCAACCCTCAGAATCCGATAATCACACGTTCGTTCTACAACCCTAACCTAAATAAGGTCAACAACAACATCATCTTCAAATAAACCCTATCAACCACCTAAAATGATAAAATCACATACCAGTATACCATCCAACACGAATTCGAGACCATGCACACGAACTTTAACAAAATCGCAAACAAGTACGGTGTAGTGATCATCGTAAAATCAATAACAGAGACACATTACACGAATTCAGTAAATGCGAGTTTCGTAAAACCCTGGCGAAGTTAAAACTTACGATATGAATGTATCGATCGGACGATTTTCGACGTAATGATCAACGAACGATTGAAGAATTCTGTAGAAGATGACAATCTGAATAATATTATTTTTTTCGAAAGAAGTATGAAATTGAGAGGAAGTTTTTCTTTATGGAGTATTTAGTATGATGGCAAGCTATGGCGGTTGGTGGAGAGTGTGGGGCTTTTTGGGATATGCTTTGGGGGTATCTCGAGGATTGAGTTATACGGTAACGAGGAAACCCACTGGTGACTCTCAACAAACTAACAATTTAATCACTGGCGCGTGGTATCAGTGTGATGGTTAGCGTTTGTGATTTTTTTAGGTCTCGGGATCAAATCTTGTTCAAAAATTTTTTTTATAGTTATGAGTTTGGAGTGTTAAAATAAATATGAACGGTTGACATCTCGTTACAAAAATACTCACTCGGATATTAGGGGTGGTTTCAAACGTTGTTAAACAACTAACATTTTTAAGGTGATCTTCGTATAGAGTATTTTTTATGACGGTGAATACATGTTTTCTGCATTATAATAACATAACCTTTTAAGTGAATGAATGTTGGTTTTAGTTGTATGATTGATTTTGATTAAAATTTAAAAGTAGGCTTAAAGAAATATGTTTATACATATAGGTATTCTTTAATATTCATGCCCGACCCTCCCACTCACCTCATGCAACATGCCTTCCCCCTTCTCCACCGTTTTGTTTTACAATTTTATGTGGTGACAACACTTAAATTTATTTTTAATAAATCTGTATTGATAAATCTATTTTTAATCATGCTTTTGCTAACTTTATAAAGTCGTTTATGTGTCATCGCTTGATATTATTAGCATTACGAATTCAGATCATTATGTGTGGTGAATATACTTTGAGAGTGGGTCTAGATTATATGTTTATTTATATAAACATAAAAAAGGCTCTATTCATAGATACCACACAGAAACGCTAACCTTTGGATTTAATACGAGCATATCATTGTAGGGCATGACATGATGTGATTATCTAGTAATTGAGTGGCATGGTGCGGTTAGGGATGTTTAAATTTTGATATCCAAAAATTTTAAATATAAGATTTTATTATTCGAATCCGAAATTTTAGGATTTGAAATCTTGTGTTATTTACTAGTTTATATAAAAATTTATTGTTTTTATTATAAAACTTTTCGGATATCCGGAAGTTTTTTTTTTCTAATATCCAAAATTTGAAATTAATATTTACTATTTAATATTTTGGATAATCCGGTCATCCGAAATATCCATAATTTTTTAAAAACACCAGGCGAGTACGAATATTTCACATATCCGGATTTTCCGATATTTCGAGTTTGAAGTTTCAAATACTTCGGGTCCGGTTCAGATTCAGATCTTTTGCGCACCCCTAGGTGCGACACGCACATTTAGACATGGGGGATGAACTAGAGGTACGAATATACCATATCATTACAATACGAGATGGGTGATATGCTTAGTATCATAGGTGTGCTTTTTGAACACAACTTTTGAATATCATCATAATTTTCTTTCATATCACGTTTATACAATTTTAGTGTGTTTTTTGTTTTGCTATACGCCAATCTGACTGAGATTAATGAATTTGACCACAATCATTGATATTGAAGACAATACAAAATCTATAATGTAACCTACTGAAAATCATGTGACCAAAAAACTTTACTAGTGTGTCATGTCATAATAAGGTAAAAAAAAGCTCATCCCATATGAAACAATGAAGAAAATTATCACCACATATGAAATCTTTTTTTTTTTACTTTTCTTGATATTCATCATGAGCATTTGCCGGTGAATCTACGCTCAATACGTGGCGTCGACTTTAACTCGCTATTTCTTGTTGTGAAAGCCTTGGTTGGTTACACATAAGGTTACACGAATTGAACCAAAGGCTAGTCGAGCTTGAACTCAACTTCATTTGCCTATGCCGTGTTTGTAGCCAAAACTATCCGTATTTTTCAATCTTAATAATTTTTAGTTAGCGGATGAACCCAAACGCTACGACGAGGGTGTTGACATTTGTAAGACTCGGTTTGACGATTTGTAAATTAGTATTCACATGCCTTTTCGAATAAAAATTACATTGGCAACTTGTTTAAAAAAATTCACGTTAAAAGTTGATAAAATAAGCACGCCACAATCATAAAATCGGTTTTTTAAAATATCATATTTATATATTGTACGCTTGTCCTTCGATGACGTTTATATTATAATGTAGAACTTCATTTTGAATGAAATCACATGAAAACACATCTAAAAATAAAAATGTCGTAATGATAAAATTAAATTTTATAAAATATCATATTTTATTTTAAAAGCTATAAGAGAAATAAAAAAAAACATAAGACTACAAGTGAACTATTTGTAAAACGGTGTTTGGATAAAAAAATTAATAATAGAAAACAAATGCAAAGCATAACTACATAAGGAAATGGTAAGTATAGTTAAATTTAAAATTTTATATTGATTTCATTCATGCTTAAATAACCTATACATTAGTACTTCAAGCATTAATACATTATCGTTTATTGAGTAGCGAATATATGAGTAGGCGTCGATAAAAAATAAATTATGTATAATAATATTTCAAAAGACCCTCCTTAGTACGTTCAAACCTTCCGTGGATAATATCCTGAATAATCACCGCATTTTAAAAAAAAAGGTAGCAAAATTTCTGGTTCAGAAATGCAACATCTCATATTCACAAGGACTAATTTGTAAATTATCATTTCGCAGCAGTGCCCCTGTAATTTCAAGGTTTTCAATTCCCACCCCCAAATTCCATATATCTCCAAATCACCAGTTGACTCGAACAATTAAACGACCTAAAATTCCACTCACGAAACGAAGATCTTGGAGCTACTCAACAATGGTGTAATAGAGAGATAATCACAACGAATTCTAGGGTTTTTTCTTCGGTTACAGGTATTCTTCATACGCTCGCGCTTTTCATTTAGGGTTTACAGATTCAATCATCAATTATACAGCTTATTAACATGTATCGTTGAGAAATGAATGTTAATTAACATCAGATAATATTGTTAGCTATTCGTAAACTGAAGCGAGTAGTGTTTATTGTGCCTTTCAATTCGAATTATGGAATGTTGATTGATTATTATCCAGTTTGTAGTGTGCTATGAAGGTGTTTAGCTTGTCTCATTATATTAATAATTTCTTTTAATTGTGGTTAATTATGTATGTATGTATGTATGTATGTATGTATATATGTGCTTTAGCTGTTGTCTCTCTAATTTCTTATTATAGCTTGCTTTACATCATAATAGGTACATATTAGGTAAACATGTGGTAATAGGAAAAGCTATATAGCTTAAGAGACTTGCAATAGAAGCCACTGAAGTTGGTCTATTATAAACACATAGGATGTGTAGACACCATAAGAAAGTTTTAGAAATTGATATCAATTTGATGTGTTCCCGAGGTCTCTGATTTCAGATTTCTTAGGCATATACCTTTTAACAAAGAATTTGACTTAACTGTTACGATCAATGGACACAAGCGTGCCATCAGGCTTCATAAATCAAAAGTCTTGCAATAGTTTGCTTAAGCAGTGAATGATGCAACATGGATGCATTTGGCAGGATGCCAAATTTTCTTCCTAGACAAAATATATAGTTTCTGGACCTAACCTGATTAGCAGCTTTCATAGCACTTAGTCTTGACTTTCTTAAATGATTGACATGGTTGGAGTTTTTGTTTAAAGTAATTTTTTTTGTTTTGTGTTAATTTATCATATTTTGCGATCAAAACTTATATTTGTATGCTGATGAATGCTTGTGATCAACTCTACAACATTGCAACAAATAGTATATCCAAATAGTTACTCGCATTTGATTCCTTACTTGCTGTTCGTTTAAGCTTTACGTGTAAATCTAGGCATCTTGTATATCACTAGCATGTGATATGTTCTTGATTATTTTTTTGTGGTGATTTTTACATGTGTAGATGGCTGTGTTTTTTCTCGTCCACCTGATGTTACCTTCAAAAGTCATATCTTCATCTTGTGGTTCCACAGATTCAGATTGTGGAAATCCACATTGCTCTTGTTATAGCCAACCTTTCTTGATCCTGGGTAATACATAGGCAATTCCTTTCCTTCACAACTAATCATGGGCTAAAAGCCCAACTATGTGATAATGAAAATCACATTTCAACATTTCCGAGCTATCGTTGTTAGATGCATGACAATTTTGAAGAGATCGTCTACATGACATTGGTCAATTGTCAAATGTGTTTGAAGTGTCTTCAAATTGCTTGCAACAATCTTTGGCAATATACATGGTCATGTACCCTCTCCATATGCTACATTATGAAAAAAAAATCAAAGCTAATGATGAGCATGTTGTGAAAAAATACGAGGCTAATGATGAATTTCGTATAAGCTATGAAGCTAGAGCATAATCTTTTGACATCCCTGTAGTTAAAACATAAAGCTTTGCAATCCGAAGAAATACCTTTCACATGGCACTATGTAAATGACGCATGACATAAGCATGTGTTAACAGATCGGCGTTGTCTTTGTCAGAGGTTGACATACTTGGTTGATTGTTGAGTAGCAACAACTTCCACCACATTAACATATAATCGACATGTAGTTGTTGTTTTATTAAAGAGAAAAATGTATATGCCTTGGAATTGTTTCGGCCTTATGGGTTACATGCATTGATGTCGATGTGCATTCATAGAGAACAAAAGTTGGCATCAACACCTTGTCATCAATGTGAAAAGTTGTCAAAATAGACTAGGAGAAAGGCTTGTATTGAACACCAATGGTTGGGGTTGGAGATATGCTAAAAACCTTCATATGATATCTCATATATGGTAATCAAGGGTTTTTTGTCACCATGAGAACCTATGGCCAGTAAACTTACTTGCTAGTGAACATACTAGAACCGTCAATACCTTGCTAACCAACGGGATCGGGTAAATCACAACTTGCGTCGGGTAGGTGTTCTTCACGAGGTTATGGCAAAAACTAGTGGAAGCAAGTTTCAAACCTGTGACCTCTGCTATAGGGTAATGGTAATTAAGCGATTGAAGTCAAAGGTTGAGGTTGATATATGCAACAAGTATAGAAGGGTATTGTTCCGTTAACTTCCAAATCTCAAGTCATAATCATCTTTCCTAGGTCAAAATCTTGAGCGATTACATGATGCCCTTGCTCTCTCCTTCAAGGAGAATATGAATTGATTAGCTTTAGAAAAGCATGGTGCATAAAGAGACCTAAAATGTCCTCTTAGGATGAGCTTATGAAACCATATATAAATCTAGTATATTGAAGCATGAAGCTGTTGGATATGGAGCCTATTTCAGCTTGAACCAAACCTAACCATACCGTTCAAACCTCCCTAATCAGTGGGTTGTGTGCTATATTACATCAAGACTAGACAAAGCACGTAGTGAGGTCTTGCACATGTTCATGTGCAACTTGAATCTACAACGGGAAGTTATTAAATGTTTGCTGGGGTACTTCAGTTTTCGTGTTTATTATTGGCAGGAAAGAAAGTAACATTAAAAGGTTTCTTTGATGATAATTTTTGTGGAGTGGAATGCAAAAAGTGTACTTCACGTTAATTCTCCTTTGTTGGATATGCAACTCTAATTCAGATTCAAAACCTAAACAACATGTTTCCATGTAAATTCGTGGCAGTGAATGATTTGGTTTAAGAACGTTTTTGAAAGAACACACAAGTAGCAACAAAACAATATACATTTGTGATAAAGAGCCATTCAACTTGAGAAGAACCTAGTATTTCTATTAGCCCAACTCTATAGTGTAGACCTGATGATGAAAATATTTACGTTATACTAGCTAATTTTGATACACAGATTGTGTGTTATCTAGTGTATAGCACTTAGTTAAAAGGTATAAGTTTCGTAAAAGTTGAACATGTATAATCATATTTATTCGTCAAAACTTTTAGAATGTTTAGGTTTATTCTCCTACTTCTTGTCAAGTAGCTTTAAAAGCAAATGTTTATGAAAGTTTTGGTTTATGATATTTAGATACCTATTATAATATATTGCTTTAAATCTTTAATAATGATCATATGCTGAATATAAGCACTAAACCCCAAAATGGTGTAAAATTTAGTGTTCAATTTGCATCAAATTTACATGCCTGTTTTGCCACCATTACTTTAAAAGGATGCAATGCTAATTGGGTTTTTCTTTTGTATCGTAAAGTATTAATATATTTTTTTCATCTGCAGGTTGTGCTGTATTTTAATTAGAAGGTAAAAGCGGCAGAATCTTGATTAATAGCTGGGCTTATGAGTGGCAGACGTAGAAGATCTGAATCTTTATGGGATAGAAAAGAAGATCAAAACGATACCAAAGAGTTTAATTCAAGTGGCGATTCACCGAAACGGTCAAATTCAGAAATTAATGATGTTTTAATGTCTGATGATTTTTCTATGCAAGGAAACGAAAACATTTTAATGGACAATGATAACATTGGTGACAAACATAGAATGAAGACGGATCCTGCTTTTGATGACTGGGAAGGCCAATATGGTCAACCCTATAGGTTTGTGATTCTTTTTATTATTTTAAATCAATTATAAGTTACAAGATAAGATAATTTTTTCTCTTTCTTCATTATCAGTTTTTTTTTTGCATCTGCAGAAAGACTAGTTAGAAAAGGGTAGAGTTAAATAGTTAAAACTCTTTGAAAATTCATATCCAGATACCCCTTTCATATTTGTTTAGCTTGTAAAAACCAATTATTATTATTATTATTATTATAACAAAAACTGTGTGTCAATAGTATATGTGGCAAAATGGGCTGGCCATGCAACGGGGTCAGATGGGTAAATTTGTAGGCTGGCTCAACACAAGCTGGATTGACCCGCAAACGCTTCTATTATCCTTTTTTTAATTTCATAAATAATCAACTTATTAAATACGATTAGTTAAACTATTTGTTACTATCGCGGTCTAATTTTCTTCAATAAAATGATTTTAAGAAAAAAATGTGGTTTTTGAGATATACAATCTGTTTCTTTCTTAGCTTACTATCCAAATTTGATCCGTTTGACCTGTTACCAGTAAAATGTAACACAAATCAATTCAGATTATTTTATATTAACTACTTTGGAAAAACTGATAATTTTTATATTTTTACTTTTTATTTTAATTTTTTTTTATATTTTGCCTGCTGTTGATTTTTAGCGAACTATATACATTTTACCTATTTGACCCATTATGAAAAAAACATAGCCTAGAGTGATCCACTTTCCTTTTAAATCGGTTGCTTCTTTGAAGGAAGTGATGGTTTTGTTTTTTTTTTTTTATGTGTTGCCTGCTGGTTAATGCTACATGTAGGGGCAGCAACCAAGTAGTAGGTGGCAAGGACAGAGCTCGTAGTAGGAGCAGGAGTAGGAGCCCACACCGAACCAGGGACACAGACCAAGACCAGGACAGAACCCTGCTCCGGGACCAGGATCAAACCCGGGCCCGGGACCAGGATCAAACCCGAGCCCGGGACCGGGACCGGGACCGGGACTGGGGCAGGACTCGGAAGTTAGCCAGGAGCAGGAGCAGGAGCAGGAGCAGGAGCAGGAGCAGGAGCAGGAGCAGGAGCAGGAGCAGGAGCCGGAGTAGGAGTAGAGGAAGAGACCAAGGCAGGGCTGTGAGCCCATCTAGAGGTTGTTCGAACCGACTTAATTATGACTCAACCAAAAAGTGGAGTAATAACAGACCAGATAACTCAGGGGGTTCACAGTACCATAGAACCCATAAGAGTGGTTATAATGATCAAGATCAAAGGCGGCAATCAAACCAAGATATCAAGCGACCATGCAAATTTTTTATCATGGGTAGATGCAACCGCGATAATTGCAGGTTTTCACACGATGTTCCCAAATCAGAGGTCTATGAAGGAAGGTCACAGGATCATAATGATTTCCCTAATACAAACCCTAATTTTGATGACAAGAACATATCTTGGAGGGATCCTCAATTGTACAATTTGGAATCAGGGGTTTCTTTCAACATGGGCTTGGATGATAATCACGAATCCCGATTTATTCCCGTCAACGCTGATGGTCCCAAGATAAGTTTGAATGGCAATGGACTTAATAATCAGTTAAATGGTTCAGTTAGTGAAGATGGAAAACCTCTAGAAACTTCTAGAAACGATATCCCACAAGCAAGTAGTCTCCCTCAGATATCTCAAAACGTAAATCTCGCCAATGCTCTTGGGTTGCTTTACTCTGGGGGCCAGGTTGACTCTACTATGGTCAATGATCCGGTCAAAGCTAGCGCGCCAAAGGAGAATCAAAAGTCAACAGAAGCAGTTGTAAATAAGGAAGACAGTGAGAACAAAATAGCCGAAAAATCTAATACGAACCTTGGGAAAACTGGAGCAGAAGGAAAAGTAGATGAAGGCAATTTGGGAAATGATGAAAAGGCAATGCGGGCTTTCAAGGTTGCACTTGTGGAATTTGTTAAAGAGATTTTAAAGCCAACATGGAAAGAAGGTAAAATGAGTAGAGAAGTTTATAAAACAATTGTGAAGAAAGTGGTCGAGAAAGTTACAAGTACCGTACAAGGAGTTCAGATCCCACGAACACAAGAGAAAATGGATCAATATTTGACGGTTTCTAAATCCAAAATTACTAAGCTTGTTGAGGTCAGTTTATCCGTTTTTGTAGTAATTTACCCAACTTCTATCCTTTTAGTTTCAAGACTGTTTAAGAAAAAATGGGCGGGTATGGGTTGGGTACTTAAAGGTGTTCATAAATTGTTGAAACCAACCAAACTAGGGCAAGTTGGCCGGCTTGAGATCCAAAGGGTTCAGTTCGTGGTTTGGTTTTTGTGGGTCGGCAGGTTTAATGGTTTGGTTTGAAAACTGGAACTGGTTGTTAAACGTTTATTTTTATAATTATTTTATTTTTTATTTTTGGAATATGCAGTTATGTATATGTATTTTAACCATGAACATATACAGCCAACCCACTGAACCCGGCCTGGAACTGGTTGTATGCAGTTATTTTTTGTATGTATATGAAACTTGGAACTGGTTGTTAAATTTTTAATGCAAACTAATGTTAAAAAATAAAAATAAAAAAATTTTTGGTTCAAACCATCAAATTTGAACTACCAAACCAGCCTGTTCAGCCAACCCACGTAACCCGACCGGTTTGGTTCTGTTCCATGAAGTCCTAGACCGGCTAAACTAGACCCTGAACACTCCTAAATGGATATAGAACGGGTAACTGTGAAACACATGTTGTAACAGGTCGGGTCGGGTCGGGTCCTGTCATGTTTTACTGATCCTTCCCCATCAATTTAATAAGTGACTAATGTATTAAGACTATTATGAAGATATTAATCTGTTTTTTCTGTCTAATTGCTAATTTGTTGCTATTCATTATCTGTTTATAATCATATGACCTGCTTTGTGCACATGAAAATTGGTTATGTTCCTAACAGATTAAAAAAACAATAATTTCTTTGTGCAGGCATACGTGGGAAGGCTTATGAAGGCTTAACAAGTGATTCGGACTCACTTTCTTGACCAAAATCTGATGAGGTATTATGATTACATAAGGTGAGTTGATAGTTTAATTATAGTTGGTGCAAGAGATGTTTCTTTGTTATTGTTAATTGTAAACACTTGTATTGCTTTGTATTAATTTAAAAGACCATTGCTTGTATCATTACCCTTGGCCCAAACCAAATAGGACTGGTTCGGGTTGAGGACCAGACTGGAACCAAACCAAACAGGTAGGACCATGTTAGGAAGGTAATAAAATAAATTGAGCCTAGAGGTTAAAAGAGATGGGATTGGCCGCCGAGTATTCTATGGTTTTTGGTTTTATATGACCCGACACGTAATGACTATGGAACGTATGAAAACATACTTGAATTATCGGTTCGAAATCATTCACTTACAACTAGTTTTGTGTATATCTGGTACCTATAGTTCTTAAATGATATGTAAACTGACTTCATGTCATCTGGAAGCCAAAACCAAATATTCCTTTGTACAATGATGCTGCATCCGATGACCACATTTACGAGTGCGAGATATCGTCTTTTTATTCTTGGAAGGAGCATACATCCTGACAAAAAGATTATAACATCAACAAAGATACAACCATGACATCTCACAATGCTTTTGCGGGATGTACGACTCATTGTGCTTTTAAAGGATGAGCGACTTGCAATCCGTTTAAGGGGTTAGTGACCTATAATATGTTAAGGAATTCCCTTGATATCATGGTTTGTAGCTGATTGTTTGTGTATGATACATGTATGCTAGAAGCAACATTCTATTGTATGTTTAGATAACCAAGTATAAGAAAGGAGCATGAATGCATGATGATCATATGTTCAAATGGCATCTCTAATTTCAACTCCTAACAGATATTTTTACATAAGCCAGAAAGCTCGTACAATGAATCTCATCGTTTAAGCCATCAATCGTTGTTCTCGTGCTTTCAAGTTTTTGGCTTGTAACATTTCATGTATCAAACTTCAAAAAGATAGCTAGTATAGTTCAAAATAGAAAAATATAAACACATGATACATATAGAATGGTGTGGAGCAGTGTCGAGTGCGTTTATTGAAACTAGTGATTCGTGATCCCATAATATGGACCCGAGAGTGAAAGAAAAATGCACAGAACTGCTGTCACAACCTTCAATATCTGTTATGGTTATAATACCTGCCACCATAAAATCGAGATTTTGATTGCATCCTGCAATCGAAACACAAGTTATATCACTAAAACTGGAAAAAAAATCATGAAGAAAAGCCGTTTAACATCAGGAAAGTAAGATCATAAAGATGTGTTCAGAAACAATCCTTCATGGCATGTGACAACCTTTATGTAAATACTATAACAGTTTCTAAAAACACCAAGGTTTCTGCATCACTCTCAGCAAGAAACCAAAATTCTTGATCAACGAAACGCTAAGTTTTAAAACATGTCTGCAGCGCGCAAAACTAACTGCATTAAGAACACCATTCTCGGGCATTCTGAAACATCTTCAACCACGGGCTCGGGCCTTTCTTTTCAACATCCCAATCCTTTGGATACCACGGGAACTGCCACATCAGAAAACACCTCTCAGGGTGCGGCATCATAGCAAGATGCCGCCCATCTGGCGAGCAAATTGCCGCCACACCTAGCGGTGATCCATTTATGTTAAACGGGTACTGTTCGGTTGGGTTCCCGTCATCATCACAATATCTCAAGGGAGCCAGGTCAGATGATAAAATGTTGTCAAAGATCATTTTATCAGGAAAATAAGCTTTTCCTTCACCATGTGCAGTCCAAACACCTAATGTACTACCTTCCATCCCTTTAAACATTATTGCTGGCGATTTTTTCAGTGTCACGTTAGTGAACCGGCATTCAAACCCACCTGACTCGTTGTGTATGAATCTGGGCTGGGCCGGGTCGCCACCAGTTCCTAAAGTTCCACCAACTTCTGGGCCCGGGATCCAGCCCAATAAGGCCATGAGCTGGCACCCGTTGCAGACCCCGAGACTAAAAGTATCCGGGCGGTTATAGAACTCTTGAAACTGGTTTAAAAGTGATGGGTTGAACCGAATAGAAGCAGCCCAGCCTTTTGCAGAATCAAGCACGTCACCGTAACTAAACCCGCCCACAAACACAACGCCCCGAAATCCGTTTAAAGAAACTGACCCGTTTAAAAGATCTGACACAGTAACATCCCATGGCTCAAAACCTGAAGCATAAAATGCAGCTGACATTTCCCTATCACCGTTGCTACCCTCCTCCCGAATCACCGTCACCTTCGGTTTGCTAATGGCATTCATGTAATTTTCATCGGTGAATCTTGGAGTGAAAGTTAACCGCCATGCAGGTTCGTGTCTGTCCTTTAATCCTTCTTTTTCTGAGGTTACACAAGCGGCTAATTTATGTTTTTTCTCGATATGAAAACCAGTTTCTTCCCAAATGTCTCGAAGATGGGCGGTTTTCTCATTTAAATGTGTCATTCCATCGATCTGTAACCTAATCATTGGTTCGGCGGTTACCTGTCCTAAGATTTCTGAACATACACCGCGGTTTTTAAGGATTGTTGTCACCTTGACCAAGTTTACTTTGCTGACCTCGAGAATGAGACCGAGTTCTTCTGAGAACAATGTTTCAAATATGCTTTTCCCATGTGAATTTAAACTGATTTGAACACCACAATTTCCAGCAAAAGCCATCTCAAGAACCGATATGATAAGCCCACCGTCACTGATATCGTGACCGGCTGAGATCAATTCATCTGTTAGTAGATCTTGAACAACCTCAAAAACTGTTTTGAGGTAAGCAACATCATCAACATCAGGACATTCATCCCCAAGTTGGCCAAACACCTGTGAAATAATTAGAAGAAATTCAAAATTGGAAAATCATATGATGTAGACGATATAATTCTAGATATTTGATTGAAAACTTCATCACTAACTTAATACTAACAGCACTTGACTCCTTTGACTATAGCTGCAAAAATGGCCAGGGGGAACAAACAGGTCAAAGTAATTTCAAGTCAAAAGTCAAAACAGGTTCTATTGATCAGCCATCACTTAAATTATTAAAATTAATTGATAACTAATATATAAAATGCTGTTACAATTTTTTAATAGTAATGGCCAAATTTGACCCACAAAAAAAGCAACTTAAAAGGTTGTAACTTGTAATATGTAAACACTTTAGATTATACTTTAGACCACTTTTAACCTGCTTCAGATAAAAATATTCACCATGTTTCCACGAAAAAATATAATCAAACTTAACCCATTTTCACATTAACAGGTTGAAAATGCTCTCTCTGCCTTTAACCACAATACTGAAATTGAACACAAATGTAGTATAGTGATGTCATCCCATGCTCTAAGCTGATAATTACAAGCTATTTATCTATAAATGGGTCAATTCAGGTTATGTTTGATTAATAACGGATCAAACAAAAGATGGGTAGAAGGTTGGAAGTTGTCCAAAATGTATTTTTAACAATTAACACGTAAAAACTCCTAAATCATTTTATTCCAGAAACAAAATCATTATCATAATAATATTGTAACCAAATTCGACACACTAATAATTTGGAAAAGTCTCCCAGGTCAACCGGACCTGGTAAAAAATTTAACTGTTTAGACCTGGTATGCAGTCTATTTGCTCCAGGTACTGAACTTGGAGCAAAGCCTAATACTTCATAGTTAAAACTACTCGAACAATACGAAAATAGTAAAATTTAATTACTAAAAAGAAAAAAGTACCTGAGAAAGAGCAGATCCACCTAACCGTCTTTTTCCTTTGCCCAAATCAATATGAACCAAAACACCATCATCTTTAAGCTTCAAATCCGGTGTCACGGTTTTAGTTATATCAGAACATGTAACATAAGCACTAATTACAATATTACCAGGAGCTTTAACTACTTCACCGGAAACCTGAGCCGCCATTGAAAGACTATCTTTACCACCATCAATAGAAATACCAAGTTCGATCATGGCTTCAGAAAGCGCAACAGCAGCATCATACATTGATGCACCTTCACCATCAAGTTTAGCAGCATACATCCAGTTCCCACTTGCTTTCACATCACTCAAGCTAGTAACTTTAGCCCAAACAAGATTTGTTAGTGCTTCTCCAACTGCTAGACGGGCCATTGCTTTTGGATCAAGTAAACCTTTGATAGGTTGCTCCCCAATTGCACACGCACCACCTGTGTAATCAGTAAACGTTTGAGCGATAACCGCCACGTCAGCAAGAGTGATCTGTAATGGACCCACAGTTTGTTGCTGGGCCACGAGGCCAGTTACACAACGATCAACTTTAGTTGTTAAGAAACGTTTAGAACAGATTGATGGCAATCTTAATACCCTTTCAAGTGAATCCATTAATGTAATCCCAGGAGCTATTTCAAGTGGTTCTTGCTTATCTTTTACACGACGAAATTCGAATGTTTTTTGTGGCATGTCTCCAAGAACTTTTTCAAGTTCAAGATCAACAGCAGGTGGTTTTTCAGTTGCATAGCTGTCGATTAACCGTACACGCCCTTCACCACTTATAGTTCCAATAACTGCCATTGACAACCGTTCTCTTTTACATATAGACTCCAGAAGATTACGGCTTTCAGAGTTGATCAAAATTGCATCTTGTTCTTGATATTCTGCACCCCAGATTTCCAAAACAGACATTGTATGATCACCAACAACAATGGCCCTAATATCAATTGTAGCACCTTCTGGATAGATGATTTCTTTAACAACATTACAATTACCACCAGCACCCTGATCATGTATGCTGATGATTGGGTTATTCTCACCCATTTCAATACAAGAACGAACAACCCGATATAGTTTCTGTGCCATCTCAGCATCACCACGCTGGACAGCATTAAAATCCAGCTCAGCGTCATTCTGACCACTAACCATACTTGATGCTGCCCCGCCGCCCATTCCAATTCTATAAGCGGGCCCACCGATTTTTACAACTAACATCCCGATTTCAGGCTCGCCTTTTGTTATATGGGTATGATCAATTTGCCCGATACCTGCACTAAACATGATCGGTTTCAACCATTCCCGTCTTTCCCCACTTGGAAGTCTCATTCCAAATGTTCTTGTGTACCCTTGAATCAGCGGTTCACCAAACTTGTTACCGTAATCTGATGCACCATTGCTTGCATCAACAAGTATTTGCAATGGTGAAGCTAAATGTGATGGATAATCAAATGATTCATCTTCCCAAGGAGCATATGAACCCTCAATATTAAGATTTCCAACACAATATCCAGCTGTTGACGCCACAACAAAAGATCCACTACCTGTTGCGTGTGTATCCCTAATTCGCCCTCCTGCACCCGTTTCTGCACCGGGAAATGGTGCAACCGCACACGGGAAATTATGGGTTTCGGCTGTAAACAGAATATCAAGATCACGGGCAACCGGGCTCAAAGGAGATGTAGTACCAGGCTGAGTAGGTCGTAACGGGTTCACCAGAAACCCTTTGATTGCACTAGAATTGTCTTTAAACCCAATCACAGAATTGTTAGGGTTTGCACGTAAAGTGCTCTTTACAATCTGCATAAGAGTCTTGTTCATAGGCTGACCATCTACAACAATCTTTCCAGTGAAAAACCAGTGCCTGCTATGCTCACTATTCGATTGTGCAATATCAAAAAGCTCAACATTCGTAGGATCTCGTTTAATATCATCTTTAAACAGTTTAGTGTAATACTGTAGATCTTGTTCATCAAATGCTAACCCCATTTGTTGGTTAATTTCCTCCAATGCTTTTCTTCCCTTCTCCATAACAGGTACATAATAAACCTCCTCAGGAACTATACTTGTTTTGAAGGAAACGAGTCTACTAGGATAAACACATTCAGTCATCCTATCATGCACCATTGCAGCAAAATCAACGATCTGACTATCAAGAAGCGGTGCACTTTCAGCTTTAACGTACAAAAGATACCGCCTAGACCGTTCTAATCTGTTCACTTCTGTAAGCCCACACGCATGACATATGGACACAGCGTTCGCAGACCAAGCTGTGGTGAAAGACAACCTAGGACCAACTTCAACCACCACTGTCTTGAACCCCTCTTTCGTCTCTTTACCTATAAAGCTTTCATCCCCTAAATTATCAGGCTCATACGTCTCTTGCAGAAGCCATTTGAGCACCGAAAGCTTCTCGTTCGACAGATTCTCATCAAGCCCAATGTTGAAACACTGTTCTGTTTTCAGACCCACAATCTTATCAGATATCTTGCTCTGAACCAACTTAAGCAACTCCTCCGCCGCGCTTTCTCGAATCAATGGAGTTCTATAAAAATGAATCACTTTTTCAGTACCCAAATCACCCACATTGTCTAACTCTCGTGCATCCACTGACACCACAGCTTTTACTTTCTCAGACGCATTTCGTCGAACACCTTCACTGCATATTCTCACATAACCACTTCTTTTGCTCACCGAACCCAATATCAAATGGGAATTTCTACCCTTTGGCAGAGGTTTAGGCAAGAATAAGTTACGATTATTTAAACCCTGAAATCATATAAATTTTTACACAGATTACTATCAGTTTCCCGATATCACTCCAATTCATAAAGTTTAAACAGTTCGAAAGAATTAAAGAACAAAAAGACGCATACTTGTAAGAATTCTACCGCTGTGATCTCCAACGATGCAGCCATTATTAAATGAACAAATAAGATCTGCAAGTGATGAAAGATTCTAATTTCATCAACTTGTGATGATCAGAGTTTTATGCTTTTATATGTGCAGCATATAAAGGTTGTAATGAATCAAGAAGGTGTATTGGGGTTTTACTGGTGAGGGGTTTATCGCCGGAGTTTGATCGGAGTAGTGGCGGAAGCTGCCTGAGATGGGTGGCGTTAAGGTAGCGTTAAGAGTGAGTGACAGTATGAAACTAAGAATATTGAATGCACACGAAGACGAGGGTTTAGGGTTGTAGTTAATTGCAAATTAGTTCTTCAACTATCTTGTAGTTCATCTTCGGTCCTGGGCTTTTCATATTTTTCTTTTTCATTATGTTAAAACTTAAAAAGTTGTTTTATTCCACTTTAGTCTCTATGATATTATGATTGATAACTAGCTACATTTAGGTTGATGGTTTGGGTTTTAGATCTTTAAAGTTTAAGATTTAAATACGACTCAAGGGCTTTTTCATAATAGTGTGTTTCCTCCTTGATTGTGTTCATGAGCGAGTCAGATTTGTAGCGTCAAAATTAATATGAACAATTGACATCCCATCTCAGAAAGACTCACTCAAGTATTGTGGTTAGTTTTCAAATGATGTGTAAAAAATTGATAACTAACCACTTAGATTGGTAGCCCAATGAAAAAAGTCATAGACTTTTTCGAAAATGTCATAGTTTAAATTCATGTATATCACAGATTAGAAGTTGATGTAGTTTAAAGTAAAAATGTTTGGATGTCTAAGTTGTCTTTTTATATGGATTTTGTTTTGTGATGTAATAATATAATAAATTCTTAGCTAAACCGTAATAAAACCCTTTGTGAACTTCTACATATAACACGTAAATTGTTTAGCTATAATCGACTATAATTAAATGATAATTGATAAGCTTATTATATTGTGATAATGGGATAAGTTACCTAAATAGTCTGAGTCAAGTAATTAGTTGTTAAAATTATTGTAACAAAGTCAATAAGTAACAAATAGACACTTACTTAAAATCTCATCTTATTTATTTTTTTGTTAAATAATTCGAGCTTTTAAACACATACCATCACAAAATTACTTTTTACAACCTTAAACAATGACAAGGCATTCTAACATACATATTTCATGGTATGTTTCATTTTAACAAACTGTTTAGTGATACTTAATATCAAAATAATCACTTTGAAAATTGAGATAGGAAATCCTAATATCATACGTTAAGGACATTATATGTGTTCTAACAATAAATATCTTAACTTTCTTCTCCCTAAAGTAAAGGTTCTAACTAGAAAAGAAAAACCGATTTACATGTGAAATATGTAATTTCTTTTTGAGATGACAAAAGTATGAACAAATATCGAAACAATATTTTTCTCGTATAGTATAAAAAAGATAATTTCTATTTAAACAGTTTGTCTCTGTATGCAATGAATTGACAAACCTTCAAACTCTTACGTCAAAAACTATGATCACAATCGAGTCGTCTGAACCTTGGAGATGAAAAGAAGTATAAATAAAAGACGAAGGACTTAAAATGTGTATACTCAATAATATAAACAACCATCCTAAACATTCATATATCAATTACTTTGGACCACAACGCATATATGCTAATGTTTCTAAAGTAAAAGTGGACACTTGCTTAGATACGCACCACAAAACAACAAGACCAAAAACAACTGGAGCAAGAATAGGAGAATGTTATAATATGAGCATAAATATTTATCAACAAGTTTTAGTAATTCGTGTATTACACTAATCGGTCAATTAATAGTTGGAATTAAAAATATACGTTCTTATTTGTTTTGACTAATAAAAACGATTACATTAGGTAAAGTTCAAAAAATTACAACTTAAATTTGAACTATGCCAATACAATTTAGACTTACTACGTGTGATGGATGGGAAGAAAAAGAAAGGAGGAAATAAATATGGTATATTTCTAAGAAAAATTGCAAGTTGTGAGGAAATATACAATTTGGAAGGAAATAGTTGTACGGAAAAATGAAACTGGTTGTGCTCTCGAATCTTGTCATGTGTCAATCTTTGTTACTCTTTTATTAGAATAAAAAGATAAATACACTCAAACTCGATATTACTCGCTTGAGTTCAGATACATTCGTTAACTAATCTTGAGTTAGGATGGTCACGACACACGCTTTTGTAAATATATGAACAACAAAAGTACTAGATGTGTAATGAGCTAAGTTGCTCGTAGGCTACTCAGGATCAGTTTGTTAAAAAAACTTGAATCGAGCCAAACCTGAAAGTAATAAACAAGTTTGAGCCCCAATTTATATACCAAGTTTGCCTATACTATCAAACTTAAGTGAGTTGATAGAAAACTAGAATAGGGTGAGCATGTTTTTTTTTTAAATTCTTGTTTTGGAGTGATTTTGTATGGAAGACCACTAATTACATGTAAGATATAGACAAACAAGTAAATTGTTTAGGGATACAAAGATAAAGGGATTCAAGTGCATGTTAAAAAATTCAACTCTACATTTTCTTCTTGATTTTCAATCGAGAGTTGCTCTACTAAACGTCTTTTAAAAAAAGTAGAGATCACTATATACAAACATCTCTTAAGCGAAGGTGTGATCATCTTATGCATAAAGGTCTCATTGTTTCAAGAAAATGATCACCTTCTATTTCTAGCTAATTTGAAATTAGTGATATCTTTACAAACGTCCCACTAAGCTATGTTGTGACGACCAAGGATACAACACATGAACGATGATGAAAAGAAGAAAAGTAGATTTCAGTGGTCAGACTGGTTGAACTGGTTATATATATATATATATATATATATATATATATATATATATATATATATATATATATATATATATATATATATATTAATTTTTCAGCAGTTCTTTTACATATATATATATATATATATATATATATTAAAATAATAATAATTTTATCCGGTTTGTATATCCAATTCGACCGGTCAAACCAGACCAGCAAGACGTTCGGTTAACTGTACAATCTGATTCTAAAAACATTACCCTTCATCCTAGCAGTCTACGGAGACCTAATGGCCAACCTGAGTCAACTCTTTGAGTCCATTGTGGATCACACAATTTCACACTCCAAAGTCATTTCTGCTTACAAATCTTTGATATTTACTTCACCAAAAGTTCATTTACCTCTATACTTGTTTGGAAAGAGTTTGCACCAAAATAACAATTTTGTAATTTGAATAGCTAAAAAGTAATAGACGAAAGAGAGCTTGAAGATTTACCCCCAAGTTCAGAATTTATATATAAAGCTTGAAGCTAGCCACTCATTACAATACTTGACTCGACTAGTTTACACTATTAAACAAAATGTTTTTCAATTTGATTTTAACCAACCACGAACACGTTAGAGCAAAAATGTTTAAAAATAAAACCATAGCGAGTTATGAACAAGTTCAAAACTACTATGACGAAACAGATTACAACAAATGAACCATTGCAATGGGTTCAATCAATACTACTTACTTATTTTTCATTCACCATCACAATAACAATTGAATCCCTTTTGCACTCGATTCATTACTTTCTCGTATTGATATAAACATGAATATACAAATATATTACTTAACGCTCACAAAATCAAACAATTTTTCTACACTAATAAAAAGGTAATTATGGAGACACTCATCATCACCACATACCTTCTCATCAAAACTTTCTCCTTTTTTTCTCTTATTAAATAATTACCTTAATTACTAATAATATTACTTAATTTTTTTATTAAAAATAGTTTTTTAATAAATTAAGAAAGACATCTTTTTATTAATGTTATTTCTAAAGAAATAAATTTTATAAAATAAGGAAATTTTTTAAACATCAAACATTTTTATAAATACAAAACATTTTAAAATTGATGCTTTTAAATTTGGAGTTATTATAAGAACTTTTATTAAAAAATGATATATTTTTTAATAATGTTTGTTTTGTAACAAAATGTTTATTTTTTTTTGGAAAACAAAAGTTTAAAAATAAAAATTTTAAAAGTTGATATAATTATTTTATTAATTATAATCTTTACGAATACGTAATTTTAATCATATCTTATTTTATAATATTGTTTTATGATTAATAAATTTTTTTAATATTTAATATTTTAATTATTCAACACGTGTAATACATGAGTTTACTACAGCTAGTTATAAAATATAGACGTTAGGTTGATTAAAAAAATAAATATTTCAAACCACATAAAACTAGATAGATAGATTAAAAATAAATGTTATAAAATATATAGATTTTTATTTAATAAATGAACACGAACAAATACAAACAAACGAATATGAACAAATATAAACGAATACAAAAGACGGTGAAACAACATAAACGAACATCTTACGGAACGCTCATAGACACAAATGAACGAATGAGATCTCTATTCGTATATGTTCATTTAACTAAACAAATGAAATATTTTTATTCATGTTTATTCACTTATTAAAACAAACAACTTATTAAAAAAAACAGAAATAAATGAACTTATAGTCAAATAGTTTATATAATGTTCATTGGTCTAGAAAAACCCTTTGGAGTTATGAACAGGTTCACAGAACTATATTGAAACAGAGCACCACAAACAAACCATATTGCAATGGGTTCAATCTCTTACCATCAAACACTACTACTTACTCCTCATCTTCAATCACAATCTCAATCGAATCCCTTTTACACTCAATTCATCAGTTTCTTTAAAACCCCATTACGTAATTCAAGCCCATTACAATCATCTGCATCATCCAACAGAACCCATCGATATCTTGTGCCCGCCAAGAAGAAGAATCGTTCATCCGAACCAGTTCTCAGTCCTTCCATTGTAGAAGAAGTGTCAGAGGTTGATGAATATGAAGAATTTGACGACGACGACGACGATTTTGATGGTACTGATATCTTTATTATTTGATATTGTAGTTTTCAGTCACGATTCCGATGGAATTGATTTGGGCATATTTGAATACAAGTTGAACTTGTGTTTGCTGTTTACAACAGAAAACGGTTTCATTTGTGATTCACAATTGCTTGTTTTTTCAAGCGTATTGTTTGTTTGAGATTTCTGTTTTGTTTGTCTTGTACGGGTGGTTTCACGAAGAAATTTGGGTGTTTAGTTACGTAATTCGGTTGGTTAATTGGGGTTTAACGAAGAAATTCGGGTGGTTAGGGTTTAACAAATTTGGTTGATTGGGGTTTAACGAAGAAATTTGGGTTATTAGGGTTTAAAGAAGAAATTTGGGTAATTGGGGTTAGCGATATTGGGATTTAACAAAGAAATTCAGGTGATTGGGGTTAACAAAGAAATTTGGGTGATTTGGGTTTAAAGAAGAAATTAGGGTAATTAGGGTTTAAGGAAGAAATCTGGTTAATTAGGGTTTATCTAAGAAATTCAGGTAATTAGGGTTTTAAGGAAGAAATTTGGTTAATTAGGGTTTAACGAAGAAATTTGGGTAATTAGGGTTTTATACCTTTTCATCTGTGTGATTATAGCGGTGTTTAGACGCGCCTTCTCAATGTTTCAGAATGAGATAATAAGATAAATTAGTGTCACTTCCTTTTCATTTGCCATGGATGATAAGAAGTTAGCAACAACACTATAGATATTGAGATAATCAAAAATCATAACCAGTTTCTTGAAGTTCAATAATTATAATGACTTGTTAGACTTTCAAGTCAAGAGGGGAAGTTGATACTCTTATTCTCACTGCACCAGAGAGTTACAAAGTCTTTAACACTAGTAGATGAACGATTAATTGTTGCCAATATCTACTTTAAATATGGAATCTTTTGAGTTTTGGCATTAAACTGTATTGTTTTTCGAGATGAGCTAATTTAATCATGTAAGTTATTGGATATTTAGTTGTCAATGTAAAGAAGTTAAGCATCCTGTAAATCTGTAATACATGAACGAGAAACTTTGTGTTATATATGTATGTATTATTGATCTTATTACAAATTGGATGTTTATATAGAGGATTTTGATGAGGATGATGACTTCCAAGATGATTTTCTAGACGAAGTTGCGGAACCTAGAGTAAGTTAGCCAATGATATGGAGCTAAATTTAGTAAATTCACAACTTATTAGTAAATTAATGTGTATATTAAGTGGTAATCGACTAATTGTAACTTTTTTTTTTTGTTTCTTTTTGAAGTTTGGTGATGGAGGTGGAGGAGGTGGAATTTCTCTCGCGGGAACCAGATGGGACAAAGAAGTTTTAACGATTGCTGAAGAAGTTTCTTTATCTTTTAACGGGGAGTTGGGAATATATGCTTTTAAGACGTTACAGAATTCTGCAATTCGAGTGCGTATTGAGAGGCTTTCAAACAAGTAAGTGTTCATGTCTCATTTGGATGTGTCTAATTAATTTTTTTCATTTGAATAATCAAATAATCATTTGCAATTAAACAGGCTTGGAGATGATGTTTGTATGTGATTTTGTTGTTTGAAGTTGTGAGACAACTTTTGTTTTTCTAAGAATTGAATACACAAAGGACTCACGTATATCATGTTAAAAGTTTAAAATCATACACTCGCATATTCTTATTAAATTCATAATATCATATTTACGGTTTCAAAACATCCAATATCATATTTATCCATGCATAGTACATAAAACTTACATAAAATAGCTGAAATAACATTCCTGTGAAAAGAAGAGACACATATTGTTAGATGGAAGTAGAAGTTTCTTAAATTAGGATGAAAAAGGACTAATTAGGTAATTTAGTTTTACCTTTTGATAATCAGGTTTAGTTTTGTTCCCACCTATTGAATCCAATTATTTAAAACTGAATAGATAACACTAAAGAATCAGATGGTCACAATAATATTTGTTTTTCCCAAAAATAATAACCGTGCATTTATAAATTTTATTGTTTACAGGTCAGGTTCTCCCACCATGGAGGATATTGAAGCTTTCTCAAATGCATATAGAGAGCGTTTAGATCAGGCTGAGGCTGCTGGATCTCTTCCTGTTGATATATCACTTGAGGTAATGGGTCCAAACGGGTATATTTGTAGGTCACATTAAAATGGATTATATTGACCAACCAATGCTTTTCTTTCATTTTCTCTTGAATTTCGTTAAGTTCAATATATATGCATACATACACACACGTATTACATACTTGATTATGACTGACAAACTTTTATGAATAACAATGATCAGGTTTCTTTGAACAAAGTATTTTAGGAGTTTATTTGCAGTTTAGTATACTTTGGGCAACTTTAAGCCATTTGATCCATTTACTCTTTTCGGCTAAGCTCTTAACTTTACCTCACGAGTTGAACCGTCTTCACGTAAATGAGTTGAAAGGCTCTCATCTACTGTTTTAATTTTCGCCATTTATCTTTAAATGGGTTGTTCGAGTTATGTTATGTGACTAATGGGTCAAATGACTTCCGCTAAAAGATTTAACTGGTCTTTCATCCGAAGTGTATTCTAAGTGCATGAAACCTCCAAAATCACTCCCTTAGAAAAGTCTTGATCATTAATTTTAATATTGTAATAAGATAGTTTTGTAATAGTTTTTAACGCGATGAATGATTATACAGGGTGTTTGGGATTGTTTATTAAAACTGTTTTGACGCATGCTAGGATTGATTACACTTTTTATCAGATTCTTTGCTGGTGAAATAAGTTATTTCTGAAGAAGCATTTTTGAAGTTGCTTGTTTCAACCCCAAAGACTCCCAAAACAAATTCCATTTTGGCCCGAACCCATTACAACCCACCCGACCCGCCCAATTTGCTTGTTCCCTTTCTTGGAACTCTTAGAAATGCAGATGGTCATATTAAAGAAGTGAATGTAATTATGGGTCTCATTTTGTCAAACTTAATATAAATAAAGAAGGGGCCATAAAATATAGAAACAAGAACATATAAGTAATTAAAATCTTTATAATATTTGTTTGTTGTTTTGATAGGTATCTTCACCTGGACTTGAGAGGGTAGTTAGGATCCCACAAGATCTCGGAAGATTCAAAGATCGTCCCATGTATGTTAAATACACAACAAGAGCCGATGATGGCTCATCGTCAATTGAGCAAGACGGTGTTTTGAGACTCGAATCATTTGACTTGGATACAAAATGTTGTACATGGGGTGTAGCCGATGTTAAGGTTAATCGAGAGAAGGCAGGGAAAGGAAGACCTCTTAGCAAAAAACAAAGGGAGTGGCGGATAACCACTCCCTTTGAATCTTTGCTTTTAGTCAGGATCTATGCAGATTTTTAAGTTTGTATAATCTTTTAGACTGAGAGATCATTTTGTTTTACTTTCTTATATTATAAAAATGTTATGTGGGTTTTAAAAACCGATATAACATAGTTTTCTATCATAAAACCTCTCAATTATATGGCTATTTGACAACTATATTTTGTTCATTCAAGTTCCACATGAAATTCTCATATTATAATTATAATTTTTGTTAGTGTGCACTAGTTTTACATATGTTACAAAATAAAAACAATTACAGACTTAACCTTAATGGAAATGTCACGACTCACGATTGAACTACAAAATCTTCAGATGATGAGGATGAGGGTCCAAATGATGATGATGGTAGCATGATGATGAGGGTTAGATGATGACAAGGATACGATGAAGATGACGGCGATGAAACATGAGAAGAGAGAGAGAGAGAGAGTGGGTGGGGTATTATAGTATTTTAATACTGTTTTATAATATCAAGAGTATAATTGTTTTTTTATTTTAACTTAACAGAATTATACTAACCTTTTAATAGTGTGAGTGTTATATTGAAAGCATGTTTCAAACTATTGAACTGTCAGTATAATAAATAAATAAATTATCAAATTGAAAATATAATTTTCATCAAATCATAAAGACTAAAAACGTAATTTTCATCAAATCATAAGGACTAAAAACGAATTTACACTTATTAAAAAGTATATATAACTAAAGTCAAAAGAAGAGTGAGATAACAAGCTCCCTAGTTACACAATGTTATCACCGACAAAACATAATTTATTGGTATCACCAAATTTTCAGTTCACACATCACCATCAACAACCATCTTGATCTCAGTGGTGATCATGGCATAATAACAAAACTACCCTTTTCTTCTCCATTTTTTTTCCTTCTAAACTTCACTCCCACTCAAACATTGATCCACTACAACCGCAGTTGACAAAACATCAAGATTCTTGACAAAATCACACATTTTTATGAACAATCTTGAATCTTTAGCTCCTAATCTTTCATCAATGGCTGCAATTTCTGCAGATTCACCTCTTCTTTAACTTCAACGGTCAGATTCTTGGGTTTCTTTCATCTTTACAAGTGCTCATTCACTGATCTATCGATGCTCAATTGCTTGAATTTGGTTAAGAATTTGCTGTACCAATTTGGGTTGTTGAAAAAGTATGAAATTTGGGGGAAATCGAATTGTTAATAGAATAGATTCAATTGCGAATTGGGTGTATTGTAAAAGATTTCCTTTTAGGTTAATTAACAGATTCAATTTGATTAGCTTTTGTTTATTTACTGTTGTAGCTGTAGTTTGCTGGTATATATACTTATATGAAGCTGTTACACCTGTAATTGTTGAAGAAACTGTAATTGGTGATTCGAAGGATTCGAAGGGGGTGTGTGATCTTTATGATGGAACATGGGTTCTTGATGAAACTTACCCTTTATACAATGCATCTCAATGCCCCTTTGCTGAAAAGGGTTTTAATTGTTTAGCTAATGGGAGAAGAGATAAAGGGTATCTTAAGTGGCGATGGAAGCCGAAGAATTGTGATGTTTATAGGTTTGATGTTGGTGAGATTTTGGAGAAACTTCGTGGGAAACGAGTTGTGTTTGTTGGTGATTCTTTGAGTAGAACTCAATGGGAGTCTATGATATGTTTGCTTATGACCGGTGTGGATGATAAATCGAGTGTTTATGAAGTTAATGGGAACAAGATAAGTAAAAAGATTAGGTATTTGGGTGTTCGGTTTAGTTCTTATAATTTTACAATTGAGTTTTATAGGTCTGTGTTTTTGGTGCAAATTGGTTCGGTTCCTAAACGTGCACCAAAGAGGGTTAAATCAACGATTAAACTTGATGAGTTGGATCATATTAGCTCGAAATGGATTGATTCTGATATTCTTGTGTTCAATACGGGCCATTGGTGGAATCGCGCAAAGCTTTTTGAGATGTAAGTTTTTCTTTATTATAATGTGATCTCTTGTTGATTTGTATTGATGAATTTTACTGTCATATCTTTAATTTACATTGTTTTGTGGTTTGTTTTGAATGTTAAAATGATAAAAATTGATGAAATGGTCACAGTTTCATAGTGTTTTCGCCATATGATTTATGAATATATCAATTACACCCTTTGAATTATCTTTGAAACACTCTTTATTTGCATCTTTTTACAGGCTTTAAGGATGTATACTAAAATTAAATTATATCATTAATAATCTCATTTTTCAATTGAAGTGATTTAGGACTTTTTATGCATTTAATATACACTTTTGGTCACCAATTTTCTTATTTGCATATTTGAAAATACTAAAGGATGTATACTTACATGTATGAAATGTGAATTAAGCAATTAACATGTGAAAGAACCAAATTTTAAGCTTTATCTTTCTATTAACATTAAAGATGGCATATGTAACCTATTTTACTTTCAAATGGTCCATGCGATTTTGTTTTATGTCTAATAGGTCAAACGTGTTTGGCAAAAAGTTTAGCTAAAAAAGGAAATAAGTCGAACATTCTGAAAGTCGTTAAAAGTTTATCTTAAAAGCATAAAACTTCTAAATCCGTTTAGTAAAAAAAAGTAAATATACTTGAAATAAGAGACTAGTTATATACTTGGACCAAGATTGTGTTGGAACCTACCCAATTCGGGCCTGGGCCAAAAACTACTCGTGTTGACCCGACAATTTTTTTGCTACTATTTGACCTTCCCATTTGCCACCTCTAGTTAACATGATGTTCTTTTGTAAATGTTATTATGCAGTATAACTGAATCAAATTTTGGACAGTGGTTGTTATTTTAAGGTCAATGGAAGGCTAAAACTTGGAATGTCAACCATGGCTGCTTATACAACAGCTTTAAACACTTGGGCGTCATGGGTCGAAAATATGGTTGATACAAATAGAACCCGTGTCTTCTTTAGGACTTTTGAGGGTAGTCACTGGAGGTACTGTACACATCTGTAGAAAATAAATAGTCTTAACAGTTAGCACCATGCTAACATTTATCGTCTTTGAACAAAAATGTGTGTATTGACTTTTAAGGTCAAAACGGATTACCTTTATATATCAAATTCATATGCTTTTGTTACTAAATATTTTTTTTAAGAATTGTATAAAATTATATTAAAGTTTCCTACTACTTTCTGTAAACATTAATCTACTTATCAAAATCACTTTCTAGAAGTCCTGTTAACTCTTATCAGTATTGGAGCTGAATCAATTGGTTGACTTTGACCTTAGAAGTCAAAGCATTATTCTTTTCTTGAATAAGTAGTAAATGTCACCATTAACACCTTTTTATGTCTACCAGCGGGAAAAATGGACACACTTGTAAAGTTACAAAAAAGCCCTTGGCTAGAAGTAAGAGAGAATATAGAAGTCATTTTTCGGATATTATAAAGAAAGCGATGAACAACATGTCGGTTCCTGTAACGACAATGTATGTGACCCCCATGGGTTCATACCGTAGTGATGCACATGTTGGTACTTGGAGTGATAAGCCAACGGTTCCTGATTGTAGCCATTGGTGCTTACCTGGAGTCCCTGATGCATGGAATGAAATCCTGTTTTCATACTTATGAAATGGTAAGCTGACTATTTGACTTTTTGTGAGGTCAAACCTAGTCAATTTTAAATTCAAATTAAATATTATCTTTTACAAATTTATGATCTTTTTTTTCCTGGAATAGGAGCGTTGATTCAAACGCTTGATGTTAGTTTCATATTGTTTTGTATCTTTATTCTTGAAATTTGCATAAAATTCGAATCTGAAATTTCGTTGTTTGACCCTGAGGTGGTGTTGTTTTTTGCAGGCTTGGGGCTATTTTGGTTTGTGAATTGTGAGTGCAAAAGAGATGAAGAAAACCGGTCCGGGTCAGGGTTGTTACATGAAACAAATTCAATTCATTTGTTGTTGTATAAGGATTGTAATCAATAATTTGTTCTCTCAATTTTACATAGATGAGTTGTTTTAGAGTCAACTTTCATAAAGGTGAATATATGATGTAATACAAGCTCTTTTTTCTCTGCAAATGAGAAAATGTTCATATTTTTTCTTTTCTTTTTCTCTGATCATGTCATGTGGGGATGTCCTCGTCTGGCCTCCGTTAAGGTGTTCATAGACCGTTGAAACCAACTAAATACGGTTTGATTCATGGTTTACAGTTTGAAGAAACCAAGCATAACTATTTGGTTCATGGTTTGAAAATAGGAACTGACCGTGTAAACCACACTTGTGTTTTACATTTAACATGTATATTTTTTTCATTTTTAGAATACGTATGTAGGGGAAGGGACAACCCACTTTTATTGTGATAACCCGTTAACACTAATGTAACGAACACTAACACCATGATTGTACGATGTAATTAACTTTTACATCGTGTTACACCACTGATGTAACAAATTTCTCTCATTTTTGAAATTTCCCTCTTTTTAAAATAAACATCACCCATTTTTTAAAATCTACTTAACTTTTTTGTATGATGCTATTTTTATACAAATTACACCATTAATAGATCATTTTAATATCTCTAATTCAAGTATAGTCTTGCTATAGTTTTTTAAAAAAATTTTAAAGTTCATTGTGAACAACTAGTTTTACCATTGTAACTTTAACTTATAGTGGCGACGTGGCCTGCTGTGGACCACTAGTTGGGTTAATGAGTTATCGCAATAAACAAAGGTTAACATTCATTCTCTATCCTATGTATATATATATATATATATATATATATATATATATATATATATGAACTATTTTTATTATTTTCTATATATTTAACTCTAAGTAATGATTTAACTAAAAAATCTGGTTCAAACCACAAAACTGAACCTTTAAGTCAGTTTTGGCCAATCCGACCGAGGCTGGTTTGGTCTGCCATTTCTCAAAACCATAGTTAGTGGTCTGGCCTATAATATTCGTTAGAGCCGGACTATAAACAGCCCAGCCCCTACTACTCGTCTACAGACCTGCTAGCGATGAACATAAAGGTTAAATATGACATATTGTGTTTTAATTTTTTCAAATAAGCACAATGATGAAACTGTAACATAGTCAATAACAGAATATGCAAGTCATATTATTTGCAGCATCAAATTCAAATTCTAATTCTAATTCAAGCTTGAGAAGTTGCAGTCTGTTTATTAATGCCATCATGATGCAAGTTCTTTCCAATCTTCTCATTCTTCTTACACTCTTGTTCTTCATCAACATGCAAATCATCATCAACTGTAATTGAGATAGCTTTCATGCCATTTGAGGCTTGCAAAATATTCTCTCTCACTTTCATATGTTCATCAACATGAACCATCTCTTGTTTTTGAGTGGTCTTGCTGCATTTCCACTTCTTTATGATGAACCACAAAGCAAATAAAGCGGGCGCTATGAAGAAAAAGCAGCCAAGCGAGATGAAAACTACATATATGGTAGTCATTGTTGAGGTTTATTGATTTGTTTGATTGAATTTTGTGGGTTTTTGAGATGGGTTTGATGTGCAAAAAGAAGTTTGAGGGATGAATATTTGTAGTATAGAGGATAGTACATGGCTTTCAAGTTTCAAGAAACTTGGCTTGGCTCTTAAGTAAATTTGATTGTATTGTAAAACACTTCTCAAAATTTTAAACCCTTATTTTCTTTATATGTATTTTATCTTTTTTGCTTATTCAAATAAGAAAAACTACAAAATTTGATCATTCTAATAAAAAAGTTTCAGTGATGAAAATAGTATTCATAATGTACATGTAGTAATAACATATTCAATCAAAATACATACCAATAAGGAGAAGACCAAACAGGAGAAAAATCGATTTTACATGTAACATCGATTTTATAGTATTTGACACTTTTTTTATGTTTTATTTAAGGAAAATCGTTAGTATTTATGGTGGCAAAGCCATAATCTTTTCTACTAGTGTTGGAATATATAGTTGCCTCGATAGCTATCAATACATCGTTATAAATTTCAGGTCAGACCGGATATTTAGTTGCTTCATCAAGAAATGAAAGTTTCAAGTGAAATGGAGCATGATGGATATTTATAGTTTAATCAAATTGTATGTTTGGTACCAAAACTTTAAAAAGTATAAAGATAGTTCAAATTTTTGTGTAATCATTGTATATTTGGTCATCAACACTAAATTCATTCACTTTTTATGCATTTAATAAAATTTGAATTAACTTTTAAATTTAATTTTAGGGACAAAAATACAACACTCACTTAAAAGTTTGGACCAGCTTTGTACTTTTGTAAAATTTGAGGACCAAATTTGCAATGACTACACAAAAATTTGGACTAACTTTGTAATTTTCAAAGTCTGGAGACCAATCATATAATATGATCAAACCACAGATACCATTTACGTAATTTTCTCTTGTTTATAAGTATTAATGTTTTACTAACTGGATCTAACATGAAACAAACTGTCTTACCGCTTCATTTTGACATGTTGACAGCTTTTTAACGCACGTGATAATAAGGAAAAACAGTTGAAAATAATCTTTGTAGGTGCTTACAATACACACAAGCTACAAGTTTACAAGTTTAACATTGACTTCAAGACAAAGTTTCTTAAAACTTCAAAGATATGTACGTACTATTCTATTCTCTACAACAAACACCAATCCATTAAATTTCACTTTGAACATCAAATCCATCTTAATACCCCACACATTTTGATTAAGAAAACTAAAAAAATGACCATCATATTCATAGTTTTGGTGACATACTACAATGACTTCTTATACGTAAGATGATCTTCTGCATTAATAACTAATCAGTCCTTATAAGAGCATTCACACTGGAATCCCTAAAAAGATGTGAGTGTGTTTAATATGAAATAGTTTGGAGTGGTTGTGAGTAAAGTAGAGAGAAAATGTTACTGTTTATCGGTATATTTGGAAAATCACTGTTCAATTCCTATAAATTTTTTAATATTTTTGAAAGTGATTATGAGTGGAGTAAAGAGAAACAAATAATAATAATAAAGGTATAAAAAGTATTATTTTGAAAATAAGAGACAAAAAATAATGATTTTTAATGTAATTATATGAATAAATATAAAAAATCTATTGTGAATGCTGTAACTATGGACAAAACAGAGAAAATACACTCTTAAACACAACAAAACGAAGCTATTACAATAATACAAATCTTTTAATATATTACATTCCTTTAGAAATTAAGTTACATTACGTCTTGAAAATGTTGCATTACACTAGGACAATATTTTCATTAAATGCTGCATCATCATGTGAAATTACATCGAATCTAAAACAACCTTTTAATTTGTGAGCAGATGTAATATATTTGTCAGAAAATGCAACTCTTTTTAAAAGATCGTTTCTAAAAGGTTGCATTAGTCTCATTTTTCTAGTAGTTAAATAATCTACGCTCAAACCCTTAATCATCTTCACCTCAGCGCCACTCGACTAATCGGTTGATTTCGGTTGCTGGTGGTGTTGCGGGGGGTTATACGGGTACCCCGGTGGCGCGGTGGGGGGATACCAACCGACGCCAGTGCCGTATTGAGGGGTTGGCGGGTAGTTTGCGTAGGCCGGAGTCGAAGAGTAGGGAGGCTGGTGGTACGCCGGAGCTCCTTGTTGGTTGGCGTATGTGGTCGCCGGAGGATGAGAGCTGCCGGTGGCGTCTCTAGCAGGACATACTTTGTCTCTAAATTGGTGTGAGAATGTGAATGTTCCTACGGATTTTCCTCTCATGGATTGCACCTGTGTTAGATCATATCAAAGGTTACAAAGTTAATATATATATAAAGTGGGAAGTTTAGGAAGTATTATGAACTTGACGCGTGTATTTTAGACGAGGGTATAGAGTTTGTGTGAGTGCTGATACTTTTTATGCATCGTTGGGTAATCACATGTGTTGTTCATTTGATGAATTTGAATACACGTTGTTGTAATTGGTTTATTGACATTGTCGTACTTGTATAACTTTAGATGCACCGGTTATGTTAAAATAGTTTGGATGGACCATTGTAGTAAACTCTACAACATTTTTTGTTGAAGTCAATTAGTTCAAATGGTGTAAAAATATTGTATTTGACGTAACCTGATCTTATAGGGACGACGCCTATATCAACGATATGTCATTGCTATAGGTTTTTTCAGGATTTTTACCGGTCAAAACCCTATAGCAATACTACAATAGGTTTTTGAAGGATTTTGAGGTTTTTGGAGGATTTTGAACCTCGATGGTTTTCAATTGAAACTTTAAAAATAAGGTGTTTTCTAATGTAGGAAAACAATTTATTATTTTTAAAAAAATAAGCCTATAGCTACAAATGTCGTCGCTACGAAGGTATTTATACCGACGACCCCTATCCTGACAAGTGAAAATAGTTTGCATCTATTATTGCCACTCTATAGCCACAAAACTTATAACTACAAAATGTTGTTGCTATAGGTCAAAAACCCTTATACCGATGACTTGTCTGTGTTAAAACCCCATAGAGCCTCTTTTTTTAAGTGTAATTGAAGATAATAAAATTTTGATTTTTAGTAGTTTATTTCATAAATAAAATAGTATATAAAGATTATTTTAGAAAATAAACGAAGCTATATCTAGTTGAAAAATTGACTATAGCATTTTTGTTGTTTTTCAGCCATTTTATCTTATTATTATATAACACCAATAGTAGCTAATTTTTAAAAAAATTAGACTAATAAATTTTAATCATTTAAACTTGCACTTATCCGTCGAAAATAATTTATACCAGCAAATTTTCCAATGAAAATCTTAAATTTCACATACGTACCAATTACATTTCAACTCATAATCTCATAAATCTACGCTCAGTTAACATTTGATTTTTATTAGATTTCGCTATCACGTTATATTTTTTATAATCATTATTGTGAACGAAATTAATTAAAAAATAAAAGTATATAATATTATTTGATTGAGATTGTTGTGGAATAATAACCTGGTAGTCGACCACATGTTCAGAACCACCGGAGTTGGTCTCAAGGAGCTCACTGACCGGAATCGACACCTCTCCGATATCGCGATCACCGCATATGCGGTGCTGCCGGATCACAAACAGGAGGGTGGTGGTGTGGATGGCCGACTCCTCCACCGGAAACTTTATCCGGTGGTTCCATTTAGGGTTCCGCCCATGCGACGAATGCGTCTTTTTCTCGACGACAGAGTTCCCATTTAGCAACGAAACAACGACATACACCCTCATCCGAAAGAAGTACAAGAAGTTATCCAACCCACTGGCGGAGATCACCGTTATATCCAACGGCCTATAACTGTCCATATATATATACTCTTTGTTTTAGTTTCAGTTTCAGTTTCAGTTTCTTGACGAATTCAAATCAAATATCGCGATAATTCGTCGTGTTTTTCTTGATCTTTTTCATACGACACGAACCGTACAAAGGAATGCAGGTTCTGAGGCATGAAAAAGGATCAAGAAAGGGTGGTGGTGCGTGGTGGATTTGGGTGGGTGGGTGGGTGGTGGTGGTGGTGGTGGGGAGGGGTGTAGCGGTTGGGGGCGGTGGAGGTGGCGGTTGTAGGGCGGCGGAGGCGGTGGTCCTGCGGGATTAAGGAGGAGGAGTTGTTGTTGTGTTGCCGGAAAAAGGTTACGGAGATATAATAGAGATGGTGTGGAGGATGGTGGAGAGAGGTTAAAGGGTTGCCATTGGTTTATTTTACATGCAAATTTATAATAAAAAGAAAATATAGAAAATCTTTCTACTCTAATAAAATAGTATATTGGATGACATGTGGCGGCACCATATTCATTCTCACCAAAATTTTCCCACCAAAATTTTCCCGGTTCTCTCTCCTATTAAATAATTACCTTAATTATCAATAATATTATTTAATATTTTTAGAACAAAATTAGTTTTTTTAATAAATTTAAAAAAAGATCTATGTTATTTTTAAAAATAATTTTTATAGAATAAATTTTTTTTACAAAACATCAAACTTTTTTAAAATTAGTGTTTTTAAAAAGTTAATTTTTTATAAACAAAAAATAATTAAAATTGAAATATATAATAAGAAAATTTTTAAAAATGATATTTTTAATACGGTTTGTTTTGAAACAAAATATTTATTTTATTTTTGGAAAAAAAAAGTTTTAAACCAAAAGTTTAAAAAGTTGATATAATTGTTTTATTACATATATTTTATCGTAAATATCGTTTTATACTTGATAAATTTTTATTATATTTAATATTTTATTTGTTCAACCCGTGTAATACACGGATTTATTAAAGCTAGTGTTTATAATAAATACATAATGATAGATGAGTTAACATGTTAGCCGTTATGACTTATGAGGTTTTTACTATTGTAGGGAGTATCTTATTATTAAGAGCCTTAAGGTTATGTCTTCTTTTCTCTCCATCTTGTCCCTTCCCATTGTTTTTTCCTGACTAGATCTTTGTTTGTTGTGGGCATATCAGAAAACTGGACTTTCATTAATGGACGAATCGTCAAAATCCGTGGTGACAGTGGTTACCAATGGCGTGATGACAGTGGTTACCAATGGGCGTCTGTCAGTGAAGCCTCACCGGGAAATGCTCGTGGGTAGGTTGTATTATGACGAAAGGCCGCATAATATTTCTCTGGCCTAATTCAACATTTCTCTGGCTACATAGTGACGGATTATCGACTAGTCATCGCTAATCCATCGCTAATAGTTTTGTTTTCTTGTAGCGTTTATCATCCTTTTGTATGACAACTTTCTTTCTGTTATTTTCTCTCTCATTCCGCTTAAGGACACATATTGTACATATATATAATCAAGTATTAAGGCCCCCCTGGGGGGGGGGGGTGTAAACCGTGTCAAGTAGCATCAAAACGGGGAAACGCTCGTATCAAAAAAGGAAATAAAACTGAAAAAATACAACCAAACAGAAAGTAGACGTAAAAACTTTAAACCACGCAGATGAAACGTAAACATTAAAATCAATAACTAAGTCAATATAGTACCCGTACGTTGTGATGGGGATGTTAAGTGGGAAAACGTTTAGGCGTAACAACATTAAACCACATACGCACATTACGACGTGTTAACTATCAAAACTTAGACCGAAATGTAAAACGGAAAATTGTTAAGATGAAAAAGTATAGAAGAGCAAAGTTGAAAGTGAAAAAATTATAGTGGTTAAATAGTAAAAAGATGTAAAAGTATTGGATTTATAAGAAAACCCAACAAGAATAAAGCAACTATAGTACATTACAAAACAAAATAGAACTCCTAAAATATCCAGGTAATTTTTTTTGCTGCACTTGTTTGGATACGTAGTCCATGAACTTGAAATGACAACGATGTCAAATTGTGTTTGAATTTGATTGAATCCGATTGGGGATGATGACGACGATAGATTTAGTAATTTCAGATCGTTCTTCTATTTAACTGAATCCAGGGGACGAGGAAGACTTTAGATTTAATGATGGATCAAATTAGCATTAATGATTGTAAGTGTTGTCGTCATACTAACTGTAGCATCCACCCTGACGTCAAAGTGATATTCTCACTTTAGGCTTTTCGTTGGACTTCTATGCTATATTCTACGCTTTCAAATTTAGATTTAGGGTTTGTTTTCTCTTGCTCCTTCCTAAAATAAAATAGGGGCATAAGAGTTATATGCTATATCAAAGACTCAATTACTCAATTTTTTATTAATTACAAATTATCAAAATACATAAATGCCCATCATATTTTTGACACATACTTGATTTGACTCTCTATTTGAATGGGAGTTAGTATAATAGACAATAGGTGTGTAAAATTTTTAGAAAAAGAATACACGGTGTAATTATTAAAACGAAATGACATAGGGTGTAATTTTTATATTAACAAAGTAGACAATTTGTAATTTACTCTAGTTTTTGATGTATTGTTAGTCATGCAGCTTTTATCATTTGGGTTTTTAAGATAGGGTTTTTTTATTTATGTAAGAAGTAGCTCTGGTAGAAGCGATTTCTTTTTTAATCTACTGGTACATGCGATGCAAGAGTGCAGGTGCAAGGAGCTGAAATCACGAGCTGTTTCACTAAAGTTAACGAAGATGAAAACGGAGCAAACGACCGTTACTAAATCGCTTCTGCCAAGAACCGCTTCAAGGTAATAGCTGACATCCACTGACAGCCAGTGCTTAATAAGCTTCAGCCGCTGAAAGCCAACGCTTAGTAAGTTTCAGACTGTAAAGAAACCCCATTAAAAGAGGCGATACTACAATTGATCAATATTCCCGATCAAATTACCATTTCCTACTTATTTAAAAAAAAAAAAAAAAATTCAAAATTCAAAGGGTTTCCCTTTATTGTAACTTATATCATTCAATATTAACTCCCGTCTTTCTTACAAAGTTCACTAATTATTGAGTTGAAAAAGAGATTACAATGCTGAAGACTGTCATAGAAACACATGAGCAGGGTTGCTGAAAAAAAAACAAACTTTATACGAGGTTGACATATATAGGTACATGTATAGACAGATTTAACCACATATTCAAGAAAAAAGAATAATAAATCAATAGATAAGTTTTGCTCATTTTAAAGTGTTTGGTTGTGTTTCTTAAGTGTAGATTAGCCTGGCACGTGTGGGTGATGATAACACACCCTATATCATAAATTGCACATAAAATTAAATGTCAAATGGCTCCAACTAAAAAGGATGTGTGATTAAACATCAAACCATACATAAAAACCATATATTTATATATAAAAGTTATAGTCTCATTAATCTATAGCTTCCATGGGACTTATAAGACCCATTGAATCAAGCTTTATTTCCCTATGCATTCATATTAGTTACTAAAAGCCATACTATTAACATATATAACGTGACCTACGCGTCCATACGGATAATGCAACGCAGGCTTTCTCCTTTGAGCATGTACTCGAACGCTTTGTTGATCTCTGAGAAACCAACACTGTGTGTTATAAACTTCTCAACTTCTAATTCCTGCACCCGGCCACAAACATATTATCGTATGTCATGCACAAAACAAAGCATAAGAAGATAAGACCACTGTCGTATTCGAATGCACAAAGATATACCTTTTTCATGTACTTTTCAACAACACCAGGGATATCTGTACGCGGTTTATAGTTGCCGAAGAAAGTACCCTTCAGAGTCCTCTCGTTCAGAAAGTTGATTGGAAGAGTTTTGAATTCATCATCTTTGTTCGGGACCCCAACGAGAACAGCCACACCCCAACCCTAGATAGAAATCAACTCCTAGTCATTAAAGTACTCGAGCCGAATCCTAGCTATTAGAGGTGACAAGATGGACGGGTTGGAAGATTGGTTAATAGTAAAAACTGTTGGAATATGTGATATCTACTACGAGCGGGATTTTATTGCGCTCTTTTTTTTCTTCTATAAATGATTACAAGTGTTACAATAGCCAAAATCTTTGAATAAAAATATCTTCTTTGGTTATGTGTCAAAAACAGGTTTTTTTAGACTTCCAATCTGTTTTGACTAATTTGACCCATTTGTGATACAAACAATGTGTAGATATACTCGTCACCTATACTCATAGGTACGGGTCAAAATTGTCACCTCTACGAATGATAAATAAGATGAGTTAATATTTTACATCATGAACACATTCAAAAGCTGAAATCATAGCCCTGACATTTCCGGTGCACTCAACACTTCGGTCAACACCACCATCAGTCATCTCAGCAATGACCTAGTAAGGCTCAAAGAAGGTCAAAGTCAAACAGAAAATATATACATACACATATATAAGTAAATATGTATGTGTATGCGTGTGCACGTATGCATATCTTGGGCTAGAGAAAACCTCTTGGATCGGTTTATCGTGATCCTTGGGATTCACAAATTCGGTAACACCAAACTTCTTGGCTGTATTTAAACAAGAATACAACATTTTAGAGAAATGAATGTATGTTAAGAAGCAAGTCATTTGATACTCCAAAGTCAAAAATTGACCAACTAACCTTCTTCGGCCCTACTCGGATTTAGATCAACACCAATGATTCTAGAAGCTCCGGCAATGCGAGCTCCTTCAGCAGCCTGAGAAACAGAAGGAAATCATAGTTACAAACATTATAACTTCCATGATTAGCAAAATCACATGTGCAATGGAAGTAAAAACAGAAGTCAACTCACAGCAAGCCCCACAGCTCCTAGCCCAAATACAGCAACACTCATACCCTGTTTCGGTTTTGCAACATTCACTGTTGCACCCATGCCTTCATACCCAAAAAAACACCAAAATATGTTAAACTACACTTGCTGATCTCATATTATGGGATATGAGAATTTCAACTCATTTACTTTTGAGTAAGTCAATTTCGGGTGTGTTTAATCTCAAACGGGTCAAATCAAGTACATAAGCTAAAAGGAGAGTGTAGAAACAAGACACGGGATGAAAGTCCCCAAAGTATTTTTAAATACGTGTGCCCTTCTAAATCGTTTTACTCAAGAAATTAGGTTACTCCATATGTCCCGAGGTTATGTTTATTATTTTAATTCATTCCAAAACAAGTCCCTTTCAAAGTAGATCGTCATAATTCTCTCATTTTATAATAATTAATTCTTGCATGTTCTCCAAGTCAATTGTTAACTAAAATGCGCATTAATTGTACACAAACTATTTGTTAACTCATTTTGGGACTAAAATGAGTGTTATACTGTTAGATAATAATATTGTTTTTAAATCATAATAAATCCATTCATTATTAAAAGACCGACAGGTCGCTTCTGATTGAAGACCCTTCTCAACCCAACCCCGTTTTTGCTCGTTACCAAGCTCACTTCCCGTCTTGCCACTTCTAATATAGTGAAAATAAGAAAGCTAAAAGAACACACGAACCAGTAGAAATTCCACAGCTAAGAACACAGACTTTGTCAAGCGGAGCATCTGGGTTGATCTTAGCAACACATCCAGAATGAACAACCGTGTACTCACTGAAAGTTGAGGTCCCAAGAAAATGGTAAATCGGCTGGCCATCTTTTGAAAACCTTGATTTTCCATCATTAATCATAACACCCCTATCTGTATTAATCCTAAGAAGATCACACATATTACTATCTTCCGACTTGCAATGGCGGCACTCGCCACATTCTCCGGTGAATATCGGGAGGACTTTATCCCCAGGTTTCAATTCAGTCACACCCTCACCTACACTCTCTACAATTCTACATAATAATGAAAACAAGTAAGAGAAGCACATGATAAAGATAAAAAGAGATGATATATGTGAAGGTCACACAAGTCTTCCAACCTTTTTTATATTTTCTAATAAAGGGATGCACATTAATTTATAGGAAACCCACGTACGTATCAAGTTTCTTTTGTATTAATTCTTATAAAGAGCACGCCAGATAACAAATACTCGTGCAATAATGAAAAGACATATACCCCTGATGTTAACAAGTTAATAGGTTAATCTTGTTCTCTTCAAAAATTTTAAGGGTGTTTACATCAAAGGAGATGATGAAATAACCGTTAAAAGGTCACGTAAAACATATTATCCTTGATAAGATGTCTAACATGAGAACCATTGTTTCCATATCAAAAAAATTTAAGGGAATTTCATCAAAGCCAACATGTTTTTGTCCAATAAAAATTGCCACGTTTATGCGAACATGTTTCTGTGTTTTTGTCCTTAACAGTAATAAATTGAACTATATAGATGCTAGGGTGACCTATAAAGCAATTAAAATATTCACCCAAGTATGTATTTGGTTTCGTTTATACCCATATCATATGATGAAAATGACCATAACTTTATTGAGAGAAAAATGCCTTTGATGAGGTGTCACATGACAAAATTAATGATTATTTAAAAGAAATCAAATACATACTTGGATCGATGACCTCTAAAGTAATTGCAATGTACATATGTGATATGATCTCCCTTAATAGAAAGACTTGAAATACTTTGGTGGTCTTCACATAAATAATCCCAAAAACAAAAAATTTAAAGAAGTTTAAGTATACCCTCCGGCTTCGTGGCCTAATATGCGAGGAAACAGGGGGTTTTGTCCCTACAAAATTTAAAACAATTGATTTAGATCACAGAATACTACTATGTGCCATATTCAAGGAAACTAGAACAATAATACATTATTACATAATTGCAAAAAGTAAAAAATAACAACCTATTATTTTAATAAAATTTTCTTAGTAGGTTATAAAATTAAAACTAAAAGGGTCAAAGTAAAATTAAACTCTGATATTCTTATGAAAAGTAATAATAATAATAGAGAAACAACATTAAATCCCAATTTCAGTAGCAATGTCCTTGGGGGATTCTAAAATTCCAGGTTCTACTTTCATCAAACAACAATAACAAAGAGGAGTCTTCAAAATATGATCAAAATACAGTAAAAATCATCCCAAACATACGAGACATGTAGGTGACACATGGTGTATTTTATTTAAACCATGTAGGATGCATGTTTGATGCAATTCTGATGATCTTAGGAAAAGTTAATAAGATTATAATATTAGATGCCATTAGTAATAGAGATAAAAGTTAAAAGAAATTTTTTCTAACAAGTATTAAACCTCACGTATTGCGGGCGCAAAACTGTGTTAAGTGGCATGAATACAGCGTGTTAATGTACAACACGCGCGTTGAACAGAAAAAGATAGAGATAAAAACGGTGAAGGGCATACGCATGTTGCGGTATGTTAATAATAAATAATCAAGTTAGTAATATATATAATATAATAAGTGCATGTTTGGGATTGCTTATTTACTCCTGATTTTTAACTTAAGAAGTTAATAAGTCAAAAAAAGTGTTTGGCATACCCAAAAGTACTTTTCAAACTGACATTTCATATAGGGTAAAAAGAAGGTTTTGAGAAGTAAGGAGGGGGTTACTTATTGACTTTTAAAAACTCCTTTTGATCCAATTTTCTATTATACCCTTTACTATCTCCTATTAACTCCTATTGTTTTTAAAATCATGTCTTGTTTTGTCATTTTACAACATTTTAGTTTATAAGCTAATCCAAACACTTTTTAAAAAACTCCTTCTAAAAATTCTAAAAAATCGTAAGTTAATAAGTCCTTTTTGTCAAAAGTTCTTTTCAATCAAAATAAGCAATCCCAAACATGGCCTAAGAAGAATCAATAAATAGCAAGAAGTTATGAAGCTAAATCATAAATGTGACCTTCGCTTCCCAGAAGTATACATCGGTGTGGCACAAGGAGGTGAAGAGGATCTTCAACCGGACTTCCATCTTCTGCGGTGGCGCCACCTCCACCTCTTCAATCACCAGCGGCTTTCCGGCCTCCCGAGCCACCGCAGCTACACACACAATCCAAAATCCCCAAATTATCAACAAGATCCCCAAACAGATTCCAAAATACAACACAAAACACCTAAAATCACACAAAACAAACGTATTCCAATCTCCGAAGCACCACACATTCACAAATCACAAATCGTATCATCGTTTCACCGTATCACGAACAGAAACAACGATTAGAAGCAAAATTCGCGATCGGAAACGAAAACGAGTATCGAATGACTGAAAAACAGACGTTGAACATGAATCCACGGTGAAAACAGAGAAATCGTTGAATCTAGTCATTTAGATGATATGAGATCGTTGAAATGAGAACAAATCGAAGAAATGAGATGATTGATTGATGATAATGATGATGATGATGATTACCTTTGCATCGGATTACTTCACCGGACATTGTTGTGATTTTGTCGTTGATTTTGTGCGTGTGAATAATAGTAATTATAATATGATGGTGGTGAGATGATTATATAAGTCGAAAATGGAATTATGGAAAACCACCACCATGACTTGGGGACAGATGTAAGCAAGATATTCAAACTGTAATAGTTTCGGTAAGTCAGATTTTGTAGTTATTTTGGAAATCGTTTCATTTTTGTCCTAGATACGTTTTCACTTTTTTATTTTATCATTTTGTATTTTTGTACAACTAGTTTTTTCAACAGACAACATTAGACGTGACATGTGACATGATAAACTATAAATTACAATCGATTCGATTCGTTCTCGAACTAAGTTAATGTATAGAGTGATTTGAATTTATATTGTTAAATAAAAAAGTATTATTTTAGACCCGATTTTTTCCAAACAAAATTTATGTCGAAACATAGACATACAATTAACCCGGCTTGTTTCCGAATTAAATTTAATAGAGTAAATAAAAATGTGTTATATTTGACCCGACGTATTTTCAAACAAAATTTACGTTGAAACGTAAACAAACTCAAAGCGTACATAAAAATTAGCATATAAAGTTAAATATACGACAAACTACTTTTTGAACAAAATTTACTTCAACACATAGATGCATGTCAAAACATAAACAATCTCAAAACGCATATAAAGCTAAGCACGTAAATATTTTATATCTAAAGAAAATTAAATAATATTATGGAAATGCTCAAATAAAAAGATCTATAAAACTAAAGAGTATAAGAAGCGATATTAACTATCAATCTTCTTAATCAATAGTTGAGTTCAAATTGTAAAAAAAATTTGTTCAAGTTGTATTTTAAAAATAGCCACTTTTGTTAACTTTTTGTAAGTTCATTTATTTTTTTTTTAAATGTTCATACTTTTATGTACGCCATTATTTTTTTTATAAAAATTACACCATGAAAACGAGTGTTTTTTTATCTTTAAAACGAGCACATTATTTTTATATAAAAAGATGATAAATTTTTTATATTTATTAAACTATATATAGTCATTGTGTCTTTAGTGTAGTTTATTGTGTCTTTTTGTTAGTTATTGTGTTTTTCTAAAATGTTGAATTTTAGAAAAATATAATGATGGAATAATATTGTTATGATCTCTAATATATATAACACAATAATAAATTAACAACTAAATAATCTAATACATTAAAAACAATGACAAAATAACATAATGTCTCATTATGTTTTTTATCGTTATTGTGTTGTCTTAAATACCATTAATTTTGAAAAACATATTGTTGAAATAACATCATTGTGTATTTTTTAAATGTAAAACACAATGATAGATAACAAGTTTATATAATCTATAAAAAATAAATAACAAAAATAACAAATTATGTTATCTTAAACAATAAAAGTTTTAAAAAATAAATTGGTGAAATTAAGTATAGTATTGTGGATTTTCTAAGTGTAAATATCAATGATGTATAACAAGCTCATATAATGCATAGAAATAATGACAAAAAAACACAAAATAGTCTAACATGTAAAACATAACAATTATAATATATAACAAATGATATAAAATATATGACACAAAAAACTAATATTTTATATAATAAACGTATGAGACATAACGAGCTAACGTATTTGATGCAATGACCAAAAGGTCATTCTCTTTAAAACAATAAAAGAACATGTGTCAAACCCACGATTCTTCTTAGACTTTTTAAATTAAATCCCCTTTTTAGTAGAGAGAAATATTCAAATAAAAGGGTTCTAAAACAAAAAAGTGTAAAAGTAATTTTAAACATCTATCTTATTAATCAATGCTTGAGATTAATTTATAGAAAAAGTTTGTTAGAGGGTTAATTTAGGAATAACCGTTTTTGTTTACTTTATGTAAGTTTTTCCATTTTTTTACCGTTTGTAACTTTCATGTACAGTATTATTTTTTTTATAAGAATTACACCATAAAACTAATGTTTTAAATATTTAAAACGAGTACAATATTGATATATAAAATTTTAACAAATTAATAATTTTTTTATGTTTTTAAATGCATATCTCGTCATTGTGTTTTTTAGTGCTGTCCATTGTGTTTTTTTGTTAGTTATTATGTTTTTTAATGCTATTGTGTTTTTCTAAAATGATAAATTTTTAGAAAGTATAATGATAACATAATATTATTGTGTATCTTTAACATGTAAAACACAATAATAAATTAACACTTAATTAATCTAATACACTAAAAATAATGACAAAATAATACAATGTCTCAATGTATTTTTTTATCGTAATTGTATAATCTATTATGAGTTTAGAAAAATATATTAGTGAAATAACATTATTATGTACTTTTAATTATAAAATACAATGATAAATAACGACAAGTTTATATAATGTATAAAAAATAATGACAAAAATAATACATAGTGTTATTTTTAACATTATAAGTTTTGATAAGTACATTAGTGAAAATATATTATTATGCTTTTAATTATAAAACTCAATGATAGATAACAAGTTTGCATAATATACAGAAACAATGATAAGAATAACATAAAATGATTTAAAATGTAAAATACAATGATGAATACATATTACAAATAATGTCAAATACATGACACAATGAGTGTATATGAGACAATAAACTAATATAAAAGAAGCCCACAATGCTTCTTAGACTTTTTAGATTAAAAATCTTTTTACTATAATCTTATCCTATAGTATAACCCTACCCATAATATTATTATTAACTAGCTTTAGTAAACTCATTTATTACACGAGTTGAATAAATAAAAAATTAAATATTATAAAATTTAATTAGTTATAAAAAGATATTTTAAAATAATATATTATTAAAATTACATATGAATAAAGATTATAAGTAATAAAACAATGTTACAACTTTTTAAAAGTTTATGTTTTTCAAAGAAAAAAATATTTAAATACTTTGTTTCAAAATAAACAGTTTTAAGACAATATCTTTTAAAAATTTCCTTATTATAACTCACAATTCTAATTATTTTTTGTGTATAAAAATTTTATTTTTTATAAACATCAATTTTAAAATATTTATATTTTTAAAAAAGTTTAATGTTTTTGAAAAAATTCCCATTTTCTAAGAATTTGTTACTTTGTCAATAACATCAATTAAAAGATCTCTTTTTTAATTTATTAAAAAACTAATTTTAATCAAAAAAAATTAAATAATATTAGTAATTAAAGTAATTATTTAATAGAAGAGAGAAATGAAAAAATTTTGGTAAGAATGAACGTGATAATGACACGTGTCTTCCTTCGTTACTCTTTTATTAAAATAGAAAAATTAATGCAAATATTTAATAGCAGAGAAAAACTTGAAAATTTGATGAGGAGAAATGTATATTTGTCATGTTTATTTTATAGTTACCATTTTGTTATAGTAGAAAGTTTGTTAATTTGATTTTTAGTTTCCCAAATTTTTTTATTCGAATAGACCGGCTTAGTTTTTGGTTAGATACAATAATTTCAAAACTAAATAAACAAATAAACCGATTTCTTAACCGAGGAACATTCTTAAATTCACGTTCTTTTCTATCAATGTTTCATATCTAACCTAAAATATAAAGTATTTCTGGCATTGTAATATTCTAAAAGTTTTATTTTGGTATGTGAATTTCATTTAATATGAAAGTATTTTCATTGAACACGATATATTTTCTAAATATAAGACTATAAGACTATTTAATTTATACTATTATAAAGTAAAAATTTTATACATGGTTTTCACGTTCTAAAAATACTAAATAGTTGCATTTGTGATTTTCTTGTTGTTTCTTCATTATTTATAAATGATTATGATAAAAACTCATGTACTACGGACGTTAAATAAATAAATATTAAATTAAATAGTTAGTAATTAAGAATTATGAAAATGCTTGGCTTGCCTACAAGTGAAAGCTTAGCATCAAAGACCATACGGGAATATCTAATATCTAGAAATTCCCGAATGAAAATGGGATTACATTTCTATGACCTCCATAATGAAGTTGCCTCGCACGACTACATGATTTGAGACAATTTGGTTTGTGGTGGATCAAATTCATCATGGTAGTCGCATTAACATGCCATAATATAAAATATTATATGACAAGTGTAGAACCCCCGTGTGTTGGGATTATATGAGTCATAAAAATACGAGAAATATTAAGGTTTTCGAGGCTACAACCGAGAAATTAGAAAAGATGAAAGCTAATATGAAAGTCGCCAAGGACAGACAAAAGTCTTATATATGTTGATAAAACGACAAAGACCAATAGAGTTTTAAGTTGGTGATAAGGTAATGTTATAAGTGTACTCATGGAAGGGAATCATCCAATTCCACAAAAGGGGTTAAGTATGAGTTATATCGAGCCACTCACGATTACTGCACGGGTTAAAAAGGTGGCCTATATATTAAAACTTTAGAAGACTTAAGTTTGATTCATCTGAACTTAAGGTATGTTTGGTATGGGTAATAGAATAAACGAATGAATAGAATGAATAAAGGAATAAAATGAATGTGAGAATAAAATAAATTATTATATTTTATTGTCCTGTTTGGTTACCTTTTAAGAATGAAATAAATCATTATTTTTTGTTATTTGTTAAGTAGGAAAAGACGAAGGAATTAAATATAAAAGTGATTATGGTGGTGATGGCTGGTGGCAAATGGTGGTTCCCGGTGGCGGTGTTGGCCGATGGAGGTGGGGCATGGTGGCCACTGGTGGTGGTTGTGGTGGTCGATGGTGGATGGCTAGTGACGACGGCGGCCGATGGAGGTGGTGCATGGTGGCCAGTGGTGGTGGCGGCCGGGATGGTGGTTGTGGTGGTGACTAGCAATGGTGGTGACAGGAGGTTGCAACGGGCGATAGTGGTGGCTGTGGTGGTGACCGAAGGTGGCGGCGGATAACAGTGGTGGTGACCGATGGTGGTGGCTGTGGTGGTTGGTGGTGGTCGGTGGTGGTGACCGATGGGGGCGGCGACCGGCGGTGGTGGCGGTGGTGGCTGTGGTAGTCGGTGGTAATTGGTGGTAGTGATGGTTGTGGTGGCTGTGGTTGTTGGTAGTGGTAGCGCGGTGGTGGCGGCGGCGGTGGCGGCGGCGGTGGCCGGTGATGGAGGTGGCTATGGTGGCGATGGCTGGTGGTGGTGGTGGCGGCGGTGATCGGTGGCAGTAGCTGGTGGTGGTGGTGGCCGGTGATGGTGGTGACTTAGGATTAGATGGGATGGAATGAAAAAAAGAAGATGAGGTAGATGGAATGGATTTGGTGTGATTAGAGGGGATGTGATTACTTGTGTAATAATTCATTTCATTCCCTTTGGCAACTAAACATGTTATTTTTAATTCACCATCAATCGTTTATTACATTCCGTCTTTCATTTCTTTATACCAAACGCTACCTTAGTAGCTTGAAATTTGTTATATCTTTTGGACAATCAGCAGTAGACAACAAAAGGGAGTTTTGGAATGATTGGTTAGGCAATGATGAGTTACCTATTTCTGAGTTACCCATTCCTAGATGTAATGTATTTGGTGTGATTAGAGAGAATATAATTACTTGTGTAATGATCCGATTTATTCCCTTTGACAACCAAACATGTTATTTTTCATTCACTATCAATCGTTTATTCCATTCCTTCGATTTCTTGATACCAAACGCCTAGCTTAGGAGCTTGAAGTTTGGTACATCTTTTGGACAATCAATAGTAGACAACAAAAAGGAGTTTTGGAATGATTGGTTAGGCAATGATGAGTTGCCCATTCCTGAGTTCAGCTCCAAACTCATATCAGTCAACAAAACAAAATTTTAAGCAATAGGGTTACACATTGGATGTATGATTTTAAATTTGATAGGATGAATTACATTTGTTGTATTTAATTGAGATTAACTTTCAACCATGTAAAATAAATGGTTACATCAATTTCGGATAAGTTACAAGTGGTTACCATCGATAGTTGCTCATTCCTTCTTTTCCTCCCATTTTCGCCTTTTCATCCCATGGATCCCAAGCTCGCCGCTTTACTGAAAAACTGATTTTGCTACTCTTTTTTAAACCTAAGGAAGCTTTCAAAGTTTATTATCTTTTTTTGTCGATTGAATTTGTATGCAAAAAATACATATAATTAGTATATTGTTTTTCATATGGTCTTCGTACTTTCATCCATACCTTGCGGTTGTCTCACCCGCATATATCCCGGGTTTATTACCCGTACTTCCCGGGTAATTAACCAGTACACTCTTTTGGTACTTAACCCTTACACTCATGTTTCTCATCCAACCCTAATCTTATTCTAAGGAAGAACTCTTACCTGAATGTACACTAATCTTCTGTTAGACGCACTTTTCAATAGAACAAAACTATCTCGTGTTGGTTTCAACACCCAACATAGTGTTTAAAACACAAATCAAGTTCTTGAATGAATTTCTTAACTCAATGAACTCATCTAGCATCATTACAAACTATAAGGCCAAGATATTACGGTCTAGAACCTTTGTCATCGTCCAATTCTCAATCGTTTTATTGTTACGACCCATAAGATCTATGGTTACGGTCTACAATCTTTATCCATGTCACCTCTAAGTGGCAAACGTAGATTTCACCTTGCTCACTATGTTATGGATCGTAGGCTCCTAGGGTTTTGATCTATAACCATCACTTTTTCACACTTATGCATTTTAGGTAGTTACACCAACACCTTACAGAACCCTAATCACATCAATTCCACACATTAATCATGTTTAAACATCTAACAAGACAAACTTATAGTGAGAACTGTTTTACCATTATATTATACCAAACACCTATCATGCATTGCTTAAATTGTACAATGTCTAAGGAGAGTCGGGTTAGATCAAACTCGAATCCATTGCAAGTGTATCTACAAGACTAGAACTTTAACTCAACGATGGTTCCGACCATACATAGAAGTATGGAAGTTTCGTGTCGTCAAAAAAGCCATAGTTTATTAGTATTCTAATTTTAATTATATTTATCAACAATTAATAGCCAAACTTAAGACTCATATAATTACACTCTTAACTAGTAAAGTGAGTGATGTTGACAAAATTTCCTACTCATCCCAATAAAATTTTCAACTTTACACTTCATTTTATAAAATTATAGTATATATAATATACGCTTTTAACTTAATTATTTTTTTTACTAATAATTTTTCTAAAACTTGCATTAACTATTTTTATAATTAGTTTGTAGTTGTGGTTATTTTTTTTTGTTTGACATTTCGATAAAAATTATGTTAAAAACAAAGTTGTATTCAAAATAGGGTATTTTCGAGTATTGTACGTTATATGGACCAACAATAACGTGCTGATACCATGAAGCATGAAACCGATATCGATCGAAAAACATCAGTACCCTTATATAATTGTCATCTATATATATTTTGATCTCTAGAATCAAATAACCACAACTTATACGCTTCTTTTATATACTTAATTATGTTAATGTTACCGCCACAATGCAAGTAACGAAGTACGCAATCCTACATTGTACTTGCTTTATTTATGGTTATTATTAAAATCCAACTATTAAGGTTCTTTTACCAACCATAACATTATATATTTTAATTCTAACTATTAATTATAAAATACATGTAATAAACACCCAATTATTTATCATCAGGTAACTTTTAAACCTACAAACCTAACGACGAGTCCTATTATGTGTAGAACTCACATTTGTTAACTAAGTTCGATATATGAACCTTGAGTTTCACCTCATCTATTATAGAAACTCCACTTCAGCTTGAGTTCATTTAAAACTTGACTTAAATCAATCTTTTAACAAATCAATCTCGAACTGCTCACAAACAGCTCAACTAATTTACACTTCTACCCAACACCGCCACAGAACCGCCATCGAGTCATCATCTTATGCCTCTCGAGTGGACGGGCTTGTTAATACGACCAAGTTACATGGTCTCTTATATAAAATACCAAAGTTGAAGGTTTAATATGAAAGAAATGACCTAATTCTATACACATAATCTATCATTGTCTCTTTGCTTGTTACTACTTGCGTTTAAGCTCTTGTTTCCCTCTTCAGATTCTATCTCCGGCGACACTCGCCGTTGCAACTCGCCGGACGTTACGGCCGTGAAGCCGGACTCATCGTTTTCTATACTCCATTGAATCCAGCATTAGCAGGTACTTCTTTCCTTTTTAATCCCCAATTTTTTTCAACTTTTTTTTTGGCTCTTAATCAGATAATCTAATGTAAACTTAATGAAATAATTGTTAACTTATGGTTTCAGATCATATGCAGTATGTCTGATGCGTTAATTTGATTGTTGAGACGCACTGTGCTGTTTGATTGCTAGGGTTTCGTTTGATTTTAGGGTTTTATGAAAATTGAATCGGAGCTCTTTGAACTGGTTTGCTTGGGGGTTTGTTGGAACTGGCTTGAATCGATAGCTTAGCATGTGTTAATTAGGTAATTTCTGTGAATCATATATTGTTTGGTTGATTGAGTAATTGATTTTGTGTTTTTTGGTTTATCTGGGAGTAACGAGTGTCTGTTATCATCAAATTCAGAACTTTGAACTGTTTATCTGTTTGATTATTGAAAAACATTGGTAGTTGATCGCCATTCGGTGTCCCTGCGCATTCAAACTTCAAGTAATGCGTGTCTGTTATCGTTAAAAGGTTGAAACTTTGAGCTGTTTATCTGTTTGATTTTTTAAAAACATTGGTAGTTGATCTCCAATTGGTGTCCCTGCGCGTTCAAACTTCTTGCTTTACCATGATTATTTGTTGAAAACAGATTCTGTATGTTGCTTTCTTTAATTACAGGCTTGAAAATTAAATTTAACAAACAATGGGAGCTAAGAAAGGTGGAAAACAAGAAGATGCTGTAGAGGATATGCCACATGTTCCCTTGAAAGCCATCCTATTGGCCGACAGTTTCACCACAAAATTCCGCCCTATCACCCTTGAATGCCCGAAAGTGCTTTTACCATTAGTGAACACCCCAATGATTGACTACACATTAGCATGGCTTGAGTCTGCAGAAGTTGATGAAGTGTTTGTCTTCTGTTGTTCTCATTCAAAAAAAATAATTGATTATCTAGACAAGTCAAAGTGGGTCAACCAACCAAATTTTTCGGTCACCACAATCGAATCCCACAACTGCATCAGTGCTGGTGATGCTTTACGTTTGATATATGAACGTAATGTGATTAATGGTGATTTCATACTCATTAGTGGTGATACAGTCAGCAACATGGCGCTGAAACAAGCACTTGATGAACACAAGGAAAGAAGACAAAAGGACAGCAATGCTGTAATGACAATGGTGATCAAACGGTCAAAGCCTTCTCAAATCACCCGCCAAACCCGGTTAGGAACTGATGAATTGTTTATGGCAATCGATCCCACTACAAAACAGTTGCTATACTATGAAGATAAATCCGATAATCTCAAAGGAAATATAACTCTTGATAAAGCATTTCTTGCTGAAAATCCTTCTATTTCTTTACACAATGATAAACAGGATTGTTATATTGACATTTGCTCCGAAGAAGTCCTTAGCTTATTCACAGACAATTTCGATTATCAGCATTTACGTCGTCACTTTGTTAAGGGTTTGCTTGTTGATGATATCATGGGTTATAAAATCTTCACTCATGAAATCCATTCAGATTATGCTGCTAGAGTTGATAATTTCCGAAGCTATGATTCAGTAAGTAAAGATATAATTCAGAGATGGACGTATCCATTTGTGCCAGATGTACAGTTTTCAATGAGTAATTCCACCAATCTTGAAAGACACGGGATCTATCGGGCCTCAGAAATATCACAATCCTATTCGGCTAACATTGGCCGGTTTACATATATCGGGAAAGGGAGTAGTATTGGTGGTAGAACAGTAATTTCAAATTCAGTTATTGGGGAGGGTTGTAAAATCGGGAGTAATGTCTTGATTGACGGTTGTTATATTTGGAACAATGTTACGATAGAAGATGGTTGTAAACTAAAGCATGCGATTTTATGTGACGGGGTTGTTATGAAATCTGAGTCGGTTCTTGAACCAGGAGTAGTTTTGTCTTTTAATGTTGTTGTCGGACAAGGATTCGTGGTCCCAGCGTATTCAAAAGTTTCTTTACTCCTGCAGCCTGTCAAAGAAGACAGTGATGAGGAGCTTGAATATGCTGATAACAATACTGGAATCATACCGTTTGCTGATACCCCTGAGAATGGGTATTCAACTAATGAATTGGAACCATCTGATGTTGGTATAGGTGGGCGGGGTTTCATTTGGTCAATCAGTGAAGTTGACCATGAAGAAGAATGGCGCCATTCGGTTGCACCAATACCTGAATCAAAACTAATCGAGCTTACTCAAACTGCATTTGAGAATCTAGAAATCAATACTCAAGATGACAATGTTTTTCCATTACCTGATGAACAGGAATCGGGTAATGAATCTGATGATGAAACCAGAGATGAATATCAGATATTTGAAAAAGAGATTGAAGCAACTTTTTTAAGGGGTGTTCAAGAACAAGTCAAAGAAGACCATATAATCCTAGAAGTCAACTCACTTCGATTATCATACAATATGTCTCTTGAGAACTGTGCTAGTGCATTGTTTTATTCTATGATGAAATTAGCACTCGACACGCCACATAACTCACCTGCAAATTTGGTAAAAAATGTAAACGATGTGATTTCAAGTTGGGCGAAATTACTAAAGCCATATCTTCAAGGTATAGATGATGAAATAGAAGTGATAATGAAATTTGAAGAAATGTGTTTGGAGAATGGAAACGAGTTTGCACCGGTTTTTGTACAAGTATTGCATCTGTTGTATGATAAAGATATTATTCAAGAAGAAGCTATTCTTAAGTGGGCTGATGAAAAAGAAGGCGCAGATGAATCTGATAAAGTTTTTGTTAAACAATCAGAAAAGTTTATTCAGTGGTTGAATGAAGCATCAGAAGAAGAAGATTGAGAATTATGAAACAGGTCCTTTAATGTAACATATGTGCATTTTGACCCGTATGTTATAATATCTTGATAATATTTCTTTTCTTGTTTGTGCATAGGCTGATTTGATGAAGATGATCATAACCGAAGGATGTGAAGAAAGAAGTGCTAATTATTCTCAATTTCGGTTAGTATTTCTAAAATTTTCACTGTTAAAGCCTGTGATTTTGCATACATTTGGTTTGTTCATGTTGGTTTAAACATAAATCCACATTTTGGTAGAGTTTTGAGAAAGGTTGATAACTTATTGCTTTTGTTGGTCAAAGGGTCTTTGATTTCTACAGTGGGATTGACTTTTGTTCACACTTCTGTGCCAAAAAGTATGCTGAGATCAAAGACCCTGCCTTTTGGATCTGTTTAGGTCCAGCAGAGTCCTATCTGATTAAAGATTGGGCCTTTGGGCTGATCCTTTCTTCAATAAATTAGAAATATTTTTCAAGTTTTAGTTATTAATAAATAACTTGTATTATGGTTATGCTATTGTAATTTGTTTGATAATTCATATTAAATTGGTTACAAAAATACAACATAATATAAAACAGTTAATGATTCTAGAGTGATAGAGTAGAGAATAACAAGGGAAATGGTGTAAAAGAATAACCTGGTTGACGGGTTGAACTAGTCACGAGGACTTGTGTATTTGCGAGTTGACACTTAGCATATACACAACCTGTTTAAGCTGATTTCTTTCTCATATCATTATTATCATTGTAAAATTATGAGTCGACAACTCGACAACCAAAGAACAAATGCCTCTAAAACAAGTATGCAAAAGCTAGAGAACCTAACACCAAGTTATATGTCAACCTTTGAACATGATGGGTTGTCTCAAGACCGGCCTATTTAGCTTAAAAGCATTCAAGGGTTCGACCCAAAACTGTCGCACAACCGTTTAGGCTAAAGTGCTAAACTCAAACCTGTGTGTTTCATGTCGTAACCGAAAGGTTCCGGGTCGAGTCTGGACCGTTGGTGGGTCTTTGACTGTTTGTGCCATCTCTGGGCAGAGGTCATAGCTTGATGGATGATAGAGCATGGGGCATGCCTCATGTATTTTTGACGAGGTATTAATGGGCTTGATCTTATTAGTTTTGAGCTGGGGCATGCCAAATGCATATTATTATTATATTAACGTGATCCTAGCTCTATTGTACACAAATATGATAGATTAAGCAACCCATGTGATTTAGTTTTCTTTTCCATACCACTTTTAAGCGGTATGGGATCATGTTATTTACATGATCACAAATATTGTGAGAACCAATATAAACCTTCATTTTTTTTGGAAAACTTAACATAATTGTAAGCAAGTTTTAGCAGTGTTTCAATTAGTTCACTTATATTTTTATCTGTTTCAATCAGATCACTAAAGTTTTAATAGTGTTCCAATTAGGTCAATAATATTTTTATTTATTTCAATCAGGTCATTAAGTTTTAGAAGTGTTCAAGTTATGTCATTTGTATTTTTTAAAATATCTTTGAATAATTTACAAATTTTTTAAGGTAATATAGTTTTTTATAAATATTGTTAGTTTTTTTAAATATTTCAATTTTTTAAAAAACTTTTTGTAATTTGTAAATGACTTAATTAGAACAATCCCGAGACTTTAAGTGATCTGATTAGGACAAAAGAATTTACGATTGAACTAATTAGGACAAAAAAATTTATGAGTGACCTAATTAAAACAATCCTGAAACTTGATTATTATTTTACAAAGTTATCTCTTTTTTTTGTGTGTAATTTAGTATAATCCTAAAATGACTATTAAAATTCTAACATTATTTGTGAATGTCATTGAACTCATGTGTAAGTTTATATATTTATATATTAGAAGCAACTACACATGTGTAGGTTTACTATTATTCTCTTATATTTCTCTAACTTACACATGTGTATGAAACTTGTTATGATGATGGAGTGTAACTTAATTTATTTGGCAGACAATTATTAAAATATATTTCATTAAGTTTTTAATGATGAATTAATTATTAAGTTGGTTCTTGTGAGTTCTTGCACTCTTTGTTCCTTTAATACTATACAAAAAATATGATAACTTTGACATATATAGAATCATTCTAGTGCTCTTTTACGTTTTAATGAATGGTGTGTGTATAAATTGAGTGTCTAGTTTAGTTTGAACCAGACAAATTAGGGTTGTTTATTGTCTGAGTCTAACAACTTTTAAAAAATATGATAACTTTTGACATATATAGAATCATTCTAGTGCCCTTTTACGTGTTAGTGAGTATTTACGCCATGCTTGGGATTGTTTATTTTAGTTGAGAATGACATTTTATTTAAAAAAAAAAAACTTATTAGCTTATAACTTTTTAAAAGAAGTTTCTAAAAAATTGCTTAAATTAGCTTATAAATTAAAAAGTTGTAAAATGATCAAAAATGACATACTGAGGGGTATAATAGAAAATTGGACTAAAATGAGTTTTTAAGAGTTAGTCACCCCCTTCTAACTTTTTAAAAATTCGTTTTTACCCTATATGAAAAATCAATTTGAAAAGTCATTTTCAATTGTCAAATATTTTTTTTAACTTATTAGCTTTTGAGAACTTAATAAGTCAAAAGTTATTTGAAAATAAGCAATTCCAAACACCCATTTAATTTGGTCGTGTAGTGTCTTGTTTAGTTGAACTGGACAATTTTAGGGTTGTTTACGGTTTGGATTTAACAATTTCTCAAAAATATGATAACTTTGACGTTAATAGAATCATTCTAGTGTCCTTTTACGTGTTAGCGAGTATTTAAATTGGTTGTGGAGTGCCTAGTTAAGTTTGAACCGGATAATTTTAGGTTGTTTATGGTTTGGATTTAACAATTTTTGGGTTTGTTTGAAATTATTTTTAACCATTATAATTCAAAACAAAACCATTGGAAATTAAAATCCAACCAAACCAAAGTATGGTTTCATGTTTGGGTTTATTAAGAGCCTTTATAATTAAAAAAGATAAAATACCATCATAATAAAGATGTGATGATTTCCAACCTGTTACATAGTGTAAAATCCTAAATAAAACCAAACACTAAAGGAATACTAGTGTGATTAAATTGCTACACTATTCGTGACCAAGAAATGAAGAATAAGACTTTTAACTTATTGTGACTAGTTGCGATTCTGACGTTGTTATCAATATCTAAATTGATTTGTGGTCTCAATTAAGCCTAGTAGGAGGTCACTTAGCTAGGTTTCACTTCAATCAAGCATAATATAAATAATAAAACATACTTGATATGAAATATCTTAAAAGCTGAAATATAGTCATATCAGTTCGGTATGATTTTTTACGACTAGCTCCCGGTATGAACTGTAAACCAAACCATGTTTCATTCATTTGAACGTGGATGCGGGGAATTGCGTTTCGGTGAACCTGGTTTGTTCTCGATATTTCTTACGATTTGAAATAAGTCAAATAACTGGTTGAAAATTTAAAAAGAGAAAACAACTTCCAAACCATACTGATGGCCAGTTTGAATAGTGATGATGACGATCTATTCAAAAAAATTTACAGACTTTAAGCGTGTGTTATGTATTATACCTTGTAATAAATGAGATTTGATCATTATTTGTAAAATGTTTTCAAAACTGAACCCAAAACCCACAATAGAACTTGTCCGGTTAAAGGTATCTAAACGGTGCCCTCTGAACTGACTGTACTAGTTGAACTAGTGAATTGAACCGGATGACTGGATCGGCTTTTTAATACTTATTTATTTATTCATTTTAACATTTCTTTTAAAATCTCAATTATTGATCCGTTTACCGCTTTAATTGTCGTAAAGTAGTTTAGTATTTGTTTTAAATTAGTCAGATTACAGCTTTAATTTTTTTTTAATATTATTTTTTTTTTAAAACCAGCCTGACTAGTGTATGGATTTTGGTCTAACACCTAACCAGTACCAATGATTCTTAGCTTCAAATAATTGAGATGAGATACACAAGACAATTACAAATAAGAAATTTTTCGGTTCGAGTCTTACACTGAGCAAAAATGCTTGGGGTTGAGCCGGAAGTTTTTTATACTTGTGGGTTTCCTCCTGAGTAGAATGCAGTTGTGGTCTCGGATGAAAAACAGATAGGTAGTTCCGGTTAGGGCTGTCATAACAGGTCTGACACGACACGATAAGGCACGATGATCTGATATGCTAGACACGAACACGACACGATAACTTATCGTGTCAATTTTTTCAAACACGAACACGAAGGTTACACGAAATGATCTGTTTATAAACCTGTTTAGAATAACATGTAATATTACATGTTTAGAAACCAGATTCAAACTATGGTGGTGATGGTGAGTCGACTATGGTGGCAGTGGGATGTGACCGGCGATGGTTGGTGGTTGTGCGTTGTGGAACGCCGTCGAGCAAGGGAACGAGGGATTCAAGTGAGAGGATGAACACGCGCCACCGAGCAAAGGAATGTTGGATTCAAGCAAGAAGATGAACACAGAACATGCGCAGCCGTGCAAGGGAATGTCGTCGCCGACTTGCCGGACGTCGGTTGTGCGCTGTGGAATGTCATCGTCGAGTCATCGATTGTGGATGACCGAAGAGGAGGTTGTGTGTGTGGAAAGGCAGAGAACGGCGCTATGTGATGTTGATTGTGGAAGTGGGAGTGTGAAAGGGAAAGTAGGGTTTTGTTATAATATTATATATATTTAATTATTTTTAAAATGAAAAATTATAACAGGTCTTAACAGGTTAACATGTATTTGATCTGTTTAGACACGAATTTTATCGTGTCTTAACAGGTCGATCTGTTTAAGACGCGAAACATGTTAAGCTCAAACGCGAAACATGTTAAGCTCAAACACGAAACCTGTTAAATCCGTGTCATGTCGTGTCGTGTTAACAGGTTCGTGTCAGAAATTGTCAGCCCTAGTTCCGATTAAGATAACACAAATCCTTTAAACATGGTTGTATATTTGCCGTCTAAAAAAAGTAAAGAAAAAACTTACCGTTAAGGTTGATTTATTAAAAAATCAACCAAGGCAAAGTAATTGAAATGATCAAGAGTAGAAGATGGGTTTGGAACATGGATTGAAAGTTCATGATGCGTTGACTAGTCAACGTATGTTGTTGGGATGAGGACTTTGAGGAAGCTTCCATGTGTCATTGGAAGACCTAATCAAACCCCTCCTAGACGGCAATTGTGGAACTATCTTCCAACCCAAATACCCTCAGATTTCAATTAAATTACAAAACTACCCAAGAAGACGACTTCATAGTCAACACCATTATTTAATAACTATTATAATGTATTAAAATTATTATTATTATATGTATTAAATGACTCCAACATGGTAAAAAAATTTTAGGGAGTTACACACTGTTTAATTTTTTTCTAAATTTCCCCCACAACTAATGTAAATTAGCTGTTACGGGCAGAACTCGAACCCTTGTTTTAAAACGAGCTTTCCTATTTTAACTTCAGATGATTTTATGTGGACCCAACCCCACCCCTAGAACATTGTAACTGGTCATTTGCAATTTTCCGGTTTTAGGTTTGCGTGTGTATATTTCAAGTTTAATGTATTTAAAGGATAGATTAGTTTTAGAATATACACTTATAATTGATGGCAACCAAGCAATAACAAGAAAGAAAAAATAACACACGATATTTAAAATCTTTGTATTTAATAAACCGGGACAACTTATAAAGACTCCTTAATCCCCTATATATACTAAACAAATACTAATACTAACCAAACTCAAACACTATCTAAATAATAAGATAAACATACAAACTAAACTCCTAATCTATTCGAACTTATTTAGATAAACTAATAATTATCTACTCCTAAATGATAATTACTAATTAATTAACTAACATAATTATCTACTACTCCTTTAACTATTGTGTAATTACAAGATTAACCCAACAATAATACATGTTAGTATTGTTTAATGCATATTAATGTAGTTAATCTAATTTAAATCAAGTAGTGTTATGTTTAATACTTTTTTTTTATTATTATTATTGGTTTTAGTTCAAAGTGATTTAGATAATATTATATTGTTGATGCTATTCTTGATATTCTTGTTTTGAGAATCAAGGGAGTGGTACATACGGTAATTATATTGAAATCTGTGGGTATAGTGGGTTGGTGGAAAGTCTAAGTCTAGACTCAACCTCTTTATTCCATTTTTATAACTCAAATGCATCATTTGCAATTCCACCTTTCATTCATTTTTCTTGAAAGATGGATAGAGAACAAGAGGAATTGCAATTTCTTGGCCTCTTTGGTATCTTCAAAGAAAGCTACAAAATCATAATCTCATGTAGAAAAATCTTTGCCCAAATAACCCTAACCCTCATCCTCCCTCTAACCTTCATCTTCTTAGCACATCTCGAGATCTCGCACTCGCTATTCAGGGACATCAAACGCACCGAATTCGAGAAAGAAGTCACGCGTCCTGGCACCAAAAGATACAACAATCTTTCTGACACGTTGTCATCTGAATGGATCACTTTTTGGCTCTTCAAGATCGCATATTTCACTGTTCTTTTAATCTTATCCCTACTGTCGACAGCTGCAGTTGTCTACACAATTGCATCTGTCTACACGGGACGCGAGTTGACTTTCAAGAAAGTCATGAGCGTCGTCCCCAAAGTCTGGAAAAGACTCATGGTCACCTTCTTGTGCATGTTTGCGGCTTTCTTTGTTTACAACTTCCTAGCGGCGTTCGTTGCAGTTACTTGTTTGTTGATTTTACCTTATAACGCATTCGGGGCCCTCGTTTTATACTTGGTCTTGATCATATACTTGATGGGGTTCGTGTACATGACCGTGATCTGGCAACTAGCAAGCGTGGTTTCGGTTCTAGAGAGCTCATACGGGATCAAAGCAATGACAAAGAGCATGGATTTGATCAAAGGAAACCGAGTGATCGCAATCGCAATTTTCTTTTTGCTAAATTTGTCACTCATACTCATACAAATCTTATTCGGGGCATTCGTGATACACGGGAGGTCGTTAGAGGCGTGGAAGCGGGTAGGGTTTGGTCTTTTGTGCTTCGTGCTGCTTTTAACTTTCTTTCTTTTCGGGCTCGTGATCCAAACGATACTCTATCTCGTGTGCAAGTCGTATCATCATGAAAACATCGATAAAGGCGATTTATCGAATCATCTTGAAAGTTATCTCGGCGAGTACGAGCCTCTTCACGGGAAAGATGTTCAACTAGAGCAATATCGTGTTTGAATCATGTTCTAAGCAAATTTTCTCCTCTTGTAAGTATTAAAAAGATAATAAAAATGTTATTGTACCGATTTTCATTAGCAAAGATACCAAAACGTTTATTAAATCAATGTGTAAAATGATATTATATATTATAAATATTTAGCATATTTAATTTATTATTATATGAGTTGAATATAATAATCTTTTAGTTTCTTTTTGTGGTTTGGTTAGCCATCGTTATCCTCGTTGGCCCTTTGTTAAATCGAAACGTTGACGTATTGATCGAGGTTCTCCACACAAACCTAACCGCCTTATGTTGACAATTGACCTGTTTTAGATTTTAGCCAAACACCCCCATCACTCTAAAAAGATAATATCAGTTAGTGATTCAAAATTTTCTATGCTAAATAACTGGCCGCGTGTTGCGGCGATATCGTTACGCGAAGTGATAATATACAGATTGCAATGGAATTGACTTGTTTTCAAACTAAATTCGCATCGAAGCATAGAGTAACTTGAATCCATACTGTTGAATGAAAACGTATTATATTTTACTCGACTATTTTCTAACAAATTTATGTATAAATGTAGACCGACTCAAAACGTATATAATTAAACACTCGCGGTGTCACCGTATGTGGGGTGATAAAGTATAGATTATGATCGTCCCGGCACGTTTTCCAACTAAATTTATGTCGAAAATAGAGTAACTCGGATTTATACTGTCAAATGAAAACGTATTATACTTGACTCAACGTGTTTCCAAACAAAACTTAAGTCAAAACATAAACAAACTCAAAGCGTATTATATTTGACCCGTCTCGTTTCTGAACAAATTTACGTCAAAACGTAGACAAACGTGAAAATGTAACCATTTTAAAACGTATATAAGATAAGAATGAAAACATTTTATATGACCTGACTCGTTTCTAAACAAAATATACATATGTACACGTATTCGAATTTATGCCGATTCGCACATAAAAATTGGAACGTAAGACTTCAGGTTTTTTAAATTAAAATTGTATAGGGGTAACACAAAACTTTAAAGACTTGAGGGGTAAAAATGATATTTTACAAAATTTTTAAATGGGTTGGGTGAAATTGTCAAAATTGTCAAAACTTTTAAGTTACAGTAAATATCATATAAAACAGATAGTTACAAGTAATTACATTACATTATATAAAAAAAAAATTCATAGCCTTATCATTAATACAAACATTTAAAGCCTTTTTTCCATATTAATAAAAATATAAATACATTTATACATACTTAAAACAATTAGTCTTTTTTCACCGATGGCTAAAACTAAATTGAGTATTTCCACCTCGATATTTTTGTAACATATTTCTATAATAAAAATCAAATTTATTCATGGGACCGATCCTAAACTTTAAATCTTAAACATATAACTGTAAATAACGGATAGTGACTTAGAAAGAGAGAAGAGGTGTCAGATGGATGTTTATGTAAGGTAAAAAAAGGTTTCTTAACTAGACAAAAAAACAACTATGTGAACTAACATTACATAGTGGTGTGGTGATTTTTTGACCACTAACTCTTAATACACGACTATGTAGTTTCATCCTATATAGTCGTGCCATACAAGTCGCACCCTCACCTATTATTTTCTTGCATCACATGATCGTGTGATATAACTAGACCTGGCAATTTTGACCCAAATATGTAAATTTGGGTTGACTTGGACATTAAATATAAAATAATGGGTTAAGTTGGGTTAAGCAATATTTCCAATGGGTTAAGGTGGGCAACTTTATAAGAGGAGAAAAAGTTGAACCGGTCAAGATGGGTTTAAAAAATATCAAACGGGTCGAGATGAGCTATTACGTATCTTCGAAAATACACGAAACTCGTCTTCTCCATAGTCCACATCCTTCCCCTACCGGCTACCGCAAAGGCTACAAACGAGTATCCTTACGTAACCCACTGTCTTTTTCTCATTTGTTTAATATGGACCCATTCTGACCCGCACCCATCTTGACCCGTACCCATCTTGACCCATACCCATCCTAACCTGTTTTTTAAATTGGCCCATCCTGACCCGAATCCATCCTAACCCGAACCCGTTCTGACCCGATACCCTACCCGACCCAATCCGCCCATTTTGCCAGGTGTAGATATAACCTTATTTAATATAGTGAAGACAACTCTCTTAACGATTATAATATGTTAGTATTGTATACTCTTAGCTTTAAATTATTCGCAAAATGACAACATTTAAAGTGAAAAGAAAAATCTTTTGAATGAAATTATAAAACTCGAAAAATAACTATTTTTTTATAGAAATCAATGTGAGAATCATGAGAACTGTAAAACTTACCAGACCACCTGTATATGTCTCCATTAGTGATTTTAAAGCAGGACCAGACTGGAGGGATGAACCGGTTAACCAGAAACTAGCTTGCTTAATGGTTGTAAAACCACGTACGCGGTTTAACTGTTTGACAAACAACAAAGGAAATATTGAGCATATTTGTTGTGCTCTAAATAAGGTATTGATTAACACTTTAAGAATGGTTTAATTCTTTCATATGTTCCTATTAACCTGAAGTCATTTCTTGAACTACACTTTTAAACTCTATTGGTGAATTATCATCTAATCAATCACACACACCATCACCAAACTAGTAGTACCCCTGTCATAATCATTGTGAATTATTATAGAGAAGAGATGTTTTCATGTAAGTCGAGGTTAAAACCGAATCTATAACCAATGTTTCAGTTCCGAGTTACAAACTCGTTAGTTTTTCTCCTCTAGGTACCCTTCAAATGGAAGAAAAATCTTGTAAATTGTTTTAATATATTGGGCCGGGCTTTCTCATAAATGGGCTTATATTAAAAGGCCACTCACCATTAGTTAGCCCGTTTCATAAAGGAAACCCAATTCCCATAATTTTCTTGGAGCTACATTTGTAAATAAAAATCTTGCCCATGTAGAGTGTTGCATAGGGTTTGACCGCCGGACTGAACCGGATACTCGTGGTTGGACCGGCTTAAAAGACTGCGCTATGTAATATCAATTTGAAAACTCAAGGTTATAGAAAATTGAAAAATGAATATTAAAGATAGTCGGATAGTTAAATTTCACAAAAAAAGACTAAGAGTTCAAAAATTAGTCAAAATCATTTTATTCACCATCAACAAGTGCATATATTATTTGTTGAATAATTAAAAATTATCATGCATTCAAAGTGAATACATATATTTACCGGTAAATATTAACTTGTGAAATCAGTATAAACTATAGCGTTTTACTTTACTTAACGACGACGAAATAAATATTAACTTGTGAAATCAGTATAAACTATAGTGTTTTACTGTACTTAACGACAACGATAAACAAAATAATTCTGTACACATAAGATGGTCGTCATTTGAACCAATCAATGACGAACCAAAATTTTCAAAGTGAATACATATATTTACCGGTAATATATTGACTTGTGAAATCAGTATAAACTATAGCGTTTTACTTTACTTAACGACGACGAAATAAATATTAACTTGATGAAATCAGTATAAACTATAGTGTTTTACTGTACTTAACGACAACGATAAACAAAATAATTCTGTACACATAAGATGGTCGTCATTTGAACCAATCAATGACGAACCAAAATTTGGACCCTAGCATAATGCCTTGTCTTGCACGTTACTTACAATGATAAATGACAGAAATTAATAGACGGTGAATAGTACTTGACGTACGATGTTATGTTAAGATTCTAAATGACAATATTTATCGGTATTTTGTTTGTATATTAATAAAAAAAACATGGAATAGACGAAAATGCATTGAAATAAACCAAAAACAAATAGGTGAAGAATATTATATTGGAAATATATACGATTAAAATAATGATAAAAAAATCTAGCTTGCCTGGTTATTATCAATAAACAATAATTCAAGAATATAATGTTTTGTCGTGTTTTATTATTATTTTCTCATACAACGAAGATCGTGGATTATTAATAAGTTCTCTTATAGTGATCGGTATAATTGGGCGGTTGAAACTTGAAAGCAAGAGACAGGGTTATTAAAGAAATAAAACTAAACAACTATAAAAAAAGGTTGATACACTCTTGATATAACGTTGTGCGATTATAAAATACTATGTGTAATAATGTAATGTCGATACATATTTATCATAACGGTGGTGCGTCATTTTATACTTATCTTGCTTAATTGTAAATACATGATGATTGTAACATTTTGTAATTATATGGAAGCATGTACCTTTATTACAAACACACGCGTATGCTTCGTATGAAAACCAGCCTATGTGTGTATATCAAAGAATTTTTCAAGGTTTTGACAAATTATATTTTTGTTTTTTCTTATCAATTGATTTTTAAGTTTTTTTTTATATTATTATCAGAAAAAAATTCATACACTTTAAAGTGATTAAATATACTTTAGAGTGATAAATAAATTAAATATAGAATTTATAGAAAATATTTATATCTAAAAATCTCTTAATTATCAAACCTTGCATCTAATCATCTACTTTTTTAAAAGAATTTTAAAACTTTCATGTCAATTCCTCTTAAATTTATACTTGCATCAGATTTGTTTAACAAGAATAAATTTGAGGATCTACACATCTTTGATATGGGTCTTATGGCACATAGTAATAAGTAATATAGAAATAGTTGTTCAATCGTTATAATTCATTTTAGCACAGGTATCAGGTTTGAATAATCTATATATTTTTCGCTACCTCTTTGCAATTGACTTCTCTAAAAACCACCTATCTTGCATAGGCCAAGTTTTCCTAATCCCATTGGTTAGCATGATATTGGTATGTCCGAACATTTTTTTACAAAAAAGATAATCTTACATTTTATAATTATAAACGCTTTTAGTTGTATTAATATGCCTAAAAATGTGTAAATCAAGCGATTAGCTATCGATAGCTACATTGGATTATATTATACAATCAAAAATTATGGGTTACATCAACACAACATGTAGCTTTCTCGTCAAGAACTATGGCCATCTAACCTTTTTGTCTCATGATGAATATTATAATATTCTTGAGTTCTTTACAAAGTAAGAGTCCCTTCAAGTTATATCTTTGCTTTATAAATTTAGCCCCGAATACATCCATTCATTTCCACGTCTCGATCCGCACTCTATTCCCAACACTTTGTAGGTTAATCCATGGATAAAGATCAAGAAGAGATGCAAAATGTAGGCTTCTTTGGCCTCTACAAAGAATCTATCAAAACCATCTTCTCATGGAAGAAAATTTTTGCCCAAATCACCTTAACTTTCATCCTACCACTCTCTTTCATCTTCTTGGCTCACATTATCATCGCTGACATAATCGATTGGCGTATTGAGCACTATGCAAGATATGAAAACAGCCGCTATTATTATCGTCGTGAAACCTCTACATGGATTCGTTATTGGATCTTTAAATTCGTGTATCTAACCCTCCTCTTCCTCTTCTCTCTCCTCTCCACTGCCGCCATCGTTTACACCATAGCCACGGTGTACACAGGTGGTGACGTGGCTTTTAAGAAAGTCTTGAAAATTGTGCCTAGGGTTTGGAAAAGACTTGCTTTGACTTTCTTGTGGACTTACTTTGCTTTCTTTATCTACAACGTGGTGGCGGGTGTTGTGGCAGGCATTTGGGCAACCACCATATCATACAACACATTTGGTTATATCGTGTTTTGGGTTTTGTTTATACTATATTGCATTGGTTTTATCTATATAACAGTAATCTGGCAGCTCGCTAGTGTGGTTACTGTTTTGGAAAACTCATATGGATTAAAAGCAATGATGAAAGGCAATAATCTTATCAAAGGGAAGAAGTTGCTATCATGGTTTGTATTCTTCATCTTATATTGCATCTTCGCGGGCATATTGATCTTATTCTATGTGTTCATGTGGAACTTTACGTTTTTCTCCATAATCATCGGACTCGTATGTCTTTTTCTACTAATGAACTTGTTTCTGGTCGGGTATGTGGCTCAAACGATGCTTTACCTTGTCTGCAAGTCGTATCATTGTGAGCCCATCGATAAGGTTGGATTGTCGAGTCAACTAGGAAATTATCTCGAGCCTGTTTTCAAGCCAAACAAAGATGTTGAGCTAGGGCATACACACCCTCATCCTCAAGTTCAAGTTTGATATGGCTTTCTACTTTCTCTTGGTTGTATCTTTATGTTCTAGACAATGGTGAAATATGTATTTGTATAATGTAAGTTTAAAATTAATACTATATTTAGTTGAAATACATCTATGAAATTAACTAATTTATATTACCAATTGATCCCTAGAGTATTGTGATAGACAATTTTTTTAACAAACTATATTAAAGAGGTAATTAATCTTATTCCTACATGATCCATATTTTCATCATCCTTACACTAGAAACCATACATGAGCATGATGATTTAACACATAGATATATATGATTATTTTCGAAATAGAAAATGAAATTAATTATTCAAACTTGATCACTTCAATATATTTTAGTTAGTTTAAGTAGCCGAACATTATAAAAGAAAGTTTCAAGACACACATGTATATCCAAAGAACCAAATTAACCCTCATCAAGAATAACGCTAAGCAGACTCATAACTTAGGTAACAATTTAATGAAACAATGAAACCATGTTAACTGTGTTTTAAAAAATAGCTAATGTTAAAAGACAATAACTCCTTAACGGCCAAACCATGATGAGCTATGCGTCTGTAACATATATCTACGAAGAGCTCGCAATGAGCCAGACTTGATGGCAAACAACCCTTGGCAGGTTGCCCAAACTTGGCTTAGATTTCTTCCCTCGGGGCTTCAATCTAGGATTCCCGTATGAAATCTAGAGTTTTAATTAATCATACGATATCTTTTTACCTTTCAATTTTTCATTTAAATTAGGTTATCTAATTCAAAATATATGACCAAACCTTTTGGAGTTCAATTATAGATCTAAACATAAGAAGCTAAAGCATAATGTGAGCAACAAACATATATATAACGCATCATTCTCCAAATCTTTTTACAATATGTCTTTGTTTTCATTTAAACATCTGTTCAAATAGCTTTTGGTGAAAACTTACTTGAAAATCGTTTTAGTTTGTAAGCACGCCTAGTTTGTATAATTCAAACTTCAATATTATTTTATTGAAACATGATAATTACTTATATTACTCCTAGTCCTAGCAACACACTCAAAAGTGCTCATCTATTTTTTGAGTAAAAGATAAAAGCACTTGCTCAAATATCTCTATGCAAACATTAGAATCCAACACACGAACGGAACAAGTTTAATAATAAAGCTTAACATCTTAAATCAACCGAAAACATTAAAGTAGTAAAACATGTTTCAAGCACTCAATGCCAGATTTCTACCATGATCCCTCGGCACCAACTGTTGGGTTCTGAAAAGCAGCAAAATTCCAAAAAGTCTTCAACGAGTATGGTTCAGAAATAGTCAACCCTTCCTCTGTGATCTTTGCTATCTGTCATTTCAATGTAAATACTGTTTTAAATTAAACATAAAATGAAAGGAAACATGTAAAGGTGGCAAAATGAACTGGTAGGACAGAGTGGAAAAAGGGTCAAAGTGAGCTCGGGTTGAGCAGGTTGTTTTTATTACAAGTTGAAACGAGCTGGGTCGGGTGGGTCAGATTGACTGGCGTCCTTTTTAAAATTTCTGTAAATATAAATGTGTCACTTAAGGTTAAAAATAGTATCACTACAGTAATAGCCCAACCTTTGAACAGGCCACTTTTAGTTGAAATGGGTTGGGTTTATATATATATATAAATATAAATGTTACCTGCCATTTCTAAACAGTAGCATTATTATGATAATAAACTAGCTTTTGAATAAAACAAGTTAGGATGTTGATGCATTCAAAATAAACTTCAGATGACTTCAAACTCGTGACCCATTCCTCTCTTATCTAATCTTTTCATCTGACCGGTTTAAGATAAAACAAGATCCAAACAGGGACCCATTCATATTGAAAGGATCAGAATGGATGATGGTTCATCTCAAGCGAGTACAAATGGTGTTACTTTAATAGACTGGTTATAGATAAAACACGACCCAAAAAAGTCAAATGAGTCGTGTTTTATACTGGTGCACAAGGTTGCTGACACGTGAGTGTTTGAGATTAAACGTGACCCAAACGGGTCGAAAGAGGCAATGTATGCATTCACACCTGAAGCTTGTTGACAGCAGACCTATCACGATACAAAAGGTTACGCATGCATTTCTCCAGTAACTTGACCCCCTCCTCAAAAGTCAGATCCTCCTTCCATTCTTCACGAAGAATCGGGCGGGCCAGGTGGTTACCAAACCCAGTGGCAACGTGATCGTCCTCATAGTGCACACCAATCATGCTAACCTGCACACAATTACCAGAAAATATGTAATGTAAGCAATGTCCAATGTTTCAAATTGAGAAAATCAGTTCTTGTGAAACTATCACAATAATCCGAAAAAATAAAACCAACAAAGACAAGAAGCAAAAGAGGTCACTTATGGTATGGGTTGGATCAGGCTGATATGAATTTTTATGTTTTATATTTTAAACAATTTTACAAATAATCTGTAATATAAATATGCTTTAATAAATATTATTATAAATTTACAATAATAAACTAATTCAATTTTTTTAAATAATTTTACAACACAAAAACTCATGAGGAAGTATAAGTTCTTGTGAGTTTATGAGATAAATCTGGAAACAATGAAACCAAAAAAAACCCCCAAAAAGTCGACTTCCTTAATGGCCAGGTTGGGTTAAACTGAATCATTTTGTCCAATTTTTTTATAAAATCTTTTTACAAATAACTTGTGTTTTATATAACTTACAAAGAATATTACAAGAATAAACAATTTTTTTGTATAAGTGATTTACTAGGATGTTTACATTAACATTACAGTTTGAGAATCAGCTCCTTTTCCACTTCTTTTTTAGCTCATTCATTAATTTTACCCATTTAATTTAAATGTAATAGTGTTTAAATGCTAAATCGCCTCGTCAAGTGTGGTTCTCACATCTTTCCACTAGAAAAGTAATAAAAAAAAGACCAGAAATAAAACATGGTCCAACTTACAGATCCTAGGTACTTCTTCCCGTTTTTTACTCCACCAAGTACAAGTGAATTCCATAATGGGTCAAACTTGTTCCGACGATTGTACATCACTCGGGTTAGATAATTGTGCACCTCTTTAGGACCAAGTGAGTTCCCATCATCCCACATATTGTCATGCAAGCTGTTTAAAGCAGCAGTAAGTGGTGGTCAGAAGAGTGATGACTCAGATCTTGCTATATGAACTTATAAAGAACACAAACCAGCATTTAAATAGTTTCAAACTATAGCTTGTGAAAACCAAAAAGTATGCTTACATAAGTTCATCAAGGTAACGCAAAATCTCTTGAAAATCACTGATTTCTCCACTTGCACCAATGAGAGAGTGTTTGCCCACTTGCTTCAACCGCTCCACACTCTTATAGCGTATAGTGGATCCATAGGACCCTAATGAAGGAAAAGATCAGATGAATTGATAACTCAATTTTTTAGAAATAAGTTGATAATTAAGTATTGTTTATGACCATATCCTTTTCTTTTGGTTGTCTGTTACATGAAATTATTTTTTTCATTATATGTCCCATACACTACACATGTTCATACAGTACAAACTTATTTATCACCATGAATACATTGCCAAGGGTAAAAGAAGATATATACGCATTGAATTAGCAATCCTAGGTTCATGCATCATGTATTCGTCTTTAAATTCAATAAATTTAATTAATAAATAACAGGGTATCTAACCTCCCATGTCAGCAGCCATGAGAATGCCATCCTTGTATTTGATCCCAATCACAGATGTACCTGTGACATACGGGTACCTGTTTCAAAATAAGAATCAATTATCACATTATAATATATACCATTCTCATTCCAGCAGAAAAACCAAGATATTATATTATTTGCATAAGACAGTACAGATAGATGAGTATACTTACTGAGTCCTCTGTGAATCTCCTTCTGAGCTCAATAAACTACTTTCATTTTGTGAAGAAACCATATCTGCAAACACTACATGTATACAGAGCACGAAAAAGCTATCAATAAATTAATAGTAAATAAAGAGATTGCAATCAACTGACAACACTCACTGCCATTCTCAGATTCTTTCCTTGGAAGAAAAATTCATTACGACTTGGATTTTTTAATTTTAGGGTGTCTTCCCATTTACCACATTCACACATAGTATGGGCTTTGAACATTAACAGGCTTCAAAGGTCAAAATTGACAGATAAAATTGCAACTTTTACATCAATTCCCTTATAATAAGTCTACACATAGAAAGAAAGGACTTGCAACATATATTTGCTGATTCTAGTATTGTATCCTTGTATATAGTGGGGGCAAATATACATAATATAAAATCGAACACATCTAAATAAATCAGACTATCAAATTCAATAACCAGAATCTTTGAATTTACAATTTGCGTGTTCAGTAATGACCAGTAGAAAGATACGTATTCAAGTGGTTGCTACTTGTCTTCTTGAAATCATAGATCAAAACAAGACCCATTTTACACATTTATTTTCTTGGCAATAGCCAGTAGATAAAGAAATATGGCTGTCTAAACAAAATGATGCAAGTCATAGTGGAATCATTAAGATCAAGTAATCAACTTGAAGAACACTGATAACAACCTTCAAAATCCAAATTGTGATGAACATCTTAGCTAAAAGAATGCGCAAAGCCTAGGCATCAGGCATCAAGCATCAATCATGGTGCCGGTGCCCTCTTCCCCAAATCTTGGTATACACACACATACACTAATCCAGTAATCCACAAACAGTTAAGAATACCAGATAACCGCTTAATAGAAAAATGCACAAGATATTTAGCTCAGATATACATCATATGGCATGCTAACACGTAACAGAGAATCTAAAGCAAAGGAAGTTACTTAATCGAATCAAATTAAAACTTCTACACAAAAACAAAACCGAAAATGATGGAAACTGAGAGACTTCATCTCGATCCCCAATTGTGGTCAAAATACTGTAAACTAAAAACCTAGAAATCGAGAAAGCAAGCGAGAAATCTTTGACAATCAAACACCACGACTTACAATCAAGTATATTCATCAATCGAATTCAACCTACATCTCACGAAACTCCACAGAGCAACATCGAAACTCATAACCAACAACGAACGAACGAACGAATAACATGACAAAAGAGAAAGAATTAGGGCAAATTACTGAAGAAGATGATGATGATTACACACAATTAGAGATTTTAAAGGTGCACAAGTGTTGTTGAGGGAGATGGAGGTTTCACCTGTGGTGTAACAATGGCGGATCGAAGCTTATGGTGTGATGACTGAAAATCAGAAGTTATTTGCAGGTTTAATTCTTCTCCAAGCAAGTGTTCGAAGTTTTAGTTTTTGTAATTTGACCCCATATACTTTTGGTTTTTGTAATTTCTGTTTATTAACTTTTTTTTCCGACATCAAGCCTACTAAGGGGCTGTTTATTTGCCTCTTAACCATTCATATGTTTAAATGGTTCAGCACTTTATGGTTCAAAGTGTTTGTTTTGTGAGCATATTTATGAATGTTTAAGCACTTTTACCTTTGAATGGTTAAAAATTATACTGAATCTGAATGATTAAGCATTATACTGAATGTAAATGGTTAAAAGTTTGTATCTGAATTGCTCAGAAATTTGCCTTTAAATAGTTAAGCAATATACTAGCTATTAATGATTCAGACCTCTTACTTGTTCAGAACTCTTAATGATTCAGCACTTACTCATTCAGAAGTTGTCAAACAGTCCCTAAATTACTAAAGGGGTACGTGAAGCGCGAAACAAGTGTAAAAGAGTCGAGTTGTTCGATTGTTGGTTGAAACCAGCATGTTAGAAACTTGAATTGAGACGGAAATGAGTTTGAGCTCTTACATAATAATAAAAAAAAAAAAACTTTGTTTGAGTTTCACATATCAAGTTTGAGTAGGCTACTAGGCTTGAGCACCTAAACATGCATTGTATTTTTATAATTTTGTGTGATATATTTAATGCATATTTACCTTATAATAATTGTTTTATATAATTTTATGGTGGTAATTATTAGATGTTATGTTTTATTTAGAACAAAGGAGGTTTTATAAATTTAACAAGACGCTAGAACATACAAATGAACGTATTTTATATATCAACGAGAACTGATACGACGCGCAACTACACTGAAAGGTTCAATATAAGTTGTCTTCTCTCATAAGGTTATTGATCCAAAGGAAAGTTGTTGCTTTAATTTCTTCCACGGTAATTTCTTCCACACTTCTCACTGCTGTCTTTGAAGACTATTTATAATGTCATTCCATTATGCAAACAAAAAGCTTTCTAGGCTGTAAGAAAGCCCCTAAATCACCACTTGGTTTATAGCTCAATCATAAAAGTTAAAAGAATGTTTAAAGATCATTCAGGTTTAATCCTGATAGAAGTAGTTTTAAGAACCCTAAAATAAAATATTAATATTAGAAAAGGAAAACCCTAAACCGAAAAGTTGTTTAAATCGTCTAATATATGTCACCTATTTAGTGATACATATTACCGAAATCGTGAAATTCCCTTAAAGGCTAAAAATCGTTGAAGGCATGAAAATGTGTTGATTTGTTATTTGTTAATTGATTTTTATTTTTATTATATTAATCAAAATCAAAGATTACACATGAGATATCTTTTATTTAATAAAATTCGATTGATAAAAATTATAATTTCCATGATTATTACTAATGTAAAAAAACCCAATCGCGAAGTGGCTACTAACACTAAGCTTAAAAGCTTTAATCAGTAGGACAAGTTCGCACTTGCTCTTTTGAGTTAGACAGTTGTTGCTAGTCTTTAAAGTTGTATTTTCAAAGTTCTTGCGATTCTTGGTTTTTACTCTTTTTATCTAAATTTATTTGATTTCATGAACACTACATTGGGCTTAATATGTGGGTTTTGGCCAAGTCCTAACATGACCCATTAATTTAGCTATTTTGTAATATATTTTTGCCTCTCGTCTTCTCCCAAAGCATTCACAATAAATTTCTTATATTTATGTGTGTTTTTTATGTTTTAGAAATCGGTTGTAAGTGGAGAAAAGAAAAAATGTTACTATTCGTCTATATATGTGGAAAATCACCGTTCAACCTCTACAAATTTTTTAATATTTTTTAAATTTTTTGTGAGTGAAGAAGTGATAAAAGGTAATGTAAAGGTATAAAAAAATATTATATATTTAATTGAAAGAAAAAAGAAAAATAATAGTTTTAATATAATTATAATGATAAGAATAGAAAAACTAATGTGACTGCTCTAAACCCTCTTTATATATTCACCTTCTCCAACATTACGGTCCATAGATTTTAAATGCTCACTATAACAAGTAAAAAAAGATTTATTAGTATTATCTATATCAATAAATAAAGTAAAATTATTGTAGCAAATTAATGGATCTTTACAACAAATTAGGTTAGTTGGTAATGAAGCAGATGGCAAATAATTTCAACTAAACAAATATCAAATTTTAACTTCAAATTTTCACATTCATTCTTTTTTCTACTTATGCATGGTTGTCGATTCTTTTCTACTTATTCTTATGAATTAGGTCAATATATTTACAAAAGACTGAAAATATTTTTCTTGAACAACAATGAAAACATTATAAATGTCCTAGCTAGAGGTGCAAATTATGGTTGGCAAACCCTATTTGTATATCTGTGATTTTAGAGGTTAACCACATAAAGAAGGTGTGACTAAAATTGAAAAAGAAATAAAATATTTAAAAGGGCGGGACAAAATGACTAAATGCCTCTTATATTAGGGAGTACTTGATCAGTTTTAACAACAAAAATAGAGGGACTAGGGATTGGAATGATTATAAAAATTAAAGGTAAGAGCATGATATGTTAAAAAATTTCTTTTTGAACTACAAGATTAAAGTACTGAATCCACAACGACCAAAAGCATTATAAACTCTACGCTTTATTCTAGAAAATAAAATATCTTCATTAGCAAATTAAGAATAATATAACTTTTTATCAGAATGATTAAGAGTTCGTATGTGATAAAACCAGACAACGAACTAATTAGTTTTGAGTAATGGAAATGGATAACCACAGATTCTTAATTATCTCCTTTTGTTGGTCGATCACTATGTTCACTCGACAAGCTAGTTAAACCTAAAAACGGTTCACTGTCGGTTTGGTTATCAACTAATATACCTGACACAAATAAACTAAAGAAAAAACAAATAAAACTAGTGAAAAACATAGATACGTATCCCTTCTATTCTACGCGAACCGTTTACCAAAGCTGTCAGTCGACCACCGATCCGGTTTTTTAGACATTGCTATTAAGTATTCATGATGCATGATTGTAAAGGGAAGGTAGAGAGAGATAAGACAGGGCTATATGAGAAAGAGAAGCACACTTGTGTGCATGTTATCTTTTAAAATATATATTTAATTTTGTGACGCCGTGCCTTCACAAATGGTTAAACTTAGATGTGTGTTAATGCGAATATAAACTAATAATATAAGTTTATTTATTTGTTATATATTTATTATAGCATAAAGACTAGCAACGTAGATCCGACGGACTTTAAGGATTTTGCTTTTTAACTTTAGTCGTCCTAGTTCACGTGTCAATTCCTTTTCTTCTTTAAACATGGGGCCGATTATCAAGGAATAGAGTAGCGACATATTATATATCCTTTTTTACTCTGTATTTTTAATATTTATTTGACCGAATTTTATGAAATAAACTAGTATTAAAACCCCGTGTTGCAGCGAAGTCGTAAAAGACAGTTTAATCGGTTGAATTAAGTTCGTTTATGTTTATTTTCAATTCTAAAAGACACTTTTAAAAGTTTTCTTTAACTTCAAAAGTTGTTATATTACATTTTTATGAAATTTTTTATTTTTTATTATGTTTTTATATCGTTATATAAAAAGTATTTTTAAAATTTATTTAAACAAAAAAAGCTTTTTTTTAAAAGTAAATAGTTTTTACATGGTAAAATATGACAAGTTTGGAAAAAAAATTTTTGGGAGTGGGGAGTATGACAATTAATAGAGAGGTGTGTGTATAACCTAATCCCATTTTAATATGCTGCATGCCAATCTGTATAAACTTGACTTTGTCTTATGCAAAATATACTCGTAACTTATGCATTGGATGTTTCAAGTTTGCTTTTTAAAATAGGGTTATTAAATTTTAATAATCTCAACTTTTATATATTGACCGAGATTAATCACAACTACGAAAATGTTTATAGACACTACACCTTTGACCTTATTTTCCTTCCAACTCAGGAAGATTGACGAGTTTTAGAGAGCAAAAATTTTAGATTGATGGACCTTATGATAAATTTTAACTTTTTTTTTAGTGTTTAATCACATAAGCAGTTCATATCATCAAAAAGCTAACGAGGCTAACTCTTGATTGGTAAGAGATCATTGGATGAAAAAAAACTTAAAGTTGAGAGTGTTTATAAACATTTACTGAGTTGGAATTAATCTCGACCAATAACTAAAAGTTATAATTATTAAAATGTAATGACCTTTTAAAGTATTGTATAATGTACCCACAATAAAATATCTTTTAGGAGTAATCATATATATATATATATATATATATATATATATATATCATTTAAAATTGTAACATAATATATTTGTTTAAATCATAAATTAATTGACATGTATTGAAAACTTTTTGTTTTAAAACTATGCAATTTTACGAATTTAAAGAAGTTATGCATTTTAACTCTCATTTCTTAAAGATTACCTTCATGGCTTCATGTGCAATTGAAATCAGTAACTCTAAAGATAAAAAGACTAATTTGTTCATTGACTGAATTTTTCTTAACATATAAAGCCACTTAAGTTTTAAACATTATGAAATATTTTTTTAAATATTAGAAGGTTTTTAAATTAAGTGATCTAAGTTTTAGATAAAAAAATGTTATTACTATTTAGTGTTTTTTTCTCTTCAAATAAACTTAATTGGAAAAATTATGAAATTTGGTTATGAGTCAATGAAATTTCTTTCTACATGATTACCTTATATTTATGTTAAACTTGAAAAATATAATCATTAAGTTTCACATATTTTCTTTCTATCTAGGTGATTTAATTTCAAATTTCTTTTGTTAAGATTTAGAATAAAAAGTTTCATAAAATTGATACAATATTTAAAACTTAAGCAGTTCTTGTTAAAAAAATATATAAGTGGCTTTAGTAGAACATATAATAAATTGTTTAGCATCGTGTTGTAAATTTCAAATCTAAAATACAAGTAGAACATAATCACATAGCTCTATCATTTAGCACATATTTCATTTGCATTTATTTGTGTTTATAAACTTTTGTTGTGTTCGTCTATGTTCATAAACATTTATTTATATATCTTTGACTTTGTTTGTGTTTATTTGTGTTTTTTAATAAACGAATACGAATAAAAAATCTTGTTCGATTAATATTCTTGAATAATTTATAAATAAGTTTATTTTCTTAATGAAAATGTGATTTGTTCGATTCATTTACGACCATAGTTTGTTTTTTCTCAATACAGTGTAGTTAAAAATCTTATTTTCCAAAGTAGTGTATTTTGAAAATTATTTACCAAAATGGTGTAGTTTTTTAACACATTATAATTTTTCACTCCTATTCACCTTGGCTACTAAAAATAGCTTTTTTAATATTTTTAATTCTCTTATAGATAATATCTTTAAGTCTTTGAAATATTTTTAAATATCTTTAATTCTTTGAAATGTTTGTTTATAAGAACGAATTTCTAAAATGTTTTAATCATCTCTATTTAAAATAGATGTGTTTTTGATTCTCTTAATCTTTTTTTAAATTGAAATGTTATTTACATTTATGAAGTTATTTAACTTTTTTTTATATAGTTAAGAAAAATTCCTAAAATATTATATATTTTTTTCTTTTTTTAGCTCTTTTGGTTACTCTTTTTTTACAGTTTCTCTTATTTTCTTTTTTCAGATTTTTTCTTTATTTATTTCCGTAACTCTTTTTTACAGTTTCTTTTATTTTCTTTTTTCCAGATTTTTTCTTTTTTTATTTCTGTAACGTTAGTTTTAGAATTATTTTTTCAAAAACTCTTTTCTTTAACTTTTGAAAAAATTTTCTTTGTATTTTTATTTTTATCTTAGAAAAAAGTTTGTAACATTTTTCTTATAATAAGATTTTTTCTTCTCTTTTTGTAGTGAAGTTCAGCTTTGACAAATTTGATACCTGTATATGAAACACTTGCTTCAGTTGTAAATTCGGTATCCTTTTTTCTTTCGTTTTAAAATCTTTGAAGGACTTATAACTATAAAAAAACAAATATATCCAACTAAGGAGTTGTAAAAAAAGCTTTTTTTAATTAGTCAATGAGAATAAGGGTGAGAAAACAATAAAAAATCAAAACTACACCATTTTGGTAAATATTTTTTAAAGTACACTATTTTGGTAAATAAAATTTCAAATTACACCATATTAGAAAAAAACTCAGTTTTTAAATCAAAAATCATGATTTCCATTTTTGGGAAATTGTTAAAAAAGAAGTATCACAATAATAGGCTGATTTTTATTTAGAGTATTTTAGTGTGATTTTGTATTGCATTTAGCTTTTTTTTTATTTGTAGGTTTCAGTTTTAGTAATTACCTTTTAAATGCCTTGACAACTGTAAATTTTCAATTATAAATAAACTTACCTTTATATGTTTTGAAGTGTAGAAACATTTTATTGCTTTAAACTTTATAAGTACACATATATTCTTTCTATAATATAAGTGCAAACGTCAATTTTGTATACATACTAATTTCTTAATATATATCGTATACAAATCCAAAGTGTAAACAAATCGACAGAAATTGATATATTTTTCTAAACCTTGTAAAATGTGTAATATATATTATATGTGTTATTCACCTATCTTTCTGTGCGTTTGACACACACACACACTCTCTCTATATATATATTTATCTCACAAACTGAAGCCTAGAGTATGATGGTGAGAAAGATAACAGCAGAAACAAAAGTAGTCGACAGAAAGAAAGCAAGGTGGTCAAGTTTATAAAGGAAAAGAAAAACAGAAGCAGTGAATCCTTGTGTCCAATCAAAGAAAGAAAAATCATCAATTGATGATCAATCAAGGTAAATTAATTATATGGTTGTTCATGTTCTATAATTTTTCTTTTATAAGCATATGTTTAGTTTATCATTAGCTACCAAATAATATACACATATATTGGCCAACAAGACATTATATGATCCCATAGTATAGGAGTGTGTAATAGGTGTTCTCTTAAACGTTAATAGTTCAAATCTTACAATAAGCATATTAGTTGGATTTATTGGTAGATCGATTATAAGTTGTTAACAAAATAATATATATACACAAATATTGATCACATTGTAAAACCATAGGTTACGAAATATATTAAAACAAGTAATCACCACCTTAATTTGTAACATGATATAGATCGATGAAAGAATGTTCAACGAGTATCCTGATTTTAGATATATGATTTGTTTAGGTGTTCATTATAACTATTTTTACTGTATTATCTCTATATTTAATATTTAATTAATAATATATGATATCTTATGTGGTTTTTATTATTTTGTATTTTGTAAAACATTGGATGAAACAGATCCAATGTTACTAAAAACATGAAACCAACGTTTAAAACATCAATTTGTTATTTCTTGTTCGTGATAATCCACCCGACATGCGACTAATTTCAGTAAGTTCCAATATGCTCAAGGTTGCAAGTAGATAAAGAGGACGATCGATGAGTGAAGAAAACGATCAATTGTCGGTTCCACCGGGGTTTCGATTCCACCCGACGGATGAGGAATTGCTCTACTATTACTTGCGGAAGAAGGTTTCGTGTGAGGTCATTGATCTTGATGTTATTAGAGAAGTAGATCTCAATAAACTCGAGCCTTGGGACTTAAAAGGTATTATGAGAACTTTAAGATGAAGTTTAGTAGAATGATAATTTAATTATATGGATAGTGTAATCAACTAATAAGATACATAATTTATCGATTTATGCATGTGCATGGTGGTAATTTACGATTATTATATACTTTTGTTGACGAATTACTTGATTAAAATCTATAGAGTTGGTCACGTTACATAGATCTAACCGATCAATAGGCACATATGCGTGTCGACTTACTAAAACTCTTAGCTTAAATTACAGAATATAGGTGAACTATTAACAATACTGTTTTTAAAACCAGACCAGCTGATTGGTTGAATTGAAAACTGACTACATAACCATTGTGGTTGAACTAAATTTTAAAAAAAGAAAATAATTTTTTTTACTTTTTTCTTTTAATATCTCTCATTTATTATTTTATACTTCACAATTTATTTATTTCAGCCTTCATATTTGTTAACATGCATTTCAAAATATAAAGCAACTATATACCTTATTTTAAATTCATTATATATACGTCATCCTTTCTTTTAAATCGGTCCAGCCAAATGGATCGACAAAAAGAGTAGATCAATGATAAGTCTGGTTTTAAAAACATTAATTACTCATTTTATGTTAATGTATATAATTTTTTATCACATTTTAATTACTAAAAGGATTATAATTGAAATAATACATATTTTTTTTATTAAATTTGATATATTGGTTAATGCAATTCTACTAAAAATACACACAAAATATAAAACCTTTTATATAATAAGTTTCTTAGAGCATGTTATATAACTAATCTGTGCATTTTACATGTCACAGGTACGCATTTCGTTTATGGTACAATTTGATTTTGTGAGATAATTGACTTATATTATAACAAACATGATGAATTTTTATGTAGATAAGTGTAAAATCGGGTCGGATCCCCAACACGAATGGTATTTCTTTAGCCACAAGGATAAGAAGTATCCGACTGGAACACGAACAAACCGAGCCACAACTGCTGGATTTTGGAAAGCAACTGGAAGGGACAAGGCCATCCACCTTCATAGCAATTCCAAGAGAATCGGGTTGCGAAAGACCCTGGTATTTTACACTGGACGCGCCCCACATGGCCAGAAGACCGATTGGATCATGCATGAGTATCGTCTTGATGATGAATATCCCAACGCCACAACACCATCTGAGATGGAGATACAGGTACAATATACAATTATTAATATCAAATCTTTTTAGAATGGTTAACATGTTTTCTAAACATACTCTTAAATTTGCATAAATATCCATTACGAAACTAAACTCTCAACCACTTGAAAGAAACGACGCTATTATTGCACATCATGATGGTTTGTGCTGATTAGACTAGTCGCCCAACAGAAGCTTGACACATGTACATTAACGTAAAATTTCAAGACTTTTGCGTCATATGGTTACATGTCTCAGTATCATTGGTCTACACCATTAGCATAAAACTTCAAGAATTTTGTGTGATAAGATGGAGGAACAAAAGTTCCATAATATGCACAATATTTCATGATCATGAAATACATGTCCTATTTTGATTGGATGTAACTATTTATAACTATCAAGTTAAACTATTTCGTTGGGTATTTAAGGAAACAAGTTCGGTAGAATGATTATGCTTGTGATTTTTCTTGTATTTGTCTTCTTTCTATTGTTTTAAGTTTAAATATTGAACTATTAATATTGAAAACAGGAAGATGGGTGGGTCGTATGTCGAGTATTCAAGAAAAAGAACCATAATCGAAGCCCATTTCAAGCGGAGAATCATCAAGATCATACCCTTTATACCGAAGAAGATCATCATCACTTAGATGATCAAGACATGAACAAGCATGGAAGTGATATGCAAATTCTACATAGCTACAATCGCAACATTACTAGAAATACAACATTATTCGATGGTTCCATGCATCTTCCTCAACTGTTAACATCCCCTCACGAACACGTCCCATATTTTCCTACACAGCGTGAAAGTCATCACTTAACCACCACCAACATCAACAACAACGAGACTAGTAGCATGATGGTAAACGATATGCATTTTTCCAAAAACTTGTTGAGCTTAATGTCAACAAATCATGGCGGTCTTGGTTGCAGTAATGAACATCAGTCACAAGGCAAGCCATTTTTTCCAACTAGTAATCATGCGAGCGTTGACTGGTCTTTCTTGGACAAGCTTCTAGCTTCAAATCAACATCATCTCGGGTTGACCTTTTATAATCAGAATCAACAAGGAACATCTAATGATCCTTCATCTTCCCAACATTATCCTCCTGATATATCTCATATTCATAATTACCTTGGTTATGAAACCGACATTTTAAAGTTCTTCAAGTAGTGCAGACTGTTATGGTTCCTTATAAAATATGAAAATCAATGTAGTGTAATTTGTATGATGTATCACAAGACAATATTGTTCATTGCTTGAGATTTTAGATCAAGTTAGGTATAAAATCTATTGAAATTTTTAATCGTAGTGATACATATGCATCCAATTAAGTTCAATATTTGATTTATGTTTAATAAGTTAACCAAAGTAGGGGTGTGCACACAGCAAAACTTGCACATTACTTGCATTGCTCCCGCTTGTTCAAGGGGTTCTTTTATACAAAACATAATCCACTATGAAAATATATTTGTACAACTGTGAATTAGAAAGGTGAACATATGAAATTCTAGTAGAATCATGAGTTGTATTTTAAATTGATGACATCCTGTTCGATTCGGTTCGATTAATTCATACATCAAAACCGAAACCAATGTTCAATTAATCGATTGTGCATTAACCAAGCGTTGGTTAATTGTGTAGTTCGGTTAAGTCAGTTAATTCGGTTACTATTCGATTAAGTCAATTACAATTTGGTTAGGTCGGTTATTTCTTTACTTTTACTATCCACTTTTTGTTTTTTTGATCACTATTTCAAAAGTTTCCAATTTACCCATTTTCTATCAGCTTCTAAACTACGCCAATTAATAATTTTGCCAAACCATCACAACAACGGACATGCAGACATCGAACCATCCAAACAGATGAAAGGGTACAAAGTCGAACAATATGGTTTCACCCGTCCACGCTTCAAAACAAAAAAAGAAACCAACACCACAAACAGTAAAACAGATGACGTGACGTTACAGGTGCTGTATGCCGCTACCTAGCGCGGTAGCGACACCGCAAAAGTAACACTACTCCACCACTAAAGAGAGCCTTATGGGCACCAATACCCTCAAGCCTAATGTTTTTTTTGAAATATGCAGAGAGGGAACACTCCATCGGTACCTGTGCAGATGCTTTACTCTTTCATCATTCCCCGTAAAGCAAAAATCAACAACCAAATCATTGAATCCGATCTACAAAATCCACTCTCCATCAACGAATCACACATCCTCTTCACATATCGATCTTCCCTCAATCCACTGCAATTTCAATTTTCACACACATGGAAAATGCAACTAAACCAAACGAACGAAGATCAACACCTCAACAGCAGCAGCAGATTCCATTATCTCCGTTGACGGAGTGGCCGGAGTATGTTAAATCGAGTCGTTATCGTCAGTCGCCGGAGGTGAAACGAAGAGGTGGTCGTCGGAGGTTGTTAGGGCTCGGAAAAACGTCGAGATTTGGGGGAAGTCGTGATTCTGATCATGATGATGGCGTTCGTGTGAGTGAAAAGTGTGATGATCGGAGGGTTTTGTTGCTTGGAGTATTGGGATGTCCGCTTGCTCCGATTTCGGTTGATCGGAATTGCTGGAGTAATGAGTTTGATCTACAGTATAATATCAAAGGGATCCCACTGGTATGTTCTATGTATCTTTGTGTTGATCATGTACATACAACATGTTAATGGTAATTAATGCATGTTAGCTAGCTTATAGCATTCACAGTAGGTTTCTTGTATATTTGTAAGTCTGTATTATATGGAATAGTTGTGAGTGATTATAGACGGAGAGAAAGAAAATGTTAATGTTGGTTGTATATAAAATGGTTGTGAGGGAGGCGAAAGAAAATGTGATGATAAATGTATAAAAAATATTACTTAATTAAAACAAAGAGAGAAATAGTAATGATTTTTAGTGTGATTATACGGTTAAAGATAAGAAAAATGATGTGAATACTCTTACAATCATTATTGTGATTGTTATGGTAGGTAGCCTAGCCTGTAAACGCTTAAAATCTTGTAAGAGGTGATTGTTTCTAGTTTCATTTGAGACGTGAAGTTAATTTGTGCCGGATCAAAATAGAAGTAGATTAGGGTTGTTTAAAAAAATAAAAATTAGTGGTAGTGGTGTGCTAGGGATGTGATAGTGAAAAAATACTACCACGTAGGATGAGTGTGATAATGAAAAGTGAGTGTAGTTGGTGTGCGATAGTGAAAGGGTTTGTAATTATTAAAGGTGATAAGGTATATTGTTGTGGTAGATGAGAAAACTATAAATAAAAAGAAAAATAAACAAACTTGTAACTATCACGCCCCTAGCACACAAGAGGGGGGTCGCGTATCCAATCAAGCCCCCATCATTCCTTCACTACGGATGGCCTAAACATGTTAAATGGGTCATGAACAGGTTGTTGTGTTGTAAATTGTTTGTAATAAATAGGTTAAGCGGGTCATCGGGTTGTAATAAATGGGTTCAACAAGTCATGGGTTATATAATATGGATTAAATGAGTTGAAAACATGTTTTGGGTTGTTATAATGGCCTAAGCGGGTTGAGCCACCGTGATGAAATATTTTCTTATTCTAGTTTTAAACGAGTTGACGGGTAGTCCTGTTTAATTAAACATGTTACGGCCCATTTGATTAAACATGTTAAAACACATCACTTTAATATGACTGGTTTATTAAACAGATTCGACCTGACAAGACAACCAAAACCTTAAATTTTTTCGTGTCGGGTTTAATGTCTTGTTAAGAATTGTTGCTTATAAGTTGCATGTTTGATCAAATGCTTTAAACTTCAAAGAGAGAGATAATAATAAGTTCATAGAATTCTAACCAAATGTATATTTGTAGGAGAGGTCTACTGCACAATACATAATACACCAGTACTTGGCAGCAACAGGGTGCTTAAAGACGATGTCCACAGGCGCGCATCATCATCAGCAGCAATCGGGTTATTATAAAAACATGTACACCACAGGGACGGTCAAAATGAAGTGTTGTGAAACCGAGATTTCATCAATACGAGGACAGGGTCTCACAAACAGTGGCGGTCGGTCACATGAAACAGACAATGTTAACGGGTGTTTTGTTCTGTGGCAAATGCTGCCCGGCATGTGGTCTCTTGAGCTGGTACTTTCTTCTGGAAATAAAGTCTTGGCTGGCAGTGATGGAGATACTGTCTGGAGTCACACCCCTTCACGCGGAAATCAGATCGCTAAAGGTCCAAAACGCCCCTTACGACGTCTTATTCAGGTCTCTCTCTGCACTTGACTTCCTGTGTCACTACTATAAATCCACTAACCAGTATTATTACAGCTTTCCCGAACCTAACCGGACCAGCTAGTCAGACTTTCAGACTAATTGAACCGACGAACCGGACTGGATGGTTTAACCGGATATTAAATTCTTTATCTTTTTTTTTCTTTTTCACAAATCTCATAGGAGGTTCAATTTACTACTTCAGACCTCATTATTTGTTTAATTTAAAATCCAGACCAAAAGATAAAAGTAGTTCATATTTTGTTTTAAAGGTAGGTATATATATATATATTTTTTCAATTTTTATATTGATTTTGACATTATTTGGTTCTTGAAACTGATGCGAGTGAACCGACTAGTGGACCATTAAGGGGCCAGTTTGATGACTGGTCCTGTTATGAAAACATCGAGTATAATACAATGATGGAAAATTGTAGGGATTAGATCCAAAGAGCACTGCGATGTTATTTGCAAAGGCGGAACGCTTAGCGGACAAGAAAATAGGAGACGAGGAATGTTTTGTGTTGAAAGTTTGTGCCTCGACTGAGGATTTGATTGCACGAAACGATGGATCGAACCCTATTCTGGTTGAGGTGTTAAGACATGTACTCTATGGTTATTTTAGCCAGAAAAGTGGACTTCTCGTATACATGGAAGACTCACAACTGGCTCGAGCCATAGTAGGACATGATCATATTAACGATGCTAATTCTTTTTGTGATGATCAAATGCTCGATGAAGTAATGTATTGGGAGACAAGCATTGGTAGTAGTATCGGAGATTATAAGGAGGTTGAGGGTTTGATGGTGGCTCACCAAGGGAGATCTGTAGCCACAGTGTTCGGGTTTCCTGACTTTTGCTTACAAGACCAACAACCATATGTGTATAGGACTCGGTTTGAAGAAGTATGGAACATTGATGATATTGCCTTCAACATCCACGGTCTATCGTCAGATTCGTTCCTCCCTCCCTCTCAATGAGTTTTCTTGATTCGAATTCAGTGTAAATCTTATCAAATTTGGGATTTTCATCAATCTAACTTAGTTTTATATAGTGAAAGTTCAGTTATTTTCATTGGGGGTTAAGTTTAAGGAAATGTATCCAACTTTTACATCTATTGTTATTGTATGTACTGGATTTAGAACTTACATTTTGATGCACAAGATGTAACAATTAGTTGTAAAGTTCGATACATTTTAATGCAGAGAAGCTTTAAACAATAGAGACCGTTTGTATCATTTCAGTTTCATTTATTTGCTAGTTGTAGAAGGGCGCATTGAAAAATTGTAAAATGAAATGTAAAATGAAAAAAAAAAAGCTTACTCAGTGCTTGACTTAGCTTTCACATTACGCAAGATCTGAGAAAAGGTCGTTTTGCTTCGTGATTTGATATGCACAACCTTATCCTACACTTTACCCTAATAGGCTAATACAATCAATGGCTTTCCTATTGAACCATAGGAAAGCCCTATGTCAGTGAATGTGAAATAACTTGCAAGTAATCATCACAAATGCATTGAGATCAAATAAGCCTTTCTGGATGAATTTATTAACCGCGTAAACGGTTTCCTGAGGAATACATTGAGTATTTACAGTTAAAACCAGTCTATGATCCACCCGCGTGGGTGTTTAATTATTTACAGATATGTTAGGCTATATATTAAAACAATCTTCTATGAGAAAAATCAGCACCATAAATAATCATCTGTTGGCAGCCATTGCTTCTTCAATGCTTCTGATAATTACACTCAGGCTACCGCCATTTTCTAGAGCTTTAACAGCAGCTGTATGCGCATTTTTATGCCATTTTAACAGGTTATAAGACTGTAAAACGGACCACCTTGCTTGATTCGACATCTATTTCAACAAAATAACAAAACCATCATTGATCATCATCATCGTTTAGAAAGAACAAAAACTGATAGAGATGATCATATATTTACCTGAGCAACAGATAATGGTGGTTCCAAAAGCAAACAGATGCTCCTAAATAAATTTTCATCATTTTCTCCACCCTCGGCTTCACCATAAACAAGAGCTTCAGCTGCTATCCCACCAAATAGCACCATGCAGTATCTGAATCAAGTATGCAAATGATTCCTTTAACTTAAAGATAATTAGTAATGCTAAAAAATGAGGGATTTATCACGTAATTTCATGACTTTGAAGAAAGTTTTGCTTTTTCTTGCACGTGATAGATACAAACTTTACTTATTGTAGCAACAGATGAAGCGAGGTAGTAGATCATTGCTGATTTTTCAAAAGTTGCTAGCATGCTATTGTTTATGAAGCGAAGTGACATTTACTAAATTTTTTTAAATTTGAATTTTTAAGAAAGATCATTTTATTCAAACTTGTAGATAAATTTGCTTTTATTTTTTTTTTTTCACATAACCATTTTTTGCATATGTTGTTGTATTGGAGATAAAATATGAGTAGGTTTCTAATGTTTTTAAAACGATTTACAAGTAAAACAAGGCTGGACGCTAAATTTAGTTAGAACTTACAAGTAGGTTTGTTAAAATTGAGAAAAGTTACAAAGTGTGTGTGTGTGTGCATATGCATATGTATAATATATACACAAACACATATATAGACTGTCGTTGAACCAATTTAAGTAGAGAACTACGAGAACTTGTGAGCGCTTGTACCTATTCCTTTAACTAGTTACTAGTATACATAATATGGTAATATAATATATATATACATATATATGTGTGTTTGTGTATCAATGTTGAAACATTAATTACAAAAATAAAAGAACACCTGTCAAAAGCAACACCAGTGAGTCGGCCCTCAGCAAGCTCATTTTGAAGGTTCTCATCCCAAAATTGTGTTCCTGCCTGCACAATTGAAATTACAATAATGGGAGCAATTACAATAATGCGATTAACGCTCTAATCAACTATTTGGAAAAAATATATTTATACTTTTGTAGGTAAATTTTAAGATCAGAATTACCTGCCCTTGAATCCCCATCTGCATCGCAATAATTGGATCTAAAATTACTCCTCGAATGGGGCATCCCATGAGATAAGCTGCAGTTTTCAAATGGAAAATTAATCATTAACAAAACACAATCCTTTAATGTTTAATATCAAAAATAACAATTTTGCAGATCAATATGCAACAGAAATATCATGATCACCCACCAACAAGAAGATGTCCTGCTTCATGCACAAGAATACGGCGCTTATATGGAGGCCAATAACTTGATATCTGGGCTAAACATGAACCACCAAGAAATATGGCATCCACCATGGATAAACCCAATATTACCGCCAGTTGTGGTCTGAGGTCAACTCCATGGTCGACCAGAAAAGACAATCCAGCAAAAAATGCAACCAGAACAACACTAGAGCTTGTAGAAAGGCCCCATTTCTTTGGTGAAAGTTTGGAAACTATGCCATAAATTAGAAGAAATTAGAAAGTTGAAAATTAATGGGAAACTGCACGAAAAAGCAATGAACTTTACATTTTTCTTTCTTGATTTTAACAACCAACTTCAAACAAGGCATGATTAGAAACTAACTTGCAAGTTATTACCAAATTATCAGCTGACCTCACTTTAACTAATTTTACCTATGACACTAGTTGATAGGGGTGTAAACGAGTCAAACCGGCTCGAGAGCTACTCAAGATCGACTCGGTAAAAAGCTCGAACGAACCAAGCGTAAACGAGCTCGAGCCCGAACCTTAAATTTGAGGATCGCTAACGCTCGCGAGCCTTAACGAGCCCACTAATATTTTAATGTTTTTAATATGATGTTTTAATATGTTATTCAATTGCTTTTCATTAATTTTGGCTCTCAAATAACCTCCCCTCCCCCCTTTCCCCCCCAAGTTAGTCAACAGGGCAAGAAATAAGTCCGGATTCCCTCCTGTTCATCTTCAAAAAAAATTCAACCCTAATTACCACTCATTCTATTAGCCGCCGACATCAACAAGGTTCAATCGCTATCCTCCGGTGAGATCGTCCTCCTCCTCATGTTCACCACTCTTCTCCTGCCATTCGGTCGTCCTTCTTGGCACTGACCACCATCGTCGTCATCATCTATCGGCGTACTCCTCACCACTGATATCGAGCTACCATAATTATTCATCACCAACATCAACCATCGTTGCCCGTGTTCGAGTTCTTTTGCTTCTCATCTGTTTAGCTTCTAGGGTGATTTAGGTAAGATTTAATCCTCCATTGTTTGAATCTAATATGTAAATTAGTGAAGAAGACAACTTACTTACTTGATTTTTTTGATATCAAAACATTATATGGTAGTAAATGTACACTTGAATTCTCGATGCTTGTAAGTTACTAAGGCTCTAGTAAAATGCCTAATGTATCATTTATGTGTTCGAATTCTTGATGCTAACCTACTGCTTCGTTTATGTCTTGTTTAAAGTCCCGCTAAATGAGCTCGAGTGAGCTTTTGCTCGTTAAAATTTGCACCCAACTTTTCAAGCCTAACCGAGCCGTTCTCAAGCTTCAGTTTCACCTTATGAGCCAAGCCCGGTATAAGAATAACAAGCTTGAATCGAGCTCGAGCTTTGAAAAGGCTGAACTCGGCTCGCTTGCACCCCTACTAGTTGATGCGATGCAAGCCACCACATTATATGCCACATGCACAAAAAGTGCTTATACGAAAAATAATTTTGAAGAGTGAAAAAATGTTCTTTTTTTTTAATTTAGTAATTGAAAATATTTATTAAAAGAACAATTAGACACCAATTTGCATACAAGTATAAGCTGAAACGACAAAAAAAAAAAAAGTGCAATTTTTGAAAAATCAACAAAAAACTGGCATGCCACAAATTAAACAGATTACTCGTAGCTACAAATCTACAATAGATGATAAAATGCAACTTCATTACTAAAATTGGTAACAAAGTGTAAGTTGGTTGTTATTTTGCACCTAACATGAATCTGGATGCTAAAATTGGACGAAAGTGAAAACTTTGTTTAAATTCTCGCAGTTTGCCCTTATTGCAGCTATAAGATGAACGAACACACATCATATTGTTATATTTCTTCCATAACAAGCAAGATCATGCAAGTTTCAAAGGGAATGCATACCTTCTAAACCAGTTGAAGACTTCAAAACAGTTGGAGTAACATCTCTTGGTCCCTCAAGAACTGCAAATTATAAACAGTGTTCTATCAGTTGTAAAAGAAAATCCCGAATCGCATCAATGTAGTAATAGACAAAGGCATGATTGTAAAGAGAACAGTAGAAAACTCTTAACAGATTGAAACAAGTATTGGAATAGTAATGTCTAAGATAAATTTCTTTTCGATAAAGTATAAAATTCAATATGAGTGAGTGTAAACGTGTTGGTATTTTGATGAAAAGTAATGAAAAACTTCAATGAAAGGACGGTATAAGAGCTAACAAATGGTAATTGGTTTAAGGGCTTGATTGCTAGACTAATTTATTGAACTCAATATTATTCTGACAACAAGTTGTAATAACATGCAATGTAAGTTATAGTGTTTGCATTTGCTTGCGCTGTAACAAGACACAATAATCAGACGTAAAATAATTAGAAGCACGTAAATATATAAGCGGTTTGAATAAGTACAGTCACGTTCAACACAGAACCAAACTACATAAGTACCCGCTAGGTGGTGCTGGCCAATACAGTGGGAGAAAAAAATTGTTCTAATGTATAATATCTAAAACATGTACATTTGTTTATGTGATTCTTGCAGTACTCTATTAAAAATTGGTTCTACATTTAACTTCCTCTAAATACATATATGATCATAAACAGTTGTTATATCAAATCTCAAAAAGCAAACCCAAACAACCCTGGAAACCTGTAATTTCGCCAAGGTATTTATCAACAAAAGAAAGATTTCATCATAAAGCGACCATGATTAATAATCCACTCAAAACTATGTCAGCAATTGCATATTCAAGGAGCGTGATCATGTTCTACTGTTTGTCTACTGATTTTCCTACTAGTGGTGCAAACGCGCTCTAATACGCTTGAACTTGGCTCGTTTAAAACTCTACTTCTAAGCAGTATGCACACTTTTAACGAGCCCGATCGAGTAGCTCAAGAACTCGATGTTGTTTACACCCTCTCACCTACACATGAGTCTATAGAAATCTGACAGTGTATGATGTTCACAGCAACAAAAAAGCAGATATAAAACAGCAACAATCTCAACAAAATAAGGACTAAAAAGCGATAACCAGATAGAATCTTACAAAACCATTACCGATACTGCGGTATTTCCCAAAATGATTCAAAAACCCCTTATCCTTAAGAAAACCATAAGCAGCTGCAACAAGCCTCATATCATCGGCGTTTAAGCACGTATCCAGCACCTCCCAATCTCTCTGCAACTCCAACGATCCAAAACGGCTATCAGTTCGTGAATCGATGGAATATTCATCAGGCGGAGCGATTTCCTGCAGGAATCGAAGAGCTGAGGCGAGATCTTTGTCTTTTACAGCTTGTTCGTACTCTCGCCATTCTGTTAGGGCTCGGGGTGTGATTCGCCGTGAATGTGGTCGGAATTTGATCGGAGAAAGTCGCCGGTGGAAGTGAGTGGAGTGAAGGAAGATGATTGTTGGATGGAAGGTGTACGGTGTAGTAAATCGGAGAGAAATCGCCATTGAACGGGTGTGTGTGTGTGTGTGGTGGTGAGATGAAGAAGAAAGGGGGAAGAATTTGAAGCTTTTTGTTGCTTTTGAACCGACCCGAAATTGATTTGATTTGAACCAGAACCAAACCGTAGGGTTGAAAGTGATTTGTAAATCTTCACTTAATCAAATAAAAACCTGGTTTCAAACTAAACCGACTATTTTTTGTTAGAAACTGGTTTCAAATTGAATTGATTTGAGCCAAAACTCGATGCTAACCAACTTTGGCTAAATTCAAACTGGTTTGGGCTTAGAAACTAATTTTTGCATCTCTATTATTAAATGTTTATTACACTAAGTTATTATTAGTGAATAGTTTAGTGTTGTTTATGTAACATTGTCCTTTATATAACGGACATTTTATTGTAACCCTAAACGTACAATTACTCAATACAATTATAATTAAAAGGTTTAACTTTGTATCAGAGCCAGGAGGGCTTGATCATCACCGAAACCTTAATTAGGGCGGTTGGTCGCCGCCTCCCTGTCCAACCATCCATCACTGCTCCTTTTTTCTTTTCTTTTCTTTTTTGTTAACCAACAAGGTTCAAATCCAACCCTCAGTCCCTCATCTTCACAACATCACAACAATGCTCTAACACGACCGTAGTTGCACCATTGTTGCTTTTGTTAACCACCATTACCACTTGCACAGTTTCACCTTCAACAGGAGAATGCAAATCGCTATCGTCTCTGTTCTTTCACACAACCATAGCCACCGCTAAACCCTAACCCTAGCCGCCACTATATCCTAATCCTAACCGCTGCACACCACATACAATCACCGTTGCTCCTTCTTTTCTCTCTCAACCTGTCATCGCATACAACGCGATGCTTCACACTTCATTGTCGCTGCTCTACAACAGTGGCTCCATCATACAATGGTGGCGCATTTTGTGCAAAAGTTTCCAGTGTGGTCGTTGAGGAGATACAATAGAACAATTGGAGTTTTAGTTTCACATCATATACAACGCGATAACAGGAGAAAAACAACCAATGTCTCACACCACATTCGACGACTACGACTAGGAAACATGGTTGTCGGATTAAATAGGGGAGACAAGGGGAGACAAAAACCCTTATTTTTTAACGGATATGACGGGGTCGGATGAGAAGTGATGCTAAAATCAAGTGACCTAGATCAGATATTGAACAAGACCAATAATTTACTTTACTTATTTTAGTTTTTATGATTTTAGTTTTATGAATTTAGATTTCAAGCTAAGTCTCTCCCGAGCTTAGCTTGCGAGGGAAATATTAGACTAAGTTATTATTAGTGAATAGTTTACGCTTGTTTATGCAACATTTTCTATATATAAAGGACATTCTATTATAACCCTAAACACACAATTACTCAATATAATTACAATTACAAGGTTTAACTGTGTTTGTTTGAGTTATCGGAGTACTTGTAGAGATTTCTTAACATTGGTGATACTTAGAGCATTAGCAATGTGCGAAGGTCATTGACCCTTCTAGATACTCTGCATAAAGAATTGGTTTGCGACCTAGGAGAAATCATTCATCTCTCTTTCATATTGTGTATTACTCAGCCTCCAAAAGCACCATTGCGGATGGTTTTAGTGTATCACTTTATTTATCTTTTTTGCTTCAACCCTAGACATTGAATGGACAGTGAATTGGACAACACTTGTTTAATCCATGCCATTTATATAAGACTTTAGGCTTTATGATTCCTAGCTCGTGTTACTTCTCTTAAATAACCATAATACCGCCAAATTCATTTTGCCTAGGCAAGTATACTTGTGGTAGCACCAAATTGTCTTGTTTTAAATCAAAGTTATTGTTATTTAATTGAGAAACATCTTTTCTTACCGAGACTTGCTTGTTATAAAATCAATCAGTTTTCTTTTATTTCAATAAATAACGTCTTGTAGGTAAATATATAGTTTGAACTTTAATTTACTAACGAGAATATTTGAGTCTAATTCTTGACCCAATTTGATGTTGAACTAGTTTAAAACTGGCACTAGACCAACAAGAAGTAAATATTGTACCCTCCTTTTGTTACTTCTACCAATTCTAAATTTTATAGTTTTCATAAAAGGTTAAGATAGTTTATATATTTATCCAACAAAAGTCATATAAAATATACTAATTTTCAAATGTATGACATGTATTCTTGTTAACTAAAGCTTGTATTATGATTTATAATACTAGGTAGTGTTTGGTATGCATAAATGTAAGCCGGAATAAAATGAGTCATTCCGCTGGAATGAAAGTTTTGTGTGTAAAGGTAAAAGGAATTTTTGAATTTCGTAAATGCATGAGTTTTAAGTTTTTTGAATTGTTATATTAATATTTTTTTATTCGGTAGACATGATAATATGCAAATTTTGAGGTTGTAACTTATAATCTATGGTAAATGAACGTATGATTCTGTAAACCTTTCTAATTTAATATACTCTATTAAATTTTCAAATTTTAAATAAGTCATTTTCTAAGAAGACAATAAACGAACACCAATCCAATTTATAGACTAAACAATGTTATCGATAATGCCCGCCTAATGGCCTACTAAACTCCAAATCAAAATTAATTACCAAATGGGCTAAACAAAATCTTTCAATATTAGAAAAGCAAATTGAATTTATGTTGATATCAATAATAAATAAATTTGTATGAATGTTTAAATTAACAAACATAAAAGAACTCATATAAAATAATATAAATAAATAACCATAAATAAATGAACATAAATAAACCAACATACGCGAACATAAATAAACATCAATGAATAAACAACACATGTGTTCATGTTAGTTCATTTAATTTATTGTAAATAAATATGTATTCACGTTACACATGTTAAAAAATGTATGATCATAAATATTTATGTGTATCTAAATTTTTCACGTTAGCATATCTAGAGACTAGAATGATACGTGAATTTGCAGACGTTATCTTTTCAGGAATTATTTGTTTCGTATTTACCGTTTATTAAAAATAATATTTCTAAACTTAGAATAAGAATATAAAACATGTATTTAGTTTTTGAAAAAATAAATAAGAATGAATAAATAGATACTTTTTAAATTAGTATATAGATCAGTAAAACCAGAAACAGACAACAATAAGATCGCGTGGCCTAATGGATAAGGCGCTCGCCTCCGGAGCGGGAGATTGTGGGTTCGAGTCCCACCGTGATCGATAGATTTTTCGTCATTTATCATTTGTGACACTTTTCAACTTTTGTGACGATAATTTTTTTATTTTTCTTACGTTAACAGGAAGCAAAAATTGACTAACACTTATTATTTGATATTTTTGACTGGCTGTTGTTTGTTTTGTATAATGAATATGTGATCTTTTCTTATGAGCATCAACTACTTGATGAGATTCTCTTGGGAGACTACATGAAAATTGCACCTTTACTTTATTGAAGAAAGTTTTCTGACGAAAAAGTTTGTAAGAAACATACTGATGGATCACCGAAGAAATTTGAGATAGGCATGTTAATTGAATCTTCCTTCTGAAAAATAAAAGATCAAATGGTAGTCAGCCTTGTAATTTGTCAAAATGCAGGTCACTTTCCCGACAGATACTCGTGTGTGAGTCCTTTCATCGACGGATCAATACTAGAACAATCACTCTGTGATGGTATAATTTTCTAATAGTATGATAGGTAAAGTTAACCAAAAAGCTTGTAGTCTAACAGCATCAATGTTTCTCTTCAAATGCTCAAGGGTTTTAGTATCATGACGAACATTTATATAGAATTAAAGGTAACTTCAAATGATGTGTAATTGTATAAAAAATTGGTAAAGTTGCATACAATAGAAAAAAATTTACATATAGCATTTGGAGCTTGCACTAAATGAGAGGCAATCTAGAAGCAAACCTTCCACCATTGCATATTCTTCCTTAATATCATCTAAAACTTTTTTGAACTACAAAGATTTTATAAAATGGTTAGAAAAAACTAACCAACCAAATAATACAGGATGCTACACGAACAAAAAAAAAGTTTTTTTTAACCGATTGATCCATGAAACCCTAACTTTCATATATCGATTTGCTATCCAAAGGAATGAAAAATGTTTTATCAAGGCAAAAAATCATGTCCATCTTCAGCTTCAAAAATCATCATGTTTCTCGCCTTTCACATTACCCATCAAGCCGTAATATAATCTAATATTCATCTAATTGACCTATTATTCATAAAAAATGGTTCATATTCTAGTGGCTTACTAAATTCATTAGTAAAGTGTTTATCTGCTTTTTGTGTTTTGACACTAACAAGATATTCTACGGATATTTTTTGATTGTTTGATTTTAAACTTTTGAATTTCATACATATCATTTCAATTGCAATAACCATATAAGAAGTTACAGCCGGCAGTATCATACACCACTTAAACATGTTTTTCAGTTGCAAAAGATATAAAGGATGAAATGCAATAAAAAGCATCGTTACACTCACTAATTAGATGACCCATCAAAAGTAGCACGTTATGAAAATTAATATAGGTATAAACTCTAAGAAAATTACTGTTTATTTCGTAAATGAAAAAACATATAGGAAATAACATTACTGTTTTGAATCATCTTATAATGATCTCTTTGTTTATTTCATACAACTAGCTATAATGAGTATCTGATTTTATTATATTTAATATGTTTTGACTAATTATAATATTTTAATTTCTTCGAAAGAATAAATGAGATTATTATAAAATTTAGAAGGATAAATGTAAGATTTATAACTTCTAAAAGAACAATAAACAAGATTGAAGATATTAAAATTAAGATAATTGACAACTAACATGGATCAATTAACTTATCCAACAAAGAGATGATATTTTGTAATGGCCACTACATGATTCACCATCCACTATATTCACCATTGCCAATGTATCATATAATCATAACCATTTTCACATTTGCTATCCACAAGTGATTCCTCTTTCTGACGTACTTCCACATACTATATACATACATATGGGAAGAAAGCTTTAAAGGGATGTATTATGTATTTTCCTTGATGATTTTAATATAATTTAAATGTTTAAGGTTTTATAATATAAATCAACTCGATTCAAACTCAATACCTTATCTTACGCTTAGGGCTGGTAAAATGTGTCGTTTTGTATTAACCGGGTCAAACATGACATGCTAGACAAGTTTAACGTGATTAGTGAATACAAGCACAACATTTTTATTTAGACATGTCATGTTCTTAAATACCAACATAGGCCTGTTTAATAAGCAACTTACGTGGCACGACACATTTAACACAATTGAAAGGTAAGTAATTCAATGAAACAAATGACACGACACGTTTAACATGATCATTGACATGACCACTAAACATAGTATATATGAATACTAGGTTAGTAACCCATTTATTACATGGATTGAAAATAAAATATATGTATTTAAAAATTTTAAACAAAAATATTTAAACTTTAATGATTTTAATTCAAATTGATAATGTAAAAATAAGGATATGTGAGATGATTAATATGGGGTTCATGGGGTTAAATAAGGTTTTAGATGCTTGATATCAAGGATTCAAAATCCTAGATTTTTGGCAGTGGTTGAGGTAGTTAAGGAAATTAACTCTTCAAGATAAGGAATAAATCATGATTAAGGGAAAATTTGTTGAATAATATTTAGGGGGAAAAGTTTTTGTGAGATGAAACCCAGTGTTGTAAAACTCGACCATCTAGGCCGAGTATTCAGGGGCATACTACTTGAAACTCGGCCATTTACTGAAGCGAGTATCTATAACTCTGTCACATAACTTTGAATAAGTCAAACTCGATCAAAATCGAAGCTAGTCGATCCAACTCGGAGCTAGGCGGTCCAACTTGATCCAACTCAGAGCTAAGTAGTCCAACTCGGATTTTTGTTGTTTTTCATCAATTTTTGCTATTTGTCATCATTTTTTGTTGGATTTTTTTTTGTTTTTCATGGAGATATTTTATAAGGACTCCTAGATATTGCTATGTCTATAATATTAAAGAATTAATATATTAATTTGTTAAAATATTCTAGCTTTTAACATAAATTATTTTAATTTATATTGATATTCATATATTCTGGTTAAATATTAGTAAACTTATAATATTTGATATATGCACAGTTTTTAAAAAATTAATTTCTTTATAATTTACAATGTCCAAGTCCTCTCTACATATATCGAGTACTCGTAACTCACCAATTGACCAATCTGGCAGCGTCTAGCGACTTTTACAACGTTAGCGATTTTTTTTGTTTTTCATGATTTATAATACTAACATATTTAACATCATGTCATTAATGTGTTGACACATTAATGACCCAATCTCATTTACCCAAAACATCACATTTAACTTCATGTTAGGTAATATTGTGTTAACATGTCACATCATAGCCAATCCTACTTACAACCAATCTTGAACTACTTAAAAGTAGAAACTTTCTTCATCCATCTACTTCTAAACACAAATTAATCAAAGATAAGTTGGTTACATAAGCAAATTACAAACACCCTCTAATTGGCACCGTACAAGAATATGCATTTTCGATTTGGTTTTCAAAACTATTACTCTATTTTGATGGGGGTAGTGGAGTTAAAATTTACAAGAAACAAATCAAACTAACCATTAGTTTATGTTTGGACATCATACATCTAACTCCTGTTGTTAGGGATCCAAGAATTGGATGATTAACTAAACGTATTCGGTTTATTAATTTTAACTTAGAAAAATTTACATCAATAGCTCTCGTAGCTCAGTTGGTTAGAGCACCCGTTTAGTAAGCGGGAGGTCTTGAGTTCAACTCTCAACGAGAGCATTTTTTTTAACATTTATTTACTTTTTGATTTGTTAATAAAATTTATTAGGGTTGGTGAAAAACAAAATAGCACCTCTAGCTCACCCTTTGTGTGCACCTTCCATTTATTCAAATTCCAATACTTATGCTTACTAAGTAAAAGTTGAGATAGCGTTGGTTCGTGTAATTCAGCGAAATTGAAATTGAAATCGAAATTTTATATTTTAATGTGTTGATTTGGAAAATTTTTTGGAACTAAAACTTGAACTTCATTCTTAAAATTCTCGGGAGTGGGAATTTGAGTTGATTTCACTAAATTCCGATACTCTTATCGTCTATTCATCCCCCATGTAATAGTGTTTATCAAATATGGGCGTTGGACTTGTAGGTGACTAGGTGCGGATTTACGTTATATGGGGTGTCGAACCATAATTCCCCATATCCAAGTATGAATTCATAGGACCAATTCTCACACTTACGATATGTTTCAATTTTTTGAAGGAGAGAAATAGAAAAAAAAATGAATGAAAATTAAAAAAAATTATGTTTTTAAGTTTTTTGAAGAAGGAAATTAAAAAAAAAAAATATTAGGCTTCTGAGTTTTTTGAAGAAGGAAATGAAAAAAATATTATGCTTCTAAGTTTTTTTTAAGAAGGAAATGAAAAGAAATTAAAAGATTTGTGTTCCCGAGTTTTTTAAAGGATAAAAAAAAAAAAGAAAAGAAAGAAAAATTTTTAATAATCTTTCATTCTAACTTTCCTTTCAAATTGAAAGAAATAAAAATGAAAGAAAAAAATAAAAATCTTTAGTCTTTCATTTTCTTTGAATTCTAGAACATGCAGTTATAAAAGGTATTTTTTTTCTCTCCCTTTCTTTTCTCTTCTCAATTTTCTTTGTATTCATTTTTTTCCTCTCGTTAATTTCATTTAGCTATTTTGTTTTCTTTTATATTATGTTTATTGAACGCAGGAACACATCGTTAAAAAATAAAAAGCGTATCCGATGTTTGACTTAACTTTCGCTTTGTGCTGATCTATGGTGGAGCGGAAAAGCAATGTGATTTATACAGCACCTTACAGCCTATGTAGAAGACTGTTTTTATAGTTTGACTGCACAAACGCAAGGTCACCAAGCATATTATTTTCACATGACACAAACGGAGGCGTCAAATGTTAAAAATGAAACTCGTGAAATTCATGTTTTATTTCATGTGGTGTTAGAAACTCACATTCTAATGTACATTAAAATTTTTTAAGAAACAATAAATAAAAATATCCCTCACCCGACGCATGCTTTACAACAAGTAAACAATCATGCACCATGAAATAGGGTGAAAATAAGGACCGCTCGATATGTATTTCAATTGTGAGCAAGTTGTTGGAACTATAACAGTTTAATTATATCTTTCAAATTTAATTTTATGTAACCTCCGTCTAACCAATATACTCTATATCTTTCAAATTTAATTTTATGTAACCTTCGCCTAACCAATATACTCACCCAAATAATCACTTATTATTTACTTTTTAATAATAATAGTAATTATTTATATTATTTAATCTCATAGGTTTTCTCAGAGAAAAAAAAAAAAAAAAAAAAAAAAAAAAAAAAAAAAAAAAAAAAAAAAACTCCACAGCCTCTGTTTGATTTTCATACTAAAATCTCTTTTTAATCATTCATAATTATAATAATTCTATTTATCCAAATCATACATACCCACATATATGATACACAAATGTTACCTAGTTTTAGCTATAATTTATGGTTTTTATAATTTATTGTTATCATATTTAATAAATATTACTTCTGTTACTTTTTTTTTTCTAAATAAAAACACGAAAAGTACACAAAATTAGTCACCTGTTCTTACTAAATCGAAATTATTATGATGTGTAGCAAACATCGTTTTTTTTTTTCAAAACAGACAAATCTTTTAAATGTTTTTAAAAGAAATATATTTGCTGCTTGAAGACCCAAACATGTTCGCTCGAATGGATGCTTTTTGTTACACATGTGATGTGTTTTTGACAAATTCATCACAAGCCTCGTTTTTAAGTAACAATTCACAATCAAAAACTTTTTGCTAGTGTTTATTTATATAATTTAACTATATACTAATTATCAACTTTCACATTATGGTTTAATGAGTTGTACTTGTTATTAGGTTTTTTTCTTTTTTTTTATTACCTCAACCACAATACTTTTATATCTTTTACAATTTAACATTAATTTTTTTTTACTTTTAACTTTGCTTCTCTATAGTTTTCATCTTTTACAAAATTTACTTTTTACATTACAGTCTAAATTTTGCAAGTTACATGCCACAACGTATGCGGGTATTGTTCAACGTTTTCATACCTATTTTTTACCATTTGACTACCCTGACGTAACGCGCGGGGTCCTAGATTGACTTAGTTATTGGTTTCTATGTTTTTACGTTTTGCGTTCGTGGTTCAACGTTTTTACATTTACTTTCTGTTCGGTTTTATATTTTTCCATTTTTATTACTTTTCTAATACGAGTTTTTCCGGTGTTCGTGATCGTTAATGGTGGTGTGAATTGGTGCCACTTGGCACGAGTTTACGCCTCCCGTCACAACGCGATGGGCTTAACACTACTTTTCTCTATTTTAAATATATTTGTAGCCCTTAAAACCATATAAATGGTAAAAATAGTAATGTTGAAGCATAAATGAATACAAATAAAATGGCAAAATCTTCGCACAAAATCCCCATTTACACTACGACTCACATGACCCACCCTCCCTACCGTCCACGCTTGTCACCTTTAACCTCCTCTTCTTTTTCCGTACTCATATTAAGTTTTATATAATAATATATATAAAGTTAATCATGTTTTTAATGCAATCAAATTACATTTATCGTGTAACACATTTTCTTTCTTTCTTTTTAAATAAAAATACACGCAATTTAAAGACAGAGATGGTTTAGTTAATTCAATTAATAAATTCATCTATAGGTCACGTAGAAAATATTGCCTATCACCAATTCATTGAATTTATAAAGAAAATAATCAACAACTAATATGTTATTTATGACAAAATACTAACATATGATATATTATTTCACTAGTCAAAGATTGTTATAAACATGTTTAATTCTTCTTAGACATTATCAATGCGTTGTCTTTTATAGTTTTTGTCTGATGTAGAAGAGAGAAGAGAGAATGAAAAAACCCATGAAGAAGAAAGGGAAATGTGAGCGGGGATGAGAGAGTAAGGGCTGCCGATGTAAAGATGTCGGCCATGCTGTTGTGGAGCCGAGCATCGTGCTCGTGAGACACACAACAACGGATACGGTCTTAATCAGTATAAAACAAGTATAACTAAAACCTCATTTTAGGGGTATTTAGGGTTTCATTGTTTCAAAATATTTATTTTTCTTTCGAATTGCGTATATATTTTTAAAAACACAATAAACACCAATTTACTCAAAAATCCTTAATTAAAATTCTAAGTAGTCATAGACTAAAATTCTAAGTAGTCATAGACAATATTATAAAGTCTCAAGCACAACCAGATGATAAAAATGATACAACACCTAACGAATAATTATATAAGTTTAAATCCTGTAAAATACAGTTATAATTATTTTAAAACTGTAGTAGCTCTACGACACATAATGTATATGTGTCCAGTGTCCACCTCTAAAAAAGAATTTATTTATAATAACAAGAAATTAACCAACTAATACACAACTCAAGTGATGCATAATTGTATATGTATACATTCGAACTAATTAATCTAATCACTCTACCTACAATCACGAACCACCATCACCATGCTGCAACATAAGCTCATGCAAATCACACAAACCACCTTCTTCTCCGACGACCAACGCCTCCACGATCCGCCGAAAAACGCCAACGTGGCACGGGATACGTAAAACCCCTTTCTGCTGATAGCCATACTCCTGAGCAGACTTATTTAACAAGTTGATAAACAGCGGGTGGTTGAGAAGATCAGCGCTTACGACGAATCGCTCCATCTCGTCGCCGACGTAGAGGGGGAGGTGGCCCTCAGGTACGGTGGCGGCGGAGGAGGAGGAGCGGAGGAGGGAGTAGCGGCGGGGGTGGGAGATCCGACGGAGGAGTTTGTTCATGGTGGTTTTTATAAAATAAGTTTACTGGACTCGCTAACTGGCCTGCGACAGTATGGTCAGAAAGTTAAGGAGAAAGGTGAGGATAATGAGGGGTGAGTGATGGTTTTATAGTAATAATAATAATATATGAAGGAAGGTAAAGAGGGAGAGAATGAAAGATGGTAAAGTACGGGAGGTGTACTTGGCAGGTACATATATCACTCCTACTTTATCTATTAATAATATATATTTGTGTTTCCTTTTCTTTTGAATATTAATCTTTATATTATATATATTATTAATACAACACGTCTGTTTACACAGGAAAATTTTAGAGCCCTTAAGTTTGACCATCAAACATTTATTATTTTGCAAAAAAGTTCTCAATTCACTTTGCATCTTGTTATTATCTATATGTATTAACTAGGTTTATTACTCGTCGCGCGTTGCCGCGGTATTGTACATGACGTGATAAAGTATAGACTACAATCGACCTGACTCGTTTTAATTGAATGATAGTTAATTATAACTTATAAGTATATAATATGGTATGGGATGAACAAAAGAAAAATGTTTGGATACTAAATAAAAAAGTAAAAAGATTTGAGTGTTGGTTTTTAAGTTTGTAATAAGTTTAGATATTAAGTTAAATTTTCATTCTGATTTAAAGGAAAGTTGACGAAAGTAGCATGTTTAAATGTTAATATTTTACTATAATTTACAGAAATCTTAATTGAAATTTGTAATCTAAAAGGCTTGAATTCAAAATCTTTAAATGGGATGAAAGCTATCATATATCAATATACTCAACTCCCCACCTGAACGGCTAAACCAAAATATTAGTTATATGCTTTGTTTATGGGGACCGACTAATGTCCTCCATACTTTAAATCTTAAAACAAGAAATCTAAACGTTACGAATTTAAAGGTTATGGGATCGCGTTTATATGCTGATTAATTGATTAATAAGTTTTTATGTTATTGATAATGTTAATTAGTTTTAAAATGTCTTGAATAAAATTACGTGTTTGATTATTACACTATAGTATTTTATAGATCACAAATTATACAAGCTTTTAAAAACATTTCTATTTTTAGGTATTAGGAAAATTAAACGGCTATTTCCTATAATACCCATTTACCTAAACTTAAAAAAATAGTAAAGTGTATTACGTTAATTTAGAAGCTGTTTACCAAAAATAGGTAAAGATTAATGATCTTAGTCACCTTACACAATATTATGATTTTTGTATCTTTTTACTAGGTTAGAAAACCCATGTATTACATGGGTAGAAAAAATCAACATATTAAAATCATTAGGATTTATTAATATTTTGTATGTTAAATGTCATTAGTAATTAATAAAATAATAAATAATAAAAATTTAATAAACTATAAATAACAAAATAATAAAAATAAAAAATTATAAAATTATAATTTTTTTAAGATAAGATACAATATTAATGTTATAATTTAGTATGTTTTAATAATTTCTTAAGATAAAAAGATTAATACTTTGGATATTTATATATTTAATTTACTTATTTAAAATCAATTTCATTTTATAGGAGAGAGATGTGAGAAACAAAAGTTTAACCTTCATGAGAAGTTGTCACTTGTCCCTTTAAAAGCGTCTTTTATTATATAGTATAGATTGATGAAAATATTAGATTACTTAAAAGAGAATTTAAAAAAACTATTTATATATATACATATATTAACCTAGAGGCGCGTTCAAAACAAAACAAATTTTAAATAGAGAATTCAGCGTACCAGTTAAACACATTTTGGTTGTGTATCCAAGTTTCCAACACAGTAAGAAATTGTTTTTTACTAAATTTAGTTACTTATTTATAGTATTAAATATTTGTTATTTTTAAAAATAAACTATTGGGATTATCATCAAGCACAAAGAGTATGCTTTAATAGGTACAATGTACAATAACTAAAAAGAATGGCAAATGGAAATCAAAGGTAGATGTAAGATATAAATAGTTAAAGTTGGTTTTGAAGTATCTAAGATTGAATATGTAGATATTATAGTGGAAATATGGGAAGAATGAAAAGGATGTGGTGAACCCAATCAATACAAGCAAGCACCTGATGTTTGTTCATGTTTGCCACTTTTTCGAACATTTTGTCCTACCAAATTAAATATAAATCATCAATTTAATTTCATTATATGGTGCAAATATAGTAAGTTAGATTAAATATATTATAAAAATATTTTGTAAAGGAATAGTTATTTAGTTTTTTTTTTTTACAACAATAACTTATTTTGGGCATTTTAAACTACTTATATAATCATGTTTAAACCTGATGGTTTTTTAAATAGTATTTGACTCTTATCACTATACTACCAACTCAAGTGACGATTAGTTATTTATTTAGCGTCTTAATTATTCGGAACTCCCCCTTGTGTTTGAAGGTCCAAATGTGTAATCCAAAGAAGAAAAACCTTAGGTTGGTCATCAAGGTTAGACTTTATGATAAAATTCGGAAGTGAGATTAAGCAGGAGGTGAATGGATTATTTTATATAACTTTTGTTGGTTTTATGGTACTAAAAGGAAGACTTGCAAGATGAAAAAAAGTATATAAAATATATAAACTATCACCACAAGAACATAATAAAGTACAATGGTTTTTTGGATGCTAATAAAATTTTTTTGTCTTATATCCACTCCTTGATCCTCAATCAAAATTTTTTTGAATTATAAACTTTTATCTAAAATCGATAGAGATAACTGTTTACCATTTTACACTAAACTTTGTAGTGATCAGCAATAACTTCTCGGTTATCAAGTTAGACATACCATATTCTTCTCTTATTACAAGTTATGTTTAATTATGTTAATCAGGTTAATCTAACCCCTCTAGAATATGTTATTGAGTTTTAAAATATTTATTAATTCATTAGGTTCCTTTAGAATATATAACTATTTATAAGTTTAATTTTTTTTAAATGTTAATCAAGACCTAGTATCTAAACAAAAGAAAATTAGAACCTCTGATAGTTGCGCCCTGCACCGTCCCTCACCCTCAGGACCAGCACCCCTGCTTTGAGTGGGAGAAGAAGAAAGAAAACGAGTTCATACAAGAACCACTAAACAATTAAGAATATCATGAGGAACCACTAAGCAATTAAGAATAAAAGAAACCCTTTTTTAGCCTTTGATCATGGAACAAACAACCAAAAAATGATGGAACAATAGTGATTCATGAAGTGTACGAGAAATAAAAAGGATGTCACTCATCATTGGATTAAAAAATGATTCAAATGATTCCTAATTATTTAATATTCTCTTTCAATTAATGTTTGTACTTGACTTTCGAGTTTTGAGTTCCTGTGCCCTTTGCTTCGTTTAAACCAACATAAGTTCGGATAAGAGTTAACTCGTCTATGAGCTTTTAGATGATGTTTTTTTTAATCTATTTATTCTGTTATTACGTTATAATCTCGTGTATCATATGCGTTATATAATGTAAGGTCACATGTTTGATAATAAGGATTCAGATATTACATATTTATGACATATTGTATAGCTTTTAATACAAATTCTAGAAATATTAATTTTTTAAAAATGTTTTTATAGAAAGAACGAAAGAAATGTTCAGTTTATTGAAAATGTTTTATGGACAAACATAACTTTTTTAAAATAAAAAACATTATATAAAAATAATTATTGAAATCATTACTATTTTGTAAGGGAAAAAATGGCTAAGGAGTCAAAATAACATGTTTCCTTATGATTTTTATTTATTAGATAGAGATAAGTTCGAATATCAATTACAGCATAAGTTATATAAAATCATTAACATTGATAAGGTCATACGATTTTCCTTTATTGCCTTGATGAATTACTTGTTATACTATATGTATTAGGTACAAATGTTAATATCAAAACAATACATATATAGTAGGACAAGATGCACGAGTGCACGACAACGAAAGAAGAACAACTAAACTTATTTGTGACGCTTCATAACTAGAATTAATAGCATTGGCTGCGTGTATAAAGTAAAAGTATGTCAAGAAGAAGGAAAATAACCCCTTATCTAAAGATATATTTAATTATTTATCATTCAAAAAACTTTATCATACATTTGATAGGAAATCATTAGGTTCAATTTAATGCATAAACACATTTTATACAATACTTTCGGGTGACAACCATAATTATTCCCTGTGATTCAATCATACCACACATCATCTCTAATGATTCATAAGTTTATTTATCAGATATATTTATACCAACTAGTATTTGCTTCCGCGTGTTACCGCGGGATTTTCTCGTCCCGCAATAAAAATAATATTATACGTTTTTACAGAAAAGCAAAAAATCATAAGAATTAATAAAATAAAAATATGAATATGTAAAAGTCGTATATGTTTTAGTTATTGTTGTAACACAAATTTAAATATAAATAGTATTACAATAACAATCAATATATAAAATTATTATACAATCAAATAAGTATTTTTATTGGTTGTTAAACATGGTAAAAATACTAATATAGGATTTTATTTTTAATTTGAATTTTAAAATATTATCTTTAAATAAATGTTAGACTTGAAATACTGAGTCTTCGTCCATCCTTTCTCGAACCAGATCCATGCTTTGAGCGAAAGATGACAGATATGCTCCTTGAAACTCCCCCTCCAACGCTTCTTCTGTTTTCATTAATTTTTTTCATCCTTCCATCTTCATTTCTTTCACAACACTAAACACCATTCATTCATTTTAAAACCTCTACAATCAATCATATCTTTCCCTTCCAACTTATAGTAATCGTTATTTTTTTAATTGTATACAAACGTAGTTGTTTTATAGTTTATGTATTTGAAAATGTTAATATAGTTCAATGTTGTATTAAAAAATATATTATCTAAACTTTGAAGGAGTTAAATAAATGGAACATAACAGTATAACTAAATAAATAAATATAAATTTGAATTCGGATCTCAAATATTACAATTAACCATTTATAAGAGTCACTTGAGGTTTCCAATTCATCTTCAATAAGTCAGAGTTGAAATCACTCTCTTACCCCAAAAGCCTCTCCAACTCAAACCACCCTCACAATCCATCACCACCATGACGGCATACAATGCCACCACCATGACAGCAGACAATGCCACCACGACGGCACGACGCCACCACCATGACGGCACAACGCCACCTCGACGACGGCACAACACCACCACGATGACGGCACAACACCACCTCGACGACACCAACAGACGGTACACACCCTCACCGTACAACCACTCGTTCCTCTACCCATTCAAACACAGACCCACCGTCGCCACCCCCTCACATCAATGCTGCCCTTTACGACGCTGCCGACGGAAGTTCTTAAACGGAGTAGGTGACCGGGGGGTGAGGGCCGCTGCCATAGCTTTGGCAGCGGCCGGAAATTCACTATAGAAAGTTCCAATATCAACCTTGCATCACCAGCTTGTAATTTCAGCACTATCACTTGTACTTCGTGTTATGCTTCTAAAGGTTGTACATTATTCTTTGCCTTTGGTACGGTGGCACTGTAGCCACCGACCAAAGAGATTAATATATAGTATAATTGTCGATACAAAACAAGCTTTTATCTTTATAGTCATAAAAATTAAAAAAATTAATAATTTAAGAATCCAAATTAATTTTGTGAAACCACTAAAATTGCATTAAAATGTACAAAATCCGACTTGTTTTTTTTTTTTTTCGAGCTAGCATTTTATATGTGATCTCGCAATCACCATGTTGCAGTCTATGGTATATAGTTTTGTATCTTGTAGAAATGTATGGGGAATCTATACTAATAAAAAAAGTTTTTTTGTGACACGTGCCGCATTTATAGATTATGTAAATATTATTTTACCGCTTCTTTCTCTTAATAAATAATAACATTAACTACTATAATTTTATTTAATTTATTTCAAGATTAAAAGTATTTTTTATAATTATGAAAAGAGATCTTTCTAATGCAATTTCTAAATAAACAAAAACCTTTTTATAAAATATAATTTTTTTCTAAAACATTAAACTTTTTAAAAAATAAAAAACTTTCTAAAAATGATATTTTTTAAAATGGTTTTGAAACAAAATGTTAAAAAAACTTAAAAAAATAAAATAATGAAAAATAAAAGCTTAAATTATGATATCGCTGTTTTATTACTTAAAGTCCTTACTTGTACGTAATTACAATAATATCCTATCTCAAGATATTGTTTTATAATTCATAGATTTTCATTACCAACTATTTAATATTTATTTATTCAAACTGTGTAATACACGAGATACTAACCTAGTTATAATATAAGATACATATGTAAATTATGTTGATAATTATGACTATTTTAATTGGCGAAAAGTAGAGATAAAGTTTTTAACTTAATATTCAATGTAATGATTAGAGGCGACTCGATCATTTTAAGGGCACAAAGTGAGCTACAAAACCTTTTTATGCATTCAAGTGTAGTGTTATTTCTTGTTAACCTTTTAAGTCAAAAAAATTCATTATTTCATTCTCCACCCCCAATCAACAAAATACAACACACTAAATATATGGCACTCTATAATAGAGATGGGCATAAAAACCGGGTCCGAACCCGACCCGGTGGACCCGACCCGGACCCGGGTACGGGTAGTAACCGATGGGAGGTGTACCCGGGTTGGACCCGTTTAAACCCCTAGGGTTGAAACCGGTTTTAGATTTTGAGCTTTTTAACGAACCCGACCCGAAACCGGGTTCGGACCCGACCCGGTTGAACCCGGTATTGGGGCCACACACAAGAAAAGAAAAGAAGAAGAAGAAAAAAAATCTAAACCCGGTTTCGGACCCGACCCTACCCGGGTATGTCGGGTAGGGTTTTGCATTAGGTGAACCCGACCCGGGTTCGAACCTGGTTTCACCAAAACCCAGGTACGAAAAAACCCGGTTGGACCCAACCCCGGTTGTACCCGGTTTCAGGTATTGGGCCGAACCCGAAATGCCCACCTCTACTATATAAACACAAGGTAATTAGATATTTAGATGATGGGCGGTCCAATAGGCCAAGTATTGAGTAATAGGGCTTAGAGCCTCTAAAATATTAGGCCTTTTTCTAAGGAAAAAAAATCCTATGTGTTGTGAGTTGGGTTTATTGGGCCGTTCCACAATGAAAGTTCATAGAAAATGCGGTCTTGATGGCGTGATGAGCATGGAGTACAACCTAATAAACACATTACTCCAATCTCCGATTTCTAATTCATTTGCCTCTTAAACCCCATTACCCTAATAAATAAGATTCATACAACCTAAGAACAACAACAATGGAAGAGATTCGTAGTGATTTAAATTTTGTATGGATTTTTTTTGATGAATCTCAACTATAGACTACAAACAACATTTTTTTTTAATTGCGATGTCAATTCAGGCTTAGATTCATAGCCTAGCTATGTTCATAGCTTAGACTAGATTTTAGCCATCAATCATGAGTTTCACGCTAAAAAATGACGCCAACTCCTTCAGAAGGAAACCGACTAACTCATAAAACTCCATTACTTGCATATGTCTGAAGAGCACATCGACAACCTCTATTAATTGTTGTAAAAATTTTACGCTAAAATGATATTCAAACTTGAAACCACAGAGCTCTGGTCTACAACAACTAACTAAATATCCATCACCTATAAACAACTTTTATATTAGATAAATAGTTTATGCTTGTAAAATAATGTAAACTACAATTTACTTTTTTAAATTTTTTATATAGTTGACTTAATATAAACTATAAACATAATGTAAACACCTATACAACATAGTGGGTGTTTGGGATTGCTTATTTTGCACAAACTTTTAATTTATTAATTTTTTAAAAATTAATAAGTTAAAAAAAATGTTTGGCAAACCCAAAATAATTTTTCAAGCTAACTTTTCATATAGGGTAAAAATAAGGTTTTGAAAAGTAAATAGTGATTTACATATTAATTTTTGAAAACTTCTTTTAATCTAATTTACTATTATACCCATCTACTATCTTTTATTAACTCCCCTCATTATAAAAGTACGTATCTTTTGGTTATTTTACGAAATTTTAGTTTATAACGTAATCCAAACAATTTTTTAAAAATTTTTTTAAAAAAATTATAAGTTATTAAATTATTTTTTTGTCAAAAGTATTTTCCAATCAAAATAAATAATCTCAAAGAGGCCCGTACATTATAAATGTATGTAATAGCCTATATCTCTTTCTTTGAAGTTCAATCACACATTTCACACTACAGGTGAGCACCATCGTTTCGCTTGAAGTATCAAACCTCGAAAGTCTGCAACTTCCATCGTTATAATGGCTCGAAAGCAACATCAATCTCCTCAAAGTAAGTCCCATCGATTTCTCAAACTCATTTCCAATTCAATTCGACCCTCAATCACCTTCAATCTTCTATACTGAAGGGGAAAAATCACTCTTACTCGTTGAATTCCTCGAAGTTGCAATAACATCAATCGTCTTCCTCAAAGGAATCTACCCAATCGGTACCAATTTCTTCCAAGTCCCCAATTTTCACATTAGGGTTTCTGTTCTGGACGCTTGAGCATCGATTTATGATTAGGGTTTTGTGATTTAGGTGCTTTTGAAAGACGAAGGTATATGAATCTTGTGGTTCATCGTGCTCGACACCCGCAGCTGCATCGATACATTCATGATTCACTTAATCAACTGGTTGATTATTTCGAACAGGTGGGTTGATTTCTCGTTTTTGATTGAAAATTGTTCGAATTGGAGGTGTGATTTTGGGGTTTTTGTTAGGGGATGATTGAGAGAGTTGCGGTTATCTTCTTTAATAATGGTAGAATTGCAGTTGAGAAGTTTGTGTTCAAGATTAATGTGAATCAGTCTCATGGGGTGGTGATGGAAGAAGATGAAGATCTGCAATCATCCCTGAGATTGTTCTTGATAAAGCTTTATCAATCAGACTCTCTTTCCAAGGGTTCATCTCAAGGTAAATTCTGACACGATATGAATTTCCGACACGATATGAACACGCGATGAGAATCTAACATGAACCAATGATCCAACTAGCCCAACTGGTTAAGGTGAGGTGCTTATGATTTGTAAATATTAGGAGGTCATGGGTTGAAGTATCACTCCGAGCAAAAATGCTCAAGGTTTTGCCAGGTGGTTTTCTCAGTAATAGGTTTTCTTCTTAGGGGGTTGGGGGTGTGGTCTCGGCTGGGAAAACGAATAGGTGGGCCCGATTAAAATAACACCTACTATCCGAAACAGGGTCGCACATTTGCCGTTAAAAAAAAAAAAAATCTAACATGAAATTCACAGGTTAATTTCAACCTCTTGTTTAACTAAATGGGTTATGTACGGGTCAACCTTACACGTTTGTAGGCTGACCCGTTTTAATTTGTTTGGTTCTAACATGCCAAAATTTAGAATATAAAAGAAAAATAAATGTTACGGTTTATAGTTTATTTTATATCCATTTGTAACTTTAGTCGTAAATTTGTAACTTTAGAGTATTAATACACAAAAAAAGTAAATTTAAAATAATTTTGAATTAAACAAGTCGTCAACCTAAGAAAAGTTGTTTTGTGTTTTGATTCATGTATCTGACACATTTTTTGGGTTCGTGTTGTACATTTGTAATTTAGGTTGTAAATCTGTAAACTTTAGAGGATTAATATGAAAAAAAAAATATTAAAATACAATAAAATATCTAGTTAAACAAGTTGTTTTCGTACCAACCTATGAAAACTTATGTTGTGTTATGGTTTATGTGTCTGACATGATTTTGGGTTTGTGTCAGATCCGCCAACCAGTGAACACGACCCATTTAACAAGTTTGATCTTGTTCTTGATGTTTGGAATTTCCAAACTTGATAAGCTTACATATTTTGCAGATTTGAGGTGGGAGATAACTGCTTACTTTTGCTCCCTCCCAAGTGATAAAGGAGATAAGTGGATTCCAACACAGGCACTGCAATGGCAACAACCTCCATTGATAACACCAATTAAGTCCATGAGTACTGACCCATTGTCTGTTCAACTATACTTAGAACATCCAAGTCTTTTGGAACCAGTGTAACTCGTTCGGGATTCAATATTATACGCTTGGTTTCAAAAAGCGCGCATGAGGCGTCGCTTCATGCAAATGAGGGTCAGAATTGGTTAAAATTTAGTTTATACTTTTTAGCTACAAATATAACTAACTATTATCGAAACATTTACATACAACTCAAAGTTATAAACTTACGACTCATAATAACGTGTGGGTATCCGTCCTCACAAAAACAGGGCTGTTCCTGAAGATTTTAGTGCCCTGGACGAGCCGGAAAGAAAGGATCCTTGACCCTAACGAATTGAATTATATAAACTAATCTTTTTGAACAAAAACAAATGTTTTAGAAAAAACATAACAAAATAACAATATTACAATGACATAGCGTAATAGTTCACCAATAACTCGTGAGATGTAGGTATAATTAAACTAGTAATAATGAACCATAACCTTTAGATTTAATATTTTGTTTTTTAAAAAGAGCCTTTAATTGAGTACTTGGGTTAATAAAATTTTCCCAAAAAATTAAATTAAGTTTAAAATATAATTGGGTTATGTTTTTTATTGGATTATATTTTATAATTATTTTTTATAAAAATATACATATATATAATATAAAAACAATTTAAAAAAATTGTGCCCCTTGAGCGAGTGGCCCCTGGATGGATGTCCATCCCGCCCTTCCTCAGAACCGGCACTGCACAAAAACCCTCACCACAAACGTGCATAGACGGACCCACACAATGCTTCTCCATGGCCTCTCGTCGCCTGCCTAGATGTCGTCCTTGGCATTCCATTGAGACCCCATTCCGGGTGCTGTTAATACGTAGTTTGTAAACTATTAACTCTCTTCGTCACTCTTCACCTACCGGGCCAAAAGTTGATTCCAAATAAATGAGTAAAAACTCTTGGAAACTAGTCAAAGTCGTTAAAAGATCTTAAATCTTTGGATCTTTTTACCTGTCAACTGATTTATGAGAGTCGACTGATTGATTGATCTTCTTTACCTGTCAATTGATTTATAAAAGTCGACTGATTGATTGAACCAGTAAACCACATAATCAGCCTGGTTTTCAAAACAAAATCTTTCAAAACAATATTTTTTTCACACTTAGACGTGTGAAAACCTCATCAACACATGTTCCTCAGTTGACCAACAAAGTTTGATGGTTAGTTCACCATTCAGTCAACGCATGAGCCAACCCCCATTCTTCAAGTCCCATACTCACCTTTAAAACTCACGTACCCATAATCAACCACTTGAACACTTCTAACAGCTTTCATACCAGCATCACCAACTAATGGAGATCAGCGGCAACCGCAGCGGCGTAAGGGAGAAACATGTTGCAGTGTACACATTCCCTTACTCCTCACACCCTCATCTCCTTCTAACCCTCACCCGCCGACTAGCGGCCGCTGCCCCGACGGTGATGTTCTCATTCTTCAACATAGAAAAGTCTAACAATGTTTTGTTTTCTGAGGTCAGTTGCAACAACATACTGCGGTATGACGTATCAGACGGCATACCCGAGGGTTATGTGTTTGAGGGAAAGCCTCAGGAGGATGTTAACTTGTTTCTGGCGGTGGCGGAGGACGAGTTGAGGAAGGGTGTTCGACAAGCGGAGATGGACACCGGAGTGAGGATTAGCTGTCTGGTGGTAGATGCTTTCTTTTGGTTCTGCGATGATATCGCGGCCGAGATGAACATTCCTTGGGTGGCGTTTTGGACCGCCGGAGCTTGTTCTCTGTCTTCACATTTGTATACTGATCTCATTAGGCAAAAAACTACTCAACTTATAGGTATGTCTAAAAGTGAAAGTCTGTTTTCGTTCTTTTATCTTTAATAATTACACTGATCATTGTTTATTTTAAATGTTGTAACATGTCACGTTCTTTTCATTAACATAAGTTAAGTTGATCTACGCATATATGTGTTGACAGGTTCTACGGGACCCGATGAGGAAATTCTCGACTTGATCCCTGGGCTCAAGTCGGTCCGACTAGGTGACTTACCGAGTGGAGTCGTGTTTGGAAACCTCGAATCACCGTTCTCGATCATGCTGCACAAAATGGGAAGAACTCTAGCAAGAGCGACCGCGGTTCCCATAAATTCTTTCGAAGAACTAGACCCCGATTTAACGAAAGACCTCTTTTCAAACTTGAACAACTACCTCAACATTGGTCCTTTCAATCTCATATCTAAAGAGAAAACACCACTAAAATCTGATGAACATTCTTGCATTCCATGGTTAGATAACCAAAAGACAAGGGTGGTCGCGTACGTATGCTTTGGGACGGTATTCACGCCTCCACCTCACGAGATAGTCGCGCTGGCTGAAGCACTCGAAGAGACCAAAACGCCGTTTCTCTGGTCGATAAACAAAGATTCCAACAAGCATTTCCCTAAAGGATTTTTGGAGCGCATACATGCTACGGGCACCGGAAAAGTTGTCCCTTGGGCGCCACAGGATCAAGTATTGAATCATGTAGCCATAAGGGTGTTCGTAACACACGGGGGATGGAACTCGGTGTTGGAGGGCGTAGGAGCCGGTGTCCCGATGATATGTAGGCCGTTTATCGGGGACCAACATATAAACTCTTGGATGGTTGAGCGAGTTTGGGACATTGGGGTGAGAATCGCAGGCGGGAAGTTTACAAAACACGCGACTCATCGCGCGTTAGAACAAGTTTTCGGGCATCGGTATGAGAGGATTGAAGCATTGAAGGATCTTGCTCACAAGGCTGTTGCACCAAATGGGAGTTCGGATCGAAATTTCAACACTTTAGTAGAGGTGATCACCAGTGTTTGATGTTTATGAGCTGTAATCTATTTATAACTCGTAGTTATTTCCGTGATATTCAGTTTGAGAATTTCAATAAGAAACCAAAGTTTAATAATAACATTCTAATTTTTATCTTATGTTTTTTATGATGTTATAATTTTATTTAACAAATATATGTGGACATTGCGTTGATTGAATTTTTTTTTTTTAAATAAGGGTTTTAGAGAGAAATGGTTAACAAGAGTGGTTTTTCTTTTTGAGTTTTGACATTAACGGTACCCGCCCCTATCATGGGCGGGTTCTTTGTCTCTATCAACGTGTCACATGGGATTTCATGTGAATGCAGGAGTTATCAAATCAAACTCAGAACTCGCCCCTGCCAAAAATTATTTTTCGGCAGGAGTTACCAAAAATTATACCCGCCCATGTCAAGGGCGAGTTCTCAAAAAGCAAAAATTATTTTTCGGTGGTGAGCAAAAATTAAATCATGATTCGCATGTTATATATGTTCACGAAAAATATTGACATATATATAAGCTTGAAGTATAACGTGTAAGCAAAGATATCTTTCTCACCTTAATTACAAATAAATTCATTATCCCAAAATTTAATTTGTCGTAGAGCTTGGATTACTATATTATAAATAACCACATTTTAAAAAAATATCTAATCTGCTGTTAATTTTCTTTAAATAATAAAATTATATATGGGGCAATCTGATTTTCCATTAATTTTCTTAAAAGGTTAAATATCACATGCATCTAATATTTAAATGCATGTGTAGAAAGAAATGTTGTGTGTGTATAGGGGAAAATATGGTACTATAAAAACTAAATAAAAAATGGTTTTCTTTTTTTTTTGATGGTGTTTAAAAAACTAAGAACCGTAACCCACAAAAGAACCAATTAAATTGTGAATTGGGTTGGTTTCTAATCATGCTCGAATTGTGAATTCGGTTTTCGTTTCAATTATCGGTTTCCAAAATATTGTTTATTCGATTTGGTTTTGGTATTCAATTGAATGGATTGTGAATTTGGTTTAGTCATTTAAACTTGATTCAGTGAGATTGTTTCAAATTTGGTTAAGTTAACTGATAGACCCAAAACCATTTAGTTTAGTTAATTGGCTTTAAACTATCTCCCCTAGATTCACTCCATTTTAAATTTAAGTTTGCCTTTTATTCATCCCTAAATTTCATGTAATCACCTCGATCCCGTTAGAGAAGTAATTGAAATAATATCATTTAATATAATAAATTAAATTTAGCATGCTTGCAGGTCTTAATAATAAGATGCTTTCTGCAATCTTTATTCTTAAATTTCAAACAAACAATTAATTCGAAAGTCATTAAAACTGAATTTTCAGATGATGATTTTATTTGTAATTAAAGTGAGAAAATTATCTTTGCTTACGTATTATACTCTCAAGCATATATATGTCAATGTGTTTCGTGAATATATATATAATATACTAATCATAACTTAATGTTTGCTCATTGCCTAAAAAATAGTTTTTGATTTTTGAGAACTCGCCCATGATAGGGCGAGTTCTGAGTTTGATTTGGCAGCTCTGCATTCAAATGGATTCCCATGTGACACGTTGACCGATACAGAGAACCCACCAATGACAGGGGCGGGTACCCCTAATGTCAAACCCCAAAAAAAAAAACACCTTTTATCAACCATGTCTCTCTAAAAACCCCATTAAAAAAAATTCCTGCGTTCATGGTACCGGCTAATTTGAAAATTAATAGACTCATATGTGGACCTGGTAGAAAGATAGGGAAACAAGGCACAAAAGGCGTAAACTTAATTAAAATGAGCATAACTTGGACTACGAGTTAAGTTACATGCAAAGTAGTAGACGGAAAGGTCTCGATTAGCCGAATAATGTGACAAATAGCTGCCTAACCGGAATTTTTTCATTAAAGCCAACGATTTCCTCAATCAAAGTTTTCCCCAAATTTTGCAATTTTAAAAGTATTCAATTTTATAAATGTAAACACCAGTTAATTTATCTTTCTACTTTAATAAAAAATTAAATAGAAGCGACACGTGTTAGCATAGCATTCATACTCATCAATTTTTCCCTGCCTCTTTCTCTTATTGAATAATCATATTAATTACTAATAATATAATTTAAATCTGTTTTAAATTAAAATAATTTTTTTAATAAATTAAGAAAAAGTTTTTTTTATTGATGCAATTTCTAAAGAAACAAGTTTTTATAAAATTAAAAACTTTTCTATAACATCAAATTTTTATAAAAATATAAAATATTTTAGAATTAATGTTTTTAAAAATTAAAATTTTTTTAAACAAAAAATAATTAAAATGAGAGTTATAAAAAAAAAGTTTTAAAAAAATATTTTTTAAAAACATGTATAATAAGAAAAATTTCAATCATATCTTATATTAGAATATCATTTTATAATTAATAAAATGTTATTTTATTTATTTAATCTGTGTGATCCACGGGTTTACTAAATCTAGTACTATTATATAATAATACATTTAAAATGGATAAAATTAGTATTGCATTTAAATTAAAGACACCTAATGAGGTATTTTTTGTATTTAAGAATTGTAGTATTTATGACACATTTTTATTATTAAATGAATAACATATTAAATCTTATAGATTTATTGTAATTTAGTTTTTTTTTATAATGACATATTATTTAGTAAATGAAATTTTAATATATCTCTACTATTATATAATACAAAACCAATGAGTAGATTGATAATTTTCTATTATTGTAAGATACCTAGAACAACTACTTAAGTATATGGTACAAGTGTTTTATGCAAGTGTTTTTAAATTCACTCCTCTAACTAATTTGTATTGCATGCATGAGTATATTGTTAAATTCACTCCTCTAATATTATGTGTGTGTGAGAAAATGTGTGTGGAATATGAGCACTCTTTTGCCTAATGATATCAGTACATAAATGTACAGCCAAAGATGTGGTGAGATTTTCTTTTTAGTGGAGGTGGTTTGCTAGAGGGTGAGGGAAAGATGTGTTTTGCGATGGAAAAAGGGGCGGGAGGGAGGGAGAGAGAGAGATAGAGAGAGCGAGAGAGAGAGAGTAGATAGAAATTGAAAAATGAGATGGTGAGATTTTTTGTAAATTATTTAAGCTACTAGGGGTATTTTGGTCTTTAAAAAAAAATCTAACAGAAAATGTTAACACTGCTAATTAAAAGGACGAAAATAAAAATGATTTTCAAAACTGAGGCCAACGATGAAGACAAATTAAATGTTGGTACTCGAATGGAGACATATAACAAAAACTTAACGACCAAAACTGAGATTAATTCTAAATATTATTTAATTGTTTTTATTTTGATTTAAAATAGAATAATAATTATTTATAACAAATATATTAAATAAATTAAATAAAAATATATAAATAAAAACACGCTTAGTCTCGCGAGCGGGCTTAAGCTCGGTACGTGAAGCTTGGGCTCTGGCTCCGGCTTGATAGTTTAATTAATGAGCTTTTTTTAGTCTCGGGCTTGGTTTATTTCGAGCTTTATATCAAACTGATCTCGAATAGTTCGGGAACGGCTTGGTTAGTTTGCACCACCATCATTATATTTACAACAGTGTTGATTCTCATTTTCTTTTCTAGCCAATATATATTGTGTTGATACCAAATGATGAAATGATGGAGATTAGGCCTCCTCTAGAACACACAGTAAACAATCAAAAAAGAACTCACGTTCACATGTAAAAAACATAACAACATAACTTCCCTTGTAATCACGTTCACATGTCATGTTACTCGACAATTCTGTTAACAAAAGAAGACTAAATTATATGGATTATATTTAGAAGTGTCGGACACTTCTACGTAATGAGTTTGCCATCCATTAGTAAAGATGATTACTGACAAGCTAGCTAAATTCTGTCGGAGATGCTTTGTCGACAAATGAATTACCAACACATTTAATTATTTAAGTAGTTTTTACTGATGTGTTTTTCCGTCCATAATTATATTTATATTAAGAATTAAAATTATAAAATATTTTTTATTTTAATGCTTTATTTTTTTATAAAGTTAAATAATGTAAAAAAATGTAGCATAAACAAAAAAAAAAGTTTAATTATAATACAAACAAAATACAATGTTTGTTTGTAAAAAATATGAAAAATAACTAAGATATTTGGGTGCTATCAGTCTTGACTATTGTTTGGCCTGAAAAATCTTTAATGGTTGATTAGAGTTGTTGCACCATATTCGAGTCAACATCGCTCCCTTATGAGTGACTCCTAATTACTTTGTACCACATGTCACGTTTTGTGCCTACGGTGCTTCTATTTTTTTTTTTTTTTTTTTTTAAGATTACAAACTACAAACATTAAACAAATGATTAGTTTACTATTGATGATATAATAATAGATGTACACTATATAAAAATAATTGCATACCTCTAGCTCTGGACGAGGAGTGTGAGATCTATCGATACTCAAAGAATCAAGCTCACGGTAATGACATTGTAGGGATCAGTAGTGGTCGTTGCCTAGAAGATGCTTTCGCTCATCCGGCATCCAAACTCTCCTCTCACAATTGTCGGTCATCAATAATTAGTGTGTTATTATCCGTGTTAGCATACTCTTATAGCAAGTCACTCGTTATACTTATTCTTGCGTTTTACCAAAAAAAATGTTAGTTTATGAAATATAATTGACGGTCTATGTGTTACAAATAACAAATATAACATATCCATGATCAACTAAGTTGCTAATTCTAACTTTTCTAACTTCTACCCATGATTATGTTTAGTTACATAAAACAAAGTTGATTTTAAAAAGAAAGAGCGGAAAAATTAGCAGGACGGCCTCAAACATTGTGTAATTAGAAGCCATGTACCACCCACTCTGATTTTAGAAAGACTTAATTTTATAATTTACATAGCACCAAAAAGTTTAATATATAATATATAATATATGTGGTCTATGAAACGATAATAAATGGTAACACCACATACATAGACATGAATTCCTAGACGAGTGTTATATTTTTTTTAACGACAAATCTATCATACTATTAATTTTAAATTACATCAAGTTACATCATGTATGGGTTACACATATTTAATTCATACAATCAAAATTAACATATAAAGAATGGATTCCAAGACCACATGTTCAGTTTTGGTTACAAAACCATCAATTCCAACAACCAAGAACACCACCCCATGCAAAATCAATTTGAGTACATTTTTTTTTTTCAAGTCCACCAATTACAACATCAATAAAAGTTATAGGCACTGAACAAAAACATATTACCATTACCATTATCGTTTGGTTAATGTTAGGTTGCCATATAAGGTAGGTTTTGGTTGATATATTATTACCGACATATCACTGATGACAATCAATTGCAAATGTATCCACATTGATAAACAACCAAAAAGCCTAGACAAGAATCTTTTTTTTTTTAGGAATTCTATACTTAGCGTGCATCATCCGGCAAAGTGTTAGTATCAAAACTGATGAAATCTGGACTAAGAAGGCAAACCAAAAAATATTTTTAATTATTACTATTATTATTATTATTATTATTATTATTATTATTATTATTATTATTATTATTATTATTATTATTACTACTACTATTACTACTATTACTATTACTGTTGTCATTGTTGTTATAATTGTTATTTTTTTATTATTGTTATTATTGTTATAATTGATTTATTGTTATAATTGTTATTATTACTGTTAGTGTTATTATTGTTGTTGTTTTTGTTGTTATTATTATTGTTATAATTATTATTATTGTTATTATTGCTGTTATTGCTGTTATTGTTTGTTTGTTATTGTTATTATTGTTGTTGTTATCATCGTTATTATTATCGCCAATATTATCCTCGTTGTTGTTGTTGTTATTATTATTATTATTATTGTTGTTGTTGTTGTTGTTATAATGGCTATTATTGTTATTATTGTTATAATTGTTATTATGGCTATTATTGTTATAATTATTATTGTTGCTATTGTTATTATTATTGTTATTATTATCGTTGTTATTGTCGTCGTTATCGTCGTAGTTATCGTCGTCGTTATCATCGTCATCGTCATTGTTATTATCATTATTATTACATTCGATACATTTATTTGGATTGAAGGAATTAAATTAAAATCAACCCTAAAATTACCATACTACCCATATAAATGTCTTAAAATGATGGTAAAATTATCATTCTATCCATGTCTTTAAATGAGGGTGAAATTACTTTTTTCTTCTCCTCAAACGTTTTATAAAATAGCATAGATATATATAAAGGTTGTGTTTATTTAACTATTCATCATCCCAAATGCTTTTACCCACCAACACATCCGACAACTTGATTGATGCTGCTCTTGAAGTATGAATACATGCAAAAATAACGAGACAAGTACATTAATTTATAGCATATCACTTACCAACTAGTCTAAAGCTTTAGTGATTTATGGGGACAATAGTTTAATGGGACAATAAATTTAAATGAGAGTTAAATACCAATGTTTACTTTCTTGTTTCCATGTGAAAGAGCAAGCTCAAACATGATAATTCAATTAGACACATAATAATTCATCACCATAGCCACTTAAAATTGAAAAATCAAACAATCGTAACCCTGGTTAATTTGAAACAAATAAACAAAATTAAGGTCACTATATAACGTGACCTAACTCTAGAAGCTTTATGAAAAAACAATTCCTATATTATAAAAGAAGACAAAGGGTTCAGAAACTCACCCAAATGAGATGAGGGTGATGACAATGTTGTAAACGATTCTAATATATTTCGAATTCGATAAAGATTGTTTGTTCTTCAAACACCAAGTATTCTTTCCTTAGTATTCATCATCGTTGGTTTTTCATATGTATGCAATTAATTTAATAACATTTATATGCATACCCAATTATCTATTTTACAACCAGATGAAAGATTTTACTAAGTATAGATGAGATTAACGAGATGATAGAACACAAGATGGTGATCAAAAGAAAATTACACCAAGAAGCTCAATGTAGACTAATAAATTTTCCTATATTTTAAATCCATAAAAATGACATCAACTTTATATATCGCAAGATTTTCGTCATCCTTGTGATCTGGTTATTAAACATCCTCTCCTTCTTGCTTTCTAAATGCACCAAATAGTTGAAAGAAAGATGGTGTGTAGCGTCTTCTCATGAGCCGAAGTGACGGCTAGGATTTGTGTATGCATAGTATGTCCCTCTCTATGAGGATCAATTCCTTTAGATTTTTGTACAAGTTGTTAGAAGACTTAGGGGTTGTTTGATATGAGCTGACCCGGTCCAGTCAGAGCTGACTGCTGACCGGGTAAGAGGTCAGGCTGTTTGATTTTCCTTTCTCATCTTCTGACCGAGTCTTTTGCTTCTGATCCACCCTTTCCATTGCTTCTGACCCGGTATGGATTTTTGATACTTCTGACCCGGTCCGGTCCATACAGAACATTCAAACAGCCCCTTAATGGAATCAAAACAAGAGATTACGTTAACTTTGAGAGGAACCTCAAAAACAGTTTACAAGTAAGATTTTAGCCTTGTATCATGCAACAAGTCATGGATATAGCAGGGTGCCATTAGAAGTGTAAAAAACGGTTTGGGCTAAATAAACAACATAAAATCAACTTTTATCAATTTTTGAAAGTTTAAACACAAGAAAATAGAAAATCACTATAAAAATGTGATTTTAGGGATTACAATGTTTAGAAATTTTATTTTATTTTATTTTTTTTTATTCAGGGTTGGTATTTATATTTTGTACATTGAAGCTATTGTTTGCGATGTGAATTGATGCATCGTAGGGGAGTTCTTCGATGGATAGGGGGAGAAGAGATTCAGGTTACCACCTTTTTCTCTTGTATTCGTTCTACAATTTCTATTTTGTTATCAACAATTATTTTGTGTTGTATACGACCCATCACATCCAAGTGATACTTTAAACTAGGGATATTAAAATTATGTTATCTTGAAGTTTGTATATCTAAAATTTCAGATAGTTGATTTCACTTTCTAAATCCGTATATTAGAAATTTTGAATACAGATTCAGATATTCAAATGTATATATGAAATGGTTAAAAAATAAAATAAAATAAAATATATGTAGATATAATATTTTAAAATATAAAAACAATTAAAAACATATATTTAAATATAGTGCTTTAGGTTTCGGTTCAAAATTTCTTATAGTTAAATAATGAATACAATTAAAAAGATATATAAATATAAAGAACTATGATTTACGATATCTTATTATCAAATTTGGGTTTATTAATAATGTTGCCATCAATGCTAAACATTCAAAATTCAACACAAATATATGATTACACACGTCTTATCAAATTTCTCAAACATATATAATTTTAAGAAAGTTACCCTATATTAAAGATAGAGTAAACCAATAAAGATCATTAGTTCTATTCATGATGTCTGGTGGTGTTGGTGATTACCTCTACCAAAGTCTTGAAATTTTGATCCGAACTCCCATTTGGTGCAACAGCCTTGTGAGCAAGATCTTTCAATGCTTCAATCCTCTCATACCGATGCCCGAAAACTTGTTCTAACGCGCGACAAGTCGCGTGTTTTGTAAAGTTCCCGCCCGCGATTCTCACCCCGACGTCCCAAACTCGCTCAACCATCAAAGAGTTTATATGTTGCTCCCTGATAAACGGCCTACATATCGTCGGGACACCGGCTCCTACACTCTCCAACACCGAGTTCCATCCCCCGTGTGTTACGAACACCCCTATGGCTACATGATTCAATACTTGATCTTGTGGTGCCCAGGGGACAACTTTTCCAGTGCCCTTAGCATGTATGCCCTCCAAGAATCCTTTAGGGAAATACTTGTTGGAATCTTTGTTTATCGACCAAAGAAAAGGCGTTTTGGTCTCTTCGAGTGCTTCAGCCAGCGCGACCATCTCGTGAGGTGGAGGCGTGTATACCGTCCCAAAGCATACGTAGGCGACCGCCCTTGTCTTTTGGTTATCTAACCATGGAATGCAAGAATGTTCATCATATTTTAGTGGTTTTTCCTCTTTAGATATGAGGTTAAAGGGACCAATGTTGAGGTAGTTGTTCAACTTTGAAGAAAGGTCTCTAGTTAGATCGGGGGGGTCTAGTTCTTCGAAAGAATTTATGGGAACCGCGGTCCCTCTGGCTAGAGTTTTTCCCATTTTGTGTAGCATGATCGAGAACGGTGATTCGGGGTTACCCAACATGACTTCACTTGGTAAGTTACCTAGTCGAACCGACTTGAGCCCAGGGATCAAGTCGAGAATTTTCTCATCTGGTCCCGTAGAACCTGTTGGGTCAACTTAATTATTGACCCGGATAAAGCCACGTGATTATGGAACTTGCTTGGAAGTAATAGATAACTATGTTTATCTATTCTAGTTAGTTTATGTTTATCTTTTATTTGAATTTTAAGTACCTGAGTCGGCAACTTGCATTGCAAGTTTTATGGTCTTTAAATAGGGTAGAAAGCTTTTAGTTTATGTATGAGTTTTTCTTTCAAATTATTAATAAGAAAAGTGCGTCGTGCGGGATTGTTCTCTACACAAAATTTCTGGTGTTCGTGTTCTTTGATCCAATTGAAACCTTCAGTTGGTATCAGAGCGTAGCAGGAGATCGAAGAGAAGTTCGAGCTGCGATTCGCTAACACCGTTCGCAGAAACCTGGGAGTTTTTGATCGATCAAGAAGGATTCGGTCACCTAAACAGATCGCGTAGGGTTTGTTTATTTGAAGGTAACATGGCTGAAGAACGAACGGCTAACAACGCGTTGGCTAACACTCAACGTGATTTGCACAGTGTCTCAATCCAATGCCCCAAGTTAACCAAGACCAATTACCCGGTTTGGTCTGTCATGATGAAGACGGTTCTTGCTGCCAACGGTCTTCAAGGCACCATAGATCCGGTGACTGGCGCAACGGTAGAAGAGAAAAAGAAGTTCACGGCTCTCGCAATGCTCTATCAGTCTATACCCGAAGAGATGGTAATGCAGGTGTCAAAGTATAGTGACCCAAAGGATGTTTGGGAAGCTCTACGTGTGAGGTTTCTTGGGGCTGATCGGGTTCAAAAGGCCCGAATTCGAATGCTTCGGTCTGAACTTGATGCACTCAAGATGAAAGAATCTGAAAGCATTGATGATTTTGCTGAGAAAATAGCCACCGTTCAATCAAAATCAAAAACGTTGGGTGCTGAATTAGAAGACGAAGTCGTGATAAACAAGTTCCTTGCTGCCGTGCCAGACAAATACTTACCAATTGTCTCGACAATCGAGCAGTTTGGCGAAGTAGAATCGATGACAATCGAAGAACTAGTTGGGCGATTGAAAACGTACGAAGAAAGGAACAAGTTTAAGCACGAGAGCGAGGACACACAAAGTAAATTGCTGTTTTCTCAAAGTGAGAACTTAAGAAAACAAAAAAATTGGAAAGGCCAAGGACGTGATAAACGTGGTCAAGGGAAAAATAAAAACAACAATCAAAATTTTCGTGATCAAGAGGGTCAAGGCCGGGGAAGGGGTCGAGGCCGTGGTGCAGGTCGTGGTCGTGGGAGTCGAGAAGGACCAAACAATCGGGATCGAGACATGTCTAAAGTAACATGTTACCGATGTGACAAGACCGGCCATTATGCTCGAGATTGTTGGAGTCGAAAGAATGAAGAATCAAACATGGCAGAAGCTCAACCACAAGACCCTCAGTTTCTTATGGCAGCCACCATGGGAAAAGATGAAGATTACATCTTCCTCAATGAAGATAAAGTTCAACCAAAACAATTCAAAACGGAAGATGGTGTGTGGTACTTGGATAATGGGGCTAGCAACCACATGACAGGTATGAAATCTTACCTTTCTGAGCTTGATGAACGAGTCCACGGTAGAGTCCGTTTTGGTGACGGGTCCATGGTTGAGATAAAAGGAAAAGGTTCGATTGTGGTTGAATGTAAAAACGGTGAGCAAAAGGTAATACTAGACGTCTATTATATACCCGATCTATGTACTAATATACTTAGCATTGGGCAATTTGATGAAAGGGGATGCAAGGTAATGATCCATGATGGATCGTTGTGGCTATACGGGCGAGATAAGAACTTACTCTTAAAGGTACCGAGGTCACAAAACAGGTTATATAAGACCCGATTAACGATTGGATTACCTGTTTGTTTGGCAACACATCTAGAAGAACAAGAGTGGTTATGGCATACTCGGCTGGGCCACATCAACTTCGAGTTACTACATCATATGTCGAGCAAGGGAATGATACGGGGGGTGCCGATCGTGCTCGGCTGGGCCACATCAACTTCGAGTTACTACATCATATGTCGAGCAAGGGAATGATACGGGGGGTGCCGATCGTGAAAAAACTAAATCAAGTTTGTGATTCGTGTACAGCCGGGAAACAACACCGAGCTAGCTTTCCCACCGAAACTATGTACAAGGCCTCTGAACCATTAGAACTTGTACACTCTGATATATGTGGGCCGATTACACCGATGACTCTCGGTGGAAATCGATATTTTTTACTATTTATTGATGACTTTAGCAGGTACACGTGGGTTTATTTTATTAAATCCAAAGATGAAGCACTCTCTGTGTTCATAAAGTTCAAAAGGTTGGTGGAAAAACAAACCATGCATCAAATTAAGACGTTAAGAACCGATCGAGGCGGTGAATTCACCTCTAAAGAGTTCAACGATTTTTGTGCTAAAGAAGGAGTAAATCGCCATCTTACAGCTCCCTACTCCCCTCAACAAAACGGGGTAGCCGAGCGTAAGAATAGGACGATTTTAGGCACAACTCGAAGCTTACTAAAGGGTATGAACATGCCACAAAATCTATGGGGGGAAGCTGTTCGACACGCGGTCTATTTGCTGAACCGAGTAGCAACAAAAGCTCTTAAAAATCAAACACCTTATGAAGTTGTAAGAGGCAGAAAACCAAATCTCTCTCACGTAAAGGTCTTTGTTTGCTTATCTCACGTAAAGACCCCATCTCAAAAGCTAGTAAAACTTGATGATCGAAGTCGAAAAATGGTACATTTGGGAAGCGAGGAAGGCACGAAAGCTTACCGGTTTTATGACATCAAAGCCGGGAAAATCGTAGTAAGTAGAGATGTTATCTTTGAGGAATCAAAGGAAGGAGAATGGGATGATCATATAACTCGATCAGGTACCGGTCTAGATGTGTGGACAGATTTTGTCATCGAACTTGAATCAGGATTGAACACTGATATGGAAATACCATCAGAGACGAACCAAGCAACCAACACACCGGGTCAAGCAACAGAACCTGGGTCAAGTAATACTAGTGAATTACAAAACCCAGGCCCCCATATTGAAGCACCTACTTTTCAAGAAACATTAAGAAGATCAAGCAGACAACATGTGACCCCTAGAAAGTACAGTGACTTCATCTTAGATGAGAGAACTCAACAAAGCAACTTTACACAGTATCATGATGAATTAATGCTACAAGATGAAGACCCATTAACCATAATTGATGAGCCTGCCAACTATCAAGAAGCTATAGGAAACTTAGAGTGGGAACAAGCTATGAGAAAAGAAATAGAGGCAATTGAAAAAAACCACACGTGGTACTTGACTAACTTACCTCCCGGACAAAAAACCATTGGACTAAAATGGGTTTTTAAGCTAAAACGGGATGCAACAGGTAGGGTGATTAAACACAAAGCGCGTCTAGTAGCCAAAGGCTACATTCAAAAACACGGGGTTGATTACGATGAGGTATTCGCCCCGGTTGCAAGGATGGAAACAGTTCGACTTATCCTAGCAATAGCCGCTCAACTAGGATGGAAAGTTCAGCATTTGGATGTCAAATCAGCGTTCTTAAATGGGGATCTAAAAGAGGTAGTATATGTCGATCAACCAGACGGGTTCATAGAGAAAGGGAAAGAAAAGATGGTGTATCGGTTAAACAAAGCGCTCTACGGCTTGAAACAAGCTCCACGAGCTTGGAATCAAAAGTTAGATCAAACGTTGAAAGATCTCGGATTCACACGATGCCCACAAGAACAGGCGGTATACACTCGCAACAATGAAAATACAATACTTATTGTTGGTGTTTACGTGGACGACTTAATTGTTACCGGATCCGATGATCGTGACATTAAATTCTTCATTAATCAGATGGAGAAAATCTTTGACATGAGCAATCTTGGATTGCTTTCATACTATATAGGTATCGAAGTAAAACAAGATAATCAAGGAATCTCCTTAAAGCAAAGTGCCTATGCCAACAAAATTCTCGAAGTAGCCGGGATGACAGAATGCAATACATGTAAAATGCCTATGGAACCTAAGTTGTCTCTAACTAAAGAGGAAGAAGGTCCGGTTAAAGATGAAACGGGTTATCGAAGAATCATTGGTTGCTTACGATATTTGATTCACACAAGACCCGACTTGAATTATGCCGTCGGGTACGCAAGTCGTTATATGGCAGCTCCGAAAGAAGCACACTGGAAGGCAATGAAGCACATATTACGGTATATACAAGGAACCAAGGAATATGGGATTTATTATGCTAGAGGAGGCGAGCAAGGGCTATCCGGGTATAGCGATAGTAGTTATACGCCGGATCGTAGTGATGGAAAAAGTACAAGTGGAATGGTGTTTTACTATGGAAACAGCCCGGTTACTTGGTTGAGTCAAAAACAACAGACAGTTGCATTATCATCTTGTGAAGCAGAGTTTATGGCCGCAACCGCGACTGCATGTCAAGCTATATGGTTGCAAAACGTATTGAAGGAGATAACTGGGTGGAATAAGAAGATAGTGAAGCTTAAAGTTGATAATCGATCAGCTTTGGAGTTAATGAAAAATCCTGTGTTTCATGGTCGGAGTAAGCATATCGAGACGAGATATCATTTTATAAGAGAATGTGTCGAGAATGAGAAGATCGTGGTGGAACATGTAAGCGGGGAGGAGCAAAAGGCAGACATATTGACCAAGGCCCTACCAAAGTTGAAGTTCCTAGAGATGAGAGATCTTCTAGGAGTAAAAGATTTGACGGATACGGGTCAAAATTAGGGGGGTGATTGTTGGGTCAACTTAATTATTGACCCGGATAAAGCCACGTGATTATGGAACTTGCTTGGAAGTAATAGATAACTATGTTTATCTATTCTAGTTAGTTTATGTTTATCTTTTATTTGAATTTTAAGTACCTGAGTCGGCAACTTGCATTGCAAGTTTTATGGTCTTTAAATAGGGTAGAAAGCTTTTAGTTTATGTATGAGTTTTTCTTTCAAATTATTAATAAGAAAAGTGCGTCGTGCGGGATTGTTCTCTACACAAAATTTCTGGTGTTCGTGTTCTTTGATCCAATTGAAACCTTCAGAACCTGTCAACACATATATGCGTAGAACAACTTAACTTATGTTAATAAAAAGAACACGACATATATGTTACAACATTTAAAATAAACAATAATCAGTGTAATTATTAAAGATAAAAGAGCAAAGCAGACTTTCACTTTTAGACGTATCTATGAGTTGAGTAGTTTTTTGTCTAATGAGATCAGTATACAAATGTGCAGACAGAGAACAAGCGCCTGCGGTCCAAAACGCCACCCAAGGGATGTTCATCTCCGCCGCGAGATCACCGCAGAACCAAAAGAAAGCATCCGCCACCAGACAGCTAATCCTCACTCCGGTGTCCATCTCCGCCACTCGAACACCCTTCCTCAGCTCGTCCTCCGCCACCGCCAGAAACAAGTTAACATCCTCCTGAGGCTTTCCCTCAAACACATAACCCTCTGGTATGCCGTCCGATACGTCATACCGCAGTATGTTGTTGCAACTGACCTCAGAAAACAAAACATTGTTAGACTTTTCTATGTTGAAGAATGAGAACATCACCGTGGGGGCAGCGGCCGCTAGTCGGCGGGTGAGGGTTAGAAGGAGATGAGGGTGTGAGGCGTAAGGGAATGTGTACACTGCAACATGTTTCTCCCTTACGCCGCTACGGTTGCCGCTGATCTCCATTAGTTGGTGATGGTGGTATGAAAGCTGTTAGAACTCTTCAAATGGTTGATTATGGGTACGTGAGTTTTAAAGGTGAATATGGGACTTGAAGAATGGGTTGGCTCATGCGTTGAATGGATGGTGATCTAACCATCAAACTTTTTCTCTGTGCGAATAAAATATTATTTTGAAAACCAGATGGATTTTATGGTTTACTGGTTCAATCGATCAGTCGACTCTCATAAACAGGTGACAGATAAAAAAGATCTAAATATTTAAGAACTTTTAACGATTTTGACTAGTTTCCATGAATTTTTGATTATTTATTTGGAACCAACTTATGGGCCCGGTAGGTGATGAGTGACAATGAGAGTTAATAGTTTACAAACTACATATTAATGAACAGCACCCGCGATGGGGTCTCAATAGAAGGCCAAGGAAGCCATCTAGGCGGACGACGAGAGGCCATGGAGAAGCATTGCGTGGGTCTGTCTATGCACGTTTGTGGTGAGGGTTTTTGTGAGGACGGAGACCGACACATTGTTATGAGTCGTAAGTTTTTAACTTTGAGTTGTATATAAACTAGAAATAATGTGGCACGTTTGTTAATTTCGATACATGCATTGCGACGGTAACATTAACATGATTAAGTATATATGATTAGATATCTGTGGCGCTCAATTAAAAAATAATTATGTTGTACCGACATACCGCGGATAAAAAGAAGAATATTGTAACAATATATTTAGATTGTTTTAAATCCTTAATGTTTAATTAGTTTAACGCGTAACACGTTATGTAAAAATGTAGTATAGGTCACATATGATAAGAGTAATCACAAGAGTAAAATTCAACCAGCACTCTTCACTATAACGAAAATGTTTAGTACAAAAAATGTGATATTCGCGAGTAAGTTTCGCATATTTATATTGAAGCGTAAATAAGAAGGTCAATGTGTAACGGTACGTTCGAAATCACTAAATACATAAAAGCTATTTAGAAAATAACAGAAATAATATAATTGTTTTAAACTATCGGAGAACTTAAAAAAATATTTAGTGAATTAATTAGAAATTTTAGTTAAAGAAAAAGAAAAGGGGAAAACGGAAGAAGAAAATATTTAAAAGAAATAGAGAATTTGGTGGTTGCTGATTTGTATATCTTAAAGTATGTGTTGAAAATTAAGACCAAAGGCCAATCGAACGGGGACACGTTGCAGTCTTTGAAGATAGGCGTAGTTTTGCACTTATGGATAACATTAAGGCAACTATAATAAATTCCACCGACATTCTAAATTGAGTAATAGTATAATGTTTCGATAACATTTTGTTAGCCATATTTGTAGCTAAAAAGTGTAATCAACCACAAAAGGGGAAGTAAAACCCCCCAAACAGTAAATACTAAACACAGTCGGTTAACGATAACCACGTAATGCTACTTTAATCCGCATTCTAGGCATTTATGGATGTGAGTAAGATTGTATACGCCCGCGCTTAACAGGAACCGCGTCTTGTTGTTGATTTGACATATACATTACGTGATAGAAGAACAAGAAGACTAAGGGCATGTTTGGTTCGTGGAATTCTATATATCAAATATTTATATTTTACCACAGGTAAAATTGATGAACAATCTTATTGATGTCTTTTTACCCTATAGTGACGAAACAATAATGACGAACCTTTTTCGACGGCTTGTCATTGCTATAAGTTATCCTGAAAACCTATTGGGTGCATAGTGGCAATATTTGTCTTTAGGAAAGGGTCAAATTTTTGTAGTACACTAAGTAATATTATAATGCTCATACATATATATATATACACACAAATGAACTTTGAACATGACGCCCTAAAACACAAAACAAATTTGCGTGTTCTTAGCTAGAGTTGATATATTTCACATGAATAAGTATAAAGGTTGTGTTTTATTCAATTATACAATCCAACTATCCGTCTACCCGAATACTATAACCCACCAACCCGACCGACAATTTAATTCATGTTGTTGTTGAAGAATGAAAATATTTAAAACATGACAATACATATATTGAATATCACTTCCCAACCACACTAAAGCATTATTGGTGAAATTAGTTTAGTGGGACAAAAAGTTAGATACATTTAGCAAAGTTTAATTTTTTGTTTTCATGTGAAACAACGAGCTCAATCAGATGTTCAATTTTTGGCATTACCATCCTCTTGCAGCACCAACATGCTAACAATCTCATATGTGCTCAAATTCACTTAGATGCATAGAAATTTATCACCATGGCTTCTTAAAACTACAAAATCAAACAATCATAATTCTAGATTATATATATACATATATAGGGGAGGGTTCCTGAGAAAACCAATAGTTCTGTGAAAACCAAAGAAAACCACGTAAACCAATAACATAATTCATAACTTTTTTGTTAATTTAATTGTAAAAATATTATTTAAATATTTGATACATATATGTTGAGCATACATACGAGAATTAATAGTCTTACGTATACGTAACACTATATCGAATGAAGAATGGTTACGTCTACGTAACCTATGTGTGACGTATATATAAAATCATGTTACGATTTTCATTTGATTCATAACTTTATTTATATATACTCACACATATATATAATGGGTAGTGATAAAAAATTTATATATTATGTGACCGTTTTCATTGGTTTTCTCTAGTTTTCTCATAACTTTATGGTTTTCTTAAGATCCCTCCTATATATATATATATATATATATATATATATATATATATATATATATATATATATATAATTAACTCATAATTATAGGTAATCAATATTTAGCATGTCAGTGTTAAGCATACTTCTTTAGTAAGTCACTAGTTACACTTGCGATCCATCAAAAAAAGGTGTTAGTTTATGAAATATAATTTGACGGCATAAGCGTACCGATAGCAAATATCACCTCATTCGCGGTTCGATCGGGCTGAAATCTACACCCATTGAGTAAAAAGTGGGTGTTTGGGATTGTTTAGAGTTTAGGGTTTAGGATTGAGTAAAAAGTAAGTTTTTTAACTTTTCAAAATCTACTTATTAACTTTTTCTTCTATATTTTCCAAGCATACTTATTAACTTATTAATTCTTCAAAAATTAATAAATAAAAAGTTGGTTAAAAAGTAGGTTTCCCAAACACCTCCAATGTTGACGTTTCTATAAACGAATGGATTCCAAGACAAACATGTTCAATTTTAGTTTCAGAACCATCAATTCCAACTAGAGGAGAACAAACCGGGTTTTATTGCCAAACCGGGTTTTATTGTCAAACCAGTTCGGTTTGAGAACCGGACAGGTTTTTTTGTGTTGGGGGACAAACCGAATTGGCCCAAAGCTGTTCGATTTATAAACAAGTTTGGGACGTATATCACTCAAACCGATTCGGACCGGTTCCTAAACCGGTTCGGACACAAACCGGTTCGTTTTTTTTAATTAGAATCTCTATAGGTTTAATTGTGCTAAATTACTTAAACTTGTAAACATGTAAATGAAATACATAAAAAACATGCAAAGATTACAAAACAACTAAAATTAGAATTTCACATTTTGTAATTTTATTAAATACTTAAACTTTTAAACATGTAAATGAAATATATAAAAAAGCATACAAATTTTAATTATATTAAATACTTAAAACTTTTAAACGTAAAATACATAAAAAAGATTATAAAACAACTAAGATTCTATTCTTTTATTTTAAACAAATAAAAGCAAACGTAATCCTCCATTTGAATGTAATTATCATATGCCGCTCGAGATGTTTTTATTCTTCGCCCCCTGAACCCGAACTATTTTGAAGGTAATAATCATATGCCGATTTATCATCGGTCATTCCGAGTGTCAATCCACCGTATACTTCATCTTCATATAGTTCGGCTTCATATTTCAATTCTAATTCAAGTGAGAATTTGCCTTGTATTTTTCAACTGGATCCAAATAATTTTTTAAGCAAATAGACATTTCAACCGTTTTGGTAGTGAGTCGGGTTATTTGTGTTGATATAATCCTGCCACTAATAGAAAAAGCAGATTCCGAAACTACCGTTGAAGCTTGGGCGGTTAGTAAATCTCGGGCCATGGTGGATAGAATGGGAAATGGACCTTTCTTACCTTTACACCAAGCCAACAAGTCAAAAATTTTAAAATCTTGTAGAGTGATGATGGATAAAAAAGTTCGTTCCACCATACCTCTCGAGTTCACTACTCGGAGTGTTATTACGTTAACGTTTATTAAATTCATCACTTAAAGTATTATACAAAACAATTATTGGATCACTTGAACTTTTGGCATGTGCCGCATGCCTCATAGACTCATGTATGTTTGATGTTTCATCATATTTTGCTAAATAAACATCAAACATAAATTAGCTTTTAACTTTGACCATAAAATGAGTTTTCTTCTTCAAAATCCAAATTAAGAGTAATTTTATCAAGTAAAGTTTCAACCCCCGACGTATTTAAGCAAAGGTTTAAGGCAACGGGACAAGTAATAATCGGAGGCATTTCTTTAAAATACTTTTTAAGTTTTTTTTCATTGTTAGTATTATATCCGAATAAGGTCTACCCCTAAATAACAACTAATTTAATTCTAAATTCATTAAGTAAATTTGGTGAAATACTAATAGACTCGTTTGATAATAAACTGCAGAAAAACAAGTAGTTGCGATTTTAAAAACATGAAACATTTTGCCTATTTATTCAATAATAGCCCAACCCGATGGATGGTAAGTCAAAGCTTTTCTAGGACTCACCAAAATATTATAAAAGGCTATTAAACTTTATTTTTGCTCAATAGTCTTTTCAAACATATTATAAGTCGAATTTCATTTTGTAAGTACGTCCCAAATCGAACCTAAACATTTTGAATTTGCGTTTTTACATAACTTGCGATACTTACTATATCTTTGGTTACTACTAAAAATGTCACGTAACATTCTTTTAAAAGCATCTTTTGTTGTTTCAATGGTTTTTCAACCGTCTTGAACGATGTGCGCAAGACATATACTATGAAAAAACACACCGTCACAAATTGGTTTATATTTTAATTTTAAATGTTCTATCGCAAGCATATTATTTGACGAATTATTAAAAGATATTGACAAGATTCTGTTTTCTAATTTATATGTTTTAATAACTTTATCAATAAGATAAATAATATATTAACCGGTGTGAGGATAATCAAACAATTTAAACGCAATCGTACTTTTTATCATTTGCCATGAATCGGGTTTAACCCAATGGGCGGTGACACAAATGTACGAGTCCGGTGAACCGTGAGGAGTCGACTAAACGTTACTGGTTTAGTTAACACCAGTTTGTAAATTTTCAAAATAAAATATTAATTCATTTTAAACTCTTTTTCTTATTTTTAAACAATCTCTTCTAAGTGTAGAACGACTTACATATGTGTATCGCGATTGGAGAGTTCGTTGAATTAGCCGAGTCAAACGTTCATTGTCAAAGTGCTTGAATGTAGACTTGGGCAAAAAAACCGGGTACGGACCCGACCCGGCGAACCCGACCTGGACCCGGGTCCGGGTACAACCCGGTATAGGGTGTACCCGGTTTGGAACCAAAAATACCCGGTTGATAGGAACCAGTTATTATTTTTTATAATTTTCTAGAACCCGAACCGTACCCGACCCGACCCGATCGTACCCGGGTTCAACCCGGTTTCTACCGTTTTTTGGGCTTTTTTAAAGAACTAGCCGTTTTTAACGGCTATATAGCCGTTGGGACTTCTTTTTGACTGTTTTTTTGTATTTTTTGCCCCCTAAGGTAGTATAAATAGCTGTGGGTTAATATGATTGAGTACCCAACTCTCAAACGCAAAAACATACTCAAAAAACGCAAAAAATACTCTAGTTTACTATCGTTTTACATTTTCACTCTCTCGTTTTACACTTTTCACCGTCTTGAATCTTGTTATGGCTCAATCACAATCTTCCGTTGGTCAAAGTTCGTCCAACGCTCCAACCGTCGTTCGTGTTCTTCCACACAATCGTAACATGGATGTTTGGTGCAATTGGGATATGGTTGAGTTGAGTGACGGGTCTGTAAAGGCTCGTTGCAAGTTTTGTGGAGATTTGCTTGCTAAAGATTCTAACACGACTTTAAGCAAACACATTAGCAAGAAGTTTTGTAAGTCGTTGAAAAGTAATCCGGATTCGCAACAAACACAATTAGGTGGAGACGGTGGAATCTTTAATTACGACGTTAATAGGGTTCGAGATCGAATGGCGAAGTTCGTGATTCAAGAAGCTTTGCCTTTTAGTCACTTCGACAATCCTAGTTTGACGAACTTAATTCGAGAGACGCTTCAACCTCGTTACAACCATGTAAGTCGTACTACCCTTAGACGTTATTGTTTAAAATTATGGAAGCAAGCAAAAAATGATTTAATTGTATTATTTGAAAATTTAAATACCGGTGTAAACTTAACTAGTGACGTTTGGTCGGCTCCACACGGTTTACCCGAATCGTACCTTTGCGTCACCGCTCGTTGGGTAGATCCCAAATCATGGCAATTGATGAAACGTACGATTGCGTTTGATCTTTTTTCGTATCCACACCGAAGAATTTTTGTTTTACTTTTTGGATAATGTAATAACTACTTTTAATTTACAAAATAAAATTTTTTCAACGGCATTTGATAACGCTTCCAACAACACAACCGCGGTTGAAAATTTAAAATTAAAATATCTTCCGATTGCAAACGGTGATTTTTTCCATACTCGTGTTGCACATATTATTAATTTAGTAGTGCAAGACGGTCTATCCGTGCAATTTGTTGATAACTTTATTAAAGCTTTTCGATTTATGTTACATGACGTTTATAAAAAAAGTAGAAGAAGATATCAAGATTATAAAAAACTTTGTAAGGATACGGACTCTATATTTTTAGGTCCTAATTGGGATGTACCTTTTCGTTGGAATTCGACTTGTCACATGTTTAATTATGCTTTAAAACAAAAGTGAACTTTGAAAGCTTTTCATAATAGTCTTTCGGATAATGGTGAAGCCGACCCATTTCCGGATGCGGGTTGGAAGAATGTTCAAAGTCTATCCGATTTTCTTGAGGTGTTTAAAAACTCAACAACAAAATTATCGGGAGTTTATTATCCCACTAGTTATTTGGTGGTTCAAGAATTATATTTCATGGCTTTGAATTTTAAAAATTTTCAATATAAAAATGATATGTTTACACAAATGATAGAACCAATGAAAGAAAAGTTTAAAAAATATTTTGAGGAGTTACCACCCGTTTTTACTTGTGCCGCCGCTTTAAATCCGTTTTTAAATGTTGCTGGGGTTGAATGTTTGATAGACGAGATAAATGACAATTTAGATATGAATGACGAAAACCCCAATTTTTCAAGGGATGTCAAAAAAAGTTTTAATGCAAGCTTGAAAACAATATATAATTTTTATTTAAATAGATATGGGCCTAACGTAAATATAACCACACCAAGAGAATCAACTTCAAATGCTAGTACCTCGATGAAAGACCCGGTTATAACCATGTTGAATGTTGTTCGGGATGTGATGGCTAAACGACAAAGGGGTAACACCCCAACAAGCGAGCTTGGTAGATATAGTGCTACGGATTTTATTTCAACTATGACTACCGAAGATTATCGTGCATTCGATATTTTGGCTTGGTGGAAAGGAAAGGAATCTCAATTTCCGATTCTTTCCGCTATGGCCCGCGATTTACTAAGCGTCCAAGCTTCTATGGTAGCTTCGGAATCTGCGTTTTCTCTTAGTGGCAAGGTAATCTCATTACGGAGAACAAGACTAACTCCAGAAGAGGTTGAGATGTGCATTTGTTTAAAGGATCACTTAGACGCGATGGATCGTATACAAGACCAAACAAGCCTCGAAGATGAAATTGCACTCGAAGCTAAAGTACACGATGAAGAGGTAAAAGAAGGAGTATCTTCTGGCATATCGGACGAAGAATTAACATTTGATCAAGCGTCTCGTAGTAAATAAACATTAGACGATAACTTAAATAAAAGTTTTATGTTATTTTTTACTGATTGATTTATGTATTTTTAAGTTGTTTTAATAAATAAATGAAAAATTAATGTTTATTTAATATTATTAATAATAACAACAACAACAAAAACAAAAACAACAATAATATTATTAATAATAATAACAATAATAACACTTATAATAGTATTAATAATATTAATAACAACAACAATAATAATATCGACGACGACGACGACGATAATTATATTAATAATAATAATGATTTATATTAGTAAAAACCAAAAAAAAAATAAAAAAAAGAAAAAAACCCGATTATACCCAGGTTCCGTACCCGACCCGACCTTAACCGGGTATGTCGGGTAGGGTAATGCCTTAGTTGAACCCGACCCGGGTTCGAACCCGGTTCCACCAAAAACCGGGTACGAAAAAACCCGGTTGGGCCCAACCCGGTTTCAACCCGGTTTCGGGTATTGGGCCGGACCCGGTTTGCCCACCTCTACTTGAATGGTAAGCTTTCTTGGATTACAAAATGCATCATTTGCTCTCGAAACACATCAACAGTGTAAGCCCATAAATTACCTTTGTTTGTCATCGAAGTTTGAACTCGAGACGGTTCCCCTTTTAATGCTTTGCAATATTTGAATTGAATGTGATTTTTTAAAGAAGAATTCGCATCGTTTGAAAAAAATTTGAAACACAATTTGCAACGAGTCTTATTCGGACCCGTTGACATCTCACACAAATTATAATTGCACCAAATCTCCATGTTTCTATTAGTAGGGATAACCCGAACAACCACATTTTGATTATATGCATCACAACCAACTGAATATTGAGCATTAGAAGAAACTGTTTTTGAGAGTTTTTGTTGTTGTGAAGAGAAAGTGAGTGTTTTTAAGTTTTTAGAGTGTAGAGTGAGTTTTTGATTGTTGTGACTTAACCAAAACACTCACAACTTATTTATAGTAGTGTAGTGGGGGTTAAATTGGTGAAAAAATGTCAAAAAAAACAGCTTTATGGAGGCTCCAACAACTAGATAACGGATATATTTTTGAAATTGAGAAAAACAGGGTTTGGAACCAGTTTGGGTAATACCGGTTTATAAACCAGTTTGGAGGCCGAGATACCCAAACCGATGTCAGTTCGACAGGCCGGTTTGAGCCCGAACCGGTTAGGACCAAACCGGTTTAGGGGACTCAAAAAAACCGGTTTGAAAATCCGAACCGGTTTTTTAACCATCCCTAATTCCAACAACCAAGAACACTACACTTACACTGCAATATGGATGACGTGAGCCTATGTAAAACCATTTTGAATGCTTTTATTTTCATGTCCACCCTTTGGAACAGAAACGAACAACCATTACCATAATGGTTTGGTTAATGTTAGGTTGCCACTTATGGTTGGATGCCATTTATGGGTAGGTTTTGGTTGATATTTTTAGACATTATTACCGACAGATCACTAATCTGCAAATGCACTCACACTAATAAACGACCAGAAAGCCTGGATAAGAATCTTATTAGAAATTCTATCTCTAGTGTATTATATGGCAATAGGCTTCTATCAAAACTAATAAAGCCAAAGCAGAAATTATTGTATTTACCTTTTATCGGATTTCATCAAGTAACTAGTCGTCGACGATATTTATTTGTTTAGTAATGGGAGGATTGTTAGGTTGTAAACTTAATCTTACAAAGAAATTAAGAAAGCAAGTGTCTAGATATAATTTATGAATTACACTTTGCACATTTTTAATTTAATTTTAGAGTACATGAAATTTGGTTCAAACAAATATATCCTTTACAATAGCTCTTTGAAGACTTTCTTAATAAAACCCCGATAAGTATTTTAAACAATTATTCATAAATACCAAAAATGCAAGACATTTGAGAAGTTATAAGGTTGGGTAAACAAGTATGAGTCCGGGTATGAGATTACTTTTTATTTTTTCCACGAGTATGAGACGGGTATAGGATTACATGATATACTGTTTACCCGACCTGATTACCCGATAATACGTACCCATTTACCCAATTATATGCCAGAAGATAATTTTGTTTTATTTATTTTGATTATATTATATATTATATTATATTATATTTTTAGTTATATTAGTTATATTATATTATCTTCAGATTAATTAAAGATTTCAAATTTTTTTTCACTTATTATTCTTTCTTATCTCTTGACTCCTACTCTAAGAATCCATAGCTACCATTACCTTAGAAAGCATGATATTCTTAGACATGGTTGTAGTAATTTAGCCTATTTTATATATTTTAGTCTTTAATGTTGGTTATATTTTGTTTGTTATTGATATAATGTTGTAATTTTAACAAATTGCCGATGTCATACCCAACGGGTATACCCAACTAGTATACCCAAATGTTATTTTCTCTAACACTAATGGGTATAATTGATACTCGCGGGTATGCCTGTGAGTAAATATTCAATACATTTCAATGTGTTTTAGGCCAGATATATGACATAATTTTCTAATGGGGTATGAGATTGGGATTACTCATACACGTCTCATTATCATATCCTTATACTTCTTTTTCTTGTTTGAATGACCAAAATCATAAGTTTTGTTGCACCTTTATTTGTGTTCATAGGTTCTAAAGGACCCAACCAAGAAATTGACGACTTGATCCCTGGACTCGAAACAATTCGACTAGGTGACTTACCGAGTGGAGTCGTCTTGGGAGACCTCGAATCACCGTTCGCAACCATGCTACATAAAATGTGAAAAAACCTAGCCAAAGCAACTGCGGTTCCCATAAATTCATTCCAAGAACTAGACCATGATCTAACCGAAAACCTCTCTTCAAAGTTGAACAACTTTTTTAAATCGAGATGTAACTTTTTATTCTAGTTTTGTTTTTTACAGTTTAATATGAAAAGATTTAATTTTTCTCTCTTTTACAAATTATGACACCACGTTTGTATAAACGCTTCAAAATATACAACTTTGATTTATGACTATCACTATCACTACGAGAAAAATTGCTAGCACTACCTTAATTGGTTTCGATGGTGTTAATCATGCATGCTTTTCACTTAAATTTTGTTTAGAAGAGATTAGCGTTTAACATGCTAAAACATACGAGTCTCAATATACATGCATTTATTTAACAACTTTCTGAGATAAATAAAAATGATGATACGGTTCATTTTAGGGATCATATTTTTAAAATAGTCACTTTGATACTAATAAAAATGATGATACGGTTCACTTAAAATAGTCACTTTGATACTAATGTGGCTCTTTTACTCAAATGGGGTTGGAGATTCAAAAAAGATGACAATCGTGTGTGGAAGAAAATGGTGTTGGGATGTCATAGAGGTCAAAGAAACTGGTCAATGATGTCTGTAACAACCTCGGCCTGTGGTTGCTGGAAGACTATTGTGCATGTGGGGAACCAGTGCATTATAAACAGCAAAAGTTATAACAGTTTTTTGCTCGGTATAGTTGGGGATGACAAGTCGATTAGATTTTGGTGTGATCCGTGGCTCATGGATCTTCCCTTACGAGATATTCATCCTAATCTTTTTAGATTGCAATGTGCTAAATGGAGTTGTGTTGTTGATAGAATCTCTTTTCAGGATGGCATGAATGTTTTAAAGTGGAATTGGCGACGTCAGTCGAGGACTCAAGAGGAAGTCACGGATCGAGCTGTTTGATCTTCTTGCGGCCTTATATGATTTTCAATGGTCCAATGGCCGGTGCAGATAAGTGGAAATGGAAAGGGGATAGTACAGGTATATTCACAGTCGCAGCGGCGAAGTAGCTTATTTTTTCTAGTCGGGTATTTGATCCGGCGTATAACATCCAGTGGGAGAGGCATGGGTATTACAAATGATGTATGTCCGTTATGTGAGTCGTAGAAAGAGACGGCGCTTCATATTTTCACGGCTTGCCTTTTTTCTTCTGAGGTGTGGGTTAGGATTGCGGGGTGATGTCGATTGGAACCTATATTTGCTTTTGATGTTAGAGATCTGTTGGAGCTTGCAAGTGGCCGGAAGATGCAGAAGCATTATAAACGGGTGCTCTTGTGTGTCGTCATGACTACTCTTTGGTTCATTTGGAACGAACAGAATGAGAGGGTATTTCAGAGAGAAGAAGCTAAAGCGATTGACGTGGTGGCCAAGATTAAATTGTGTGTATTTTTGGATACGAAATAGGTCTAGATTTAAAGATATTGTTTGGAAGGATTGGTGTAATTGTCCTTTCGAATTGAAGTAATTATGTTTTTGTCGTTGCGGTCCTCGCTTTGTGGACTCGCAAGAGGTCCTTTTTTGTGAATGAAGTTAACCTTTCAAAAAAAAAAATAATAATAAAGAAGACAACTAAAAAATGTTTTATAAAGTAGTCAATGAAAATAAGAGTGAGAAAACAAAAAGATTTTTAAACTACATCATTTTGGTAATTATTTTTCAAACTATACTATTTTGGTAAATAAGTTTTTCTTCTACACTATTTTGGTTAAAAACTCTAAGATTTTGATTTTAAATTTTTAACCTTTGATGATTTTGTTTGAAAAGAATGTTTTGACATTACATAGAATCTCTGAAGATACTAGTGGAAATGCCCGCGCGTTGCGGCGGTACGACTGTTGTGTGATTTTTTGGGAATTCGATTTTAGTTAGTATCGGCTCAGTGCGTTATGATGTAAATTAAAAAATCAAAATATAATTATTGAAAAAATTGAATGAAATAAAACAATTACGTATATTACAAAAGTTTTTAAGACAAGTATATTATCCCAACAAGATTAGTAAAAGCATGGGTAGTATTTGTGGTCTGAAAATCACTTGTTACCTAAATTTTAGGAGGGTTTCGTTTTATGAATGCAAGTTAGAGTTTTATGATCCTCGGAGGCAGCTTTCGGTGGTGATTTGCATAGACCGGAGAAAGTTAATAAAGAAATTATCACAACAAAATACCATCTTGATTGTTATTGAGCTTTTAACAACCAGCAACGTAAAGGGGAAGAGGGATTAATGCTCAATCGCAGTGAATGAAAGGAATTGGAAGTAAATAACAGTTTTGTTTGGCCACGTGTATATGTTTTAGCATTTGTATTATAAGCATCATATATTATACTTTATTATAAGGGTATAAATGAAATAAAATGGTTAATTTTTTGAAATTTAAGCATGACTTTTCATATGAGTGTCTTAATTCATATGTAAAATTATCATTCAATCCTTCTTTCACTTTTATTATAAAAGATATAGATAAATATTAAAATTATTAAACTCACAGTATGTCCTTAGAAAAATATTAGTATTATAGTTATTATAAACATGAAGATATATATATAAATATATATAAGTTATATACTTCAATATTTAAATAAAATAATACTTAATTTAAATAATATTTAGTTATAAAAATATAAATTTAAATATCAATTTATAGTATCATAAATAAAATAAAATTTAATGAAGTGAATTAAATAATATCATATTATTAAATAATGTATGAATAATGTTTATTAAATACATAAAAGAGATAAGGGATGTCAAGGTATATAAAATTTAATTGATAAATTTACCATATTGCCCGTAAAATCTTAAAATCTTAATCAATTTTCTATTCTACACCTTTTAAATGTCTTGCAATCCTTTGTACATGTTGATTCAAAACTTGTATGCTTGGCAAAATTACATCTCTATCCAGATAGATTTATTATAAAGTAGTGTATATATATAAGTATTTAAATAAAATAATAGTTAATTTAAATAGTATTTAGTTAAAAAATATGATTAGTAATTATAAATTTAAATAACAATTTATATTATTATAAATAAAATAAAACTTTATTTTTAAAAGTATGATTAATAATTATAAATTTAAATGTCAATTTATATTATTATAAATAAAATAAAACTAAATGAAGTGAATTAAATAATATCACATTATTAAATAATCTATTAATAATGTGTATTAAATAATATAATAACTAGAAGAAGTTAATTAAATGGGGGCAAAAGTGGAATTATGCATAAAGTACTTGTACTCTATGCTTAAAATGTTGTATAAGTGTCTTACACTTTAAATAAAATTACCATCTCATCCTTCTAATATGTATTATATAGTAGTATAGATATAAACTACAAATAAGGTAACTTCGTTATCTTGATATATAAAATCAAAATGAGTTACCGAATAAGTATCAAGTAAGAGTATATATTTAGTAAATTCTACTTGTGTAGTAAGGATCATAAATAATTAATGCTCACTGAAAAGCTAAGTAGTTCCTACTTATGATTTACTACTCATGACCTCTTATCGCGAAGCTCGCGAGAATGCTAATAGTCGGCTTGTCGCCGTTCGCCCGTTCCACCCAATTTAGTTGGCTTAGTCGCCATTCAACCCAATTATGAGAAGAGATGAGTTAAGAATTAGAAATAACGCATACAAAATCGTGGCACTACATAAGGGAACCAGAAGAGAAGAGAATGATGTAATTATATTAGTGGTCTGTAAGTTGCCCACATATGAGCATAGCACACGCAAAAACAGCGTGTGCCTTGATGTATATAACACATGTAAAACAATATACACCCCCGCCATTTTTAAATATAAGAGTAATTATATAAGAGAAAAAAATTATTAAAATAAAGACGTTACAAAAAGAATGGATTGATAATAGATCAGGTTTATAAGTTTATGAGGTCACCACATGTAATCATTTATTAGTATAGATGTGTATGCGAAAAGTCTAAATAAGAATCTTTGTCCCCGTTAGAAGGCAACCTACGACCAAACACAGTTACATGGTCTACCAACTAACTAATAGAAAACAGTCTAGTGGTAAGGCGTCTGAAAGGTCTCTCAAGAGACCCGCGATGAAACCTTCTCTACTAAGCATCTTGAATGGACACCACGATTCAAAAAAAACATAGTCTACCAACTTCAATTGTTTCAAGGTTTTATCTGAAGGGGTTTTCCAAATTATTAATCAATGTTAACTAGTTATAAAATACCATATTTAGATCAAACCATAAGCATCGAATTAAAGGAAAGAGACTAGTTTTCACTCGTTTGTAAAATTGTCAAACTATCAATTCCGGCTTTTCTAAAAATTTTAACTCAATTTGTATAGTGCACCACACTATACATTGGATCTATTGTGTCAAGTCTTTGAATGGTTAGTTGTAACATGAAGATAACTCGTTAGAAGGGTCCTAAGGTTGTAGCATCTGAGCCCAATAAATGTCATATACAAGTACATATATATATATATACGACAGAGGTATATGTACGATCTAGATGAGGCCTAATAAGTTGAAACTAGCCAAGCTAAGGCGCAAACACTAAAGCCAATGTAACAATGCAATCGATGTTGATGCTAAATGTTCCAATGCGATTTTTGTTTCATGTCATTTCTTCTTTTCCTGGGTTCTCCACTTTCATTTATCATCCACATTTCATTACGAAGTTTTAGCACTTCTCTTAGTCACTTATCAAATTGTATTGTTGTGCTTGTGTTTTGGACTTTTGGGTATTTATACATATAGAAACTAAGTCTAATTGATAGTCTACCCACTAAAATTATGACTATGTTAGATTTACACAAACAAACATGCTCATCAACTTCCTACTTACATAGTAATTCTGTTAGATTTAAAGATGTAAAAATAAGTGCAAAAATATGTCATTGCGAATAGCGTATCACGTACTTTCATGAAAGCTTAGAAAGTGGTAGCCGATACAAGGTTGATCGATAGTTTGTTCTTGTATTGTACATGATATTCTAAACAATATATTACGCGGTAGTAACAAGATGGAGACTCAATTACTGTGCCAAAGCACTTGTGCTGTAAACAAGAAGTGCACCTCCTCCTAGAATTCCAGCAAGGGTAACTGCCCAAATCAACAAACCAGTCGTGCCTGCATTTTATAGCGTAACTAAGAGGTAGCCTGTGCTTAGAAGTTTCTACTAGGATATTTACGGTCTGGTTTCGATGGTTAAGAGGCCAAATAATCAATGAGTTAAATTGAGAGAGAACACCTTAGTTTCTATTAACATTTGGTGGGCATATGATTAACCAAACAAAAGAATAGATTACTCACCACCAACATAGACATCACCACTTGGAGACCATTCATCTTCATTGTAGATTGGACTGTTGATCATCAAATGTCATCAATCATATTCATCAGATGATCTCTTACAAATGTTATGAAAATTAAAAACAAAGGCAAACACTAGAAGTAGATTTATAAATGTATACCTGTATCCATCAACATTAGCACCATACTTGTCGACAAATTGGTAAACACCCTTTCCCTGAATCACAATTTGCAAGCATATTTAATCTTAAATTGATGGATTTCTCGACGAAATCATGAAAGATTGAAAGAGGAAAGACACAAAACCTTTGGCTTCCTTCCAGACGCGTCTACGCCATCCCTCAATGCCATTCCGCCGTTAACGCCTGTTAAACCAAAGAAAGAAAATCAACTAGGTTGTTCACATAGCTCGTAGCTTGAAGCTCTATCGAATAAAAAGTCACTCAAGATCATTTACTAGTCGCGCTAAACGTTCACTCCAAATAAACGTTAAAAGTTAAAATTCACTCGAAATATAATAGGCTAGTACAAAAACAAGCCAATTTAGCATGCTATGATTGTTCATAAACCAAGTCGAGCTCAGCTAGGCTTGTTTACAAACCAGTAACACTTAATTTTTCATGAGAGCCGAACCAGACATGAGCTAGCTAACACTGGCTCATGCAGACTGGTTCGGCTCATGAACATCAATCACTAGATAAAACTGATGAGAGAGGAGAAAAAGAGAATAATAACCATAGGGTTTGTCAGTTTTGATCTTCTTGCCACCACTGGCGTAAACCCTAAATGGAGTTTTGGAGGGGAGAGAAGGCAGACCCTTCACTGCAACAAATGAAGATGAAGGCTTCAAGTTCAATGAAGACATCACTGTGGCTGCCATTGATCTCTATATGCTGTTTACAGTTTTCTTGATTTTCTGCACCAAATTCAAGAAATGCTTTAATGGACATGATATGACGATGTCAACAACCATCATTCATCAACAGGTGAATTCATGTTGACACGTGTCGGTTAACCTATGGTCTAGTTATGGATATGGATGTCATAACATTATCTAAATACAAGTAGCAATGTGAGGTTTAGAAATGTTTGTAACGTTTTGATTGACATGGCGAAAATTCGTGGTAGAATATGGTTTTTTTTTTGTTATAAATCCCATCTAGCATACGTACATTTTTTGTTTGTAATATTACATTTGAAACAATTAATTAGTTCTGGGAGTGGCATATTTTAAGGATGTTATTTTTCGCCTATTTAATAAATAGGTGATGTTTGGATTGACATTTTAATTCGTTTAATTAATATGTGTGCGGATTATTTTATGTATTGTATTTAGTTATATGATTTCAAGTGTTACAGCTTAATTAAATTTGATACGACTCGCATCAGGGTCGTCCTTGAGCGTGCATGTTTGTGTTAGTGTTTTTATTTTTATTTTTTTATTAATTAAAACCCCACCAACTTTGTAGGCTTCTTTTTACTTTACGTACTTAGTGACGCCAGTATCACTGTGTCACATCATGCGGGCGCACATACTAGTATTGTTTAAGCAGGTAAAATGTGGTCTAAACGCCATCAATAGAGATAAAATAAAATGATTGAAAAGAACTTTGCAATTTCTATTTAAAAAAAAGAAAGTGTAACTTTTAAACGCTTCAATCATATTATTACTAAAGATACCCATCTATAAAGAAAGATCCACGAAGTGATCACAATTAGTCATCAACACACTACTAGACACTATAATCGTATATCTTATCCTAAATGATTCCCTCTGCTAAAGTAAAGATGCATTAAACGATCATGAGAAGCTGCTTGCACACATGCATATGTTAAACACACGAATCCACTCAAATATTCAACTAGCTAGTTCAACAACCAAAACGCATTCATGCCTAGTATAAGTTTACAAGTCGGGCTGAATACATTTTCAGAATTAAATCCTACATCCGATTGCGATCACGTGTAGTAAATCAAGTAGCCATAAAATAAAAGGGCTTTGGATTTGTCGTTTTGCCTCTTGCAGTCATACAACTAGAGGTGTACCAAACTGGTTGAAACTGGTTCAGATTGAATCAAGAAAAGTCAAAACGGTTTTTTTTAAGAACTGGCTCGGTTGAAACCGGTTTGGGTGAGGGGAAGGACAGGGTTTTAATTGGGTTGAATCAGATTTGAAACCAGGCTGAAACCGGTTCGGTTCGAGTTTTATCGGATTGAAACTGCTTTCACCAGATAGAGTTAAAAACCGATCTCAAATTGGAACCAGTTTGGAATGAAATCGGTTTGACAACGGGGTCGGTTTACCGGTATCGGTTTTCAAACCGATTGTAACCGCCTTTGATCAAACCTGTTTGGCTCCCAACCCGAACCAGTATTTTTTTTAAAAACCCAATATCTACACCTCTACAGCTTTACTTGCAAGTTGCCCTAGCCGAGCAACAAGAAGTTTCTGCCCTGTGGGCCGATAACTCATCAGCCCAAAGGCCAACTGAGCTTCAGATGGTGTCCTTTTGTTGTGGGCCGATTAATTCTTCATTGTATTTTGTCGCTCACCAATTAGACAAAGCCTATCGGCTAGTTTTCTTTCATATCCCAAAATAATTTACCTAAAGATTTTTAGTAAAGCTTCAATAATTTTAAGCTATATCTAATTAAACTTGTTATAACTTTTTTAAAGATTTTTTTTCTTATGAATATATCATTTGAATACTTTGTCACTTTAAAATCTACAGAATATATAAACAAAGTTAAAGCGGTATATTTTATGTAAAGTTAATTGTCATTTTCGTCCTTAAGTTTCGGTTAGCTTTGTTATTTCCATCCAAAATAGTTTATTTTTCCTCTTCTGGTCCCTGATTTATTAAAAAGTTATCACTTTCATCCATTTTTGTTAATTTAGTTGATTGTGTTTGCTAAGTTAGAAGCATTTAAGTTATTATACAAATCATTAATTTAATTTTTTATTTGATGACTTAAGCGCCCCTAATTTAACATACAATTAACTAAGTTAATGAAAATAGATAAAAATTATAACTTTTTAAAAAATCAAGGAAAAAAAAAGTCAAAACAAAGCAAAACTTAAGAAAAAAATGACAAATAACTTTTTCATATAAAATTAATACATTTATTAAATCTTTAATATGCGATAGAGAGTAAATAAGAATATAAGATACCCCGATCACTTACTTACCTTCAATTATGTGTACAGCCAAGAAATAGGAAGTAAAGAAACATGAAAGAGCTGATTTACATCTTCCTTTTATGGCTTCTTTTAAGTTTTAATTTTTTTAATACGTACTAGGTTATATCCCCGTGTATTACACGGGTTGAATAAAAAAAATATTAAATATTTATTGATGATGAGTAGGAATTTTAACACGTTATTTTAATATAACATATGATTAAATTTACGTATGCTTAAGTATTTTGATTTTTTTATTATTTTTAAAACTTTCATTTTAAAAATTGCTTTGAAAATTTTTTATTATTTTATTAGTATTTTGTTGTTTAAAAACCCCGGGTTTGTTTTAAATAAGTGTTCTTTTATAAAACTTTTATTTTATAAAAAGATTGAATTTAAATATTTCATAATTTAAAAAAGCTTCATTTTTTTAGAAAATCATAGTTTTAGAAAATTTTATTTTTGAAAAAATATACTTTTTAATTAAAATACTTAGTTTTTATTTAATAAAAAAATATTTTAAAAATTATTAATTCAAGGATTTGAATTTATAATAGAGAGAGAAAGAAAAATATTTAAAAATTAGTTACTTGACTTTTAAAAAATAAAATAAATAGTTTAGGCGGGAAAATAATTGGGAAAAGCATTGTGAGAATGCCATGTTACTCACATTGTAAATGATTATTAGTATAGATTATGATTTTTAAAAAAGTTACTAATAAAAAATAGACTTTCATGTGATTTTATTTGGCAATGTTTATTGTGGACAGAATTGAATATTAGTTACATCCCGGTGGAGTGAAGTAACAAACAACCGGGTCCCACAGTCAACTTTCAAACTCAATAGTCAAATAATATTAACTAACATAACATTTTTTTATCGTTGAGTTCGTCTGTTATGGTCGGTGATTTCGAGACCGGATCGGACCGCCCGGTTGAATCGGTCCGACCGGAATCGGAGGGCAAGCTGAACCGGTTCAAATTAGTTCTGTTTGAGTGGTTGGATTGGCCGGTTCGTCCCGAATTGATGGTCGGACAAAATTTTGACTTTTTTTTTATTTTAATGGATAAAAATAAGGGATTGAACAATAAATTAGTATGTTGGACGTAAAATTATTGTTAAGTTTTATATATAACTATAAAATACACACATAAATTACTTATATTGAATTATATGTATAACTAAATATATAATATACTATATATAATTATGACGTCATCCGGTTCTTAAATCCGGTCCGACCACCAAATCAGTAAGCCGCCCGGTTCGAAGTACGATCCGGTTTCTGAAAACATTGGTTATGATTTTTAAATAAAATTTAAATCAAGCTATAAAAAAACTAATGTGAAGTTTAATAAAACGCTTGTAGCGATTGAGAACTACCAGACGAGTATTAAGATCGGTTCCGATAATATCGATATTATGACACAAAGAACACATTCTTTTTATTACAAATAGTTTGTTGCCATACTAGTACTCGGTATGATGTAACTCATACTTAAAGCCATGTTTTCATCATCATTGACAAAATTGTGATATATTCTCTGACGAAGTCAGGTCCTACATAACCCATTAGCAAATGAAATTGGTCTCAGATGAATGTATGTTCATTACCAATCAACCCAAAGACCCAAAAAGAGCTCCACAAAAGCCACGTCAAATAAACGGTAAAAATCAAAACAATACAGGATGTTTGTCAAGGAAAATGGTCTCAAATGAATATATGTTCATCATTATAGACCTATAGGCCTCAAAAAGCTTCGAAAACACCGTAAGAAGAAAATCGCAACAATCCATGTGACAACTTTTTTTTTTTTTTTTTTTTTTTTTTTTTGAACGGCTGGTTAGTGGTTAGTAGTTAGTATCACCAAGTTAGTAATATTCGCCAATGCCAAGGTTTGAACCTTGAACCTCCAAAAGAGGCAAAGCCTCCCATCACTTTTTAAGTAGTAAGGTACAAGACCATGGTCCATGGCACGTATCTATCTTTCATCTCTTCATCATAGTGTATTACCAAACCACTAATCAACAGTTTTTCTTTAATGTTTTTATATTTGACAAGATATTAAAAAATAATAAAAATTTTTCGTATAACTGTGAAATGATAAGTTGTTTGGTCATTGTTCCCATGTTGCCAACTTTATGCGTATAAAATAAAATAAGAGTTGTTTCTATCTAACACATCAAAGCTCAAGTGCTTCGTTACCTTTTAATGATTTTATCATAAGTAGTTGTTTCTATTTAACACATCAAAGCTCATCTATGACCATATCAAAACAAAACAAACTACCTCACTAAACCCCATCCCAAACACCCCCAAATGTATGATGTGATCTAATTTGAATTATCCACTCACCACATTACACAGAACCCAAAGGCCTCTCAAGCTTTCGACGGTTCATTCTTGCACTTTTTCACGAGAAAGATTAGGGTTTCATCACGGGTAAAGAATTAAAGATCAAACCCCTCTTTTCCCACCCAACTCCATCAACCCCATATCAAATTCTCTATCTTTATTCCAATTATCAACACCCAATTTGTGGGTTCATCGATTAACCATCACTTGCAGAAGAAACCCATGTAAAAATGGTGGAACACCATTGAAAAAAGCGAAAGAGTGAAAGAGAAAGAGGGGTTTCTTTACGAAAACGTACATGTGAAGCTAATTGATGTTTATCAGTTATCACGAGCTGTTTAACACTTCATCAAGTTTCCCCCTTTTACCCTGTGCAACATGCAATTTGTGTCTGTATGGATGCTCGTGAATCTAGGGTTTGTTTAGTGGATGCAATTTAGTTAACCGATGGAGGATATTGGGCTGTTTAATCAAGGGTTGAAATGGTTAAAATCAGAGAGTTATTGTTGTTCTGCTGTAGCCATGAAAGCTGCTGGTGGTTTGATTCATAAATTTGAGGCTTTTGTTCGACTGCATTGGCCTACTGTCTGCAATGGGTGTGATAGACTTTGTAAATTGTTCTGTTTTTTGTTGTTTCAATGGAAAGATTGTGTTATCAGGGGATTTAGATCGGTTTTCGATTTGGGTACTGTTGCACTGCTTATCATCATATGGAGTTGCTTCCTTAGTTTGACATCAGTTTCTTGCTTGCTTTATGTTCTTATTAGTATGGTAAGCTTATGAGTTATGAATCATTTCATTTTGCTATTATGTTGTTATATACAGATTACCAGATCAATTTGTGCATTTAAATCTTCGAAATTGCATCCGATAATTATACCATGTTTGTGGTTGTTTTGACTTGTTGAGTTGTTTCATCATACAAGATTTTGCAATTGTATTACTAATGTTTCTGTAATGGTTTAGTGTTTTATGATTTCATCTTCTTTTCAAATATCTAGTATATGAATTTTTTTTATAACCTCGAATATCGAAGAATTTAGTGGTAATTTGGTCTAATTTGTGGTAATCATCTACTGCTTCTTTTTCAGGGAGCTGCTGGTTTTGCTGTGCATTACTTGGGATATACACCTGGTTTATTTATTGTAGGGTTGTTTGCCATTTTGATACTATGGATGTATGCTAACTTTTGGACCACTGGACTATTATTTATCATTGGAGGTGAGTCTTGTTTCTCTTCCTAATTTTACAACATTAATGTTACGTAATAACACGTTACCAAAGCACTTGTAGCCCAGTGGTCTCTAGGAGTGTAGTAAAGGCGTCTCTCTCCAATTGTTGAGTGTTCTAGTCATATGGTTTAGATTTAGGAGTAGATTGAGAGGGTGTGTGAGTTAGCCCTTCTTAAAAAACAAAAATAATACATTACCCGTTAGAGATATGAGACAACCTAAGTGATCCATTCATAGATAATGGTTTAAAATTACCAACTACTCTGTGGTTTTAGCACAATATAGAAAAGAAATTTATCTTTTTCCATGGCAACTTTAAATTAAGTGAAAAATAAATTCCGACTTGGTCTTTATTACAAGTTGTAGCAACCAAGTTAGTAAGTTACATACTTACATCTAATTACGAGTTGAAGCAATAATTGACATATTTAACAAGCTGTACACCATTTTTATCTGATTTTTCAAAATGTATTGTTTAGGCATCTTATACGTTATTTTAGTATATATGCCATGCGGCATTTAATTTGACATTTGACAATTGTTTTAAATTAAACTTTTTATAAAGATCAGTTTTTCAAACATGTAATAATTTTTGTTGTTTTGTTCACATAATCATTTTTGCATATGCCATATCTGATGTGATGGCTGGCATGACTTCAGCCATTATCTCTTCAACAGTTTATAGGTAAAATGAGTTATTCTGAGGATAATAAATTGAAAGCTGCTTCCTAATATGCGCCTAATTTAGAGTTTATTGCTAAAACAGGAAAAACCATGAAGTTTGTTTTTGTTTCTTGCAATTTGCCCATACTTTAGCATTCAATTTTTAATACAAATCTATTGCATATTGCAGGTTATGTGTTCTCCCTAAACCATGCAAGATTGGTGATTTTAATGGCAACACTATACGCACTTTATTTTGTAAGAAGTCAAGCTGGTTGGTCAGGGGTATTTGTATCAATTAACCTTGCTTTTCTCTCTAATGATGTATTAAACTTCATGATTCAATGGAGTGATAATATAAGTGAGAAAACACATTTTGAAGAACCAAAAATACCCAAATCATTTGTTGATGATGAATTTGTGTCAGAGAGTGAGTTTTCACTTCCTAATGACGAACCTGAAAAGGTGCACTCATATAAATCTTCAAGCAAACCAGCTGCTACTACAACTGTTGAAAATAAACAAAAAGAATCTTTGAGTATCCCTGTGGTCAAAGATGATGGAGATGCAATTAAAGAGATGAAAAGAATTCTTGCATGCCTAGATCACTATGAAGCTTTGGAGTTTTCTCGTTACAAGAAAATTGATTCTATGTTGCTGAAGAAGGAATATAGGAAAAAGGTATGCTGCCTTTGACAAACAAGTTTTTGATTTTGATTGTCTGATTATTTAGGGGTCAAATAATGAGTTTCATGCTAGCAGCAACAAAACTGATTATCTAATTTCAAAATTGTATGACTTATGTATCCTTTCTTTTAACATAACTTGAGAAACTTTTGCTCTCATTTTCTTTTTCACTCAAACATCTGATTATATGATTATTACACCTTTCATACTATGGAAGCACTTACAAAAACTTTTTGCTACAAACTGGCTTCTGATCGTCTTAGAAGTTCAGATTTACATTTTGAAACCAATTTATATTATTGCATGATGATCAGTTTTTATAGCTTGATAATAATTTCTGCATCTGATTTTTATTGTTTAGGTGCCAAATAATATGTTCCATACTAGCTACAAGAAAACTGATTAAAATTTTTTTTCAAGAGACTTCTATTCCCATTTTTTTTCACAAAATTGTCATTTTTGGTCATATTATCTATTGATTCTTTATATAATTAAAACTGATTAAAATTTTTTTTCAAGAGACTTCTATTCCCATTTTTTTCACAAAATTGTCATTTTTGGTCATATTATCTAATGATTCTTTATATAATCAGCATATGTGAAACACGGAAACATCTGATAATATGATTATTACAACTCCATACAATAGAAGCACTTGCAAACAACTTTTTGCCACACCATGTTCGATTTTAGCTAATTATCTGATTCTGATCACCGGATATCACATAATCACTTTCAAAACCTACAACTAAACACCTTTCAATGCCATTTTTCACAAAAAGTTCCAGTTTAGCCCTTCTTTTTGGTCATATCTGTCTTATAATATACCCTTCTTCGTAGGCCATACTGGTGCACCCTGATAAAAACATGGGAATTCCACTTGCAAGTGAATCCTTTAAAAAGATTCAATGTGCATATGAGGTAAGTGTCATCTGTTTCACTTCAGGAATTTGGTAAATGTTATTATCATTGTTATGATCATCATTATCATCACCATCATCATTTTTTTGGTAAATATTTATATATATAGATGCAACTGATGTGCTATTATGGTTAGGTTCTTTCTGATTCTTTGAAAAAAAGAGATTATGATGATCAACTGAGAAAGGAAGAATCCAAGAGCCTGTCTCATAAGTCTCCAAGTACTTCCCATCAGGTACATGTTAAGCCCATAAAGAATTGCATGTATTTTTTTATCAGACAATTAGTTGCTTATATAGTTTATGTAATTAAGTAAACAAAGATGTCAAAATAGACCCTTTGGGCTTTGACAGAATTTGCACATAGGTTGATAGGCTTCATTTACATAAGGTCCTTTCTATCACAATTTTTTACCGTAGCCGGCCTAACAGGTCAACAAGTGATGACATGTTTTTGAAGTTCAGCAAAGTGCTGATGTGGGATTCTAATATATTTTTCTTGTTAATTATTTTATTCATTTTGTTATTATAATAAAAGTATGTTAGTAGTATATATAAAATTTAAAGCTACTTACAAAAGTAATCTTACTACTTTGTCCATGTGTCGTCCATGTTAGTATAAAACCAGATTTTGCAAATGAATTTAGTCCATGTGTCGTCCATGTTAGTCGTTCATTTAAAGGTTTTTTTTTATGCAAAATAAATTTAGTGACTTGCATACGATTCCTATGAAAGTCTAGGGTTTTTCAAACATTATATAGGAGATATGTTATTATGCTTGATGTATCGGTCTAATTAAGCATAATTAGCGAGAAAGACCCCTCAAAAGCAGGCTCATTTTGTATTTCTTTCATATTTCACTTATTTCAATAAAATATCATTCAGGTACTATCAATAAATATATACAGAACCATATTCTTGTATTATACATTAGAAAACTAGAAACTATATAAATGACTATTTTAATATTTTCTGTGAAGGCTATATGTTATAATTATCTATTTATCTCCATAAACTCCTCAATGTGCAATGTCTATTCTATAGCAATTTAAATACTATTTGCATTATTTTATGCTCTCATGAATTTTCTTGGGTCAAGGTATTGAATTTTTATCTGATTTAAAATAAAAGCATCTTATATCTGTCACTATATAGCAGGAAAGCACTGAATACTGCTCTGAGGAATCAAGACGTATACAGTGCACAAAATGCGGTCTTTCACATATATGGATATGTACAAATAGGGCCAAGTCTAAGGCAAGATGGTGCCAGGTGGGTCCTTGATTCAGGCAAAATTTCATTTTTTTTTTCTTATTATATTTTTAATTAAATTGTTTGTTTCAGGATTGCTGTCAATATCATCAAGCTAAGGACGGGGACGGGTGGGTAGAATTCAAAGGCTCACTTGTATTTGATCGACCTCAAAAGGTTTGTAGATGCTTGTTTATTTTATTAAATTTTTTGAGTATTTGAAACATAATCAATTAATTGAGTTAACTGTTAATTAATGAATCAAGAACTGTCAACTGTACAATGTAAACTGAATTTGTTGAATGGAACTAAAATTAACTAACATGGGACTAAAATGAGCAACTGTAACTTATTTACACCTAAATTGATTTTTTGACACAATTTATGGTGTTCTCCAACTAATTAGACACATAGACTACAAAACTCTTCGGTTTTACACTTTTTCCCCCTCCGTCCTGAAGTTATTTTCCGTATATTTATTCTTATTTGTCCCAAAATAACCGTCCACTTTCAAAAATTTATAGTTATTCCCTCTGTCCCATAATTATTGTCTAGATTACTATTTTAGTTTGTCCCTAAAAAATTATCTATGTTAAAAAATGGATAGCTGTTATTTACCACTTTTCCCAGATTATCCTTAATCAGATTTATCATAAAATATTACAAATTAATGATACCTTAAATACATAACACTAAATGTAGCATTCTATTAACAGTGTTAGTTGATCATATCTTAATTTTTTGTTTTTGTTTGTGGACTAATTCTCTTCTTGCAAGTTTCCCAGTTAGTTGTTATCCTATATGCATCAAGGGTAAATTTGACATGCTGCTCACTAAAATGTGCTTTTGGATTGTACTTTTTTAAAATTTATGTTTTTGTTTTTATGGACATTTATTTTGGGATGGAGGTAGTTATTATACCTTGATCAACTCCTGTGTAATCACTTTCAATTATCTATTCTACTTGTACTTTGCTAATTGTTAAAGTATTAATTTAGGCGGAAATCCCACGCGCATTTGTTTGTGCTGAGAGCAGGATATTTGATGTTTCCGAATGGGCCATTTGTCAGGTCTGCACTTTCCATTTTTATATCTATGCACTCTTACATTATTCATACTTCCTGTTTTTGAGATTTTAGTGATAAATAGTTCAAAAAGGAGGAAGATTATTTGACGATTTTCATGTATAACAACACCTAAATAATCACACTCAAAATCAATTTTGTTATAACTTTCAAATTGAATTACTGAAACTTATTATTTGATTTCTGAACGATCAGTATCGGTGCCCAACCACTAGAAACTGATTATCCACAACTTGAAAATACACACTAATCAGATACCCTTTAATACTTTAGAATACAAGAACCTAAAAGTTTGTGTGCACAGGGTATGGCTTGCAGGCCGAACACACATCGCCCAAGTTTTCATGTAAACATGGTGGCATTGGAGAAAAGTCAACGGGCAAACTCGAGCAGATACCCATGGGATTTAGATGCAGAAATGACCGATGAAGAAGAATTTGAGCTATGGCTACAACAAGCAGTAGCTTCGGGTTTATTTTGTGAAACCTCAAAACGTAGGAAAAGTTGGAGCCCGTTTAAGTTACCTCAGAAAAAAGGCGGGAAAAAACAATGGAATCGAATGTCTCAATGATACCGATAATAATCGTTTTAGATGTAGATAACTTGTAGTTTTGAAATTTGTTGCAGCTATAAGTTAAGTTGGCAAAATGGGTGCAAAATTTGTATATTACATTGATGAAGATGCCACTGTGTTGATGGAAAAATATTTGAGAAAAGTGGTATTAACTGCTTGTAATCAGCTAAGTGAAAATGTTGTAATAGGTTTTTAGTTCTTTTATGTTTAGATTTGGGCTCTTTGGGGATTGTAAGAAATTAGGAATAGTGATAAATTATTTTTGATAAACAACTCTTAAACTGATTATAAAAAATAATCTCTCCCTAGAATAACCAAATAGTTATAATTAAAATGCTTTAATAATAATTAAACACAAACTGATTATCTCAATTACTACTATATTTAACAATGTTCAAAGCAACAGTATTTTTGACTAGGTTAGCTTTAGCTCGGGTTAGCCGATGTGCTTCTATTTTCTTTGTGACGGTGGTGATGGCGGGGAACATTGTTGCCGCCCTACCTCTTGTTTGTGGTTGAAGTGGAGTAGGAGGCGGTGCTCAGGCTATAGTCTGGCGAGTGGCTGGACGGTGGCGACGCATGAGGTCTGTGATGATGGGAGAAGATGAATATAAGATGATATATCACGATGATGGTGACTTTGATACTTGGTTTATGATGATAATCGTTCGGACATCTGAGACCACTCAATTTTACATTTTGTGCCTTATTCTTAGAGGTTAGAACTTGATTATTGTTGCTTTGCCGTAGACCCATGTCGATGATGATTATCTATCTCATCTAAGACCAATTGTGGTTTTGTATATTGTTGTTTTAATGTTATAGATGTCAATGATGACGGCCTGACGGTTGTTACTCATCTGAGATAAAAGTTATTCCATTGGGTATGTTATTGTTTAAGTGTTTACGTGCAGTTAACTTTATGGGCCGTGATGATATGAGCGGAGTGCTGTCGGTTGCCTAGACATGACTATCTTTTATGGTTAGCAACCGAAAGCCGGTTCTGACCATTACACGCGCAACGCGCGTTGATAAAAGACACTAGTTATGATAATCGGATAATATAATCCTAAAATTGATAACCAGTTAACTATTTTATCACAATTCCTAATCTGCATGTTAATTCTTGTATTATTTTATATACCAATTGATAACATACATAGGAATATAGGATGATTCCAGAATATCATCTCATATATGGGCTGATGGTGTTGGATCCAGCCCATTCATGGCCCATGGAACGATCGAAGGACCACATTTTGGGTTTCGAATAAAACCTATAAATGATCTATAATTTTATATACATAACTGATAACTACATAAGAATAGAGAAATTAACTTTATTACTCATTTTATATAGCACAAGTAAATTAACAACAATAGATAGCATAGTAGCATACTTATATTATTAACCTACTTCTTTTTGTTAAATAATAAACAAACTTCAAAACCGTTGAATTAAAATCCCACTAAAAAATTCACTTGACTTAACGTTTTAATATTGTTTCATTGTTATAGAACTTTAACCGAGTTATATAAATGAAACAGTTATTGAACTATTTAAAAAAACTTTTATGTAAAGTTATCTATGTATTTTTTAACTTTTAGAAAAAATAATGGATTTATAGTAAATAAGTTTTTTAATTGTCGCTTAAGTTACAAAATTTTTAAACAATGAAAGAATATTAAAACATGGGGTGGAGTTATTCTAAAATTAAGGGAAAAACTAAAAAGGGTGAAAGTAAAAATATTATTCATAAGATAATGGATCTAAGGGCTAAGAAAATTCGGCGACATAATAATAAATAATTAAGACTTTAAATGATAGACCAAATGTTTTTAGTCTTAGCCACGTTTTCAAATTCTATCTTTTTTTTTAATGCTCGTAATTTTTATAATACAATATTAATTGTTTAAAATAATTATATTATAAAAACAAGTATTTCTTTTCTTTAAAACGTGTATAATATTGATACATAAAAAAACAAAGTTTTTTTTCACTTTATTTCAACTCATTGTGTAATATTCGTCAGATCATTATATAATATTAGATCATTGTGTCTAATGCTGATCATTGTGTTATCTATTGTGTTTTTTTTTTAAAACAATAACTTTTAAATAACACAATGCTGAAAATGTATTTTTTTCGTTTATAATTTCATTATGTAATACTGATAAGATTATTGTGTGATCCTCATAAAGTGGCTCATTGTGTCTATTGCTAATCATTTAATCTAGTGCTGATCATTGTGTCTAATGTTGACTATTGTGTTAAGTATTATGTTTTTTAAATTATTGACTTTCGAATAATACAATACTAAAATATATGAACTTTTTATAATTCTTGTTCGTTGTGTAATCCTAATCAATTCAGAAGATTACATAACGACATGAGGAGATTACACAATGAGTTTAAAAACGTAAAAAAAATTTGTTTTTTATATCAACACTATACGCATTCTAAAGATAAAAAAATGCTCGTTTTTATGGTGTATTTTAAAAAATATATATAATATCGTTTGTAAAAGTTACGAGCATTTAAAAAAAAAGTAAAACTTAAGAGAGGGAAATATTACCAATATTGCACTCAACCTAATTTTGATTAAAAAAACACGTGTTAACATCTAATCCTTCTTACACTCTTTAGTTTTTCAAAACTTAATAGTTAAATGTTTTACATGTAAACAATTATCGAATAAGTTCAAGTTTATAAAGTAGTTTGTAGTTGTACATGTTCATGAGGCATCTTCTAGTAAAGCTATCTCTGAACTATTCTTTATTTATCTCTCTAAATATGTAAATAACATCTTTAATTAATAGTTCTTTTTACTTTATTTTATATCATCAATTATTTGCTTCAAAATGAACTTTAACTTTCTACATTGCAAAGTCCTAACCAACAAGTGACGATCTTACATGAATTCATTTTGGTTTAGTGTCATTATTTTCAACAACCGTGTACGATATTCATATATTATATATTGTTTTATGATCTAAGAGTTGTTTAACCAATTGTATGTTTTAAATACCAGCTTTAGTTGTGAGTGATGTTTACTGTAGCTAATAATACGATTATTAATATTTGTGGTACTATCATTTAACCTCTTATCTTCTCTCTGTCTTTTATCATCGCCTACCACCGCCTTCCCTTTCTCTATCCTTCATTGGCGATTTAACACGTATAAGCCGAGTTGCTCCATCTCAAAGACATCTATCATCTTCAATCTCATCTACATTATTCATCGCATTTACTCCATCTGTATCTTATCGTTTCTGCAACCACTGTTTGAAAAACTTAACAATACATAGGCACATGATGTCGATGATTGTAAGTTTGTAACCAATTTCTTATTAATTTGTAGTATTAGTTTCCAACCTTGAATAGTAAAGGTTTGGATTCCTCCTCTAGCAACCCGATGGGTACAACCCGACCCGGTTAAAAGAGGGGACCATTTAACAGTTATGACAATTGTCATAAAACAAGTAGGAATATTCTATCATTAACAATTAGGGGGTGGGAGCGGTTAGATCACACTTATTCATGATCTCTCTCGTCCACATAGATGGCACATCATACTCATTAAATTCTCACTCAACTCTTATACAACGATGAAAATAACTCTCATTCGAATGATCTGCTTATTCACCATTCACTATTTAAATTAATTTTAGGGAAAATAAAAAAAAATTAAATATAATAAAAATAAATAAAATTATGAATAATGAAAAAGTATAATTTAATAAAAACTAGATTTCATTAAAATTTAATAATAACATTTATAATAATTCACTGAATAAAAATAAATAAAAACTAATAATCAATTGTTGGTACATAGGTAGTCATAATGTGCTCCATGAGATGCTCACGTAGAAGGCAGTGAGTTTTTTTGGCTATGCAATTCATGATACATGTACATGTTAATTTCAAAATCTTCGTCTCTACTCGAAAGTTTGTTTTTTCACAAGGACATAGCGCTTGGCCTTCGTCTGCTAGAATCATGTTGTGCATTATCACACAAATGTGCATTGTTACGTTTGTCAAACGAAACATTGGAACACTCGTCAGAGCTCGAAGATGATGAAATTCATGGAAAGGAAATAAGTAAAACGTAAAAGGGTGCGAAAAGTATCTAAGTTGAGAGGGTGTGAGAAGTAGGTGTGAATAAGTATGTAAGTTGAGAGTGAATGACCATGGTCTTGATGGCCTCTCCAATTGCGATCCCGAAACAAGGGCGAGGCAGTGCTCCCCCTTTTAGCACTCGTGAGCAAACGTCCAACTCAGCAATGTCGTCTCGAACGATCACCCCCTCTCCCCCTTAGAAATGAGGATCGCCAATCGTCATATATGTGCTCGATCTCCCATTGCGAACACTCTCACGAATACGAAGTTTGGGAAACCCAAAACCACATACTATAAATAAACAAATTTGATGTAATGTTAGTTTTCATTCTACTTTCATTGCACTTGTTCTATATACTTCATCTTCCTCGTATTTCATCTTTCTCATTTCCCTTTCGAGTACAAAAGTACTAATTCTTACTGATGAGTCCTAATGGTGGTCATTACGACCAGGCGGCAAGACGGTGGAAACCTACCGACTTTACTAATTGTGATTAATATAATGTAATTAGTACATGGTTTTTTTTACTAAGCTTCTAGTTTGTGCAAGATTTATGAGGGGACGGATCACTTTACGATCTAATATAGGCAACTTTATTTTAAACTTTGTACCGGAGATTTTGTGCTATGGCTTACATAATTAAATAGCAAATGTTCATTGACTTTTTTTAACAATTTTCCTCTTAACTAGATGTTACTCCCATCGCGTTGCGATGGAAATTCCGCAACGATCTCAAATATCAAAACACGGACCCCAGAACATGTAAAAATGACAATCATTTCGAGTAGACCCTTGCAAATCAAAAAACGTAAATACAAACACAGGTCATAATAATGCCTACACTCTTAAAAAACCTAAAAAAATAAAAGAAAACAAAAACAAAAAGTGCATAAAAATCTGGATTGGATACCATCTCGAAGCCAGGTTGTCGTCGAGGGCTACACAGTCGTAAGTATCAATACACAAATAAAAAAACACTTCGCCATAAAACTGTAAAGCGCAGTCGTAAAAGTGAACGTCACTCAGTCGTAAAACCTGAAATTGCACTATGTTATAAAAACCGTTCTCCATCGTAACTATCACTCCGTCTTAAAACTCAAAAGCGTATTCCGTTGTAAAAGTAAGCATCGTAAAAGCTACTATCACTCTATCGTAAAACCCAAAAGCGTACTTTGTTGTAAAAGTAAGCGTCAACAAACCGGAATGCAAACGCAGATGCAACGATTAAATTTAAAAAACAAAAAAAAAAGTTAAAGGAAAGTTTTCTAACCATAATGAAAACATTTAAAGTTTTGGGGTTAAAATAGAAAAAACAAAACTTTATTATTCATGATCTTTCTCATCTCAATTCATATATATCACTAGGTTAGAACCTCGTATAATACACAGGTTGCTAAAATTTAAATCTAAACTATTCGCAATAAAATTTTTTTATTACATATTTATGAAATATTATATAATTTTTAACTATATTTATTTTAAAATATAAAATATTTAGCAAAAATAATTATAGAAATCATTTAATATGAGAGAGACAAAAAAAAAAATAAAAAACAATTAAAGAAAATTTATATAATTAATAGGAAAGAGAGACGGAAAAAAATATTGAAAAGACATGAAAGAATGACACGTGTCACTTAATATTTTTATTTATTAGTATAGATTACTTTGAGCTAACCGTTCTTATAACGTCCAAAGAAGAATCCTATTATGAATCATAAAGCTATAAAAAGCAAAATATTTATAATGTCCAAAAATAGTTTGGAGGTGCTTTTTAGATCCAAAAAATAAGGATGTTCTTTTTTTAATAAGAAAATCATGGAAAACTGCAAAAACCAAAAACGTGATCGATAACAAAAGATTTTTTTAACGGACAACAAAACAAGATTTGTTCCAAAATTTTTCATAAAAAGTCAACTTTCTGTATTGTGAAACTTGTTTTATTTTAGTAATCATAACTTTTTTTAGCAGCATCTGCAACTTTGCTTTGTTTTAATTTGTTCTTATAATAAATAAACTATAAAAAGTAAAATATTTATAATCTATAAAATAGTTTCACCCCTTCATTTATGTGTCAAAGATTTGGTAGGAAAGTGGAAGAGATTTAATGGTTGTTTGGTGGCAGAAAAATAAGATGTATTTAAAAAATAATTCATGAAAAATCACTGCTAAACAAAGCAGCGCGAAAGCCGCTGGATCACTATGTAAAACACCAAAATTCCAAAATATAATTTAAAAATAAATAATGTGTTACTAATCTGTCGATGATTATCATAGGATCACTGTGACACTTCATCGGTAACACTTAAACGATAAGATTTCGGATTAGATTTTGCATACAATTTTCAGGCCTTTGTCGTAAAGCCAAAACGAATGGTCTATCAATAATTTGTGGATTGAAACACAATATTATTATGCTAGGCTATTTAGAAAAAAATTTCGCTCCATTTGGTGAATACCACATTTTGATTATAAACATCAAGCCACCCTAGCTTGATCTTGTTTCCAATCACATTCTTCTTCGTAAGTTCCATGATATGTCCATCGTTGAATACCAACATATATTCAACACATTATAATTTAAGTTAAATCGGTGGTTTCAAAAGTTCAATATAATCAACGTGAGTTTGGGCCTGACATATGAGCAACAAATACGGTAATTAGTAGGTTTGTTATAATAGGTGGTCTTGAAATTTAAAAAAGGTCCTGTCGCATATGCTTGAATCTAGCTCTACAAGAATTCCAATGTTAACGAGGTTGTAAATTCATAACTAGCTAGGAATTGACGTGATAAGCCTATAGAATTACTCAGTTCTTGAAATATGATGCATCCTCATCTGTTTTGTCGTGAAATATAAAAAACTAAACATTTCTCTAAAACCATAGTTTGTAAAAATAATTTTATTGTTTTCTACAAGTTTTCTTTAAAAAATATCGGCCCAAGTTTTTTTTTATACAAAAATGCAAGTTACTTTTAACAAGGGTTCAAAAGGGTAACTTTAACCTAAAAAATAATAACCTACTTCTAAAATTTTTACATAAAATGATAATCATATAGGACAAAAAAGTAATTTGTACATAAAAGATTATGATATACGACCAGATAAAATAGATGATTACCATTTGATAATTTGCACATATAGCAGCATTATACAAAAGATTGACTGTATATATTTTTAGTGTGGAGAAAAGTTGTATGTTACGAATTAGACTACATACTATCGTACCCGTAGAATTCTACATCAATGAAACACCTTAGCGACAAATTCCGCTCTCTTTGCATTTATCGACGTAGGCTTCGTAATTGTACTCGCAATGTTTTTTCTTTTTCTGCCTTTGTACGTAGGTAACAACTTACAATACATTATACACGTTTATATGTTTATACTAGCTTTAGTAAACCCGTATATTATACGTGTTGATCAAATAAATTATTTTATAGAATAAAAATTTATTAATTATTAATTAAACTATATTCTAATATAACATATGGTTAAGGACTATAAGTAATAAAACAATTATATTAACTTTTTGAACTTTTATTTTAAAATTTTTATTTGTAAAAAATAAATTGAACATTTTGTTTTAAAACAAACCGTTATAAAAAATATATTTAAAAAAGTTTGGTGTTTTTAAAAAATTTCTTATTTTATAGAATTGATTTCCTTAGAAATAACACTAATAAAAAGATATATTTCTTATATTACTTATAAAACTAATTTAGATCTAAAATAATTAAATAATATTATTAATAATTAATGTAAATATTTAATTAATATGAGAGAGAAGCGAGAAAATTTTGATAATGTAAATATTTATGGCAAGTGTCCGCCATAAATAAATTTTTATTAGAGTAGAAAAATAAGTATGCTACAAGAGTAAAAAAAGTTAAAATGTGTAGACTTCATATCTTTATTATTGCGAATTATTGATAAAATATTACTAGAATATATTTTGTTTGGTACGAGTACATATCTCCTGCAATAGATAGATGGAACTTAAATGTAATAAATTCTAGCAGAAAACATAATAAGTCAGCAAAGGTTGTAAGTTTATGAACAAACAAATTGATGGTATTTTGGAAAATTCAATTTATTATTGTCACTAGTAGAAGGACCCAAATTTACGATAGGCAAATTGGATCTTTAACATTAGTGACGGAAACCAAAGTAAATCAATCAATCGTAGCATTAGCAACCAAAAAAGTATCAGTCTAAAAGTTAACGAGCAAAAATATATAAATTGGTCTAAAATGCTTTTGTTAGTTTTAAGAAAAGAAAATTAGAGTAATTAAATTGGTTTGAGGAAAGGTACCAATTATAGCAATTAACCAGATTAGAAATTAAAATGAAATGCCCTTAAACCTAGCTACCGAAAATGATTATATCATAAATTGTATTAAGAAAATAAAAATGAATTTGATCGTAACAAAGCTTGTAAAACTTTCAAAAAAAAAATGATAAAATAAACAAAATAATTATCATTCTCAAAAATGGTTCAATTTTAAATTCAGAAAAACTATTATTAAGCTCTTTGCGTTGTAATTTGGGGGGGGGGGGGGTTAAAACTATGTTAAGTAACACCAATAACACACCACCGTCAACGAACACCAACACTAGAAAACTTGAAAAAGAAATAAAAAAGAAAAAACAAAATCGAACATACAGAAGACGTAAAAACGTTGAACCACACGCGTATGTTAGCATGTTAACTCTCAAAATGTAGACCGATATGTAAATCGAAAATTTTATAAAAGATGAAAAATATAGGGGACTAAAGTTGAAAGTAAAAATTATAGAAGTTAAACTATACAAAATATAAAAGTATTTGGTATAAAATAAAAAATTAAAAAATATGTATAACCTTTTATACACATAGTACAACAACTAATGCAACAATAACCTAACCAAACATAGGTCAATTATAAATTCATAGTTAATATTAGTCAAACATGACCAATGAAGGTCAATATCAATAGTAACAGTTAATTATGTAAACATTGGTCAACTAGGTTTAGTAAGATGGTGTTTGTTTTTTTCAGAAAAAATCTTTCTAATCTTTTTTTATCTGCGCCGTACAGAACAATCTCAGACGTTTAGATTTAAAGAATATTTGTTTTTTTAAAAACATTTCATTAAAAAAAGTTTTCTTGTCCTCTTTTTGTTGCAGACCTAAACATGTGTCTTCTAACCTCTTTTATTCTCTTCTTTTCACTTTTGTTTCCTGACCTCCCATCACCCTTCACCTTTGTTCCTGCTGCACCCTCACCCTCTCATCACCACCCTCGTCGTTGCACCTTCACCTCTTCTTCTATAGATATATATAGATGTGATCCGCAGACTGCAGATCTTTTACCTTTGAAAAAACAAACTGCACCTAAATGTTATTCATAGACCCAAGTGATTCATTATGCTCGTTAAGACTTATTTAATCTGATATAACTTATCAAGACATGTATTATATTTTTTAGACGTCGTTAAATATTTTTCACTCAACTCTCCTTTAATTTTTATCATTTAAATTTAAATAACAGAGAGGGAGAGGGATAGGAGAAAGAGGGAGGGAGGGAGAGAGAGAGAGAGAGAGGGATAGGAGAAAGAGGGAGGGAGAGAGAGAGAGAGAGAGAGAGAGTTGAAGGGAGAAGAGAACAGGAGACAACGTTAGCCAAACCACGAGAAGAGACCACTAGCATTGACCACGCCTTGACAGCCTGGTGTGTTACCCTCATGTGAAAAGGGTTGCCATATGGACCACGGTGTAAGCCATGGTGTGTAGTATGTATAATTGTCGTAATTATATGGTTGTTTTTATAGTTGTGTATATACCTCTTATGCAGTTGTGCATTCGTGCATGAACATATGTCAATGCATATTTATGTGCATGCAGAAACGAACCCACATAATAAACACACGGAATAAACCAATAAAAATTACTTTTTACATATTACATTGTACCCAATACTTGGTTTTATGTATCATTTACGTACTCTCCACTAGGGGTGTTCAATTTCGGATATCCGAAATTCGGATATCCGAAAATTTCGGATAGTGGATTTCACTATCCGAATCCGAATCCGAAATTTCGGATATCCGAAATTTCGGACTCGGATATCCGTTCGGATATCCGAATTTAAAAAAAAATTTATATTATTTAATAAATTTTATAAGAATATAATAAATTTTATTGAAATTCTTTTCATATATCCGAAGTTTTTATTAAAATATCCGAAACTTCTGAAAATATCCAAAATATTTAATTAATATTTAATATTTTTAAATTTTTATAAACATATTTTGGATATTTTGGATATTTCGGATATTTCGGATATCCGAAATATCCGAAAATTCTCAAAATCACTATCCGAATCCGAATCCGAAATTTCGGATATCCGAAGTTCGGATATCCGAATTTTCGGATATCCGAAATTTCCGATATCCGAATTTCGGATTTTCGGATATTTCGGATTCGGATTCGGATTGGGATTCGGATATTTTTGAACACCCCTACTCTCCACTAGAGTGACATGTGAATATTTTCCAAGAGTAACTTTAGTAAGAAAAACAAAGTATCTTTGAGTCTATGATCACTTTGTGTATGGACATGCATTTATGTATGTACGTCTATGTGTATATGCTAGTAATACATTCATAATAAATGCATATCTTGGATAACACGCAGGCTCATGATCACCATTTTTCTTCAGGTGTTTTGGTTGCTAGCATCTCATCCACATTCACACTCTCACTCTTAAACTCACATATATCATATATTAATTTATATAGGGTTCCAAAGAATCCGCATATATTCTCAAACTATATATTATTATTACTACTATTACTATTATTATTATTATTATTATTATTTAACAAACAAACCTTCAACACACTCCATCATATCCAAATGCTGCGAAGTTCATCCTCTCATTCTTCTCATCACGACGGCAATAATAATAGTAATAATGATCAAGATTCACCACCACCTCCACCACCACCACCGCCACCGCCACCGTTCCTCCACCGTTCTACCACCATACTCCACCGCCACCACCACGACACACCACCCTCCCTCCACCTCCGGCAACTCCTCTTCACCGCCGCACAGCTCATCTCACGCTCCGACCTCGCCGCCGGCCATCGCCTCCTCTCCTTCCTCTCCACCAACGCCGCCGCGTACGGCGACGCCACCCACCGCCTAGTCCACTCCTTCACCACCGCCCTCTCCCTCCGCCTCCTCCGCCACCACCACCCACCACCACCCTCCGCCACCACCACCTCCGATCAACTCCTCCAATCATCATACTTATCCCTCAATCAAATCACACCATTCATCAGATTCTGTCACCTCACTGCAAATCAAGCCATACTAGAAGCCATTGATCAATCACACCACCATCAATCTGATCATAATAATAGTAATAATAATCAACAACAACAACAACAGATTCACATACTTGATTTCAACATCATGCACGGCGTCCAATGGCCACCGTTGATGCAAGCCATCGCCGCCCGCCACCGTCCGCCGGCCCTCCGCCTCACGGCCACCGGAACAAACCTCACCACCCTCCGCCGCACCGGCGATCGTCTCTCCCTCTTCGCACACTCCCTCGGCCTCCTCTTCAACTTCCACCCAATCCTCCTCCCCACCACCACCGCTGGAGACACCTCCGACCACCACATCGACCACCTCCTCCACCACATCTCCACCATCACCATCAACCCTAACGAAACCCTAGCTGTAAACTTCATCCTCCACCTCCATTACCATCTACAAAACCGTGATAAACTGTGTCTACTCCTCAGAAAGATCAAAACCATGAACCCTAGAGTAGTAACCCTAGCTGAACAAGAAGCAAACCACAACCACCCGATATTCCTCCAGCGATTCGCCGAATCGATAGCCTACTACACCGCGGTTTTCGAGTCGTTAGAGGCGACATTACCGCCTAACAGCCGCGAGAGAATGGAGGTGGAGCAGGTGTGGTTCGGGCGGGAGATCGGCGACATTGTGGCGGAGGAGGGCGATCGCCGGCGAGAGAGGCATGAGAGATTCCGGTCATGGGAGGTGATGATGAGAAGCTCCGGCTACCGGAATATTCCTCTCAGTGGGTATGCATTATCACAAGCAAAACTGCTGTTGAGACTCCATTATCCTTCTGAAGGGTATAATCTTGAGGTTGTTAATGGTGATTGTTTCTTGTTAGGGTGGCAGAATCAACCTCTATTTTCTGTTTCTTCTTGGCATTGATTATTATTAATTAGTAGGTGTTAGATATGATATGATATGATTAGTTAATAAAGATCATATATATATGTGTATACTTATGCATATACATAATATATCTTTTGATTTGAGTCGAATTTAGTGGGTACGTTTGTTTGTTTAGGTGAAATAACAGAAACCCTAATTAATGATCAAACCCTAAGACAAGAATTGAAGCTAGGGTTTTTAACTCTCTGTGATGTCCTCTTTGCTCGTATCTCTCTATTTCACATCGGTCATGAATTTCTTTTATATATTAGCTTTGGAGATTGATGGTATAAATTAACTATATTACAATGAAAAAGAAATCTTGACATTTTTCATCTTGCAAGATTGCATGTGGAGTTTAAATAATTGAAGTATAGTTATAATGGGAAGATTATGATCTAATTATCCACTTATTTTGGCAATATGTTATTAATTAACATGGCATAATTGCCTTTATAGGAGGAATGTGATTATATAGTTTAGGGAAATAATATTATATGTGGATGTTGGAGTATATTCCTTGTTGAATTTATATGTTATCCATCCCCCATTGTATTTAAAAGGGATCGATGTTAATTCAGGCATATGCTCTTATTTATTTTTGCTTAAGTGGTTAATTTAGTAGGTTAATTAGCGTAAGTAGTGTATATCATGAATTGTTTTCTATTTTAGTAATGCTTGATCATTCATCAGGGCCTATTAATTTTTAGGGTAAATATCATAAAAAACCAACATACTTTCAGTTTTTTCTTACGAAAATCCTTATACAATTTTTTGCACGTAAAAGACCAACATACTTTCTGTTTCGTATCATAAAAGTCTCTCAACACTTTTTGCACATAAAAAACCAACATACTTTCTGTTTTTCACATAAAAACCACTCAATAATTATTTACACATTTAAATCATTTCACTTTTAAAATTCGATCAAATTCTAAAAAGAAACTTAAACAACTTTTGCACCGATTGTTTTGTTTGCGTGTATTTTCCGCCCCTACATGGCTCATTTAAGTTATAGGATCCTGAGTTTTGCATCGATTGTTTTATTTGCGTGTATGTTGGTATTTTACGTGCAAAAAATTATACAAGAACTTTTATGAGAATAAAGTGTACAAGGACTTTCGTGAGAAAAAAACTGAAAGTATGTTGGTTTTTTATGTGCAAAAAGTGTTGAGTGACTTTCATGATACAAAACAGAAAGTATGTTGGTCTTTTATGTGCAAAAAATTGTACAAGGACTTTCATGAAGAAATATTGATTAAGCCAAACATCTCTAGTATTATTTTTGTTTTTGGATATGTAGTATTATTTGAACCGAAACATTGATTAAGCCAATTGAAGAAAGTAGTCATATATAAACTAATCATATGTTTAATTTAATTATTGGTAAATATGGGATTGATAGTTATTACTGTCTTCTTAATAAGCCCTTGCTCACTTACAGACGTGTTATGCATGCGTGAGTGAGGTACCACCTCATCTTTCACGCACACACCACACCGTATTATCTAAGAAATGTATTTACGACAAAAATTTGCAATAGAATATTTATTCTTATAATTTTATTCATTTAAATATTATTTCATAAATGTATACAATATACAATAAAGAATATATTAAAATATAACTAAAGCCAACTTAAGTAAGGTTTAGTTGTAGGTTTTTAAATAGTGTATGAAACTACCTCTAATAATCAAAGTGAGCCTTTTTAAGATGTGAAGCTAGCTAACCGTCCATACTAATTTTAATGCTCTAGGTTAGACTCATCTAGAAACGCAATCAAGAAGAAAACCATCACTGCGAAAAGCACTCTTAATTAATCAGGTTTAAACATAAGATCCTGAGTTAGGCAGATCTAGTGTTTGTGTGTGTACGTATATATGTTCGTGCTTAAATTTACCATAAGAAAGAGTGAATGTGTATTATTAAGTCACATTATTGGTGGACCTTCAACTCTATATAGGGTGTATATAGATTGTCAAAGTTCGCTTCAAATAGATTATTCGACAATCCACGAGGAGTGGGGACTAGCGACTCCACATCAGTCCTATTCGTGTTAATCAGCTTCCTCTCTTGATCATGGGTTGCCGCTCCTTTCTCTTCTAGACAAGCTTCCTCTTCTCGACTCACGCGGTCCTTCTCTCTCTTCCACCCCGCTGACCGTCCCCACGGATGGTGCCTTGGAGATGGTCTCATTATTGTTTTATAAAAAAAACTTATATGAGAACTAATGTATTCTTCGTTAGCACAAAGCCCTAGAGCTGCAAAAGCAGACAAATGCAGAGAAACAAAACATACTTACACCTCCCTATAAACTTACACGCAGTGTAATTCTTTTTACCAAACCTTAAAAGACAGGTTTATTTATTACAAAGTCACGAAAACCTTTTACAAATATATTGCATGTGTTCAATGGTAAGATAATAGTACGCTATATTAGAGGAAAAATAATACATGATTTGTTAATAACACATATATATACATTTTCCATATTTTATTAAAGAAAAAAGTATGTTATGCGGTACATACCCGGTAACAAGTAAGTTGACCTCTTTCGCATTTTTTTTTTTTTTTTTTTGTCTTTCTGAAATTAGCAAGATTTTTATTTCATATTTCATTCATTTTGTTGGGTTGCTCGTCAACTAATATGCATATACATGTCATTTTTCTTTCTTAATTATAATTAGGCCAAGTGTGTATATATTTAAAAAAAATACAAAGTCCAATTTACGTATATTATGATTTTTGCAAATAATTATCACGCAAAGATGAGACTATCACGTGTAGATGATTATACGTACGTAGGCGATGGAATTATCACATAAGCATTAATCATTCATGTGAGATAAACTTCGTACACTACATACAAAAAATGAACTTTGTATGATAACCTTCCTGGCGAAGATTAAAATTAAAAGTTCATTTTGTCAAATCCTATTGAACTCAATCCAGCGGCAGCTCATCAAATCCTAAATTAACCATAATCCTTAAAGTTAAACCCTAAATTCTGAAAGCTATCCGCTAAATGCTAAACCCTAAAGTTAAACTTTAAACGTAAAAAGATAAAACCATAAAAACTCATTTTTAAATCCTAAAAGCTAAACTCTAAAAGTTAAACCCTAAAAACTAATTTTTAAAACCTAAAAGCTAAGATGGTAGAGTTCGACGAGCTGGTTTCAACGGCACTGAAAAAATGCAATTGAAGTTTGCTAGAGTTATCACGTGTCCTTTTTTTAATATCTTGTAGACTTCTTAAGCAAAATAAAATTTTTATTTATTATTACTCCTTACTGCTCCTTATATATATATATATATATATATATATATATATGTTATATTTGTGTATCCCTCCAAATTTCACAATTCCTGTGTCACTCCGCAATACAAAATTTCTCATATTGATATTTTGTAACTCTATTTGTCTATTCAATATTTTGGGGGGCAGTGCCATCAAAGTACAGAGTCATCACCATGATTTAAACTTAACACATGAGTTTTAGTGTTTAGAAGGGACACTACTAAATTATGAAATACATACATATATACATAATAAATACGCATATAAAGTTTTAAGCTTTTATAAGAATATAATTCTTCCCTGATTTGATCTCAATATATATTCCATGACCATAAAATTATTTCAGCTACAAACAGATCCGCCAGAAATCTTTCGTTGAAGATGCTAAGCCGTGATGATACGTGAAAGGTGTTTTGATCGAGCGTTGAAAATCAAATTATATTAGTGTATGGGTCCTTACTCATCCTACACCCACGCGCGTACCCAAAGTCAAATACGCCACCCACAAACTCAACGACCGTTCAACGAGAAACTCAAATGTACGTTTAAAGATAGAGTATATGACACAAACCCTAACGTTCAAATGATTGTTTAACGAATCTCTAACAGCCGCTTGAAAAGTATAGGGCAACTACGACTCAATCCTTAACCTTTAAACTACCATTTGAAGCGGCCTCAAACAACATTATGGAACGATATATGTGAGATTAGATTGTCAATGACGTGTCTATAAAAGACCCTGTATACATATATATTCTTTTTAGGTATGTGATGTTAATTAATGCGGGAGGTAATAGCATTGAATTATTATCATGTAGAATAGTGGAGAAGTGTGCGTATATATACATATATAACATATGATATAATAATTAAGAGGGAATGTGGGTGTCGTTGGCAAATGGAACCAAAACTTAAAAAACCCTAAAAGTAAGCATATTTTGTCTGGTAAGCTACAAGACTATGAAAATAAGGACTCTTTGCTCCCCATTCTTCCTCTACTTGTATCCCCCTCGTGTCTTGTGTTACTTAATTATTCTTCCCCAATTATATAATTATATTCTTTCCCTTTATATTTTTTATATAAATAATCAAAAACATCATATCATCATCTTCAATTCTCCATGAAAACCCTAATCTTTAATTATTTCAGTGAAATTAAAGACACATGCTTTCATTCATAGTTAGATAGTGATGATGTTATTGAATTGTATGATTGAGTGTGGGCAGATATATTTGGTGATAAGTGCTGACAGGTGACACGATGGTTACTAGCAAATGTTAGATCCTGCACGCAAAGGCACACAGTCATGCACATCACCCCACTCTACTTCCAATTATCACACCCATCTACACTCACACACACAATCTCCTATCTCTCTATATCTCTCTCACACACACACACACACCCATAATGTAGTATATATCTATTTAATATTGTGATAGAGGGGCCGGGGATGATGCTACCTAGTAACCTAGCTTGTTTGTTTCCGAGTTAATAAATAGAGTGGCTAAACGTACACCTTATGTATAGAGCGTATATCCTTTCTTATTAGTGGGATATTACCTTTTTAACGAAGGGGAACCGGAGAGGTCGACCAAAAGTGTAAGAGGATGTGGTATGTTTAGCAACAGTAGTCGTTATTAAATAAGAGATCGATGTGTTAAACGTATTTCTTATCGATCTTTTTTTCTAACGACTAATTGGATAATTGACGGGTCACTGACCGACCTAATCATTTTCATTACTCAAGTACGATACTTAAAACCACTTTTAGGAGAAAACTCACATTAAATAAGAAAAACCCCTTGCCCACATGAAACCCTAGTTATTTTTGTCACATATAGAACTTAAACCCAATACCTTCATTTATTTTTATAAGATCTTGGGGTAACTCACTTTAACCATTTGAGTTAAGTTCTCATCTGTTAATTTGTATTTCTTGCACCTCTGATTAACTTGTAAAACAATTATGTTTATTTTATTTTCATACTAAAAGGCAAGAAGGATATCTTTAATTTAATAATTTAAGGAGGTATGTTTAAATTGTACAAGATTAGGTTTAGCCAACCTTTTTAGTATATGATGTTGGCTAAACATACTCTTTATATTTATCATCCGAAATCTTTAAATCAAGGAAATCCTTTTTTTTTTCTTACTGTGCTAAACGTATCATATTCTTACCATTTTATGCTTGTAGCCTTTTTAACTTGATCACGTTAGTAATATTCAGATATTCTAACACTAAAAAATTACAAAATAAATTCCAATGATTTAATGTTTTCATAGCCTCATAGGTATCATGATAAATCTAGGGGAGGAAGTACATTTAACCAATCCACCTCCTTTTAGTGTGAAAATTAAGGAGATATACTGATGTGTCAACTTCAAATGACATGCAATAAATAAAAACTAAAATAAGTAAAAGTATGAGTTTAGCGCAATCATATCCTTATTAAATTTGTCACTTGTTCTGTTATATGTACTATATATGAATTTATATATTCTGTACATGTAAGAAATAAAACACATAAATATGAAAAGCAACTGGTAATTGGGATGTTTGGTGAGTGGCAAATGAAGTGAGTTGACATGGATAACTCAAAGGTATCTGAAAACAACCACCACTTAACCCTCTTGATTTTAAATATGTTGTTTGGTTCAATGGTTTGACCTTTAATTAATTAATAACTAATATAATTAATTAATTAATTAAACCCAGGAATCTTTTCTTTGGGATGTAAAATCCTGTGCACTACCAACAAGGAACCAACCCACCCTCTACCTGTTCGATTTATTACCCCACTTTTTCGTAGCATTATTTTATCAGGGAACATATGTATAAGATTCTTCCATTAAAGAATATAAAATTTTAATAATATCTAATATGATTTTTTTATTAGTATTAAAATTAAGTGACTTAAATAAAACAAATATGAAACTTGATTATTATATACTAATCACTCTTTTTTTAAGTATAACTAAAAGTAGAAGATAACTTGAAAGGAAAAAATTACTAAAACATTAAACAACTTTTTATAGTTACTCCATTTAAGTCATTCAATTCAATCTATTATAAAATGATCATAATATATAATAAATCAATATTAAGGCTTGAGTGGTTTTATAGTTAAAGAAAACTATAAATAACCTTACTAAAACAACATTAAAACTTCAATTTTATTTGATAACCTACCTTTTCTTATTCATATATATATAATTTTTCAATGTTTTCTTTCAACTAAATGAATATACTGTGTATATATGCTTCAAACAAGGAAGTTAATTAGACAAATCCAAAGAATATTCAAAGGTTCTTTAAAGATAAATCAATTATAGTTATCAAGTTTAATCCCTTTTATATGTTTTAGACTAAGTTAAAGGACACAAAATCGCTTTTTGTATGTTTTATACTAGGCGTTCATTCTTTTTATAAATTAATATTTTTGCCTTTATGAAAAAAAAAAAAAAGATTGGATATATAGTTAATATTCGAATAAAATAAGCCTAGTATGAGAAGCAAATGAGTGCGGCTTAAGCGGGGAATTGTCTATTAATGATCTCTTCATCACCAATCACCTACTACATTCGGCAAAACATTTCAATACTGATCAAGAAAGAGTTATTAATTTACCACCACTTACGATTGCAAATCGATGGCCATTTAAACTACTACTTCTTATTCTTATTATTTGTTGTTGCTATTGATACTACTATTACTTGACAAAAGTCTTGGTAGTGGCCCTATAAAGACCTCTCATCTTTCTTGATTAAAACATGCTATCATATCATAATACGACCACTATCTCAATACTATGCAAGATCTTATTTCTCTTTTCTTCATTGTCAATCAAACAAGTTTAGTTCAATCAAGCATTTCTGAAAAGAATTAAGGATGACATATAGCATCACTTGGCATACAATTGTTGATGACAACTTGAATACCACAGTCATAATTTATCTCAACTTCGTGATGAAGTGATATGATAACACATAAGAATTTAGCCCTTAATTTGGCTAGTGTACACACAAAATTACTAATGAAGAAAATAATAATAATTACCTGCAAGGACCTTAAAGCTTGCAAATTGTCTTTATACAAAAAATCTCAGACAAGTTAAGTTGAAAATTTTTATTTTTGCCGACATTGAGCTGCTTATGATTTTTTTCTAAAAGCAAAGCTCTTGGCAGGCATTGGGTCCGTCCTTATAACTATTTTCCGTCGATTTTATTGACATTTGTAATACTTGTTACTGATTATTTTCCTAGCAATTTACTAGAACGGAAGATTCGCTATGTTGTTTTAACTAAATTTACTACTTAAAAGTTTTTATACAATTTCTTGGCTTTTAATAATTCCTTTTTTAATTTATAACTTAAGGAAGACTCTTTTTAAAATGATATTTGCTATGTGGTATAACCAGTTTCTAGGGTCATCTTCATATAAAATAATATAGAAAGTGTGTTCCCTCTATAAATCTATTTCGATGTTAAATTTTAATCAATGAGTGAAATTTCATCTCATCCATTACTGTAGTCCATACAACACTCACCGTTGATAAAACCAATTTGAAACGTCCCGTATAAACTACTAGACAAATTTAAAAACTAAAGTAATTCGTTACATTTTCTTTATAATTTATTATCATGTACCATTAATTGAATCAAATCCATGGCATTTGCTTCATTGGATGGTTTTAAATTTTTTAACACGCGGAGTCTTGATTTCAATTGGTTAATCAATTTTTTGAATCAGATTTAATTTTCTGAAAGAGTTGGTTGAATCTTACTCTTAAGTTTGTTTTTGTTGATTATATCTTGGACTCGTTGTGAAGTATCAAATCTTAGTTTAGTTGGGTTTTGGCTTTTTCCTAACATTAACATAGATTTGGTAAGATTAACACTACACTACTAGGAAAAAGAATGGTTTGCTATGAATTTTTGCAATGCAATTTATTGTATCGCAAATTGCGACACAATTGTGAGAGAAAAACCGTCCCCGAATTTTCTATAAATTTTGCTTCAACTTAGCGACACAAGAAGAAACCCTAATTTTTCTAGTTGCTAAAGTGTTGGAAATCTTCATGTTGAATATTTTATGTTTCTAATAACCCAGATACACAAATTAATTACATAAGAAATATAAATTTGCGACGCATCTACGATGACATAACATTAAATTTAATACGAAAAGTACCACATGCGTTGTAAATGCGTCGCAAATTGTGTATAACTATAATCTATACATATAAATTAAAGACTAACTTAGATGCATCATGTCTTCTACCTAGAGTGTCCGCTTAGAATTTGTTTACATGTTATCATCACAATAAACTTATTATGTTAAACAAAAATAAATTATTTCGACCTTTTCAAAATTAATGTTAATCTTCCATTTTTATTTTAGAGTATAAAAAAAAAATAAATGAGGCAATTGCATATATCCCCTTGTAAACTTTATTAATTGCATATTTACCCAACTCAAAACCCAAATTGCGTGTATCCACTTCTTTAATCTATTTTATTGTATATTTACCTAACTTAAAACCAAAATTGCATATATCCCCTTTCTTAATCTATTTTATTACATATTTACTCAACTTGAAACTAAAATTGTATATAACTCCTCTTTTAATGTAAGAAAATATCAAATTTACGTATTTTGAATTTATTATTAAAAATAGATCATATGATGACTATTTACTCATAATGATTTGTGATTGCTTTATGTATCTCTTATTAAATCGTGTAGTACACGAGTCACTAACCTATTAATTATTACATCGATATAAATAACACTCACATATAATAAAAATATAAATAACACTCATATATACAATAATGATATAATCACACAAATGATCAATTAAATAAGAAAATAACATTTGCGACGTAATGTTTAATCAAATAAGAAAATACCTATTGTGTCGTAATTGCCTCGCAAAGAGTAAATTTAGATTTTTAATCTTGTGTCACAATAGGATATATATTTTTTGTGATAACATTTGTATGTTAGATATAATCTTTCTACTCTAATAAAATGGTAAATAAAGAGTACACATGGCATTAACACATTCATTCTCACTAAATTTTTCTCGCCTTTATCCTATTAAATAGTCATATTAATTACTAATATTATTTAATTATTTTTATATTAATATAATATGTAATAAATTAAAAAAAGGATCTTTTTATTAATGTTATTTCTAAAAAAATAAATATTTATAAAATAAGAATTTTTGTTTAAAAACCAAACTTTTTTAAATATACAAAATATATAAAATTGGTGTTATTTAAAAAGTAAAATTTTTATAAAATAATTAAAATTAGGACTTATAATAAGAAAGCTTTTATAAATGATATTCTTTTAAATGTTATTTTAAAAAAATATTTTATTCTATTTATAATAAGTAAGATTTCAATAACATCTTATATTAAAATATTAATTAAAATTAGGAGTTATAATAAGAAAGCTTTTATAAATGATATTTTTTTAAATGTTATTTTAAAAAAAATATTTTATTCTATTTATAATAAGTAAGATTTCAATCATATCTTATATTAAAATATCATTTTATCATTAATAAATTTTAATTTTATTTAATATTTTATTTATTCAACTCATGTAATACACGAATTTATTAAAGCTAGTAGTTATATAAATCTAATATTATAATAACACGTATTAGTAACATTACATGTTACTTTCGTCGCAAGGCTGTATAAATAGCAACAATATAAAAAAGAAAAAAATATAAGTATATAAATAATAAAATATAATAGTCCGTATTACATATTCTCGTTTCATACAACTTATTTAAAAAATGATTTTTAATCATATAGTCTTGCACACTATGTATAGTGTGTAGCATATCATTTTTGGTTTAAGTGTTAGTGCATTGAGTCATCCATAGAGTCTTAATTTGTAATACCTCACGGTTTGTTTATCCATATGAGTTAGAATAAATCCATGATGACCTACTACTCTCTGTTTTATATTCTTTGTCATTCATTAGAAAAATATTTCCAAATCTATATTTGTTCTTGTTGGTTCATTATCACCACACTATGTCATGCTCTTCGACTATACTTTGTCAAATTGATTTCAAACAAGTTCTGTATGATTGATTTGATAAGATCCATATCATTTGCTTCATTTTAGGGTTTTTACTTTTTATTACGAAATATAATTAATGTGTAAAATAAAATTTTTGAATCAATATCAGTTTTTTTAAAGTGTTGGTTGAATATTATTATGAACTTGATTTCATAGATAGTTTTTTGAATTTGGTGAAATATCCTCTTGATGTGCTTGCTCGACCTCTTTCACTAGAAGTCTAGAAAAACTTCTATCGAATGCCAATTCTTGATATATTTTTTGTCATTTACAATTCTATATAGTTGAACTGATCAGATCCATGACATTTGCTTCATTGGAGGGTTCTAATTGTTTATTATGAACTATGTTAAAAACTCATGTAATACATGGGTTGAATAAAATTTAACATATTAAAATTATTATTTTTTATAAAAGTTTTGTATTTTGCATGTTATTACTTATTAGTCATTGGTGAAAATAAAAATAATAAATATCTAAGAAATCATAAACAAAAATAATAAATAATAAAAATTTTAATATTATATTAAGATAAGATATAATATAAATCATATGGTTTAGTATATTTTAATAAATTATTAGAATAAAAATATTTATAATTTAAATATTTTATAGTATACTTTACATATTTAAATTAATTCTCATTTAATAAGAGAGAGAGACGGGAAACATAATTTTAGAGTTAATCAAAAATTGTCAAGTGTCAATTTTAAACATTCCTTTATTATAATAGATAGATTTGAAAACTTGAAGTTAATATATTTCAAATTTTAATTATGGATAGTTATTAATTAGTGAATAGCTATTAATTAATAGGAGAGAGAAGTGGGAAAACCAATTATTAGATGGCCTAGAATGGTAACAAGTAAATGTGGCAAAATGAACGGGTTGGATTGGGTTGGTTGTTAGGTTAGAATGGATTTGGGTAATGATGGGTTTGGGTTAAGATGGGTCATTTAAAAAAAAGGTCACGATGGGTTTGGGTTAGTATGGGTTTGGGTCAGGATGGGTTTGGATAAGAATGAATCATTTTTAAAAAAAGTCAATACTATTTTACTAGTTTTTTACAATCCAACAACACATGTAGACATATGCATATACGAGCTCAAACAGATACATATATATACGACTTCATCTATAAAGGGTGGGTACTTCAATAAATCAACGATGATGGTGCGATGGTGAAGCGGAGGCCCAACTGTAGGTGTGGTGGTGGTGAGCGATGAAACTCAACGGAGGTGGAGACTGATGCGGAGCACAACTGTAGGTGCGGTGGTGGTGTGCGATGAAACTTGATGGTGGTGGGAGGCTGTAGGTGCTGGTGCGGTGGACCGATGCTGACGCGGTGGACCGTGATGACGCAGTGGACCTATGGTGATGCAGTGGTGGTGCGGTAGTAGTTCGGTGGTGGTTCGGTGGTGTTTCGGTGGTAGTGCGGTGGTGGTGCGCGATGAAACTCGACAGAGGTAGGAGGCTGTAGGTGTGGTTGTGGTGTGGTGGACCGGTGGTGATGCGGTGGTGCCTTGTGCGATGGAAACGATCAATTTGAGTGAAAGAAACTTTGACTTATTGTGACTTGTAGATCTAATTTTGAAAACCCATTTTGACCTATGTTTTTTTTTGTCAAAAAAACTTTTAACCCATCTTGACCCATTTGTGTTTTTTATTTAATCCATTCTAATCCATCTTTATTTTTAAAACACCCATTATGACCCAAAATCACATTCTTGGACTTCTTTTGCCACCTCTGACAAGTGTCCGGATTTATTTTTATTTATTAGTATAGAGGATTCAATTTGCAAATCAAATCATTTAACTTAATTTAAGTTTTCTAGAAGAGTTAGTCGAATCCTGCTCAAAATTTAAGATCACTCATAGTTTCTTGGATGGTTGTGTCATATTCATTGTTAATTTATGATTATTTTTTAAGGCTCGATTTATAGGATAAATCATTTCTTTTCAATCAATATTAGTTTTCCCGATAAGTTATAGTCGAATCTTACTTTAAATTTGGTTTCATTATTAGTTTTTAGGATTTGTTATGAAGCAAGGACTATTGATTTATGATATTCTCTTTGTGGTTTGGTATGATTGAATTAATGATTTAATGGCATTCGTATCATCTTGTGGCTAAAACTTGATATTTTAAGTTTTAAGTTGAGTGTTTTTCTCATATCTTTCCATAAAAATTAACATTTGAATCCAAATATTTAAATTTTGTTATTTACATCCAAAGATTTCACTAAAATTATCAATTGAATCCATTATTAAAGCTATTAATTTTTTCCGTTAACATTTCTACATTATGATTATTTTAGTCAAAACAATTACAAAATATATATTTTTTAAGATAATGATTTTTGTATGCAACACGATTATAATGCGTATCGCTTCAATACTTTTGAAGTTACACTTAACTAAGACTTAATCTAGCTCATGGAAAATGAAACAAGAAACTTCATGAAATTATTGGAAAATGTGATTGGATTGAAGTTTGGTTAAATGGCATATCAAGATGGAAGGAAGTCAACTGAATGTGGATGGGTAAAAGACATGAAAAAACACTTGAAGACTAATCAACTTTGTAAAAACAGAATAAGACACTGCCACCTTTTTCTTGCATAGTATCTTTCATCCACAAACATGGTTTGGAAGAGAAAACTCAAACAAACCAAATCATCAAAGAGACCATATCCAACTAAATATGTGATGTCTTTTGTACATTTATAACTAAAATCACCATTATCTTTCAATGGCTATTGCATGTGCATATGGGAGATCTAGTGGGCACTGGCTGTCTTTCTATAGATTCTTTTATTCTTTATCATCGTCTATCATAATAGGATTGAGAGAAATTAAAAGGTTTCCTTGCTAAGGAATACCAAAATAAGTTTGGGACCGATCAAGCCCAGCCTGGTCTAGCCTAGAAGCCTGTGCGGGTCTAGGTTGACATGGAAATGTTGCATTAGTCCTTATGTCAGGTATAAATACTTAACATGATTAAAAGTCAGGTCAGACCCGGCCAGTCAGCCAATCTTGTGATCATGGTCGGTCTAAAGTTATATGATTGTAAGATAAATATATAGAGTTAAATTATGAGAATTAGTTATGAGTTTTATATTCTAGTTATATAATTATATCGGGATATGACCCTATGGGAATATATGTATTATTTGAAGGGACTGTTGTTTTAGCATTGATTAGCACTGAGCAGGACTAAAGAGAAAAAAAAAAAAAAAAAAAAAAAAAAAAAATCATGTTCAGCTTAATAACAAAGTAAGCTTAAAATTAGTCTCTTTATATTTTAATATATTTTAACAAAATATGATGATTTTACTTACATTTGATTTTAATGAAGGAATGACATAAATGCGATCAAAATTACTCCTATATTAATTCAAAAAGAAATAAATAATAATAATATTAATTAAATAACAAAAAATATTTATTCATTGAATATAATAATAATAATAATTATTATTATTATTTATTATTATTATTAAATATTAATAATAATATTTCTTTATTAAATTAAATTATATTTTTTTATTAAATGCAAATCTAACTGGTTAATTTTGGCACATCAATTTGACCTCCTTAAGTTTCTAAAGTTCTTGGTTTACCACAATACAAGTTTATTTAAAAAATTAATTTCTTATGTTCATTTTTTAACTATAAGTTTTGGTACGGTTCAAGTCAAACATATTTTATATACGCTTTGAGATGATATGTTTTTAGACATGTGCCTACCTTTTGACGTAAGGGAGGATCAAGTATAACACGTTGTCGTTGAACGGTATTAATTTATAAAGAGTGATTTAAGTTACTTTACGATTCAACATGCATTTAGTTCAGAGACAAGTCGGGTAGATCATTAGTGTATACTTTACCACGTCGCGTATGATACCGCTGCAATGCACGACTGGTAAAAAACTAGTTTCGTCAATTTATAAACAGTGATTTAAGAAATTATAACCAAATATTAATACATGTTAACGGTATCCTCAATCCGGGTCACGTCCATTGGGCTTGGGCCCATTAATAATAGATCGAAAACTTGACCCATTTTGTAGGAGTTTCCTCTCCGTCACAACTTGTGTAGCCTCTCTCTCCCTTTCTCTTCACCCTTTCACCACACTTGCTTCTCTTTCATACTAAATAAATACATAATGCATATGATACATCTATAAACATTGATACACGTGATCCATGGTGACTAACTTGATCGTTGGAAGGTACCCTCGGACCCATTCCAAGAGTTTTCTTATGGTGTCCACAGGTTTATTGTGAAGCTTGGGAAGATGAGAAACGATCTAACACCAACATGGCGATCTTTGTAGCAACAATATATAAATAAGTTAGGTTATTTATAAATTATAACATGTCTCTACAATTCTTAAAATGAGTTGTCAACATCAAATACAAATCAAGGCTAAAAACCATCTGATCATTCTAGTGTTATTAACAAAGCAAGCTATCTTACATCAATCCTCTCAACAAAGGATTTTTAAACATTGGTGTGATGTTAATCTGTTATCAAGGCGAAGCCTAAAGAGATGTATGAGCTAGCATAATATGTTAGTGAAGTCGCCAAAGATGGTAATTTAGTTGGATAACAATAACTTAAATCAATGAAAGAGTAAATCATTTAGCATCTGCAATAGCGAATGAGGATACCAAACCCGTCTATCTTGTCACATGTGAGGCCATAAAAGTTGGTACTGATGCCTATGAGAATAAGGAACGAGGAAAATGAGCATAAAGAAAAAAATTATGATGCAAAAAGCATATTGAACCTATTTTGTCTGATCTCGTATTTGTAATATAGTGGGACTCAAACGTTTACCAATACGTATTACTTTTGCATATTTGTAATATATGTACTTATGTTGTGTACTGATTTATGTGTCATTTCATAATATATGTGGTTTTGCATGTTTCTTTAAAGTTGGTTAAAGTAACAGTAACTTTAAATATATACATGTATATATATAGATACATATATGTGTGTGTCTTGTTTAAGAACTTAGCTTAATTGTAGTCTTGGGTTTATTTTTATTAACGTAATACTTTTAAATATTTGGTTTTTTTCTATTGCGACGTGACTATTTTTATCAATGTTCCAATGATAACTTTTCTAATGGTTTCTTTTTTATTTTAGGTTTCAAATGTTATCAACGACCGTCACAGCGCACAGGTTAATTTGTGAAATGTCGTTTTCTATATAAAACTTTGTAAGATTCTTTCTTTATCTTTGACGCGCGAGTTTCTAACAATGTTTTGACTTAGTTTATCTTATGATTTTATGCCTACGAGCAACACATGATTTTGATACTAGTTAAACATATAACAATGACAGAACATGTGTTATCAGGCAAATCATTCCTACACTTGGGATAAAAAAAGAGGTGTGATCATACAATATATATGCGTGAACTTACCAATTATGTTATTACTAAACATTATTGTTTGGAACATGTCTCAAAAAGTTCTTTTCACTTATGATCATATTATTTTGTAAATTCTCTATATATTTGAAATAAGTTTCAATATTAAATATAATTTATTCATTGTTAAGGGGAAATCCTGGAGATTAACTAGTGCTCACTACAACTGAAAGGTTATGAGTTTAAATCTCGCAAGACGTAGGTCATATTGAATTTATCCTAGAAAATCTTAGTTAATTCCTTCTTAAGACAATTCCAAAACTGCATCAAGAAGGCTTATTAAATTGAACTTAACCTTAAGATATAGCCATCGATTCGAACTTGGCCCCTATTAAGTTAAACATGAATTCAGCCTTGAGTAATTGAGCCCAGCCCGAGCACAAGCCCAAGCCCTATCAAGCTTAGCTCGCTTTACTATTACATGAAAGAAGGATTAATGAGTCTCTATCCACTTTTTAAATGATTTAAATGTAAGACCGATAATGAGAATTCTTTCGGAAGAACATCAAGATTCCTGGAGACACAAGCTTCCATTATATTGAAAGCAAACAAATTCATATTTTATTTGTGAATATAATTCTTAAATAATTTCTTAAGATTGTCATATGATATTTATCTTTGGATTGATTTAACAATCAATTTTAGAAAGTAAAACAGAAATCAACTTACAACCTATTACCAATCTCACAATAACCTCTTTTTGCATATATTAGATGCACAAATGTAATCCTGTTTTTGGCATGCTTGTCACGTTATGCAAAATTGCTTGTGTGAAAAAAAAAAAAAAAAGTAGATTTATTTACAAGCTTGAAAACACAATCTTCTTTATTAAACAATATAGTTAATTACATAAATGGTTCATGTGGTTTATCCAAAGTAACAAGTTTAAGTACTAAGAGTTTTTTGTAGCATGTTGGGGTATTGTGTTTTTAATTTTGTAACGAGTTAAGATAATAAGATTAACATAAATTAGCTTTCTGTTAATTTTAAGGGTATTTCTATCATTTCATTTTACAGGGACTACTAATGTAACTTAAAGGGGCTGTTTATGTCATTTAATATAAATAAGAGATTGTTTGGGTAATTTGATAATTATATATATGTATGTGTGTGTTTATATATGTATGTGTGTATATATATTATCCCTTAGTTCATGAATCAAGAATGATTTCCCACACAACCATCGGCCTCCACCGCCAGCCACTAGCCCACCAGCCCACCAGCCCACCACCGTCGGCCTCCACCACGACCACCATACTGTCACATCATCCTCACCACCACCATCGTCTTCAGATTGTTAGATGAAACTACAACAGAACCATCAACAGTTACCGCCATCATCATCTTCACCATCAAGCCACCACCACCATTATAGTATCGCCACCACCACCACTAGAACCAGCACACATATCAATTGCCCAGCCATCATCACCATCGCATCATCACCACCTATCACCAACATCATCGCATTGTCACCACCATTTTACCTTCACCACCATCGCATCATCACCACATCGCATCATCCATTGCCACTTCATCTCCATCGAACCACCAGTGTTATGGGACTTGACCCTGGGTTTACAGCTTTATCTACAAGCCTAATATCAAGAATCCCCAATTTGAGTTTTAGGGTTTTAAGATAAAGCTTAAGGGCTGAAGACGAGGGTGGTGGTTAGGACGATGAGAAGGATACGATGGACGACAGTGATGGTGGGCGGCGGTGATGATGGGTGGCAATGATGGTGGGCGGCGGTGATGGTGGGTGGCAACAATGGTGGGCAACAGCGATGGTGGATTAATTGAGGTCGTTGTTTGAAATGGGAGGAAGGCAACGATGGGTGTTGGTTGGGGTTTATTTTAATTTATTTTATAGTTAATTACACCAATAATCCCTTGATTAAAAAAGAAAGATAGAGTTAGAAAAGTAGTCTCCCAAAGAGTACTTTAGTCATTTTATTCAAATTTAATAGAAAAACTAACGTCTGTTAGTCTTAATATCTTAACTTGTTATAAAATTAAAAACACAATACCCCAACCTGTTACAAAATACACTTAGTACTCAAACTTGTTATTTTAGATAAACTACATTGACCATTTATGTAATTAACTATAAATTATATTTAAAAAATGGCTATTAGATTTTAATAATCGGAAGTTTCGTTTATTGGATGGGATTAATCCCATCTCAGGAAATATTTGCATACGCTCCTAACTTTAAACTTATTTTCCTTCAACGATCCCTTACTAACTAATAGTTAACATCCATTAGTTTTTTTGATAAAATGGGGCCAACATTGAGCCATTTTTCAACTTCGTCACTGCCCAGCCTCCCTCAAGTCCGTTTTCCAGTGTCTAGCTTTCAATGTCACTTGAAATCTACCTACAATGAGTCAAGTGGTTCATATCAGAAGGTGGAGATTGACGAGTTTTAAAGTGCAGAAGTTTCAAATTGATGGACCAGATAGTTGATTTTAACTTTTTGCTTAGTCTTTTGGCCATATAAACAATCCACATCATCTAAAAGCTAATGATGTTAACTCTCAGTTAGTAAGGGATCGTTGAAGAAAAATAAACCCAAAGTTGGGAGTGTCTGTATATATTTTCTGAGTTGGGATTAATTCCGGCTAATAAATAAAAGTTGGCACATCAACGGAGTTAACGGACAGGACATAAAAAATAATATAAGATGACTATGAGCAGGAAAAAAAAAGCAATAAAAACCGTATCAAAATCAATTAAATCCGATGGAAAAATGCTGATATCTGCCTTTCTTTTATTAGTGGTACCGGTTTTAAAGCCAGACCAATTGGTAAGATTGGAAAATCATCATGTTGTAAATCCGATATTTAAAACATGTTTTTATCGTTAAAAATAACGATCCCAATGTGTTTTGTAGTGTACAAACATATGAGATTTTTTTTAAGTTGATTAGAATACCTGTGTGAACATGAAAGATTCTTTGTGATTAACTTAAAACAAAATAACTAAAAAAATAACTTTGTTTATTTAATATTTACTACAAGTTTTAAAGCTAGAAAAAAATGTTAATTAACCATAATTTTTTCACCTTTAAGGGTTAAAAGAAAAGGACTATAGAGTTATAACTATACACAATCTTTTTTTCAAACAGTTATTACATTATTGACAATTAGGCTAGCAGGAATCGTCCCAGAAAAAAAAATTAAATAAGTGGAGAGTGGTGATTTGGTGATAGAGGTGACAATGATGACTAAGCAATGGAGAAACTCGATAAATATGGTCGGGATAAAACACAAAGAAAAAAAGAAAGGATGTCTGGGAATTAGATATGGAAAAACACGAGAACACCACCCTTCTATTTTTAGAGGAAATGGAAAAACCCAAGGAAATGTAACAAAGATAATCTTGAATCACATAATTCTCTCTTGCGTGTCTGTATAAGATAACTTTTTAACATCACACTATTTGTTTTAATATTCTGACAAAACATTTGATATGATCAAATCATACAGAAAGAACAATTTTTAATGCCTTTATTGATATATTTCTAGACGTTAAACATACATTCTATTGTTCCGTCATACACACGCATATGTAACACTTAAGGGGTGATTATTTGTCGTTGAGTAGATTTTTTATTTATATTTTCATAGGTGTCATCTTTATCAATTTGATAAAATATTCTAAAAAATACAAAACGCATGTAATATAAACCTTAAAACTAGTTTAGAATAGTTAAATTACAGATATAAACAATAATAATATAAATTTCTGGATAAGTAAAGATATAAAAGTCCGAAAAAGAATCGTGATTAATATTTAATAATGTTTGGGGGTGAAGGAGACAAAACTATTGTTAAAGACTTGGTCAAAGAATACTTTTGAGTGGGTCCCGACCGGCAAAATAAAATCAATATATAAATAAAATCCTAAAACGCGTATATTTGTTCGTTTATATGCATTCTATTAAATATTTTGGATTTTGGAAATAGCATAATATCGGCACATGATATGTATCTCACTCAATAAGATCTAAATAGTTTGTTTAGCTATTGGCCACGACGTATGCGACGTGATAAATTATAAAGTACGATTTACTTAACTCATATTGAATTAAATTTATGGCAATTATATCATCGAATAATCAAAAAATAAAACGTATTATATTTGACCTGACTTGTTTTCAAACAAACTTTAAATCGAAACGTACATAAAAAATCGGATAATGTATTATATTTGGCACAACTTGTTTTTGAATAAAATTTACATTAAAACGTATACGAACTCGAATTTATATTTACACATATATAAAAAAAGAACGTAAGATATAGGTTTTTTAAGTAAAAATCTATAGGGGTTAAACCTGAAACTTTAGTAACTCAAATAGGTCAAAATGATATTTTACAAACTATAGTATATAAGGGGTTACGTTAAAACATTAGAAATTTGAAGATTTTAAGTTATAATAAAGTGTAAATTTGAGGATATAGAGTGTAACTAGCATCATCACCACCTACCACGCTAAGTAAGTACATAATAATATATAAAAAAAACATAAAAGGCGTATAATTATTCACACATTTTAATTTGATAAAACATTTGATTTCGGATGTTATCGTGATGGCATGACTCAGGAAATGGGTGAGGTGACAGTGAAGCTACAATGAGGTACTAACAGGAACACCATCACACTACATTTAGGAGGTGTTCCTATATCTTACGTTCTATTTTTATATATGTGTCAATATAAATTCGAGTTCGTCTACGTTTTCATGTAGAATTTGTTCGAAAACAAGTTGTGCCAAATATAATACGTTATCCGACTTTTTTATGTACGTTTCGACTTGGTTTACGTTTCGATTTAAAGTTTGTTTGAAAACAAGTCAGGTTAAATATATTTCACTTGTTTTAGATTGACATCCTAACAGGATTGCAGGAAGAGTGCCTATGCCCTTATATCAACACATGACATATATTTCACTTGTTTGATTATTGTAACTAGCAGTTAAGCATGCTGAGAGGATGGAGCTTTTCCTATTTTAAATTAAAAGAAAAAGCTTGACATCATTCGTTGAATATTGATAAGTTTTTAACTTTTATATATATTTATTAATTAATTTAAATACAATTACACATTTTCTATATTTTTTAGTTTAAGTCATAATTATTTATGTAATCATATTTATTATGTTATAGCATATTAAAATATATTCATATAAATAATAATCACCTTCAGGCTCACTAGAGTAATCAAGCTTGACCTATAAACTTAGGTTCGAGCCCCTTTATTAAATACACTTCGTCTTATGTTTGAACCTGAGTTCGAACTTGTTTGAGTTCGGCTTAATTTAAGAAATTAACAATATGATTTTAACTCATGAGCAGCTCGACCACTTGCACCTCCAGTTGTAACAACATTGTTCCAACATAGATGCTAGAACTTTCTATATATGGGAAGTTAGTTGTAAGGTACCTTAACCAATTAGCCAATAATACATGCACCTTACAAGCACTTTTACAAGACAAGAGACAACAACATTCAGACAAATTTTGTGACACCCGAGGCATACGAAATTATCTAAGTCTTATAGCGAATAAAAAAACTCCTCAACAACATATGTATGATTTATCAACTACACATCCAGTACTTCATGTCTCTCTCATGCCATTAACTTTATAAAATCCATCCAATAGTATTCATTGATATGTTAGAGCTTTGTTATGGGAAATAGTGAAACACTAACCCACCAATAAACTAACATTATTCTTTCTTATCACACGATTACAATGTTGAACCAACCTCTAGAACATCATAACATATATATGTTACATGCCAATTAGTGTCATATGTGGGACTCAAGTTTTGGTCATTAAAAATTAAGATGAAAGAGATCAACATATGTAACTCCTCATGTCAGACCCTGACTAAAACAAAAACAACCGGGTGTAACGAAATCAAATATCGACATCACACATGTATGAGAAAAATACTAAGGTGTTGAATATAGTTAACCAACATTAAGATTACATCATTGTTCAAAAACTACAAATAAAAAAACAAGATAAATGTTTTATTAGAACTATGTTCAAGCATATTAAGTGCGTAAATCCTAAAACCCTAGTCTAGTTACTTGAAAACCTGTAAAGAAAACGAGTAAACATAATGTTGGTAAGAAACATAGGTTTTCAAAGCATATAATAATAAGTAGATATGTACAATTCAAAAGCAAACTATTTACAGGAAAGATAAACAACACAAGAGTCCACAACTAACCCTAATGACGTGCACCCCCATGAATGAGTCGGATTCAATCGCCCAAATCCTTAACCGGGGCTTGAACGGGTATGTTATACCAATGGATCCACTACCATTGGCTTAACATAAGTTAATGATTGTGTGTGATAAAACGAGAGGGCTTTTACGATGAATAAATAAGCAACTTGTGTGCTATGTTTAAAGTTTCCAAATAATATAAGTTTGTAATGATCTGAATTGTAAAAACGAGTTTGACTATGATATGATACATGTTTTCCCCCCCAAAAGTTGTAAAATGGGTTTATGAATCTCACCTTAGAATGTTTGAGTATCGACTTGAATCAATCAACCGAATATGAGATGCCTTATTGATTAAGGTTTTAATTAGTTTATAAAGTTATTGATGATACTAGGAAAGGTTTAAAATTAATTTTTTGTTGTGAAAGACTTAAAAACATAACAAAAAATATAACAAAAGGATCAGAACCTCGACACAAAAATTATATACAAATATTTCATTAAATTGATACTTTTAACCACTTTAAAACCGTGACACAAAATAACCTGTTCAGAACCCGAGCAGTTCTATGCACTTAACTTGTGTGGGCTATCTCAGGATTTAAACGATTGAGATATTTTATGAGGGTGGGATTATAAAGCTAATTTAATGAAATTAATTTTAAAAAAATTAACGTGTTGTTTGAGTCTATTTTGAATAAGTTATGGTCGTTTAAAGTTGACCTAAGTTTTCAAACAGAAACTGAAATTTGTATTGATGTAATTTTTTAGGATTTTGATCATGGTTTTGATAAAAATAGATTTTTGTCCAATAAATAGGCATACAATTATTATGAGTTAAGTTATATATCATCATATTATACTATAATATTGATATAAGAATGAAGAATAAGAACAAGCATGAAAACCTTCAACATGATCAATCCTTTTCGTAAATCATGATATTTTGTGATGCGATTCGTTTGATCATCTCTATGTTGCTACACTAAGGTGTGTGGGAGACAAAGAATCATCTCACATTGATGAAAAATAAGAAATAATGGAAGAATTTAAAGTGTAAGAATGTACTAAAAATAGAAATCAAGAACAAACAAGAAAAATTTTCAACATGATCAATCCTTTTCGTAAATCATGATCTTTTGAGTTGAGGTCCAATTGATAATCTTTGTTACTATACTAAGGTATATGGGGAACAAAGAATCATCTCAAATTGGGAGGAGAAGGAGAAGAAGAAGAAGAAGAAGAAGAAGAAAGAGAATGTAAAGACATAGCGTATTAAAACTTTAAAAAAAAATAAAAACTCACCTTTGAATTAAGCTCTTAAACACCTTGGTATTCTTAATGCTAGAAGAATTAGAGATGGAGAGTTAGGGTTTTGTTTTGATTTTGGTTAAAATATTTTGATAGAAGAAGGTCTTGTATTTATAGTTAAGGATTATGGAGTTTAATTATGATATGAAGTGGAGAGAAAGTTTTATAAAATAAATAAATTAAAATAAAATAAATAATATGAAACCCTAAAAGGGATGGGGGAATGAATTAAGGTTTAGTGGGTTTTTTTTCTTGGTGATTAAGTTTAATAATCAATTAGTATGAAATCTTTGTTACACATGTGTAATACTTTTATTTCTTGCATTTAGAAGTGTTATTAGCCTTAAAACTCTTCTAGAAAGTTGTTTGTTTTGTAAAAACTTAAATATTAGGCATCCTTATTGACTATAATATCACTTTAAAGGTAATTGATCATGGTCTAAGTTCAAGTAACGCATAAGCGGAAATGCCAAATTTACAAACAAGTCATTAAATAAGCATGTTATGTATATTTCTTTTCACATGAATATGATAATGAATTTTCACTTTCATTAAGTTATAACTAAAGATGAAAGTACAAATACGAAAAATACGAAATGTTACACCTCATAAAGCACTTTCAAATAATGTTTATAAAACCACACAAATATGTTAACTTGAGAACTACAATCTTCATTGACCCAATATACATCTACTAAAAATCACTTTGAATCCAACTGATTGGTTATTGCAAAAGTGGGTTTTGATAACCGTATAGTGGTTAAACTTATAAGTGGATATGAACTGGTAGCGATGATGAAATGATTGATTTAAAATAAAGCAACCAGACTTAGAAGTGCAAATCGACATATGTTATTTATCCAATATCCACATTCATATCTTAACACCCTTCTCAAATGTTTAAGGTTTTTCTCTCATGTTCAAATATTTTTTCCTTTCATGTCAATTTAAGTTTTGTGGAGCTGTTTTAAATAACTTATAAAAATAATATGAAGTCAAAAATAAAGAATATAAAATAAAATAGAAGACCAATCGTTTTTTATCACTTTAAGAAAGTAAAGGAAATACGTGATTGCATCATTTCACGTCCAGACACGTGACATAACTTGATATTTATTTTAAATTCTCCGTTTAATAAAGAATTATCATGCCACATATTTAAAGAAAAAATGTTATGTTATACCCATATTTTTAAAAATCGGTATAGTTTTTTTCAACAAAAATTTGGCTTGAATTTTCAAAATGTCAATTATTATTTTAACATGTCGTATTTACAACTTGAAACAATACACAAAGTTCGTTCACTAAAGTTGTGTTTGGTAAACCTATTTTGAGACTAATCTTGATCAATCACCACTAATGCTTGACACCAAAAAATTAGGGTTTAATTTGCCAGGTTTGAAAAAAGTGTGATGAGGCAAACTATAAGGGGGCGTTTGGTTGGAAGGAATAGAATGAAATGGAATGGAATGGAATGGAATTGATAAACTAGTATAATTTTCAAACAAAATTATGTTTAAGTGGGTAATGAAATGTAAAACCCAAGGGAATGTTTCACCTCAAATTCCCTTGGTTGTGGGATTTTAAATTCCATCTCTAGGTGGAAGGATTTTGAAATCCCACAACCAAGGGAATTTGAGGTGAAACATTCCCTTGGGTTTCCTTTTAATTGCTCACTCAAACATAATTTTACTTGAAAATTATACTAGTTTCTCAATTCCATTCCATTCCTTCCAACCAAACGCCCCCTAAAAGTGATATAAAACATGAGATAAAAGCTACGGAGTTAAAAACCCTAAAAGCCCCTTATATAAACATCAAAGGATAATTTTTTTTTTTCAAATGTTTTGTGGTGGAGTACACGTTATGGTTTTGTAAAGTAAGAAGTAGTTGTTTGATTTAAATAAGACATAAGTGATTTGGTTTTGTTAAAGAATAATATCTATTACTTGTTTGCTTATGATTTTATAACCTTCTATGGTGTTTTATAAATCTGATTTTCAATTTTATTTAATTCACATATCCACGGTGGTTCTTGTTTATTTTCACCTTACTCAAGATCATTCAACATGTGTTCACACACAAACGATAATAAACGTTGTTTTTCACCTTATGGTGATTCAATTCTTCACCTACCCATATAGTGATGCACATTATTATTCATCTTAAATATAGTGATTTTGTCCGTATTAACCTACCCACGGTAATACACATTATTTTTCACATTACTCATAACGATTTAACTTATGACCACCTACCCATAGTATGTACATTATTCAAAAGCTTATCACGTTGATACACATTGTTAATCAAATACAGTTTTTCCCAAATGTCGTCTATCACATTAGTAGCTCAGATTAGTATGTCCACATTTCCACAAGTTATTAACTTAAAGACTAATTACTCATATGTGATATGTCTAGCATGCCAATAATCCAAATAAATATATGTAATCACACTTACTCAAGTTGTTAATCCAAGATAATTTGCTCCTATGTCTAATCCATCAATGGCCCAAATCAATATGCTTGCATGTCGATAAGTTATGCCCACATGTCCACAAGTTATTGATCCAAGAAAGTTACTCGTATGTCTGACTCGTTACTAACCAAAGTCAATATACATACACGTCTACAAGTTATTAATCCAATACAGATTATCAGTATGTATAACCCGTTAATACGCAAGTCAATATACTCGCATGTATACATGTCACTAACCCAAGGTAAATGATCTATATGTATAAGCCGTTAATAACACACAAGTTAATATACCCCTATGCTTATGATATCATCAAACAATTATATAATACATATGCAAGCACACAAACATTTTCAGATTCAGATTGTGTAACGCTCACATGTGATCTGTTGGGTGAACCCATTAACATAAACGAAAATGTTGACCACTCTGCTGGTTTTCAATTTGTTTTCTACCGATTATGTCCACAACACCAATTATTTGAAAAATACAACTGAAAAATGGTTTGAAACATACTCGTTAATTCCTCGAGAGTTTTAGGATCCAATTTGTATTAAAAAAAATTAAGCTCTGGTCAACTATTTATAATGAAATTTGGTTGTGAGATGTCGCCATAAACTTGACACATGTCAAATGCGATTTTTGATGAATGGCAACTTGCACAACACTGCATCATCTCTTGTAACCTCTTGTTGTCGTGTAGGTATCAAACCTTTCGAGTAGCTATAGCATGTTGCAGCATGGTTTCAGTTGCTAGTACCTTGCATGAACGGTGCACGTTCCTTACACGCCTAGTAGGACATTGTGCGCATCCATTCGAGACGTGTTGTTCAAAAATTGAATGTTACAAAGTAATTTAAAAATTAAATCAAACTTATAGTTAATAAGAAATAATAAAAAAACAATCTTTAGAATTCTATATGATAAAAAAATGACACATCCACTTTAGTACATGAAAACTATATAACAAAAAAAGGTGTGATAGCTTAAAAATAGTATAGTTTATGGTTGTTTTGTGAAAGGTGACATAGCAATTAATATGGTCCACTCTTCAGCCGTATGCTTCCAAATAAATGGTCTTTAGTAAGTTTTATTTTTCATTATTGTCCTCTTCCAATTATAGCCGAGCACAACCCATTTTGAATTTTTGACTTAATTGTGTGGCAACACCAAAAATGACTTGACAATAAAGCAAACACCGGCAATTAGTATATATTTAATTACATTTATCACAATATATATTTTTGTTTTCTTATTAATTAATCAATGTAACTTGTAATGACATGCAAATACATTGATAAATAAGTTAAAGTAGTGCATATACTCGCGCGTAGCAGCATTGCAGTACGCGATATGGTAAAGCATAAACTACAATTGTTCAGATTCGAATCTGAATTAGTTTTTGTCGAAACATAGAGTTATTTAAATTTATATAATCGAACGAAAACATATTATATTTGACCTTACTTGTTTTCAAATAAAATATATTTTGAAAAGTAGAACAACTCAAAACATACATAAGAATTAGCATAAAATCGTTTTAAATTTGACCCAAGTCGTGTCTAAATAAAATTTATGTCAAAACACAAACAAACTCGAATTTAGATCGACATGTATATAACAATAAGATGTTAAATAAAAAAACTTTTTAAGTATGCATGATATTTTGTTAAGTATTAAGAGAGACAAAACTTTTAACTGTAAGATCATAATATAAAAAAATATGCATCAAGTTTCTCTTTATACTAACAAGAAAATAACGATGTTAAATACCCTTAATAATAAAAAAATATAATTTGGTAAAAATTTAGAAGGCCTAGAAATCCTGTAGTTCCATCATTGCTGATACAAATGTGAAGAAAAAACATGCATTGGCATAATTAAATATTACGATGAGATTCAAATAACCTGTTGTTTTCTAGAAAGGATGTGTAATTACAAAATGATAAGAACATTAGGTCATATTTTATTTCATATTAGTTTAAATATAAACTAATAGGTGAAACTCGCATCCTGTGACAGGGTGTTTGCAATGGGATATTTGTACGCTTGGTTTAGAAAAAAATTCATGTCAAACATAGATAAATGGAAAAACTTTGCAATTTTGTATTCTAATTTTTATAAAATACAAATAGTAAATCCCAACACTTTATATAATAAAATGAGTTTCGATGATTTCTACTTTTGTACTTGGATTAAAACTTACGTTAAAACGTATGATAAAAGTAAATAGGAACATTTCATATTCTAAGTTTAATTGAAGTTGAGGAGCAAAAGAAAACGTTATGGCAAAACTTCAAATTATAAATGTTTTATCATCAGTTTTAAAAAAAATGATAAAGGTATGTTATAAGCTTCATTGATATCTGAGGATGCTATATGATAATTATTTTAAAATTATAAAAAAATGATTGACCAAAATTCAAAATGCAAAAGTTTAAAATCTTGCCTCTCTAACTCTATTTGCACCCATTTGACGGACCTTAATCGCGTCCCACATTAGTTTTGCATTCACCATATTCCTTACTTGCATCATCATCTCTTTAAGAATGAACTAACACAAGAAAACTATGCCCATGTGATTTTTCTTGGCATTCGTTATTGTTTCGTGCCCGATCGTATCCTATTCCCCTTAAACATTGAAGATGGCCCTGAATCGCATCACCCAAGTGGTGTAGTTCGTAGAAAACAACATTGAACAGTGTAACGAAGTTGTTTTCTTTTTTTACAATGTTAGAACTTGTGTTAGCAACGTCTCCCGGTGCTTTTGTTTACAGCATACTTTCTTTGACTGTTAGTTACGATGCACATATAGAATAGAAGTGGTTGATTCTTCTTTATCCAACAAATCTTCTTCCTTCTTCCATCACGTACATTTTAGTATTCATTGGTTTTGAACCAAACTCCTTCATTACTAGATTGATTAGCCCTTGATTGATTTCTCTTGATGAAGGCGTTGATGCAAATTAAAAACAACTGGTAAAATCCACAAGACATACAACATGACCCTTCACGATTATCTTCAAAAATAATAACTCTTAGGTTTGTATAATCTAACCTACATGTTTACAATATAATAATCAAACCATACTTATCTCTCTTAATTGATAAACCAAATCTAGTTATATTGTATTTAAACCAATTCACCAACTTGTCTATATTGCCCTTCTAATTTTTCGGATCACCGACTTGCTCTCAAAACTCAAGGATTAAGCCGAGCTAACATAAAAATAATGACTTTTAGCATGAACCTATTTAATATTGGTGTTACATTATTGTATTATATATTAATTTTAATAATAATTTATTTTTAAACATACACAATGATTGATTTAGCTCCCATTTTGTTAATGGCCCACAAATAGTCTAATTGCTTCGCGGTTTAACGTAAATAATTTTACCTTACACTTTATACAAAAAATTAATTCTTACGACTTAAATTCATAACCTTAGTATTACCAAACAACAATTTAACCTTAGTATTACCAAACAATCTTATCAGTTGTTTGACTAATCGTCTTAATAATAGTTTAGTTTTAATGGTTGCATTCATTAAATAATAAATATGATTATTATATTATGCAATAAATTGGGGAAAAGAAATAAACTTTAAACACTCAATTTGGCCCCTTTCTCTCTCTAAGATTCCAATCATTCATGGTCCACCACAATAATCCCCAACTTTTTTCTTTGTTTTTAGCATAATATCCCTCATTTCTCCTCAAATTTGTGGGGAAATCGACATGAAAACCACCAGATTTCTGATTTTCCTCTGTTGAAAAGACAATTTCATCGAATGAATTCATGAAAGAAGCTGCTGGTGATCAGAGCGACAAGAATCAATTCTTCTGAGAACAAAAAGGAACGGTTTATACACCCTTTTGACTCTCTGTCTCCCATCGTTCATCTCTCCGTCTTTCGTGTTATTAACCAGGTGCGTAATCTGTAATCGCAATCTTTTGAATTGGGTGTTGTTCGTTTGTTCATCGATGTTTAAATTTTGTGATTTGTGTATACGAATTGCTGATTGTTGATTTTGATGCGTTTAATTTGACCTTATTGTTGATATGGGTTTCGTTGATTGTGTAGATCTTTGATTTTGATGAAATGAGCTTGTTTATCAGCTAGATCTTCTTCTTCTTCTTTTTCTTCTTTATCGAATTTCGTGTTCGATTTGTGATATTAAAATTGGGGATAATTTAGAAAACAACAAAATGAAGAAATTTTTTGATTGACATATTTATAATTGTTGTCTTCCCACTTAATTCGAGTTATCAGTTGCAGATTGTCATGGAAACTACTGTATTCACTTCAATTGTTCATGTTTCAGTGTGGGATTTTCTTTTATTTTTTCAAAAAGGTTAAAATTTATGTTGTTTTAAGTTAAATGTATTTCAGACTTTCAGTTGAACTTCATTAGGAGCTGATAATAGAAAATGAGTTAAAAAGTAATTTAGTTTTCAATCTTTTATCAGTTTATAAATTGCAGATTTTCTTGGAAACTACTGTATTCACATCAATTGTTCAAGTTTCATTGTGGGTATTTGTTTGTTTGTTAATTTTTTGCAAAAGGGTTAAAATTTTATGATTTTTTGAGTTATACGTGTATTAGTTGAACTTAATTAGGAGCTGATAAAAGAAAGGCTTATTATTATTTTTTTAGTTTTCAGTCTTTTATCAGTTATAATTGCAGATTGTCATGGAAACTACTGAATTTACATCAATTCTTCATGTTTCATTGGGGGATTTGTATTTATTTGTTTGTTTACATTTTGCATAAAGGTTAGATATTTGAGTTTTATGTGTTTCAGTTGAACTTAATTAGGAGCTTATAATACAAAAAGGAGTTAAATTTTGGGCATTTGATGGGAGGATTTGATGATCATGTTGGGATAGTTGGAGATTGGATGGCTCCTAGCCCTAGCCCGCGGTCTTTCTTTTCAGCTATGTTGAGTGAAGCCAGCTCGGGGGCTGTGGCTGAACCGCCTAAGGATGATAACCTAGCCACTGGGTTCACATTTCATGGACCAGATAAACAATTTGGGTCTGAAAACAGCGCGTTTGGTGAGTCGAAAGCAGCAGGCTCAAGGTCAGGTCTTGTTGAACGAATGGCTGCTAGAGCTGGTTATAATGCTCCTAGGTTGAATACAGATATCATCAAACCTTCTGCTGATGTGGGAAAGCAATCTCCTTATTTGACAATCCCTCCTGGTCTTAGCCCGACTTCTCTTTTGGATTCACCGGTTTTTCTGTCAAATTCACTGGTAAAGTTCGCTACTAATTGCAATCTTGTTGAAGTTTGATTCAAAGATTTTGTTTACTGTTTTTAGGGTGTTTGGTTTTTAAAAATGATTATCTGATATGAAAGAACTAGAATCAGAGAAAGAGAAAGAGATGAAAATTTTTAACAAAACCGATTGCAGTCTAATGTTTATTGTGAATATGGGTGTAAATGAGCCGAGTCCGAGCTTGCCTGAGCTTAAGCTTAGCTTGTTTAACTATAGAGGCTCGTGAGTCTAGTCAAGCTCGGTATATGAAGCTTGGGCTTGGGCTTGTTTTTTAATGAACTCCATTTTGGCTTTAGCTCGTTCAAGCCCGGCCTAGTTGTGTTGATCAAATAATCAGCTTTTGAATGCTTGAAGTTTTTGACTTATTTTGAGGATATACACGCAAAATGAACATTAAATTATCAGATAACCACTTTTAAAACACAATGCCAAATAGCATAATTTGTAGAGATTTTTCTCAATAACTTCGTCTTTCAGGCGCAACCATCTCCGACAACAGGAAAATTTCAACTTGCTCAAAATAAAGATGGCTCGTATGACGATTTCGACACTTCATCCTTTGCATTTAAAACTGTTCCCGAGTCTGCCCCTGCTTCTAACAAGGTAGTTATACTCGTTCAAATTTCACTTCTACGATATAATATTAAATGTTAAACATATGTTTTTGTATTTCTTGCGTTTCTTCATGTGCATTTAGGTAAATCTGCCTTTTATGTCTTGGCAAGCTGAGCATCGTTCGTCTCAAACTACTGAAACCGCTCAAAATGGTGGCGTTGATGGAAACATTGTTAAAGAACATGATGAACAAGAAGCGGATCAAATAACAAGTGGCGAAAATGGTAGTTTCATTGGTGATGACGGATATAACTGGAGAAAATATGGGCAAAAACAAGTAAAGGGTAGTGAGTATCCCCGAAGCTATTACAAATGCACTCATACAAACTGTCCGGTTAAGAAGAAGGTGGAGCGGTCCCATGCGGGCCACATCACCGAGATTATTTACAAAGGGGCCCACAATCATCCAAAACCTCCTCCGGGGCGTAGATCAGGGTTCGGGTCATCTAGTGACACCCAAGCTGGCACCGAGTGGGGTCAGGATGGTAATCTTGAAGTGACATCATCAACCGTTCACGGGACTCAGTTTGAAACTAGTGATCCTGTGGATGGATCTTTGACCTTTTCTAATGATGAAGATGGAGAAGATGATGATCGTGTGACACATGGCAGCGTTTCATTGGGCTGTGACGGTGAAGGAGATGAATCTGAATCAAAACGAAGGTTTAACGATCTTTTCTGTCTTTACGGTCTGTATATAATATGTTTTTACAATTTTCTTGTAACCGTGGGTGTTGTTTGATACTACAGGAAGGTTGAAGCATATGCAGCCGATGTAAGTGGGGCCACCCGAGCGATTAGGGAGCCAAGGGTAGTGGTGCAAACCACGAGTGAGGTGGATATTCTTGATGATGGGTACCGCTGGCGTAAATACGGGCAGAAAGTTGTTAAAGGGAATCCAAATCCTAGGTATGGATTATCTCGTTTCAACGGTAACTTGAACGGTGAATAACGTTTTTATGGTACAATTTTTATTGCAGGAGTTACTACAAGTGCACAAGCACGGGATGCACAGTGAGAAAACATGTGGAGCGCGCTTCACACGACCTTAAATCAGTGATCACAACATATGAAGGAAAACACAACCATGATGTTCCAGCGGCTCGCAACAGCAGTCACAATTCCAGCATCGCACAAGCTCAATTGGTTCAGCCGTCTCAAGTTCACAACCCTATGGCTAGGTTTGATAGGACCCAATACAGTTTGCACCCCGGTCCCCATGGATACGGTTATGGGGTAAACTTGACTCAAATGGCTATGGCTGGGTTGTTACCTAATCAAGCTAAAATGCCAGTTCAGGCTCCGGTTCATCCGTTTCTTGGACAGATCAGTGAGTTGGGAATGATGGTTCCGAAAGGTGAGCCGAAGGTCGAGCCGGTGTCGGACCCTGGTTTGAACCTGGCCGCCAATGGCTCGTCGGTTTACCACCATCAGTTCATGAATAGGCTGCCGCCGCTTGGACCGCAGATGTAAAGTTTTGTGGTGTTTTGGGGAAGAGTAGAGAGATCACAACTTTATATTATATGGTCTTTATATGTTGCATTTTTTTCTTTATAGTACTTGATATGAAGAACTGTGAAAGTATATTGGCAAATTCTTTGTTGCAAAGCATATGGCAGTTTAACTTGAGATTAGTTAGGTCTTAAGTCTATTTTATATTTTTATATCATACTTTTGTGATTTTCTGCTTTTTTGTGTAGATTTCTAACACGACATGAAAACACAACACAAAATTAACAACGGATTTGGGCTTATTTTTGGTGTCAACTGTTTGGTCGATGTGGTTTGATTCTTTTTTAAACTTCTTTTTTAAAAGAATCTGATGTTTATATAAAATTTCAAAGATCATTAAACATTCGTTTTAGAGTAGAACTGTTGTATTTTCGTAGTAATTTTATAATTTTAAGGTATCAATATAAAAAATATAAAACAAAGCTTTGAGTTAAATAGACTGTGTTCATATCAAGTTATGTGTCTTGACACTATTTTCCGGTTTGAGTAATGTTCGCATATGAACACGACTCATTTACAACACTCCTGGTTTGACATATTGTACAGAACACAGATGATCGGTATTCATCAAGGACTGAACTACAAGCAAACACGAACAAAACGTACGAAATTAGGCTTTATACACTACATTTTCTGAGAATCCTATACCTACTGCAAAAACTTTGTATCTGACATATTACACGTATAATATTATAACATCTTGATCGACAACACGCGTGTCGTATTGTACTCTTGTGCCATTTTGATGACTACAATTTTGATATTCTGTTACTGTATGGTCTGCCAGCTTGGCAACTTAACACTAAAAATGTGCAAGGAGGCAAATAATAATAAGTTGAATTAATGACCGTTGGAAACCTTCTCTTCTGTTTGGTCTTCTGGCCTCGGTTGATACTTGTGTCCCCTGCGACTCAACTCCTCTCTGCACAATAATAGTTCAAGATTAGAAGTTACAGATAATCAAAACTGATTCTAACAATAATCGGTTTAGCCAAACACCCAAATAATGGATTATCACAACTTAAAAGCAACAAAAGCACATCCAAAAAAACACTCTCAATTCTCACGTAGCCCGTGTTGTTATAAGTGCAATTAATTCATATCACACAATCGTTTTCAAAAGACAGTTAATAGGGCAAACTGCACTAAATAGAAACATACTTCAACAAATTTCTCAATTTTTGCAACCCACTTAAAAACAGGGCGCAAAATAGAATCTATCTTGCAGCATTACCGATTTTAGTAAGCAAACAACTTCTTTTTAACTGATTTCACCTGTAAAGTGATAATGTGGCACTCGTGATGTCATGTTAGCCACCCGACACATCACATGTCAAATATACAAAAACATCTTATGCGAAAAAATTAAGAATAAATTGTTTACAAATTTAAAATTATATTTTTTTTATTAATAATTTATATTCATAAGCAATTGTTTAGTGTCACATCATATGCCACACGGCGTATGCATAAGATAACAAATAAGATGGCACGTCAACAAAAAAAAATTTTTTTTGAAAAATCAGCAGAAAATGATATGCTACCAGTTGAACAAGTTATTTGATGCTACAGTCAGTAATAACATATAACTTGGTTGCTAAAATGGTAATGAAATGTAAGTTGCATTCTATATTGCTTCTAATTTTAAAGTTGGTTGGTTGTTAAAATAAGAAAGAAAAATATGTAAATTGTTTAATTTCGTCTGGTTTGCCCTAAATTATAATACAAACACAGAAAGGAGGTACTAAAAACCCTAAATGTAACTTGGTTGCTAAAATGGTAATGAAATGTAAGTTGCATTCTATATTGCTTCTAATTTTAAGTTGGTTGCTAAAATAAGAAAGAAAAAGATGCAAATTGTTTAATTCGTGTGATTAGCCCTAAATTATAATGCAAACCCAGAAAGGAGGTACTAAAATCCCTAAAATATATAACCATGAAAGAAGTTGTCACCTGAGACAGTTCCAGATTGAATGATAATAAAGAATGCCAACAATCTTGCGTTTTCTTTCATCTTGAAAATCAAAAGCCCTTTGTACCACAGGCAATTGTTTTATCCCTTTAGCTTCCATTAACTTTTTAGCAATTGCTAAATCAGTATCAGGATAACAAGTTAAAAGCCCTCGTTTTCGCCCACGATACTTTATCCCTCGTGTGCACACAGAAGAAACAAGAGACTCGCTAAACTGCAAAACGATTCAGTTTAAAATTATTAAGAAATAACTTCATATCATAACATCATATCTATCCTTTCAAATTCATAATAAATAAAACAAAATCAGTTATTTATAACAATTTGTTTCAGTAAATAAACAAATAGGAAAATATAATGCTATTAAATATTTTATATTCATCAATTTCATAGTAAATAAAATCAATTAGTTAATTAGTTACTCATGACAGTCTATTTCTACTCGATAAACAAACAAAAACAACATTATCACTGGGGATCATCCCATCACATAGTGTTGTCTTTGTTTATTCCATGAAACAATTTGTAATAATTAATTAATTTTACTCTAATAATTAACTAATTTTATTTTACTTGCTAAGGAATGGGCAAATATTCTATTCTTAGTGTTTTGAAAAGATAAATATGATTTTATGAAAATTGAACATGGATGTGCATGTATAGAAGGGGAATTAGAAAACGAATAAAAAAAGGATGCTAAATATAAACAAATAACATACATCTGAAGTTGAAGAGGCACCATCGATTTCATCATAGTTTTTCAACAGGCCATGCCTAATGTCACCGTAGGTCAAAATTCCTTCTAAATGTTCTTCAGGGTCAACAACAAGCACGCACGTTTGTTGACCATTATCCATACATTGTATAGCCTCTTTAATAGTTGAGGATAATCCAACATTAAGGTAGATGGTTGACATCGCCTGTGAAACCTGATTAACAATATATATATATATATTACTTACCATGCAACAAAATATAATTTATTGTTACAAATTGGGAAAACTATATAAGATAGATATGATGCATTTTTTTTATTTAGGCAACCAACTTCAAATTAGGTATAAAATAAAACCAACTTAAAACTTATTACAGATTTTAGCAACCAACCAGTGATGTGGCACTAGTTGATGCCATCTCGGATTCTCGCCTTCTCGGTTGCCATATCCAATATAATACTTATAAAAAAAATATATATGTGTGAAGAAGTATTTATTTACAGGTTTGAAAAATGACATTTTAGAAAAGAAGTTATTAAATAATTACAGGTAAAAGAAAGCATTAATATATGTTGCTTAATAAAATGTAAAGTTGGTTGCTGAAGTTGGGAAACCTGTAAATTTTGTTTCTATTTCATGCCTTTTGCTAGTAATACAAACAAACAAACAAATATGCCTAGTAAATATCCCACTTAGAGTAGGGTCTAGGGAGGGTTGATATGGAAGCAAACCTTACCCGTAACCCATAGGATAGAGAGGCTGCTCCTAATGAGCCATTTGCTAGTGATGTCTATATATAAAAAAGAAAGCATAAAAGTTTTACCTTCAGGTCTTCCAGAATTATATCTTCATCAATTGCTTCATGGTTGTCATCAGGTCCCATGATACAAAGTTCCAGATCATCTATATCACCTGTATGTCTCCAATTTTCAAATTTGTCAGCAGGTGAAAGCACAGAATAACCTTTTCTTGAACCAGACCCCTCACTCTCCTTTGACTGGTTTGCTACAGATGGTACCCATATTGCTAACCCAACAGCCCCCTGAAAAACGCAGCATTCAACACAAATGCATGAAATAAACTAACATTCAAATTTTTTACCTTTTTCAAGAACTAAATTAGGGTTGATGTATACACAGGCCAACCAAGTATTAAAAAGATTATACTATGACCACCGAGATTTCAAAATAAAAATTTAGGCCATCTAAGTATCAATTTGGTTTCATGCAAAACCAATTCCAACCAAAAAACTGCACAGAATGTGAAATGACAAACATGCCCCTAGCTTTGGTTATTAAAATAATACAAATAAAATTTTATGTGTAGTGCATAATAGTATTTTAAATCTGTAATACCTAATATACTCTTCCTCAAAATAAAAGAAAAACAAACCTATATTAATGCATTAACCCTAAAGGCATGTTTTTGTTACAAATTACATTTTTGAGGGCATTCTCATCACCTGAAAAGTTTGTTGCCGGAACTGGCATTAATGAAGCCAAATTGATACTTTGGTGGCCCATAATGCTATTTTGATTCATTCATGTAATTTTTCAATATTTGGGTGGCCTTAGTGTAACCTTCTCAACACTTGTTTGGCTTTGGTGTAAACGTTTCAATATTCGGGTTGCCAATGTATACAATATCCCTAAAATTACCATTAGTGGAAGCAAGATTCTATAATCCTTTGTCAACTCAAACAAAAGTAAAACTGAAGTCAACGGAACAGAACAAACTGAAGCCAGGGTTGCAGCCATCCCAACCTACAATATCATATGTCTCTCATAAATCATAACCACCAACAAAAAAAATCAATCATTAAAAAGAAAGAAAGAAAAAGGAAAAAAAGCATTACTAATGCATACGCCTGTGGCTCGGCAATAGCAGTGTTCCCAGGAATAGCCGAGTTGATCAATTCACCAGCCAAGCCACCAAAAACCGCACCAACTGCAGCACCAATCATCAAACTCGGTGCATACAAACCACCAACGAGCCCAGACCCTTTACATAGAGCTGTTGCTACAACTTTAGCTGTGGCTAACTGAGCCAAAAGCCAAATTCCAGGTGCTGAAGCTATCTTTCCGGTATGTAAAATTTCATCAACATTGTTGAATCCCCAATATAGAACCCCGGGGTACTTAAGAGCTATTATTCCAGCACCTAAACCACCTAGAGCCGGGATCACAACACCAGGAAGATTAAACCGTTCTTTGATATATTCAAATGCATTATTGAACCATGTTACCAAACGTGTAAATAATACACTAACCACCCCACACAGCATGCCCAGTATCAGGTATAGAGGCAGCTCTGCACGTATACAAATAAACTTTAAATTCTAAATACCATTAAGTGATACAAAGGGAGAATTTTATAAATATCCGTCTAAAAGTTGAAAAAATCATATATATCTTTCTAAATTTTAATATATTATAATTATCCTTTCACTATAAGGATGGTATTTTAGGGTTCTGAAAGGGTAAATATGATATTATGAAACTCAAAAGGATATTATATGAACTTTAGAACTTTTAGAAGGATATAAATGTATTAATCTGGATATAAACTTGTATGTGTTGTGTTAGATGGGATAAATACCAGCAGCAGATTTCAAATCATAATTGGGCACTGTGAATGCTTGTTTTTCCTGAAGTACAGCATTTGAGACTGTTGAAGAAATAACCGATGCTAATATAATCATTGCAGTTGTAAATGGAGGTGAGTTTTCAGCACGCAGAGGTCTTAAAACATTTTCAATTGCAAAGAATGAACCAGCAACTGGTGCATTGAAACCTGAAACAAAGGACAGTTTTAAATGTGCTTTCTGCTTTTTAAAGTTGCGATAATCAGTTGTTAAAGTGTTTGGAAATTTTTGATTGTTTAGGATTTACACGCAAACTGACAAAGCTGATAATCAGAATCAGTTTTGTCGCAGCTACTTGTAAACTGGTTGTTTGACCCCTAAATCATATAATTCAAATCAATCTAAGGTTCCATTTTTTATGAATAGGTAATGCAGTCTTTTAGGCTGGTATTCATTATTTAGAGGCGTGTTCGGCCATTGTGTTTTGGAAGCGATTATGTTCTATGAAATAGTTAGAACCGAATAATCAACTATAAGAACAAGCGACATAAGTAGTGTTTAAATGTGATGTGATTTTGTTTAAAGTTAAGATAATCAGATAATTGATTATTATGAGCATGTCAAATATTAATTATTTTGGGATTTACATGCAAAAAAAGCCCAGAATAAACATGTAATCGGAGTCAGTTTTGTTGCCGCTACCCCTGAACTCATTATCCAAACTGATTATTGACGGATTGGACTCCTAAATAATCAGATTCCCATACTCAAACACTAAAAACTGATTGTTTACGACTTGAGAAAACACAATGAACAGATAATCACTTTCAAATCGCAATGCCAAACACCACATGAAATGGAGAAAATCAAGAGAAAATGATTCAGAAACCTGAAGCTATGCCACCAGCAGCACCAGCTGCAACAAGAGCTATCCTGCGTTCTTTATTATTTTCCATCATTAACGAGCACCCATTTGCACACGATTTTCCAATATCTACACTTGGGCCTTCAGGGCCCAATGAACACCCTGTACCTAAAGTTACTGCAGCTTGGATAGCCTTCACTATTGGAAAGAACACAGAAAGGAAGCTTGACCCATTTCCAGGAGTCGCCTGCTTTATTTGGTCCAAGATTTCCAGCAAACCATGCAGCATTCCAACAATTACTCCTCCAGTGACCGGAATTAGAAGAATCCGGTGCCAGGTATCGGACAGCTGCTGTAACCGTAGCCAAGCAGCACCCTCATTCGGAGTCCCAGCCCACGCCCATCCATGTATCACATGCACCTGCATTCACTACCTCATTATCAGCACTGTTCAACATAGTGTTTCAAAAGTAATCACATCATATAAAACAATGGAATCAGCAATTCAGCAGTTACCAAATGAGTTATAAAAGATACTGTTGAAAGTGCACCTGCTGTTTGAAGATAATTAAGGTTTACATAATTACATGCAAGATCTCCCCTAAATAACCATAATCAGTAATCATTAAATCCCTAAGCAATCATATAAATATATAATGACAATAATCGGATCGCTTTACAGAAACACTTGACTCAATCACTTTCAAAACACAATCTCTTACACTCTTCTAAGCTTAATTCAAGGTTCAGGCACTAATTACAAGTTCACCTAAACACTCACAATCATCAAACTAAATCAGATCTACTTCAGCAACACAAATCACATATGCAAATGCTCAACACTCACCCCACGATTAAAAGCAGCAACACAGAGACCAGTGGCAAGACCTAGAAGACATCCAACAAGCAGCAACGCCCATTCCGGCGGAGCTCCGTCGCCGAGAATCTCATCATCACCACCACCACTAACTCCGCCTCTTCTCGGCGACACATGATCCCTCTCCGACCACCGCGCCCTAGGCGACCGGCGTTTGACGCTAAGCCGTCGACCGGAAAACGGTCGATCCAATCTACTCCACAGATGCTTAACAATTCTAGTTCTACTACTTCTACCAGATGATCTTGGAGACGCAATCTGACCTTCTAAATCATTATCCGAAGACGATGAATTCGACCGCAGTAGAACAGCGGTGTCGTTATGATCGCCTCCAGACATTGTTCCAAACCCTAACTTGCACACACAGTAGTGTTGGAATCATTCTCCCATAATCGGATCATAAACAGCTCCAAATTGAGGAAATCGAGATTTGGATCGTGTTGATCGGATCGATTGGGTGAAATTTGAACTTCAAATGGAAGAATTGTGATTTAATTTCGTTGTTGAACAGCGTTGAGAATGAATGAATGATCTATGTTTATGAATTTGTTGGAGACTGTAGTGGAAGGTGAGAAGGAAGACAATGGAGATTGACGGTGATCAAAAGATTGATGGTTGCATAAAAGAAATGCAAAACAATTTCGAGATTATATACTTTTTCAATCTTATGACTTTGTTAACATTTATTATCTTAATCTTAATTATATTATATTCTTTAGAGAATTGGCTTCAACCCACTCATTAAGGGTTTTTTTTTTTTTACAAGTTAAAAGCCGTGAGAAAGAGTCTTCGTACAAAGCATGTGATAAGACGGTTTGTATCGGATCGTTAATTGATTTGACCCTTTCATTGTAAAACAAGTCTTATCATGTTTAACAGATTAAAAATGGCGCGATTAACACATGTATCAAATATAAAAACGACTTATTTAATTATCTGCATTTCATGTCTATAAACTTTTTTATATGTTTTTACGGGCCAAGAAGGAGAAATATGGAATCTAGCCGCCTAATGTTAAATATTTTTAAAAATATAAAAAATTACATAATGTACTTTTTATTAAACATGTTTAATTGTATTATAAACAGGTCACGAATTGTCAGCCCTCACGTAATCCAGTGTAAAATGGGAGTTAAGTTAACTATAAGATACATCATTTACTTTTTACACACATTCACCTATCGTTGTTTTTATAGTTAGTGTCTTTAGCTTTTCTTGTTATAAATTATAATCGATCTGCTCCATCCTTTTTGAGGAAGGGAATCAGATTTCCCGAATCAGTTTTTTGTAATAAAAATGATAGTATCTCAGTAGATTTTATTTTGAAAAACTTGAGATAACAAGCCCATAAGGAAAGAAACATTAAATCTAAAACAACAACGGTTACATAACATGGAAAATAAAGCTACCAAACATGAAAGTAGTTATACAATAGTATTTTATGTCGTGTTGGACATGTTAGTATTAGTTAAGGCTCAAAACGAATCGGACATGTATGTGAAACGTTCGACAAAGAAGTTTTCTATGTTTGTTTATTGACTAAATGAATAAATATGAACAAATGGATGAAATACCAATGCCCTTAATGGCATGTTTGATATGAAAAGGTTATAAGAGAACTAGGCTAGGACTCCTCTATAGAATGATGAATAAACTTTGAAGTGGTTTATAAGTAAATAGGTAGTGTTCTTTAGCTTGAGTTAAGTTTTCCTTTAGTTCTTACACCTAAAATCATAAAACTTATGCATCCCCTGGACTTATAAATATGAATGCCAAACCAAAACCCTTTGGCTTGCGTCAACTGGTTTTTCTCCGAAAAGTAACTTTTTCAGTACTTGTTTTTCCTCTCTAAACTTACTGTTGTGGTAGAGATGTCTATGTTTCTCAACTCAAAACATCGTCCCAGATGGATAATATGAGCTATTGTTGTACAAAGTGACGCAACAAGTCGATCATTAGTAACAAACCATCATAATTAGATTGTAAGTGCTTATTAAATCATTTAAATTAGAGTTTTCAACCGAACATGACTCATGTATATAGTTTTGTCAATGACATCAACTCTAACTCAACAAAACATAAAATCATGGAATTCAAACATGACCCATTAACACATTTATCTAAATATGTCAAATGGGTTGATGGGTTGACAGGTAATACTAAGTTAGAAGTATGTTAATCAAATTGTTGAGTTGTATTTGGATTAAACAAGTAGTAAACAGGTTGGCAATCGACTTGACTACTTATACGAGTTGGTCGTCAACTTGTTTAACTATACAAGTTGATGGGTCGACCTGTTTAATTAAACAGATTAAATATATTAGCCTGAAAACATGGTTCATTTTATGAAACTGACGATCCGAGCCCAACCTATTAAACAACTTAGGTAATTACAATCCAAAACTTGATTGCTTTCCTATCATATTTTTGTCTGATCAAAGATTGTCCCTCCTTATTTAAGTTACTATTAATGTAACACCCTAAAAAGAAAATATGATAAACTAAAAGGGTGTGACAATGCCAAGAACAACATAACCGTGTCATGTAAAAGTTAGTGGATACGAGCAAAGGCGTGATCATGCCGATAAGCATAACTGTGCAGATCATAACACGATCATGTCAAAAGTAAGTCGACATTAAAAGTGACACATGGCTCAAGAGAACGACATGTGGCCTGGTCAATCTACACGTGACCAATACATGGATCACCACGGGTGTGCACGTCTGGCGCACAGTCACGCTTGACCGATTGGATTTACCAGAAATAGAAAGTACATGATCTTAGTTGTGAGTCATTCATTTCAGACACACCCACACACACATTCTCTCTCTCTCTCTCTCTCTCTCTCTCTCTCTCTCAATATTACAATTAAAATTCAAGAACATTTAGACATGCTTTTTAGACGATGTCTATCAGAAGCTAAGAGACTATGACGTTATACTATTTTTCTTAAGCATTAAATAATCATGATGAGAACTTAAAAAGAAATTGGATGTTATGCAAAACTAAGACTTGGCTCTAATCACTCGATTAAAGTGTTGAACTCTAAAAAAGTAAAGAGGTGCTTTATACACAAAAGCAAAGGATTGTAAACATCATATTTAGGAGAAAGCTTGACTATGCTTTACATACATGACATTTACGTTATAAGGGCCTTACTAGTCGTAAGACAGGCAGGGCCTTAGCAATTTGTGAAAGGTAAAATCAAAACATGATGATGTATAAAATTAAAATATTTAAATGATGAAATGAGATCGCATATATTCAAGACAAATTGAGAAATGTTGACAAGGCTCAAGGTGTTAACTCACATATTTTTAGGTGGGTATGTGTTTTTAAAACGTGTATATCAGGTAATCCTTAAGGATCTAATCTATCTATTATAATAAAAAAAAGTTTTAAGATGACACTTGGCACAATTCTAGACCGTTTAATTCTAATTTTCCTAGTTCTTTCTCCTAATAAATAATTACAATAAATACTAATGATGTTAATTAATTTTTTTAAGATTAAAAATAGCTTTTTAATAAATTAAGAGAAAGATGTTTTTATAAATGTAACTTCTAAAGAAACAAAAATTTTAAAAATAAAATTTTTTTCTAAAACATCAAACATTTTAAAAATACGAAATAATTTAAAATCGGACTTTTTCAAAAATATTTTTTATAAAACAAAATAATTAAATTTTAGAGTTAAAATAAGGAAATTTTTAAAATTGAAATCTTTTAAAATGGTTTGTCTTGAAACAAATTGTTTAATTTTTTCTGAAAAGAAAGATAAAAAAGGTTTAAAAATAAAAGTTTAAAAAAATAATATTATTGTTTTATTAATTATATCCTTATTCATATGTAATTTCAATCGTATCTTTTTTCAAAATATCGTTTATAATTAATAAATATTCATAACTAATTATTTAATATTTTATTTATTCAACCCGTGTAATACACGGGATACTAACCTAGTAGATAGTAATTACTAGGTGCTCATAAGGAAATGATTTAAAGAGTATTTTGAATGATTTTCTTTATATCTTTATACATTTGATTGTAATGACAAATTAGTTTGAAATAAAATTATACTTTCTGTTGTTAAGTTCTCATCAATCTATCACTTGCATGTGATGTGTCATCATTAAAGAGATTTAATACAAATTTTAATATAGCTAAATGGTTTGATGGTTTTCTTTTAACATGAGTATAAAACTAAAGTCTCTACCTTAAATAAGAAACACTAATGATCCTTAGTTCAACTGGTTAAGGTGAGCTACTTATGACATGTAAATATTAGGAGGTTATCGGTTCAAGTCTCACTTTGAGCAAAATGCTTAGAGTTGAGCCAGAGGGTTTTCTCAGCAATGGGTTTCCTCTTGAGGGGGTTGGGGGTGCGGTCCCGGCTGGGAAACGGATAGATGGGTCCGATTAAGGTAACATCTATCCTTTGAAGCTGGGTCGCACATTTGCCGTTAAAAAAAAATTAAGAAACACCAAGAAAATTACCACCAGAATGTACATGTGAAGAATTATTTTAGTAGCTACGATGAAAAAACTTTATGAGATTTTAAGCTCATGTGTTCATCTTTGATAGTACAAACTGCTTCGTGATTATAACCTAGAAGGATCGACTTATTCTCTTAAAAAACGAGCAAAAATCTTTTTCAGATGATACATGTCTAACACAAGTCGTAGTCACTCTTCTTCTTCTGCTCTTGTTCTTTTGTTTATTTATTTAGTAATACATAAAACAACAATGATTACATAACATGGAAAATAGGGCTACCAAACATGAAAGTATATATAATAGTATTCCATGTTGTGTTGGACATGTTAGTATTAGTTAAGGCTCAAAATGAATCAGACGTGTAAGTGAAACGTTCGACTTAAAAGTTTTTTATGTTTGTTTATTGAATAATGTTTGAATATGAACAAATGGATGAAATATTAATGCCCTATGTGGCGTGTTTGATATAAAGATGTTTTAAGAAAACAAGGTGGGAACTTGTCGGTGCACAGAAAAACTTTAAAATTATTTATAGGTAGATAACCAGTGTGCTTGTAAGTAGCTTGAGTTAAGTTTTACTTTAATTCTTACACCTAAAATCATAAAACTTATATATCTCCTAGACATGCAAATATGAATACCAAACCAAAATCGTTGACGCAAAACTCTTTGGCTTTGCGTCAACGAGATTTTCTCCGAAATATAATTTTTTAAATATTAGTTTCTCTGCCCTAGACTTACGGGTTGTGACAGAGTAGTCTGAGTTTCTCCACTCAGAACATCGAATATATATGTTGCATAACTTCGTACCAAATGGTAATATGAACCATTGTTGTACAAAGTCTCACAACAAGTCGATCGTTAGTGACAAACCATCATAAGCAGCTTGTAAATGCCAAACTTCTTCTGACCGATAACAATATAGATAAAATTTTCAATGTGCTAGAAAGAAACTCATCTAAAGTGTATTTTGAATAATTTTCTTTGTATCTTTATAGTTTGATTGTAATGACAATTTAGTTTAAAATAAAATTATACTTTTTGCTGCTAAGTTTGCGTGAATCAATCACTTGTACGTTCGATTCTGGGTGATCGAAGTGTGACAATTAAAGACGTTTAATATACCTAAATGGTTTGTCAGTTTTATTTAGATATGACTATAAAACTAAGTCGAGACCTTGAATACAAAACACCAAGATAATTACCACTAGAATGTACATATCAAGATTTTAGGCTCGCAAAAACTGCTTCGTTCGTTATTATACCTTAGGAGACAGACTTATAACGGACAAGCAAAAAAAAAAGTTTTTAGATGTCACATGTCTAACACAAGTTCGTGATCCTTATTCTTCTTCTTTTGCTTTTTGTTCTTTTGTTTATTTTATCCGCTTATTGGGTTTCCACAAAGACATGTTTGTAATACACTTGGAATAAAAAATTAGTAGCATTGACTAGTGATGGTAAATGGTTTTAATATGTATTTGATTTACGGAATTCCATCATGGCAAAACCAATATAATTGTTATCACTTTGCTAAAACAAATATATAATTGCAAACACTTACGTGTTAGACATAACAAAACTTCTGAATTAACCATAAAAGTTATTCGGTCTCAACAAAATCTAGTGATCACCACTTAAAGATGACATCAATTAGGGATGCATGAGTCGATAATATCAATGAGATTAAAGTCTATTTAGATCCAATCCTATACTAATACCTAACTAAACTTATACATTATAACATGTGTTTTACATCATCCGAAGATACGCGTTTAGACATGCAAGTGTATATTAGAATGAATTATCTATGTAATAGTTTTTTTTATAGTTTGCAAGTACCAATACAACTATACAAGACTAAAATGACTACTTATGTAAATGTGAAGCTTAGTCACTTACGGGCTACGGGTGTCTTTGGTTGGCTACCAAAGGGATGGAGCCGCTAAGGCGGAGAGTAATATAACACAAATGCATAAAAACGTGAGGGTAGCCAACATCACTCTTACTAACAAAGGGGGCAGTGTTTCGACTTAGTGTTTCTACTTATATTATGTCACTAACATAATACTTAGCAAAAATACCGCCCCCTCCATCAGCAAGGATAGGGAACATACAACGCTATACAGGATAAGCTCTACAACAGCCTCCGCCCTTATGAATTTAACTTCGTATACATTCATGAACCGCGGATCAATACTAAACCGGACCTAACATAACACGCCCTAACCAAGTTTCATCTAGGTTCATCGGATCAACAATTAACAACCACCGAGTCAACAACACGCCCCTACTATACTAAACATCACACCGAATTCACCAACACAAGTACATAACCACACCATTAAAAAAAAATGCTTAGGTTTCGATACAATATACAGTAAATGATCATACACCAATCAATCATAAAACTTAACAATATTAAAGAGCACATGAAGCCACCAACTTTTCAAAAGAAGTTAGGATCATAACCATTGCTAGAAGTGGCCAAGATATAGTAAGCGACAATATGGCCAATGGAGCCCCAAGCAAGAACATCAACAATGTTAAAGCCCACAGGATCATTGGACTTGAGGAGGCTAACATACTCTTTGGCTCTGGTGTCACCAGCCTCAAAGTGGGTGACACCATTTTGCTCAGGGAGGCCTTGTTTGGCGACGTTTTCTCTCTGGAAGTTGAAGAAGACGAAGCGGCCCAAGAAGAGGGATAAGCCGGTGCTGAGGCTGATGACAAGAGAGGTGTTGAGTTCTGCTTTGATGCCTGAGTTGAGCTTCTTTTTGGTGAGGGTGAGGGTGGTGGGTCTGGTGGAGAAGAGGGTGGTGGTGGTGGTGGTGGTGGTGGGGAGTCGCCGGAGGCCTTGGAAGGTGGGTGGGGAGAGGGTGGTGGAGGCCATGGTGGTGGTGGTGGTGGTGGCCGTTGCCGGAGAAGAAGATTGAATGATGGGTTGAAGGTGAAGGTGAAGATGGTGGTGAGGGGATATAATATTATTGGTTGAGGAAGAGAATAAGAATATTGAATGGTGGGAGAAAGATTTGGGGTGGTGATGTGGAGGTGTGTGATTGGGTGGTTTTGGATTGGGGATACATGGCAATCTAGTGATCTACTTACATAATAGGTCAGTTTACACTTTAAAGATTGGGTATTTTAACTTATAAGTTTCTTTTTGATTATTGTATTTTGTAAAGGAAGGAAAAATTAATTCCTGACATCGTATTGAAATAATCTAAGAGAATTCATATTGGATTTTATAAATATTTATAAGTGTATCACTTATGAAATAGTTATAAGTAGTTACGAATAGAAGAAAGATAAGATATTATTATTTATTTATATATTTGGTAAGATATTGTTCACTCTTATAAAATTTTTAATATTATTTTGAAAGTGGTTGTGAGTTAAGAAAAAAAAAATTAATGATAAATGTATAAGAATATTATTTAATTAAAAATAAGAGAGAATACATAATGATTTAAAGTGTAATTATTAAAATAACAATAAAAAATAAGATGTAAATGCTTTGAAAAGAGTTTGTTGTTAGCGAAAAATAAATAGGGTGAAGTTACACGACTTAAGCTAAGATATGAAGCATTTTAAGCCATATTGGTTTGGTTAATATATATTATTTTTTTTAAAACAACAACTCCACTTCTACTTTTAATTTACAACAATCTTTAATTTATTTTAGTTCATGATTTGAATCTTAGATTTTTTTCAAAAAGTATTACAGGCTACCAATCCAAATGGTAATTTATACCAAATTACATCATTTTAGTTCAATACCTGCAAACTATTTCTTTAATTTCATTCTTTACATCAAGATTTCTTTCGTTGTAAAGCTTCTCTTATCATGTATATTATTGGTAAGACTGGTAATTTCTAATACGAACCTGTTAACATAAAACGAAGTTAAAATGTTTCATGTTTGAGCTTAACAATTTTCATGTCTAAACAGATAGACCCGTTAAGACACGATAAATAGGTTAAATACTTATTAAACTGTTAAGACCTGTTAAGAAACTTGTTTATAATTTTCAATTTTAAAAATAATTAAATATACATAATATTATTACAAAACCCTACTTTTCCTTCCACATTCCACTTTCACAGTTCCATGATCGATACCACCAGGTGTTGCCTACTCTCTGCCTCTCAACACAGTCCCTTGCTCGGCGGCACAACCACAACGCACAACCACAGGGCTTGACAATAGGTGTTTTGCTTTCCCCTTTCCCTTGCTCGGCGGCGTTCCACAACGCATATTCGCACGACCACAGCGCATAACTGCAGCGCACAACCGTAGCACACAACCATTGAAACACAACGCACAACCATAGGGCTAGGTTGCGTCTATTACATTCCACTGCCACCAAAGTCGACTCACCACCACCATCGCCGGTCACAGCCCACATCCATCGTCGGTTACAGCCTCGATTGCACAACGCACAACCATCATCTGTCACAGCCCATCGCCACCAAAGTCGACTCACCACCACCACCATAGTTTGAATCTTGTAAAGATCTCGTATTGTTAACTTTCTTTTCGACTTAGTGCTCACCATGCTTTTTTGTAATTTTTGTTTCATTAAACAGGTTTTTAAACATGTGATATAACATGTGTTCCTAAACAGATCATTTCGTGTAACATGTTTCTTAACAGGTTCGTGTTCGTATTTGAAAATTTTGACACGCTAAGTTATTGTGTTGTGTTCATGTATAGCCTGTCAGATCATCATGTCTTATCGTGTTGTCTCTGACCTAATTACTGATGCAATAATAAGTACAAAATTTTATGTTCATGATATGTTTTCATTGAAAGAAATCCAATGTGGAAAGTATTATCCTCCGGACATAAATAAACTTAAACAACAAATTTTATGTTTACGTTTAAGTTTAGATGTGTAACAATATCATTTTTACTTTTATCTTGTTGTTAGTATGGTTTTATATTAAGATGAAGATTTATGATAAAATATGTGTAGCAAAATAGATTTTTAATTAGTTTGTTTGTTATAAACGATTATTATGTGTTTTAGGCGTATTTATATGTTTACATGGGTTCATGTGTTCGTTTGTCTTTATAGATATATTTTTATTTGTAGATATTTCTATGATGTGTGACGAAATCAGATTTTCAAAACAAACATATATTTAAACTAATATTTTAAGAAAAACAATATGTGAAATAGAATACATGCTAGTAGGAACTAAGGATCTTTGTTGTAGCGAGCTCACGTTATAAGTTTTGTCTTTTCTAACTGGATTGTTATTTGCATTTTCACCGATTTTTTTTGAATTTTTGTTGTTTTTCATGGAGATAACACGAAAAATGATAATGAAATGATTATTACGTCTATAATATTAAATAACTGATATTAGGTTTTGAAATATTTTTGTGTGTGAACATGTATTCTTTTAATTTATAATTGATATTCACGCATATTTTTTATAAATATTAGTAAGCTTATAATATTTGACATATATATAATTTCCTGAATACTAATTTTTTTATAATTTATCATGTTCGAGTACTCCCTGCCTAGGTCGAGTACTCCCCTGAGCATGTTTTAGTTGTGAAGTTCTCCTATCATCCACGATTAATACTCCCAAAACACGTTGGTGATATTAAAGGCAAGACATTCCTTATGAAGTAGAAATCCCCCCCCGCGTTCACGGCCGATGTGAGATTTGCCTAGGGTGTTGCAATGCTTGATGTCATCCATAAAGATAGATTTCTCACGTCTCTCTCCTCGCCTCATCCTCCATACCCATTTCTCTTTTCCATGTCAATTCAAGGATCTCCGAGACATCATCATTGGGAGATGGTGTAATTGATTTGTTTGAATATTTTTAGGTATAATTATGATCATCTAAGGATTCATGTAAAAGTGACAAAGATCAAATAGTCTAACATTCATAATCAGTTTTACAATACGGTTTTAAAACCCAATAACATGTTTAAAGACACAATCCCAAATGCGCCTAGACATGTCTAAACAATATACCGGTTTTTTAAACCCAATCCCAAACAACACTTTAACGCGACAAGCAATGCTACAATAAGCAGACTAAAGGCAAATGAGTTTAATATATGAAAGTCTTGTAACATATATAACTTACCATCAAGAGTACATAAAAAATATACTCACCTACAATATGATTTCAATAGCCAGTTTCTTTGCTAGCTTCTATACATCTCCTCATTCTACCAAACATAAAAAAAGATTTACACTCAGACAAAAATGATTACTTCCAACGTGTTCATTCGAACCCACGTTCTTCAAATCAGCGAATCAAAATAAAAATTATTGCGCTTGCGTCCCATTTCTAGTAGGCCGCCATACGTACTATCCCAAACTCCAATGAACAGTGACTCTGTATCAGGACTAAACGATGTACCCGATATCTCACCAAAGAAATCAATTACTTGTTCTGTCTCGTAACCGCTTTTGACATCAAACACGTGCACAAAGTCAGCGGGTTCTGCCATGGCCATGAACCGACCATCGGATGAGTAACGTATGGATCTAACGGCTCCTATGTTTCCTTTAAGAGCTGTTACAGATTTTGATAGGTGGCGGATGTCCCAGATCCTGCAGGTTTTGTCTTGATTGCCTGTGGCTAAAGTTTGACCGTCGGGATGCCATGCTGATGCAAATGAGAAATCCAAGTGTCCATGCAAGGATGCAACTGTCTGCAAACATTCCAAAAACTTTTATTACTTGCAAAATTCAAAAAAAGTGAAAATCAATAACTAGTAACCAAGTTTTAATATTGTTTCACGGGAGTTGGGCCCCCATCCCACTAGGAGACCAATAGCTTAGCTACGAGTGGGATTTTATTGGATAAAAAAAAATAAATATTTTGTTTCAAAACAAACCGTATTAAAATATAATTTTAGAAAAAATTATTATAATTTTTAATTTTAATTAAATTTTGTTTATATAAAATTTACTTTTTAAAAGCATTAATTTTAAAAAAGTTTGATGATTTATAAAATTTCTTATTTTAGTTTTTAGAAATAACATAAATAAGAGAAAGAAGCGGTAAAATTTTGATGAAGATGAATGTAATGATTTCATGTGTTAGCCCAATATACTATTTTATTAGAATTAAAAGATTTCTATAGTTTTTGTTGATTAATTATTTGAAAAAAGAAAAAATATCGAGTATGATTTAATTTTTAAAAAAAGATGTGCTCTAATTTAGGGTTAAATTTTAAAAATTTCCTTAAATATCTCTTGTACTTTTAGTCAAATGAACTTAGACTAGCACTAAGTACATATACATATTTAGGCGGGAATTGAAAAAAAATAGAGGTTTAAAAGAATGACACGTGGCAATAAAGTTATTCTTTTATTAATAAGTATAGATTTTTTTAATTTTAATACAACAACTCCACTTCTTCTTTTAAATTACAACAGCCTTAATTTATTTTAGGTAATGATATGAATCTTAGATTTTTTTCAAGAAATATCACAGGCTACCAACCCAAATTGTAATTTATACCAAATTCATCATTTTAGTTCAATACCTACAAACTATTTCTTTAATTTTATTCTTCACATCAAGTTTTCTTCCGTTGTAAAGTTTCTCTTATCCTTTATATTGATAGGTGTAATAATAAGTACAAATTTTCATGTCAATGATATGTTTTGATCGAAAGAAATTCATTGTGAAAAGTGTTATCCCCTGGATATAAAATAAAGCAAAACAACATATTTTGTGTTTACATTTAAGTTTAGATTATCATATTTACTTTTATCTTGTTGTTAGTATGATTTTATATTAAAAAAAGATTTATGATATGTTTAGCGAAATAGATTTTTAATTAGTTTATTTGTTATAAACGATCATTATGTGTCTTAGGCGTATTTATATGTTTACATGGGTTCGCATTCTTCGTTTGTCTATGATGTGTGACGAAATGATTTTTCAAAGCAAACATATATTTAAACTAATATTTTAAGAAAAACAATATGTGAAGTAGCAAACAAGCTGTGTAATGATTACAAGTATCAAAAGAAATGTGTTTTTAAAATTTATTACAAGACCAATGTTGTCCGCTCCGTCCACGAAGAGCTCATGTATTTGCTTTTGATTGTCCGAGTGAAAACTTCCCAGGGAGGTCACTTATCTCTTGATTGCTGCCACCTAAGCACGTTTAAGTGTGAAGTTTTCCTCTCATCCACAACCAATAATCCCTAAACACGTTGGTGATATTAAAAACAATACATTTCTTACGAAACAGAAATCCCTCCCGTCCACGGCCAATGTGAGATTTACATAGAGTGTTACAATGCTTGATGTCATCCGTAGAGACAAATTTCTCACGTCTCTCTCCTCACCTCCATACCCATTTCTCTTTTCCATGTCAATTCAAGGATCTCCAAGACATCATCATTAGGAGATGATCTAGTTGATTTGTTCTGAATTTTTTAGGTATAATTATGATCATCTAAGGATTCACGTAAAAGTAACAAAGATCAAATAATCTAATAGCCATAATCAGTTTTACAAAATATAACGGTTTTAAAACCCAATAACCTATTTAAAAACACAATCCCAAAAGCCCGTAGACATGTCTAAACACAATATACCGGTTTTTAAAACACAATCCCAAACACTACTTTAACGCGACAAGCAATGCTACAATAAGGAGACTAAAGGCAAATGAGTTTAATATATGAAAGTCTTGTAACATATATAACTTACCATTAAGAGTACATAAAAAAATACTCACCTACAATATGATTTCAATAGCCAGTTTCTTTGCTAGCTTCTGTACATCTCCTCATTCTACCGAACATAAAAAAAATTTACACCTACACAAAAATGATTACTTCCAACGTGTTCATTCGAACCCACGTTCTTCAAATCAGCGAATCAAAATAAAAATTATTGCGCTTGCGTCCCATTTCTAGTAGACCGCCATACGTACTATCCCAAACTCCAATGAACAGCGACTCTGTATCAGGACTAAACGATGTACCCGATATCTCACCAAAGAAATCAATTTCTTGTTCCGTCTCATAACCGCTTTTGACATCAAACACGTGCACAAAGTCAGCGGGTTCTGCCATGGCCATGAACCGACCATCGGATGAGTAACGTATGGATCTAACAGCTCCTATGTTTCCCTTAAGAGCTGTTACAGATTTTGACAGGTGGCGGATGTCCCAGATCCTGCAGGTTTTGTCTTGATTGCCTGTGGCGAAAGTTTGACCGTCAGGATGCCATGCTGATGCAAATGAGAAATCCAAGTGTCCATGCAAGGATGCAACTGTCTGCAAACATTCCAAAAACTTTTATTACTTGCATAATTCAAAAAAGTGAAAAGCAATAACCGGTAACCAAGTTTTAATATTGTTTCACGGGAGTTGGGCCCCCATCCCACTAGGAGACCAATAGCTCAGCTACGAGTGGGATTTTATTGGATAAAAATGTTTTTTAAATTCACACAAATTCTTTTACAACTATAAGAAACCACTCGATTTTCATAACTGTAAATTATTTCATAACTAGTTTAAACTGATTGAGCGTGTATAACGTATCTACAATAATAATGTGTAAAATTGGAGGCTTTTCCAGCTACTTGGCATTTTCTTTTGTCATTTAGTGCAACAAATTAATAACTTGTAAAAGCATGTTCAAATAAAAGGCTATGAATAGAACTGTTACACACACACAAAATCCTTAAGTTGCAAAAAATTTCGATTTTAAGGTCATCTTCAACCCTGTTAGTCAAAATTTTCGATTTTAAACAGTTTCTGGGCATCAAGTCAATACCACATCAGTGATTTGCCAGAAAAAGTCAACGTAGTCAAAGTTATTGGCAGTTCACCTTATTTGACTTGAATAAACAATTTTGGAAGTTGGAAGGTATTTATCACAAGTTCACAACCTTTTGAAGTTATATTTATAGAAAAGTCAACATAGTCAAAGTTAAGGACATCAGTCCATCACAAATAATAAATTTACCTTTCCTGATTGGGAGTCCACCAACATTCCTTCAGGGTTGTCCCCCACTACTATAAGAAGCTTGCCATCAGGGCTAATAGATGTATGCTGCATACATAAACAATAAACAAATCAACAAAATCTAACTACATTACAACATCTAAGAAGAAAATATAATCAATGTTCCTTAAGAATGTGTGTGAAAGAGAGCGTACGTTTACTGGCCAAGGGAAACGGAAGTGTTTAGTCATCTTAAAATTTTCCGTATTAAATTCTCTGACTCCACAATCGTGGTTTGAAGCTGTAAAATGCACTGAACCACTGTGTGAAAAATTGAAAAAAGTTAGAAATAAAATCAAAGATGGTTTCAAAATCATAAACTTAGTTTCACCACATGAGAACAGAACAATATACCTTGGGGTAGTATAAATTTCAAGAGCATTAGTAATAGCATTTTCATCATAACTTGTCCTTGAGCAGAAGCAAACACCAGGTCTATCTAGATACTGCACTCAGTAACCGAAAAGAATTGTTAAAAAAAGAAGAGAAATCATAATGTTCATGTTTGGTACTCAAATTCATACATGTAGAATAAATACACGTTAAACATCAAGAAATCAATCTTTTTGGGGATAACGTATGAGGAGGCTACCCATGTATTCAACTTTTTTTCAGTAGGGCTGCGTGTATAATGAAACTACTTTATAGCCCACCCAAGTATGTATCCCGTTTCATTGATACAAATTTTAGCCAAAAAGCAGCCAAATGATGAAAATATCCTCAACTTCTTTTGAAATGCAATGATTTTAACATGTAACATGTTAACAACTTGTCAAATGTACTTTATTTTTTAATATTTTTAGGGCGTTTTGGGCGTTTTCGTCAAGTGATGTGTTTTTGGCTAAAAAAGGTATAAATGAAACCAAAAATTTACTCGGGTGGCCTATAAAGTAGTTTCAATATATGAGCAGACTTGATGAAAAAGATCAAATACTTGGGTGGCCTCCACATACATAACATCTTTGCTCCAAAATGTCTTTCTGTATATCATATAAGAAACCACTCATATGACTAAATTTTCTTATGAAACCATGATTACAAAAATGCTACCTTGCATATAAGTTCTCCACGGAATCCACCAGCAACGAGCAAGTTATCTTTTACCGCAATTGTGCTAACTTGGGTGTGGGTAAATCCCTCTAGTAGACTACCAGGGTGCTTCTATATACCAAAAATTTTAGTATACGCCTACTAGAATTCAAATGACTTGAAAAAAGAAAAACACTGAAACACTCACCTCACACGGTGCAACATGTCCTGATACATTAAGAACATCAGTCTTCTTGTGTTTTAAGGAAGACCAATGGAAGACAGCGGAATGTGACATAAAGTAGACATCATGCTTTGATGTAGCCCATACTAGATTTCTTAACTAAATCAACAACAAAAAATATCGATCACTCTAAGAAATAACACAAATAACCTAAATCACTACCAAGAAATGACACAAATAACCTAAGTATGTACAAGTTGAAAATCAAACCTGAAAATGAAGAATTTTCGATCTAACAGATCTTGAATTGCGTCTAAATTCATAAAACATGCCCGATTTGTTCGTGACTTTACATTCCTGTTCACAAAAGGTAAGTTCAATGTATGAGATAACTGATAAGTATTAACACACATGATAGCATGTAACAGATAATTAACATTGACTATAAAACACATGGATGATAATTGATAGCTGATAACAGATAACAAACCTTTTCTGAACCCTCTCCGGATTGAGGTATATTTTCGTAATTTTTGTATTGTTCTAGTCTAGTTTGCCTATATTTTTCCCTAGTGATGCTGAGCCTTTCCCAGGGTATACCTTGAATGTCTTTGCCTCTTCTTGCTTGAGCAGCAGAAGTATCTTCCAACTTATTACTCTACAGAAGATTTGATATTATTACATAACGTAAAATTTATCTAAACATTATATTGTAATGGTTTGTGTCCCCCTCCCCCTCCTGCGGCACCCCAACCTATGTTTTTACTCAACGTACCCCCTATGACATGGGCGTTTAAAAAGTTGCTACGGGGATATAAGCCTTTTTTTAGGGAAAAAGAAAGCAAAATTAATCAAATCAATATGGGTACGTTTAATAATGCAGGTTACATTTCACCAATCCCTGTTGTAATCCAACATTATTTCAATATTATGTGTATACATTCAAAGGTATTCAAAACAAACCATGTAACCGTATTCATCGCCATCAGAGTCCGAACCACTATCTCTGCCATGAGTCTCGTAATCCATATCATCATCTAAACCTTCCATTTCATATTCATCATCTTCCTGGTAGTGTGACATGATTCTGCACAATAAATACATTCATCAAGGAAAACCATCATAACAATTGAAACATCTGATTCCTTATCAGACTGACTATGCTTATGATATGCAGAACCAAATAACCACCTTATTATTAACAACCTATTTCACCTAAAATTAGCAGATAATCACAATTCATCCAAAAATGTCAGAGGCTAAAAGCAATTATCTGCTTATTGAGATTTTTGGCACTCCATAATACTTTTCAATTATAATATATTATTACAGTGTCATGTAAACAACAACTTCAATCCAGATTTGACCCTTTCAACTCAAATTAGTCTTATAATAATTCCAGTTCTGACTCAAATTAAAAAATTAATACAATTCAACAAGGATTAGACATAGAGGATGACTCAAAGTAAACCTAATTCAGCAATGATAATCACCACAAATAAACGACGATAACGATGATAACAATGAAGATCATCATGATAATGATGAATGTTTCAACAATCATGTTGATCATCACCATTATCATCAATTCATCATCAAAACAACCTAGAAATAACACGAGATGATGCTAATCGAGATAAACAACGAACCTTGGTGAATTCGGAGGATCAAAACGCTGATTAAACACTGTATGATCGGAAATTAGGTGCCGGAGGACGAAGTACGATCGGAAATGATTATGACTCAAAGTAAACCTAATTCAGCAATTAATACGTATATCAATCAGAAATATACATTCTACATAGAACCACCACAAATAAACGACGACGACGACGATGATAACGATGAAGATCACGATGACGATGAAAATCACGCCGACGATGATGAATGTTTCAACAATCATGTTGATCATCATCGTTATCATCAATTCATCACCAAAACAACCTAAAAACAACACGAAATGATGAATTGATTATGAAAATCGAGATAAACAACAAACCTTGGTGAATTTGGATGATCAAAACGTCGATTGAACACTGAATGATCGGAAATTGGTGCCGGAGGACGGATTATGAAGAAAAAATGGTGAAATCACCGGCGGAAAAAGGAAGATTATGTGAAATGTATACAGTGGGTGGGCTAGAGGACATTAAGATTGATTATTATTATTATTGTTAAACTGAAATAGAAAGGAGCGGGTATATAAATACTAAATAGACGTCAATGGTTGCATTGCTTATCCGTTCACCAACCCCGCTAATTTGACAGGATCCACGCCCACCAACAACCGTTACTTCGCCGTTATCTCATGGATTGTGGACCCATTATTATTAATTTTTAAATGATTATTGAATATTAATAATACTAACTTTTAAACTTTAAAAAATATTTACACACGCTTTTAAGTTTATTTTCTTATAAGAGCATTCACAGTAGAATTCTTAAATTTATGTGAGTGTGTTTAGTATATTATATGAAATGGTTTTAAATGGTTGTGAGTGAAGTAGAGATAAAATGTTATTGTTGATTGGTATATTTGAAGAAATACTGCTTAATCCTTATAAATTTTTAAATATTTTTTAAAGTTTAAAAGTTAGTATTATTTGATTGAAAAGAAAAGAGAAAATGTAATGATTTTTGGTGTAATTATATGGATAAAGATAGGGAATCCACTGTGAATACTCTAATTATTTTTTTACTAACTTAGGATTAATCCCGTTAGTTTCTTTTATGACGTATACTGCTTACGTGACAAAAACATTAATATTTATTCAAAAAAACGTAAGTGGGCCATCCTTTTATTATTCAACCCCACACCCACCATTGTTTCTTTTTTAACCTAGACTCACGAGAAGTCCGGAGACGACAGCACAAACCCGCTCTTCAAAGAGCCTTCGATGATAAAATTTGAGGGCCACTGCACCTTGATCTGAACCACTAGGATTACGGTGGAATTGGTGGCGACAAATACACAATGAAGATATATGGACAAGAATTGCACTAACTAATTATAATATTGTTCGGAAAAATACAACAACTAACAAAAAAGATACGATGAATTGCACTAAGTACATAATGATTAGCGCATTTCATATGTGTTGAAAAATGTAGAAAAAAACATTCGATTTAATGGTGTAATTTTTATAAGAAAATTAATGTCGTAAATAAAAGTTATGGACGTTTAAAAAATATAAAAGTTACTAAAATTAAAGAATAAAAGTTATTTTGTTTTAAAATAAATGTATCTAATTTATACTTTTTTAATATATCTAGTTTATCTTATTTAGCGAGGACATGAAAAAATATTTTTTTTGAAAGTTGGTGAGGATGCGAGAAATCATGTTTACTCCTTGCTTTCACGGCAAGATTCAAACATGCTGATTGATGTAGGGCTGTTCACGAGCCGAGCTGAACCGAGCGGACCATTGCTCGTGCTTGGCTTGTTTCTAAACCGAACCGATACGATCGGCTCATTTACAACCGAGCGGAAAATCGAACTAGCATTTTTCGAGCGTTAATTTTTCAATCGAGCGTCGAGCGAGCGGAAACGAGCGGGAACAATTTGTACAACTCAACTATCTAGTATGACATTCGATTTATATTGTAATGAGAGATGATAAAAATGTTGGGTCTAAGGTTTTAATGACTTAAAAATAGCCACATTTTATAACATAATATTTTCATGAATGACAATACGTTGTGACTAGCGATGAGGGTAAAGCAGTAGCCAATGTGACGGTTAGCATACTACAGAGAACGATACGTGAGAGCGGTAAATGATCGACTAATAGTAAGAGCAGAGTCAAAATTTTCTCATAACAACTTAGGATCTCACTTTAATGTTTAGTGATAAAATTTTCTATTAGGTTGATTGATATGATACGTATATGTAGAATTGTATATAGTAGGTCAAATCTACTAGAATGCTATGTATAAACCATATATATAAAAAATAAAAAAATAATTCGAACCAAATCGAGCCGAGTGGACCTTTGCTCATGCTTGGCTCGTTTACAAACCGATCCGAGCCGATCGGCTCGTTTACAAACCGATCCGAGCCGATCGGCTCGTTTACAACCGAGCAGAAGTTTGAACGAGCGTTTTTCGAGCTAATTCCGAACAAGTATCGAGCGAGCGGCGAGTCCTTTGAACAGCACTAGATTGATGGAACAATTTGATAAAACGTATAGTTGAATGTTTACTTTAGTAAATTAGGTTGGTCAATTGTTTAATATGATAGTTTTCCCTTAAATTAATAGCAAAACTGTTTTTTTTTTCCTCGTAGCAGATTTTTTTATCACTATTTATGTAGTATTTTATTATACAACTTATTGGATATTATTGTCTCATGTAGTTGGATCCTTTGAAACTACAAGAATTCTTATTTAGAATTAGGATGAGACTCCATTTTATTGTTATATTCCATCTGTAACCGACAAAGTTATTGTAATGTTTTCACCCGATCCGTTTTAATAAATAACCATCTCTACCGTTGTATAAGTGTATATCCTATTAATGGATTTTTCTATCTCCCTGACTACTCATGTGTACACATACATTGTACCAAATACACTCCTATATGAAATAATAACATACCATCATCGAAACATAGTTATATTGAAATCAATATTCCCCTGTAACATTAAATCTAATGTCTTTAACAAAATTTGTATAGAGGAGTTGACTCTAACTGCCTATTATTTCTTAATGTAACCAACACCACTTTCATTGAATAAATTAGATGATTAAAGATGCGGATAATTTGACTACTATAGGTGCATGTACATATAAACACAAGTCCACACTAGATATGTTTATTAACTAGTATTTAAAAATTAAATGTATATAGTTGTATAAACGAGCTGAGCCAAAAAATAATAAGTGATACTCTCAATTACTTATATATTATATATAGATTTTGCTATTTTATTTATTGATTATAACTATTTTATAAAGTTTAGAATTTTAGTTATTTTTATAAGAATGTTAAATCAAATAGTAATTATTTAGATAAACATTAGCTCATTTAGTCTCCAACTTAATATGTAAAGCTTGTGTTTGAGCCTATACACTTCAATGTAGGCTTAAGCTTGTACTTAATCTCGTTTATGTTCAGCTTGATTATTATTTTTTAAAGAACTAATATTTAGCAGCCCTTTTGTAACTTATATAGATGGAGAAGGATTAGGAAGCAAAGTAAAGTAAATAAATGCCATTGATCATTTAGTTTAATGCACGGGGCTGAATGATAGATTTCAGAGCCTTTTAGGTAACGAGTTTGATCTTGACTTTCAGGGTTTATCATATTTGTGGGTTTCTTTCATAATTAGGTGAAACATAGTTGTGTGCCTGATACAAGTTCTCCTTCGAGACGTATCAAAAAATCGACTTTACCTGTTTAAAAAAAATAACCCTAATGAGAGGCACCATAGAAGTAATACGTCTCTCATCTATCTAATCGGTTGAGTGTTCCAATCATATAAAATCTACTCTAATAAATCAAAATGTGTATTTGTCACGTGACATTTTTCTACCCCTTTCACCTAGGATCCTCCTAGGCATTATACATGTGTTATTGTTAGAATGAAAGTTAACCATTTAATAATGCATTATATGCTAATTATATTATTTATATACTTTCCAAATTATGAAACAATTTTTTTGATAATTTAAAAACATGTTTTTAATTATAAAAATTATTTTAAATTTTTTTTATGAAATATAAAGTTTTTAATGCAAAGGAATTTTGAAAAATGACATTATTTAAAAAAGTATTTGTAAAAAAAAGTTGAAGGTTTAGAAAACAAAATTTTTAAAACAAAAGTTTTTTAAGATGATAGTTTGAAAAAACATTATTATTATTTTATTACCTAAATTAACTATTATAAGTAATTTTAATAATATTTTATCTCAAAAAATTATTTTTTATTTTTAAATATTAATAAATAACTATTAATTTATATATATATATATATATATATATATATATATATATATATATAAAATTAAACAACAACTCATAGATTAATTAGGATAGAATGAACAACACCTAGATAATCTAGGAGTTGTTCCCATTAAAACTTAAACCCACAATCTTTGGTTAGGGTGAGCATACTACTCTAAGGGTCCGTTTAGTTCGTAAAATGTTTTGCAAAGAAATTGAAATTGAAAATGGAATTGGAATTGGAATTGGAATTGATATCTTGTTAAAATTGATAACGTGTTTGGTTGGTTAATTTTGAGTGGAATTAAAATATTAATTTTGAACATCCATTGAATTGTTAAACATTCCAATGGGTAAGTGGAATGAATACGAATTCCAATAAATAAAAAAAAAATTTCAATTCCAATTTTATACATTGGCCAATCAAATAAAATTTTAAATAAAAATTTTTTTAATTTCAATTTTAGTTTCTGAGAATTATATGAACCAAATAAGATGTAACTCATATCATATTACCATTACACCCAACTCATCACCCTTAATAATGTTTTTACTCAACCTGTCTATGACATGAATCTTTAAACTAGTATAAATATAAATAGTTATAGTTATAGCTTTTTTTTGAACGGCAAATGTGCGATCATGCTTCGGAAAATAAGTGTTATCTTAATCGGGTCCACCTATTCGTTTCCCAGCCGAGACCACACCCCAACCCCCTCAGAAGTAAACCCATTGCTGAGAAAACCACCTGACTCAACCCTGAAAATTTTACTCAGAGTGAGACTTGAACACATAACCTTTCAATATTTATATGTTATGAGCATCTCATCTTAATTTTAAGCTAAAAATCATTGGTAGTTATAGCTAATAGGAGTATATCAAGACTTATCATAAAATATAATTGTGGACCCGTGGTATCCAAAGAAGCATACGTGGACGCCACCGGGACCCACCCAATCGAATCAAAGGGCCATCTTCAACCCACATTGGCACCTCAGTCCCTCCGCCAGCGTCCACCACAATTGACCACTGCAACCATCATCAAAAACTCTAAAAACCTCATCAAATCATCACCAACAATCGATCAATTCACTCCACCAATTCACAATTCCAATTCACCATGTCAAATTTGCTCAAAAAAGTGTGGGAATCGGTTTCCAATCGCGCGAATTCGATCAAATACGGCTCAAATTCGTCCACTAATTCGAACTACACATCTTCATCTCGTGTATCGTCCTTATCCGATCAGATTATCATGTCTTCGTCCTCCACTGGTGAGTTCGATCGGATACCTCTCGATGTGTTTATGCAAATCGTGAAGTTGTTGCGACCGAATGAGGTCGCGAGACTCACTGCGGTGTGTAAATTGTGGAGGTTGATTGTGTCTGATGATAAGCTGTGGGTGTACTACCTTCAGAATCAGCCTGTGCCGTGGGAGTCTATCTTCTTCTCGGAAGTTAACTTGCGATCTGGTTTTCCTCTTCAGTATGCTTCTGATTTTACTAGTAGATTTGAATTCTCTGTTGTTGAATCGTCATATGTTGATTACTATTATTATTACTATATGTTATGTGAGCCATGTGAAATTTTGTTGCAGGTGTCATGGCTGATGATTGTTTTAGTTAATTTGCTTATATTGTTATCCATGTGTGCTTATGAAGTATGAACAGATTACATATAGTATTCAGTTAGTAGGAATAATTTGTAGCTTTTGAAAATCACAAACATGAATGCTTGGATGAAAGAATTTGTGTTGGAGAGTGTGATGTATAGCGTGCTCGTTGAGGGGTTACGGTTGATATCTGTGGTTTCTTGTAACTCCAAATGCGTCAAAAGTTGTGCTCGTTTTAATTTGGTCCCTTTCTAACCTGTTTCTGATTCTTGAATCGGGCCGTAAATGAGTCTGCTAACTCTTTGATCAGCCTGTATTGCTTTTAGATGCTTGCATTGCATCATTTCAGTTCTTTTTGAAAATTCTGACTTCTTGAATCGTGTTTAAATTATTAAGAATGAGTAATGTGGGTCAATACAATAAAATTTGAAGATAGTGTTGGTTTCAGGCCCAAGATCATACTCAAACTCTTACTTCTCATTCATTCTCAAATTTACATTAAAGAGAGAAAACATCTTGCACCTAAAAAAAAGAAAATTGACTTACCCACCAACCCATTACTCCATTATCTTGACCCACTAATCTTGCTATTGAACTATGACCCACTAATAATTAAAAACATGTGACACAATAAACTTTCTAATAGCCCATGACCCGTTCACCGTAACTTGACCATCAAGATTAATCCAACAGATAGAACTGTTTATTTACAATTTTATTTCATTTTTGTTGATTATCACTATTAATTAAGTATAATTGGACGTGACTAACAATCTTAATCTGTGATTGTAGAACATATTCTCAGATGCAGTCATTTATGAATATCTATGGATTACGAACACAGGTTCCTGGAGCCATAATTATTGATGGTATTAGATTGTGTATCTATCAAATTGAATATTTTCACATCAATTGTAAATTGTTCTTAAATATGAAATATGATTGCATCTCCTATGCTCATAGAAGTGGTTGTATGCTGATTCTATTTCGGATTAAAAAGTTGTTTTTTAGTTTCAATAGATTTTGGAGGTTCGAAACCCGATTAATTTAAAAGATGTAATGAGATGGTTTCTGTTTTGATTCTTGCACAGGTGGTTCTGGCTATTGTAAATTTGGATGGAGCAAGTTTGATTCTCCATCAGGACGATCAGCAACATTCTTGGTAAAGGACAGCTTTAATAACTAGTTTTTGTTTTGGGACAATATACTCACTTTATCGTTTAATGTTATGTAGGAATTTGGTAATATCGAGTCTCCAATGTACTCAAGACTTCGTCATTTTTTTGCAACAATTTATAACAGGTATTGCTCGTTGTTGCTTTAGCTGCACATATTTAGCTGACTTGGTACATAAAGTGTCTAGAGCATCAAAACATAATGAACTCTCACACGGTTTTGTTTTATGTGGTCAACTATTTCTCTTACAATTTGGCTCAGCAAATATCTGTTATTTTACCATTTGATACAATTCACCTGCTATAACAGGAAAAAAGGTAATGTGGCAATGGCACTTCCTAGTCATAGCATGTCAATTGCATCAAATGAGATGACATTTTGATATATCAAATGGTGAAAAAAATAGTAGATTATATATGATGACAAAAATGTGAAAGTTTTGTTACATTTTGGTATAAAAAACCCTTTTAAGCCTTAGATTTCTCCCCCTTCATTTGAATCTGAGATTTTTCTTGACCGCACGTATTAAATAACATGCAGGATGCAGGTTAAATCATCCACGCAGCCAGTTGTAGTCTCAATTCCATTATGTCAATATGATGGTATGCTTCTGCTAATGTACTATACAAGCTCCTATTATATTCATGTAGGGTTCCATCAGTTCATGTCCTTTCATCATTTTTTTGTTTGCTAGTCGGGGTAACTTTGCAAAATATTAACCATGTTTTAAAAGTGTTCCAATTAAGTAACTCAAGTTTAAAAAAATGTTCCAATTAAGTCACTTAGCTTTCATGTTAGTTCTAAATTATAAGTTTTAACATGTTTTTAGCATGTTTTTCTTTTTGTTTCAATTAGGGAATATTTTTTTTCTTTTCTGTGATGTTCATGTGGGACGATGGGGTGAATTTTAGGTAGTTTTTTCTTTATATATAATTAACATTTTTTTTTAATATAATTTCATATATTGAAAATTCCGACCCCCACGTCTTCTCCTCCATTATTTTCTTGATGTAAGAAAATTCGATGATGACTCGATTTGATGGTTTAGTGGTTCAATTTAGGGAAATTATGCATGAGTGACCAAATTGGAACACTTTTAAAACTTGATTATTATTCTGTGACATTTTCGCTTTGCAGGTCATATTAGTTCATGTAATCCCATCTCATTTTTCTCTAAACTTGTTTAGATACTGAGGCTGCTAAAGCTGCACGAAAACAACTTAAAGAAGCAATATACACGGCATTATTCGGCATGAATGTTCCTTCTGTTTGTGCAGTCAGTCAGGTTTGACTAACTAGTTATTACTTTATCCCTCTATATGTTTCAAAAGATACTAATCAAAATCCACTGAAATAGAAGGCGTAAGAACATTGTATTTTGAAAATATAAGTTTTATATTGTTTTTATGCTTCTGATGTTGTATTTTGATCACGATACAGGCAACTTTAGCTTTGTTTGCAGCAAAAAGAACTTCAGGAATTGTTGTCAATATCGGTTTTCATCAAACATCTGTTGTCCCAAGTATGCTGATTCTTTTTTATCAAATGATAATTTTAGTGCCTGCATACAGTTTATGTTCATCATTTTGAGCCTTTTTTAATATAAATTTCGTGTTGTATTTCCAGTTTTAAATGGTAAGATAATGCGCAAAGTGGGTGTGGAAGCTGTGGGGGTTGGAGCTTTAAAACTTACAGGATATCTTAGGGAGCAAATGCAGCAGAAAGACATACATTTTGATACATTATACACAGTGAGGTCACTGAAAGAGGTATCTAAAAATATTATAAGTTGGCATAAAAGGTAAAGCAACTTATTTTAGGTTAGAAAAAATCATCAAATTTCCAACTCTTTCTTTTTGTATAATGTAAGTACCTTAAATAACCTTTTGTTTTTTTCAAACGCCACGTCAGGGAATAGTCAACATGGTCAAAAGTGACCGTCAAGTCAATTGACACATCATTTTTTACTGGTCACGCGATCAGATCACCTTCAATCGAATTTTCTTCAGATGGTTTTTTCTGGTCTTAAGAAAATTGGTTATCTAAAACAGAAATTTGTTTCGAAGTTGATTACCTTTTAAATTTATATACAGTAAATTGATGTTGTGTGGTTATATGATGTGCAGAACCTCTGTTATGTTGCTCTTGACTACGAAGCCGAATTATGCAAGGATACAGAAGCATCATATGAAGTGGCTACTGCAGGTTGGTTTACACTTGCACGAGAGCGGTTTCAAACAGGAGAAATTTTATTCCAGCCACGCATTGCCGGAATGTATGTACATGCATCCTTTGACTTTGACTTTTTGTCATCTTCATGCTATCTCTACATTTTCAGACGTTTTTATTTTCATTATGATATCATCGACTATTGGGTACAGGCGTGCAATGGGTTTGCATCAGGCAGTGGCCCTTTGTATTGACCATTGCCATGCGGCTGAGTTGACCGCTGATGAAAGTTGGTTCAAGACCATTGTCTTAGCTGGAGGAACAGCATGCTTACCAGGAGTAGCAGGTATAAGTTATAACCGATTGTCCTATATAAATAGTAAGTGAATTGTACACCACTAAAACTACTTCTTACACCACACGGCTCGTTAACTGAATCAGTTGGTGGTGTGTGAAGTAGTTTTGGTGGTGTACAACTCATCTCCCTATGTTAACCGAACCGGTTGGTGGTGGTTATTTTCTTTTTTGAGCGATTTTTTTTCCAACCTATAGAAAGATTAGAGAAGGAACTGCATGGTGTTCTTTCGCCTTCCATGGCCGATGGAGTAAAAGTTATTCCACCCCCTTATGGTGCAGATTCCGCGTGGTACGGGGCAAAGCTCATAAGCAATGTAAGCTGCATAAACCTAAGTCTTTTCTTGGTGAAACCTTTGGTTTATCATAGTGAAAGCTACAGGGAAACTAACATGTTTTTACTTTGGGGTGCAGTTGAGCACTTTCCGGAACTCATGGTGCATCACGAAAAAGGAGTTTCGGTCCAAGGCCCGAAGAAATCACATGTTATGAAGGTGTGAAGTTGAGTTAAGGATGATAGTAACTAAATACTCACAATAATATAATAGTAATAGTAACAGTAATAATAATAAATACATAAATGAACATATGAAACATAAGTTGTGATTGTTGCATTTCATCGACATTTCAATATGGTAAATATGTAAAACTAGTTTTATTACCCGTCGCGTGTTGCGGCGGCACTATACACAACATGATAATTTGTAGACTACAATTGCCTCTACTTTCAAACTACATTTACGTCGAAACATAACCAACTGAAAAAGTATATTTGAACCGGCTCATTCCCAAACAAATTTACGTCGAAACATAGATGGACTCGAACATATACTGACATGTATACAAAAAGAACGTAAGAAATTAATTTTTTTAGTAAACCTGAAACATTTGAAATTTGAGAGGGTCAAATGACATTTTAAAAACTTTTTAAAAATTATCGGGGATCAAAGTGTAAAATTCAAAAGTTGAGGTGCAAGAATTGGCCGATGACAAAGGCCATAACCTTGCTTACGTGATGCGGCGCATTTGCGAATTTCAGTACATGCATTGTAACAAACTATCAATATCATTACATAATTAAGTATATTAAAAAAACATATAAAGTTGTGACGACTCAGCTATAGAAATCAAAACATAGATTGAAAAATTGAAAAAAAAGATTTGTAAAAAATTTAGTAGCAAAGAAATAAAGTTAAATAAAAATAAATAAGCTAAAAACAATTTACCATCCAAGGATTAGAACCCGGGATAATAGGTTCAAAAGTAAATGAACTTACCACCAATCTAAGGGAAGTACTAAGTTATCTTTGGGAAAACAATTATTTAAGTAAACTAAATGTGGAATAAAAAAAGACAAATACTCTACCGACCTTACATTTTAAGGTATAGTAATAATGGCTTTTAATTTCTTGTATATCTTTTCTTGTAACCTTCATTCAATTAACAGGTGAGTCGGACCCGGCGACCGGGTTATATAATGTGTTCAAAATCTGTTTGGGCCAATTTAAGGGTAGATTTGACTTGCCTTGAACAATGGTAATAACTTGCGTTATAAGTTTTTAACTAGGAGGTTACTCGCGTTTCGCCACGGGTACGGCTACGCGTCAGGTTGTCATACTTGTAAGTTTCCGCTTTTTGGGCGGGTTTGAAACAAAAAGATCGAAAATTTGCAACGCCTGTTCGACAATTTGTGGTTGCGGTAGGTTGCGGCGGCTCAACTTTAAAAAGATCAAAAGGTTGATAAAAAAACACATCATAATTGTAGATTCAGATAATGCCAAGAGATCTATATCCATAAGTAGCCAACAGGTTAACATGACAAAGGATTGTTATATTATTTATAAATAAGTCTTAAAGAGCTCTAAGTGATCTTTAACAAACTTTAGGGGGTGTTTGGTTGGAAGGAATGGAATGGAATGGAATGGAATGGAATTGAGAAACTAATATAATTTTCAAGCAAAATTATGTTTAAGTGGGTAATGAAATGTAAAACCCAAGGGAATATTTCACCTCAAATTCCCTTGGTTGTGGGATTTCAAATTCCCTCGGTTGTGGGATTTCAAATTCCCTCTCTAGGTGGAAGGATTTTGAAATCCCACAACCAAGGGAATTTGAGGTGAAACATTCCCTTGAGTTTACTTTTAATTGTTCACTCAAACACAATTTTACTTGAAAATTATACTAGTTTCTCAATTCCATTCCATTCCATTCCATTCCTTCCAACCAAACGCCCCCTTAGTTCACATTTCTTGAAACATGTAAAGAAAATAGTTCAAATAAAAGTTGGAGAGAAACATAGATTTAAAAGAATAAATAAATAAGTACGCATAGAGGCCACATTGTCAATATGAATTATTATTAGTCAGTAAGCTATAATGTTTATCATTGAAAGCTAATTTGCCTATAAACACTTTTCAATCCTTTTCTATACCGAAAAACCTTGCAACACCTAGAATTCATTCAGGTCCATCAGGGGTTGTCACTAAAATAGTCAACATCCTACGTATGTCATTTCAATGCACATTGATGGCAATTAGTCGATCAGCCAAAACATGTCGGTCGGGGAAGCAAAATTGCTTTAGTAGCATACACAACATTATATCAAGATGGATTCAATCGCTGAGGTGGCACGTTCATTTGCTCCCACCAACATTGGAGAACCCATGTTCATCTGCTCTCTTCCGAAATTCCAAACAGATGCAAACGATAGGTAGCAAGGCCCCTCTAACACAACTATTTAATCTTCTTTTAAGAAAATGTTAACGCTAAAGTAAAAATGAGTGTTTTTGGAGGATGAATAGAAATTTGATATGACAGCTAGGGAGAAACGTTTGTTGCGTGAAGCAATGAAGATACTCCATGGATATGAAGTACTCGCCTTCAAATAACAAGCAATTACGTTTTCACCAACTAAAAACAGCAAAAAATGCCTACGTGGTATGTATTAAACGAATTAGACATGTTTTTTCAACCATTATCTTTAATTTGTCTTTCTCTTATAAACAAAAAATAAAGCACCATATTTACAAGACTGGCCCAGTTTTTACAAAAAGTGACATCTTGCATTTGCACAATTTGTCCAATATTGCTAATAAATGCAGTGTTCCTCTAGCATTTTGTTTGTGAGAAAAAGATCATGAAACGTTTAAAAATGGCTTGAAGTAAAAGGATGACACACATACTGAAGATCACTACGGGCAGATCATGTAACTAAAAAAGATTAAATAAAAACATGATTATAACTGGAAATATCGGATATATAAACATAGTATGATTACATTCACAATATAAAAAGAAAAAGAAAACAGAACACAAATGGATAAAGGTGCACAAGTGATTGTAATATAGCACAATTTAAAGTTTAGAAACCTAAACACAATTAGTAAAGTTGATTTGATTAAACAAGTGCGTTCTGTATTCATGGCTAGTTACTATTTATAAGTTTATCACTTAAATATAATAATATCAAACATATGATCCTCGTAATCAAACCTAAAAGTTTAAGTTTACGTATTTGCAATCCCCAAGATTGTTTAAGTTTATGTATGATGTTCAACTTCCGAGTTGTTCATAAAGTATGTTTCCAGTTTCCCATCTATGGCCATATTAGTACTACCATAGACTTGTACTCAAGTTAATTATCGCAACGCTATCATATTGTGTTTAAATGACAAAGTAAATAATTGAATTACTTGTTTAAGAATTTATTTTGTAAAAACGTTTAAGTGTGCCAAAGTGTATGTGTTCCACCCCAAATCCAAATGGTTTAAAAGGGGGTTATGAATCTCGCCTTGTATGATAATGGTTGTATAGTTCACAAGAAATCTTGGATGTTTAAAAATTCAAGGGTGATATTCTAAAAGATAAAAACAATAACTTAGGGTCGGATATTATTATAAAAAGTTAGGACGTTCAAGGAATGCCAAAAGGCGAAAGTTAGATTGAAAATGGATTATTGCATCAATTTTAGATTCTTGACAGTATGTTCGATGTATGTTCAAACAGGTTTTAAAAATATCAAGTAGTTTTAGAAAATTATGAAAATTTGCAGTTAACTAGTTTAAAATCTCCAGATAACTTTCATCAAAAAATTTTTTTTTATGAAAGACCCAAAAATAAGTCAAAACAATAGCACAATCAAATGGTGCTGAAATGGGCACTTATCTTGCGGAGATTGTTGTGGAGTCGTCCGATTGAATTGAAGACGCATAAACTATCGTTAAAAGGGTAACTCGACGATCTTAATTGTGAAGTCCGAGTTTGCTCAAAATTAGTTTGTTATAACCAAGTTATGGTTGGTTAAAGTCAGGCTGCATTCTACTCAAATTCTAGTAAGGCACTTATGTGTATTTTTAAAATTGTTAAAGCGTAAAATGGGTTAAACAACAAGTCTTAATTTGTCAATATATATTAGAGTCCATTTGAGTTATGAAGAACACTTCAAGACGTCGACATAGCCATGTTTAGAGAAACAATATTGTGGAATAACCGAATGCGACAACATAGCCGTCCATGTGCAAACGAGATTCTTTACTTATGTTAGCATGTTGTTAGCTTGATTTAGACGTGTTAGTGAATGCTAGAGGGTTAATGAGAGCTAGAGTTAATGTTCAAATGATTATGATTAAAATAAAAAGAATTTTAGTAAAAGAAAGAATAAAATTAAGAACATGAAATCATAAGAACAATTTGTGAATTAAGTTAATGATGGGCTTGTTCGTCCTTCATAATCCTTGCATCCATCATACTATAATATATGGTATGGTTGGATGTTAGGATGGTTCTTTAGACTAGAACAAAATGAAAAAGTTGAAACAACATATTATACATAATTTAAAAAAACAAGACAAGATTAAATATTACCTTAAGATAAAAGAGTTCTTGAAAACACTTGTAAAAGAATAGGCAAAAGCCAAAGAATGAAAAAAGAGTTTTTTGTGAGTTAAATTTTTAGAGAACGAGTAAAGGAAAAATAAGGCCTAAAACTTGCTTTAATAGTTGAGGTTGGACGAAAGTTGATGGTGTTAATGGTTAGTTACAAATCTTTCAAGGGGAAGTTATAATTGAAATTTTAAAAGAGAGATAAAAATAAATAAAATAAATAAATAAAAGAACCATTACAATATGTTATAAAAATCATTTATGAGAAATGCTAGAAAGTGGTCATATAACATATAGTGTTGTGTGATGTGTAAAATTAATTAAAAAGATTTTTAGCATAAGATGATTATAAATTATTTTTAGCCATAAAATAAAATACCCAGGCCTCTAATATTCATAACCAAATCATAACTGATTACAAAATGTAATAAACATAGTTTAATTAAAGAATTACTAGTATGTATATGAACAAATTTTCACATGATCTTTTGTTACATTATGATATAAGTAAGTGTGCATGACAAAGTTTTATATAAATTAATTACCGTAAGTATTCTTATAGGATAAATCCAAAAATTTACAAATACAAAAACCAAATATGTTACAATAATAAGCAACCCCATGAAAGATTTGTCTCGTTGTCGTCGTCACTAGATGGTGGGGTGACGTTTCCCTCTTTCCCGTGCATGACCACTATCCCAAATCATTACTCTCGGTCCCATCTTTCATGTACTCCGTCCTTTCTTAAAAACATTGCTAAAATGTAAATGGACTACAGGGAATCAAACCCAAAACCTCTTTTACAAAGGAGTGAGCTCCAAACAAGATGAGCTCGTTTTTAGTTTCTTATTAATCTATATATAACTAGTATTACACCCACCGGACATGGAAAAAAAACCGGTTCGGTAAAAAAAAAACCAGAACTGGTTTCAAAGAAAAACCGGTTTGGCCCAAACCGGTCCCACACCGACCTGAACCGCCAGTTTGTGTGTCGGTTTATAACCCCACCCTCATTGAAAAGTTAAAAACCGGTTAAACCAGTCCAAATCGGTTTGACAAGTTTGAGTATCCGGTGAGTCAAACCGGTTTAAAAAAAACCGATTTGACCCACGACAAAAAAACCAGTTCGGTTTTGAACCCGAAACGGTTTGGGTAAAAAAAAAAACCGGTTTGTACACCTCTACGGCTCTACCCACCAACATTAATGAAGTTACTATTCATCTTTTTCTCAAACTTTTTACATATCAACCTCTAGAAAATAACAAAATGACATTTTGGTCCATAAACTTTGACATAACCACAAGATTTCAGGTCAATTCGCACAAAAACTAGAGTTCAAGTGCAACGAAGCAGAAGCTTAATGGCAGAAACAATCCCATTCAAAAACCTTCACAGTAGAGAGTATCAGGGCCACAAGAAGAAGGTTCATTTTCACTCTTTCTCTAACTATCGCAAAACCCTAATGATTCAGCTCTTATGAACCCTAATTTTGTGCCCATGAATGTTATTTTAAACGTTACGATCTCTATATAATCAAACAGGTGCATTCGGTAGCGTGGAATTGCACTGGGACAAAGCTTGCTTCAGGCTCCGTTGATCAAACAGCTCGAGTGTGGCATATCGAGCCCCATGGTCACGTAAGTGTAGTTGTTCGTTTGGGTTCTTGATGCATTAGCACATTGCACACCACATGTTTGTTGAAATGCCTATGGCTTTCTGGTCTAATGGTTCGGGGAGATGGTTTGGGATTAGGATCTTTTATTGGTGGGTTTTCTCCTTGATGGTGTTTTTGTTGAGTCGCGTTAAAATCAGTATGGACAGTTGACATTTGAGATATGTCTCAGGAAGGCTCACTCGGGTAGTGGGGTAGTTTCAAACACTGTTAAAAATATATGTATGTTCGTTGAAATGACATAACTAATCAGTTCCTTCCTTAGTGATTGAGGGTTCTAGTCTTGTGGTGGACATTGGTGTAAATTTAGGAGGGTGTGTGAGTTAGTGTTCTTAAAAGAATTAACAACACCTGGATAACGCGATGGAGCGCGGTTGTTTCTAATTATTACTTTTGGAGTTTGTATTATATGTGTATAGAAGATCATACTCATTTGGAATCTAGAGAAAATTTGAGTTGTAGATTGTAGCTATTTATAATCCATATGAATGTTGTGTGGTGAGCATTTGAATGGATTTATTGTTTGCAGAGTAAGGTTAAAGATCTTGAGCTAAAGGGTCATACTGATAGTGTAGATCAGTTGTGTTGGGACCCTAAACATGCTGATTTGGTTGCCACTGCATCAGGTGACAAAACTGTTCGACTATGGGATGTTCGCAGTAAGTAACATTTTGTTTTCAAATACCAAATCTCTGATTGAAAGTAAATCTTTAATATATGAAAGTTTCTCCTCGTGATTCACTTTATTTGTTGATGATGACTTGAAGGCTTTTTGCAAGTAATCCTTATGCATAAATGTTAATATTGCAGGTGGAAAATGTTCACAGCAAGCAGAACTTAGTGGGGAGAATATTAATATAACGTATAAACCAGATGGGACTCATGTAGCTGTTGGGAACAGGGTACATTTTGCTTTCTATTTTTGAGTTTTTTTGGTTACCTAAATCTATTTATGTTTGGTCCTGCTAATTTTAGGAAGTGATCTCGTGTGGCTAATATCTAATATCATTATTTTTATAGGACGATGAACTGACAATACTGGATGTTCGAAAATTCAAGGTCATTCATAAGCGCAAGTTCAATTATGAGGTAAAGTTACATTCAAACAAGTATTGCTCTTGTATGATCTTTTTTGGCGATAAAAATTCCGTAGTATTTGTGCCTTATCCAACTTTTACATCGGCTGAATGGAGTGATGATATAGTTAACAACCACATTTAAAGTATTTAATTCCAATGTAGTTTGTAACTTCATGATTCTGTGTTTGAACATGTATTAGTGATATATTTTAATGGTTTCACTGGTTTTTTTGTCAGGTAAATGAGATTGCATGGAATATGACCGGAGATATGTTCTTCTTGACTACCGGGAATGGTGAGAATATTTGATTTTTGAGAATTATAGCATCCAAACTATTTTAAAAAATATATAATATTAGGCCATATAATATAGTGGGATCAAAGTAGTACTTTTTGTATTGAATGTTTATCGATGTGTTAATCTAGTTGTGAAATCGCAACCTTTATAAAGTTCTTTTAGTTTAATTATGTTAATTATGTATGTGGAGACCACTCAAGTATTCACCTTCTTTCATTAAGGCTGTACATATGCCAAAATTACTTTATAGTCCACTCAAGCATGTTCTAGTTTCATTTTAGGAAGCCATCTATTCTGCTAATACCGGTCTTATCCTCCTTTTTCTCACTACTACTGATCAACGTGGCTTTCTTTCTCGAGTATACCACATTCGGCCACACAAATACCCTTGACGAGTTGTCAACTTGTTATAAGTAAAGGTCTGTTTGCATCGCAACTAATACTAGAATAGACTAGTGGTTGAGAGCTCCTTGTTTGGATCTTGACTGGGTCAGAACTTCCCAAGCTCTATGCTGTTGGGGAACGAGTTATTAGTTTGCCATCTTTATAATTGAGGGAATTTTCATCTTTTGACACCCTTTGTTTGTCATAACTGGTATTTATGAATCCAAAAACATACTCGAAACATACTCGGTGGCCCACAAGTAATTTCAATATATGAATGGCCGTAATGGATGAAATTGAATATTTGGTTGGCGGCTACATTCGTTCATCCTCCTCCATTTTACATTTCACACACTTGACTAGTTTGTTTCTTGAAATATTTTTCTCTAGGTACCGTTGAAGTACTTGCATACCCATCTCTTAAAGCAGTTGACACCTTGACAGCTCATACTGCTGGTTGTTACTGCATTGCAATAGACCCCCTAGGAAGGTGAGTTTAAATTACCTCACTGTTTTCATAAAAAACTTTATATGTAGTTTAGGAAATAAATTTACAACAGGATATGATTGAAACTTTAAAGTATTGGTTTGCCAAATCATTATTTGAACCGACTATACCTATTTCCCGTCTACTAAATCATGATACCAACTCATTTCAAAGAAGATAATACCAGGTTGGGATATTATTAGTTTGATGTTCGTGCATGATTAAGCTTTGGATATTATTACAACATTCTGTTGTTTTTGTAATCAAGTAGCTACTATTTTTTTTATTATTTTTAACATCTAGAAAGTAGATTTCTTAATCTTGTTTGTATTGTGACAGATATTTTGCTGTTGGAAGTGCTGATTCCTTAGTCAGCCTTTGGGATATCTCAGAAATGTTGTGTGTGCGTACATTCACAAAACTAGAGTGAGTCATTTCATACGATAAGAGTGAACTAATTTTACATAATGTTATTAGATGTGTAACAATTTTTATTGTTATTAACTTTTTTCAGATGGCCAGTTAGGACCATAAGCTTTAATCACACGGGTGAATATATTGCTTCTGCCAGTGAAGACTTGTTCATTGACATAGTATGTTTTACTCACATTTAAAGTTTATCAACAATTTGTGTTTGTTGATGCTTGATAATGATAATATTTATAACAATAATAATATCTTAATGATGCCGCCTTTGGATGACAGTCAAATGTACAAACGGGGCGGTCAGTTCACCAAATCCCATGTAGGGCAGCGATGAACAGCGTGGAATGGAATCCAAAATTCAATTTGCTTGCATATGCTGGTGATGACAAAAATAAGTATCAGGCTGATGAAGGTAATGACTTTTGATCCATTCACATATCAATAGTTGATTCGGGTTACATTTTAATTCTAGCCGGTAAAAATACCAGAAAATTTAGCTTTAAAAGATTACCGGGAGTTGGCCAAAGTGTTTTTTAAGTATAGAAATGTTCTAAATTATTATGATGAAAGTAGATTCACACTTAGATAATATAACTTTTGCAATCATATTTGACTCAAGTAATTTATATGAAAAGTAAACATTTTGGACAAAAAGTGTTATAAACTTGACCCTCCAAAAATGCGTTTTTTGACCCGTTGTTCAACCGCCTGGCCTTTTTTGCAGGTGTTTTCCGGATATTTGGCTTTGACAGTGCATAGTTTCGGTATTACAACATGTGATGACTGCTTAGAGTTGTACTCCATCTGTTACGAATGTTACAGACGACTTTTTTCTTCATCTTTTCCCAAATTTGTAAACTAATGTTTTTTAGTTTTATTCATATATATTTTATTTTCTATTTCTATTTCTAGTCACGTGTCTGCAGGCAGCCCTCCTCTCTCTTCCAACGCATCCCACGAATGTCCTGGTTAACGGGTCAAAACAAATAATACCTGAGAAAATTTTAGTTCAGGTTGACCCAACTGTACTTTTTTTTCTCCTGTTTTACTGAAATTTTACATGTATTTAAACTAGATTTCAAAATTTATTATTAAAGTTATAGTATACGTTTATGAATTTGCAAAAATGCATATGAATAAGCTACCAAAAACTTTTGAATTCACGAGGAAAACTGATACGAACCCACTGTTGGGTCCAAATGGGTAGGAGATGACCCATTCTCTGCTGAGCCGAGGGAAACGGGTTGGAGGGAGACTAATTGGAGGGAAAGTATTTGAAATTCAGAAGGTGGAGGAGTAGTCCACGAAATCAGGAGATGGGCAGCAAGTGCTAACTGTTCCCACCCAAACTTAGTTTACATATTGTTGTTTTTCTACATTTTGAGTCTTGTCTAGTTTTATTATCAGTGTTATTGTCTGTAATTGGAGCCTACCCTGCTCGAATTGGGTCGTTTCTATCCTTACTTTTCAGTAATCTATAGCCTACTGCTTTGGTTCTTATCAAAAACCCACATGAGCTTTTAATCATAGGGGGTTACTGTAAGTTGTATTTGTTTCATCCAACTTATCAAAGGCTTATGTTTCTGTATGAGCGAAATTTTCTAGACATATGATAGAAAATGGAAACGATTTACATTTTAAGCCTTTTCAAAATATGAAGAGCCAATACATTCGAAAGTATGCATTCCAAAACCCTTAGAACCACGTCCTTACTTAGTTAACCACCTAACACATAAAAAGTTTAAAAATAACCAAAACTAGAGTAACCAACATTTTAAAATTAACAAAACCGTTTTAATACAAGAGAAGGGCTAATATACACCCTAAAAGAAATGCTATACAAACTTTTGACACAACACTTTCAAGATAAGTTACTATTTACCAGCCAAATCTTTTGGCAATCAATCCTTCAATGGAACCAGACAAAGTGAAAATGGTTACAAACAGGCAAAAAATGGTATATATACGAAGTACGATCCATTTGCCGGACCAAGGTACAACCTTCTTCTGCACAAAGTACATCTCTACAGGGAAGTATATGGTCAAGGGCCAAAATATCACTGATCCAGCAAAGGCCACAACTTCATTGAAGTAAGGGAATAACATCCCAACTGCCATTGTCAAAACTACATATGATGATCTAAAACATATCCGAAGTGGATTTAGTCTAAACTCGGGCAATAACGACACTTTCACGCTTCGAATGTCTTTTGCGAATGTGCTTTCTGGGAATTTTTCTGCATACCATCTTTCCACTATTGCAAACAGTGTCTGGGTGTATATCTGTCAACACACAAGATAATTTATAAAAACGCAAATTGAATAGTTCCTAAATTGGTACTAGGTAGAAATGGCAATGTATGCAAGTCGTGAAAGGGGTTCAGGTCAAATTGGTATGTGTAGGTAGGAGTGGGTCACACGGGTCAGGTTGGCCCCACTCGACACTGTAACAATTTTTACTTTTTTTAATTGAATTCATACACAATGAATATGTTAACTTGGATTACAAAAAACAATACTATTACAAGAAGGATTGAATGTAAGGAACTTGTTTAATTTGCCATTGTATTTAAAGAACTAATAGTTTTACCATCTGACGTAAGGAACTTGTTTATTGTACCAAAATGTAGGGAACTTTAATCAATTATGATATGATAAAATTGACCAGCTAAATCATGAGAAAAATGTGACATGGCACCTCTTTTGACCTGCTATTAGGGGTAAAAAAGGTAATGGGCCAACAAGTTTTCCTGGTTATAGCAAGTCCATTGTGTCAAATGAATTGATAGATAAATTCATAGACCTCGGTGGGATAAGAGGTTGAGGGGGCCTCCGATCCTCGGGTAAGGAAATAATAGGTTGGTTATTATATGGTAAAAGAAAAATCGTTATATGCAAAGAAAGTGGATCCACCAGGAAATATTTTCATGGACAAATATAATCACATTAGATTGTAGCAAAAAAAATCAGCATGAAACAAGTAATATAAGCGGGTTGGTTTACTGGTCAAAACAGGTCGGGTAAAATAGATATCCCTAATTTAAACATTTCCCCAGCATAGCAACTAAACAATCATATATTACCTAATGTTTTGTATAGTAGGATTTGGTACATAAACAAAGATACTAGATATAAAAAACTTGATGTGACAAGTATGGGAACATGTGAAATGATAAAAGAGATTATTTTGACATTTACGAGTTGCAACTAAGTTTTTTTGACATATATATCAAATTGCACCTCTGTTACTAGGATTAAAGACATTAAATAAGCATCCGAATTTTAGTTTTTTTACTAGTTTGCTAAGGTCATGTGATACCTGATACCCTCCAACTAAATGGAGAACAACGCAAGCATTACCAAAGTCAACAAGCCAGTACGGTTCATAAAACCCAAACCCGGTCAACAGATTCCCGGGAGTCAAATCTCCAAATGCTGCATAGCCAAAACCACCACAGCATAGGTAGAAGATAGTAGTTGTAAAGACTGCAATGGTGGAAGCTTTCTTCATGGTCACTTTTTGAGATGGAGGTGACTTTAAAGTGCTCTACATATCATAATCATCACATAATTACTTGGGGAAACTAAATTGGGCTAAAATTAAAAAATAGAAGACATATTAGAACTATGGAGACATTATACCTGTATTTCAAGAAGGATTAATGAAAATGTATATGAAAATGCAATATCTCCAAGGGCTTGAGCAGCCAACCACACTTTTTGTGTCGGATTAGTAGTTGAGATTCCATATATGCTACCTTCAACTTTCCCTTTCCCTGCAATCTCATATTCAACAAGCAACTTGATCTGAGACTACTTTAATATTGTTTGTGGTCCAACAGCAAGATCATATATCAATACGTTGAAGATAGAGACATGTACCTATTACTTGCGCTAATCCAAGGCCCATGCCGATAAAAGAATAGGTAAAAGACATGATTGATGCAATAATGGAGAGCCATTTTGTATGAAAAATGTTTGGTATTTGAGAAGCTAGTATTTGAACCATTCCAAACAAGAGCATATAATATTTATCATCAAATTCACAAGCTGCCTCATGTCCCTCATCATGGTAACAATTCGATTGCCTAATTGCTCTGTCAAACAGTCAAAAGATTCAAAGGGGATTACTATTATAGTCAAGATTTCACCAAATCAATGCAACAACAAATTTTGAATCAAAATATCAAAAGATCAAAGAGGAAAGTTTTTATCTTTTTCAGAAATTGTTGTACATCAAAACAAATACCATGCAATTATGAGCTGTAAACGTATAGAATCTGTGTTCGAATTTTTTATAAATTACTCAAGTTCATTTTTTTAATAAATTACTTTACATAATCATACAGTTATATAACTTTATAAAGCTTACTCAAGTTTATTCAAAGGTATAAATATGTTACCGACACAAATTTTTATTATTGACTGAATGGCCTGAACCTCCCAAAAATTTCTATGTTATATGTTGAACATCAATATAATTCGAGTTTATTTAACGATATTATATAACATGTAACTCGAGTTCTTTTGTTCCAGCTTCTTGTTCTCATTTTCATCTTCATCCAGGTGTTGACAGTTCGTTAAAATAATATTAACTGTACAGAGAATTTGAAGAGAAGTTAAAATACCTCATGCTGATTGATGATGTGATTATATACACTACTCCTGTCTTAAATATACTGAAATACACCAAGCATCCACACACCAAACCATTCTTATATCCTGAAATCAAAGTGCAAAAGAATAATCAACCAAAATGCAAGTAAATCCTCATAAATCCAAAGTTAAACCAACCAAACCTGACCTAAGATGGTGTGAACCGCCTGCAAGTACGAGCGGTTCATCGTGGTATCGCCATTGTTAGGGTTTGTATAAACATGAATGTCACTGATAAAGTATGCAGAAACAAGTGTGAAAAACGCGAAAAGTAACAGAGCCAATGGTCCACCGATCCACCCGAGCTGTGCCATGCTCCAAGCTAGCGATAAAACACCTGATCCTATCACTCCTGTTATAATATGTGCTAATGCTGTCCATACAGTTCCTTCGATCAACAACACAAATCAAAATCAAACTGATTAGAAATCTCAAACAGTTAAACCCTAAATCTCATCATCCAATTTGAATATCCTATTCGGTTAACGGAAAGTGAATCGCGAACACAAAATCTCTAATTACACACCAAAAGTACCAGATGAATCTGTTGTTTGAATTGTTAGAAGGTCAAAAATCCTTAAAACTCATCATCCAGTTCGATTATCCAATTCGAATGATGTAAACTGAATCGCGAGCACGAAATCCCTAATTACACACCAGAATTACCACATGATTTTGTTTTTTGAGTTGTTAGAAGGTCAAAAATCCTTAAATCTCATCATCCAGCTCGATTATCCAATTCAATTAATGCAAACTAAATCGCGAACACGAAATCTCTAATTACACACCAAAAGTACCAGATGATTTTGTTGTTTGAGTCGTTAGAAGGTCAAAAAACCCTAAATCTCATCATTAAGTTCGAATATCCAATTCAATTGATGTAAACTGAATAGAGAACATGAAATCTCTAATCACACACCAAAAGTAGCATATAATTTTGCTTTTGGAGTTGCTAGAATGTCAACAACAGAAACAACGTAATCCGAACGGATATTGATCGATTCAGAGTGATTAGCGTTTGTTTTTGTTTGAAAATTCAGTGATCGTTTCACAGATAGTGATCGAGTTGTAGAAGAGTGAAGCAGAGCACTAACCAGTGTTTGTATGAGGTGAAATCTGCAACAATGGCGCCTCTTCTTCTTCATCTTCATAGTCTCCTCCCGCCATTAACGTTTGGTTCTTCGGTGTTAAGATCAGATAATCAGATAATCAGATAATCAGATAATAATAATATATGGTTTTTGTGTGTTATGATGGGTTGTGGCTTCACGTTATCGTTCTTTTGAACAATTTCTGCCAGCGACAAACATAGCGACAAACGTGAAATTCCATAAATCTCACGTCTTGTAACTCGTTTGAAAATAGTTCGTTTGAAGTCGGATTGGTTTGTAGATGAGCCGAGCCGGTTTAGCTCGGTTAGCAAACGAGTTGAGCCCGAGCCAAATCAGCACGGCTCGTGACTCGCTTGTTAGTTGGCTCGCTTGTTAGCTCGAGTGTTGACTCGTTTAAATTTCAGGCTAAATTAAAACTTTTATAAATTATAAATCGTATTCATGTATTTAAATAGATTATATAAATATGGTCAATTTGATACTTCTTAATAAATAAAACCTAGGTATAAAAATATAAAGAATGATCATAGTTGATGAAATACTAATCTCCTATCATTATTTGAACGAGTCAAAATAAATGTATATAAAAAGGTTATATTTTGTTTATATATATGAATACTAGGCTAAAGACCCGTGTAACACACGGGTTCAATCCAAAAATATTGTTATTATTTAAAAAGAATCGTAAGTTATAATGTTGTTAATAATACTTTGTATATCGACTTTTATGTATAATTTTTAACATTAGCTACGTCTAATATTAGTAGGTTTTCTCTATTAATATTTATATGTCTCAATAGTGTATAATATGGAATGAAATAAACTTATAAATAAGAGTTTTAAGTAATAAACAAATTAAATTGAACATGAAAAACAATATTTCAAATTAATAAACATCCAAAAATTTATTTGTATACAACATATGAAATTTTGTTGGTGATTTTTCCATCATTATCTAATATTAATAATTTTAATCTCTGCCTACTTTTAACTCGAGATAATACAACATAAAGCAGACCATGATCATTATTTAAAAACAAACCAACTTTGGATAGCGATTGTCCTTGGCTCTTATTTATTGTCATTGCAAAACACACTACTAACATGAACTGTCTTCTTTGAAATTTAAAAAAATCCTTTTGTCTGAAGATGTTAAAGTCAATCGTGGAATAAAAGTGCGATTTTCAATATTACTTTCAAATACATTAAAATTTTTTGCAAACATATCAAATCAATTTCAATCAAACATAATAATAATATGGCAGTACATATAAAAAGATATAAAAAAGTTTAAAAAGTAGAAGATGTGATACCTATTCACAGATGGATTGTTGAAATAGATCACTTTTAAATCAAAAAAATGAAAGTAAAATAATATTAATCCAAAAACGTTATTGTAGACAATGGTAGGTTAAATCATAATCGCAGATGATGAAAGCTTAAATATAACAAAAAAAATACATTTTATTGAAGAAAACTTGATGAAACTGAAACCAAAATAAGAACGTTGGCTGAAGTCTGTCGAAGGCGATATCATTAGACTTTATAAAGACAAATCGCGATGGTCGTAAAGCTGGGATGGTTGAGAAATATTTTAAAATCGGTATGATTTCATTTCGAAAAACAGATACCCATGAATTCCTTCAAATTGGAGAGGAGTCGGTGAAAAAAATCCAGTATCTTTTGTCAAGATTTGAATATAAACAGAGTATTTAATGGAAATAAACAATCAAGAAATCGATTTCATAGATAAAGAAAATCATAAATGATTTCTACAATTTTTGTTGATAAATTATTTGAAAAAAGAAAAATATCGGGTATGATTTAATTTCCAAAAAAATATATGTTCTAATTTAGGGCTAAATTTCCAAATTTTCTCTAAATATCTCTTGTATCAAAAGTTGACTTTTAGTCAAATTAACCTAGACTAACAATAAGAACAGATACATATTTAAGCAGGAATTGAAAAAAGTAGAGGCTTAAAAGAATGTCACGTGGCACTAAAGTTGTTGTTTTATTAATAAGTATAGATTATAGATATAAATATACAAACTTTCGTTTATACTTAGCTTATTCCTTTAATTTTGTTGACTTTTATGAGAATTCATAAAAGACATAGACAGAAACATCAATCTTATAGTAAAGACTTCCTTTGTAATTATAGCAATAATTGATTTTATTCAAATGAACTATAATTAAGAATGAGTATAGATACATTTTTAGACGGCAAAAATGACACGTGCCACTTAATATATTGTTTTATTAATAAGTATTGATGATATTTATATAAAACGTTTTTTAAAAATGTATTTTTTGTTAAAAATAGTTTTCTTATTACATCTTTTAAGCTACTTAAAAACATTTTCGAAAAATACGAATTTTTTTAAACAATAAAAAAATAAATGTGCCTACTTTTGTGTGAAATTGAAACAAAACTATAGATAAAAAAATTTAGCTTGTTTTATATGAAAAGACGATTTAAAATTAAGTCTGAGTGAATTAAAAAAAACAAAAATAAGTTTTAAAAAAATTTTCTGTTTTTAATTACGACATATGAACCAAATAGTTTTACAATTTTATTAATTAACCTTTCTAGTTGACTCTTTTTAAATAATATTCTTTTAAAGTAAAATAAATTTAACCAATAATATTATTATAAGAAAAAGAAACACTTACTTAAACATTTATTTTGGTAAATAAATTTTCTATATACACTATTTTTGGAAAAAAAAAAAACTCCTTTTATAATTATAACAATAATTGATTTAATTCAAATGAACCATGACTAATAATGAGTCTAGATACAATTTTAGGCGGGAAATCAAAAGAATTAAAGCCTAAAAAAATGACACGTGGCACTAAAGATATTATTTTATTAATAAGTATAGATTTATTAAAAAGGTAACAAAATTAATAAAAAGATTAACATTCCTGTTAACAATTCATGCGCATATGTGTATAAAAAATTAACCCAATAGTATCACCTTTGGGTAGGGGAAAACGGGTACTTAGGATCAGGTTTTGTAAGAGGTATTATAACTAGGGGTGTTAATTGGATCGGATAACGGATTATTCGGATTATTCGGATCGGATTATTCGGATATGAAAATTTCAGGACCCCATCCGAAATCCGATCCGATCCGAATAAGGATATCTCTATCCGATCCAAATCTATCCGAATTCAATTCGGATCGGATTCGGATATATATCCGAATAATCCGAATTTATCCGAATAAACTAAATAACAAAATTTTTTATTTTTTTATTCTTAATTTGTTTTTTGCTAATTTTTTATTCTTAACATTTTATAAGTTTAAAATCATAACAAAATATATAAAATATGAAAATACAAATTTGATGTGAACCCAAATTAAAACATAATAGCTAATTATATAAAACCCGAAGATTATAATCTCTAATTTAGAAGAACAATCGATTATTGTATAATTATTTAGGATTAGATGACTAAAATGTGTTAATATTCTTTAATATTGAGTTGAAAATATAATAGGTAGTTGGCTAATGAGTATTAGGCTAAAAACATAGTTGAATTCTTATTCGGATTAAGGATTAATCGGATATCCGAATAATCCGAACAATCCGAATAAAAAAATTATGAAATCCGAAATCCGATCCGAAATCCGAATAAGGAATTCGGATTCGGATGAGATCCGATCCGAATATCCGAATAAGAATTCGGATCGGTTTATTCGGATTTGGATACGGATCGGATTTCGGATATTTTCGGATATCGGATTTTTTGAACACCCCTAATTATAACATTAAGTGGATTTATCATTTTATAACTTAATAAGCTTTATTAAACCCGTGTATTACACGTGTTGATCAAATAAAATATTTTATAGAATAAAAATTTATGAATTATAAAACTATATTATAATATAAAATATGATTAAAGACTATAAGTAGTAAAATAGTTATATTAACTTTTAAAACTTTTATTTTAAAACCTTTATTTATTTTTTTTCCCAAAATTAAATTAAATATTTTGTTTCAAAACAAACGGTTATAAAAAAATATCAATAAAAAAGTTTGGTGTTTTTGAAAAGTTACTTATTTTATAAAATTTATTTACTTAGGAATAACACTAATAAAAAGATCTATTTTTTAATTTACTTATAAAACTAATTTAGATATAAAACATTAAAAAAATATTATTGGTAATTAATGTAAATATTTAATAGGAGAGAGAGGCCGGAGAATTTTAATAAAAATGAATGTGGTGATGCCAAGTGTCCTACATAGATACTTTTTTATTAGAGTAAATGATTAAAAATTACTATCCATTACATTTATATTTTTTGCTTCAAAAATCTTTCACATCTCCTTCTCAATTTTTATCTTTCTTTTATTCACAAACATTTATTTTATTATTCTTTCTTCTTTTCATATACTCACAAGAATGTGATGAGTGATGAAAGATGACTTAGTAATCTTCTAAATTAGATGGGTTGCTAATGCAAACTTTTATAATTTAATGATAGAGTTTAAGGATGATGGATATAATAGAGAAGTGTGTTTAATAATTTCAATAGATTTTGATAATAGAGATAGACTTGATAAATTTTTTGGGACAGATAGGAAAGAGAAATAGTCTTTCAAAGGTTATGTGAACTTTTGAAAGAGTGTTGGACAAATTTTTTACAATTTTAATTTTATATATAAATATAACTAACTCCTTTTCATTTTCCTACACTAAAAATTTATAATTTTTATAACAAATATTTAATTTTCTTTTGTTAAGAAAAAATAGCGTCCATCAATCTATAGTTTTATTTGTGTTTTAAATATTAAACTTATTTTTAACTGAAAAATAAAGAATTGGATTATGGTAGTTTAGGGTAGCGGATCACTAGTTAAAGTAGTTTAAGGCACATTAGAATAGTCAAATCTTAATGGTTTAATCTTAGGGTAGTGGAGTGCAATTAAAGAAACACCCCCATCACCCTTTGAGGACTAGGGTTCGTGTCGTGGATTGCTAAGTATAATTAAAGCAAGTTATTGGGGATGTATGTTGTTGTTCTAAAAAGTAATTATAAAAAATAACAATTTTAACAACTTAATTATACTTTAATAAATAACTAAGACTCTATACTCACCGTTTAAAACGACAAACCAAATTGGCTTAATTATGTGGGACTATTGAGTTTACTAGTTTGACGATTTCATGCTTTGAACATGTAATACCATGAATCAAAAATAAAGAAAATGTCACATCCTGATTTTCAGTACTTCTAGGTCATGGGGCCTGTTTGCTTCAATTGTTCATTTCGTGATTTCAAATCATTTGCGCAACATAATAATTGATATTAAAAACAGATTTTCATAAAATGTGTAACATCAATTTTACGTTAAAAATTTTGATATTTCATATATTCCAAAAGTGATTTAAAATCCTTTATATACAATCAAAATTTTAAGTTTACAAACACCAATTTACAAATATACAATCATAACGAATTTTAGCGATTAGAGAGTCGTGATCTTTTTAACAATTCACTTGATCTATATGTACAGCTATCCAGATTATTTATGCCTGGAAAGTCAACATTCTTTGGGCACTAATCCTAGCTAGCATCTATTATACGTGTTTGCTTGTAAAGGTTTCGAAAATATTTATTAGCAAAAGTTGATGAATACATGTAATTGACTCTAAAATATTTGATCAAGCATGCATGTCATTTAGAATCTCAAATCATAAATTTACTACAACTTATTTTTTTTTTACTTTTAAATTGATTAAATGTCATTTAAATGTTTCAAAATTCATTACGATCTTAGCCTAGTATACGTATATATAAAAGAGGAGTCGGTTGAAACCGTGCTAATATAATAATGATGTAATTTTGAGTAAATATGAGGAATAATGACAGTACGTAAATGGCTTGTTTTTTACAACTTGTCGACTTACATATTGATTTTGTAGTGTTATTGCAAATTCATAGATTTAGAAAGCACATGATCCGTAGAATTTTATTCGTTCCACCAAGTCTTATAACCAAAATATCACATCAGTTAACATGATTTTATCACTTACATTTTCAATTAAATTTTTACATACTACACTAATCAATTTTATATTACACGTCTCACTTTTAATTTTCATACCAACTGTGATCACCTTCTAACTAGGATGCTAGTGAACCCCATGGGCCGATGTGTGTGTGTGAGAGAGAGAGAGAGAGAGAGAGAGAGAGAGAGAGAGAGATAAGTGTGAATGACGTGGAAAGGAGAGCCAGACGGTGAAATCCGTGGGCATGATCATGGTGTGGCAAAGTCAAGCTACCATTCATTATTTGGTTTGAAACTGATTAAACTGAAAACCAAAGCTAATTGAAACTGATTAATACCCAAACGAATTACAAATTCAGTTTTTGGTTTGGGTTTAATTGAGTCCGAAATTGTTATTCACTTTGGGTTTTGATGTTTTAAAAACCAGAATAACCTATTTTTTTATTATTTTTTCACGTATATTTTTCACATAACTTGATAAACCGAATAACGTGAACTATAATTTATATTGAGCCAAATAAACTCAATAATTGAATTCGGTTGAAACCAAAAATCAAAGTGAACTTGAATTCAACTTTCACTTCGGTTTTAAACAACGTGAATTTAGTTGAGTTTGGTTTTTAATTTAAAAAATATATATATTCAAACCAAATAATCCCTAAACCCAATCGTTTGTTGATTGTGTAAGTGTGCCTCATGACAAAGTATGATGAATTTTAGAACAATTTTCTTACGACAATTGAGGGTCTTAGGTGAATGTCACAAAGTACCTAACTTATTTTTGTCTTCTTATAGTATCTTTTGTTCTTGAAATACAAATGATATCACATATTTTTTTCTAGTCCAGACACATGTTATAATTATATTTGTTTATTCACAATCGTGTTATCCTATTTTTGACCAGTTAAAATTCATAATATTAATAATTCTATATTATTAAAATACATAATCATATACTGTTGTTATTGGGACTAAAACTATTTCCATCTAATTTTGTTCAAATTATATTAATTTGCCATTATTAAAAAATTAAACATTTAATTGACAAAAATTTAAATAATATATCACACAACTTTGTAAAATTCGAAACAAAAGCATATGTTAAGTATTTAGTAGAGTAAAGTGTCATTTTCATCCCTGACGTTTTATTGAATTCGCCATTTCAATCCAAAAACTTTTTTTTTTTGTCATTCCAGTCACTGTAGTTTACTAAATGTTGCCATTTTTCATCCATTCCATTAACACCGTTAAAACTCTGTTAAAACTCCGTTAAATATGGGGTATTTTAGTCTTTTTCAACACTCTAATTGTCCAATTAATATTCAATTAAAACTAAAAAACACATGAAGTGACTCGTGAGACCGGTCGTTTCGATTAATTCTAACACATGTTATTCGATTAAGGTCAGCTGTGAGATTTTAATTAATCTTCACGTTTTGTTTGAACGTGTACTGTTGTTCGATTGAGGTCTAATATTGCCACTTTTTGTTTTATTGAGGTCTGCTACTGTCACGTTCAAAAATCTCAATCAAAGATCTCAATCAAATAAAAAATGTCAACAACAAACCTCAATCACACAACAGATCTCAATCAAATAACGGTAAACATTCGAACAAAAAGTGAAGATTAATTGAAATCTCACGGCAAACCTCAATCGAAAAACATGGGTTAGAGTTAATCAAAGATTTTAAATCGAAGCGTCTGGTTTCACTAGTCGTTTCATGTATTTTTTAGTTTTAATTGAATATTAATTTATTAATTTGTTTTAATTGGAATTAGGGTGTTCAAAAATACTAAAATACCCTCATATTTAACGGAGTTTTAACGAAATTTTAATGGTGTTAGTGGGGTGGATGAAAATGGCAACATTTGGTAAAGTACAGTGACTGAAATGGCAAAAAAAAGTTTTTGGACTAAAATAGCAAATGCAACAAAACGTCAGGGACGAAAATAACATTTTACTCTATTTAGTATTAGTAAAGTCACACGCATTATTTTTAAAAACAAATGGCTTTTAACCTAACAATTTTCAAATGAGTAAATTGATGTTTCGCTCGTAAACTCGAATAGTAAATTTCACAGTTAATTATGATGTAAATTTAAATTTAAATACATAATATTGTTGTTAAAAATTTATTTTTAAGAAATTTATAATTGTGAATGATTTGGAAAATCACGATATTTTACTTTATATTCTGTATATTATATATTTTATTTTATTTAAACACGAGATTTTGAAAGAATCTTATTCATTTTTCAATATTTATCGTATCTATTTTATTTATTTACTTTATTCATTAAACATTTTAACCTGATAACATTTTTATCAGTTTTGCTTAGGTTGTTGATAAACAATCTGCAACCAGAAGCTGGTGGCGTTGAGCTCTGAATAATCAAGTAACAATGGCGAGAGGAGATTATGATGATGAAGATGAACATCCGCCATTGTTGCAGACCTCAAATCATAACCTCACAGGTCTGCTCTACTTCACTTCTTCACTTTTTAGTTTTTACTCCATGTCTACTTGTGATTTTATACTCAATTTCAAACTAGAATCAATCAATCAAATAATTAGTATTTGATCTGATTAGGTTGTTTATGAAGTTCATTCAATGAAACTCAAAATCAAAGTTATCTGATGCTTGGAAATTTCGTGGTGAAAGTGGATTGACTTCAGATTTTGATCTTATATCACTTCGATTTTGTTCATGTTGTTAGAATTTGATGACGAGACAGCAGTAGCATGTTTTATAGCTGGAATGATAGATTCGGGGGTTTTATGACTTCTACCACCGGATATTTCGTATTGAAAGTCCGTTAACTTCAGATTTTGATCTAATATCACTTCGATTTTCTTCCTGTTCTTCGAATTTGATTATGATACTTAGGGTTTAATCAGTTATCCATATGCTGTTGATTGATTTAAGTGTATGAACAGCAGTAGCACATTTTATAGCGTGAATGATAGGATCAGGGGTTTTATGACTTTTATTACCAGAGATTTCGTATTGAAAGTGGATTAACTTCAGCTTTTGATCTTATATCACTTCGATTTCATTCATATTGTTCGAATTTGATGATGAGACATGGGGTTTTAACTTTTAACTGTTATCTTTGTGCTGATGATGAAGGAACTGTATGGACAGCAGTAGCATATGTTATAGGTTAAATGATAGGATCAGTGGTTTTATGACTTTATCACCAGAGATTTCTAATTGAAAGTTCATAGAATTTAACACTAGAACTTGTATCACTTATATTTCATTCCACTTGCTTGAATTTGATGATAATACTTCAGCATCTGAACTTATTTCACTTCAATTTCATTCCTATTCTTCAAATTTGATTGCGAGATTTAGGGTTTTTAGTCATTTTGATTTGTGTTGTTGATTGAAGATACCACAAGGACAGCAGCAGCACATTTTATAGCTGGAATGATAGGATCAGGGGTATTATGAGTTTTATCACCGAGATTTCCAGCTGGAAGTTCATCAGATTCGAAATTATAATTTGTTTCACTTATATTTCATTCCACTTGCTCGAATTTGATAAAAACACTTCAGAATCTGAACTTATTTAACTTGGAATTCATTCATATATAATTTGATGGTGAGGTTTAGGGTTTTTAACTCATTTTGATTTGTGTTGTCTATTGAAGGAACCGTATGGACAGCAGTAGCACATATCATAACAGCAGTAATAGGATCAGGGGTTTTATCACTAGCTTGGAGCATGGCACAGGTGGGATGGATTGCTGGCCCATTGTCTCTGCTACTCTTTGGATTCTTCACCCTTGTTTCTGCATACTTTATCTGTGACATTCATCTTTACTTCAACCCTAAAAATGGCACTACCACTATGAACCTCTCCTACTTGCAGGCAGTTCAAACCGTTTTAGGTCAGCTTGTTTTATCTTAACTTCAGGCCAGTAAGCATTCACTTGCATTTTTCTTATATCTACTTCTCTACTTTGAATTTCAGGGTATAAGAATGGAGTGGTGTGTGGGTGCTTGCTGTATTTCAGTATATTCAAAACAGGAGTTGTGTATACAATCACATCTGCCATCAGCATGAGGTATGCTAATTTTTCTTCAAATTCTCTCTGTAAATTTTGTCTTCCTCTTTGACCGTTGTTTTGTTTGATTTACTTGGTTTTCCTCTTTCACTGTTTTCTGTTTGATTTAGACTTTGTTGCTACTTTGTTTTGGTGAAATCTTGACTATAACATGTTAACATTAGTCCGGTTTGAATCTTTTGGTTGGGTGACAGAGCAATTAGGCAATCAAATTGTTACCACGAAGAAGGGCATGATGCTGCTTGTGAATTTGAGGATAAGTATTATATGCTTATGTTTGGAATAGTTCAAATACTAGCTTCTCAAATACCCAACATTTTTCATACAAAATGGCTCTCAATTATTGCTTCAATTATGTCGTTTACCTATTCTTTTATTGGAATGGGACTTGGACTAGCCCAAGTAATAGGTAAAAATTTCTATCTATGATTCGTGATCTTGTGATGGACTGCAAACAATATTAATGTGGATGCAATTAAATTTTGCTTGTTGAAAATGAAATTGCAGCAAAAGGGAAAATTGAAGGTAGCATCTATGGAATCACAACTACTAATCCCACACAAAAGGTATGGTTGGTTGCTCAAGCTATTGGAGATATTGCGTTTTCATTTAACTTCTCGTTAATCCTTCTTGAAATACAGGTACGACATCTAATATGTTATAATAAATCTTTTATTTTATCCCCGAATCAGTTTCCCAAACTATTATGTGATGTTTGTGATATGTAGAGCACTTTGAGATCACCTCCATCCCAAAAGGTGACCATGAAGAAAGCTTCCACAATTGCAATATTTACCACTACTATCTTCTACCTATGTTGCGGTGGTTTTGGCTATGCTGCATTTGGAGATTCGACTCCTGGAAATCTATTGACTGGGTTTGGGTTTTATGAACCGTATTGGCTCGTTGACTTTGGTAACGCATGCATTGTTCTCCACTTAGTTGGAGGGTATCAGGTATCACATGACCTTGTTATGCTAGTAAAAAAATATCAACCAGTTTTACTTAAGGGTTGGCAATTTGATCCAAATAAAAGGATTGTTTTTTGTTATGGTTCAACTAAAAGGTGTCAAAGGGATACATGTGAAATAGGTCTAAAGTTTTCCAAAGTGTATTTAAATACATAATACCCCAAAAGTGGCTTCAATAAGGGTAATTAGACAATTATTGGAAGGGTTTAGTACACGAACATATAACGAACTTTCACCTTTTTGTCGCTGATTCTTTTAACCATGTGATGTTACAAGCTTTTTATTCCATTGCCATTTAACGCAATTGGCTTGCTATAACTGGGAAAAAGCTTCTTTTTACAGGTCAAAAAGAGGTGGCATGACATATTTTCTGTGGTAATGGATAAAATTTGTTATGTCAAATGGTAAAAAAGATTAATTCATTAAATACAATGGCAAAATTTAACAAATTCTTACGTTCTGGTATTTATAGTTAAAACATTATTTGTGTATAAAATTCAAGCAAAAACATAAAAACATTACACGTCAGGTGGGACCAACCTAACCCATTTCGACCCACACCTAAATATTACTTTTTTGATTCGAACCCATTTTGTGATTCGTTGCTTTGCCACATCCACCTAATACCAATCTAGGAACAATTCACTTTCTGTTTCTATATATTAATCTTGATCAATTATCTTGTGTGTTGTCAGATATACAGCCAGACACTCTTTGCAATAGTGGAAAGATGGTATGCAGAAAAATACCCAGAAAGCACGTTCGCGAAAGACATTCAAAGCGTGAAGGTGTCTTTATTGCCTGAGTTTAGACTAAATCCACTTCGGTTGTGTTTTAGATCAGCATATGTAGTTTTGACAATGGCGGTTGGGATGTTATTCCCTTACTTCAATGAAGTTGTGGCCTTTGCTGGATCAGTGATATTTTGGCCCTTGACCATATACTTTCCTGTAGAGATGTACTTTGTGCAGAAGAGAGGTGTACCTTGGTCCGGCAAATGGATCGTACTTCGTATATATACCATTTTTTGCCTGATTGTAACCATTTTTACTTTGGCTGGTTCCATTGAAGGACTTATTGCCAAAAGATTTGGCTAGTACATAGTAATATTTGTTGAAGCTAATAAAAGGGTTATAGGAAGTTCTGTTGGGTGTATTAACCCATTCTGTTGTATCAAACAGTTTTGTTAGTTTTAAATTGATGAAACATTTAGAGAATAATGTGATTTGTAAAAGTATTATGGTATTCTCATGATTCTTATTGATTATCAAAATAGATTACAAGGCCCCTATATATGGTAATCTAATTTACATAATTAATTGCACCCTCTGATATAGAATCATACTACAATACTTATACATATATATTGCTAACATACCCCCACACTATGTGCGGTAGAAGGACGCATGCTCAAACTTTAAGATATACGAGAGGCCGAGCCAGCGTTGTCTCCACCTCAACGCAGCACAAGAGATGGAACGGCAGGTGACGATGCATCACGTACGCCAACTCTATCTCAACTCTGTTCCGCTCAGTTGTAAACAAGCCGATCGGCTCGGTTCGGTTAAGAAACGAGCCAAGCACGAGCAAAAGCCCGCTCGATTCAGCTCGCCTCGTGAACAGCCCTAGACGTTAAACGAGTCTCTTAACAGCCCTCACACCATTTTATCTTTCCTAAGAGTATTTTTGTCATTTTCTTTTAACCCTATTTTTTATTATTTTTATAATTCCATTCATTTCTATTTACCATCCTCTTACCATTATCATCCATTAGCATCATCATCATCACCAACACCCTCCACCACCAAATGCGCCCACTAGCCCAACCATCACCGCCAACCATCCCAACCAGTCACCAAACACTACCATGCCACTATCAATCACAACCCACCCCCACCACCATACCGCTGCAATCACAACCCCAACACTCATATGACACCACCACCAACATTTACAATATGTAGAAGAATTGAAGTAGATTAGCATCAATTTAAAGCACTAACACTTTAGATCTAAGATCATGTGTTCCTCCAACCACCACTATCTCAACCTCAGATATGCAAGAGAGAAAAAAAGAAAGGAGGGAGAGTAAGAGAGAGAGAGAGAGAGAGAGCAACGGTGATGGTGGATATGAGTGATAATATGTGGTGGTAATGGTGGTCTGGCGGTGGACCACGAGAGAGAGAGAGAGGGGGGGGGGGGGGGGGGGGGGGGGATGGTGGGTGGATGTGAGGGGGGAAGGTTAGGGTGGGTTTTAATTAATCGGGGATTAAAAGTGTTTTTGACAATTTTCAAAAATTTAAAAGTTAAAACTAATGGCGTCAGGATTAAGACTCAAACGAAGACAAAAAAATAACACGTCAGGAGGCAAAATAAGATTTTAAAACTCTAGGGATACAAATGATTAAAATAAGAAAACATCAAGAAGCAAATAACAATTTACTATTATTCTAATACTAGGTTAGAGCCCATGTATACATGGATGGAAAAATAAAACATGTCAAAACTATTAGTTTTATTAATATTTTATTTTTTAGATGTTATTAGCTATTGGTGAAATAAAAATATAAATATTTAAAAATTATAACCAATAATAAAATTAGAAATTATTACGTTATATTTAAAGATAAAATATGTCTAAAATCATATAATTTAATATGTATTAATAATTTATTAAAATAAATATATATATATATTTTAGATGTTTGATAGTTTAATTTGCTTATTTAAAATAATTATCATTTAATACGAGAGACATAAGAAAACACAAATATAGATATGTTTGTTTTAACATATTTTAGTAAGAAAGAAAAATCAAATTGATTTTTGTTATAATTTTCGTATTTATTATGAGAGATAGGCGGGAAATAAATTTTTTGATATGCTAAAATGATATTGTTTTAACATATTTTAGTAAGAAAGAAAAATCAAATTGATTTTTGTTATAATTTTCGTATTTATTATGAGAGATAGGCGGGAAATAAATTTTTTGATATGCTAAAATGATAACACGTATCATTTGATATGTTAAAATGATGTCACATGTTTTTAAAAAAACTTCTTTTATTATTTGTTTTTTTTTAACAGCTCTTTTATTATTTGTTATAGATTAATATTATAAAATAGACATTATAATATATATTAAACCATTAGGTCAGTGAGTATAGTCATCATTTGTGATTTTATACATTAGCCATCAAATTCCATTTACATACAGAATAGCCCCTACTGTTGCAACCAATAGATCTTCTATAGTTGTTAGTGACTTGCTGGAGTGTCACAGTGGTACTGGTGGTGATGGAAGGGTGGGTAGGGTTCTTCATAAAAAGCCTCACATGTGTTCATGCACGCACCACTCTCTGACTCCGACTTGAACGCGCCGCCCTCAGCGCGACGGAGCAAGCGCAGTTCAAGTCAAATAAACAATCGGTAGAGCTGCAACCTCCGCTCTTACCGTCTCTCGGAATCACCAACATCGGGAGGTTATACCTATCGACCAAGTTGGCGGTATAGAAATCCAACCCTTGGTCGCCATTACAAAGCTACATTGAACAAGAAATAGTTCTAGAATGATTGATGAAACGGACATACCCTTCGCCGAGGATGTTCTTGAGGGATGCCGAAGATGATTCTGACCTCATAGGGTTTGACTTCCAGCAATTTATCATATGCGGACGATCTCCTTCGCAATGGCGAACCACGATTCCACCGGCGCAAAGCATCTCGAAAACCACGTTGTAGAACCCTCACTATCTCCTTCTCCTACCTCAGGAGGAATTATGAAGAATAAATCTATGGTAGAATGAGGAATTTGGTGGAAGAAAGAGAACAATACCTGCAAATACGAGGATGTATCATATGCATTGTAGGCATTGTACCTGTGTAGCAATATTCAAAGGGTTTTGCCCTTTTAGTTCATACATTTACTTTAAATATTGTAGTCTTATCTTATGTCTAGAATTAATTTTTTTAATAAAAAGTATGAGTTCATCGTTCTTCAACTTTAATACGTTTTATTTTTTTGCGCTTTAGTTTAGGGATGTTTTTAGAAAAAGAGAGTGTGTTGGAGGTTTTTTTTTTTTAAACTATAACGTATATATTTAATTTTTAATCTTAAAAAAGAAGGTATAAAATGTTTTTACTTGTGTTTTCGTGCAAAATATATGAAGTTTATCGCATAGAATAATTTAACACTTGCATCCGTTAGAAATAAAAAAAAAAAAACACACGGCAACACGCGTGGGTTTAACTGCTGGTTGAAGTTAAAGCGAGAAAAAGAAGACAACAACTGTTTTCAAAATTATGAACCCATATAAACGCTTAATGAAAACTTACCAAATCCGTTTTGGATTTGGATCAGTGGATGTCGTTAAAAGAACTGAAACTTCAAGCAAAAGTTGACCGGAGTCGACGCCGGAAGAATCAGTATCAATGGCCGGAGAAAACTACGACGATGAAGAACAACATCCGCCATTGTTGCAGACCTCTCATTACAACCTCACTGGTATGCTCTAACTCCATCATTACACTTACTTGAATCTCAAACTAGAAATTAAATCAACATTTGATACCATTCGGTTGTTAACTTCACAAAACTCAAAACACTAATCATCTCCTGCTATAGATTATCGCTCAACTTCAAAATCTAACTTATTTAGCTTCGATTCATTACTGTTCTTCGAATTTCATGATAAGATTTACTAATTCAATATATGATATGATCCGATCAGGCTCTTCGTGATGTGTTGACTTCACGAATCTCAAAACATCATCTCGCAATAGATACTGTCATATCACATTGAAAGTCGATTAACGTCAAAATAGTTGGAATTCATCACTGTTGTTCGATTTTGATGATGAGAGTTACTGATTTAGGGTTTTTGATTGTTTTCGCTTTGTGTTGTTGATTGAAGGAACTGTGTGGACAGCGATAGCGCATTTTATAGCCGGAGTGATCGGATCGGGGGTTTTGTCACTAGCGTGGAGCATCGCACAGCTCGGATGGATTGCCGGACCGTTGTGTGTTGTAATCATTGCGTTCTTCGCGCTTGTGTCTGCGTTTCTTATCAGCGACATTCATGTTTCTACGAACCCTAGCAATGGCACCACCACCACAAATCACTCGTTTCTGCAGGCTGTTCACTCCATTTTAGGTCAGGTTTTGCTTGTTAACTTGATGATAATAAGTTGCTGTTGGGAATTTTTTCAAAATGACAGAAGAGATACAAATTTTAGATTTAATTTGAGCATGTGACAGAAACCGATTCGAGATGGTCAATCTTGAACCCTTTGAGCTGGTTAGACTCCAAAAGAAACAGATAGAATTTTTCCATAATTTTCTTCTTTTATTACTCAGTTTACTTGTGGCTTTTATATAGCCTTGGTTACAAAGAAATTGAACGTAAGAAAACTAACCTACTAAGTGAGCCACTAATACCAATGTTTCTTAGCCAGGCGGTTAAGGTGAGGTACCCCAAGACTTAATTAAAACTAGACGTAGGTCTTGGTTTCAAGTCCCACCTGAAACAAAAATAAATGAAGGGTTTTAGGTTGGGTCAGAGGGTTTAAATGCTTGAGTAATGGGGATGATTGGGTGGACCGGTTATCCGTCAGTGATCCAATTAGCCGTTATAAAAAAAAAACGAGCCACTAATCCCACTGCTCTAGAACTAATTACAACTAATACAACTATAAATAAACAAACTACTGGAAATGGTATTTGCTGCATGGTTCATGAGGGAAGGTTGGTTACTTGAGGTGGCACGTACGCAACATAGAAAAGAGAAGCGTTGAATTGGTTCACAAGAGTTTGGTTAGTTCAGTGTAACGCACCTGATAAAATTAGTTATTGAGCGTTGGGTTTCTAAAAGGTGATGGTTTAGAGGAACATGGCCTTTCAGTTGGTGCATAGAGATGAACCATTGCGACTCTTCATAAAGGTGTCTATTAGAACGGGTTTCATGATTATTCAAATGTTCAAAAGGTGATGAAGATGTTTATATATAAACAGTACCAAACTTCATTTATGAGGAGAGAGAATTTGATATGAAGATGTCTATTACCAAACTTCATTTATGAGGAGAGAAATATTGTTACACAAAAAAAAACAAACCTTTGTTTCTTTAAACCTGATTACTAGTGAAATTATGTTGGTATCAAACAATCAAACATAATTTCTAGCTACTTTATATTCTTGAAAACTCACCAAGTTCAATCCATTTATCACCACCTGTGCAGTATTGATAAGACATGCTACATGTTGCATCTATGTATACTAGGAAATGATTCGTCACAAACCCAAAGCACATTATTCTGCTGAATAGTGGGAGTGAAATTGCTTCAAAGACAGAGATCACTTGCTTTGAAGCAATAATTTATAGTTTCGATTGTAACTTTCAGTTTACGTTGTTCATTTTAAAACTGCAGCATGCCAACCTAAGCTTCCATGGGTCCACATTCAGCTTGACTAAATCTCTGTTGGAATTAAATTAATCAAGAAATCTTAATAACTTAGTCTAATTAGAAGTCAAATAAGAAAAGTCAAACTGTTGTAAATTGGCGGTAATTTAGGGGTTAATTGTGTTAGTTTAGTTAGTTATTAACCGCCATATTGACCTATAAATAGGACATCTTGTAATCTACATTTGTGTGGAAAAGCACATTGTATATTGTGTGCTTTGTGTGTTCCCGATTGTCTACGTTTTCCCATCGGGTCACTGCACTTTTGTGCATACCCTTGATGTTGTTCATCCATGTAATTCATCCTATTCTATAATAGTATAATCCGAAGGGACCTCAACAATCTCCTTCTGTGATTTTGATTTCAGGATATAAGAATGGATTGGTATGTGGATGCTTGGTTTATTTCAGTTTATTCAAAACAGGAGTTGTATATGTAATCACATCAGCAATCTGTATGAGGTATTTAATATTTTCCATTACTTCTATCTGAACATTGTATTAGCAACTCTCAAAACTTTGAATGAAATCTTGAACATAACATTGGTCCCTTTGAACTATTGTCTGGATTACAGAGCAATTAGGCAATCAAACTGTTACCACAAAGAAGGGCATGATGCTGCTTGTGATTTTGAGAATAAATATTATATGCTTATGTTTGGAATCGTTCAAATAATAGCTTCTCAAATACCCAATATTTTTCATACGAAATGGCTCTCGATTATTGCTGCAATTATGTCCTTCACCTATTCTTCAATTGGAATTGGACTTGGATTAGCCCAAGTAATAGGTATTAATCTCTATATTTAAAATATTGATCTTTGATCATGCTGTTGTACCGCCAAGTTCTAGGGGTGTTCATGGCAGGTAATATTCTGGGTCGAACTGCTAACTACGGTTTCAGGAAATGAAAAACCAAAACGGACCGGGTTGGGTGGGTCGGCCGGACCAGCCAGCCTTTAACAGTTTGGCAATTTAGTGGTTTGGTTTTGGCAGTTTGAACAATGTTTTTTTACTTATTATTTTCCTTTAATATCATTAGTTTGTATCCAAAGCTTAATATAATAGATGGCTCATGAATATAACACACATAATTTGTAAAAATAAAAAATGGTTAAAACATTGTTTTCAAGTTCCATACGGCTAACCGAACCGCCAACCTGCCAAAACTGAACCGTTTAGAGCAAACCAGACGACTTGTTCAGTTTGGGCAGTTTTCTAACGGTTCATGAACACCCCAATCGCAAACCATTTAGTTATATTATCAAATCAAGTTGCTTTTTGAATATGGGATTGCAGAACAAGGGGAGATTAAAGGTAGCATCAATGGAATCTCAACTTCAAACCCCACACAAAAAGTATGGTTGGTTGCCCAAGCTATTGGAGACATTGCATTTTCATTCACATTTTCGTTAATCCTTCTTGAAATTCAGGTACAACTTAACATTTAATCAGCTCAAGCATCTTCTGTTTGATCCAAACTTAGTTGCTCCAAACAATTATGTGATTTTTGTGACACACAGAGCACTTTGAAATCGCCTCCATCTCAAAAGGTAACCATGAAGAAGTCTACCACTATTGCAGTATTTATAACTACATCCTTTTACCTATGTTGTGGTGCATCCGGCTATGCTGCCTTTGGAGATTCGACTCCTGGGAATCTGTTGACCGGGTTTGGGTTTTATGAACCGTACTGGCTCGTTGACTTTGGTAATGCATGCATTGTTCTCCACTTAGTTGGTGGTTACCAGGTATGTATCACATGACCTTCCCATACTAGGCGGTTAATCTAGAGGGGTGTTTGGCTTTGCTGCTAGTCGCAGGGCGTTTGGGATTGCTTAAACTGACGGGTGATGATCTACTTGCTACCTTTAGAAATATGCACTATTCAAACTGACTATACATAACATCTTATTTCACTGTATGTATGTATGTATGCAGTTGGGAAGGGGTGTTAATTGGGTCATGTTCGCGAGTTGGTGGTCGAATCTGACACGAAACGACCCCGGAATATCGTGTTAGACACATGAACTCAAAAATGACACGAGTTGTCATGGGTTGGCACAAACACGACCCGTTTGACCTAGAATTTTTATTTTATTTTATTTTACTTTTTGCCCATTAATATACAAATTTACAATAAATAATTGTTTTCAAACTATTAAACCTTTTTAAGTTTTTGTGTCAATTTTTTTTATATCATAAAACATACTTCTTCGAGAAGCTTATAGAATAACAGGTTGTGAACCCATGAGGTTGACCCTTGTTTCTATTGTTTGGGTGTAGTGAAACTGATTCTGACTGTCTTAGAGACTATTTTTTTTTTTATTTGATTGTATGTATAAATCCTTAAATAATCAACATTTTTCAAGCAAAAGCAACTTATTATATGATCATCACAATCTTAGATGGCATAAACGAATCCAAACACTATTTTCTACGGCACACTTTAGAAAGCAATGCTAAAACACCCTCTAAATAGTAAATCCCATGACAGAAGCCCATAACGTTACCACTAATTATCTAATTATGATTGTTTAACTGTGTTTTGAATACATGTTATCAGATATACAGTCAGACTTTGTTTGGACTTGTGGAAAGATGGTATACCGAAAAGCACCCTGAAAACATATTGACAAGGGACATCCAGAATTTAAACTTGCCACTATGGCCTAAGATTAGACTAACTCGTCTTAGGTTATGTTTTAGAACAACATATGTGGTCTTGACCGTTGCAGTCGGGATGTTATTCCCTTACTTCAATGAGGTCCTCGCATTCGCGGGCTCGATCATCTTTTGGCCTTTGACCATATATTTCCCTGTAGAGATGTACTTTATGCATAAGAAGGTTGTACCTTGGACTAGGAAGTGGATTTTACTTCGTCTGTATAGCAGTTTTTGCTTGTTTGTAACAGTTTTTACTTTGGTTGGTTCCCTTCAAGGACTTATTTCCAAAAGATTTGGCTAATTCTTAATGATAATTGATTAATTATATGATATTATCTTAATTAATTTAATCGATTTCTATCATTTCTCTCAATCATTATATCAAAGTTTAATAAATTTATTTTGTAGGTTTAAATATTTTAAAAAAAACTTGTAGGTCTAAAAATAAAAATTTTAAAGACTTAAGTAAAATATATAGAAATAAGTAAATAAATTACTAAATAGAGATTTTAGTAACCTAGTGAACATCAACATGTTCTAACATATAGATGTTCATATATATAGATCAAATAAAAGGATACATGATTCTATTAAGTTATAACAAGATTATTGTTTTTTGTTATTGTGATGTTATAAATACAGAATGATTGATGAGACTCCAAAAGCTATACATTGATGACAGTAAAAATGCGGTTAAAAAGTTTTGGTTCCAGCTTGTCGCTGGTTCTAGCTAAATATGTTTTAGAACACATACTGCAATAAGTTATACAAGTATTTAGAAAGACAATGTGCTTCTTTACCCACATATCTGAAAACAAGGTCTTTTAGACCAAGATGGCTCACAGCAAAATTTTCTTACATGTTCATTCAAATGTATGAAATCACCAATTAAGATTGGTAAAGTAATAAAACAATGTTATGAACTAACATCTTTAATATCCATTTGGTTTTTCCGCACTCTTTGCAGATCTCTTCTGTTGGTCTGATTCATAATGTGCAAAAGCAGCATCCAGGGCCTGCACCAAGTCACCAACAATACATTTAAATTGCAGCATAATTTTCCACATTTTTTTAAGTGCAAAACTGAAAGATAATTCTTCCGTAAGAGTTTATTACACCAAAATATAACAAACTTACATATTTTTTCGGTGTCCGTAACGAATTATTTTCTTTTTACCATTTGACGTAACAGGCTTTTTGATGCAGTTACGGAAGCGATCAAATGGCTCAAGAACAAATAGTTAATCAAAGATGATAAACGAACCAAAAAGTTCCAAGAACAATGTTCTTATATTTTAAACTTAATCAAAAACTAAAAACAAATGTTAACCTAATCCTTTATTTATACTAAATACTAACAAACTAAACATAATGATAAATATAGAAAAGATAAACTAAATAACTAAAAAGATAATTAACTTGAATAAATATCTAAATATAAATTCTAAGATGCTCTTGCATCATACTCCCCGGGTTGGAAAAGACTCGACCTCGAGTCTTGAGAATTTCGAAGACAATCCACCGGGTTCAAACAGAATGTCAACTCGTCTCTTACCCACAAAAAAATCATCGTGAGATTCTTGATTATCCAAGCTTAAGAAGTTATCACATTTAAATTTTGGTTTGGGACTTGCAACTTTCGAACATGGATTAGGATGGGTAGGAGGTATATTGCATGCCAAAGCAATGGAACCGAATGTTATCTTTTTGGCAATAGCAACTTCATTTGTTGCCATAGGTCCATTAGATAACTCGATTGAAACTTGGTCTTGTGCTAGCCCATCACTGAGCCCAATCTCCTTTTCATGAGTCGTTAATCCTTGTGATGGGCCAATAACTTCAAATTGTGCACTATTTTCTTGAATTGTGTCAGTACGTCTCACGTTTAAGTCCGAAACGAGATATAATAATTTATTACGCACACGTGTAGTTTGGAGATTATAGCCTTCTTTTATTTGGCCAACAACTATTCCTTTGGAAACAAAATCGTTGATGATTATCCCATCATTTTGAATTTTCGCAATAGTTGGAATATTTCCACTAAATGATGAATAATTCAAATTTCCAAATATATTGGCTTTGTTTGTTAGAGTTACCAATCTCAGTGCGTCATTATCTCGACCACAAGTAACGTCTAGCAACCCACGATCCATCACAGTTTTAACTTTCAGAGATTGAATGTACTTACCGGACGAAACCATTGTAGTCTTGTGATTGTTATTGTCTTTTCTTTTTGCTGGCTCGTCTTCTTGAACTCCATTAAGAATCATCGTCACCAACCGATATTCTTTCTCGTCTACCACAAATTCATCTTCGTCAAATCTCGGTTCGCCCTCTGATGGGAAGTCCAGATAGGTTGGTTCAAAAACCCAGTGTGGATAATGGCTAAACGGCTGCTGCTCTCCGTTGTCACCTTCGTCCCTAACGATGGTGCTCGACTCGGTTTCCGTCTGGATCGTATCCTGTTGCAACTCGAGGTGTCGGACCCTTTGTCGGAGCCATTTAATCTCTTGTTGCAACTCGAGATCTCGGACTCGTCGCTTGAGTCGTTTGATCTCAAAATCCCGTGGGTCACGGTCCCCGATCTCATTGCCTCGTCCGGCGAATCTACGATCACGGTTGACTCCATCTCCACGAGTACGTGAACCACCAATGTTCTTGTCGATGCCTCGGTCGGCGACTCTTCGAACATAAAAACACTCGCCTTCACGTAGAGCCATTTGACAAACCAAAAGCTCTGATACCAGATGATGCAGGAACGAAAGCGATCAAATGGCTCAAGAACAAATAGTTAAGCAAAGACGATAAACGAACCAAAAGATTCCAAGAACAATGTTCTTATATTTTAAAACTTAATCAAAAACTAAAAACAAATGTTAACCTAATCCTTTATTTATACTAAATACTAACAAACTAAACATAATGATAAATATAGAAAAGATAAACTAAATAACTAAAAAGATAATTAACTCGAATAAATATCTAAATATAAATTCTAAGATGCTCCTGCATCACTTTTTGTTACTATCTGTTGTCATGTCACCATTTTTACCAGTTATATTAGGTCAAAAACGAGTTTCATGCTTTTCTTCTAGTTATAGAGTCAATTGCAACAAATTTGGACTAAAACCTTGTTGACTTAAAAAGGTAAAAAGAATAGGTAGTTTTTAACTATGTAAATGAACTTTCATTTCATTACCATTTGATCAAATTGATCAGCCATAGGGACCATAACCAGGAAAAACAGATGCCACCTCACCATTTTTCACTGGTTATAGCAGGTTGAGAAGAAGTGCCCTGACAAATGGACTTTGTGGGTGTGCCATAAATGACATAGGAATTGATAGGATCTTAGCAACCATAACCCTAGTAATGTACTAATGTTTTCTAATCTACACCGCATTAGGATTAATTACAAGATAAAGACTACACTAACTGTTACTTAATGCTACAATCACCATACATTCACAACAAATATATTCCCCTGTCAACAAAAACATAACTTTTTTCAACCATGTATGTTAATTTCTTGAGTAAATTACACGAATGGTCCCTGTGGTTTGGTTAAAATTTTGAATTTGGTCCTTAAACTTTTAAAATTGCGAATATAGTCCCTAATGTTATAGTTATCTTTCATCAATAGTCCCTACTCTGTTAATTCAGTTAGTGATGTTGAATTTATCAAAATAACTATTTTACTTGTAGGGATCATCAATGTAATTTACATTTTATTTTATTATAAGTATGTTTATTATTTGATACACAAATAAAAAATATTTAAAAAATGTCTTCTTTTAAATGTTTGGTTTATAAATTTTTTTAAACCAATATGCGGGGTTTTTTAAACCTTTATAAAAATGTCATCTTTATAAAAACGTTTAAAACTGAATTGTTTTTTGAAAAACTAATAATTAGTTTAAGAAAAGATGTTTTAAAAAATGAATGGTTTTAAAAAAAGAACTTTAGAAAACCAACCAGTTAAAAAAAGTTTAAATAATCAGATAGTTTTAGAATGACGTATAGAAAACGAACGGTTTAAAAACCGAACATTTAGAAAACATGTTTAAAAAATCTTTTATTTGTGTATTTAAAACTTATTTTATTAAATATTAATCTTATTAATTAAGAAATTATAAAAATAATATATAAAAATAAAAAATTTTGAAAAACAAAAATATAATTTTTTCTTTAATAAAAATAATGCTATAGTTTAAAAGGTAAATTAAATAGATGGCTAATGCGAGTAAAATGCTAATTTTTACGACAATTAACATTACTAAATGTTAACTAACAAACCTAAGGACCATATATGAAAGAGAAAGAAATGTTAGGGACTATATTCAAAGATTTTAAACTTTAAGGACCAAATCCAAAATTTCAACATAACCACAGGGACCATACATGTAATTTACTATAATTTCTTAACTGTTTAATAATTAAGAACTCTTGTGCCTAACAACCATAAATGAACACTATAAGATAATTATAATGCTTAGTTGCTTACTATCGGCCTTGAAAAGTTCGTATTAGATATAAATCACAATGAAGAAACTTTGGTTTAAACTTCTTCAATAAAATTATTTATTTGAGATAGAGGAAGTAATTTAACCTGCAACATTGGTTGAACAAGAAGGGAAACTTGATGCCTCGAATCTGACTGCACAGATTCTTTAATCGCCTGCAGGTTAACAAAGATACGAAAAAAAAATCAATATGAATTACTGAATATCAATTTGGACAAAATGCAAAAAACAAAAAAAGAAACTTCACGTGTATGATACTATCATGATAGAATAAAATGACATTTAAACCATATGTGCTTATACCATACAGAATGCTTGGAGTTTTTAAAAAATACCTGTAGCTTTGGGTAGATCTGTGACATGGCTTCCTTCAGCCGACTCACCTATAGATAAGATCAATTTGTGATTTACAAAATTAAATATTTGTGCATATCTAGTTACCAACTATGACATAAGAAATGATAGTATGCACGAATACTTCAAATCATTACCAAATCACATCAAAATGCATCATGAGGCGTTATAAAAAGGGTTGAAATTACCTTTGTATAAAGATATGATGTTGTGATTGGATATGAGGACCAGAAATGTTTTAATAATTCTTGAATAGACGTCCAATGCTGGAAGATAATTGAACATTCGATTATAAAGTTGACCGGAAAGTGTAACTACTAAGTTAAGAAAACCAATGACCATCTTTCAAAAACAACGAAAAAGAAGGAAAATAAAAACTCACAAGCAAAAGCTCTTCTTTTGTGACACTTGGCAACATATCTAATATGCTCTCATGTGGATTTTTACCAAGTTGATATTTGGAGCTTGATATATTCTGGGTCAAACTGTTGAAGACCTAAATCATACCCAAAATCAGTTATACTTCATCTGATCATTGTAATCCAAGTTGCAATAATATCATGTTTTAGTGTTTGGATAAAGGAAGTTGAGGGGTCAAACAATCAGTTTCATACCAAACGTGATTGCAATAAAATTGGTTATTTTAACGGGAAAGTTTAAGTAATAGTTTATCGGTGGGTTCTCCATATTTTAAGTCCTTTCACCTACATTTCACATATTTAATATTGTGAAGAGAATAGATATGTATGCTGACATTTCAGATAATAATTTCTAAAACCTATTCACAGATCATGTAAAAATAATATTATAATAGTTCCTAGAAATAGATTGTAATATTTTTAATATACTCAGCTGATCATCTGATAATCACAAGTTCAAACAGCACAACCGCATCCAAACATTGTCTCCTATGGTCTGTTCTATTGCCATTGATCATCTTATTCTAATTATTTGATATCACATAATCAGTGTTAGAGCACACATCTGTACACCCCCTTAGCATATACTGATAATAGTGATACTGATACTTGAATTTCTGATTACCTTGAAAGCCAATTCAGGTCTAACTACTGGATCACTCAAACCCGCGGTTCTGGTTTCAGAGATATAATCCCTTAGAGAACGATAAGCTTCAGAGGTGCTTAGCTTAGATTGCATCTGTCTTGCTCCGGATAATTGATTCAGCGTATTAACTTGTTGAGAATCAAAGTAATCCCGCGGGTCCTGTTTAAGAACGGTTGATAAGAAACGTCAAATAGAAAAAAAAAAAGGAATAATATATGTGGGATAACAAATGCACTGAAACAAATGTATAGGCAACCCAAAAACGTATCTGGTTTCATAAATACCCAATCCGGCCACAATAACATGCCAGAACTTTTTCAAATGACAAAACAAACTTTTTTCTACCAACCAAGACCAAAAAATGCAGACATTTGGTAAAATGACAAAAATGCAAGTCTTTTCTTCTTTTTACATCAAAATGCTGTATTTCTACATATTGATACAAGACTATTTTTGTCGTGTCAAAAATCTTAATGAACATTTACGTCATTTAGCATATTTTTAATCAAATTTGGTGTAAACGAAAGTGGATACAAAATTGGATGTTCTAATAGACTGATACAAGAGTATCCAATCGTTTCAATAATCTAAGAGCCTTTTAGTTATTTTGCGTGTTTTTGGCGGAAATTAGAAAACGAAAATGGATACACACTTAAGTGTCTTGATAGATAAATATAAGTGTATTTTTGTCTTTCCAAACATCTTAAAGGCATTCTCATCATAAGGCATGTTTTGGCCAAATTTGATATAAACAAACCAGATACATACCTAGGTGGCCTATAAAATAATTTCGATTATTAGTTGACCTTAATGAAAAAGTTGAATGCTCGGCTGGTCACCAAATATATTATATCTCAATTTAACAATCCAGTTCTTCTTAAGATACTAAAATTCAAACCTTAATGCTAAGTGGTGCAACAGGAGGGACCCGTGGGGCTTGTAGGTCCTCAATCTCAGCCATTCGAGTTATCCTATCTAACCGTTCTTTATGGACATTGCCATCAGAAGCCTCTTTAGCTAATTCCACTGCCACCAATTTAAGAAAAACAATATTAAGAGAAAACAGAATTAACAGTATACAGAAGCAAAATGCACTCACCACGTTTCGAACTAGCAAGTGCTTCAGCGACAGATCTTGTATCTCCTGTCTCAACATCTACAATTAGGTCAACAGACAAGAGGTTAAGATCTTGTTAAATAATTAAGCCAAAATATTTAAGATTAATTCCATATATTCCCTTCCAAAAGTTTGAAACTGCACACACACACGCACACACACGCGTGTGCGCGAGCGCCCACACACACACACACACATATATATATATGTATAAAATTTTTAGGACGAATAAATATGATATTGGCACTACAGTTAATACCAAAACAGCATGTAGAAATCAACAAAAATAAATTTAGGTCGAATTGCATTATAAGGTAAACAATTAACCAGCTTTAGTCATTTCTACTTTGGGTAACACTCGTTATTTATACTTCCAAAATGCTCAAAGTTAAGAGAAAATAAGCAGCCAAGGCATAATTTTGACAAGGTAAAATGAGTCATATTACCTCCAAATAAAATTTTTTGAAAGTCTAACCTTTTATTTGTCAAATTTTAAAAGTTTTTTATTACTAAAATACAAGTATCAGACTAAAGTTGCTTAACTTTCATTTAGTTGACCTGTCTTTTTATGAGTTGTGGATTTGTATCAAACAAATCTCTTCAAAAGTAAACAAGCAAAACTTAAATGTTAAACCTGGCCACCTGTACTTTAATTTGTATGATCATGCAAATTCTACAATTATTTAATGTCAAAATTGACCTTTTGGTACCAAATTTCAGAAATCGTTATCGTATTTGGTCCATCAAATTCAACAGAAATCCTTACCTACAGTTCTTCCTTCAAGAACAACTGCAGCATGACGATTGATATCTTGCAGGAATGATCTTTTAAAAGGCTCATATTGTGCTTCTAGTTCATCCTTGCTATTTTCATTTGCTAGACCATGACCCTATCAAATTACATGTAAACATTGACCCATTGACCAAAATGCTTAAGCAATTCAAAAGAGTTCAATAACACTCAAATAGACCAAAAGACATGCATGTTAATGTTGGGGGATTGGGATTATTGCGTAACGAACCAAAAGGATAATAAAGGTATAGGTTAGGTTGCCCCAAAAAGCTTTGGTCCAAAAGATTGGATTTGTTTTTGTAACTAAATAGTTTGTCCAATATGATTGCAAATAATATAATTTCAATACTAACCTAGTTTTTAACAATAATGCTATAGTGCATTAGGAGCACATTCGTTTCAGAACCGTTAATATGTTAAGTACTGCGAGAACATAATGCACTTGTGGGTAGTGCATAAAAGATAATCAAAAGTAGTGGGAGAGATAAGCAAAGGCAGTCGCATAACCGCATTGTGTTATTGTGTATGGGATTCAAATAATAAGTACAAATGCAAAATATGGTTCTCACAGTTCTCAACATATTATTAGTTCTAAAACGTATGTTCCTTTTTACGCATTAAAGTAATACTTTGCGAAACTGTTGACCATTTGACACATCACACATTTCCTATTAAGTTCACTTTTCTGTCAGATCATTAACAATCAAACATTAAATGCTAGCATTCTTCCACTGACCAGAAATTTAAGCAATTAAATAGAGTTCAGTAACAACAACTAACAATACTTGAATAAAACCACAACACATGTCCACCAATGTGTAGGCTGGGTAACATGTCAAAAGTATAAATCTTGGTAGGGATTGAGTTGGCCCAAAACATATTTGCCAAAAATTCAAACTTGATACAAATAACTATTGTGCCAAATATGATTGCAAAATTTATATAGTTTCCATGGTAAACAAATTTTATGATAACGATCATTCAGAAGGTTTTAGACATTATAAACACTTGGGCAACCTTTGAACTGTTTCCTTTTAAGTTACTTTTTTAGTTTTACTTATGGATACAATAATGACCCAAGTCAACCTATTCAAAAAGAGCTAAGTCAATCATAACCCAAGTCAACCTATTCATAAAGAGCTAAGTCAAGTTTGCAGTCTCTAACTCCGATGTATGAACATTAAGGCCAATAAATCAGGATTGTACAAAAACAATTATCATACAACAAAAGGAAGAGGCAGAGACCGAATACACATACTATCACAATGTCATAAATATCATGTAGCAGTCACTCAATAAGTCATAGGTGATACCACATACGTGCTAAACACACTAAATATCCAACTTACCAGAATATGAGTGTAATCATCCCCTTCATCAGCCTCCATATCCAAAGTGGGGTCTACCTTCCTAATCTGTTATCCAAGAAACATCAAGGGGGAAAAAAAAAAAAAAAAAACGAGTTTTCATTAATGTTTTTATGATTTTACAGAATAACAACAGTATGAATAATGACAATTCTAAAAATTAGCGCACCTTCTGGCGTGTCTCACTAGCCAAAATGGCATCTTGCTTTAAGAAAACAGCTAGTTCCTCATCTTCAGCAGCCTCTGCAGCAGCAGCAACTACATTTTTGGTGCTATGAAGGTATTGGGCTCTCCAGTATTTAGTCCAGAAGTCCTTTTCTGTCATCTGGAATCAGGGCACAAAAAGAGTAGAGGAAAGAGATTTTCTTAGTGTATTTAGATAGCAGGAAATATGAATCGCCTGAAATACAGGCATAAATTTGAGATTATGTTTACTTACCTTGTTAGGTACAAAATTCAAATACGCCTGCCTCACCGCTGGTTTTTCAGCAAAAATCTAAAAAGAAGGGTTTAAGGTATAATAGAGTGAAATAACACAACACTAAACTAAGTTCCCATGAAAAAATAAAACAAATTAAGATGAAAATACCTGGTGAATCATCTCGGGTGTCAAGTTAAATGTAACTCTGTTTGACTGAAACAAAAACAATTGAAAAAAGCAACAATGATATCACTGCAAGCAGAAAGTTTCAAAACTAATAAGAGGTGGCAAGATGAGCAGGTTGGGTAATGATTCAAAACAGGTTCATTTTGAAATGGTTCATTTTTAGTGTGGGTGGAAACGGCCAATTCAGGTGTTGACACGCACACTTATTGTCCAATTTTAATACATTGTAATAATCATTAATGATTAACGTGTAAATTAAGATTATAAATACAACATTACTAACAACAGTAACCAAATCTTTAGATTAGAGCAGCTTAGGAGGTTGCCCACATCAAAAGCATGCTTTGGACGACTCCCAACCCGTTTGACCATTCTACTTTTAGATATTTTTCTATTTGCCCTGTTCGAGATCTAACACCACTCAAATTGATCCGTTTAAAAGTTGCATGGTAGAATTTGAGACCTCAAAATAGTGCACAAGCAACTAATTATCAAGCATAAACAAGTAGCACGGATCTTAAATGTTAAGACCAAAAACCAAAAATTTTATAAAAGATGCAAGTGGGCAAGCAATATCAAACCACATCACAAAAAGACCTACAGGCTGTTTGAATGTTTTGTATGGACCGAACCGGGTCAGAAAGTATCAAAATCCAGACCGGGTCAGAAGCAAGGGAAATGGTGGGCCAGAAGCAAAAGACTCGGTCAGAAGGTGAGGAAGGAAAATCAAACAGCCTGATCACTTACCCGGTCAGCAGTCAGCTCTGACCGGACCGGGTCAGCTCATATCAAACAGCCCCCTAGTACAATGCTGCAATTATATATATATATATATATATATATATATATATATATATATATTCATATTGTGTGTGCCCATGCACGGGTGTGAATGTGCAGAATCAGGATCAAATGAGAAGCTAAATATTCATGAGAAGACTTTGACTCACAAGATTTGCAACTCTGATGCATAATTCTTATAAATGAAATTCCTTTTGTTTTAATTCTAGTCCCATATACACACACACACACACACACACACAAATATATATATCGTGAATTGAAGTTGTAAACTGTAACCTCCACACATGATTTTGTGAATCTGCTCAAAATGTAAGGTTAAAATCAAAGTTACAAAGCTAGTGAATCAAAGTTACAAAGCTAGTGAATCGAAGCTACAAAGCTAGTGAATCAAAATCTTCTCACATTTCGCATGAATATTTAGCTTAGCACAGAAACTTACGCATATATACACATAAAAAGAAATATATGAGTGTCATACCTTACCATCAGATGATGGTTTGACATTAAAAATCATGTCACTTTTCAACCCAACCTTTTGTTTTGATTTTTTGCTGGCATTAAAATCTAGCAACTTCTGCACTTGATTGGTAAACGTAAATCTTCTGTTACATGTTTTTCAACAGTAAACTAAATTACCAACAACAAAAAACATATACCAAGATATTACATATAAACCCAAAATACACAAACACATATATACATAATACATTAGAATATATGCCCCTATGACACTTGAACATATTTCAAAAGGACTAACCTTTCTTGTAGCCCAAAATTCAGTTTCTGACAACACACCTCCAATTACAAATTGCTTATGAAGCTTCTGCAACTCGCTACAAAAAACATTTATTTTAGTTGGATAAATGCTGGTGTTTTAATCTAAAATATATATAAACAAACACACATGAAGTACCCATATACCTGTCCTCTTGTAGTAACTTAATTCGAAGCATCATTTCTGCTGAACTGAGTTGTTCATCTTTAGGTGGGACAACTTTTTCAGAGGTGGGTCCCCCCGCTTCCCCAGAAAATGTGATAGCTTTAGCTGTTAAGTGATCATCACAAACCAACTAATATAAAATTTTGCCAACCATGTTTAAAAAAATACAATAATAGGTTACAAATAAAGACTCGCACTGCAGAATTTGGTATTCTTGGTTCAATAGTATTTTTATTAGTATCTACTTACCGAAAACACCATAAGCAAATAAGGTAAATAAATAAACAATCCCAAACACTCCCTAACATTTAATTACAATAAGTGACAGACCTTATTTTGGTCAATTTCAAGTACGAATTGCCAAGCTAACATATATATATATATATAGAGTATAGACTGATGAGATGGATGTGCAAATACGTGTTTTTGAAAATAAGGTACACCAAAAAAGAAAAATAAGACAGCACACAGTATGGTTCAACTGTTTTATTGCATCTTAATCACATCTATTTTGCAAACGCCTACAGTTTAGTTACAGTTAATTAGCCATCCTATGTTCTGATTTGGTCAATTTTCTTAGTTATTTCGTTACAGATTCTGCAGTCTGCACTGGTGGAGCATGTATAATGTAAGAAAGTGCAAAGCTATAGGAGATATGAGATTAAAAAGCTTAAAGCTCATCAACATTTCGCCTTATATTTGGCTCAAACCTGTTGCTTTAAACCACAGTTTGTATTAACAAGTAAAAGTAGGTTTATGTGACATGGCAAGATTTCGATCCTGTGCCAAGTTTGTCTGAAGACACTAGAGATTTTAATTCATAAAACAACAGAAAAGAAAACCAAGAAAAAATCACCAGATGAAAAATAACACCAAAACACCTCACCTACAAAGTCCCTGCAAAGCTCCCTGTCTGAAAAATTTTCAAACTCGAACATATAGTTTCCCTGAAAACAAATGTTTATCATAAAAAGTCAAAGTGGATATTTAGGTTGAATCAGTGACCAGACACACAAATGAACAAATAACAATACAATTTGTGAATGAAACATATATTGTAGAGAGATTACAGCCAGATGCAAAGGTTCAAGAAAACATGATTGAATACAAAACACACAAACAAACCTGATCTTGAGTAAGATTGAGTAAAGCAGGCCTGTTGGAACCCTCCTTGCTGGACTTGTGTCCTTCAAAAGACAATAGAAAGAGATAGATATAGATAAAAGGAATTAACATCATTCAAAGAGAATACAATGCATCAATTGAAGTAACAATAACCAAGAAATCAAGAACTCAATCAATGATGTGTACTGATCAATTTGACACACCAATAAGGTGATTTTACTTGCCTTTTATAAGTCTAAACTCCACATTAAGCCTCAAAGACGACGATGGATCATTAGGCGTAAAAACAAACCTCTCTCTGGTCTGCAAAACAGCGAGATTAAACATTTAAACACACCAAAACCCTAAATCAACAATAATCAAACCCAACGTAAACTCACCATCTTCAATATCCCACGAACACCAGGGTCCTTAACAGAAGACTTATACTTCGCACGCTTGACCACCTGCGCATCCATCATACTCCAATCGATAATTTCTCGATTCTTTCGACTATAAACGACTTAACTCCTAGGGTTTTTGGTTCAACAACAGAATAATAACATAAAATCTATAAATTATCCGCTAACAAGAGCAATAACAGCAGGAAGAATTACAAATGAAGAGAGTATAGTTATGCAATCGGATTATACACAATATCAAACGCCACTATAGTACGATCTAATGATCTATGGATGATTGGATGAAATTAACATCGATTGCTACAATCTAGGGTTTTGTATTGTAGATTTTGATGAGTGTTTTGAATGATTATAGTGGTGAATGATTGTCTTCAAGCTTCGATATGATAGTCGATCGCCGATGGCTTGTGTATGATACTTTGAGATGACTTTATAGCTTTTAAGTAGTACCGACTTCCAATTTTAAACCCTCAAGATCTTATTTCTGTTATATAAGATCTTTTTATTTACGTCTATTTTCACTGTAATAATTGTCACTGTAATAATTGGTGTACGGTTTTGGTTGAGTCGAGCCGGTGAACACTAAAAAATATGGTGTTGTGTTAAATAGGTCATGTTTCGTACACTGTGTTATAACATAACTAGTGTATCTAAACACTATATTATTAACTAAACATGATGTTTTCTTAAATGCTAACACTATAGCTGAGATTTGTTTAATAAGAGCGTTATTCGACATGGCACGTTTAACATGATTAAATGTCACGGGTTCAGTAACCTGAGACGTGATTAAATATAATTAATTCAATGGCAGATATGATATCGTGTTTAAAATGATTCGCTAGACACAACTGAAATCGTACTACACATTTTTATACGATAAAATTAAAAGTTTAAATTACAATTCATATTTAATTTTGTATATACATATACACACGCACTTATCTATGAAACTACATAGTGTTGATAAACATGCCGTATGCATCTCGAATCAACTTATAAACATATTTAACATGATAAGTTAAATGATTTATTTGTGTCACAAAGGGTTGAACTCATTTAGACATGTTATTCATCATGTTAATTAATATGTCAACACGTTTATGACCTGAACTTGTTCACCCAAAACACTAATATGTTTAACCTCGTGTCTAACTATGTCATGTTAACCGATCATGACATTAATTTTCAGGCTTAGATACCCTAATATGATCGGTTTAACTTAGCATTTTAAAAGATCTAACTCTAAGATTGACATCCTCAACTAATATAGCTCAGAATTGTGCCATCTTATCTTAGTCGATTGTGGGAGTACGCTTATCAAAGGTGGTATTGTGTGTATACTTCGAGATAACGTTTAAGCAGTATCGACTTTTAATTTTAACCCCTAGTGACTTATATAAGCATCTATTTTCACAATAATAATCAGTGTTGGTTTCGGGTTCTAGTCGTTGGGTCTACAACTTAGAACTGGTGATATGTTGTATTAAACACATCATGTTTAACAATATACGTTTTAAAACAATTAGTGTATCCAAACATTATACGTTTAACTAAACATATTTTGAAAAAATACATCATCTTATATAGTTTAAAGAAACAATATATGGAATTGGGTAGACATGCTAATCCTAACGCAAGTGTTTAGATTTGGGTGGATTTGAACTTCCAATATGAAAGATTTGGGTTGGTTTGGGTTAATTATTATTTTAAGGGGTTTAAGAAGGGCAAGTTTGAATGTATGTATAAGAATAAAGGAGTTAGGGTGGGTAGGGAAAAAATACAAGTGGGTTGCGATGGTTTCTTATTTCTTTGTTCTTAACCCATCAAAACGTTGCTGATGAATGATGCCTGTTGTTGATGACCGCTTTGCCTCTCCCCTTCTGATTCACGTCATTTTCTTCTTCCTCTAGCTTCATATTTCCGGTCTTCTTCCTGTCTAGTTTGATTATATTGAATATTTAGATTTGTCTTTCAATTTGTTCAATGAGACACTGCCGATTAATGTCTGTGGATAGAGATTGCACTACATGAATCTTTCGAATAACAAAGCTTTCCAAATCGGTATCGCTGGAGTTCGCAAGAATATTACCAGTAAACATCAATTTTGATCTCCCATTTTATAATCTCACCAGAGAAATTCCACACATATTATCTTACTTGACTTTTTTAAAAATGATTCATCCAAACCCAAACTCATATTGAACTAAATTCATCCTTTTTTTAAAGACTATCCTAATTCAAACTCATATTGATCCAACAACCAACCCAATACAACACGCCCATTTTAACACATCTAAAATTTGGTTTTCTTGATAATCTATGTTTTTTGTATCATAATTGATTTTAGTTGTTTTACAATTTAAAGAACTAATATTTTAATGAAATTCCATTTAAGATAACAACACAACCCAATCAACCTATCTATAAATTACATTGTAAAAAGATAACATTTCCCAACTTACCTTTCAATAGAAAGGTAAAACTTAAGTAAACAAGAACGAAACAATAAAGAAACGAGCACAACATTTTACAGCAAAACAATCAAATTTTACGACTGTTACACTAAACGAATACAAACACCCCCAAGCTCATACATTACAAACATAATTAATCGACACAATAGAAACTTTAATGAACAAGACAAAAGAATATTACAAACATAAATGAACAAACAAGACACATTTGTTGCATTCACACGTTTAACCGAATAAAAAAAATCCTGACCATGATTTTTCGCTAATTAAATAAACAAACTTTCCACATAACAGTTCAATGAAATTCATTTCTCACCACCCTTATATGTAACATAATAAAGCCAGCAGACCATGAAATTGGTACACATATTCAGCATATTACTGAACTCAAACTTCCTTACAACCCCAAAACTGAAGCATATTTTGTAAACCTAATCCTGTTTCCAATTATACATATCCAAAAAACAAGACATAAAGCAGTAACAAAACATTAAATCAAAACCTCTCTGCTAATCTTGCAGTAACAGCTCTTAGTTTCGAGTACACCTTCCCCGCAGGCGATCCTAATATAAGACTACACAAAGAGTCTCGTGCAACCTTAATATTCGCAAACGATCCCAGAATATGAATCTTAGTATCTGCAATAACTATACGCGTTTTTGTTGAATTCTCGATTGCAAATTTTGTTTTACCCCCTTTACCAGAAAGCCTTCCGATTGCTCGAGAAAGATGTTCCCCTTTTAGGGTTTTAACATCCTTTATTTCGAATGAATCAACATAAAGTTCATCCATTCTTAACAATGCAACCGCATCAATCACATCAAAACCGAGCATAAAAGCATGAACAAAATCAGCACATTTTTGCAGGTTGCTGATATCAGGAGTGTCCCGTCTGGTCATCATTTCAACATTTCGTGTTTTCACATTCATACGGATGTCAATTTTCATTTGGTCATATACTGGAGTGTATATATCCATCCATGCTTTTTTCAAGGGTGTGTACCTGTGTCTTGGGACAGGGATTTTTCGGAATTGAACTTGGCCATCAGATACTTCATGGGCGGTTAATGGCTTAAAGTTGGGTTTTAATACGGTTTTGGTTTCGGTTGGAATGGTTTCCTCAACCTCCATGGAAGCATCTCCTTTGTTGGATTGCATTGTGCGTATATATGAGCAAAACCCCTAAACACAATGAACTTAAATTCAAGACAAAACCTATAGAATATGCACAATCAATAAAATGACAACATATGAAATCAAATTCGTTCCCCTAAAGAATGCACTAACGCTGGCGATCGTCTTATACCAAAGGACCTAATTCAAACAGTAAAATCTCAGTAGTTACATGAACAGCATCTAAATTGGGACATAATTTAATTTGGTGATGAAGTCAGAGTTTAAATTTCATCTAAAAAATGATTCAAACCAAAACAGAACAACGAAACGAATTTTGAGATAAAAAATCACACTTTCATCATTCATACGTCGCTGCTAAAACACCAAAATTTATAGAATATGCACAAGCAATAAAATGATATCATACAAACATCAAATTCCTTGCAGTGAAGAATGCAGTAACATAGAACATAAACAAAAATCTAAAGGCATATATATAATTGCAGATTTGCAGACACAAAGATATTCATCAAGGGATCTTCGAATACCAAATGATCAAATTTAACACTAAAATCTCAGCAGTATATGAACAGCAACTAGATTGGGACATAACATAATACAGTGGTCATTCAAGGCGTTCAATTACCATTTAGATCGATTCAAACCAAGAACAGATCAACGAAAACAAATTCTTAGATAAATAAAATCATACTAAAAAATCATTACTTATTGATCATATGATCGCTGCTAAAACACAAATTTATAAAATATACAATATCAAATTCGTTCCCAATGAAGAATACACTAACATTGATCTAATTTAAACCCTAAAATCTGAGTAGTTACAGCACCAGCATCTAAATCGAGCATAACTTGATAAGGTGGTAAATTAAGAGTATAATAATCATCTAAAATCGATTCAAACCAATACCAGGATAACGAAAGCAAAATCGGAAATAAATAATCATACTTTTACGGATCGAATTTACGAGCGCTGCTATTACACAAAATTTGCAATTCCAACAAGTTTTTTCATAAACCACAATCAAACACATACAGATACGAAAACGTGCATATAGAGGAAAAGAGATGCTTACGGCGTTCGACGGCGGTGGAGGGGGCTGAGAGACGGCAGCGTCACGGCGGCGAAACTGTAATGGAGGCTGCAGATTTGAGAAGACGAGGGTTTAGATTTTATTATATGGAAGAAATTTAGGGTTTATGTAAACACACCCTTATCTATTTTCATTGAGCAAGTTATTCCCCTATTGAAGGTGAAAATTGATGTGTTTAACCCTTTTACTATTGAGAATTGTCATTTTGTCTCTAACTAGTAATTGGTAAGCGTTTCATCACGAAATTTAATACAATTTACATAACGTTTTATATTTACAAAGACATAAGTTACTGTTATTATATTTACAAAATAGAATATTTTTTATATATTTAGGTTGAAACTATATTCAATATAAATAAATTAATATTTTTTATATTCATATAGTATAACTGGTGTATTTTTGTCATTACATGTAAAATAATACCATGCGTTAAATTAACCTCATACATGAAAATGATATACTTATTTAGTTATTTTGTGGTGGATTTGGCCTAACAAAAATAATATGATTAAAACAATTATAAGTATATACCATGTTGTTTTATTTATACACGCACAAAATGAAATTTTTATAACCACAATTCTTAGTTACATTCTTCAATCTTACAAAAAGTTAAAAAACCAAAATTACATTTAATAAAACACTATGCACATTGTCACTTTTCAGTCAACAAACTTCTTTTACCAAAACCAACACTCTAAATCCATCACCTCCTTCTTTGTCTTCTTTTTATATGAAATCAGTCGATCACCACTGCCGTTGCCGACCGCCACCACCATGCGACACCACCACTACCATGATGACACCAGCGGTGCACCGCCACCATCATCTTCATCTCTATCTTCTCTTTATATGAAATCAGTCGATCACCACCGTCGCCACCGCCAACCACCATCATGACCGCACCACCACCACCATAAGTCTCGACCATGACTTCTTTCGACTACCACTTATTCCAGCCACCACACACCTCACGTTCCCATCTATCTCTCACTTTATCTTCCTATCTCTCTCTCTCTCTCCCTCTCTCTCTTTCTATCTCTCTCTTTATCCACAAAACTACTAAAGATGGCTTGTATTGAACCTTCCAAGAATGTATAATTGGTCAAACCATGAAGGAGGAAAGGAGTTGCTTGGAAGGCACTTTCCGACTCTCTTTCTCTCTATATGTGGTAGGTAATGTGCTAGCTGATGTTGCTGGCATCCTATCAACAAAACACGTGGTAAAAAAGAGTGGTATCATATGCATAAACAGATGTACACTTAGCTATAGTAAAATCTTCTCACACTCATAAGTTGTTTTTTAATATTAATTAATATAATTTCTTTTTGTTTCTTAAGTTAGTAATTATAAAAGTTTGTTTTTAGCATGTATATAATGGATAGAAAGACACATTTCATGATATTAACAAACGACAGTTAAATGGTTTGAACAATGAGGTTGGAGGGTACTAAAATGATTATGTGCAAGGTTTTTTATTTAGTTTACATATTATACAAACATAACTCATACTCTCAATTAGTATAATGAATGGAAAAGAAAGCAATTAACACACAAATTTTCTAAATATATGAAAATAAGCCCTTAGGTGTGGGATGGGCCGAAGATGACAAGGAGATTAATAATCCACCCGAGGCTCCCACTGACAACTACAATCAATAAGTATTAGATACCATCTAGGTAAATGATCTTGTTGGTATCAATCTCATGGGTCACGAGAATTGATTAAGATCATTAATTCAGGGAGAAGGTGACCATAATCTTTTGTAATGAATTTCCTAACTATCAATATAGGGGGAGTAGGGGATTCATGAAAAGTGTCTTGGATTAAAAGATAAAAAGACTTTCACGGTGTTCATTTAATTGCTATACAAGAAACTCAAATGGCGGATTTATAAAAAATTAGACCACTCATGTTTTGGGGTAGGAGCAAGTTTGAAGTTGAGTATGTTAATGCTATAGGTAGATTTGGGGTTTAATGTGTTGGTGGAATCCTTCGATTTTTATTAAAAATAATGTCTTTAAATGTAGACACTTTCTTGTAGTCTCGGGTCCTTTGTCTAAAGATAACACTTTGGTCAATGTTGTTAATATCTATGCTCTGCACGATTTCACTACAAAAAGCGAATTATGAAGGGAACTCCTTGTATTAAAAAACTCTAACCATGTCATAAAGATCTTCTTAGGTGATTTCAATGAAGTCAAAAATCCGGATGAAAGTTAATTTAAAGTTTTATTTAGCAAGTGCAGCTGCATTTAATAAATTCATTCATAAGGGTGAATTCTTTAAGTATTTGTCTACATATCCAGAAAAAAAGATAAGCTGAGTAAAATTGACCACTTTCTCATTTGCAGGGGATTCATGGAGATGTGGCCCAATGCATCCTTAATGGTACTTTCGAGAGAGTAGTCAGATCACACTCCTCTCATTCTAAAAGCAGCAAATGTTGATTTTGGGCCTCTATCATTTAGGTTTTTTAACTCATGGGGTGACATTCCTGGATTTAGTGAAACTCTTAATCGCATTAGTTCCTTTTTTGTATTTTCTAGGCCCTCGGATAGTTAGATTGCAGCAAAACTCAAGCACCTTAAAAACGAGCATAAAGGAATGGTTGGCCGAATCGAGGAAGAAAGAAAGTTTTCTTAGAGATTCGCTTGTAAAGCAAGTTTGGGACTTGGAAAAGTTAGCGGAAAGTCGACCCGCATGTGAGCAAGAACTTGATCTAAGGTTTGGTTGTAAAAAACAACTTGTTGAAATGGAGAAAAAACAACTAGATTTGAAATAGAACTCACATGTTAAATGGGCTTACATATGAATGAAAATGCCCAATTCTTTCATGGAATAATTAGCAGCAATATATCAAACAACATGATTAATGGGTTGCTTATTAATGGTTCGTGGGTCAAGGACCCACAAAAACTAAACAATGGGGCTTATAGGTCTTTTGCCTCTCATTTCTCAAAAACAATTTATGATAGGTCAGAATTTGATTGTTCCATCCTCAATAAGCTGAATTTGTCTAATGCAAAAATGCCTTGTGACCCCCTTTTTGGTTAGTAAAATCAAGGTTTCGGTTTAGGAATGTGATGGGGATATGGTTAATGGTCTTGGTGGTTTCAGTTTCACTTTCGTCAAGAGTTTCTGGAACCTGTTCGAGCAGGATTTTTTGGACTTGTTTGATCATGTTTATTGTCAAGACACGTTAAATCAGGGGTGCATATCGTCCTTTATTGCCTAATTCCAAAAATAAATGTCTCGAATTGTATTGATGACTATCATCCCATTAGTTTAATTGGAAAGTTGTCTCAAAAGTCCTAATATGTCGGCTTAAATCGATTTTAGGAGACATTATATAAGAGGAACAATCAACATTTTTGGCTAATCGTAGTATATTAGATGGTCCTTTAATTACGAATGTAATGGTGTTTTGGCTCAAAGCCTCTAAAAGGAAAGGAATATATTCTTAAAATAAACACCAAGAAGACATTTGCCTTTTTAAACTGGTCCTTTTATGATTCGGTGATGGAACAAATGAATTTTCCTATTAAGGGGCGCAAGTGGATCTTCGGGATATTATCAACAGCCAAATCGTTAGTTCTTATTAATGGCAACACAATGAAGGAATTAAGGTTTTTTGAGGTCTTCGACCCTCTTTCTATGACTATCATCAAAGCCCGGATGCTTGGTTTGTGCCAATGAATTCCATTACCCAATAGTGGACCAATTTTAACTCATATTATTAAAAAAATTTCGGACACCGAAATTTCGGATTTGGATTTTCGAATATTTCAGATTTAGTTTCGGATATGGATATTTTTGAACACATCTATATATGTTGAATCTAGAAGAAGTTGTACTACAACTCAAGGAAAATTTATGGTTTTGTCATTATAAGATTTTTACCTCTTCTTTCTTACATCTTTTCTAGTTTTGTATAGCGTATAGCCTATGTTTGATCTTTTCCACTTCCACAAGAAAATTTTGAGTACGTGAATCTCTCTAAATACTATTAGGGTGCGTTTGGTTTGTGGAATTTGTTGGAATTGAAACTGGAATTGGAATTTGAATTGGAATTTGAATTGGAATTAGAAAGAATTGCAATTGGTTCAATATTTTCCAAAGGAATTGGAATTCAAGGGAATTGGAATTTATAAATGGGATTCAAATTTCAAATGCATTATTAGTGACAAAACACTTATAAAGGAATTGGAATTTATCACTAATTGCAAACCACCACCACCTTCATGATTACCGATCTCCGCCGCTACATACCATCGGCCGCCACCGTCGTCACCACCAACAATTGACAGCGACCACCAACCGTGCCCAACGATCACGCACGTTGCTAAAAAGCGATCATACCCAACCGTCGCACCAACCGGTCAAGCACGCTATCGAAAACCGACGGTCGCTATCGAGCGCGTCTAAAACCGACGCGGTTCGGTGATGATATGGTGGTCAACTACGGGCGCGGTCGGTGGAGACGACCGTTTATAGGTGCAGATGCGGTTAAAAATGACCGTCGATTGTCGACAACGATGACAGCACGATTGGCTATTGCCGGGTTTGGGTTATCGACAACTGTTGGTGGTCAGATAACGGCAGTCGGGCGGCGGGGGTGGGCGGTGGAGGTGGCGGCCGGCGGCGGGGGCGGGCGGTTGGAGTCGGGCTGCGGCGGCGGCGGCGGTTGGGGGCGGGCGGCGGCGGCGGTGGTTGGTAGCATTGGTTGGTGGTGGGTGGGGGTGGTAGATGGCGGTCGGTGGCGGAGGCAAGGGTCGGTGGAATTTGAAACCCTTCAAAATTTGGAAGGATTTTGAAATCCTTCATTTGAAGGAATTTGAGGGAATCAATTCCAATTCCAATTACTTTCGTAACCACACACGTTAATAATGGAATTCCAATTCCAATTCCAACAAATTCTACCAACCAAACACAATTACCAATAGGAATTCCTGCATACCAAACGCCCCCAATTCCAATAGAGTCCATATTAGAGTCAAATTCTACCAACCAAACACAATTACCAATAGAATTCAAATTCCAATTCCATTAAATTTTATCGAATTCCTGCATACCAAACGCCCCCTTAATGTTTTCTCTTACACGAACCCTGTTTGTAATTTAGAGTCCAATATTAGAGTCTAAGTATTTGTTATATTATACATTGCTTGTATCCTGTTTACTTCTTTTTATAACTTTTTGTGTGTCATAATTGTTCTTGGTATATAATACTTCTGATTAAATATTATATCTTTTAAGTAGACATTTATGATCTCTAATTTTTCATTCTTGGGTTTTTTTAATTATGTTAGCACAAACTTTAATTAACGAATCTAGAAAACCAACCATGTGGTGGTACCTTTAACGATGAAAAATCATAAAATGGTAATAATGTAGAGTGAATTTTATGATTAAGATTTTGATAAAACTTGTTTACTATCAAATGACGTTTTGTTTTATAGTAACATCAAGAATTAAAGTAGGTTTGAACTGAATCTTTGGCAACGTCTTTGAAATACTTTATTTCTTATTTCTTATGTGCTCAACTACTCTACTACTATAAGAAAGAAAGATATTTCATTTTGTGTGTTGAAGATGTTGCTTATGGACCTTATGGTTCATATACAGAATAATGAGAATAAGTATAATGCACACGAAAATGTGTCAAAATTTCAAATGACAATCTTTTGATATGATTTTACGTGCTTGCAAATGCTCCACAAAAAGCCATCATTGGCAGTCTAGCATAATAACCAGGCAAACGACTTTGTCCTTTGATCCAATCATTGAGGCATTTTTTTTGTGCTAGTTACAAGCTTTCACAAATTTCACATGATTTAACATTGTCATTTTTATCTCGTTTCATTGTGAACCGTGTGACATGAGATGGTTCTGTCAGTTGTGTATTATCTTAGGTGGAGATGACAATCAAACTTGAACCCGATGGGAGTATTCAAAACCCGAGACATCAAGAACGGATATGGGATTGGGTAACGGGTATGAGACCGGGTATGAGATTAATTTTTATTATTTTCGCAAGTATGATACGTTGGGATTGCATCCTATACCCGTTTACCCGACCCGATTACACGATTAAGCATACTCGTTTACCCGATTACATACCCGAAATTATTTTATTTTTTAATTTATTCTACTTAATACTTATAGCTTTTTATTATTTTTACTTAATAGCTTTTTACTTAATAAATATATGTTAATATAAGTTATTAAGCTTCCTATCATTTGCATCATATAATCTCTTATTAGGTTATAATAAAACACTTAAAATTAGATGAAATAGTAGTGAAACATAAACAAAAAATATTAAGAATTAACTAAATATATTGTTTAATACGTATATGCAAATGTAGATTTATATATGGTCCTAATTTCAATAGAAACCCAATGAATATACCCAACGGACAATATTTATAACCGTAACAGATATAACCAATTACCCACGGGTATATCTGATACCTGACGGGTTTTAGGCCGGGTATGTGACATATTTTTCTAATTAGGTATGGAGTTGGGATTATCCATACCCATTCTAAACCCATCCAATTGTCATCCCTAATCTTAGGCATGTGATTTAGTTATGTAGGCATAATGTTAGTACTTTATTAAACTGGTAACATTAGTAGCAAACCTGTAAAAAAGTTCCTATTGTACACTTTTTCATCACTTTTTTACCTTATGTTTATCCTACATTGTAAAATTGAACCGTCATAGTGTGGAGTAGTATGTCATACACTATAATTATACACATAAAACTAAAGCCAATAAACTGCTATATGCCTACATCTTACCTTAAATCCTAAAAACTATTCTAAATGTATTATTTTTATCTAAAACATGTATTCAAAAGCAATTGTCAACTGATGAGTAAGTTATATACATAAATATAGAGTTTGAGATATATTTTTATACTGACGAACACACATATTTTAGTCTATATTAATTTTAATTTAAAATCATCACACCTACCCTGAAAATTTAAAGGCACAACATTTTGATTGAAGATTAAGGAATCATTTGATTCACAGAATTCTTCAAAATTAAAATTGAAATTGAAAAATTTTTTATTTAAATTCTTGTTTGATTGGTCATCAGATTAAATTGAAACTGAAAAATTTTCTCACATATTTTAATCTACATTAATTCTAGTTTAAAATCATCACACCTACCTTGAAAATTTAAAAACATAACATTTTGATTGAAGATTAAGGCACCATTTGATTCACATTCTTTGAAATTAAAATTAAAATTAAAATTAAAAAAAAATTCATTAAATTCTTGTTTGGTTGGTCATAAGATAACATTAAAACTGGAAAATTTTCTTACATTTATTGGAATTCATTTTCCTTCAACTTACCCATAAAATATTTAACACTCTGATGAAATGTTCAAATTAACAATCCAATTTCATTTAAAATTTACCAACCAAACACCTTATCAATTTTTACAGTATTTCAGTTCCAATTCAATTATCCAATTCATTTGCTGTGAACGAAAGGACCCCTATTATATTATATTATCTTTCCCAAAGGATATCCTACTAAGAACAACTGAACAAGATTATATTATTCAATTCTCCAATTCATTTGCTGGGCACGTGACGTTATGATCCTAGACCAATGTGCAACAAGCCTTAGAAGGCTAAATGGATGTAGATGTACAAATATACTAAAGACACTAGATTATTTCGCGTTAGCTTCTAATTATATAAATCCAAATCAAACCAACCATTTATCTCCACTATAGTCTACATACACTTGTTGAGTAACCAAACAATAAGACATTTGGGTCCATATAACTTCATTCAAACTTTCAAATCCCTACTTTACAGCCTCGTTAACTACTACATAATGTGTGTATGTATATATTTTTTATATCTAGTACAACTCTTCTACTGAAACTACAACTACGTGATATTATTACAAAAATAATAAAACGATTAACTGCATAAAAAAGTAACCAACTTTTGTCCAACTTCTAATTTAAAGTAACTAACTTTTAAATTTTTTTATTTGCGATAAGTCTATATAATAACAAGTAAATCCTAGCTATCACAGGTGATTTACCATAGTTCAAAACCTTTTGAAAATTTTGATGGTCACTTTTTCTAACAAGAAGTCACATAAATCAGACTGAAGTTAGATATTTTTTATGCAATAAACTCCACTAGTAATTTATAAAAAAAACACGGGACATTAGTTAGACGGATTCATCTGAGAATGCATATGAGCAATTTGATGAGCCTTGTAAAACCATATTTCTGGTGGAAGTCTGGGATGAAGGATTAACTAACATTTTTTCTTTTAAATTGTCGGAATTTGTAAAATCCTCATGGTGGATTTCTTTGAGCATTGCAACCACGTCATTCATGATTGGGCGGTCGTTGGGTCGTGGAGTTACACAAAGAAACGAGACAGCCAATGTTTGGAGCATTTCATGCATGTCAAGGTCAGCTTTTCCTCTAAGCTTGGGATCAAGAATGTTAATCGGATCATTCTTGGCATGCAAGTGGTCCCTTACCCATTGGACTAAGTGTGCTCCATCTGGCAAAGTTGGATCTAGTGGATGCCTTCCTGTTAGTACCTCCAATAGGACCACGCCAAAACTATATACATCACTCTTTTCACTAATACGTTGCGTCGAACCATGTTCTGAAAATAAACACAAAAACAAGCATCCTGTCAGCCAAAAAGTAATTAAAACATCTACATGTCGCAAGTTTAATGGGTCCAACACGTTGAACATCATGTTAAAATATAAGTTCATGACAAAACATGACATCTTTTTTATAGGTCCAGTAAAAATGAGTTAACACACTTACATTTGTTTACTTTGATTTTTGTTTGACAAATATAAGAAAAACATGACTCAAAGTTACCCATGTATAATTAATTTGTAAAAACACAAAAGAACATTACCGGGAGCCATATATCCGTAGGAACCAGCTAGCTGTGGCATCTGGTTTTGCTTCAAGGCACCATCTCGATCTTTGGTAACAAGTTTAGCAAGCCCAAAATCACTAAGAAACGGTTGTAGGTTCGGACCCAACAACACATTCATGGCTTTCACATCTCCATGTAAAATCGGGGGCACACAATCATGGTGTAAATATGCAAGCGCGTGAGCCAAACCTAGCATAACCTCGTACCTTGTCTCCCAGTCAATTCCTCCTTTCCTAGAGCCATGGAGTAGCGAGCTCAAACTTCCATTAGGATAATAATCATAAAATAAAAGTTTAATCGTTCGGTTCGAAGCCCACCCCAACAATCGAACAATATTCTTATGCCTGATTGAACCCAACGTCTCAATTTCAGATCTAAACAGTCCAGATTCCTCAGTCGACCACATCTTCTTCACCGCCAAGGTCTCCCCACTCAAAGTTATCACTTTATACACAACACCCGAACTTCCAGTACCGATCACATTTGCCGACGTTAAACCACAAACTATTTCATCAATATAAACCTCCATTTTCTGATAAAACATCACTTCCCATTTTTCACTTAACATTTCCTTTTTCACCATATGTGTTTTAACCAACGTGTAAATTCCAAGCAGCACAAGCACTGCACTAATGCTTACCAGGATCGACATCGCCAGCCTGGCTGACGACCTAGCACGCCCCGTGGAACTCATCTTGTCAGCCGGCGTAACGACCGCACCAGCAACATAAAGACCTCGGTTTCCAGTAAAATCGAAAGGCGGTAGACTCCGGAAAAACGAAGTGTTCGGTAGCACGCCAGAGAACTCATTGTAAGACACATTAAGGGACACAAGGTTTTGAAGGCTTGTAAGGATATTCAACTCACCGCTTAACTTATTCCATGATAGGTCTAAACTTGCAAGTTTACCAAGTCCGATGAACTCCGGTGGGATCTCGCCGGAGAACCGGTTGCAACTAAGGTTCAAAGAGATCTCAAGCGAAGGCAATTGCCCTAATTCCACCGGAATCCAGCCGGAAAACCCATTTTTTCCGACATCCAACAACTGTAACTTACTGCAAAACCGAATCTCTGGCGGAATCTCGCCAGAAAACTGATTCTTCCCCAAATTAAGCTTCGTTAACTCCTTCAACAACCCAATACTCGAACTTAAACCACCCGAAAGCCGATTATTCGATACATCGATAAACCACAAACTTGCTGGAAGTGTTTCAGGTAACCCACCATAGAAACAGTTAGAATGAAGATCAAGAAACTCAAGATTCCGGCAACCGGAGATCGTTGCCGGAATCATTCCGACGAACTTGTTGTTACTCATATCAACAAAGTTCAAATTCTTCAAATTCCCAATTTCCGACGGAAGAACGCCGGAAAATCTGTTGTTATTCACTCTAAATCGATACAAATTCGTGCAGTTTTCGATCTCCGGCGGGATAAAACCAGAAAAATCGTTCGAAATCAACAGCAATTTCGTGAGATTGCGAATAGAAAAGATTTGTTTCGGGATCGCACCGGATAATCGATTATACGAAAGATCAAGAGCTTGAAGATTATCACATTCCGATAATGTCACCGGAATTTCGCCGGTGAGATTATTATTCCATGCGAAAAACAGAGTCATACTCTGTAATTTCCCAATGTTCGCCGGAATCTCGCCGAAGAGTTGATTATTATCAACTTCTAAATGAATTAAGGAAACACAATTTGTAATCTTCACTGGAATCTCACCGGATAATCGATTAACAGACAATTGAAGCTCTTGAAGCTTCAATAGTTCACCAAAACTCGCCGGAATATTTCCCGTTAACGAATTCTCCGATAAATCAACCGTCATAAGCTCCGTACACCGCCGGAGCTCCGCCGGAATAGCTCCGGTTAACCTGTTATGCCATAACAACACGCTTTCGAGCTTTCGAAGGTCTCCGATCGACGTCGGAATCGAACCAGCGATCCAATTTTGATACAGATAAAGATTCCTCAACTCACTGCAATTCCCAATTTCCACCGGAATTGAACCTGTTAACGACGATGTGTAAATCGCTATCGTTTGTAATCTCTTCAATCTCCCAATACTCGCCGGAATCTCGCCGGAGATTCCTGTTTCAGCGAGCCCCAATGTGACTAAATTCGTACAGTTTCCGATCGTCTCCGGCAACTCTCCGGTGAGATTATTATTCCCACCGGCGCGAATAACTTCAAGATTCACCAAATTCCCAATACTCACAGGAATTTCACCACTCAACTGATTATCAAACAATAACAAATGTTTAAGACTCGAAAGATTTCCGATCTCCGGTGGGATGTCTCCGGCGAGATAGTTGGTATTCACCTTCAAAGTCTCAAGCTTTTTCAGCCGGAGAATCTCCGGCGGAATCTCACCGGTGATGAAATTATCAGAAATATCAATCACTTTAAGCTCTGCGTAATCTCCAAACGCCTTCGGGATCTCTCCGGTGAGATTGGACGATGAGATGATCAACGAACTCAAGAACGTGAGCGACTGTAGATTCGTGGGTAATGATCCTTGAATATCCATCGATTTCAACTCGATAGCGATTACTTTTGAATCGGAATTGCATTGGATTCCGACCCAATTGCATGGATTTGGGTGTGAGTGATTCCATGATTGTAATGCGTTTGTGGAGGTGGTTATGGTGGATTTCCACTGGAGCAGAGCTTCACCCTGTAAATCAATGGAGTTGCAGCTAATTGGGAATAATATTAAGAAGATGATGATGGTGGTGATGATGATGATGAAGATGGACTTAGTGGAAGATGATGATGATAATAATAATAATAATTTAGGGTTTCTTGAAGTTGCAGACATTGCTGCTGTAACATAGAAGAAGAAGAGAAGATGTGTGTTGTTTTATGGGATTGTGTTGTTCTTTTATAAAGCGTATTTTAGTTTTGTTTTTATGTTTTCATAATACAACTTAATTTTTCAAAATTACGTACTCAAAAGGAGCTCTAAATTTAAATTTAGGACTGAGTTAGTGAAGTTTTTCAAGACTAGAGCTTTACTCTCAATTGGGATTCTACTCTAAACTTAGTTTCAATACATAATATACAATATTATTAAAGAATGATGTTAAAATTAAAACTTTTAATCTAAATGGCATATTACTAGTTGTGGGATGGGTGGTTTGTCTTTTTTCTTTCTTTCTATTTTTCCTATTTTGAAAGTTACTAACCACTAAAAGGTAGATATGGGTACTGGTTTTTTTCTATATTTTTGCTTTTCTGTTATGAACATTTAAGGTGTTTTGGCAGTTTGCTTTAGGTATGTAAACCTAGGAGTTTGGTACCCTTTATTGCACTTTTGAGTTATAGTTTTCATTGGAAGTAATTGCCACCACTAGACCCGTTGTTCAATGACACCCCTATGTTTTAACTTTTAATGCCTATCTTCCCATACCTTTATATTTTAACTTCTTTAAACCATTTCAACATGTATTAAAACGACTATTTTAAGTTACTTTTTTATTTAATTCTATTAGTCCGGCTAGTATTAGTCATGTGAATTTTCTGATAACAAATTCCTACCGTTACGAAAAATTCTATATTAAACCTAAACATGTTACACAACACATAACGTTCCTCTAATGTAACTAAACCATGTATGGATGGGTGTTGCATATTAAAAAAAAATAGAATAGAAAATAAATTTCATGATACTATACAAGTATTGACCTAGTTAGATGTTTTTTTTAGGTTTGTAAACAAAACTTACTTATGATAACATAAATAAGCCAAATAGTGGTGGTGGTCCAATGACCTTCAAATCTATTTAGGGTGGTCAGACCTAAACAACTCAAAAGGATGAGAGGGGGATGGGGGTCATACCCATGTTACTATAATTTTAGGCTTATAGTATTCATTGTTTACTAATTGGATTTGGAATTGAACCACAAGACAAAGACAGCCTACATATCTCTGGTCACCAGTTTAAGTTACACACCCTTTATCTCAACTAAATCCAACTATAAAGCCAAAAAGCAAAGAAAACACTTATATGTATAATATAAATAGGGTTAGGTTTCAAATGTAAACCAAGAGAAATTGTATAAACCAATAAACCAAATCTTCACATTTGATTTACGAGATCAATAGCTCATATTTGTTTGACTTTTTGTACACGTGTTCTAATAAAAATACAACTTTATATTATTTTATTCAAAAAAAATTACGAGCCATTAATATTCATAAATCAAAGGTGGATATTTGGTTTATTGGTTACATAATTTATTTTGATTTTCATTTGAATCCAATCATATATATATATATTATATATATATAATATATATATATATATATAATATATATATATATTATACTATATATATTATATATATATTATATATAATATATATATATATATATATATATACATACGTATGTATGTGTGTGTATGCATGTATGCATGCATGCATGACTCTCTGACTCTATGTGATATGCATGTCTTTGACACTATGAATTTCAAATTCAACCATTTAAATCAAAATTCTTACAAGTATTAGTTGAAGGTTTAAGGTGAAAATGATTGGTATTGGTAATTCTCTATCTAGTGCAACTATGACCATTTAAACAAAATATAACTTCATATACCTTTTTTTAAATATTTGATTAGGACATGATACAAGTATAATAAAAAAAACTCATCAAACATTATATTTTTGATATAACTAGTGGTAATTTAATAGATTCACCAGAAAAAAAAAATCTAAAATGGTCCTTATTGCAATTTAAAACAAGGCTAATGGCCAAAATTATTCATAATTTCACATGAGGCATATTCATGTGTAGCAAAGTGTATTTTCAATCAATTTACTTCATATCAATACATGTTTGCATGTCTTTAGAGGTATATATATTTATGCATGTTCGCCCTTTGTGTGTTTGCATGATATGTGTGTTAATTGTACATATTTTTCTATGATATATAACAAACATATATAATATATTTTTCAAAGCGAACATAATGTTAAGTTATTATATGTTAAAATAATCATTTTGTTACGCGAAGTATATCTTGTAAATTGAGGGTCTTCGCTACAGGTGAAATTTATCGAACTTATTTTTGGTCTTTAATTTTTCATAAGTATTTTATTTAATAAACAGTGTATTTGTAAAGGTCAAATTTTATGTTTTATGGTGGATAACTTGATGGGAAATTAATAGGAAGATTTGGTCATAAAGATGCCTGGGAATTAACTCAAATCCCGGGGATTTAAATAGTATATTTTTACATCGAAAGTCAGAATTAAGAAAATAAAAGAAGAGATAGAGGGATGGAAATGAAGTATTGTTTATACCAAGATTTAGATCTAAATAAGTAAATAGTTTTTATTAATATTAATTTATGTTGATGCCAAATCTCATTGCCTAATGAAGTAATGAGTGTCAAATGCATACCCCAATTATCCTTACTTTTCTATTTTTCAAAAACAAATAACATAATGGTCAAAACTAGTTTGTGTTAAGTCAATATGTAATATAAGATAATTTGTATTAAATACGTTTTTATTAACTATATAGTATTAAAAAGTATATTAAGTTGAAATTTAATTACGCCCTAAACTACTTTGACACGTTGAACTCGCTTGTTTTTTTAAATTATATATGTTATGAATTTGATCATCTAAAAATAAAGTTAGTCCATTTGGCGTTTTTTGTTTATAAATAATTTGAAATTATTAATTTACGTTATAACTTACAATATACAATTTTGATATAAGGTTGTACAAATTAGTATATGATCTTTAGTTTTGCTACATTTTATAAACAAAATAAAAGATAGACACCCTCAAGAGAGATGAGATATGTTGTTTCACGTTTTGTGATTTATTTGTGTCATGCATTCGTCGTATAACTTGATATTAACACTATAATATACAATATAAGTTTTAATATAGACGGGATAAATGTATGACATGAAAAGTAAGATGTTAGATTTGAAATAATGTAATAATGATATTAATAAGAATTCCTAGATTTCACTTAAAGAAAACTAAAATATAATTTTTGTTTGTTTAATATTAAATATTAAATAATATAAATATTGTAGTAGGCTTTTTGTGAGAATAAATGACATCAAATGAAGGAACATGAGATGCTTTAATTACAACTTATTTACAAATAAAATTAGAATTTACTTTATTTTATTATGTTTAGATCGGCCTCTGCTACACCTCGTGGATCAATATTCTTTTCTCACGGAAAATATCAACCATAATCTTCCTATTAGTTATTATTAAGACGTTTTCTTAGTTTTTAAAATAGTTAAATATATAAAATACTAATCAATTTTTTTAATTTTTAGTTTATTTACAATATATAAAATCGTTAATTAGGGTGACTGTATCGTATCAAATTGAAATGGACCTGTGTGTATATACGTATGCAATTATTTTACATATATGATCATAATTACAATTATGTATACAGGTATAATATATATTTTTAGTTTTTTATACAATATTATACATATAATATTATCTATTATGTAATATACATTTATTATATTAGTTGACAGTCAATAATATGTGTTTTGACCCGTAAGCCTCGTTAAATTCAATATATAACGCTCGGGCTCGGGCTCGGCTCATTTGTTAAATGAATACCAATTTAAGGTTCGTTAGGTTTAGAAATAAATCAACATAGCCATATATATAGTTACTAACATTAGTAAACCCGTGTATTACACGGGTTGAATAAATAAAATATTAAATATAATAAAATTTTATTGGTTTTAAAACTATATTCTAATATAATATATAATTGAATTACGTATGAGTAAAGATATACGTAATAAAACGATGTATCAATTTTTAAAAAAAAAATTTTTAAACTAAATATTTTGTTTCAAAACAAAATGTTTTAAAAAATTTCCATTATTGTAACTTTTAATTTTAATTATTTTTTATTTAAATATTTTACTTTTTAAAAGTACCAATTTTAAAATATTTTGTAATTTTAAAAAACTTGGATATTTTAAAAAACTTCTTATTTTATAAAAATTTGTTTTTTTATAAATAACATTAATAAAAGTAAATTTTTTAATTTATTAAAAAAGTATTTTTAGTCCATAAAGAAATTAAATATTATTATTAATAATTATAGTAACTATTGAATAGCAGAGATAAGCGGGAAAAAATTGATTAAATGGAATGTGGTGTTAACAAATGTCCCCCTCATTTATACTTTTATTAGAGTAGAGAGATTAGTATTATTATTAGCTTATGAGTAATCTTCATGTTTGTTTAAAACAACCACAAATCGTGGTGATCTCCATGCTTAAAGAGAAGTATATGAGTTTGTAAATAACTAGACACATTTTAAATAATATTTTGTGTCTTTACCCATATTGTTATAAGATAAGTTTTAATTTTTACTTAATTTAAATTATTTGAAACAAAATAAGATTTAAATAACTAGTTAAGTTGATGAAGATTACCACATATAGTACTAAGAGCATCTCCAATAAGGCGTTTTTAGCCCTTAAAAACGCCACATCATCCGTTTTTTAGACCAAGAACCATTGGGAGGTTTGTTTTTGAAGGTAGAAGTTCATGGAGATGAACACTAAAAAACATCTGACATTTTCAGAGGTGGGCCAGGGTTAGGTTTTAATATTAAAAAAAAGAAAATAATAATTTATATTAATAAAATATTTAATTTTTCAATATTAATTTAAGTGTTGGGCGTTTCAGGTCAACCTCATGCGCCTGAACAGTGCCCAAATGCATGAACAGTGCGCCGGAACAGTGCTCATGCGCCTGAACAGTGCTCATGTGCTTGAAAAGTGCGCCTGAACAGTGCTCATGTGCCTGAACAGTGCGCCGGAACAGTGCTCATGCGCCTGAACAGTGCTCATGAATAGTGCTCATGTGCCTGAACAGTAAATTTAATTTTTAAAATTTAATTTTTATTTTTTACAATAAATTATTATTTATTAAATTTAAAGTTTAAATTTCAAATTTTAAAATTTTAAAATTTTACAATTTCCTTCTAAAAAGTATTTAACTTTTTTTAAAGTTTTAAAATTTTCATCCAACAAAAGACATATAAATATTTTATTTATATTTTATATTAATATATAGGATTGATAATTAAAAATAAATATAAAAGGTGATAATGATGTGGCAATGTTGGCAATGTTTTTTAAGTTTTACTATTAGAGAGATTTTTTGGGTTTTTGAAGAATGAGTGATTTTCTTATGTGGCTGCTGACTAGGCATGTTTTTGAGTGTTTTTTAATTTCACCATTGGTGATGGTCTAACAAAATTAGATGTAGATATTTTCTGTATATAAATGATTAAAGTAGTAAATAATATGATAATGTAATTAGAGCATTCACATCCCACCCTTTATATATTTGTGAGTGTGTTTTCTATATTATAAAGAATGATTTTAAGTTGTTGTGACTGGAGAATAGAGAACATGTTACTGTTAATCTCTATATTTGATAAAACACTGTTTATCTCTATTAAATTTTTAATATATTTTTAAAATGGTTGTAAGTAGAGTAAAGAGAAAAAGTAATGATAAAAATATTAAAAAATTATTATTTAATTGAAAAAAAAAATAAAAAAAATAATAATTTTAATGTAATTGTAAAGATAGAGACGAATAATGAGATGAGAATACTCTAAGAAAGTTAACGTGGGTTATATGGGTGTAGTTGACAAAATGGGACCCATTTAGGTCAAAAGTTACATACATAAATAGCATAATATGTGGAAAAAGTTAAATTGGTGAAAGAAGGTGATTGGAGATGGGGAAGAGAGAAGATGCTAAGCCTTAAAAAAGAAAATATACATAAAAACACCAAATACCATTAAAGGAAGAGACAAGCACACCAAGCCCCTACAACACAAGCTCTCTTTTTTCTTTTCTAAATAAAATAATAATAATAGTTTCTATACAAAATAAGAGTTAAAACATTATAGTCCTTTTAACCTTCTTCATAACAAGTTACCTTTCTATCCATCTAAGAAATTTTGATATATGTTATTTTTTACAAATTGATGTTTTGACGATCTTATAAATTTTGTTTACCATACAAACAGATATACCAATAACCTTTGACATAGAGAAGGGAGAAGAGAGTAGGTGTGGAGGGGAAGATACAACTATACAAGGGAGGATGGCATTTAAAAATAATAATAGACAAATCATTATTTCAAGAACCTATTCCACACTTTTAGGTATAGGTTGGTCAATATAAGTCAAACTATGTATAGGGACATTGTAGGGTAGGGTAAGGTTGGCTGTAATCATGACAGGTGTGAAACCGGATATGAAGCTAATTTTTTAAGTTTTATAATATATGTATTTAGAAATTACGAAAAAGTAAATTGTAATGCATTGAAAAAAATAGGATTTACAACAAAGTATATTTTTGGTGTTTAAAAGTTGTCGTTGTGTTGTGTTTATTTATCGCCTAAACTATTATTGTTGCATAGTTTTTCATCGTATGTGAGTTCTTTAACGTTTTTGCCTCAAGAATTGGATGTGTATGTTTTCAAATTGGTAGGCAAGTTCAAATATAGATACAATCAATGCTCGATTGAGCTTAGCTTGACCAAATATTCATTCACTTAGTTTCAACACACTAACTTGTTTCACTAATTTGAACATTCACATCTATTTTTAAGAAAGAATAAAGACCTAAAGAGCACTTCGGGTGTTGTGACTAAATCAACATATTGAATATCTATTTATACCAGCATATGAGGGTTAATAATAAAAAATATAAAACCAAAAAAAGAATATAAACGACTATATAGCCGTTTTACGATGGTCAAATTCTATACCAACGGCTATATCGGGTACAATCCGGTTCTGGATTATACCTGGTTCTGAATAGCCAACGTATGAGTAGGATCGAGTGTGGGTCGGGTACATTCAAAATGGAATAGGGCATGGCTCTAGTCTGTAGATGCCCACCTCAACTTGACTATTGAATGGTGGGTCCATATTTTCAAACCCACTTTTGGACGGATGTGATGGGCCACTGTCACGATGGATTTGAAAGACGGCGGAAGGCCCAATACTTTAGTCCCGTAGCAAAAATAGAGAGTTACAAATTGTAAAATACAACATACATGTGATGATAACATAATTGGTTTGGATTTAGTAGTTATAGATCTGTAAAATTGAATTACCTTTAGAAAACCATTCTCCTGGTTTACATGGAAAGAAAAAGCAACTTTTCTTTTGTTGTTACTTCTTCCTTGTAAACATTATTTGTTAGATATGTGTGCTTACTTTCTATATTTATTTCTGTTTTATATTATAACAAGTAATATTATGTCTAATGGTATAATCTTATAATGAAAGATAAAATAAACCTCAACTCTTAAAATAAAAATCACAAATAAAATGGCTGTAATTACTCTTTTTGATGGGTCTAACTAGATGTAACGTAAGACAATAATCAGGTGTGAAATAATTAAAAATTCATGCCAAGAATACTCATCAATTGGTGTTATGCTTACGTCTCGAAATTATGTAACATTACATGGTAGGGGTGTTCAAAGATATCCGAATCCTAAACCGAAACCGAAATCGAAATATCCAAAGATCCGAAATTCGGACATCTGAAATTTCGGATTCAGATTTAGATAGCGATTTAGAGAGTTTTCGGATATTTGGATATCCGAATTATCCGAAATATTTTTATAAAAATTATAAAATAATAAATATTAATTAGAAATTTTGAATATTTTCAAATATATATATAAAAAAAACTTCGGATAGCCGGAAAATTTTTCAATAAAAATAATTAAATTTTTATAAAATTTATTAAATAATATAATTTTTTTGGAATTCGGATATCCAAATCTGAATCCTAAAATTCGGATATCCAAATCTGAATCCTAAAAAAAAAATCGAATATTGGATACCCGAAATTTTAGATTCGGATAGTGAAATCCACTATTTGAAATTTTCGGATATCCGAATTTGAACATCCCTAGCACATGGAGTCATTCTTGTGGATAAAGTGGGAAAGAAATGGGATATGGGACGGAGGGTGGTGATTCTGTAGGTGATGAAGTGTGGTGGAGATCCGTAAAACACAAATGAAACCCGAGAGAAAATCAAGAAAGAAAAGAAAAGGTGAACGAGGAATTTGACTTGGGGAAAACAAGAAACACCATCTCTGTTTTCAGGAAAAATAAAAATTCCCAGAAAATCAAGATGACTCTGTGTGCTATAAACTACACAAATCTTCGTATTTCGAGAGATAATGAATTAGAAAACTTTGTACTACATGGTATAACATAATACATCGTGTGTTACGATATATATAAGACAAAGATATGATGGGAAACCTTCACGCCTAATAAATATTTGGTTGACTCACATTTCAAAATTATGTAAGTTCAAATTTTATAGCTTCCCTTGACAACTATTGTTCTTCGGTATAAAATAAAGAAAATATGTAATTTCAAAAATATCATTTTGTAGTTTATAAATTTTATTATTAATTATTTAATAATTTCATTATTCAACATGCAATGCGCAAGATTCCAACATTTTTTAATAACATTTCCTACTTCAAGACAAGATGATAATGTCTCCATTGATGTTGCTAATGGAAAATTTATGTCTTAATCAATACTTAATTTTGGGGTCCTGGTATTTTAAATTTCATAATAATTCAAGTTGTATAATATGCAAGCCGGTTTGAATGAATGTCAACTGGCTTAGGGGTGTATGAATATATAACTTGAAGTGATTATTTAATTATTATGGCTTTACTTTGTGAAAGAGGGCGGACCTTTAAGAAACTATAAGATTATTGTTTTGTGGCTTTGACGTCACGGATTCAAACCATGGGAAACAGTTTTCCTGCATAAATCGTAGAATAAAGTTTCATACATCAGATCACTAAATAATCAGATTCCTTCTCGAACTCAGTGGAAAAGCGGAAGCTAAGTCAAATCTTGGATACATTTTTTTTTCCTGAAAAAGATGTTTATTTACATGGAATATTATTATAATAATAACTATATGGTTCCATGTAAATCGAGCTGTTTGCGAGTTACTTGGGATCGTCTCGTTAAAAACTCAAATAAGTTTAAATGAGTTCGAGGCTAGCTTGGTGCTTCTTTAAAAACAAATCAAAGCTCAAGTTAAATATCCCGAAAAAAGTAAAAAAAGAATGAGTCCAGTTTAGAATACGCATGCAAGCTTGTATACAAGATACAAAATTACTAATAATAATTAATATAATCTAATGAGTATATTATGCAATATATACTTTTATATATAATAGTGATGAAACAACAAAAAAGGTATTTATTGTATTATACATAAAAAATTATAATTATAAATATAAAAACAATTACGAATGTAAATAAGTAAGATAAATATCAAACGAATCTAGCTCAAGCTGAGCGTTAGCTCGAGCTCGAGCTCGAGCTTGAGAAATTACCAACAAAAAGAGCTGAAGTTCTAAATATGAAGTTCGAAACAAGTTGAGCTCGTACTCGGTTTGAATTACAACCCACATTACCCCAAGTGTTAAACTCTATTGGTCATAGTTTCCTGAAACTATTTTGTGATAAAGTAACTAATAAAAGTACACTTATATACAACTAAAAGTATCGCGTTCTAATCCTTAGGATACGGTCATGAGGGCTATTATAACACAACTATTAACTCGATTTGCTTCAGGTTAGTCCTTAGATCTATCCTTACAATGAGATTAAGAAAGGTCGTATCAAAATCAGGATTGGTTAACAATATGCTAATTGCCCGACCTACCAAGAGAGGTCGGGAACTAAGGAGGTAGGCCAGTCTACTAGGGGAAGGAAGAGGAGTCTTAACAAATAAAATGTTTGTCATTCTTCGCGGCTACAAAGAGGCAATCATATCAATATATGTGACCCGTTTAGTAACCGTTAGCTGCAATTGAGATAAACACCACGTGAATACCATTTCAGCATTAGTTGAAAACAATTCAATCATGTGTTTTGTAGTCCCGAGTGGGACCCACGAGCCTCTTATCCATTCTCATTCAATCACAGTGTATAGTGTTGAAAGTGTCAACATGTTTAACCACATTATAGTTGCACAAACAAATGCTTACATTCATAAAACCTTGAGGAGTTGCACCTCAAATATCAAGGGCTCCTTAACATGAGACAAAAGACTGCGTCGAGGACCAAACTGCAGCAAACAACATAGCTCACAAATTACTTTTTTTTGGGAAGGTTTCAATATAAAATTACTCTTTTGCCATTCTATTATGCTTTGTGAGGTGTTTTGAGTAGACGCGGCTAGATATTCTGGGTCAAATGACTAGTTAATACGGTTAATAAAGATATCTGTGTGCTATAAACTACACAAATCTTCGTATTTCAAGATGTAATGAATTAGAAAATTTTATACTACATAGTAAAACATAATACATCGTGTGTTATATTATTTTACTATATTTATATAAGACAAAGATATGATGAGAAACCTTTCACACTTAATAAATAAGTATTTGGATGGCCCACATATCACAATTATATAAGCTCAAATTTTATATCTTCTCTTAACAACTTTTCTTCTTTCATATAAAATAAAGAAAGTACCTAATTTCAAAAATATCATTTTATATTTTATAGATTTTTATAATTAATTATTTAATAATTTCTTTTATTCAACATGCAATGCGCAAGATTCTAATATCTTTTTAATAACATATCCTACTTCAAGACAAGATGATAATGTCTCCATTGATGTTGCTAATGGAAAATTTATGTCTTAATCAATCCTTGATTTAGGGGTCCTGAAGGAATTTTAAATTTCATAATCATTCAAGTTGTATAATACGCAAGCCTGTTTGAATGAATGTCAACCGACTTACACGTGTATGAATATGCAACTTGAAGTGATTATTTAATTATTATGGCTTTACTTTAAGAGGATGGACCTTTAAGGAACTATAAGATTATTGTTTTGTAACTTTGACGTCTTTCAAACCATAGGAAACAGTTTTCCTGCACAAACTATAGAGTAAAATTTCATAGATCAAATCACTAAACTATCGATCCCTTCTCGAACTCTGCGGAAAAGGGGAAGCCAAGTCAAGTCTAGGATACATTTTTTTTAGGAAAAAGATGTTTATTTACATGGAATATTAAGATAAATAATAACTATTTTTATGGTTGCGTGCAAGTTGAGTTGTTTGCGAGTTACTTGGGATCGTCTTGCTAAAAGCTCAAATAAGTTTAAATGAGTTCTAGGCTAGCCTGGTGCTTCTTTGAAAACAAATCAAAGCTCAAGTTAAACATACCAAAAAAGGTAAAAAAGAATGAGTCCAGTTTAGAATAGGCATACAGTCTTGTATACAAGCAGTGTTGTAAAATCGGCCTAGGCGGCCGAGTACTCGGTACTCGGCAAGGCGCCGAGACGCTTTCATCAACTCGGCCAATATTACTCGGAATCGGTCAAACTCAGTCCAACTCGGCCCTACTCGGTCAAACTCGGCCCTACTCGGGCCAACTCGAGCCAACTCGGCCCAACTCGGATTTTCACTGTTTTTTATCCATTTTTGTTGAATTTTTATTGTTTTTCATGGAGATACCTTGGAAAATGATAATGAAATGATTATTACGTCTATAATATTAAAAATTGATATTACATTTTGAAATATTTTTGTTTGTGAACATGTATTCTTTTGATTTATAATTGATATTTATATATTTTTTCTATAAATATTAGTAAGCTTATAATATTTGACATATATATAATTTTCCGAAAAATAATTTATTTATAATTTAACATGTTCGAGTACTATTCGAGTACTTCCCGCCTAGGCCGAGTACTTGTAACTCCCCAGTCGGTCGACCTGGCAGCGCCTAGCGAGTTTTGCAACCATGTATACAAGATACAAATATAACAATTTTGTATAATATAATGAGTATACAATATAATAATTTTGTATAATATAATGAGTATATTATACAATATATACTATTATATATAATAATGATAAAATAACATAAAAAGTATTTATTGTATTATACATAAAAAATTTATAATTATAAATACATAAAGAATTACATATGTAAATAAGTAAGATAAATATCATACGATTCTAGCTAGCTGAGTGTTAGCTTGAACTTGAGAAATTACCAACAAACTGAAGTTTTAAATATGTAGTTCAAAACAAGTTGAGCTAGTACTCGGTTTGAATTACAACCCACATTACCCCAAGTGTTAAACTCTATTGGTTATAGTCTCCTGAAACTTTTTTGTGATAAAAGTAACTAATAAAAGTACACTTATATACAACTAAAAGCACTGTTTTCACGACCGGATCGGACCCGCCGGTCCGACCGGTTTGACCGGGATTCGGTTGGTCCACCGGTCCGATCCCCCCCGAATCGTTTCCAGCAAGTTGAATAGGCTGGTTCGAACCGGTTCGGCGGTTGAACCGGGAACCGGGAACCGGTTCGGACCGGATTTTGTATTTTTTTTTATTTTTTTGATTTTAATGGGTAAAAACGGGGTGTTGAAACATATATTAGTGTGTTGAATATAAAAATATAGTTAAGTTTTATATGTAACTATAAAATACATATATAAATTACTCATATTTAATTATATATATAACTATATATATAATATACTATATATATAATTATGACGTCATCCGGTTCTTAAATCCGGTCCGACCGGTCCGACCACCAAACCAGTAAGGCGTCCGGTTCGACGTCCGATCCGGTTCTGAAACATTGACTAAAAGTATTGCGTTCTCTTCCTTAGGACAGGGCCATGAGGGCTATTATAACACAATTAATAACTCGATTTGCTTCAGGTTAGTCCTTAGATCTATCCCTACAATGAGATTAAGAAAGGCCGTATCAAAATCATCGGTTAACAATATGCTAATCGCCCGACCTAAGAGAGGCTGGGAACTAAGGAAGTAGGCCAGTCTACTAGGGAAGGGAAGAGGAGTCTTAACAAATGAAATGTTTGTCGTTCTTCGTGGCTACAAATGGACAATCATATCAACATATGTGACAATATATGTGACCCATTTAGTTTAAGTTCATGTCAAATTTTCATGTTTGGTGTAGCCCACATATGTGACCCGTTTAGTAACCGTTAGGCTGCAATTGAGATAAACCAAGTGAATACCATTTCAGCATTAGTTGAAACAATGTATCAGGTTGAAAGTGTCAGCATATTTAACCATATTATAGTTGCACAAATAAATGCTTACATTCATAAAACCTTGAGGAGTTGCACCTCAAATATCAAGGGCTCCTTAACATGAGACAAAAGACTGCGTCGAGGACCAAACTGCAGCAAACAACATAGCTCACAAATTACTTTTTTGGGAAGGTTTCAATCCAAAAATTACTTTTTGCCATTCTATTATGCTTTGTGATGTGTTTGGAGTAGACATGGCAAGATATTCTGGGTCAAATGACTAGTTAATACGGTTTTTGGTATCGTCGAAACAGGCTGGACTGGGTTAAGATAACCCAAAATCATTTTTTTGCTGATTTTTAATGCCTTTATAATTACTTAATGCATTAATGATGAGGGATAACATATATGCAGCAAATTGCACATATTTAAGTGCAACAAAGGCAACAAATAGAAAAAGAAGTTAAATCTTTAAACCTTTACATAAAAACAATGTGCCTAATTTTTAATATATTTTACCATGTTTTCCCTTATTTATGTTTAAAAAACAATATTAATTAGTACACTGATAATCTAGATATTCAAATAGAACCTATTCCGGAGGTTAAAAATTGACATCGTGTGAATTTCAACCCGTTCAACCCATTTGACTTGTTCTCCATTCAACTATTTTTTAACTCATTTGGATCAAACACAGCCCATATCAACATACATATACGTAAATACTGCCATCATTGGTTTTAAGATGTTTGCCTAATAATAGAACAATTTAACTAAACGTGTCACGTGGCTCGTATCAAATGTTGTACTTATTTTAAGATGTAATGAGTAATAATATCATATATAGCATGCAAAAGAGTGAGTTTTGGGGTTCATATTTAGCATAATTAGGGTAAAGTGGCAAACCTCATCTGGAATTGGTCCCAAATTCTCATTGACATATCCTACAGAAGGAGGTATTAGTGCCCTTCTCTTACCTGATAACAATGTATGATAGGTTACGCGAGGGACCATTCGAACAAATATTTGATTAGTCTAATCTAATGTTTTATTAGCATTGGTCTTTATAACATAAAAATAGTAAAATAATTTCACAAAACTAAAAGCATGAACATAATGATATTTAACAAGAATTTTAGATATTCCGTGTTGCGTTGGAATGAAATCCAAATTACCAAACATCAATCACACAAAGCATTAACAAATGATGTGAAAAAAAATTAAACAGTTTTGAGAACTTAGGATGTAAAAAGAGAAGAGAATCGTTGTATTGATTTAGAATGATGGAAGGTTTTTAGAACTTCATTACATAAGCTTACTAAATGTTCTAAGTACAAAGTTTTCGCTATATATTTTCTCCCCTTATGCATGAAATAGGGTATATAGCCAATAAGGAGCATGGTAGAACCTTAATCCAACAACTGATGTTGACATCTCTTCTCCTATAGGTGGAATAGCTCACACATTCTCTCTGCTCAATGCTAGGTGTCCTCGATAGTCTCTTCTCGATAACTGAATTCCTTTTACAAGACTTTCCCTTTCCTTTTTCTCTAATTGCGCCAACTCTTTTTATGAATATATATAGATATATATTTTTAAACGTCTCCAAGTTCCCCTAGTCTTATTTGATTTGACGAAGGAAATCAAACAAGATTACAAGACAATCGAATTTTTCATACCCAATTAATTTTTTGAGGAATCGAACTATCATGGTGGATATGTTCTTCGGTTATGACGACATCACTACAGGACTCATTAATGGTGGCATTTAATGCATGTCCTTTCCTCTGACCAAGAAGGGACATTAGGTAACGTGGGCGTCTGTAGGCACTTTTTGTAGGCTCTGCTTAATTGGTAAATTCTGAATGGCGGACATGCAAGTTCCAATGAACTAACATCCCTTTTGGCTTTTTTCCGCCCAATTATTCTTATAACTAGGAGCCTCAAACTTTTTTCTCGCACCTTTCATACTTCTTCCTTCTTAATTCTTTCTTTTTTCCTTTATGATTATGGTGACATGTAAAGGTGCTTCCTTTAGCAACAATGATGTATCATTGATTTCAATCAACTAGTTCATCGATAGATTTGTCATCAATCCTCTTCTAGCAACAATGATGTGTCATTGATTCCTGGTTCATCGATAGATTTGTCATCAACCTTCTTTGTTTTTATGGAGTTCACATTTCCCAGATGCAGGCCATGGGCTTATTGTCAATGCAGCATTTTAATTCAACTATATATTCCATTAAGAGTCTACTGTAGAAGCGTATCATCAATTCTATAAATTATACTTGAAGGACAACCTGTTCTCTTTCTAAAAGCACTCCACTATCACCACCCATGCTGGGGAAACTCCGACCCGCTTTGGAAATTAGAAGGAGCGCTTCTTTTAAGTTAGTGCTTGAGTAGAGCCCACTGACATGAAGCTATAATCTTTGAAAGATTCGATGGTGGACCATGCTCCAGACGTGAAGGCTTTCAAGAAAAGGCAATTATTTGAGGTTTTGACCTCTTGTCCTGCTAGCATCCAAGTGATTCCAAAGCATGCTTTGGTTAACCCGGGGACGAGCCGTACATGGTCTTGTATGGACCGAATCCCATTATACCTAAGCAGGGAAGAACGTAATTATGTGTTTTTTACCCTTTCTTAAAATACATCATTGTTCAATGTTTTTTGCTGCTTCATCGTGTCTTTTTTTGCGATAGTTGCTAGTTGTTATGACATACTACTATCAGAAGGTGGGTAAAACTGATTCGTGGTTATATTGATGTTGGTTCGGGCATCCTTCATATCTTTCATGAACGGTTCTTCTTTCCTCGGGAGAGCCTTTATATAGGAGAGGATGTAGAGGCCAATAAGACTTGCTTTTACCCCATTTGTCATTAAATCCTTTCTCTTTTCTTCATTACCCAGAAAAGCTTAATTTCTTTGAGAGACCCCTATGCTGTTGTGAAGAGAGAAAGTACTCGCCCCGTGGAGAATCCAAGAAAAGGGCGTCCATATAAATCCTCAAGAAGGTTAAAGTCCCAAAGAAGGGTGCGGGCTTGGAAAACAACCCTCCCTTACCTTGATCCCTTCGTTTATACTTCTGTTTGCTCGCTCAACATGCCCATTACCTTGAGGGTGGACTACTAAGTGAACACTTGCTTGATCCTTATCTCTTCATACCAAGACCATAAAGTCTTCATTGTGTGTCGTTGTCATTGATCAAGGGGTAACCTGAAACGACAGATCACATGTTCCATAAGAACCTTTTCACCTACGTAAGGGTTACCCATTTAGTGAAGTAGTCGATGATTATGATAAAAACTTCAATTATCCTACGATGCTGACCCCCCATTTCTAAAAAGGCCAAGCGCAGTTGACCCAGATGATATCGTTTTTTGGTTTCAGGGTCCGGGGAGTGTGCCCCTTACATTTTGACACTTCTTTAAGATTTCTTCCATCGTTAAATGTATGTGGGCTAGTAATACTCGACATTCGTCAGCTTTGTGACCACTATGCGGGATCCACCATGCACCTTTTTGATTAACCATTTTGCCTCTAACTAATTGACACACCTTAGCAGGACAAAAAATGTCCGTTTTATGTTCTTCAACTCGTTTAGTCGGTAAATTTCCTACTTTAAAGTACTCAAAGCAATGTCATCCAAGTGCATCACTTGCTTGAACTGCGTGCACCCCCTCCTCCTCATGGATGGGTTTCTCAACGTGTGAACGAAACTCTTTAGCCAAGTGGTTAAATTGTACGAAGGCAAATTAGCTTAATGCATCCGCCTTCATGTTTTGACTCCTTGGGATATTTAATATCTCACATCACTAAAAGTTATTCATCGTGTCAGCCACCTTTTGCAGGTAAATCTTACTAGTTCGTTCATTTGCCTTGTAGACAATTCTTACCCGGTTGTCCACTAACAATGAGTCTACATGAGTCCAGACATATTGTGCTCATCATCTTGACTAAATTCAAACATGCCAAAAATGCCTCATGCTTAATTGTTTCTCTTGAACTCCAATCGTAATGCGTAAGTCATTTCTACCTCTTCAGGACTTGCTAAGATAAGTCTCGCACTAGACCCTTCATTGTATGCGGCCTTGTACTTACGCAAAAACCGCCATTGCAGGGCTTCGTCTCTCTTTGTATTAATTATTGGGTTTTCCTTGATCTCTCCCTCAATTCCCTCCGAGATTTTTGCTAAAAAGTTTGCTATTACTTGACGTTTCACTGTTTCCCCTTAAGGCTCTAAACTCAACTACCCGTCTAGCTAATTGCCCAAACAATTCAGGTTTTGTCATGAATTAGTGCTGAGACTAATACATGAGATACTTTATACTGCAACCTACAGCCGGCCATACTTTGAAGGCCAGCTGGACACTAATCTAGACAATAAGATTAATGTAAAGTCAAAAGGCAGATTTTTTTTTAACATGTGACTATGACATGTCATAGCTCACATCCTATTGTATTATAATAAGGATAAAAGTACTAAAGTAGCAAGTTACAAAAAAGAGACCATGTTGTACAATTGACAAAAGTAAAAAGGTAATCACCAACTTATAGCTAGTGAGTTTTCAGAGCTGACAGTGGAAAGGTCTTCTGCTTTTGTCAAAAGTGTGTCAGTGCCACAAGTTTTCTTAGTATTCGGAAGAGTTCAGTCTTCAAGCTTCGAAAGACTTTGTCGTTAAGTTTCGGAAGACTTTACTTTTGACTTCGGAAGATTTCTGTCTTTGGTTTCGGAAAATTTGACACTTAGCTATTTTTCTTTGTACATAGTAGTCTTTGGCTTCGGAAAATTTGGCACTTAGTTATTTTTCTTTGTACATAGTCAAATCTTTCGAAGTACTTCCTTCCTTGTATTTCAGTGCATGCTGAGAGATCTTTGGTTAAAATCAACCTTTAAGATAATCATCTTGATCTTACAAACTCCCCCTAGGCTGATACTACCAAAACTTGAATATTACTATGAGTTTGGATCTTCGACTTGTTTAGCACCATCAAAATTAGAGGCATTTATCTCTTCATTTGTTGGTCTGGATTGATCATGCTCAGGCACGTCAAGAATGTTTTGCCAGAAGAATATATGATGACCTCTTTGATGTCTTGTGACATACCATCTGTTTGGGTTTGGAGAATACACCCAAGACAAGATGAGTCTTTCAGCAGCTAGAGGCTCTACATATAAGGGAGTTGGTTGAGCAGCCTCTTCTTTTTGACCCTTAGAATGTTCTGGCTCATCCTGAGATGTAGAGGTGGATGTCTTGGACTTCTTTTTTTCTTATCTCTTCCGTTGGTCATCATTTTCCTCTTTCTGTATCTTAACTGAGAAGGTTGGTCTTGGTCACCTTGTCTTTCCTTGTCCTTCTTAGTTTGGTCCTTCCCCTTCACATGTTCAGAAGAAGGTTCAGTACCTTTCTGTGGGTCAGAAGATAAGGAGTAGACTTGCCAGTCATGTTGCAACCACCATAGTCACTATCTGTATATGCATACGATTTGAAGTCAGATTTTTTTGATACCAAAGTCCTAGTTTGGGAGCTCCTTTGAGATATCCAAGAATCCTCTTGGTTTGTGTGATACTTTGTGTTGCTTTCCTTTCAGACATGCAACACAATGATCATCACTTGTAAACTCTTTCTTTGGCATTCCAGTTACCAAATCATTCTTAATTAGTTTATTCATATTTTTAAAGTTTACATGGCATATTTTTTTATGCCAAAGGACCGACTCATCACTATTTGTTTTGGATAGAAAGCAAAAAACTTCTCCAGATCGGGAGGTATCCTGCAAATTTATCTTGTACATGTTCCCTTTCCTGGGTGCTCTGAGCAGAATGTGCTCTTAAGGAATGATCACCTCGGGTTTGAGAACAATACACTCATGCTCAGTAAAGAGCATATTATGTCTCTGGTCACAAAATTGAGACACACTCAAGAGGTTGGACGCAAGCTCCTTACAAAGTTTACCTTTTCAATGCTACGCTTCCTATTTGTGACCTTGCCCCTTCCAGTAATGTAACCCCCTGATTCACCTCCAAAAACAAATGACCCTACATCAATTTTCTCAAAGTTTTGAAGTAAAGTGTCATTGCCAGTCATGTGCTTGGGAGAACCACTATCAATGATCCATACATTACTTTTGGTCTTCAGCTGTTATTGCTCATGAAAAAGAGATGATTAGTTACATTTGAAAACCCAAACCTTGCTGCTCTTATGCTTATAAAGATAAACTGAAGATAGTTCAATAGTCTTTGATCCTATATGCAAGCTTATGGGATCCTTGGCTGTTGTTAATGAAGAAGCTTCAGTCATATGGCATTCCTTCATCTTCTTTGTAAGATTAGACTTGGCTTTCAAAACTTCGAAAGTTTTTATGACTTTGTAAGTTTTGGAGACTGAACCTTCGGAATTTTTTGCATTCAGTGCAGCAGACTTCAGTGCTTCGGAAGCACTCGTTTCTTTCGAGACCAAACTTGTTTCCGAAGAAAGTTTTCCACCTATTTTCTTCTGGGTCACCTTGATGCTTTCGAAGGAAAATGATTTTCCTTCCGAAGCTATTTTCTTTTTCTTCTCAAAGATCTTCTTTTTGTTCATGTGGATGGTACTCTTAGGGGGCGTTCGATTCACGGAATTCATAGGAATTGAAATTGATATTGAAATTGTATGATTCTTCAACCAAAATTATGTTTGGGTGAACAATGAGAGGAAATATTTTACCTCAAATTCCTTTAATTGTGGGATTTCAATATTCCTTCCACCTAAAGAAGGATTTTAAATCCTACAACCAAAGAAATTTTGAGATAAGACATTCTCTCTCATTGTTCACCCAAACACAATTTTGATTGACAAATCACCCACAATTTCAATACCAATTCCAATTCCCATGAATTCCTATGAATTCCGTGAACCGAACGCTCCCTTAGGATTGTGAATGCAATCCTTAGTATAATGAGTTGTACCATCACTTATAATACATTCCATAGGCTTTCCTCTAAGAGTTTTGTTTTAAGGCGAGGGTTTATCCTGAGACTTTTCCAGTTCTTTCTTCATCTTCTTTGATGATGCAGCATGCTTATGAATGCGAAGCTTGTCTTTGTAGTTGGATGGTCCAGCCTATGCAGCAATGATGCACATTGGTTTAAGCTTATTCTCCTTACCAGGATGGCTTGAACTTGAACTAGAACTCTTGGTACTAGAGTCTGAACTCTTGGTACTAGAGTCTGGACTCTTGGTACTAGAGTCCTTGGTTAAGTCCTAAGTCTTTCTTGCCTCATACATAGTAGAGATGAAAACTTGTTTTTGCCCGGGGTTGAAGGTGGGATTGATTTCCTGCACTTTCTTTGATCTTCTTTTTGCAACACATAGTGACCTTTCTTAAAGTGAACCTTTTCACTCATTTCTAGTTCACCCTTCACTATATTCTCTTCCTCAGTTTCATCTTCATCTTTCTCTTGGATAGTATCAACAGAAGGCAGCTCATATTCACAAGTTCCACATCTTGGTTCTCTGACTCATAGCAATGTGTGTTGATAAGCTATTTCATTTGATCCAAGTCTCTGCCTGTTCTGATAACGAACTTTTGCATCCAAGGATGAAGATATGAGGTTCTTGAAGGTTTCCTCTTCAATAACATTATTTTCTACCCTAGCTTTGTTAATCATAAGCTCCGCCTTGCATTCAGTCAACTTGAAAACAAGATCTTCAATATGAGTCCTATAATTTGTACGCTCATGTTTTAGAGTAGAAATGGTTTTCTCTAAGTCTTTTATTTTAAGCTTATAATCATTTTTCACTCTTTTAAAATCAGCTTTCAAAATGTTTAAAGACTCAAGATCAGATCTTACTTCCAAGTTGTAGGACCTGTACATATTAACTTTAGCAATGCATTCAGGAGTGCAAATATATTCCAACACCTTTGATTCATTATGATCTAGTATCAGTGCATGGTTTGGAGATACATCTTTATGGATGCAGCCTAGTTCTTCAAGGGTGAAGAGAAAGTTGCTAGAACTTTCATCTGAAGACACAAACGCCTGAGAAGAGCTGGGCTCTTGGAATGGACTTCCTTGAGTATAGCTCTCCCTAGGTGTCTCCGGGTATGTGATGAAAGGACTCTTTGGTGAGTGGCCAGGGTAGCCAATGAGATAATGATGTTGCTCTCTACAGTCCCTTTCAACCAAATGAAGGGTTAAACTCTTTTGGGTGTTCATCTCCATTTGATAACCGCTCAGGATACCATACAACTCAATGAGAGTAAGGGTAGAGAGGTTCTGAGTTCTCTTGATAGACATATAGTAGTGTATCCATTCTCTAGAAAAAGAGAACATGAACTTCCTCACTATTACCCTGTTCTCAAGTTTGACTCCAACATCCATTACAGTGTTTACAATCTCAACATACCTGAAGTATTATTGAGCCATATTTTTATGTGTCTTGTAGGTGAAGTTTTCAAACTAGTACTTCATAATGTCTTTTTTGTTCTCCTTAACTTCATAAGATCTTTCATACATCAGCTTCAGTGCATCCCCGAAGTTTTTTTGCACTCTTGCACTTCTTGAAACCTCTGTAGATGGAGTTAGGAAGAGTAGTTTGAAGAGCGGTCATAGCTTTCTGATTAATATCAGTTTTCTTCCGGTCTTTTTTAGAATAATCAGCCACTTCTTTGGGTATCATCCCACCTCCAGCAGATACTGAAATAGTACTTGAGATGTGAGGTCCATAGACTACAGATCTTCACATTTTGCTGTCTTGAGACTTGATTAAGCCTTCCATTCTCATGCACCAAGTGTCAAAGTCATCAGTAGTGATCAATGGAGACTTAGTCATTGTGTCGGTTTTCATATTAGCTTCAGAAAAAGCTGTCATTTGAGCAAGAAAGTGAATGTGAAACTGAAGAGTGATTCAAGATGGTGAGATCTTGCAATCAAGAGCCTGAGAAGCTCTGATACCAATTGCAGGACCGGTTGTGGTTCAAACAATTGTTTCACAGTTGGAGGTTATCAACTAAACACACTTACTAGATCAAATAGGGAACCAAGCAGTTAAACAATGAACAAACTAGTAAGAACACTCAAGAACAGATAGATTGGTTTTTAAGGACGATGTATATTGCTCTCAAGTGTTTACAAGTATTACAAAGCTTGTTCTAACTTGCTTAGTGCTAAGACTAATATATGAGATACTTTATACTACAACCTATAACTGGTCATACTTTGAATACCAGCTCGACACTAATTTATACAACAAGATCAATATAAAATCAAAAGCAGATACATACAAATGATCAATCAGCCAGTCATACTTTAAAGGAGCCTGTTTTAGTTCGTACAAAGATTTCTTAAGGCCACACACATGATCTGGATAATCTGGATGGCGAAAACCCATGGGCTGGTACATGTAGACCGTTTAAGCCAAATGCCCAAGAAGAAAAGCATTGGTGACATCAAGTTGGTGAATTTTCCAAAAGAAGGGCTAAAGATAACACCAACCGGATAGTTGCCAGTTTTACCAATGGACTATATGTTTCTCCACAATCGATACCAACCTATTGTTTTCTACCGTCACATACCAACCGAGCCTTATAACGTTCAAGACTTCCATCCAATTTAAACTTATGTTTAAAAAGCCACATGCTAAGAATTATATTCATCGTTCATGGCATTATACCATTCAGGTGAGGACTAGGCAACCTCTGGGTTTTTGGGAATAGAAGCAACGGTGGACGTGTAAAGGTTGAGGTTTGGTTTAATTTGTTTAGAAGTGCCGTTCATAGCGCATGTGCGCATAGTGTAGATAGGTGGTTGAGGTGGGGCGAGTTGTGAGGACGGAGAGGAGGGACAGTGGAGGCGGATTGGCTGCTGTAGCATGATCCGGGAAGAAAACAGACCCAGGTTGGGTGGTACTAGGCCATTTGCGACTATATGTGTGAATGATGGGAGGTGAGTTGGGATGTGAGATATGAGTAGGAACTGTGAAGGGGGCTGTTTGAGAAACGGTTTTAGTGGTAGGAGCTTGGGATGGAGAAGTTGAGTTTGTTGGAGGTGATGTGTTAGCTTGGGCTGGTAGGGTTGGATCAAGACTGGAAGGGGGAATGGTCTGGGCTGCAGTGTGATGAGGGGAGGGTTGGGTAGAACTAGGTTAGGTCGAGACTGGTGGGGTGAGAGGTGTTTAAGAAGCATGGGAGTTTGGCTGGGAGACATGGGGCCACAAAAGAGGATTTAAGGGAGGAGAAAGAAAGTCATATGAGAGGGAAGTGGTGGGGGAACGTATTTGTATAAGGGAAAACGAATTCCTTGAAGTGAACATGGCGGTTAATGAAGATTTTGGGGGTTTGAAGGTCGAGCATCTGTAGCCGCGATGATTAGTAGGGTAATCGAAAAGACACAGGGTTGGGAACGGTTGGCTAATTTATATATTATGTTGGAAGGGAGGATGAGGTCACACAAGCAGCCAAAAGCACGTAAGTGTTCATAGGTGGGTTAGCAGTTGTAAAAAAAGGTGGTGGGTAAGAGAAAGTTATGGTTTTTACTTGGAAGAATATTGAGAAGGTAGGTAGCAACTTCAAGCTTGTGATGCTAGAAGTTTGGTGGGAGTGAAGATTGAGCAAGAAGGGTGCGAAGCATGTTATTGAGCTTTTTTGTTTTGGAAGGAGGTGTGGGGGCAGGAGAAACAGAAGTGCATGCCGTTGTGATGACAAAAAATTTGAAAATTATTATTTGTATATTCTTTGCCATTATCACATTAAAACTGTTTTATTTTACGCTCAAATTGATTATGTATGTAATTGTTGAAGCGTGTAAAAGTCTCGAAAACTTATGACTTGTTTCTTATCGGGTATGTCCACAGAAAGTTAGTAAAGTCATCAAGAAACAATATACAATAACGATGCCCACTGATGCTAAGAACCGCTAAGGTCCATAAATCACTGTGAATAATGTCAAATGGTAAAGAAGTTTTATTCAAGGAATCATAAAAAGGACGTTTAACACTTTTGCCAAAGACACTTGATTGACAAATAGTGTGACTAGGTTTTCCACAATTAGTACAAGATTTTAATGAATGCAGTAAGTTTTGTCCCCGGTGCCCAAGTCGTTGATGCCCACGGTCCCGGGTAATGGCAGCAAAGGTGGAAGGTCGAGAGTAGAGACTTTGGAGAGGCGTTGTGAGAGGATAAAGATCACTCGAGCTATTGCATCGAAGAATGGGAGCCTTGGTCTTGAGGTCCTTCACAAGAAAACCGAAAGGTCAAATTCAGTGGTTATTAAATTATCAGTGGTAAGACGACGAACACAACTTGGGTTTTTAATTAATTGCAGAGCATAGAGAACATTATTAAGTTAAGAGGTGGGAGTGGGGGTGGTAAAGTGTGGTTGCCCTGTCCAAGAATGGAAATGGTCATGCCATTTCTGACTATAATATTTTTAGAAGTGTAATCATTAAAAACATACGAGGAAATGTTACCTTGTTGGTTTGCCATATGACCTGTTGCTCCAATATCCATGTAGCCGACTGGATCCAGTTGGTTGAGGGATAAAGTGTAGAGTGCCTGAGCAATGTTGGTTGGAACTGAAGGTGCTGGGCCAAGTAAATCTACACCTGCATTGGGCTTGGGGGTAGATGGGTATGGACATGGTGGGCTCGGGTTTGCAGCTGCCCATTGCTGGGCCTAGTTGTTCATGAGATAAGCCCACTGATTAGATGTCCAAGTCTGCGGAAATACGATGTACGGGTATTGAGTATTGTGACTCCGATCTTCGCGACCATTGTACCACGCCCTGTGCACCATCCACGGCTACGATCCCGTCCACGATGATTGCCATAAGGTTGATTGGCATTGTTGTCAAACGGGGCGGGGCTAGGTGTAACAGCCGCAAGTGCAGTGGAGGATGAATGAGCAGCCTGAGCAACCTGATGTTTCATTTTACTTTCCTCCATCGTGAGTCGTGAACGTACTTCATAAAAATCGGGCAAAAGGTCCCTATTCTATAGGCTTGTTGAAATCCAGTCATACTGTTTTAAGACCGGTTAAAAGTTGAAGTACGAGTGTGTGATTGTCGATAGGGGACCCCACGCTAGCAAGCTGGTTCGACAGGAGCTTAACCTGTTGAGAGTATGCTGACATGTTTGGAAAATTTTCCAAACAAACATTGGAAAATTCCTGCTGTAGAAAAATAGACCTGGTGTTTTTGTTGTCCCTGATTAGCCCTTCCAATGTTGTCCAAGCTTGATGATTAGTAGCACTAGGCTTCATAATAGTGTGCGACAGATCTGTGGAAATAGTTCCATAGATCCATCAGAACAATGGCATCAAGACGAGACTAGAGAGCTTCAGAAGAAGAGGAGGTAGCTTTCTTTCCATCATCGGTTGTCGCAGCAGCAGAGGAAGAGGTAGGTTTGGGGGGGAAAGAGTTCGGACCATGTCGTGTAATGGGCAGTTTCTACTTCAAGAATTATAGGAATGAAGTATTTAATGTTGGACACTGTCATAGCAGGATGTAGTTTGCTGTCCATGATAGAGGATTGGAGGAGATCGGAGAGAAGAGAAGTGGTTGCGAGAAAGCAGCGGCGGAAGGGAGGTAGGGTTTGAAAGATCGAGATGAGGGTGATACCATGTAAGAGTGGTATTCAAGATGTCTTCCATTAATCACAATATGGAGTATATATACAAAATACAATGAGATCTCCTCTCAATTAATATTAAAGGCGTATCAATCTAATCAAATCCATACTATATTTACTCTAGCTATTATAAGTCATTACCATAATTATGCTAGCTATTAATATCTTATCTCAAAATATTATTTATAATTAATAAATTTTCGTTATTAACTATTTAATATTTTATTTAACACGAGGTATTAACCTAGTTTATAAATAAAAGTAACATACCTCCAGCCTTCATTCCAGTTATGACTTCTTTCAAACCCTTTATAATCTGTCAAATTAAACTAGCTATATCAGTTACACAAATATAGTGTTTTTCAATCTAGAGATATATGAACCCTTTTACATTTTCTAAGCTAAATCCATTAAAACACTTTCTTGTTCACTTTTTCATTAATTATTAATTTATTAATAAAAATTACAAAAGCAATATTATTACAAAAATGGACATTAAAAAGTAGCAATGTACTTTTGGCGGTGATCATTTTTTATAATTATAACTTTCTCAATTTGCCTTGGTAATTGTACTTTTCTTTGAAAGGCCTACTTTTACATTATAATTACAAAATTAGGCCTTTTATAAAAAGTTAAAAACGCAAAATTTGTAAAAAGTAAAATTACAAAAACGTACCACCGCCAAAAGTAAATTGCTGCTTAATGGCATTTTCCTTAAGATAATAAATCTAGATGTTTGAATAAAACAATCTAGGAGACTTTATGCATTAGAAATAGACTTTGGGTGACTTTCAACCCATTTGACCCTCTCCCCTTTTAGTTAATTTATTTATTTGACCCGTTTGAAATAAAGCACAACCGAAAACTGACCCATTTACGATATAATGTCAAAAATTCAGAACTAACACATCTACTTGTAATCATCACAGCAAAATTAAGCAAAAATTAATGCTGATATTCAAATGACACCAACCTTTTTATCATTTAGAGGAAGTATAACTGGGGAACTTTCACCACTAAATTGATCCACAGTACTGCAATTTTTTACTAAAGAATTACTGCACTATTTAGTTCATTGAATAAAGATAAAATAAATTAATATAATAATAGATAAAAGCAAGAACCTTTTGCACCTACCTGTGCACAAAATATCCATTTGACCGTCGGCATACATAGTTAATCTCAACTAGATCTCCTTCACGAGCCTCTTTACCTTCCCCATCAACTATATCTACATAGAGAAACCCAATTAAGTAACATAATATTAACTTCTGCAAAGAATGCAAGGTTTAGGTGGCTTTTGTTTTGCAATAATATAGGTATGGATATGATAGAAGGGTGGAATGGAAATGAGGATGAGAATTAGTTTCTATGCCCACCATCTTTGGCAGATATGAAGAAGCCCCATTTTGAGGAAAAGATTTCAAAATTTGGAATGCATACCTTCAAACCAAACATTACGTACCATTCCCATTCTCTCCCCCTCAATCCAAACACACCCTAAAACTCATATAAACTTGTAGAAACACATAACCACTATACTAATTGATTACAATTCATTTCAAACCAAGAATAATTAAACAATTAGAAGTTTAAAACTACATAAACTATCTGACATATCATGGAAATATGGTGATCTCATACATTGAGTGATGAATATAAAATGAGAAATTACCTTGTATTCGCACTCCACTATCAAGCTTCTGGGTCCTGAATGCTTCCAGTTCATATAGAATTTTAAAAAAGAAATAAAAACAGGAACGTCAGTGAAGTTTCAGATAAAATAATGTAATGAATTTTATACGATACACACCGAATAACCTCAGGTTCCTTTATCTCCAGGGCTTCAGCAACGAGATGAATGTTCGATAAAACAGGTATGAATCCAAACGAGTGCAAAAGAAGCCTTCTTGGAATCATTTTGCTTGTTGGTAATTGTCCGGTTGACATATCCACCACATAATTCTTGATTTCACTGGGTCTAGGAAAACTGTGTTCTTGACAAAGTGATGGCTAGGATTTTGAGATCATGAACTAGAGTCTTCATTATGCAAGACAGGGTGTTTGGGATTGCTTATTAAGACTGATTATCTGCCTGTTTCTTGAAATTATCTGTTCGGAATAAGCAACTTCAAACTGCTTACTCAAAACAGTTTATTTCACTGATGAATATTCAGACAAGCAATCCCAAACACTCTCAAAACAGATTATTGTTGTATCAAAACAAATTAAGCTGATAAACAGTTTTATTAAGCACTCCCAAACATCATCCAAGTGTTCATTAACTGCTAAATAGTATATAATTTTGTATTTTTCCCAGCTTCAATGCTGCTGGAACCATGTACATATTCCTTGATTCAACTTTGTTGCTTGAAATTTGGAATCACATACTCGTACAGAGTTTACGCTCATAAAACATGAGCTGAATTTTAAACTAAAAGAGTCACTGACCTATAACCATCATTAATTGTGAAGGACCTTTAGTCAAAATCATGATTTAGTGTATGAAACACAAACAATGCAAATTTCTTGGCAGTGTACACAAGGATCTCTTTATTTGCTAAGAGTATCAATCTGACCTAGCACAAAGCAGCTTATTTCTCTCAAGCAGTTTGGATAAGCAATCCACTTCCCAAACACCCTCAAGAGCACTTATTACCAAATCTATAAACAATAAGCAATTCTAAAAAACCCTTCTACACACAAAGTACATTATCCTGCTACACCACTTCAACCTTTATAAACAATGTGACATGTATCAAACAATTATTCAATTACATATTTACATGCATGATTAATCTATCACTTTGCTAAGAGAAACAATTTAATCTAGTAAACAATGCTGTTTGAGATTGTATCATTTACAGTGAATCAGATCACAAATATCATTCACACATATCAACTTACAAATAATGTAACACGTATTAGACAATCAAGTATTCAAGTATCACAATTCGATACTAAACAATCTCAATTTCTAGGCCACAAGATTCCACGATCAAACAATCACTGATCACTAACATCCTCAAAATTTCCTCCTCTAATCACTTCCTCTCCATCAACTAACTTTAATCTTCCGAACAACCCCAAAAATCATTCTCGACAGATATTCCTATTAGAAACAAAACAATACACGATCCTACGATCAAACCATTACCACTGACCACTAACATCCTCACAATTTCCTCTTCTAATCACTTCCTCTCCATCAACCAACTTTAATCTTCCGTACAACCCTGAAAATCATTCTCGACGGATATTCCTATTAGAAACGAAACAATACACGATCCTACGATCAAACCATTACCACTTACCACTAATATCCTCACAATTTCCTCTTCTAATCACTCCCTCTCCATCAATTCACATCAATTTTGCAAAAAAAGAAAAAAAAAAAAACCCTAAGAATCATTCTCGATGAAGCAACAGAATAAATTGATGATTGATCCTAGGGTTTACGAAATTAAAGAAGAGAAACGATACCATTGAGAATTGAAAACGTTGATTAATGTTTGAAATCGAAAGGATTCCATTGCTTCAGATGAATTGCTTCTGAAGATTGATGATGAATATGTAAGCGATCGGATAAGAGGGGAGCCGTTGGAGAATATGAGCAACGGATAAATGTCAGAAAATCTTTTTTTAGGTGTTTAATATTGTGTAGGAGACATAAATTACCCCTTGAGTAACTTTCATCTTGCATTTTGGTCCTTTGAAAAAGATATTTGTTTAAATTTTATCTCTAAGTTGGGTGTGTTGTATCTTCATGATGACTTGGTCTCGCGATTTTGGCATGTTGTTTGAACAGCATAGACGCATAGTGTAAGATTTGACTGGAAGTGTAGTTTAACATATATAGAGATTGGGGCGAGATAGAGAGATACTGTATAAAACGGTCAATACGTCCGAAACATAGGATGTCTTAAGAATATGAAACGTGTCTCGGGTAGAGAGGTATTTGGTTAAAATACAAATTCGCACTGTAATCATGTTAAAGATATACACTAAACAATAAAGTAGACATCTAATGCAAGTAACATGATAAAGATATTACACTACATAATTATGTTGTGTATTATGCCACATAACTACTTATTACACTCAACAAAACTCATTTTAAAAAATTGGGGTTTTAAATCATATAACACTAAAACGTACCATACTCAAATCAAATATAATAAATTTTTTTATTTTGTGAGTTAAAAATAATAAAAATAGATAAAAGTCAACAATAGTGGCTCTTCTCATATTATTTCTGCCGACAAAATAAAAGACATGTACTTTGCTCTAAGGCACAGTTTGTTTAGAGTAAGTGGATATGATCAATCATTTGGAGATCACAAACGAAGTGTTTGCATGCGCTTCGAGGTGAATATTATAACTAGTGGCCAAGAAAGTATAATTTTTTAACTCAGTGCTAATACAAACCTTTTTACACTTCAACTGTTTTACTGACGATAAATTATGAGAATTAAACTACAAGATGACGACCATATCAGATACAACTGTTTGCCACCCACCCCACGAGTTTCTTTTCGAGCTTGTTTCGGTATCCATTGGGACTCTGAACAAGTTGTCTTTTTAAACTAAGGAGTATTTCATTCAGAATATTTCGTTTCAGGTTACATATATTGGAACACTTTCAAAGTGTATTCCCCTCACAATGCAAATAGAATTTGCATCGAAAATTCACTTTTGAGAAAAAGAATAAGTCAAAATGTTAATAATAATAAGCATGTCGCAACGACAAATGGCAGGATCACATTTCTCAACAAGTTCTTATACACAGTACTATACACTATCGTACATCATGTGGGATCACAGATCAATCTCTACATATATCAACAGATCAATCTCTACATATATCAAGACTTTCTCAAATAGTTCTCATACATGGGGTTCATCATTACTATGAAATAAAAGAAAAATGTTTTTAAATAAATGGCGTTCTCTACTGGAATACATGCAGCCAGCAATTATTCTTATTCAATAATCACAGTCTAATAAAGGTGTCTTATAAACATTACATATATTTTGATGGAATTGAGTCATAACCAAATCATTCAAAGCCAAAAGTTTATCCACAAACTCTACCTTGCTTGTGACAACAAAACCAGAATAAAAACACACAAATCTCCGACTACAATCCGTGGTTCTTGGTCGATATTAGGTATCCTCGACTCTTGAGTGAAACACAAAACTTGGAAACGTTGTTGTGATATCCCTACATCAAATTCCATGTAAAATTTAAGATTAAAAAGGCAAACCACGTGAAACAGAAGTGCATTACACGTTTTCTTGATTTTAGCAAGTAACTTTATAAGAAGCTTAATATAGAAACCAACTTGCGCTTTATTAACGGTTTTAGCTACAAAGTTATATTTTTGGACGATGAAAATACGTGATCTACTTTTGCTTAAAATACAAGCGCAAATGATCATTTGTCCCGTTTTACTCGTTCATTAAAAGATTATTTTTGACCCGTATAACAATTAATAAAAAATAGAACTTACTTGAGATACTGAAGCGTCATATTTTTTAAAAGGGACGGGTGTCGTAGTACGAGACTCCTCCATTCTTCTTTGTCGATCTTCCCATCATGTTTTGTATCAGCTTCCTCAAATGTCTAAAAAACGTACATGCATGTTATTATGTGCAAGAAATATTGCACGATATGGAGATTTATAAAATGATAAACAATTTTCCATTTGCAGAACTCGTTTCTGTGGTCTTGAACTCTTGATACCAAGAGGGGTGAACTCATCCCATTTATCAATTGGTCAATTTGAATTATATTCTATTGTAAACGGGTTAAAAAAATTTAAATTCATGAAAGTAAATAATGGAAAACAGGCTAAATGACATAACACTCGTGAACACTCAAGTGTTTTACCATAACCATAACTAAACCTAGTAAATCCCATTCATAGAAAGGTATCGATGGGTCTAGGGAGGAGGGGATGTAAGCATAACTTACCTAGAGGTTGCTTCTAGAGAGATACTCAAGTGTTTTGCAACCTTCGAAATAGCTATATTATAAAAAATACCGTTATTTAAATAAGAATGTTTAATATATATCTTAATTGTTTATGAAATTACGAAATTGGATTAAAGAAAGTGTTGGTGGGTCAACCCAAACCTTTTTGACTTGTCTTTATACATTTTGACAAGAGTTGAAATGGGTCTGCTTGGGTTGGGTTGACCAACAAACACGATTCTATCCATTTTTTGAACTTCTTTATGAATGATAAAACCACTAACTACGATTACAAAACAATTTGTTAGAAAAATAATGTAAACCTTTGAATGTAACGATTTATAAGGTACATCAATCGTGTTTCACATGATCCATTTTTCGCTGATTATTTATTTGATCCATTTGAGATATAACATAACCCAAATCGACCCATGTTTAAGTAAACGGTTCGAAATTACCACCTCTAAATTAGAGTGATGATGGAAATCTATCAGTTTGGCATCTTTCCTACAACCTTGGGGGTACTTCATAACAATCTAATCAATCATTTACCCAACCTTCTGACTTGTTTAAACCCATGCATATAGGGATAAACGATATCAAAATTACTAAAACCCTAAATATTAAACCGAGTATTGAGCCAAAAAACAGGATCAGAGAAAGTACCTTGTCAATTATGCTCTCGATGACATCATCTGAAAGATTCATGCCCGACTCAGCAAGGGTAGCCACCACCATTTGTTTTACCTACATATTGAGAAGTTTACCAAACGATCAGAGTGTTGAATGTCAGTCAAATACGTAGATAATTAAATGTGTCAAATTGACAACTGAACTCCAATATCAATAACATTCTTACTACATATTGTCAGTATATAAAGAGAATATAAATAGTTACATAAATACATTATTATATACCCCAAACAAAATGGCATGTTTATCTATTAAAAAGAAGAATATTTTAGGATGTTAAATTTATTCTGATGTTTAAAATTGAAACATAATTGTTTGTTATATAAGAAAACCATAAAGTAGACCCCATTTTGTAAGGAAGGGAGCATTAAAATGGGGAAACCAGTTCTAGCGTCTAGTATACACATCGCTAACTAAGGAGTTTATTTCATCAGAAAAGAATTCACCTCTTGCCTCTCTATGAAACCTTGCTGCTTGAGATCATAAAGCTGAAAGGAAACTGCAAATAGAAAAGGAAAGAACAAGAGTCTTGATCATACAATCTATTACACATTCACACACACACACACATCTATAGAAATAAATTAGACACACACATATATTAGGATCAAATAAGAAAAGTATTGATAAGAACTAAGAACTGATCAAAATATTTAGTTAGAATAATATGGGTCCAACGAATTCGATAAAATAAAAAATTTGATATATCCACTCGCATGTTTGATCAAAGTTTGAAGCACCAAAGTAGACAATTCTCAATTTGTGTATAAAAAATGAATTTGTCAAACTTCCTTCAGTGGAGAATGCTTCAAGCTTTTATCAAATACTTCAATGGAGAAGTATAATTGTGAACTGGCTGACTTATATAATTCAAATACAGAAATTTGATTACTTCTTAGTTCTTATTTGATCTTGATTTTGTACACATACATGCATGTACATATACATATGTATACATCCGTAAATGTGGATGTAGCAAACGCATTATATGTATCTATGTATGTCCGTATGTATGTGTATGTATGTATGTTTGTATATATACTCCATTACTTTCACGAAACCGGCAACAATTACTTTATATCCTTACATTCAATTTTGTCATCAATAGGGGCATTAGGATGAAATACTGAGAGTGCACGAGCAAACTCTTCGAAGCCCAGGATTCCATTATGCTTGGTATCAAACAGGTCAAACACCTAGACTTGACCAACAATATAAGGGTTACATAAAGTGTCTCATGTTAAACATTAAAGGAAAAAAGAAAAACAAAGCAACGCTTCTCAATGGTACTATAATGACATAAACCAATGCCTACCGCTAGTTCTTTTTTAATATAATGTACATTATGAGAAATAATTGTTTATTGAAAGTAGAAATTACCCGATCAGCAAACAAGCTTTCTTTTTTATTTGTCTTAAACAATGCCAGCTGGAATTCCTCCTACAATGGATATCAAAGTTAGATTCCTTCAGCTGGCCAAAAAAAACAACCACGGAAAGTAAAAGAAAGTAACATTAGCAATTACCTTATTAATTAGGCCATCATCAATAACTGCACTGCTTATCTTCTTAAATAATTCATAAAGTGCCTCAATTTCACTTACACTAACTGCATTAAGAAAATAATAATCTTTTTTTCAGTATGATGTCAGCTTCTTTCATCATGAATTAAGCAAAGACAAATCTTGTCAAATGGAGTTAGAGTTCAACATAAGACTAAGTTAAGAATGAAAGTTCAAGGTTGACAAATTAAGAAGCCAAAGTTTCATTTTTGACAAATATAAAGAACCAAATAGGGGATCTTTGGTTAACTATCTTGATTACAGCGCTTAAATTTAAAATTTTAACTCTCACTCCTAACTTTGTCAAAATTTATACTTTCACTCAGTTTGATGAGGTAGAAAATTCTTGGTAAGTTTACTTGCCTAAACCTCATCAAAGTATTGGTATAATGTTCAACCAAATTCTAAACCGAAATAAAAATTTTTTGCAATGTGCTAATTTAGAACAGTTGCATACACACTGTCTCTCTAGCTAGAATTTCCGGATCTTCAAGGCCTCTTGATTGTTTATACAATTCAAGATCACAACAGTGTAGCAGGGAAGCAAATAAGTGCCTGACCCCCTCTAAACACTGAGACATGGTACCTGTTGCACATTAAAATGATCCATACTTGCTCCTGCATGAAAAAAAGGGAAAGATTGTCAGAGCATTTTTAACTAAACGAAAAAAACATGCAAAAACAATTGTGGAACAATGGAAGGAGAGAATCAACCTTTTGACCATTTCCTATTGCTGATATAACTTAAAGTTTACAAATCACTTGATGTGAAGGAGCAATCAAATTATATCTGTTAGAAGTGAAATGAAAGTTTATCAGAAAACCTTGCTAAAATAGCTTTCAGCCTACCCAAATAACAACAATAATAAAAAAGATATGAACATAATTTCAAAGTAAGTAGCTCTCTCAAGAACCATGATCAACATTCAAGATGGAACATATTTCATTTGCTTCTACATTGTTCTCTATGAATTTTCTTCAGGGGAAGTTTTATATTGGTTTTGAATAATATCTTTTCATGAATATAAGCCAGGGAATGTTTTAGTTATTACATAAAATTGGCTTGGAGATAGATATCACAAGAAATATCATGTTAAACATAAAAATCTTCTTTTATCACATGATTGATTACCTGTGGAGAGCATATAGGTGTTGCAGGAATTGGTTTGGAGATACATGTCACATGATTTATCATGTTAGATATACTACCCTTCATTAATCACATGAGTGATGACCTATATAGAACATATGTATGTAGCATGAATTCACACATTACATAAATTTTGTTCGGAGATAAAAATCACATGATTTATCGTGTAAAACATGCGAACCTTCTTTAATCACATGAATGTTTACCTATGGAGAGCATGAAATTGTTGAATAAATCGATTTGGAGATACATGTCACATGATTTATCATGTATAATGTATGAACCCTCATTAATCACATGAGTGGTGACTTATGGGAAAATATGTGTGTAGCATGAATTTACTTTGAAGATAAATGTCACATGATTCATCAAGTAAAACATATTACTGTTCACTACACGAGTGAGGAATCAGGTAGTACATATGGGTGTTGGACACATTTGGTAAATACATTACATATAAAACACACCAATTTTCTTTAATCACATGAGTCATTACCTATATAGAACATATGGGAATCAACTGTCATAATTTCTTAACATGACACTGGCTAACAATAAACACATTCATTCTTGTACACATTTTTTCATTCTTGAACAATATAAGTTTGTCTGGCCCTCAATGTATCGGCTTTAATTTTGGAGTAGGTAATTAATTAAAACATATAAAGAGATCAAATTGAAGTTTGAAACTGAATGCCGTTCAAGGTAGTGTGGGCCTTAAAATAAATTGTAGCCCCTAAGCTAACTCTATTACTAACTCCTAATAATCATATCCTAAAAACCCAAATAGAAGGATAAGGACTTCTGCTAGAATAGGATTGGGTTCATAACTTCATATACATCCTTCTAAATGCTTGAAAATTTGTATTTACCCATCCCAATTCAATAATGATAATATCATATTTATCCTTTCTAAATACTAGAATGATCATATTTACCCATTCCAGAGTAAATAAAACAAAATTTGTTTCTTACAATAGTATGTAAATAATCAATACAAGTGTAACACCCGGACTCTCGTACCACCAATATTGTCCGCTTTGCCCACGAGGAGCTCACGGATTTGCTTTTGGTTGCCCGGGTGAAAACTTTCCAGGGAGGTCACACATCCCTGGATTGCTCCCACCTGAGCACGCTTAACTGTGGAGTTTTCCTCTCATCCACAGCCAATACGCCCAAAACGCGTTGGTGATATTAGAGACCAGACATTACTTATGAACCAAGAATCTCTCCTGTCCACGGCCGATGTGGGAAATGTGTAGGGTGTCACAATCACCCCCCCTTTGGACTCATCGTCCTCGATGAGCCCGAGAACACCCTCACCATCCCCGGTGAGGTTTGTCCCACTATCGCGACCGGCACAGGAGTGACTCTGATACCATTCTGTAACACCCGGGCTCTCGTACCACCAATATTGTCCGCTTTGCCCACGAGGAGCTCACGGATTTGCTTTTGGTTGCCCGGGTGAAAACTTCCCAGGGAGGTCACCCATCCCTGGATTTCTCCCACCTGAGCACGCTTAACTGTGGAGTTTTCCTTTCATCCACAGCCAATACCGCCCAAAACGCGTTGGTGATATTAGAGACCAGACATTACTTATGAACCAAGAATCTCTCCTGTCCACGGCCGATGTGGGAAATGTGTAGGGTGTCACAACAAGAGGGCTTAGGTAAGGGGTGTATCATAAATAAAACAGTATATTATGAAGTTATAACAAATCTTGGCAGGAAGTTGTTGAAATCGATTCATGTTATTATAAACAGGTAAATCATAAATTCTAGCCAAAATCATAACAGGGCGTGAATCATAAATAAGGCCAGTTAAAACCTGTCTGTTTTGAGCTACAAACGTAAATTCTCTTCCTAGTTTGACATCAACAGAAACAATTTCTTATAATACAAAGCAGGCTTAGACAATAAATTAAATGAGAGATTTAACCAACTAAACATGCAAATCATCAGAGTATGAAACCAATGTTGACACAACAGAAACAAACTTCTTCTGGCTGAAAGCAGATTCATACCAAGTAACTCAAAAAAATTAGCCAACCAAACATGCTCACACTTCCAATAACTTACTAACAGATCAATATGTACTTAAACCTCAGTCTGTTTCAAGCTAAAGCCAGATGTGCAATGTTGAAATCAAAAGTAAACTTTTCTTTTAATACATAGCAGCTGTATACCATGATTAGAGCAAATTAAAATTATAACCAACTAAACATGCAAACAATCAAAGAACGAAATCTATACCTTGTAGAAGTCACTCTCAGATCCTGATTACAATAAAACACTTAAATATAACCCAATTAACTTCATCCAAACATCAATTTCAGTTGCAACCTATGTCTGTTTTCGGCTTAAACATAAAATATGGTCCAAATGTTGACATCAAAAAAACAATTTCCTTCAAACTTCAAAGCAACTCAAAAAATCAACCAGCTAGACATACAAATCACCAGATAACGAATTCCGATACTTCAAACTTACTCTCAGATCTCGTTATTTACTTCACATAGAGAACTCAAATCAAACTAACTCAAGTAATTACGCATCCTAGATCTTCAAACTACAACCATTCTCAAGCACAAATCCTCAATTTCCTCAATACACGGTTCAATTTCAACAAACTAAACCATAATCCAACAATTACCAACTACAAACACTTCCAGATCTCGTAACAAACACAGATTCCATCTTAAAAAGAAGGATAATGATAACAGACGCATAATTAAGACTAACCTTGAAGAAAACAGTCAGATGTGTGGTGTAATCGAGAAGAACTTGTGATTTCTGTCGATTTGCAGATGAATATTCTCTCGATGATTCGATTTTGCACTAAATTATCGATCAATTTGAAATCAAAAGGGTGAATTAATGATTTGATTGTTGGGGAGTATGAGATGAAGCAGAAAAACTACCACACCTATAATAATGATGAAAGTGAAGGCGATAGGGTGCATATCCGTAATCAACAATGAAGTATGGAACACGTTTTTTCGTTTTTTACTACTCATTTTACTTTAACTGTAAATTAGTTATAGGGTGTTTAACGGTTCGCATTGACGAAGCTTTATTGGTCCCTTTTGTTTTTTTCGCGAGTAGTGTTAAATTTTAGTTTAATAGTGTAAATTTTTTGTCAGGTAGTGTAAATTTTTATATAAATATCCAGTTAGCCCCCGCTAAAAAATTAATTTCGCCCCCGCCCCCCTACGAAATAATTTAAGCTCTGCCACTGACGGTTCGGTTTGAAAATTTTTATGATTGAAATAAAAAACCGAACCGACTAGACTTAGGGGGTGTTTGGGATTGCTTATTTTTATTAAAAGTTACTTTTGAAAAGTAATTATTTTTAACTTTTTAAAATCTATTTATTTACCCTTTAAAATTTATTTATTAACTTTTTATTTTATGTTTTCCAAACATGCTTATTAACTTATTAATTTTTTAAAAGTTAATCATTCAAAAGTTGGTTAAAAACTAGCAATCCCAAACACCCACCCCGTTAATATGTTTAAAAATGAACTTGAATTTAGTATGATGTTTGTTTCGTAAGTCTTTTGATTTACGATTCGAATAATTTTAAAATAAAAGTAGTAAATCAATACGTATCTTGTAAAATTATTTTAAATACTGCAAGTTTTAAAAATTCAAAATCTTGCAGCATTTGGCTTGGAATATTCTTATTTTATCAATTGTCATTTTCAAAAGAGAATGCCAAATACTAACTTCGGCACAATGTTTTTTGAGGTAGTGTTTCATAAACTTATCCTTTCTTGTGAAATTTTAATTTTTTTATTTTTTATTAATATGCCATATTTGAGTTAAAATAAATTGAAGATTTTTTTAAGAATATTTCTCAAGAAACGTTGAAAAGACAGAGCTTGTTTAAATTTTAATGTTTAAGTGAGTGTTGAGGTTATCTAGTGGTTAATGAAAAGGTATGGTCTTGAATCTAGAAAACAAGTCAAGTATAGCCATGGTTTCCAGATTCAGTATGACAATTTGTGTGGAATGCATGACATGTGACCACTAATATAGACTCTTACTAGTGTATCAATAAGCAACTATAGTTGGCCCTGTTATTCCTTTTTGACAATGGCAGGTACCACAACAGGTATAAATATTAGGTGATGCAAACCAATGATTCACTTATTCTTTAAATACTCTTTAAATTTTCTAACCATGGTTATTTCTTCTTACGTTGGAGGGTGGTTACAACGATGTTTGTCTTCCTGTGGTGAGGCTAACATGTATTATTTTGCATATTAGTTCAATTTAGATGCTCAGAATTATTATCCTGGAGAAGTTCACATATGAAGTTGGACGGAGATCAATTACTAGTCTTTTTATGTAAATTTTAATATATCTTTTGGTGTATATTATGAATCTTTTTCATGATCAGATGATATTTGGTTTACTTTTTCTTAATCTAAGATAGTACCCATTAACCAAACTTTATAACCACTTCCAATTTGTTTACACAAATCATTCCCTATTGTACAAAATCCTCTATAATATCACAAAGGTTAGCTTGCGAGATCCCATGTGTCAAAATGGAAAGCAGAAAAGCTAACTTCATATGGGTACACGTCAAGAAGTTTGTCAAAAAGTTTTTAAGTTTTTAAGAGTGATGACTCTACTAAGTGATAAAAAATTACTAAGTTTGTAACACGGTTCATTTATTTTATTATAACATGTACTTTTGGAACTGAAAACCGGATAGTCTAGTTGGAACTGAAAACCGGATAGTCTAAATCTAAAAAACGGTTCGAATCAGCTATAGCCAAACCGTAACTAGTTGGAACTGAAAACCGGATAGTTTAAATCTAAAAAACGAAACCGAACCTTATGGTAACCTAATCGGTTCGGTTTTAGCCTGGTAAACCAGTTCCGCAATCGGATAGACTAAATCTAAAAACGTTATCATGAGTTTCATTGAAAACACCCACTTCTACGTCACAAACCAAATCTTTTACTATATGTTTATTTCAATTAAAAGAATAAGAGCATTCACATCAGTTTCCTCGTTCCCGTCATTATAATTGCATTAAAAATTACTATTTTTTCTCTATCTTTTCAATTAAATAATATAAGGATTATTGAAGAGGCTGATGCATTCAAAACAGTCAAGGTGTCTCCTGCATGCATGCACTTTGTGCATGGTAGAAGTTACTTCGGAAGTTTTACACTCTACAAGAAAATTACACAAGTGTAAAATCTTCCGAAGCCAAAAGACCAATTCTTCCGAAGCCAAAGATGAAGTCTTCCGAAGCCTCAAAGATAGAAGACTGATTTCTTTCAAAGACAGAGAAGACATGCTCTCTGTGATCAACAACTTTTCAGAAAAGCTGACCAACTTTCCGCTGCCACTCTGCAGGCTCACCAAATTTACACAAGTTGGTGAAAAGGTCCATGTGTTTAGGAAGCTGTAGATTAAGGTCTTGAGTCTGTAACTTTTTACTTTATGTACTTTTATCCTTTTTGTATTACAATAGAATGTGAGCTATGACATGTCATAGTCACATGTCAAAAGGCAATCTGCCTTTTGACTTTACATTGATCTTGTTGTCTAGATTAGTGTTTCCAGCTGGCTTTCAAAGTATGACCGGCTGTAGGATGTAGTATAAAATATCTCAGGTTCGTGTATTTTAATATGTATGATTTGTAACACTTGTAATAGAACTTGAGAACAATATACATCTTCTTTGAAAACCAATTATCTTGTTTTTAAGCTTTCTGTCTCTTGTTTACTTGTGTTTATCTTAGTATCATCATAAACTATCCAGTTCCCTATTTGATCTGTTAAGTGTTCTAAGTCTCTACTCATTGTGAAAACTGACTTGCACCCTTCAAACGCTCCTGCAAATAATATTTTTTATATCTTTATCATTATATTTTTTCTTTCATCTACTTACAACCACTTTAAAAATATTAAAAAATTATAGGAGTGAATAGTGTTTTACTCAAATAAATAAAAAATAATATTTTCTCTCTCCTGTATTTACAATCACTTACAGTCATTTCTTATAATATAAAAATACACTCACAATAATACAAGAAACCTATTGTGAATGCTAATATATCTCCATATAACTTTTTAATACATACAGTTAATACACATACTTACGCAGACATACATACAATTTTAATATATATCTTAACATGGGCTATCAGTTTTTAAGTACATAACAGGTCCGGAACTGGAACCGAACTAGAAACCATATATGCATATCATAGGAACCAGAAATCGAACCTGTATTAGTATAATCAATTCTAGAAGGTTTGGTCCAATCGATTTTGGCGGTTTCAGTAGAAAAAGCTTATTCTTGCTCACCCTTAATAATAAGTGTAGACATGGTATCAGTCTTCATTTTTTTCTTCGAGTGTTGAGTTCTAATGGGAATGAATGATTTTATGTGTTATTTTATTTATATAAAATGTATGTGTTCTGAGTTTTATTTGAATGTGTTGATTATTTTAGTGTTACGTTTTCTTCATATAAGAGTCATTTTAGAATGGGTTAAATCTTTTTTTAGATTTAAAAAGGAAAAAAAACAAACACAATTATTTTGTATGTATCATTCATAGCAATAATAGAAGTATAAAATTCACCGATTTAAACAAATAGCCAATGATAAATAAATAGCCAATAATGCCATAATGTTATAAAATTCATACATTTCTACTAGATTGGTCGAGTGTTTCAGATATCTCACTAGAAAACAATACAAAATGAAAGAATTTCTACATGTTTCTATAACTATTACAATCAGAACAAATGACCAACTAACGTCCATAAAAACCATTAATTTCGCGCAATAAAAACTACAAACACAAAATGGTTCTTACAAACAATGTAAATGTCTTATTGCACATACTAAAAACACAAAAATATATGAAATGGAAGAATACAATGGCTAAAGATACAAGCAACATAAAAAAAAATTAAAGATCCTTTGGTAGAGTAAGTTACCTACTTTTGCCTCTTGTATATCTTTCCCAAGAATGATTTCAATACCGCTTGTACAGCTTCGCTTGGGTGACCTTCAATGGATGTGATCAGCTTTGTGTAACTTGAGTTCTCGTAATCTTCAAATACGCTCTACATATATACCCACGAAGTCAGTTAAGAATGTGTCAACGTTTTGGATGAAATAGAATATGTTAAATGATTGGAATTTGAAGGAATAGGCATCTGCGGTTGGCAGAAAATGAGATGGAATTCATAGTAAGAAATATATAATTACATAGACAAATACTTGTAATTAATAAAATAGTATTAATGAATCATTTAATAAAATATTAAAACTTATAAATAACAATAATAAAAAAATAATAATTATAATAGCCAATTATTTATATAATAAACTTGGGTCTGGGGTGATTGAATGTGTGAACTGCTACTTTTTCAAATATGAGATTTTCAACCAAGTCACCATGGAGGTATTGGCCCATCTAAAAGATTAAATGTTGGAATTATTGGATCCTTAACAATTCATGCGTAGGGGTGTTCAACGGCTTCGGTTAACGGTTTTCAATATTAAATAATATTGTAATAACAATTAGATGGTTATTGATGATTTACTTTTGTCAAAATTCAAATTTCCAATGAAATTGTAAGCATTCCAACCATTTTGCAAAGGAATGTTGAATTCCTTCATTTGATGGAATTGGGAATTCCAATTCTTCATTTTTGGCAACAAAACACCCCATGGAATGAAATATGAATTCTAATTCTGTCGAATTCTGGTGGTGGACTCCAACGAAACAAGTTTGATTTTCATTTTTCAACTTTACACATAGGGAGAAAGAAGCCACTAACCTGAAGATTTAGAGTGTTGTATAGTTCCTTCACATTTGCAACTGAAGATGGGTCTTTTTTTCCATAGTTTTCCTGGATAAAAGTTTGTTAGGGGTAAGCAAATATATAGCTGATAAGCAAGATTAAGGGATGGGATAAGACGGGTCAAACGGGTTGAATGTCGCTCAAAATCTATTTTAATGCATACAGTGATATAACCTGTTTAAATCTTTTTCAATAATCTAAGCTATCGTGGTAAAAATATTGTTTTTGGTTATCATAACTAATGCATTGATTTTTTGATTTTAATATCACAATAACATAGTTGTGCATCAACCCAGCCCGACCCATTTTGACTTGTACTAAAGTGTAAAAGTGGTGGCTCAACTCAAACAGGCTCGACTTGTTACCTAACCTGCTTGACCAGTTGACCCACTCATCTGGCCACCTCTAGTTAGCGTAGAATAGAGCTACATTTGGTGTGGTATTGGTAATATCCTTTTAAAAGAAATATATACCGCAACATTTATGAGAAAACGGGGATGTTTTTGCATGTGCCTATGTATATATGTGTGCTTTCTCTGTGTGTGTTATATGCACGTATGGCTGGGATGCATATCTATATGTGAACACCATAAATAATATATAAGTTTGTGGTTGTTGCTTACATGTAGCACTTTCTTTTGTTCCTCATTGGCAAGTTCCAAAGCTTTCACAACTAACCACGAGCACTTAAAGTCTTCAATGTCTGTTCCAATCTGTCTCGATTAGTGATATTTTGTGAGTCTTACATCTAAAGAGACTCAAGAGCTAAATAGATTAACATAAGATATATGTGGACTTACCTTTCCAATTACCTCGGGAGCACCAAAACAGTCTAGATAATCGTCCTGCGATCATATCAAAGGTTTTATAAATAATACAGTCACACATACAGGTGGCGGTTTATTTATAAACGGGCCAATTTGGGTTGTGTTTTATCTAAATAGAGTCATATGCGGTCAAATAAATAAATTTGGTTACAAGGGGAATGGGTTAAGAGGCACTCAATTGCTCAAATAAAGCCTACCACATCGCAAGTAGTTTTATTCAAAGATTTAGAGGGCAATTGTAAACCCTATAAACTTTTGCCAAATTCGCACATAAGTCCTTGGTTTCCATGATTTAGTCCTTAACTTATAAAACTCAACGAAAAGGTCTTTTTTATGAAGTGTATGAACTTGAATCATTTAAAAAGGACCTTTCCATTACTTTTGATAAAGTTGAGGAACTTAACCATGCCAAAAAGAGCATTATTATGAAAAATAAAATCGGACTTACGTACTGATTCAGGGAAAGTCCATAGAGTTTTTTGACAATTGCCCAAGATTTAGATCCTCATAGTAAGATATTGTTTTTAAAAGTTAAGGGATTTAATCATGCAAAAATGAAGTCTAGGGTCGAGATTCCATAGGGTCTTATGACAATTGCCCAAGATTTATATTAATATAGTAATAATATTGTATTTGTAATTATTAAACCCGTTTCAACAGAACCTCTTTTGGCCCATTACTCAATCTATCCATTTTGCCACCTCTAGTCACAAACTATAGTTGTTACAATTACCAAGGAAGGAAATAAATGTTCAGAAAAAAAAAGTTGGTACAAAATAGAACCACAAAATGATCGAAATGGGGTTCTTGTCAAACATCTACTGCATGTCAATTAATTATAGATAAGGAGAAAGTGATGATCAAATACCTGCACTTGAAAATAGGTACCCACTTCAACAAGTATGTTCTTCACTTCAACATGCTTGTCCAAATCCTCACCAAACATAAGGAGTGCACAAGCAACCTTTAAGCAGAAAGTAAAAGATATAAAATAACCCTCATGGTAAATTTCATCTACTAACATATATGAGTGAATGCTCGTACCATGAATCAGAAAAGAAGACAACAACGTAAAATGTTGTAAGATTAAGTGAATGCACAACTATAATGAGCTTAAACAATACGGATATTTTAACTTAAAACCTTAATCCATATCTTAAGACTATAATAGAATATTTTCCCCCACACTATGCAGCATAATGCAAGCATTATTTTAATATTTTGTGAATCATAAGATCAATAAACAAATATATGAGTTCTGATTTCATTGGAAAAATCAGAATAGTATTTAGATGTAGAAACAAAACATTTGTTGATTTGAGCAAGAAAAAGAGAACGCTAATAAAAAAAATGTAATCCCAATAATGTTAAGGAGATGCATTCTAGTGAGATTTTCTTATAAAAACATGAATGAAGTCAAGATAAATTAACTCACTGGAAGGTAAAATGAGTAGTAAGCAGTTTTGTACTGAACAATCCGGCGGTGACTGCAAGACAACACAACACGGTGTACTTCAAAAAAATGTAACACATACACAGATGCTCACACATAGGGGAGGTTCAAATGAGAACCATTAAACTATCAGGAATTGAAGGATCCATAATTTTTTCTCTCCCACCCCATGAATCATGACCATTCCCTTCCCATTCACTCGAAGATCGAAAAACAAAAGGTGGTTCCTTTCGTTACTAACTATTTAGTGGTTATCATTTAAACCTACCCCTATAAATACACACACATATATATATAACATTGGGTGGAGTGTTCGATAAGAAAAATGATGCCGGCCGCTTACATAGACAATGAATACTTCGAGAGATCTTTTTCTCCAACAAGTGTAGTAATCAAATCAATCATCTGTCCAGACGCTGTTTGGAATTCTACCTGTACTCAGTAAACACTGTTTTATAAGTAGATATGGAAATTTCAACCCTTTTTCTTATAAATGGGTCGATTCAGGTTATCTTTGATCTCTAACAGGTCGAATAAGTAAAATAAAAAACTCTAGCTTAAAAGGCATTGGACCAAACAAGTAGAATGTCATCCAACCCACCCATTGGTGATCAATTTGTAAGTAATAAAAAAAGCAAATAGAATTATTCATAAGTTGAATATATGAAGAAAATCACCTCGTTGAATAGGTCAACTAGATCCACATAATACGGCTTTTCTCGAAAATGTTTCTTGAGAATTCTTGGGATATGGTTGCGAAGAATTATTCCATCATTTGCAGCAATCATACCAACCTAGAATCGAATTTCAGAGACAATGTGTGCACATAATTAAAGGGAAACTATGTGAAAGAAATAGCTTATTGATGTAGACTCACACCTTGGGTAATCTGAACCAACAGGGTTGACCTCTGCGTGTATGAGACTCATCCATGATATCATCAAGCACAAGAAAGTATGCTTGAAGCTGCAAAATCCAAATGACATGAAGAATGTAAGTATATCATCAATGGCAATAGTTATGACTTAAGTGTTGTTTGATTTTGCCTATATGGAGAAATGAATCAAATGGCTTTTAATGTGGCAAGTCATGAGGAGCCTGTTTGTTTTTTACATAATCCAAAAAGGATACCTTAACTGGAAAAGTTATGGCAATGCTGCTTTCCTCGTTAAGTCATTGAGGTCTATATGTTTGTCCTTAATAATATCAAATTAATTTCAACTGTATTTTTTTCCAAGGCTCTCCGTAAATTAATTTGTTGGTTTCTGATATTAAAATAATTTTCAAAGCATTAAATTTGTTACAATTTCAATTTTTATTAATGCTGTTTTAGATCTCTAGTTATATTTATTATATTGAATTTTCTTGAACTTCATTTTTATTATTTGGCTGTTGCATTTTAGTAGTTATATACATGACATTTAATCAACTTGTACTTGCTATTCTTGAAGTGATATCATTGTATCATTTTAATTATTGTTTCAAAAATAATTCATAAGTTTGCAACATTTTGTCATTCAAAATTTTCATTCGAAAAATTTAACAAACAGTTAATATTTTTTTAGTAGTAATTCCTGGAAAGGGCAAAGAAGTCATTAACTATCATTCTTAAAGTTCACTCCACACATTAAACAAACAGAATTGTAGCATACTCGATACAGACCTCATTTGGAAACCACTTAATGTGTAATAAAAAAAACATGCAATAAGACCCAAAATCAATTCATATATTGTTATTACCCATTCAATGCACCAACCGAGGGCAGATGCAAGAAAAACCTCGTTATCAGTCAGTTCTCCCCCTTTAAGTAACTGGTAGCTGTCAACAACAGAGAGGCCCCGATTCAGCTTTCCTGCAAGGACATTTCAATACACTTGTTAATGCAACAAAATTATTTTCAATCAAACAAATGAAATGAAAAAAAGCAGGTATTCTTGCCTCCAGGTACGTTGTAGTCAAGCATCTGCAAAGAAATAAGCAAAGAAACTCAATCAATCCCTTATCTTTTTAGTGGTCTCTTTCTATAAAAATGATTTTATATTTTGTTAATACAGATTAAACATAAGAGGTGTATGAACTACAGGAAGTATTTAACCTATGATACTTTGCACAAATTGTTTTGGAAAAAACTTAACTCTGTTTTAGTCATTCATTGAACAGAAGAGTGTATAGATATTGTGGTTGATATCATCTATCTTTCTTATATTTAGTAATAATATGAACTTTGAATTGAAAACATAACATAAGTAGATGAGAAAAGAACACTTTGTATGCAAAGTATAGATGATGATAATGAAATACCAGCCAAATTGATTAATCATAACTAAATTTAACTAGAACCTTGTTTCCTTTTGGGCTACAGTTGAGAGGGATTTCGAAAAAAGGATATTTTAAAATAATTCTTGATTTATTTGTAGTTGCATGTGACTTGCATGGTTGCATGTTGCAATGGTGAAACAGGAAACAAACAATGGATCATCGAGGAGCCAAACAAAGGAGGTACATGTACATTCCTCTCAAGAAAGCCGGTAACCCGTGAAGTGTCAGGCCACATGGCTAGAAACAGCAGGAGCCATCATAGCATTGTAGTTTCTTAATTACTGTACCAAGTTAAATAACTACCCGAACATTCTCACTTTTAGGCGAGCCTTGATGCAACAGTGTGTGCCAATCTAAGTCTCAAGTTCTTTTCTATGAACAGCTAAGTGAAGGTGAGTGCTCATAGCAAGCATTTTGTTGTTAGCACTGCAGGAAAGTGTGGTTTTGGCATTCGTAAGACAAACCTTAGCATCGTTCTCGTTCCTCATTCATACACAACATGATAATAGTAGTTACACACTTACAAAAACCAATTCAGCCGTTTAGATATTTAGTTTCATCGTAGAAAGTGTATAAAAACTTTCAGATAACAGACAAACATGATGAGCTACCTTTTCTAGTCAAAAGTCCTCAATCATACAAGCAGATTCAAATGCAGGCTCATACTCGTATTCAAGTAGATTCTACTTGTGATTTTTGTCATAAAACCCCAATGTGGGTTCCAACTTCCAACTCTTCAAATCTTACTCCAATCAATCAATTCTAAGCTTAACAGTGAAATTAATAATAACTTGTAAGCAAATGAGTGAATCTCTAACCACTTATGAATCAAAGATGCATGGTTTAAATCTAATAACAACAACCTATTAAACAGAATATCGTTCACTAATCACTATAATCATCCAACTTCAACTCCCGATCTACTAACAACATCCACCGCATATCATCACTAAACCACCAAATCAAACATCCTTATCAACGCACAAACTACATTCACGAATAAATAAATCCACCAATAGCATAATCAACAAACATAATCCAAAAACAGATAAAATCATTAAATCCGAATAAGATTACAACAATAATGAGGATTCTCACGATTCAGATATACCTTTTCAACCGACTGACGAGAATCGTCATCAAACTCGAACGATGGATCGTTGATTAACTCCGATTTGAGAGTATCGTAAACTTTGAGGAATTTCGACTTCAGATCAGTGGTCATTGTTGATTTTGTGAGTGATAATTATTAAAAGGGGAGAATATCGGATTCTGATGTCTGTTGTTGGTCAAAATCACAAGTGTGTGTGACTTGTGAGACTCTACTAGTCTACAGACTTAAAAGTCATTGGTGCATTGATGTATTAGTCAAACAAGCAAAAACCTAATAATAATAATAACATTTTATTATTAAAACCAGATGTCCCAAGGTTATTCTTATCGGTTCGTTGTGCCTCGTTTCGTTGAAGAATTATTTGTGACATTGGTCCGGTCACGTGGTCATATGGTTTGGTAAATGTTTTTAAATCCTGGTTCATACGTTCTTTCTGTTTAGTCTCATTTTGCTTGTTCACCAAACTAATAATCTTTTCATTTTTTTTTTTCTTGTGTTCACTATTTGTTTTAAAAGCTTATCCTTTGACGATGTGTGCCAAGTAACGACATGATCGATGTCGAAGTATCAATCAAATAAGATAAGATGTCGAGGTATCAATCAAATACTCTTTGTGCACAAAATATCTTTGATCTCGTCTTGCTCGACCTCAAGATTAAGAACCAAGTTCATTAACTCGGGTGTTGTAGACGTATGAAAGTTAAGCTCTTCTTTTATTAGGTAGGCGGTCTTACAATCTATATGTCACCTGCTACTCTAGTGTCCCCCGCTACTCTAATGTCCCTATATGTTATTAAAAAAACTTGTTCATCATAGCTTCAAAGAGTTAGCGTGTAACTCTACGTCATTTTGTCGCCTTATACAAAAAATCAAACGACATACTTGTAAAAGAGATAATTACATTGAATCCTAAGATAAAGTTTATCGTTTCTAAAGTAGTTAATAATACAATTTGTGAAAAGTTGAGCAAATTCACCTTATACATGTAGTAATCGTCTTTCGGGTTCCTTAAAAGATATTGGTATAAGCGGAAATGTGAACTAGGCCCACCAAAGTACTTTTAAATATGCACCAAGTTCATGAAACAAAGTGAATTATTAAAAAAAAAAAAAAAAAGGTTTTACATATTGCATGTGTAACATTTGACCTATCACACCAAGCAATATTTCTTGCTTTAACCAAGATAAGCTAACAAATTTATTTCTATAATTTCAATATTGATCTCATTCGTATTTCCACTTAGTGACCCTTTTACTAAACTCCATCCCCTCACCACCACACCTCCCACCACCATCAAACACCCAATCCCTATCCCCAAATACCCACCACCATTAAACAAATCCCCAAACAAAGTTGAAAAGGTGGAAGACTAACGACGAACATGGTGAAAAAAAAAACGTACCAGTAAAATTATTCATTTTCTCTCTTTTTTCTTATTTTGGTATGTCATTAAATATATGTGGATTGCAACAAGTTTGGAAGATCGTTTCTTCGGTCGAGTTTAGTGACAATCCAAAGGTGAAGGTGGTGGTGACACCATCTTTTTTATGGCTGTGGAAAAAAAAATGAAGAGGTGGGCAGAAAAACCCACTGTAAAGCTAACGCTAGTTGCATAGACACGTTTGATAAAACTATAAAAATCAATTATAATTATCATAATTCAATAAACAGTTTCTCAGTTTGTTTGGTTATGATTCAGTTATTTCATGGTTTTCTTTTGCTAACACGTTTGATATGTACAAGTCAAATGTCACCAGACATGAGAAGATGACACCTTATAAATGTTCAATAATGTATTATGATTAAGCCATTTAAGATAGAACATCCTTAAATAGTAGGGACCATGATGAGCCATCATAATAATTGCTTCATTATGAAAGGAAAAACTAGCCCGACACTACATCTAATGGCTTGTCTTTAATTTCACGAGACCGGATAAGCAAGTCACAGTCAGGCTGGAAAGGCTCGTGGTCATGGGTGGACCTAGGTTATTGGGTGTGTGGAGGGGCAAGTCCGTAAAAAATTTTTTAGTGTTATATGTATGTAAAAATCCCGAACTACCAACTAAAATTATGCAATCGTCCCATTTTTGTCCCTCATGAAAAACCTTTTTGGGTTCGTCACTACTCATAGTTGAACCCTAATACTCAATAACCATGTTACCATAATATGTTTTAGTGGAAGTTAGCTTAACCTGTAGTTTCACATTTTCAAAGATATTACTAAATGAGGAGTCAATCCGACAAATTGTTGTTTATGTTTGAACGATCACCAATAATTGTAGTAATTTGAATGATTATTTATTGTTTTTTGACCAAAGTTATAGTTACTAGCACTTATTACTTTTGCCTTTTTAGGAAACTTACAATCATTACTTATAACTTGAAACTTATCTTTTATATTTTCATGAAAATATGAGCTAACCGCTATATACGGAACTCCACCATATTCTGAATTTGAAATTAAAAATACATTTTAGGCTTTGACCTTTTTGAAACGTAATCAATCGACATGTTTAATTTATCTGGTACGAGTGAAAATAATCTAGTCGTGTTTAAATATCTCAAGGTTAGCTTACTAAAGCTTAAATCAAGTCTTACTCAAACAAACTAAGCTTTAATCAATTTAAATTAAAAAAATATTTATAAATTAGTTTTAGTCTGAACTTAATACATAAAACTTGACTAGGCTCACGAGCATATTTACATAAATTTAACAAGATTAATTATAATATAATATACTAAAAATATATTATGTTATAAGATAGATATAAGATATATATAAATATAACAATATACACGCATAACAATAATCAAATTATAAATTATCCAAGCAACTTCTAACATTACTTATAGAATAAACTTAAGTATTACATATAAGCTATAACAAGTAGAAATTAAGCTCTTTTAAATTGAAAGAACCAAGTTTGAGATCAGTACGGTGCGTGTTTAATGGACGGTACATTTTTTGTCACTAAACGCGCATCCGTACCCCTAGACAAAGGGAATAGTAGTCACGCATGCATCACCCCCACCCACCAGAATTTTCGCCGATTATTTAATCGAATTCTTGACCTTTGGTGAACATAACAAAAGACCCCACCAAGTAAAACGGGTCGGTTGGTGTATAAGATTCCACAAAGTCGGGTTAGTAGGAGCGTCCACTTGGTTTTGCCCAAGTCAAACTTTGCTATATTCGTTTTTCAATAAAGAAATCAATATCTTTTATAATCATAATTTTAATGTTTTTTCTTTTGCAATTTTTAAATTTAATGATCAACTATAGCACTCGTTGACCACCTTTATAAATTTTATTTTGAATGTACTTGTCACAGTTCGGCAAGGGTGGAAATTGCATCCACAATAGTCTTACGAATACACTCCAAAATTAACTAATGATATCATTTCAACTCATTTGTATTGTACAAACACAAAACTTAATGGTATCACCCTTCCAAACATTTCATATCAATTAAACTAAAATTTAATTTAAACAAAAAACCATTAATAATACAAATAGAAGAAACAATTTTACGAAAATTAAAAGACTAGATAATTTAAATAAAAACTACGAATATTAAAGTACCAAGTAATCTTATAAAAATACTTAAATTCACAAGGCTAATCGTAATTTGCCGCTATTGTATATATAATTTTTTTTAATGTATATATATTATATATTTAATTTTTGAAAATTCACAAGGCCAACTCATGAGTGGCCTAAAATTTTTTTGAAAAAAATATACATTCAAAATAAAAATTTATACAAATACGTAGGGACCCAAAGATTACGGATTACAAGCATGTCCCTTGACCAAACATGATTAATCAACTTAAATTTATTCATATATTTTTGTCAATGCTCCTAAAAAATGGTGGTTTTAAGTAAACATTCCAAACCACAAAATGGTGGTTTTAAGTAAACATTTCAAACCAACTTGTGGATAGGAGATGCTATGTTTGAATTTTGAAGTAGTTTGGAAGATATTTATATAACAAGAGAACAATAACAATATTTACATTAATGTAACAACTTTTGCCTTAATAATGCATTTTATAGTTTTGTTCGTTTGGGTCTATTTTTCTAGCTCGTTGTAACGGCTCACGTAAATCGTATCAAGATATTATCCGTTTTGCCCTTGAACAGTTGCTCGTCCAGGGACTAACGGTTTTGTTTTAACCCGACTAGTAGGTCGCCCAGGTAAAACGAACCTGATAGTAAAGATATCCAGCCTCATATAAGGGACTTTCGTTCTCCTTCCCAATCGATGTGGGATGTTACATCCTCCCCCACTGGGAGACCAACGTTCTCGCAGGCACACCGGCTTGGCCCTGGTTTTAAAACGTGTCTGATAGGGAAGGTATCTAGCCCCATATAAGGAGACTTTCGTTCTCCTTCCCAGCCGATATAGGATGTTACATCCTCCCCCATTGGGATACCAACGTCATCGTTGACACATCGGCCCGAACCTAACTCTGATACCATTTTGTAACCATCCACGTAAAACGTCTCAAGATATTGTCCACTTTGCCCCCATAGGTTGCCATCTAGGGACTCACAGTTTTGTTTTCACCTGACGAGTAGCTCGCCCAGACAAAACACGTCTGATAGGGAAGATATACAGCCCCATATAAGGAGGCTTTCGCTCTCTTTCCCAACCGATGTGGGATGTTACACTCGCCCCTAAATCCTTAGCATCAGCTTTTATTTTTTTTTAAGAGTTACAGATATTTGGAAACGAAGCGTAAAACATTTACCATAATAACCCGTAGTTCTTAGTGATCATTTGTCATCTTTTACATATTCATGATTGAATCCTTACATTGCTCGACATACGATCGATACATAAACCGTTCCTATTTATATTTTTCATCGTCAAATTAATAGATGAATACAACCAACAAACTTTAATTGCTCAATTTAAACCCGACCCGTTTGTTTAGAGATTCACCAAAACATATATGACCATCTACAGATCCACCAAAAACAAATATGATAATCTTTTAACCATACCCGCTTGCATGTCTCTTAAAAATAGAAAAACAACCTAAAACTATTTCCTTTTTTTAATACAACTAGTAAATATAGTCACGTGTTGTGACAGTATCGTACGCGACATGATAAAATATATATTACAATTGTCCTGAGTTGTGTTTGAACTGAATTTATGTTGAAACGATAGTTGCATGAAATTATATCGATGAAAGGAAACATATTATACTTGACCTCACTTATTTTTAAACCAACATTATATATTTGACCTGGCCCATGTCCGATCAAATTTTACATCAAAAAGTAAACGAACTCGAATTTACCGTGAAGCAGAGTTTAACATTTGTCGTCGGAAAAAAAAATAAAAAAATTAAAAAACTATTTGGTCTCACAAGTTGAGAATATCATAATCCTAACATTCCAAGCACCCACAAATATTTTATAACCCAACTTTCATCTATCACCATATATTATATAGATATTATATATCTGTGAAAACACATATATATAGACACACAAACAACTATAGTCTATAGATGCATACACATATAGATAGAGAAATGGATGAAGAAAACAATCGATTGTTTGAGACAGTGGGAGGAAAAGGCAGGAAGACACACAGGGTGTTTGCAACAACGATATTGGTGAGTATAATATGCATATGGGTTTACAGAGCAACCCAACGGCCACCGTCAACGGCGGTTGACGGTGGCCGGAGTTGGAGTTGGGTGGGGATGTTTGTGGTGGAGATATGGTTCGGTTTGTATTGGATGTTGACTCAATCGGTTCGATGGAATCCGACTTACAGACGCACCTTCAAACAAAGGCTAACTCAAAGGTCTCTCTCATAGTCTCTGTAATATTATAATTTATATTTTAATAATTCAAATTATTAATTATTGATCGATGATAACTTAGACTATTAATTTGGCTTGTGGTAATTTGAACTTTTATTTTTGTTACCACTAGTAATCCTAATAGTATAATTATCATAAATTCACAGTCGATTTACATTTAATTTTTGTTCGGTTTCACTTGTATATTATTTTATTTCGTTCATAATTATTATTGTGAATGAAATCAAGTACAAATCAATTGTAAATATTTGATGATTATGTCACCGAGACGGTTATTAATATTAAAGATAAAATTTGGAGTTATTACCAGACAAATTAATATTATGAATAATTATCGATCAATGCCAAATAATATGAATTATTAAAGACCAATATCTCTATTTTGTTTAGGGGCAAACTTTATTTTCTACTCCTTATAAGATTTGAACGGTAGTGTAATCTTTTGTCTTTTTGTTGACCATTTCAAATTAATCATTATAGGAGTGTTTAACTGATAATCGTTAGATTATTTGATATAAAATCATAAGAAAAGTTTTAAATATATTTTAGTGTCGCGGTATTTTTACTCCACTAAAGTCAAAGGTGCCGTATCCTTACTTAAAAGATTGTTTTATGAAAAATTCAAACCAACAATTATCTAAAATAAGAGGCTATAACACAAGGCATAACATTCAATCAGTTAAGTACTTAACTAAATGATTGAAAATTAGATGTCATGATTGAAAACCTTTAAATAATTGAAAATTAGAGGTCATGATTGAAAACCTTTGAAGCTTCAGTTGTGTCGACCATCATTATTGACGTCCTTTGCAAACGAGTCAAGCCGAGCCCGAGCTCGGCTCGTTTCAAGTTTTATTTTTAAAGCTCGAGCTCGGCTCGACAAAACTTTTTCAAGCTCGAGCTCGGCTCGTTTATTTATTTAAATATTATTTTTAATATTTTTATATTTAATTTTAATATATATTTATAATTATATAATTTATATAGAACATTATTCATATTATTTAATTGTTTTTTATCATAACTTTATATATAATATATATTATTTATATAATATATTAAATAAATTAAATAAAAATATATAAATAAAAAGCTCGTTTAGGCTCGCGAGCCGGCTCAAGCTCGATACGTGAAGCTCGGGCTCGGGCTCGATAAAGCTCGACTCGTTTCGAGCTTTTTATTGATCCGATCTCGAGTAGCTCACGAGCGGTTCGGATCTTTTATACCCCTACTGGCCTCTCCTTATATACTACGTACAGTCTCATTACGTTTTGAGCCCCCAAAACGTCAACTAAGTACGGATATCACAAATTAAATACTTTTTGTTGTTTCAAAATAATTGACACCTAAAGTTTCTATAACATTTTGACACCATAAACCAGGTTCGAAAACCAATTACCAAAGGTGGACATATTCGTATGCACAGCAGACCCCAAGATCGAACCACCGATGATGGTGGTGAGCACTGTTTTATCAGTAATGTCATACAACTACCCACCGGAAAAACTCGCCGTCTACCTCTCCGACGATGGTGGCTCCGAACTCACCTTCTACGCTCTCACTCAAGCCGCCGTGTTCTCCCGCCACTGGCTGCCGTACTGCAGAAACTACAAGGTGGAGCCATCGTCTCCGGTGGCATACTTCCGATCAGCGTCTCAACCTTTGGATGAGAAGCATAATCGCGATTTCATCGTCGTTAAGGTAATCGTGTTGTGTGAAGTTGAATTAGAACCAATGTTCTGTTAACCGGACTGAACTGGAAATCAGTTTGGTTGTGTGTATTTAAACCGTTTTTATTTGAACCGATTGATCACCTGTCAAAACGGTGAACTAGTTGAACAAAACCGTGGGTTAGATGGGATTTTATATCTTTTTTTCCTTTCATTTTTCATTTTTTAATTATTTAGTAATTTATCTTATATATTTTTGTTAATTAAGTGTTAAAATGCAAATTCACACTAAAAACATATGGTATTTTCATATTCGATTTGACCGATCCGACCAATAAACCTCTAAGGCGACCGGTTCATTGTCTGATCCGGGTTTAAAAACATTGATTAGAACCGTTCGAAAAGCTCACTACTCGCTCGAAAATACCTCGCTTGAAATCAGCTCGTTTATATGGTTTGTAAACGAGCTCCAAGTCTGCTTGGCTCGTGACTCACTCGTGAGCTGGCTCGTTGACTCGCTCGTTAAATTAAAATCTAAATTATATTTCATATATTTTACAAATCAATATTGTGACATATTTTTTAAAATGCATCATACACATGATATGGTTATTTTGATATTTTTAACGATCAATTAACTATAAAAAACATGATCTTAGTTCTTCAAATAACGATAATATATAATTGTTTCAATGAGTTAATACAAATAAATGTAAGAAATATTATTTATTGTTTTCATATATATGAATATGTACAAAAATAATAAAATTATTTTTTGCTTAAAAATAAATAATTCAGCTCGTGAGTTGGTATGGCTTGGATTTTGAGCTCATTAAGATAAATGAGTCGAGTGGACTTGGATCAATTTCTAAACAAACCGAGTCCAAGTTCACTCTGGTTCGACTTGGCTTGTTTACAACCCTAAGTTGAATATTATGATTTGGTTGTTGATTTTGAGCTCTGAATGAGGTGTTTTTGTTTTGAATTGCAGAGGTTGTTTGAAGAGATGAAGGATCGGATTGAGAATGTGACGAAGAGTGGGAGAGTTTTTGATGAATTGAGATTGGAACACGAAGGATTTAAAGAGTGGGATTCGTTCGTGTCTGCAAGAGATCATGGGGCTATCGTTCAAGTAAACATTGGGAATTTTAAAAATAATATCATGAAAATTTATCCATTTTTTGACCAACCATTTTATCAAAATAAAAAGTCGACTTTTATCCTACTTTACCAGTCATATCCTGATTAAACCCGGCTACTCCTTAGCGGTCTTATCATTAACTTGGTCCCACATGAAATTAACGGGAGCTAACATGCGTCCCGGCTAAACTCGGCTAAGATCAGCTAAATTGTAGCCGAGAGAGACTTTGGGTTGTCCAGGCTGTAGTCGGTTAATCCTGGCTAAATTTTAGCCAGAGTCAATGTTTTTCTCTGTTTTCTTTTTCTTTATTTTTTTTGTCAAATGTTCATTTATGTGATTTGTCTCTTCCAACTCAAAGTCTAGGGTTTTAAATATATAATTGATGATTGAATTTAAGCTGAGATTTCTGAATCTAAGAAAAATGTTTTCAATGGAATTGTAGAAATCATTTGAAGAAATGATCAAGTTATTGCAATTGCTAACAAATTTGTGTTTTCAAAATTCAAATCAATGATCGAATTAAGCTGAAATATCTAAATCCTAAAAACGTGTTTTTCGCTCAAATTGCATAATTTTTTTGAAGAAATGATCAAGTTGTTACAATTGCAAATGAACCTATGTTTTCAGAGTTTAAATTATTGATCAAATTTAATCCTAGAAAATCCTTATGTTTTTTGCAGATTTTACTTGATCATAATCAAGATGCAGAAGGGCATAGGCTTCCAAAATTGGTATATATGGCTAGAGAGAAGAGACCAGATCATTTTCATAACTTCAAAGCTGGAGCTATGAATGCATTGGTAACTATTTATGATTGTTTCTAAAAACTAGATCGGTTATCAAACTACAAACGTACAAGATTAGTGGTTTACTAACATGTTGAACGGTATTAAAAAACCAGATGACATCGTAACTGATTTAATTTAACATTTATATATTACGTAAACTTAAATAATATTTTCTTATGTTTGCTTAAAAAGTAAAAGATTTATTTATTTTTTCTAAAAAAGAGAAAAATCAAAACAGTGAAGAAATCTTTTGGAGGGATAGTATTTAATTTAACTACTCAAAAATACAACACCTAATGTCTTCCTAGATTACTTGGCAATTATTTTCGTATTGTATGAGAAGTCACAAGTTAAAATCTTATAATCTGAGAAAAAAAAATACTCAAAATTATTCTAGTGGACCATTAGACATGTTCAACGGTTCAACCACCACTCATAAAAAATTGGGCGGTTCAACTAGTGTTGGTCCAAAGACTAGTTTTTACAACCAGTTTTATTAGAGTTGACTATTCATTTTTCGGGTCTCAAAACAACATGATGGTTTAATGTAGATAAGGGTCTCGTCAAAGTTAAGCAATGCTCCAATAATTCTCAACGTCGATTGTGATATGTACTCGAATAGCTGTGATACAGTGAGAGACGCGCTTTGCTTCTTCATGGATGAAGAGAAAGGCCACGAGATTGCTTTCGTTCAGTATCCACAAAGTTTTGAAAATGTTACAAAAAATGAAGTTTATGGCGGTTCTCTACGAGTAATCCATGAGGTAACATAAATTTCTAATTAAAGAGGTGGCAAGATAAATGGGTCTGGTTAGTCGTACAACTAGTCAAAATGGGTAATTTCTTGTAAGAGTTGAAACACGCAGCCATGGCCCCAAAACACATTTTGTCCAAAGTTCCATTTTTTAACAGTCACATTGTCAAAGATGATTACAAAATTTTTGCTATTTTATATGTTATAATCTAGTTTTTTTTAATAAGGCAACACATTTTCGACCCGTTTCCTTTTAAGATAATGTATTGATCTACTGTGGCGGAGCATGAACAAAAATAGGGGGGGGGGGGGGGAAGTCATGCTTAGTGGAAAAAGGAGGGTCGGGTCCCAACTAACCGTCACCCATTTCATCAATTAAAGATAAAACATAACTGAATCAATCAATTTGTAAGTAAACGGGTTGAATTGTATATATATATAAGATTGAGTTAGGCTATCTTTATACGAGTCTAACAAGTTTTTTTTTATCAATGAAGGTAGATTTTCACGGTTTAGATGGCAATGGCGGGCCTTTGTACATTGGAACGGGCTGCTTTCACCGAAGAGATATCCTGTCAGGGAATAGCTTCTACGACGGAAGTAGATTCGAGTGGGAAATGGAAAACAGTCACGAGACACCAAAATACACGATCGAAGAAATTAAAAAACTCGCGAGCTGCAAATTCGAAGTTGATACCGAATGGGGCAAAGAGGTTACAAGTGTTCTTTCTTGTGTTTCTAAGTTCTCAAAAGTTCATATGCAATCTTTATGTCATTTCATGTCGTGGGTCCCGCTTTAACCGACACAGTATTTATGTATCGCAGATTGGCTTGAAATACGGTTGTCCTGTTGAGGATGTAATAACGGGCCTATCGATCCACTGCAGAGGCTGGAAGTCAGTGTTTTACAATCCAAAACGAGAGGCGTTTCTAGGCGTGACTGCAACCACACTTGACCAGACCCTCGTGCAGCATAAGCGGTGGTCCGAGGGTGATCTGTTGATCTTGCTCTCAAAATATAGCCCGGCTTGGTACGGGCTCGGAAAGATTAACCCTGGTCTTATTATGGGCTATATGATCTACTGTTTATGGTCACCTTCCTCTGTACCAACTCTATATTACTCCATTGTCCCTTCCCTTTGTCTCCTCAAAGGGTTTCCACTTTTCCCACCGGTATGTGATCTACTCATTTCTTCTTCATGTTAAATCCCCTTAAACTTAACTTAACATGCTATATGTTATTTTAATAATTTCAAGTTTCTAACAACTTTTAACGTGCTATTTATTATTTTTGTTAAGATTTTATTGTTTGTAAATCAGACACAAACTCAAAGATTTAATGTCACAAACTTGCTATAAAATGTGAATTGATGTTCCGGGGTTGCTCTTCATGATGTCGATAGGTAAATAAACCCAATCGATAGATGCATCGCTTCATACAACGATTCCATCTAATACATATTTGACCGTTATATATCTACATATTTACATACTAGATTCCATGTATACTTTTTAACAATGACTCATAGATAGACCCCTATGGCCTATACTTCATATATTTAGTTTTTATTTCAACATATATAATATATTGATTTATCCGAATTTGATGCGAGTGAACACGTTCAGATAAATGGGTGGGTATTGCATAATACATTACCCGTCTAAAAACCCGTGATTTTTTAAAACTGATCTTATACCCGAATACCCATTCCAAATGTTTCATGTTACGATGTACAGGTAACAAGTGGATGGTTTCTCCCATTTGCATACATCATAGTCTCCATCACCGCTTTCGACTACCTCGAATTTCTCCGCTCTGGTGGCACCACCAGAGGGTGGTGGAACGACCAAAGGATTTGGCTCTACAAACGAACAAGCTCGTACCTTTTCGCCTTACTAGACACCATCTTGGGTTCCGATTTGTCGTTTGTAATAAGCTCAAAAGTGATGGATAATGATGTTCAAGAGAGATACGAGAAAGAAATGATCGAGTTTGGTGTGTCGTCACCACTATCAACGACAGTGGCCACTATATCGATGCTCAATCTTGTGTGTTTTCTCGGGTTTTTTGTGAAATCAGTGTTGATGGATACCGAAACTCGGGGAGTGTACTATGAGACAATGGCTATTCATGTTGTACTTTGTGCTGCATTGGTGGTACTCAACATGCCATTGTACTCTGCTGCTTTTGTTCGAAAAGACAAAGGGAAGATCCCGGATTCTGTTGTAGTTAAATCTGTTGTTCTTGCTTTGTTTATATCTACCATTTTTTATTTTTTGTAATATGTTGATATCTAGCATAATGTGATGTTTTTTTACTTGGGTTATTATATTTTAATAAACCTAATTTCTTTTTATTGGTGGGGATAAATTCCAACTTAATAAATGTTTACAAACACTTCCAACTTTAGGTTTATTTTTCTCTAATGATCTCTTACTAACGTTGAGTCAACCTTGCTAGTCTTTTTGATAACATGGACTGCTTATGTGATCAAAACACTAGATAAAAAGTTGAAATCTATCATCACGTACGTCATCCGAAACTTGTGCACCTTGAAACCCGTCAATCTCCACCTCATTTTCTAAACAACTTGACTCATCGGAGGTAGATTTTAGGTGATTCTGGAGGCTAGACACATGAAAACGAACTTGATGGTGGCTAGGCAGCAATGTTGAAAATTCGCTCAATGTTGGTGCCATTTTTTTATAAAAATTAACGCTAGTTAACTCTCAGATAGTAAGTGATCATTGGAGCAAAATAAACTCAAAATTAAAAGTGTTAGTAAATATTTCCTTAATTAAATTAATACTAGCAAATAAAAAAAGATTGGATTATTAACACTTTTTATTATTTTTTAACATGTTAATATCTAGTACAATGTGATATATGTGGGCCTCAGCCCAATTTAATAGATATTAACCTATGTTTTGTATTTATTTATTTTTTATAATAAAATAGTAACTATAAAAGACACGTGGCACAACCATATTCATCTATACCAAATTTTTTTTGCTTTTTTATTCTATTATATAATTATCTTAATTATTAATAATATTATTAGAATCTTTTTTAGATTAAAAATAGTTTTTCAATAAATTCTAAAAGATATTTTTTATTAATGTTATTTCTAAAGAAACAAATTTTCATAAGATAATATTTCTAAAACATCATTAAATTTTTTAAAAAATTATTAAATATTTTAAATTTAGTGTTTTTAAAAAGTAAATTTTTGTATAACAAAATTTTTAGAAACACAATTTTTTTGAAACAAAATGTTTCTTTTTTTGCAAAAAAATTTTTAAAAGTTAATATCGTTGTTTTATTAGTTATAGTTTTTACTCTTACGTAATTTCAATCATTTCTTACTTTAGAATATCGTTTTATAATTAATAAAATTTAATTATATGTAATATTTTATTAATTCAACCCGTGTAATACACGGGTTTATTAAAATCAGTGTAATATAATAAAGTAAATTATAATTGGACTATTTATAAAATTTTGTAGTGGAGCCCACCTTAAAATTTCGGGCCGAGCTTGGGCCAGAGATGTAAACAAGTTGAGTCTAGTTAGACTTGGGCTTATTTGAAATGTTAAGTTTAAAATTTGGTTTGAGTTGTAAATAGTTTTTAAACTAGTTACTAACTTACTATTATAAACTGGAATTTTACTTATATCAGACTCGTCTATTTTTAGTTGAAGTTTTTATGTATTTATAATTATTTTGTATATATACTTGTAAATTGTCTTTGTTCTGTAGATAACATATTTCCAAAAATTCTTTTATTAGAATCATATATAATAGCATTTATTATGTGATATGTAAATGATATTTATATATGTATAAATACTATACTGAACTTGTTAAATTCAAACTTAAGTTTTGTTGAAACTCAAATATAAAATGAAACTCATATAATAAAGAACTAAATTAGCTACTTTTCACTCAAAGAAGTTCCCAAACAATGATACATGTCATCCGATTTCCTGGGAGAATTTAGTCATCAAAATTAGTCATTTTCTTACTTTTCACTTTTACTCAGTTACTTGATCATTTTCTCGCTTTTCGCGGTTTAATCAGTGACTTTTACCGTCAATGTCACTTTCATTTTTTATTTGTTAATTTGTTGTCTTCTAGGTACTTATTATTTTAGGTCTGTCATAGTCTCATTTTTTATTTTTATTGGTATTATTATAGTGGAATTTTAAAGAAATGAGCTTTATTATTTTAAGCTTCTTATTACATGTAGACCGCAAGAGTCCCATTGTCATTAGCACCTTTTTTTAGTACTCTTTGAGCTAATATCGTATTGTTTTCGTGCATTAAGCTTAGAAATACATTATTTGCTAATATGATGGCTGGTCATAGTTTACTAACGATTTGAAGTAACACACTCATAATTATATTATACTATCTTTAGTACACCAGTGTATTACACGGATTGAATAAATAAAATATAATAAACATTTGTTAACTATAAAATGATATTTTACAATAAAATATAATTGCAATAATGTATGAGTAATAACTATAAGTAATAAAACAATGATATCAATCTTTTAAACTTTTGTTTTCCAAAAAAGAAAAAAAACTTAAACATGTTTTCAAAACATTTCTAAAACTCTCCTTATTAAAACTTCCAGTTTTATTATTCTTGGTTTATAAAAGATTTATTTTATTAAAAACATCAATTTTAAAATATTTCATATTTTTACAAAAACTTAATGTTTTAGAAAACACAAAATTATTTTTTGAAAATAACATTAATACAAATATCTTTCTTTGTTTTTAATCAAAAAAAATTAAATAACATTATAGTAACTAATGCAATTTTTTAATAGAAGAGAAAACAAATTATTTTTTAATAAAAATAAATATGATATTAATACGTGTACTACATAAATACTTTTTATTAAAACAGTAAGAACTACTAAGAAGTAAGATTTTGTGGATTTTACAAATCTGTTGGGCCGTTAAAACTCTTTTTCCAGCCCAAATCCCCTCCATTACGAGTTACGAGTTACGACTCAGTGAGACATATCCGTCAAACATAACATAACATCATGTGATACTGTGTTTACCGTACGACTTATGTTCAACTTCTGGTGAAACCTCTTTCGACTTTCATCTCCTCTTCTACACTTCTACCTTCATCTCCACCCTCAAAATCACTCAATAATCAATACTCACAAACCCCAACAAAATCAAAGGTAAACAACAACAACAACAACTTATCGATCTACAATTCCTTCAATCGTTAACTCTCACTCATCAATTTCCGATGTTGTTCGTTAACTGATCTCCTCGTTGAATGTGTTTGATTCAGATGAGAACGTTGCCGGCGGCTGCGGCGGCGTTGGTGGCGGCGATGGTGGTTATGACGGCGAACATTGGTGGGGTGGTCGGGATCAGGTTCGTGATAGATCGGGAAGAGTGTTTTTCGCATAAAGCGGAGTATGGTTCCACCGTTCGGTTTTCGTTTGTTGTGATTAAGGTTGAAGGTTCGTGGCATTATAGTGAAGATGGAGTTGATCTTGTGGTATGATTCTTGTTTTGTGTGATTTGATTTGATTTGATTTGATTACTTTGAGTTGCGTGAGATTTGAAATTGTGGCCTAATTCGATGATTCCTATGATTACGATGATGTTTTTTTTTTTATAAGTTTCTTTGTTTCAATACTATGTTTCTAGATCGTTAGATGTGATTATTGATGTTTCATGTTCCTCCATGGCTAAAAGAATCACTAAATTACCAAATTGTAACAATTAAAGACAATATATTATTGGGTTATCTTGTTGAACAAATATTGATTGGAAGGGGGATGTTCTATTAATCTTTAAGGTGTGACACTTTGGCGCGATAAAAGTGTCTTAGGTTACCTGTCCAGCGCAAGCTACGGTTTACCTTATCCCGTTGGTTGTTACGGGATCTGGTGACTTTTTCGGTATCGGATTGTCATTGTTACAGAAAGGGGGATTTTCTACTGATATGGGATTAAAACTTATACTCTAAGACTCCCAACGGTTTCGAGTTTATTGTCTTTATTAACAAGGGAGTTATTGTTTTTAGGATGGTTAAAGTCTGTTTTGTTAGATCTACATATGTGAGGTGTGATTTCTGTTTAAGCCTTAAGGTGCTCGAATTAGCTGTTGGCATTCAATTGGGTGTTCTAATTGTATTATGATTTATGCATTTTGTTAATCAAAATAATCGGTTTATATTAGCGTTAATATTGAAATTTGGAGCACCAAATATCACTCCTTTTGTTCCACAAGAAATGATTGTTATATGTTTGCTTTACTAATGACTTGTAATGACCTTGTGATTATTAGGTGAAAGGACCAAAAGGCGAACAAGTTCAAGATTTTCGTGACAAAACAAGCGACAAGTCGGACTTTGTGGCACATAACGAAGGCCTTTATAAGTTTTGTTTCACTAACAAGTCACCGTACCATGAAACTATAGACTTTGATGTCCATTCTAGCCACTTCTATAATGATGCTGAGCATGCAAAAGATGGTGAGACCTTTGCTTGCTTTTTGTTTTCGTCACTCGTTTATTATTTTATGCTCCGATATCATGTACTAAATAAATTTAGGTATGATGTAGCAATTCAAGTTTTTTTTTCATTAAGGCCACCGAAATAGTGGAACTACTAGGACACCCTAGTATGCATCCGGCTTCGTTTATGCTAAATTTTACCAAAAACATGAGGGATGACGCAAGTGTCCTTCAATATTTGAGTGTTTGATGGTTTTTTACTTTACAAACCTAAAAAGAAGTTACTACAGGTTTTTTTAGAAAAAAAATATTGACAATATATTTTTGATCTAGCATTTTTTTTGCCCGTGAGTCATCATTTTTGCTTCTAACTCTTAACATTTGCATGTATTGTAACGGACATGCTGAAGATTTCGATGAGATAGTTGACCTCAAGATTAGCATATATTGTTGACAAGGGTTGGGTTCAAATGAAAACCAAGAGAAATTATGTAAACCAATAAACCAAATCTTCACCTTTGATTTATAAAAATCAATGGCTCATATTTGACTTTTTGTACACATGTTCCAATAAAAGTACAACTTTCTATTATTTTATTCAAAAAAATATGAGCTATTTATCTTCATAAATCAAAGATGGAGATTTAGTTTATTGGTTTACACAATTTCTCTTGGTTTTCATTTGAACCCGACCCTTGTCGTCAATTTATAGAGATGGCTAAATGGTTGGGTAAGGTGGGTTGGATCACCTATTTAACCGAGTTTAGGTTAAAATGGATAAATTTTTAGTTTGAGTCAAAACGGTGGGGTTAAGTTGCACACTTATTTGTTAAATATGATTTAATATTTGTGCATAATGTGTTTTATATGATTATGAAAACAGTATAATTGTAATAATATTTTTTTTTAAATAAGTGGTCTTTGAGGTTCGCAGCTCAGTACTTTGTGTAACTTATGACCCATTCGCATGTTCTACACGTTTGTCACGTTTTTTAATTCTTTCTATTTTTTAAAATTTTATGTGATTTGCCCTTTATAGATAAAAGATAACCCAAGTTAACCCGTTTATAAGTAAATGAGTTTAAATTGCCACCTCTAAAGCTTCAATTAAAATAGTTGACGGTTTATATTCGTTTTTTTTATCACTGATTTTTTAAACCATTCTTATTTTGATACAATTTTGACCCAAACCAATGCTTCCTGCAAACGGAAGTGCTCTTTTTGGCATTTTCACTAGAAAAAATCCAACAAAATTTCAAGTAAAATGTTCAAACAGTCTGTTACTTTGTTCTATATGCATCGATACTCGTTTTATTTTGAATGATTTTTTGTTTTGCAGATCACTTCAAACCGATATTGGAACAGATATCGAAGTTAGAGGATGCTTTATATAACATTCAATTTGAACAACATTGGCTCGAGGCCGAAACTGATCGTCAGGCATCAAGTATGATCTTTTACTCCTTAACAGAAGTCATAACTAATAAAGTTATTACAGAAATCTTTTTATTTATTACCTAAATAAAATGTTCAGGAATTACATACTCTTACATGCCAGTTATGTCATTTTATTTGATTGAAATAGCTACATACTTTCATTTTATCACCAATCATAACAAAGAACTTCAATTTTGTTTTACCAATAATAGCAATGTAATTAACCTCATGTGTGCTATCATTGGTAAAAAAAAATTGAAAGTACATAATTGTTTATGATAATTTTCAAAGTACTTTGCTATCAGTCGTAAAAGTGCTAAAAGTATATGTTGTTCTCTTACAGCTATAGTTGCCAATAGCGAATAGCGGTAAATAGCGACAAACCACCCATATGCTACGTAGCGAATAGCGGTAAATAGCGCTCGCTATTTCGTGTTTAGCGATAAGGTAGTAGAAACTTTAAGAAATGTTTTACATTCAATAAGTAACATGTTTAGCTTTGAAGTAGTAGAAAATTTAAGCAAACACCACAAAACTAGCTAAAATACTCTATTTGGGTCGATTTCATAGTTATAAAAAATTTTAAAAAAATAAAAAAAAAATAGAAAAAATCGCTACTGGTCGCTATTTGGTCGCTATTCACAAATAGCTACACCTTGTCTATACGCTATGCAACGCACTGTAGCGGTCGCTATAGCCGCTATTGACAATAGGGCTTACAGCATTCCCCTTATGCTTTTTATCTATTATGGTTCAGTAGAATAGAAAGTTTTTGGTTCTAGCCACATCAATGGACTAGAAAGATTTCTTCAATGCCCCATGAACAAGGCCCGGCCCGGCCCAACGACTAGAATATCCCGCAATGAGAAAACTATTGGGATTGAGTCTTTAGGCTTTTCCCTTTTTTGGAATCGGGCCTTTTTGCTTCTTTGAACTTGAATTCGCCTAGAACCGGCCTAGGCTTTGAGATGAATATTTTGGCCGAATGTGGGGTTTGGGCTAGACGGGTCCCGTTGGCTTTACTGGGCTGACTCTAGGATTTTATTGTGCCTTATAAGCCGTTGTGTCCGGGCGTTAAGGTTTTTTGGGCTGTGTTTTAAGTTCAATACTAGGCTTTCAGTTTATCCTGGCTTTGAGCTAGACGGGGCATAAGGTCGGCCTAGGCTTTGAGATAATTATGCAGCCCAAACTGAGATTCAAACTAAACAAGGCCTATGATTGTATCTAATCGGGCTTTTGGTAGGCCCGATAGAGACGAACAAAAAAGGGGTCGAAACCAAAACTGGCAACCGACCCGAACTGACCCGGCTGTCAAACCGGTTTCACTCCAACCTGGTTCCTACCCGTAGGTTTGAGATCGGTGAAACCAGTTTCAACCCGGTAAGACCCACACCGAACCAGTTTAAAACCGGTAAGACCCACACCGAACCAGTTTAAAACCGGTTCCAACCCGATTTAAAACAGGTCATTTCTCTCGCTCAAAACTCTGGTTTCAACTTGAACTGGTTTTGACTTTTGTTGACCCAACCCGAACTGGTTTCAGTACCAGTTTCCAACCCGATTAGTACACTAGTGCCAGACCGCCAGGTTTTGGGCTTATTCGGGCTTGAACCCATCTGTTCACGAATAATAAGTACATAAAGTCAGTTTTTCAGGACTAAAATGGTCTTCGCTCTCGTTAACTTATTTTTTTGATTTTGCAGTAAACGAAGGGATGAGCAGAAGAGCGATGCACAAAGCATTTGTTGAATCAGCAGCTTTGATCGGTGCAAGCGTGTTGCAGGTGTACCTTCTCATACGTCTGTTTGAACGGAAACTCGGGATGTCAAGAGTTTAATGTGTGATCCTATATATTAAGGAATGTTTTAACACCTGATGTGTTTAAACTTTTGTTATGATCTTTATATATTAGACCAAATTTGCACTTGAAACTGTAGTTCAAAAGAGAATGGACATCACAATATTCATTAGAGACTTACAGTGGTTGATGCCGTAGTACCCTCTAGTCGGGCCGGCCTATTGAGTTCAACCGCACCGTTTGACTCGACTGATATCTTTAGATCGGTCTTTTTTTCACCTGTTTGGTTTTGGTCCGGCCTGGTTATGAGTTGATTGATTGGTGAGTATTTGCTCAAAGAACCGGGTTTAGAAGTTTTAACTATATTTTATCAAACCATTTGACACTAGTCACAATGGCATGTGTTATATCTTCACCTTTTGGTGCTATAATCATTCATCAGTCTTGAAAAACTCTTAAGAAACTTTGCCATTTTGTAGCATGATGCATAGAAAAAAGTCTTTCTTAGGCGCTGTTTGATTTGCAGGTCTCGGTCAGAAGGGGCTGACCGAGTAAAAAGGTGTTCCAAAACTGACTCGGTAAGAGGAAAAATATGCGTGAGTCAGTGGTGTCTGACCGGGTCAGATGTGAAATAGTGAGAATCAAACACGCTGACCGGCCAAAATGTCTGATCGAGTCAGTGGGTCAGACATTTTGACCAGATTAAAAGTAAATCAAACAGCCCTTTAGTTCCATTCAATGAGAAAATTGGGTGTTGTCAAGGTGGTTTGGGCTGACGTAATTGTTTTAGTGTTAGATGAAATGGGCCGGGCCGGGCCAGGTCTTCTTGACTCATTAAAATATGTTTGTTAAGATAATGGCATTTTTCTTATTATAATTTAGGTGGATGCAAGCATTATAAGCAACCGTTTTACTGGTCTTACCTGTTTGAATTTTGACCTATTTGAACAATTTTTATTTGAATCATTAGAGGTCGTTTGGTTTACATAATCTATGGGAACTGAAATTAAAAAAAATCTTTTAAAAATCATGTTTGCTTGGCAAATGACGGAAATAAAATTGGAATTATTCCACTGTTTCTAGAACCCTTGATGGGATTTTAAACATTAATTTAAATTACTAAAATACCTTTAACCAAATAAACCCTATTGTTCTCATCTTTCTCTGCAATCATCTTCAACATCTCTTCATGACATCGATTCGTCTTCAAAATCAGTTCATCTTCATTATCAGCTCATTCTTCTTCTTCGACATTAGTTTCTTGTCGTGGAACCCTAGCCCACCGTTTCATCTTCATGGGTGAAGGGTAAATATGGGAAGAAACTGGATGTTCAAGTGTTGTGATGCTTTTTTTTTTTACCATTAGTTAGATGTTCTTTTTAACTATTCAAGTGTTTTATTTTGAATTTGTATGAAGGGTAAATATTCTCGTAATTACTTTTGAATTTTTTTGAATTAGTAGAACATAATAGAACAAAAGTCTTTAAATTGTTACGAGTGGAACACAGAACAAAACCCACCGGTTCATCTTCATGGATGAAGGTAAATAAATATTAGTGGACCCTTTTCAAACAAAAGGAAGTTTACTTTTTTTATTTACTTTCAAATTCAAATCACCAATTCTGTGCTTTGTATCCTCCTTTTAAAGCCATAATTGTAAATAAAACAAAATTTTTAATAATAAAATAAAGGGTAGTTACATCATTTGTCACTATTTTGAATTCCAATTTCTTTGAATCAAACAGGATTATATTAAAAGATTCTACTGCATTCTGCCAACCAAACATATGATAGGAATTAATTCTAATTCCATCAAATTCCAATTCATTGGACAGATTGCAATTCCATCAAAAACATTCTGCGCACCAAACGGCTATTTAGGAATATAAAAACCCAAATTAACTTATGCATAAATAAATGGGTTTTGATGGAAAGAGGTAGTGTGTGGGTTGGAACAAGTTAGGTTGGCATACAAGTATTATGTCCTATAGATGTTTGTGCTAACTATAACGGAATAAAGCTTATAAGTCATATTATTAAATTGTGGGAAAGAGTTATCGACACGAAAATTAAACGAGAAACTCAATTTACGACAAACCAGTTTGGATTTATACCAAGGCGACTTACAATAGAGACAATGCACATCCTAAGGAAAATAAGGATATGGTATTGTAATAATAACAATTTTTTGAATAAAAAATTTTAATAGTTTATAAAAACAAAAAATATGCACTGGGCTAAAGGTGCAGAAACTGATTATAAAAAAAGGTTTGGTTATTAATGAATTGAATCAGTTATTGGTCAAGAATAGTCAAAGCCGGTTATTTCAAAACCGGTTCAGTTATTAATTAGTTTAAGAAAATGCAAAACCCTACCTGGTGTAATCGGTTAGGTTTGATTACAACCCGGTTAACTATATAAAAAGCGGTCTTTATTACTAGTTAAAAATAACCGTTTCAGATGTGAGTAGAAACCATCAGTTACGGCTGGTTAGAAACCAGTTTGTGATAGGTTGGTAAATAACTGATAGAGTTATCAGTATGTTCTCGGGTGGGTTAGGTTAACCGACCACCCCTAATTGGGGTCTTTCTGCCTGTTCAACTAATTTGACTTGGTTCCCGCCCATACTTTACGAATGGGATCAATGACATGTATATATGAATTGAAAGACTCAGTCAAATATATTCTTTTATACGTATGTTTGTTTTATTTATATGATTTTTTTTAACCATTTTTTAAGTAGACCTAGACATGACATGTTTAAAAAAAAATAAAATATTTTTGTTTTTGTGTTGCCACAAACAAATGTTAGTTTATAAATAAACTTCTATTTAGTGCTTAGTATAAAAGAGAACATATTTTGTTGGCGTAAAAATATACACAGAAAAAAAAATCAAACAGCCTCAAATAAGATTACTATATATGAAAAAGGTTCAAATAAGAACCCTCTTTTATTGCGAGAACTTACGAAAACTCATCAAGATCAATGAATATCATTATTATTTTTATGTAAATAACATTATTACACATATAGAAGATTACAATATAAAAAACACATATATTTAAGTATATATGCTTAAATTCACAAGTATAAAAAAGTTTACATCGGTGTAAGTTTTGCAGAAAAACACATATATTTAAAGTTGCAAGTAACACTTACACCAATGTAAACTTTTTTACACTTACGAATTTACACATATACATAAAATATCATAATCTTGTATATGTGTAATGATATTATTACAACACAAATAATAATAATTTTGATTGATTTTGATGGGTTTTCGCAGGTTCTCGCAATAATATAGGGTTCTCATTTGAACCTTACCCTACTATATATATATATATATATATATATATATATATATATATATATATATATATATATATATGTGTGTGTGTGTGTGTGTGTGTGTGTGTGTGTATGTGTGTGTGTGTGTATTTGTATTACAAATATGATTTTGTAAAATTTTGAAAAATATCAAGGTTTTTCTTCACATTAGGGTTGAATTAGCCAGACTTGGACAACCTAAGTTTAAAATGATTAGGTCTGAGACTAATTTGGCGGGGAAATGAGGCCAGGGACAAAACCAAAAGAGGATGAGTCGGTCGGGTATGGTTAGGGTCGGACCAAAAGTCCATTCGGGTGCTAGGCTTGGTGAATTATGTTGGGCCAAATGCATACATTAACAAGCCAAGAAGGATATATAAACACACTAAAGGATTTAACGTAGTCATGAAGCTAAATTTGTAAACGAACTGAGCAGAGCCACACATGAGCTCATCTAGTCTTGAGCTCGGCTCGTTTTTATCTAAGAGAGTTCAAGCTTGAGCTTGGTTTGTTTATTATATATATATATATATATATATAATTATAATTAATTTTATGTATTTATAATTATACTTTTTATAAAAACATAATATATATCATTTAGTTGTTTTATCAATGATTTTATATAAAATAGTTATTATATAAACATATGCATTTTTATTTTGTTCCTTGAGGGAACGAACGGAAGAAACACGCTGAATCAAGTTCTTAAAGCCAAAAAGAATTACATTCCATTATTTTTAGCCACAATTATAATGATACAAGTATTTAGAATAATTTCATATTCTTCATATTCTTGGTAAACAATAGGGGTGTTAAATAGGTATCTCTCATGGTTAGGCTAAACATATCAACCCATAATCTCATAAGGTTAATCTTAATATGATTTGTTTGTCTAAACATGTTTGCAGGTTCGAGAATTTACTTGAACCTAGAAACTCAAACCCATAAAGCTTGTGTTATCAGTTATACAGTTAGGATTTTTTTCCCCTAAGGTTCACTCTTTTCACTGCTTAAACTTATAACAATCCGATGTTAGAATTTTCGAGTTAGACGGGTCTTCCTTTAAGTTTCCTATGGGTTCTTAAAAATTAAATATGCGACTAAATCTTCTAGCCACCCACTTCCATACAAGAACCGACAAGATTAGTACTTGATTGATAATGGCAAGCCAAATCAATCAATTCAATGAGGAATCACTAAACACTTCTTCTAATGCATCACTCAATTTCTATATTTCGTAGAGAATTTGAAATCAATAAAACGGATAATTAAGAGTCGTGTGTATACTTTCAGATCAAAATTATTTGATGGTTTATTTGAATATCTCAATTGAATACAACTCAAATGTTGATCAAAATCCAAGTATGAATGGAAAGTGCCAAACCTTGGGAGCTACCCTTGGAGGAGTTAGGAACAGAAACAAAAAGAAGCGAGAATGTGTGTTTTTATGAACCAGAAGAAGAAATCAGAGAGAGTGACCAATGGAGAATACAATTCGATTTCAGAAGATGGGGCTAAAACTACCTCTTGGCAATTCTCATTTAAATAAAAAAACCTTAAAAATTGCTTATTTTTTCCACTCGAATTTCACATGTGAAATTCTTGAAAAACAATATTTAATGAAGTCAATTTTACCAATATAAAAATTTCCAACTTATCTGTTAGCTCGACGCCAACCAGAGTCTTTGCCCCTTGGACCTTGCTAGGGGCTGCTGCCCCTTGGACCCAGCTATTAGAGGAGTTGCCCCCGGACCTTGGCTAGGGGGCATTGTCCCATGGGAACCCCATTGTTTAGGGGCTTCGTTCCTAATGAGGTTCTAATATTGTAGATTACAATAAACTTAAACAAGCATCACTTCGTACATCTGGACTTTTTTGATGGATATTATGATCATGTTAATCGACATGCTAATCCAATTATACTAAAACATCTAATATATTTACTCCAATAACATGAAGATTGTACCTTAAAAGTTGAATTGATTATGCCAGAACCATGAACAAGATACTTTAAGATGAGAAATTTAGATCGAGACTAATAAAGAAACAAACTCACAATCCAATTAAAACTCACTAATATTATTAGTTAATTTGATGATGATCTCAATAGTAGCAAAAGTATAAAATATAGAGAGTAAAACTAACAACAAATCAACAGAAGACAAATTCAAACAAACAACAAATCAACAGAAGACAAATTCAAACATGATGAGATTGCCTTAGGAGGTTGATTGATGAGCGGATTTGAAGAAACAAAGAGATAAAGACATCAAAAAGTTAAACGGAAAATGATGAGCCTTCATATAATCTTACTATAAATAAAGGCCTATTGAACCTAATTTTTCCTATTTTATCTTATCGTATTTTATCTTATCTAATCTTACTAATTTTAACAAAAGTGTAACTATGGGTGCCATGTGTCAACACCACATTCATTCTCATCAAAATTTCCTGTTTCTCTCGCCTATTAAATAACTACATCTATCTATAGTATATAATAAAAGAAGGTTTGTTTTGTCACTTGTCACTCTCTTAAAACACTATTTTGACGCTTGTCATTATTTTAAACATTCGCACTTCATTTATTCCTCCAAAAGAGTATCATAGTAATTTAAACACTTAAACTAATTTCTCTCTCTTAATAAAAGTCAATTTTATTAATTGATGTATCTCTCTCTCTCTCATTTATATTTTTTAAAATCAAGCTATGTTTTTAAAATTAAACTTTATTAAGAAAAATAAAAAATTACATCTTTTTATTAACATAGAAAACATAAAAAACAAAATTTTTATATAATATAAAATTTTCTAAAACACTAAAACTTTTTGAAATAAAATATTTTAAATCGGTCTTTTTAAAAAAAATTATAAAAAATATGAAATTTTCTAAAAGCAGTTTTATTAAAACAACCAGAATAATTAGAAATTCGAGTTTTTAATAAACAAAATATTTACAAACAATAACTTTTTTATAAAAAATCTTAACATGAATGTTTAAAAATTCAACTGATAAGAGAGTTAAAAAAAATAGTATAATTGCTTTATTTCTTAAACTATTACGTATATATAATTTTAATCATATCTTATATTAAATTATCGTACTATAACTATTTATGTTTATTACTAATTATAATCCGTTTAATAAATGAGTTTCTAGCCTATCTATTTATCTGTATATCTATCTATCTATTAATTATATAAATTTTTTAATTATTTTTTATTCTTTTTTGTTTCTCTCCTATTAAGTGATTTCTATAATTATTTTTGTTAAGTATTTTATATTTTAAAATAAACATAGTTAAAATATAATTGTATAATATTTCATAAATATGTAATAAGAAAATCTCTATTGCGAAGAGTATAGCTTTAAATTTTAGCAACCCGTGTATTACACGGGGTTCTAACCTAGTTAATTACTAATTATTAGTTAATTTGATGATGATCTCAATAGTAGCAAAAGTGATAAATACAGAGAGTAAAACTAACAACAAATCAACAGAAGACAAATTCAAACATGATGGGATTGCCTTAGGAGGTTGATTGATGAGCGGATTTGAAGAAACAAAGAGATAAAGACATCAAAAAGTTAAATGGAAAATGATGAGCCTTCATGTAATCTTATTACTATAAATAAAGGCCTATTGAACCTAATTTTTTCTATTTTATCTTATCTTCTTTTATCTTATCTAATATTACTACTTTAATAAACGAGTAACTATGGGTGCAATTTGTCAACATCACATTCATTCTAATCAAAATTTTCCGCCTCTCTCTCCTATTAAATAACTATATTAATTACTAAAAATATTATTTATTATTTTTAAATCAATAATAGTTTTTTAATAAATTAAGAAATAGATCTTTTTATTATTAATGTTAGAAACCAACTTTTACAAAAAAAATCTTTCTAAAATATCAAACTCTTTTTAAAAGTACGAAATACTTTAAAATTAGTTTTTCAAAAAGTAAAATTTTTATAAATAAATAATAATTAAAATTAGGAGTTATAGTAAGAAAATTTTTAAAAATTATATTTTTTTAAAAAATGGTTTGTTTTGAAACAAAATGTTTAATTTATTTTTTAAAAAATACATAAAAAAGTTTAAAAAATTGATATTATTATTTTATTACTTATAATTTTTATTCATACATAACTTTAGTCATATATTATCTTAAAATATTATTTTTAATTAATAAATTTTTATTATATTTAATATTTTATTTATTCAACCCGTGTGATACACGAGTTTACTAAAGCTAGTATATTATATAACTAAGTTACAATCTCGTGTAATACACGGGTTAAATAAATTTACTGTCATATGGTTAATAATATAAAAAGTTATGTCTTAAATATTATATATTATACGGATTGAATAAACCCATGTATTACACATTTGAAGATTTAAAGTTAACATATTTGAAATTTTAATTATGAATAGTTATTAATTAATTTATAGCTATTAGAGCATTCATAATTAAGATGATAGAGAAGCGGAAAAACCAATTATTAGATGGGCTAAAATGGTGACAAGTGTCCGGATTTATTTTTATTTATTAGTATAGAGATAATTTGATATAAGCTGCTAATCTAATCTAAGGGATTAACTCTTAATAACACATTATGATAAATTATATCACTCAATTGAAACTTGGGAATCACTATAATTAGTTTAAAAACTTATTTTTTTAATAGTTTTTTTTTTTCATTTTTTAGGATAAATACATTACAATCTATACCTTGTAACACTTTGAACTCTTAACTTTTTAGTTACGGCTACACCGCTTATCACTAGGATTTCATATGGGGACTTCACCATTTGATTACTTCAATAACCTAACTAAAACCACAAAAATAAGAACTATTTTTTTTAAGGATGAGCATGCATATTATTAAATGTAGGATTTTCTTTATACTTAAAAACCCCATTATTGAGCTTAAATAAGCCAAACCACACGAACTATGTTCCTTTCTTTTTATCACATGCATAAATTATTTTTATGGGGACACCTTTCAATTTTATTCTTGTTACTTTGTAAGGCACTGTATAAATCTCAATAAGAATAAATTACACGGATGGTATATGTACTTTGTTTAAATTTTATTTTCAACCCTAGTTATAAAAATTTTGAGAGGTTGATTATTGATTATTGTTAGGCATTATACCATTCCTACTCAATCGGCGTGGATTTGAGAGGTTGAATATGATAATTGAAATTGGAGTCGACTGAATCATGTCTAGAAAATTCAAAGGATTAACAAAATGAACAGCCTACCAAAAATGGAAATAACACCTCTAAAGATTCTCTAGTACCCCAAATTTGATTTACTTTGATAATATTATTTCATCATCATTGCAACTTGATACAATTGAAGGAAATATTCAATTTATGTTGGCCATGGAGTGCGAGGGGGACAAAAAAAACCTAGTCACCGAAGAAAAAAGAAGGGCTTTACACAATTGGGTAGATTCATATTATTTAAGGGTTGTGATAAATGTACTATCTATCATTTTTATTTGTTACACATTGTATTCAATTTGTGAAATAAGTTATATTTGGCATTTCTAACACTAAAATACAAAACAATTTCCATTGATTTGATGTTTTCCAAGGGAAGTATTATAGAAATTTAAGAAAGGAGGTACGTCTAGTCATATCTAATTTTTAACAATGATGGTCGAAGAAGAATTACCTGACCATTTCAACAACGACCAATTAGGGTCGCTGCAATGATCGACTTGATTTGGTTAGAATAAGCCATGTGGATTCAAGTAAAACATAGTTCAATTTTATCACCTAATTCAAATGAGGTTCTCTAGAAAACAAGGGGTCACCAGAAGTGTAAAAAAGACACAAATATGAACGAGATGAAGAAAAGGTAGTTTGGTAATTTGCCCTTTTGTCCTTTTTTACTTTAAGCTATAACGATAAACTTATCGTTTTAAAAAACCCACATTAAAATCTAACAAACATTCATGCCATAGATGAAAAGCATGTAATACAGAAAATATTAGTACTTTCTAATGGCTAAGAGCATTCACGGTAGGTTTATTATCCTTATTTTTATAATTAAATTAAAAATCATTCTATTTTTTCTTTCATCCATTCATAACCACTTTCAAAAAATATTTAAAAAATTAATAGGGATATGCTTTACTAAATATATAGAGGAACAATAACATTTACCAAAATTGACAGGATCACATCGGAACAAAAGAGTTTAAAATATTATTGACAACTTGGACCATCCTTCATGTTTACTCATTCAAAATCAATGGTATGAGTCAGCCTGTTTTGTTTCTATCAATATATACACCCTCAACCCTCAACGTCTTTTCATACACCGTATAAAGTTGGTAAACTGTTCCCTACTGACCCCTTGCGCACGTTAACATTATTCGCCACGTTAACAATGGTTGCAGACATGTATGTACTTACTAGCCTAACGACCAGTGTGTTATACATGTTGAAAAAATTAGATAAAAAGTAATAACAATTAGAAATTAAGAGTTAGTATTAATATTCATATAATATATAAGCATGTGAAAAAATTTATATATTTTTAGTTGCTCAAACTGACCTAAATAAACTTTGAACGGATTGATTCCAACAACATTGAAACTGGTATTTCAAGCTGCACCATCACTAAAAAAAAAAAAAACATGGTATGAGTTGGAAGTAAATATATATATTACGACATAGTTTGTCTCATGATAAATTTAAAAGATAAAATATCAACAAACCTTATCATCAACATATATAAACTCAATAGAGTAAAAATCTGTTGGATTGCTATACATTGTCCGCTTTCACAATCGATGTAACACCCGGCCTCTCGTACCACCAATATTGTCCGTTTTGCCCACGAGGAGCTCACGGATTTGCTTTTGGTTGCCCGGGTGAAAACTTCCCAGGGAAGTCACCCATCCCTGTATTGCTCCCACCTGAGCACGCTTAACTGTGGAGTTCTCCTCTCATCCACAGCCAATACGCCCAAAACGCGTTGATGATATTAGAGATCAGACATTACTTATGAACTAGGAATCTCTCATGTCCACGGCCGATGTGGGAAGTATGTAGGGTGTCACAATCACCCCTCCTTTGGACTCATCGTCCTTGATGAGCCCGAGAACTCACTCACCATCCCCGGTGAGATTTGTCCCAACATCCCGAACGACATAGAAGTGGCTCTGATACCATTTTGTAACACCCGATCTCTCGTACCACCAATATTGCCCGCTTTGCCCGCGAGGAGCTCACGGATTTGCTTTTGGTTGCCCGGGTGAAAACTTCCCAGGGAGGTCACCCATCCCTGAATTGCTCCCACCTGAGCACACTTAACTGTAGAGTTCTCTTCTCATTCACAGCCAATACGCCCAAAACGCATTGATGATATTAGAGACCAGACATTACTTATGAACCATGAATCTCTACTGTTCACGGCCGATGTGGAAAGTATGTAGGGTGTCACAATCGAATTATGCGAAACTTGATGGTATAATCATGACATGATATATCAAGGTCATTTAACAAAATGACCTCGGTTATTTACAAAACTGTAAACATGTGAAGCATTGTAGTTTGGTAACAAATGATCTTCAATTACATCTTTAAAAATATATCATACATCATATATGTGTATAACAAAGTAAAAAACATAATAAATTATGCAAAATAACTAGAATTTTTCACCAAGCTGTACGCCATAATGAAATTTTATCAAAGCTAAAATGATAGTGCTGAGCAAAAAAATCGATTGTAGATGTATTTAATGTGAATGTAATTTATATATATACGAAAGTTGTATAAAGTATGGCAAGAGTGTTGAGCGATTAAAATTTAAGTTTAAGATTTTAAAAATCTAATATTTTTAGAGATTATATGACAACTAGCTTTAGTAGCACATGTATTACACGGGTTAAATAAATAAAATATTAAATAAAATAAAGTTTTATTAATTATAAAATGATATATAAATATAATATATAATTAAAATTACGTATTAGTAAGGATATAAGTAACCAAACAATGATATTAACTTTTTAAAATTTTTGTTAAAAAAACTAAACATTCTTTTTTCAAAACAAACCGTTTTAAAAAAATTCATTATAATAACTCTCAATTTTAATTATTTTTTATTTGTAAATATTTTACTATTTAAAAACATTAATTTTAAAATATTTTGATGTTTGAAAAAAAATTTATTTTATAAAAATTTATTTCTTTATAAATAACATAAATAAGAAGAACTTTTCTTTAATTTATTAAAATTATTTTTAGTTTATAAAAAATAAACAATATAATTAGTAATTATAGTAACTATTAATTAGGAGAGAGAGGCGGAAAAATTTTGGTGAAAAGAAATGTGATGCTACTATGTGTCCTCCTTATTTACTTTTTTATTAGGATAAAAAAAGTTAAACTATAATTTTTTTAGGGATTCTACGAGGAATTAAAATGTTTTAAATAAAATTCAAAATTAAATATAAAATTTTACAGACATGATATTAAGGATGTGATCAAATTTAAATTATAAAATTTTAAAAATGTCTAACCTAAAACCCATTTAACAATATAAAAGGCATGTGGCAATAGTGTATTGAGAGAGTGTCATGTGATAATATATCTTTCTACTTTAATAAAATAGTAACTTCGATGACACGTGTCAGCATCAAATTTTATCTCACAAAATTTTGTCGCTTCTCTCTTCAATTAAATAATTATCTTAATTACGAATAATATTATCTAACTTTTTTTAGAATAAAAATAGTTTTAAATAAATTAATAAAAAAATCTTTTTACTGATGTTATTTCTAAAAAACAAATTTTTATAAAATAAGAAATTTTTATAAAACATCAAACTTTTTTAAAATTAGTGTTTTTAAAAAGTAAATTTTTTATAAAACAAAAATAATTAAAATTGAATATTATAGTAAAAAAAATTTTAAATGATATTTTTAAATACAATTTATTTTAAAACAAAATGTTTAATTATTTTTTTTGAAAATTTTTTTTTGCAAAAGTTTAAAAAGTTGATATAATTTTATTTATTATTTATATTTATTACTCATACGTAATTTTAATCATATTTTATCTTAGAATATCATTTTATACTTAATAAAATTTTATTATATTTAATATTTATAATACACGAGTTTACTAAAGCTAGTTAATTATAAAACGATATTCTAAAATAAGATAGAATTAAAATCTTTTTTAATATAAATAAAATGAAAATTTTGTTTCAAAACAAACGTTTTAAAAAATGTCATTTTAAAAAAATTTCTTATTATAAATCTTAATTTTAATGATTTTTTTATAAAAAATTACTTTTTTAAAAACACTATTTTTAAAATATTTTTTAAGAAAAGTTTAATGTCTTAGAAAATTTTCTTATGCAATTGTTTTTAGAAAAAACCTTAATAAAAAGATCTATTTTTTAATTTATTAAAAACTAGTTTAATCTAAAAAAAATTAAATAATATTAATTAGTAACTAATATGATTATTTAATAAAAGAAAAAAAATAAATGAGAAAAAACATTATGCTGCCTGTTTTGTTTTTTTTTTTTTGTTTTTTGTTTTTTTTTTAAGAACTTGATATACGACATGTGTCAGTGTTTATAAAGTCTGATATGTGGCAAGAATAGGTGGCTGAAACCCTCTTCTATTATAAAGACATGTGTAGCTCTGTTTGTGGTTCGTAAATCCATTTTGCATTGCGACTTGAAAGGTTTATCTTCTCGTTGATGTTGTAATCATCATCTTACTTACAGGTACTAATTTCATATTTTCATGTGTGATTGCTGTTAAGTTGAATTCGTTTATTGTGTCGGTAAGTGATTGTTGAATTGGATTGTTTGTTAGGTTAAATTGTGTGTGTGTTCGATGTGATTCCGGTGAATTGCTGAAATTGAGGCGATTTGGGAACTCTTTGGATGGTTTTTGATCGTGACTGTAAGTGCTATATTGGTATGTTAGATCTTCTGGTACTGAAATTAGGTTTTTATTGTTGAAAGTAATTTAGTTGAAATGTTGAAATCCATCTGCAGTTGGTTATCTTGCTTTGTGGTCGTGTATGGGTCGAGTTGTTGAATGTCCATTTGTTAATGCGAGTAGAGCATTCACGGTGAAATTTTTAATTACACTAAAAATCATTGTATTTTCTCTTTCTTTTTCATTTAAATAATACTTTTTACATCATTATTATTATTTTTTTCTCTCTCTTCCACTTACAAACACTTTCAAAAATATTAAAAAAAATTATAGGAATTGAACAGTAATTTTTCAAATATATCAATCCACGATAACATTTTCTTTTTTCTTCACTCACAACCACTCAAAACCATTCCATATAATATACCAAACTCACTCACGTATTTTTAGGGATTCTACTGTGAATGCTCTGAGTTTGGTATATTATATGGAATGGTTTTGAGTGGTAGTGAGTGAAGAAGAGAGAAAATGTTATTGTTGATTAGTATATTTTAAGAATCATTGTTCAATCCTTATAATTTTTTAATATTTTTGAAGGTGCTTGTGAGTTGAGAAGAGAGAAAAAAAGTAATGATAAGGGTATAAAAAGTATTATTTAATTGAAAAAAAATGATAAAATATAGTGATTTTTAGTGTAATTATATAGATAAAGATAGGAAATCCACTGTGAATGCGAGTAATACCTAGTGATTTGGTAATAGTTTAAACAAGCAATTACTAAAAATGAAATGATATCTTTGTTTTATTTATCATTTTTTGTTTTGTAATTGGTGTCTTTTTATTTGTTTTTGTTTTCTTGTCTCTTATTCCTGATTAACAAACTCGGTGATATATATTTAACTCGATGATAAAGGAATCTAAAGGAAAAGGTTGGAGAATGGGTCGTTTGTAAACGAATAAAATATTAGAAAATGAAGAGTTGGTAAACAAACAAACAAATTTACTTAATAAAAAATTCAAATCTGACTCATAGCAAGAATACTGGTAGGGAAAGGGTTGGTAAAGTTTTCATTCACATATGAAACTTTAGATTTTAATAGTTTCTAAAATCTAAATAGGAACTTTAAAAAAAGACCCTTAAACGGGTTAGCAAGTTAACTCATTTATTAAACAAGTCATGTTCAGGTTAAGTCATTATATATGTAGTGTTTGAGTTGACTTGTTTAATAAAACCGGTTAAATTTCCTTTTTGTTCATTAGGCATTGGATTAACCCAACTGATTCTATGTCACTTTGGTTTTGATGGACCAACTGACTGTTGATAATGGAGTTGAAAACATTCAACAACTTCCTGCAACTGATGATGAGTTTGGAGGAGTTGTGGTAGATATGAAGGAGCATATGGATTCCGATGTCTTTCATAAACTTCTTAAAGCTTCAATGTCACAGTGGAAACTGCAGGTCTTGTTCTATATGTTTTCTACAATCAACTTTTAGTTTCTTCTTTACTCTATTATTTTCATGTGCAGTGAAGATTTTCTGTCTATAGTTGTTTCTGTGATCCTCTTATATTATTTGCATAATTATTATTATATGCTGAATTGAAAATCTTGGAAATCTTTTGCTACATGTGCAGTATTTGTCATCCAAACATTGTATATTTATACATAGTGGCACTAGGTACTGAGATGTTCTATAAATGATGCATGAGACTTCTGCTGTTGTATGTATTTGGGGATTATTGACTTCCATTTTTCGTGTTCTAACTTTAGATGGTTTTGACAGGGTAAGAAGGGTGTTTGGATCAAACTGCCTATTGATCTTTCAAATCTTGTTGACCCTGCAGTTAAGGTAGCTATATCATATTCTGTCCGGTGACTTTTGGATCAATTTATGGAATTATGGGTATGAACTGGAGTTGGTAATTTCGACCCATTTACTAGAGTCACTAGACTTATATCGTAAACGGGGTCAGATGGGTGAAATCAACTTTTAGCTAAAAGGGTAGTATGTCATATACTCATAAGAACAAGTTGGAAGTCACACAAAGTCTAATTTTAGTGCATACAACCTCCTAGATCGTCTTATTCCAAGATCTAGTTTATTTTTGTAATATTATGCCTTGGTTTTTTATTAAAAAAAAAACTGAAAAAGTGGGCATTAAGTGTTAGAAGATCAAACGACTCATTTTAACATGAATCTGTCATCCGGCGTGCCCATCTTGCCATCTGAGGTTGAAACTTAAATATTTCATTAGGCAATACATGTTCTAAATATGCTGATTAGTTTGGTAGTTCAATCATTATCATGAAGTTGATATATATAATACACACACACACACACACACACACTTGGTAGAGGCTTTGCCTCTTAGAGGGGAGGTCCTGGGTTCAAACCCAGGCATGGTGTAATATGGAGAAATTTAGGAGTAGGAGTAAGATAGATTTGCCGTTAAAAAAAAAAAAAACACACACACACACACATATTGTTTCTAAAATGTTTTATATTATTGTCAGGAGGGTTTCTGGTATCACCATGCTGAACCCAAGTACCTGATGCTTCTTAACTGGATTCCTAAAACTATAAATCCCATCCCTGCAAATGCTTCACATATAGCACGTGTTGGGGCTATCGTCTTAAATGATAAGCGAGAGGTATATTTATCTTCACTTCATCCTCTTTTAGTTAACATCTTTCTAAAGATCAAAATTGATAAATTTACACACGCAGACGAAGATAGTAACTGTTAAGTATAGTTAATTTACAAGTACATAAATGCCCACATATCGTGAAATCTTGTGCTTGTGGACAATAATAACTAGATTTACGAGAAGATAATGAGTATAGTTTTAACCTTTTTGTTTAACAGTCCAGTGAACCCAAAACTCTCTATAATTAAACTTTGTTTAGATTAGCTGACTAGATTTTTTTGTCTCTACATTTTGTGTTTATATTTCTATAGATGCTTGTTGTCCAAGAGAAGATGGGGATATTACGGGGAGTTTGGAAAATATCTACTGGAATTATTCACCAGGTATATGTTTTAATGGAAGTTTATTATTTTTTCAAGATGAGGTACATATAGAAGTGGCAAAATGGGTGGTTTAACTGATGGGTCAAACAGGTAAAATTTGGTGCAGGTCAAAATGGTTGGGTTGGTTTGACTTGAAATGCTTTTTGTCGAGTTTCTAACTTTTTTTGGGCAATTGTTAAAGCAACTTTATGGACTTTTGCTGATCTCGTATTTAAGTCTCTAAAATTGAATTGATTTATATAAATCCTTGGACTTTTGAAACAAGAAAAGGCCCTTTTCATAAAGTTTAGGACTTTAGGGATTTAATCATATAAAAAGTATATTTACTTTATGTTTTCAAAAGTTGAAGAATTTATTTATGCAAAAGGGACATTTTTTGTTATAAATGAAATCCAGGAACTTTATCATAGTGTTTTAAACCTCAAGGGATTTAATCATGCAAAACTTTACTGCAGGGAATTATGTACAGATTCAGCACAACTCTCTATGTTTTTTTCTCTCGATTTGTTTTGATAAATAGTATGTGTTGAATATCATTGAAATAGCTACTAAATTTTTAGTTGACCGATTGCTAACTTTCAACCTGTTTGACCCATTTTTAGTCAATTTTTAACCGTCAGAAAAAAAAAATATATACCCAAATTGACCCACTCAACAAATTGAGCCACTCAAAAGTAAACGGGTCAAAATCCCAGTAAACTGATGATTGTCTGTTCTACAGGGTGAGGATATCTCTACGGGGGTAGTTAGAGAAGTCAAAGAAGAGACTGGAGTAAGTGTTAAACCTCTAATGTGCATTTAAAAACTATGTCATTCTTTTTCATGGTTTTTACATTTTAAATCTCTGTTATAAGTTTGAACTTAAAATTATATTTGGCGATTTAACTTGTTGCAGATAGATACAGAGTTTGTTGAAGTACTAGCATTCAGGTACACACATAATTTGAGTTTATTAGTAACATCTTTGCCGCAGAGAAAGCAAAATAAAAAGATATGAAAATTCACTAAATTTTTAACTTTGTTTCATAATTCTAATACATGAAGATCCTTTATTTGATTAGATCTCATGTATATACACATATACCCACACACATACAAACTGTATTACAAATTGTAAATTCTTACCTCACAGATCGAAATCGTGAGTCAGTGTGCCATCTCACAGTCTCTCACAATAAGATGGTTTCTCAATTGATCCAAATCCTATATGTGTGTGTGTGTTATCTTTATGCATACAAATTGATCTTATTTGCAGTCAAGAGCACAATGTATTCTTTGGAAAGTCAGAAGTATTATTCCTGTGCATGATGCGCCCACTATCGTTCGAGATCCAAATTCAAGAAACAGAAATTGAGGCAGCCCAGGTACCTATTTTTGTTAATCAAACAAACTACTAATAAAAAATGTATAAATCTGCAAATTTTTGCATATTTATCTATATTCAATATATTATCAACATCCAAATGTCTATCATCTAAGATCATCAATGGCTATGCAGTATCTTATAGAAAACAATGTAAGTGGCAAGATAGCCAGGTCAGGTGGGTTGGGTTAAAGGTCAAACGGGCTGGGTTGACCTCTTGACCTGTCAATATTTTTTTTATTCATTATTTTTTGAATTTTCATAAATAACTTTATAACCACTAAAATTTTTCTTAATAAAAAACCTAAGAGGTTGTAAACATGTTAGTATGCTTTGGGCTACCTATAGACTATTCAACCCGTTTTCACATATTTGGCTCGAACATTCTCCCTCTAGAGAATTGTATAACTTAAACCTGACCCATACTGAAAAGTGCCTGTTTTGACCCGAACCCATTTTTGACACATTCCCTATGCCCCCCCTATTATGCCACTCGTAAAAGTTCACATAGATTATGAGATACAAGCGAAAACGCGTAATTTATGACATTTTTTCTACAGTGGATGCCATTGGAGGAATATGCAGCTCAACTTTCAGTTCAAGAACAAGGTTTAAGAAAGTGCATTAACAAATTATGCTTAGCGAAATTAGAGGGGGGATACTCCGGATTCTTTCCATCCCCGGTGACAACCGATTCAAATGGTAATCCAAGTTATATTTATTTCAATAAACAAGATCTGTAAAATTCACAATAACTAATCTTGAAAATTAGTGTGAATTATTCAATGTACTATTCAGTTTCACATTTTCTCTATCTATATAAATGCAAACATGATCATTATTTTTTAATGAAAGTATGAAATTTGATAACTTGGAAATGGTCAAAATAAGCCATCCTTATGAAATTTGTTAACATAGAACAGGTTAACATGGACCACACCACCACCGCCACCCACTATGCACTACCTATCAGTTGTCGCAATCGCCGCCGCTGCCTCAACTGCCAACTAGTCCTCAATGAATTTATTTCGATACATTCTCCTGAAATGACCTGAAAATGGATCATAGTAGTCCCTTTTTTTTCAATTCGTTTTTCCGAATCATTACTTTTAAGACAACTTATTACCTGACCCGTCCGTTTTACTAGGCTTACTCCTAATCCTGCTCCTGAACACTCCTATCACAAAAAATAGCCCTAATTTTAATTATGTTTTAAATGGTTAGGACACTCTTGCTTCTCTGCATTACCTAGATGTGTTCAAATTGTGCACCACTTTGCTGAGGTAAATCCTTAAATCACCTTGTAAAGAAGATGACGAATGCGCGCCACATGGCGACAAAACGCCTTGTCCAAGTGTGATTTCTATGTTATGCGTACAGCTCCCATGTGCTATTTCCTATGTTTATTTATGTATGTCTAGTGTCATATCGGTGCATATTACATATGCGTTGAATGTTAAATACATGACAAAGAGGTTCATTTTCATTGTCACCAAAGAAGAAAAATGTTGTGGTCATACTTTAGAACACTTCTATTGCTTTCAAACTTAAGTTTCATGGTGTCTACTGGTGGTGTTGCATTACCCATCCACTGTGAATACCCCTGCCAACCACCATCACTCAGGCCATTGTACGGAACGCCGCCGCCGCCACCGTCGCTGTCGCCACCAATCGAGCCAGTGTATGGCGGCTCACCACCACCACCACCAAGTGAACCTGTGTATGAATCCCCAGCCCCACCTGCTAACCCTTCATGTGAACCACCACCACCACCGCCAGCGCCACCATTGCCGCCTAGTCCTCCCTATTGTGTGCCGCCAGCGCCACCTTCGCCGCCTAGTCCTCTCTACGGAGGGCCGCCATCACCGCCGGTACCTCAAGGGAACTGTCAACTACCTATGCAAAACTGTGCTAACCCACCACCCATTGGAGATGTCTATCAAAATGTGGATTTTGCATCACGTTTGCCCCTCAATTGCTTGCTTATTTTGGTTTTGATGCTACTTTCCTTTATTCACTTTTAGTTTCATTTTGTTTTTTTTTTTTAATTGTCTCATCTTTATGTTTATATTTACTTATGAATCATAAAAAGAAATGATAGCATGCAAATGTTATGTATTTCTCACTAATTAAATATAAATATTTGTATGATACACTTAGTTTTTTACTTAAAATTGATTTTGGATAAGACTATATGTTTATGTATGTGGATTAATCTTGGAGATTGTTTGAGATGCATTAGTTAATTGTACTATACAAAATTACAAATGATTGATGCTTGAATGAGATCTATTAGTTTGTTGTACCGTACAAGTGGTTAATGCATTTATAGGTTAATGCATTAATAAATGTAGCAGTTAGTTGTACCGTACAAGTGATTGATGCATGACAGAGTTTTAGTTTTTTTGGAAAGCTATATTGGCGGTGGAGGAATGTGAGGTGAATAAAGTCGAGATGGTATTTGTTGAGATATCTTTATTTTATTTCCTATATATATAATTTAATATTTGTTTACTTACGATAAAGAATATAATATATAACATTATATTATACGATAAATAAATACGTGTAATATGTGTAAAATAGGATCATACTAGTATTAAGTCTCATACGTTACAACGAGGGGCGTAAAATCACACAAAGTAACTCCAATGACACATCACTGTTAGTGATAAACAACACAGTAAAAACTCATATTAAAAAAATAAAAAACAAAAAAAATATAACCAAATGAAAAGTAGACGTACAAATATTAAACAACACAGGTGAAACGCGCGTAAAACGTATAAAACAATTAGTAAGTCTATCTAGAACCAACGTGTTGTGACGTAGCCGTTAAAAGGAAAAAATAAACATAAAAACGTTAAACCACACACACGCTGCGGCGTCTTAACTCTCAAAATTTAAATGGAAACGTGAAACGAAAAATTTATAAAATACAAAAAGTATTTGTGACCAAAGTTGAAAATACATAACGTTGGACCTAAATTGTAAAAGATATAAAATCATTTTGTTAAAATGAAAAAAACTAAAAAAAAAAAAACACAAGATACATTAAATGTTGTACATGCATTAAATGGTTGTAAATCTTGCTTAAGCACTAGTCCAGGCAAAGTTGATAGGTAGAATATATTAAATATTTGTTGCAAGTATAAAGTATATTTTAAATTATGACATATACACTTCCATGTACTTTTACCTTCTATTTCTATTTTCGGAAGTTAATAAATTAGTATTGTCCTCGTTTTATAACAAATCAAGACAAATTACATAGAGGTTATAGTCTTTAAATATTAACAAGAACAACACACCATTGTGGCATGTTATATGTATACATCTAAGATATGGCACATAACTATAATAAACTATATATTAAGTGTCAAGTTTTGAAATTTATCATGATTTTAGTATATAGTGTGGATATTCTTTTGTTCTAGACGTTAAATCCTCTAATGATAGTAAATTTGTCTTTTAACATCATTGTCTTTTCGGTCCCAACACACACACATAGTAAACCGTTGTCATCATCATAGCACGGACCACATCTCACCAGGTCTCATGGTTGCAACCTTCACAACTCCATTTCTCGACCACTTCACCACCATAGCAAGGAATAGTGTCACCACATGCTCTCTTTTATCTTTAATGGCATCCATCAAAGAACTTTCATCAATCACACAACACGCTAACATTGACTTCCTTTCCTCTCTCTTCATCAATTTATGGGTTAAGGTTTCAATTCAGGTTAAAATGTTTATCGATTATGAGATTTTGATTTAGCATACATACATGATTTCAATATGAATATAGTTTCTTTTTATTTTTGGGTGGCTAGTGTTGGTATTTCATCTTTCAAAAGCTAGTCACACAATATGAACCATTCATTCTTGTACGTTTCGACTTATAAATACATATTACCCTATATTTACCCTATATGTTTAAAATGTAGTTGAATGAATAGTAGCTGGGGTGTTTTTGGTATTTCACCTCGCCTCGGGTTTCGTGCATTGCTCTTTTATATCCTACACGAGTCATTTCATGTCTCTCCGGCTTCTTTCTACCGGTATACCACCGGTGATGGCCATCCGGTTGGTACGGCGGTGACCGGCTGCCGGTTTCGCCAGGCTTACAGCCTATGGTCTCTATATATAGAAAGGATATCGGAGACGAGGTGGGTTGGCTGTTGGGGGGGGGGGGTTGTTGAGTGCTGCAGCCGCGTTGGGGTGGTGGTAGCCTCTCACACCGCCCAGTTTACGACTGACAGATCTGGTATTTCACTATGCATTGGGTTTGGTTTCGTTTCCTTTTATGTGATCTTCAGTTGTTTACACCTCATTAGAGAGAGGGATTTGGGGTTTGAAAGTTCCGGTGGGTGCTCACGGTGAATGTCTGTCGCGTTATGCGTCGGGTGCAATCGGTGAGTGCAGCCGCTTGACCCATCGCTTTTTTAGGGCGACCTTTGTGTTCTTCGGTGACTCGCCACCGCCATTGCTACCGGGGTTGCGTCCAATCATCTTTGCTCTATTTTGCAAGCTCTTGGCGGCGATGGTTGGCCGGCGATGATGCTATGGTGGGTGCGTTCGGTGATGTGATTCTTCTATTTGATAGTTTCGTTACTGCTAATGTTGCGCTGCATGCACAGTAGTCACCGATATGTTGGTGGCGATGATCTATGGGTAATCGGTGATTCGGTTTTGACCTTTTTTGGGTTTAAATTATTTTTGGTTCTGCATCTGAAAAAGGTTTTTGCTTTTGGTTCTTACAGACCCATGAATGTGATTATAACTATGTTGTGTTTATGATTGTGATTGTGATTATGATGTGCCTATTGCTGTGATCCTCTAGCATATGATACTGTTTTGGGTTTTCGATTTGTTTTGAATGTGATACTGATTTGGGTGTTTGTGGTTGTTCTATTTTGTCTTGGCTTCCATTCGTTGGATCGCACGTTGGATTTGGTTACAGGGAAACCATGGATATGGCCGTGATGATCCGAGCATAAACAGGTTGTTGTCTTGGCGTGGCAACCATATGTGAATGGTTTGCAGGCAGAGACGACGGATGGGTCTGAGCCAAATCAAAGTCCATGGTTGTCATGTTTTGCGTTGGTATCAATTTGTTCCCCTATATGTTTAAAATGTAGTTGAATGAATGATAATTGGGGTGTTCTCGGTATTTCTATACGTCTTGGGTTTCATGTGGCTTTACATTTTTTAGATTTTGATGTGATTCTATGGTTCTATTGTGCTTAAATGTATGCACTGATGTGCTGCTGGTCATCTGAGCCATGCACTCGAGTCAATAATGTTAGGTGTATGCACCTCTAAGACATACATAAGATGTTGTGGTTTGTCATTGCTCATCTGAGACATGTCGTATTTCTGAGATTATGTTCGAGATTATGCCCTAATGAGACGCTGTTGGTTCTGTTGGGTTCCTTTCGTTCGAGTAATACTGTATACTATAGTCGAATGTTCATCTACATTATATCATGGCTGTGATGATAAAAAAAGATGTCCATTGTTTGGCGTGGCACCATTTATCGGCTGCAGCCACTGTGGATAACCAACTCTGAGCCTAATTACACTGTTAAAAAAATACGTTGACAAGTCGCGCGACGCGTAGTACAACTAGTGCTATTTATTTGTCAAGTGGCATATCAAATCAAATGAATATAATAATAAAATTCTAGTAATTATTTTTACATTTCTTAGAAAACAAAAATCTTTTGCTTATTACCCTTTGCTAAATCGGTCTTAGCCTAATCTGTCACACATGAAATTGATCCAAAATATCTTGGATTCGACACAAATTTAATCAAAATCCGTTTATACTAAACACAAACACAAACATTATAAATCTTGTACTTGGTTTGTATTGTGTTTTTCTGAATTTCTCACCCTTATATGATCTCCTCTAGTTTTTACACGTTTTAAAACGTTTTTATTCCAATGATTCATTGTTAGAATTCATTAGCCCATGCTCAACTCTTTAAGTAGTAATAACCATCATTTTAGAACTATAACATTTTAAGCATATCCATAATGAGACATTTTTCACATATGATTAGATGAAAAGTGAAAGCGGGTCATGTTCATATCAAGTTTACCCTAATTGACAAGCAATAATAACTTTCTGCCTTAAACCAATTTTATATCACAATCCACATTAAGGGTTAGGAAAATAACATGCAACTCGCACATAACTATTTCGTTAAAAACTTAATTAAATTCAACTTGATCTTATTCGTCTCAAATCAATTCATATGTATAAACTTTCAAGTGTAAGCTAATGACAACTTACTTGAATTAATTCAATAAATTCATATGCATAAAATTTTTAAGTGTAAGCTATGGCAGCTTGCTCGTTGACTCGTATATATGTACTAAATTTATTTAAAACTTAATTAAATTTAAATTTATACTTTTTTTAAATATGACCTGAAGGTAACCCGGTAACTCGTTTGATTGTTTGAAAATACAATACAACTTATAAGGTCGCTCGCTTGTGAACTCATATAAATTTGGTTTCTTAATGTAGTTCTATATCAGAGTTAAAAGTTTTATATCGGAATTAGGATAAATAAGCGAGTCTAAACTCAACAAGCCGCAAGCTAACTTGATTAACAACGATATGAATACAACGATGCGAATACAAGCCGAGTAGCGTCAGCAACTCGAATTTGAGTTTTCATCTTTAGTCCGCTCAGCTCGAATCTCGTATTAATATTGGATTATCAGAAAAGCCTCGAACACTAACTTTAAAGCTTTCACGAGTAGAATGAGTTAACACTTTCTTTTGAGAAACAAAAATCATAAATGATTTAACTCCATTAGCTAATCATTGTGTATTTGTATACAAAGAGAATATAAATCATCAACAACAACACTCATCATTTATCAAAACAACCCTAAACATTCAACCTCACACACACAACACACTTTAAATCATAAATATATTGATACAAAAACCCCTAAATTAATACTCAAATTTCATTATTATTAAATCATAATGAAATGCAAATATAACTTACATAATCAAAGACGAAACCCCAAGAATCAACCCCACAGCAGCAAATCCAAAACCCTTGATTCCACCAGCATTGCTACCATCAGCATCTTGATCGGCAACCGCACCGTCCGGCGAGTCCGCCGGAGACTCCGACGACGCCGGCGCCGGAGATGACTTCTTATGCTTCTTCTTCGACGACTTCGGCGAATCCGCCGCCGGAGCATCGGCCTCCGGCGCCGGTGCCGGTGCCGGAGAAAGAGCCGATTTGAAAAGCTCCTTCGGTAACAAAACCTTATCGATTGTGAAGATGATCAGCGGCTGTTGATCGATTAACGTCCCTACGATCTTCGCTGTAACGATGGAGGTTTTGATCGTTACATCCTGACCGTCGTTTTGCACGGTGAAATCGAATTTGTTAGCTCCGTCGGTTGCTAGCGTGTTCATCAAGCCATTGCTCGATTTCAACATCGACATCGATTGGTACACCGGAACACCGTGGTATTCTAGCAGCGATTGCTTTCCGGCGACGGTGAGATTTTTGTATTTCGGCATGAATCCTTTGAACGCATCATCGAGAGGACAAAACACCGATAATCCGCCATTGATGTTATCTTCATACGTCTTCATAGCATCAGAAGCCATCAACGCCTCAGCGAAGTTTCTACATCCGTGAGCTGACATCAGCGATGTGATATTCACTGCAGCCGGCTCCGGCGTCGGAGCCTCCGCCTCCGGCGACGTTAACGTGTTACTAATCTGAATCACCGATATGTTGTACGGAATCTCCTTCAATGATTTGACGAACGTCGCATCTGTCGCACCGGAATCTTCGCTACCGAATCCGACTTTTCCGCCTTTCAGATCTGTGATGTTGACGAAGCCGGAGGAGCCGGTGGCGGTGCCGGTGGCCTGAAACATCGTCGCCGCTAAGGCGGTGCCGTTGGTGATCTGGTGGAGCTTTTTGGCGCCAAAGTAGTCAAGCAAAACGTGAAGTGATAGCACGTTCTTCATCGCGTACACTGAGAGGTGTTTGCTTAGCAGATCTGACATTCCGGCGTTGTCGACGGCACATACGGTGATCGTCTGGCGGTTGTTGATGTCGTCGGCGAGGTGTGTGACTGTGAGGTAGTGGTTGAAGGTGGAGAACTCCGGGAACTTTGAGAGGATGGTGGTGATGTTGTGTGCTTCTACGGTGGCTCCGGCGAGGAGTACCGCTAGTGTTGCGATTAACGCCACCGTGAACGCCGCCGTGGTGCGGTGGTGCATTGTTGTTTTCCGGTGAGAGTATGTGTGTGTGTGTGTGTGTGTGTGTGAGGATGAAGAAGATGAAGAGTATAGAAGATATGCAGAGTTGTTGAATTATTGGGCCTTGAGTTTGAGTTAATTACGGTAAAGCCACTGGTGTTTTAACACTTACTAGCTGTTCCAGATCACCAACGGTCTTCTTTTATCGTTTTTTATTCAGAAGAATTACACTTTTCACCCTTGTAATTTGGAAAGTATTCAAAACTCGCGAGAAATAATTTTATTGCGAATTCTTTGCGTATTTTACGAACTGATTAAGGGTGTAAGCGAGTCAAGCTGTTTGTGAACTGCTTGAGACTAATTTTCTAAAGCTTGAATCAGCATATACTTAATGGAGGTTTATTTGTATTTCTTCATTTCATTTTAACAAAACAAATGAACGATTAAAAACACTCAAAAGAATTGATTTTCGTGTTTTTCGTTCAAAAGGAAAATGTTTTCATACTTGTTTATGTTTGTTCTATAATAATTTAAATTTGTATAGTAATATACATATTTGAATAAATACATAGAATCACATGTATGAACATATGTACATGAACAAACATAGATGAGAAAACATAAACAATTGTTCACAAAAGTAAATGAACCAAGGAAACATGTGTTCAAGTTCTTTAGATTGATTAAAAAAACATAACTTAGTTTATTAGATTGATTAAAAAAACATAACTTTTTCCATGCTCATTTTTATGTTTAGGGGTGAGAAAAATCGAACGAAAAACAAGACACCAATTATGGTTTCTGTTTGGAATCCTTGCTTAACCAAACTAATCGAAACCAAAGTGAACCATTCATGAAATAATTGGGTTAAAAAGAAAACAGTTATGGACTCGGTTATTTTGTAGTTAGTCCTTTTATTTATTATGTGTTTGTTGTAATTTTTCTGTTTAACAAATCAACTTTTAAAAGAAGTATAATTTATAAGGGGCATTATTTATGGTTAGGAAAAGGTAACATCAGAAACATATAGGGAACATAAGAATTAAGTGAACAATTGTATCTATTCGTTATTTAACCGTATAATAATCTCACCATTTTTATAACTCTTATGCATCGTGTACAATGATTTATTTAATTTTAGTTATGTATTGAACGTCTGAAGGTTCTTTTACTGAAAATCAAAATTTGCATTATATTTGTACCGTATATGATATAAGATCTGTAACTCTAAATTTTAATTTTTATTATATGAAATTGGTATTAATTTAAAATATGAAAATTTTTTATTATATCAAATAATAATAGTTAACCAATGATATAAAATTAGTTAGGAAGGGACAATAGCACCAGCAAAACCTTCTTTGGCACCTTCTCTGTCATTTGTTAAAGGCAGTTGATTGTTCTATAGTATAGTTTAATTTATTATTATTATTATTATTATAATAATAATAATAATAATAATAATAATAATAATAATAATAATAATAATAATAATAATAATAATAATAATAATTGTAATAATAACAATTGTAATAATAACAATTGTAATAATAACAATTGTAATAATAATAATAATAATAATAATAATAATAATAATAATAATAATAATAATAATAATAATAATAATAATAATAATAATAATAATAACATAGATGGTATTATATCTTTAAATTTACATTATTTTCATTTATGTATAGGCATAAATGCCCAAACAAATTTAGTTGGGTATAAAATAATATGTATCATGTGTAGATTGTCTCATTATTTCATCAAGTGAAGTGTCAGTCAGAATTTTTGATTGTATGTAATTATTTTTTTGAGTATTTGACACGTTTATTAAATTACATGAACCACCACAAATAGGATATTCAACCTCATTGTTAAAAATCTTTAAAAAGATATCACATACCTTTTCCATCTATTAAAGTTGTATGTGTTAAGGTATTTATAATATCAAATCAAACAATATGAAAAATAACAACTAGAAATTCAAAATTATAAAATCCTTGAATGATAAGAGGGTAACATGTGAAGGTCGACCGACTGTCACCGACATGAATTTTTACATTGGTTGAGAATTGAATTAAGCCTCTGAGCATAAATTGGTCAACAATTGACTATTTTTACAACATTGAATCTATTCACTTAGCGCATACGGTGATAAAAACATAAGATCATCAATTCAATGAATATTTATAAGTGTAATCAACATTTTATCTATCACTAATCACTACACACCTTAGAGCAGCCTGTACTCCATTTTCATGTAAGTTGGCGCCCTATATTATAGGGGATGGTTGTGAATGGTTGTGAATGGTTGTGAGTGAAGGAGAAATAAGATATATGGGGGCTGTACCGTGATTCCCTACGGTACAACCCTATAAATTTTTTAATATTTTAAAAATGGTTGTGAGTAGATGGGAGAGAAAAAGTAATGAGAAAAGTATGAAAAAATATTATTTAATTGAAAATAAGAGAGGAAAAATAGATGTTTTTAGTGTAAAATTTTCGGTTGAAATTGCATAAATTTATAGTTCTAAGCAAAAAATAGAGTGTGCTAGGCTCAACTTGATTTGTAAACAAGCCGAGCTTGGTTTATAAATGAACCGAGTCGAACCGAGCCTGGCTTGGTTTATTAACGATCTGAGCCGAGCTGGCTCATGAGTCGATTTCCAGGAAGTTATTTCTAGCTTCTTTCGAGAGAGATTCAAGGACGAGTATTTGAACATTCGTAAGTCGTAACTTAGTTTTGACTTGTAGCCAACATATATTATTGGGTAATTAGGCTAAGCATAGGGTTTAAACTAGAATATACAAAATTATTCTTACGAATACACTAACCAAAATCATTTATTACTCACAAACAATTATATACACACATATATTACCTATATATAATTAAAAATAAATAATACGAGCAAAAATCGAGTTGACTCAAGTTTAAATAAGCTAAGTCAAGTTACTTGATTTTGTAAACATAACGAACCGAGTTGGCTCGATGTGTAAACGTGCTTATTTCGAGTTGACTCAAGTTTAAATAAGCTAAGTTGAGCTGACTTGATTTTGTAAACATAACAAGCAGAGCTGGCTCGATTTGTAAATGTGCTTATTTTGAACGAGTGTCGAGCTATTTGAAAACCTATGATCGCTTGATCTCACACAATCAAATCTAGCAAGATATTGGTGTGTGTACCTGTTAAAATAAAGAGTTAAGTTCATTTTTACTCCCTAAGGTTTGACAAAAATTACCATTTTTCTCTAAAAGATTGAAAACATCAATTTACCTTCAAATGTTTCATAATTTGTTTTAATTTTAGTCCAAAAGTTTTATCATTGTTTCAACTTGAATCCAAAATAATAAAATTTTTGGACTAAAACTGAAACAACTTATGAAATTTTTATTGGTAAATTGATGTTTTTAATCTTTTGAATGAAAATGGTTATTTTTGTCAAAGCTTAGGGAGTAAAACTGAAATTAACTTTAAAATAAAATATGATAGATTTAAAAAAATAACCACCACATGCAAATGACGATAATTGCGGCAGTTTATGTATACTTTTTGGTTGATTGTGGTGGAAATTTCAAGACGAAATTAACTACTTTTTAGCTTCAAATCAAGGAGTAGAAAATAAGTGATCACGTTTATCCCTCGTTGACTACTGTTACATTAAATTCCTAAAGAAGATATTCAACATGAAGTTCGATTAAACATACAAAAGTAACACATAACGAAAATAAGGGTAAACTACATATATTCAAATAGTATTTAGTATGTAATAAGTGTTTTTTTTTATTTTAAAGATTAAGGGTTTGAACCTTGCATTCAACAAATTAAATGAATTTAAGAGTAGACCACGAACTGTTAGAAAAAAACTAAAATAAGAGGAAATGCGTATGTTCCCCTTCAAATTTTCAAAATTGTGTATTTTCTCAAACTACAACTTTTCAATGCATAATGTTAAAGCATGTTCTAAAGAAATATATAAGGCAAATTGGATTTTAATAATCCAAACTATTACATATTGACCGATAATAATTCATACTATCAATTTGGCCGTTAACACTCCCAACTTTCACTTTTATTATAAACAACAGTCCCAGTGACATAATTTTCATTTTTTTACGTTTGATTTGGACTCGATTCGGTTTGCAACAATAATTATGAACGAAATAAAGAAACATACAAGCTAAATTAAGACTAAAATGGATACAAATCGAGCGTAAAATTTTGAAACTTATGCCACTTGGAGTATTATTTATTATAAAAGTAAAAGTTGAGAGTGTTACTAGCCAAATTAATAGTTTGGATTATTATTAGCCAATAAGTAATAGTTTGGATTATTAAAATCTAATTTGCCAATATATAATTATAAAAACTTAAAGAAGTGATATGCAATTGTCTCATGCAAATAGACGTATACAGTAGTGCATATATCATTTAGAGCATTCACAGTGGTATCTCTATAAGTATGTGAGTTTGTTTACTATATTATAATGAATGATTGTAAATGTTTGTGAGTGGAGAATAAAAAAAATTTATTGTTTATCTGTATATTTGGGGAATCACTGTTGAGTCCATATAAAATTTTAATATTTTTTAAAATGGTTGCGAGTGAATGAGAGAGAAAATATAATGATAAATGTATAAGAAAATATTATTTAATTGAAAAATAGAGATAAAAAATAGTGATTTTTAGTGTAATTATATGGATGTCAAATAGAGAATCAACTGTGAATGTTCTTATATAGTTACATTATAGTTATGAAATTATTAAGAAAATCATGTAAATTTTTGAGTTTGAGTTGTTAGAGCTATCTTTAAATGCGTAGTCGCTATACGTATTTAAAACTACTTACACTAAAAATATACAGATTGTTGAAAAACATTTACAAGCGACAACACTACTAGAAAAAAAATAATTTGCTACGCGTTTTTCCGTCGCAAATGCGTAGGAAAACAGAATTTGTTACGAATTTGCGACAAAAACATTTTGTCTGAAAAATGCTCGTGGCAAATAGTTTACGACACACTTACGACGCAATATACGACATATTTGCGACAAAAACAAGGCGTAGGAACCTGCTACGTATTTCCCACGCATTATCATAATTACCTTAATTTAATCATTCTGAACTAATTATTGAATTGCAACACGTTTACTACGCAATATTATTATCAATATAAAACACGTATTTTAAACAACGACGCATTAGCTACGCAATGTAAAATACGTATTTTACAAAAACGACACATTAGCTACGCAATGTCTAAATACGTATTTTAAAACAACAACAAATTTGCTACACAATGTCAAAATACGTATTTTTAAACAACGACAAATTTGCTACGCAATGTCAAAATACGTATTTTGAAACAACGACAAATTTGCTAGGCAATATCAAAATACGTATTTTGAAACAATAACGCATTTGCTACGCAATGTTATTATCATGATAAAATATATATTTTAAAACGACGCTTTTGCTACAAATTTCAGAAACCCATGTTTCAAATTTCTAACGCATTTGCTACGTAATTATTTTCTAATTAATTTTTTTTAATAACACAAATAAATCCATATTTTTCCTGCTAAAAATGCAGAAAAATTTACAAAAGCTGCTTTACAAATAAACTACAATTTCACCCACAAAATATGTTTTGCAAATCAACCACAAGTACTACAAACAAAATATAAAAGATTCAAATTACAATCACCGTTTAAGTATCTTTGAACTACAAAAGTAACATATCTAGATAACAAAATGACTACTAATTACCAGAAGGTTGCTTCCACCGACTCATGAAATCTTTCAATTTTTTTAAACGTTTCTTGCATTTGTTGTATTTGTTGTTGAGTTTGTTGTGCTTGTAGTTGGGTTTGTTGAGTTTGTTGTGCTTGTAGTCGGGTTTTTATTTGAGATTGCAAAGTTTTAACCTACAATTTAATTAAACATGTATAATAGTTAATGAACATACGACATAAAATAGTAACAACAATAATAACAACATCAACGTTTTTAATTGTGATTGTCGATACTCAGTATATGATGGCGCAATCCTATAAGATGAAGATGGTGTTCTAGTCACCACGTAAGTAAGCTCCGAAGATCCTATCCCGCTTATACATATTGGCAAGTTCATCCTTCGATACCTATTTATATGTGTCCCAAGGTCCACATAAAAACTGACTTAGTATAAAATAAATACTTTTGTGGACTTCATTTGAAGCAAACCTACAAATATTAACATATCCAAACCTATGAGCCTAAAATATGAGTTTTCTTCTTAAACAATTTGCAATCAAAACACAAATAAAATAATGTATTAAAACTTTTATATACTAAAAAGAAAATCAAATAACATAAAATAGTGATCATGGAAATCCACTTAAGGAAAAAAAAAGAGTAAAGTGATAATATTCATAAGGCAACATGTCATGTGCTCATTGATTAGTATCAAGCTTAGCATTAGTCTGCTAAGACTCCATTGATGTGCGTAATGCTCAAACAAAACAAAGTCAAACAGGGTCTCTGATGAGATAAATAAAATTAAAACAACTACACAAGCTTACATAAGGATATTCATAGTTACTGTAATTAAAGAGAAATCATATGAAGGGCACTATATTATGCTGATCTTTGATAACAATAGCATAGACGTATTCATTGTAACATATATAATGGCTCTCACATCATCATGGAACATACAATGTTCTAGATTATATAAAAACGGTCTGCTGACCTTATGATTAAAAGAATAACTACATTAATTCATAGAGAAATATACATTTTAATATATGATCAGAAAGCTTCATATCATTTTGCAAATACAAGCATGAAAGTCATCAATTTAAGGTGTATAGTCAAAGTAGCTACCTTACTTTGGAAACAATGTTGGACACTCTGCAATATGTCGAATTTTGAAATATGTTTCTTTTCGATTTCATGCCTTTATTAGTCTATGAACCAACTACTTTTTTCACTACAAAGATTTACACAAACCCATATTAACAAAATTTACACAAATCTATAAACACCATCGATCATTTCTAATAGCATGATAGATACAAAAACTCACATATAATGGTGGAACAAAATCGTTCCAAAAACAAAATCGACTCTGGTTTTATGCTTCGAACCTAGTTTATGCTTCTAACATAAATTGGATGGATCTAGGGTTCAATTTTGGCAGCTAAGTACCATGAATGCACTACAAAAGACATTATGTTGGCTAGATAAGAAAGTTCATGAATCCAACCAACTTCTCACTCCTGTCAGTGAAAGCTATACAAACCACTTTTAGAGTTTCTTAAATTTTAGTTAAGTTTTATAATGCTTACTTACATGTCTTTTCGTTACATCTGTTGTGTAGTTGGAAGTGTGAAAACTATGGTTAGATGATTGATAAGGAGACATGCGTGAGCCTGAGCGAGACTCTCCCTTCAGTTAAAAAAAGAGCACCACCAATCTTTCTCCTCATTCCAGTTGTTTCTGTTTTAGAACTTTCAGATCCTGCCAGGTCAATTAAAGTGTTACAAGAAAAAAACATGAGGTAATTTGTTGGCACCGAATATTTATATATATGAACCTACTGAAGTATAAAGCCCATCAAAGAAAACTAAGATAAATCATTTTAAATACCAGCAGTGACAACATCACTTCCTCTTCCAAATTCTCCACACATGGACTGCTTTCAATCATCCTGTGGATAAATACACAAATAGCTCATTAGATTATTATTAAAAATGCCATGTCACAATGGTGCATGATCTAGACACTGTTTATTGATGGTTTTAAACCATATAAGATAACTTATAAACTATATAAATCTAGAAAACTATGTTGAACATGATACAATTACCAGGGTAAATATAGTACTGCTATGATTGTTGAGTAAGTTCAAGTTATTTGATCCAATATGCCTATGTGCTGCAGGAATAGAAAGAAAAACATAAAGTAGTTGCTAATGCGCATGTAAAGGGTTGTGTAATGGGTCAAAATGGATAATCTTTTATATAGATAGAGGCGGATTGTGTTGGGTTGAGCCAAAACACTTTTGTCCACATTCTATATTATTTCAAAAGTAATCTAACAAAGCAGTTTAAGAGGTTTTATGAATTGAAAATAACCTTATGGGTGGCCTGTTGCTGATATGATCCTTGATTGAATTGATTTTGTTTCTGCATAATGGTCTTTTGAACTTGTAAATTCATATTGGGCAAAAATCATGAGTTCCATGTGAAGCATATCTATACCAAGCCACAAAATTACCTTAAAATCAAATTACAAGATAACATTAAAAAATAAAATCATGATGAAAGACCAATAACACCTTAACTTAACCCTAGAATAGCAGTCCATAGTGTTCACTAAAATAACCCTAAAAATATAAGTAATCTACAGCCCATAGTACGTTTAATTCAAAAACCAAGAACCCAAAATGTAAGGAGATGGAAAAGCACGACAATAACTTCTTACGAGTTTGATTAAGAAGATTTGCAACAGAGTACCTTGGACAAGTTATCGAATCTGCACACGGAAAATTTCTAACGAATGTAAACAAAGATGGAACTGTTGTGATTTCTTTTGGAACTTCCCGCACGGAATCAGGAATACCATCGAAGGTGAAGAAACGCCGTCGAAGATGGAGATATAGAGGCGGGATGTTGTAGGACCAAGAATGTCGACAACAGCTAAGGGTTGAAGATTGGGCATACATGTTGGATCGAATGAAGAAGAAAGCGACGATGGCAGTTTAGGGTTGGGGATCGAATGGAAAAGGGGATATATTGCAACCCGAAATGAAAACGGGTGGGTAAAAAGATCCGCGTGTTTATTACATTTTGTCGCAAATGCGTCGCTTTTTTCCTACACATTAGCGACAAACTTTCTTGCTTGTATGTATTTTGGTTTTTGTATTATTAATATTATTTTCCGTCGTAAATGTGTCGCGCCCTTCTACACCTTTGCGACAAGCTTATTAGTGTATACGTATATTGTATTTTTTTATATTATTAATATTATTTCCGTTACAAATGTGTCACGCTCTTCTACACATTTGCGACACACTTTTTAAATATTATTATTAATATTACTATCGTCGTAAATGTGTCATAAAATTCTTCACATTTGTGACACACAATTTAACTTTCATTTATTACTATTACTTAAAATTAATTATTGTTTTGAGTGATATTAATAATAGAGTTAATTTGACTTTGTTATTATTGAAGACTATTATTATTTATATTATTTATTGTTTTCAAAATCACAATACATTTTTATGTGTGTATAGATATATGTGGCATGTGCGTTTGTGTATGTATTTACCATCTGTATTTGTATGTGTATGTATTGTGTATGATAGTGTTGGTGTGTGTTTGTGTTTATGTTAGTGTGTGTGTGTGTTGTATGTGCCTCAACGAGTACATAAATAGATTCATTCATGTTTATATAATCATGTAATTGAATTGAAGGATATTCAGGGCTATAGGGCGTGATAGTTTACTGTTTACGCATAGGTACGTAAGTGTATAATACGTGTAAACTTGTGAAATAAACATAATTAGTTTATAATAAAGTTATATGAAAAAAGAGGAGAAAACAAACTACATTTATGTCTCAAAAAACGAAAAACGACATAGCATTATGAGAAATGTGTATGAAATGTGAAGCAATTTGCTACACATTTGTGACCAAACTGATTGTTTTGTCGTAAATGTGTCGCTTAGTGCGACACCTTTGCGACACAAGACAATTGTGAAGGAAATACGAAACATCTTACTACACATTTCATACAAAACTTTAAGTTTCGTCATAAACTGGTCGCTTATAGTGACACTTTTACGACACAGTCACTCATAATTATAAAAATATCAATATTAATATAATAAGAACAATAATATGATAACGAAAACATAATAACTATTGCTAACTTTTATTATTATTATTGGTGTTGTTGTTGTTGTTGTTGTTGTTGTTGTTGTTGTTGTTGTTGTTGTTATTATTATTATTATTTACTATAATTATTTACTTTATATTAGTATGCTTATTTGTATTTTGTCGCATATGCGTCGGAAGTTGTGACACATTTGCGACGCAATGTTATTTTCATTTTTAATAATAATAATAATAAAAACTGTAAAATGTTAATATTAATAATATTATTTGTGTGTGTGAAAATCATGTTACGCATTTGTGACGCAATTTATGATTATTAGTGTTTTTATTTTTTTTCATAATAATAATAATAACAACAATAGAAAACAAACAAAATAGAGTTAATAATAACCATAGAATACCTAGTGTAGCATTATTAATTTTATTTTATTACCCATTTGCTACGAAGTTGTTGGGTAATTCGACTTTAATTAACTTGGGTCAGAATTGTGTCGCAATTTTACTACGCATTTGCGACAAAAGCTGGAGTTTATAAAGTTTTGTCGCTTTCTTGTCGAAAGTTTGATGGAAATGTAGGGTTTTAGTTTTTGTAGGATATGTGTCACAATTGTGTCGAAAATTACGACACAAAATTTTGCGTCGTAAATTTGCGTAGCAAACGGAGCAGTTTTCTAGTAGTGCAAAAGATTATACATTTGTTGAAAAAGAAAAAAAGTAATTGATGCTTTTATGTAAAAAAGATAACAATTAATTTATACAAAACATACCCTACTCTAGGTACGGGTTAAAACGCAAACTTTATCAAATCCTCATGACTTGGTCCTAACTTCGTCACTAACTACTCCTCATGAAGAGGGCATTGAGTCATTTTAGTGGGGCACCAACTCCTTTTAGTGAGAGAGTAACTCTCAACTCTTCAATACCTATACATTTGTTAGGTTTCAAGTGGCGCAGCGGAACCAAAACATGAACACGCACAAACGATTATCACACACTAAACAGCAAAAATAAACGCATAAGGATTTAACGTGGTTCGGTCGGTGTGACCTACATCCACGAGCGGCAACTAGGGTTTTCTTAATTTGCTCAGTACAAAGATTACAAATACATGACAGGGTATATATAGAAACTAACTAGGGTTTATAACTTAATAAACAAAAAACTAAACTTTGACTCAAGCCTTTTACAAACCCAACAACATTGACATCGAGGTCTTAAGAGGTAAAGGGATCAAGCTATACAGAGACATGGAGCCTTAAGAGGTAAGGGGATCATGAGGGTAACATGTTACATTCATTACTTTGATATTTAAAATTAAAGACACACATTTGTGTTTTATAGTATCCGAGTTAGCTTGAGCGTTAGAGGGTCTAATGGGCTTCGGGTCATCTTTTAATTAATGAGATTTTTGTGATTGTAGAAATGAATGATTCCATTGTCATTGAGCCAAACCTTGGTTGAAGGAGTCTCACTTTCTTTTCCTAGTACCAGTGAAGTATTTACCTAAAACCTACTCGTGACGTTAATTTACTGCAACATTTTGCATATAAATTTAAAATGCTTATAAAGTTCTTAAAATTATTTTATGCAAAAGATGACAATTTATTTTAGTATGTTATTATTATAATAACACATATATGAGTTATTGATAACTGATTAAGGGGCTGTTTGGTAATATCTGAATGATTAAGTGCTGAACCAATAAGAGGTCTGAACCATTAAGTGTGGAACCATTAAGAGGTCTGAACCATTAAGAGCTAGTATATCGCTTAACTATTTAAAAGCAAATGTCTGACCAATTCAGATAAGAGTTCTTAACCATTCAGCATTAGATCTCTTAACCATTCAGCATTAGAATAATGCTTAACCATTCAGAGGCAAATGTCTAAACCATTCAGACATTTGCTCGCGAAACAAACAGTCTGAACTATTAAGTGCTGAATCATTCAGACATCTTAACCATTAAGAGGCTGGTTAAGAGGCTGCAAAACAGCCCCTAAGTAAATAAATATTGCTTAGAATGCTTTAAGATTTTGCAATTTTATGGGGGAAGGGGCGCTTACAATTTCGTCATGCTCGTACTTGTGGGTCCAGTGGGAACAACGTCTAAAGTGGCTAGGGTAGTTTGCGTGGGTTCAAAATCAGGTTCATGATCCCGCAATTGAAGCCGCTGGTTGTGTGAGTAGTTTATTTAATAACGGAGTTAAGTTTATTTGAATGAAAATTATATTTTTTTAAAAAAACTTTAGAAAGCCAAATGCATTAAAATTAATCTTTTCTAAATAAAAAATAATAAGTGTGACCAAACCGTAGAAAGAAAAAGAGCAATTCATTCTTAAAACTATTTTAATTAATACGGTCTGTGTTTATGTATACATTATACTTTTATAAAATACATGGGGTTAAAGAAAAGTTATTAATGGACAACGTGATGAAGACCCTGCGTGTCACAGAATTGTTTATTATCTTTTCTGTCTATAAAATAACACTTTAGAAAGGCTGCAGTTTTCCCCACTTCAAGTAATCGAAACTTATACAGGAATTAAAGGCAAAGAAATAAGTATAAAAAATTAATATTACTAGGGTTGGTTACCTTAACCAATGTTTTCAGAACCGGATCGGACGTCGAACCGGACGCTTTACTGGTTTGGTGGTCGGACCGGTCGAACCGGATTTAAGAACCGGATGACATCATAATTATATATATACTATATTATATATATAGTTATATATATAATTAAATATAAGTAATTTATATATGTATTTTATAGTTATATATAAAACTTAACTATATATTTTATATCCAACACACTAATTTATGGTTCAACACCCTGTTTTTACCCATTAAAATCAAAAAAATAAAAAAAATAAAAAAAATACAAAAACCGGTCCGGTTTCCCGGTCCGACCAGCGGTTCGGGACGAACCGGCCGGTTCGACCAGTCCAAAACGAATCGCACTGAACCGGACCGGCTAAGTGGCCGATCCCCGGTCGGACCGGCCGGTCCGATCCGGTCGTGATAACATTGGCCTTAGCAAAACCTCTAGAAGCACCACTTAATGGAGAAAAAAAATAAGTGTAGAAATTAAAATTACTAGGGTTTGTGACCTCGTGACAAAAACAAAACCTCAAGAAACACCACTTATGAAAAGGTCCAAGATTCAATCACTAACAAATGTAATGTATGTATAAAGTGTAGAAGTAATAATATGATAGATTTGTCATCTAAAAAATAAAATAAAGTTTAAAATTTAAATAATAATAATAAGTTCTATAAAAATTAAAATAAGAAAACGTAGGCGATAAATAAAAAAATAAAGTACTAAAATTACTGAACTATGTAATTTTCAAAGATCGAATGTGGTTTATTGAGTTGATTTAGTATCACTTATGGTTGTAATTTATCTAGAATATTTGTTGATGTGGTGATAATAAACAAAAGTACCATTGGTAGTGCATTGTTGAATTTATTTTATTTTACTGGATTTGAAAGCATAAAACATAATCAAAACTTTATGATCTCTCTTTCTTTGAACTTAGAAACAAGGCCAAAAAAATAAACATTTTCTTTTTCATAAGAAACATAACATTAATTCCCCATCTTCGAATTGATTTTGTGGGACATATATTCATTCATCTTGTCATCACATAAATATGAAATAAAATACCAAATGTCGTATGGTTCATGGTGGTTAGCCCTATTTATTTATCAACAACTAATTGGTACATGTTAATTTCCATGAATTTTATTATCTCTATCTCTATTACTATATAATACAAAAGCTATGAATAGATTGGTAATTTTCTATTTTTATAAGACGCCTAGAACAACTATTTAAGCATATGGTACAAGTGTTTTATGCAAATGTTCCTAAATTATCCTCATTTAATAAACTTATTCTAATTAATACATGAGTTAATGCATATGATTAAATGCACTATATTAAGTATTACTTTATTTATAATAATTTGAATTAACATTATATTTGTATTTTTCATTTATATTTTTACTATTTACATTAAGTATTGTATTATTAACTAAATACTATTTACCAAATATTTACATAACAACAACAACAATAGTATTTAAAGTACTTATTATAAATATTTACAAAATAAAAACAGTCTTAGTAATAAGTAATAATGTGTAATAATATACAAGTAATGAAACAAAAAATATACAAGCTCTCAAAAAATTTTCAAGGTTCTGAATCTTATATCGTTTTTCTCTTATAATCATAAAAATATGATAGTTTATAAAATCTAAATTTATCATTATGAGGTGCTAAATTATATCAGCGCTTCAACATAATTTTTTTTCCAAAACAGAGTTGTCAATATAATTTTTATCTATGTCTACAGATTGAATACTAACGAACAAGTAATCGAAATCAAGTATTATAAATTTTAACAACCCGCGAGCAAAGTGCGGGTTCACACACTAGTTATTCTAATAGAAACACACTTAAAAAACTCAAGTTGAATTTACACCGCAACACGTTTAATAAATGTACACAATCATATAGTGAGCTTGATTAAATCCGCAAGCCTAAATAACTCTCTAACTTATAAACTTCTCTATTTTATATATTAAATATATAACCACATAATAATTATTAGGCATAATTTATGATAAATAGCACTAAACAATATATATCATATTATATATAAAATAATAATTATAAACTTTATAATAAAGGAGTCGAAATTGAGTTTGAAAAACCATTCATGAGTCAAGTTTAAGTTTTAGAAATAAAACTCGTAACAAGCCTAACTTAAGTCTTTTTAAACTAAATGAGTTGAAAGTGAGCTCAGAGTTAAACTCAACTCATTTACAAACTTAAAAGAATAAATTGATATTTGTGTTCGATCGTTTTGGAAAATAAACAAATTTATAAAATAAAACACACAAAATGAGACTTTTAGTATTATGATAATGATAATCGTACATTCATATGAGATATATTCACGATCTAGATTAAAACAATTACATTACTTGTTTGTGGATTAAATCATAGGTGTAAACTAGCCAAACCGGTCTTCAACTATTTGAAATCGGCTTATTAAAAACTTCATTAAACCAAGCTTAAACAAGCGAAAACTCAAATTTTGTACATCCGAATACACTCAAATCAAGTTCTTGATAAAAATATAAACTTAGTTGGTAGTATTATGCAAGAGCCGTGGAGGTTAAAGCCACATTTGTAAGTTAAGACTAGTTATCAAGGTTATATAATTACTATTTCTAAGAAGTAGGGTCGTGTTTGGGAATTCTTACTAAAACTACAAATCCTCATATTACATTTCTTATATAAAAAATAAACATTTTTACATTACCAAAAAACTCATGAGACTTTCTAAAATACACTACACTCCTTCGCAACACCTCTATGTGCTACATAAAGGGGGTGATTAAGGATCATTGGTTCTACCTTCTTTTCTTTGTTTGCGACAGGAGCTATCTCAACCAACACTAAGCATCATCCATAGTTAAATGGTTAAACATTTGATGTTCTTTCAATTAGTCTTCATTCAGCAAAGGAGCTTTGCTTTCCATTAAGCAAGAACGAAGCAAGTGCCATTACTTGACATAGAACGTAAGCACCTTCGTCAGACTGAGCGCATGCACTTTTTTACCCTTCTTAGCATTTCTACGATACCAATCTCTTGTTTACCAAGAAATGAAAGTCACGAGCTACTTTCTTTTGAAGCACTGTCATGATCACATTCTTAGTTTCATACAAATCCTAGTTTAACGTACAGGTAGCAGGATCAAGTACGTGTGTACCATGCAGCCTGAGCTGGTAGAAGGGCTCCAAATAAGTTAAAGGCATAAAACCACTAAAAGCATGGCTAGATGACTAAAATGTTTACGTCTGCACCACCCCTTTAAAAGTTTCTCAAGTTGCTCACTTTAAAGTCTAAACCACAATAAGAAGTTGTGGGAATATTTGTATTAGCTTATTAAACCTACTCCTCTACTTATAACATTCCAATACACACGTTTAGGATTGCTTACTAAAACTCTTTACCCGATTATTTGCAAGAGAAACAACTTACTCCGAGCACAAAGCACAATAACCGCGACAAAACAGTTTTAACAAGCAATCCCAAACACAACCAAACGCGACACAAACAAACCAAAACCAACAACCTTCACAAAAGTAACCACCACAATAACAATATATGTATATTTCTTTACATAACCTGCCTATCAGCAGCCTCTGCAACAATAGGTAACCTAGGCACCTGCCCCAAACAACAAGAAGATGACCCATAAATCACACAAACTAACAAAAACAAAAACACAGTGCTATCAATACTCATCAAAAGATCTAATCCAACACCATCTTTAGGATTAAACCCTCTTTCCAAAAGATCAGGAAAGATCAAGAGCACATCAAGAACAACAGCCTGCATAGTGTTGAACCTCACATACCTGCTGAAATTAGGGTTTCTGACAACCACAAAGTAAAGGGTCAAAAACACCAAAAACCCATTAAAGGGGAAGCTTTTGAAAGCCCTAATTGCAGGTGTAAGGGGCTGAATTAGGGTTTGGAGGAAGGTGAATTGGGTGATTACGAATTTGCCGTAGTGGATGCCGTCGAAGAAGGGGTAGAAGTAGCATACGGCGGAGATTAGGCGGTCGGGGACGTCGGCGGAGTCGGAGTTTTTGGATCTGACGGTGGTGGTGGAGCTCCGGCGACGGTGGTGGTGGTGGTGGGCGGAGGTGAAGTGGGTTGGTGGTGGTGGTTTGAGGGTGAAGGTGATGATTGAAGTGGAGTAATGGGGTGGGGGTTTTGGGGTTGGTGGTGGTGGTGATACAGATAAGGTGTTCAATATCGCCATTGTTGTGGTGGTGAGTTGCAGAGGTTGAAGAAATGTTGAACCAGAGGTTGAAGAAGAAGTGATCGTTTAAAGCCTCATATATGTTCATCAAACACTAGATAAACATTTGCAATAACTTTAATTCTTAAAACTTATGAGGATATTTCTTTTCATTTTGATATCAAACACTTATATATCTACAGAATATTTGTTTTTTTTTTTTTTTTTTGGGCATATGGGCTAATAAAATGTTGGGTTTGGATGTTGGACTCTCACTTGGATATGTTTTGTAAGGACACTTGAGGCTAGCGGTGCGCATTTCGGGTTCTGCCAATTCCCGAAACCGGGTACAACCCGGGTTGGGCCCAACCGGGTTTTGTTGTACCCAGGTATTGGTGAACCCGGGTACGAACCCGGGTCGGGTTCACTTGCTTGAAAACCCTACCCGCTATAAGGGTTGGGTCCGAAACCGAGTCCAATACCGGTTTTAGTTTTTTTTTTTCTTCTTTTCTTTTCTTGTGTGTGTCCCCAATACCGGGTTCAAATGGGTCCAAAACCGGGTTCAAATCGGGTTCAACCGGGTCGGGTTCGGGTCGGGTTCGCTAAAAAACTCAAAATCTAAAACCGGTTCCAACCCTACGGGTTTAAATGGATCCAACCCGGGTACACCTCCCATCGGGTACTACCCGTACCCGGGTCCGGGTCGGGTTCAAACCCGGTTTGTATGCCCATCTCTTTGCTTTGTTGGCCTATGTCTTGCTCTCAAGCTTCTATCTAGGGTTTCATCGAAGTGATGATTCCTATGTTTTGATCTCATCGTGTTTTGTTTAGATCAGATCATCACATTGATGATCTGAGTCTTGTGTCTCTTGTTATGTTTAAATTCTCTGGGAGACTTTTTTTAAGTTAAACACAATTGTTTAGGGATTGAATAAATTTAGATGTGTTAAATTGACGGGTTTCAAATCAAAATATGGCTAACATGTCATCAATTGGGATCCTTCCCCGTTTACTTAAGATTACTAGTTGATGCAAACATGAAGTTAATAAAAAGGTTAGAAATTGACATTAATTATCTTGTGCATTAAAGCAACTGATAATAATAATAAATAAATAAATAAGTACTAGTTACCGAAATTTGTTGGAACTGGGAAACTAATCCTTTTATTTTGTATATTTCTATGTCTTATTTAAATCAAGTAGAATGAATGCCCAATTAGCCGAACATGTGAAACCAAACTATTAATGACAGTTTGATTTGGTTTGGTTCTAAATTTCAATAGTCTGGCTTCGGTTTTGATAATAAAAACTTACTAACAATTTGACTCGGGGTTTAACCTAAAACCATCAAAATCAAATTGTGAACACTCTTAACACAAAAAGTGCATTGCATTTTTTGATCAATGCACCGAAAAGGAGCAGTCGGTGAAGTTTAAGGGTCGCTTAAATTTTTTGTTTTTGGAAATGTAGAAGCTCAATAGGATATTAGCGATCATTTTGTATGGACCGGTGGATAAATAGATTGACGTGATCATTTTGGAGTATGGGTTGACGCTAGAAAATTAACTAAGGTTTGTCGGAGTTAGTGGATATTCGTCAAATCTAGCCACCACGCCTTTTTTTTTTTAGAAGTTACCATTTTGGAGTGTGGACTAGTACTAGAAAATTAATGGAAGTTCCTAGAGTTGTTGGATGTTTGTCGACAAGGATGAGTTGTCGCTAGCTTGGCTAGTGTATAGTGACGGAACAAATGTGATGATCGGGTCATGAGATTTTTATTATACAATTTATTGGTATAATAGTCAATTTACACCCACGTGAACATCCATCCTAAAGACACAATACTTGACGATTATCTAAACAGTAATAACACTATCCGTAATTAAATACCACGAAAGATGAATTATCGATTAACATTTATAAGTTTGATGTGAACATACTTCTCTCTAAATTTTTCACATAGATTAAAAGGTGTTGGGGGAATATGAGAATGCTTACAATTCTTGAAGCAAATGTTACAATCAATTTATACTTGACTTGAGAATGTAATTTAGACTTCATAATATAAAATGTAAGTGGTGGTGTGAGGAGATTTAGCCAATCCTACTACCATGTGGTTTACAAATTCACACCAACACCCTCCTCAAGTTCCTTGAACCAATAATAAAGACCTTCAAGTTCGATTATTTTTTTCATCACATATTAACGCATGTCGCCTTACCATGTTTTTTATAACTGTTAAAATATTATGTTTTATAATAATTACAAATATGATGTTTCAACGTATTTATTTTTATTTATGTTTCAGTGTAAGTTTCCACTGGAAATGGAGTTCCGCGTGATAATTTACAAAAATCCGAGTTGTCGACGTAAATTTATTCTAAACCTCTCGGTTAATACTTATTTTTTATTTACGTTTTGATACTCAAAATAATCATAATTGTGTACGTTTTAATTTATTTATTTAACCACGTAAGTACACCACCGCAACACACTAAACATACTTGCTAGTTTTTAATGTGCAATTTACTCCATGAATTAATAATAGAGAAAATTGTATGAATGGTCCGTGTGATTTGATCAAATTGCATGTTTAATCTACAGACTTTTAAAATTACAAAGTTAGTCCAAACTTTTTATACTCATTTCATATTTGATCACTGACATTAAATTCATTTAGTTTTTATGTTTTTATAAAATTTAAACTAACTTTTAGACTTAACTTTAGTGTGATGCTCACATAACAGTTTTGACTAACATTGTAAATTTTAATATTTGATGACCAAACTTGCAATGATTACGTAAAAATTTAAACTAACTTTACAATATTTAAAGCATTGGGACTAAACTTACAATTTGATCAAACCAAAAAGATCATGTATGCAATTTTCTACCAATAATCCTTAACACAACTGGTTAAGATTAGGTACTCATGAAATGTAAATACTGAGAGATCGTGGGTTCAAGTCTCTTTTTAAACAAAATATTTAGAGTTAAACCAAAGGATTTTCTCAACAATAAATTTTCTTCTAATGAGCTTGAGGTGCAGTCCCAGCTAAAAAACAAATAAGTGTGTCCAATTAATATAATACTTATTATCTAAAGCAGTGTTATATATTTATAGTTAAAAAAATGTATGCAATTTTCTCTTAATAATAAAAAAAACTCCCCCAGTCGCCACGTTCGTGGTTGGTAGATTAGGTGAGATTTTTCTAGGGTTTATCTTTCCATCATCGTTCCTTCAATACACACAATCGTATCAATTCCATAAAAAAATCACTCATAGATGGAATCAAATACCCAAATCGATCACTTTATTTGATTCCAGTTAGGGTTTCAAATCGTTGCAGAAGTTCTTTCGTCCCTCTGTAGCAATTCAACATCCATGATCAGTCGTCTTCCATGGATCCTTCTGTGCAAAACAACCCAACAATCGAAGAAGACGAGTGGGGTAAGCGATACACATCTTCTTCCTTTGATTATGATGTGTTTGCGATTGATGTATTGTATTACTGTTCTTGATGCTGTTCTAGGTTTTGTAGTTAGTTTGTAGTTTCTACTGTTTGTAAGAAATCATGTTTGTGTTGAAATCGATTCGACGTGCAATTAGTTTCTTTTAAGGGCTGTTTGGCAGCCTCTTAAGTTCAGATGTCTGAATGATTCAGCATTTAATGGTTCAGACTGTTTGTTTCGCGAGTAAATCTCTGAATGGTTCAGACATTTGCCTCTGAATGGTTAAACATTATACTAATGCTGAATGGTTAAGAGGTCTAATGCTGAATGGTTAAGAACTCTTGTCTGAATTGGTCGGACATTTGCCTTTGAAAAGTTAAGCGATATACTAGCTCTTAATGGTTCATCACTTAATGGTTCAGACCTCTTATTGGTTCAGCACTTAATCATTCAGATATTGCGGTCACCGAAACCAAAAAGATTTCATTTGAACTTGAAATGATAGCATTGATCATTTGGGTAACTTGTGTTTATCTGCCATTAATGTATTGTATTTTGTTATTGTTGTTGTTCTAGGGCTTGTAGTTATCTTGAAATTCATACTGTTCATAAGAGCCCATATGTGATCTATGCCCACTTTGCTGCAACTATTATAAGGTAATTAGTGTTAATAAGGTAATTAGATAGGTGTTCAAGATATTACAAGTGCCTACCATCTGTTTATAATAAAGTAATTAGTGTTAATAGCTTTGCAAACAAGAAAACATAATTTAAGCGGGTTGCCTAATTACTCCACGAGGGTCGGCTGCCATATTTCTTTTGGCCGAAGCCTCCCCGACCCAACAATTGAAACTATAGCATTTCATTTGAACTGTGAATTGTAACATTGATCATTTGGGTAACTTGGTTATGGTCTATTACTAGGGTAGTAGTAACAAATCAGTTTAAAATTTTGGGCCCTTTTTTATGATTGCATTTGAGACTATCATTGGACTGATTTGCTAGTGAGATACTTGCTTTAAACTGATTTGTCAGTGAGTGATTTGCTTTGAAAAAGGGCTCAAATTCTTACTTTGTTTTGGGCCCCCAAAATAATTAAGCTGCCCTTGCCGAAAAAATAGTGTCAAGAGTCAAGATACACAAAGCCAAACACGATATGCGTGTTCACAGGTTGACACGAGCACGACCTTATTAACTAAAAAGATGTTATTTTACTTTTTGGAATATTAGTAATCTAAAACAACAATGTTTAAACTATCAAACCTGATGATGATTTCTTGTTTTTCCTTTTAAATTTGCATAAAAGGCCCAACAATTGAAGTCATAACATAAAACACACTTATACAAAAAAAAATTGTAAAAAAATAAACAGGTTCAAACCGCAAACCCATCAGGCTGACTCGAACCCAACCTTTAGGTAAACATGTCTGTGGCCTCAACCCCAAACTGACCCGAACCCATTAGGACAATACTAAAACCTGTGAATTTCGTGTTAGGTTCTTGTTGTTCTAAAATTCACACCCCTATTTATTACTATAAGTTGATTATTACTTCATTATTGTATTATATTGATTGGCTTCATGAGCTTCTTTGTCATGTTGCTACAACAGTGCATTGATACTTCTACCAAGAATCAGACTGTTCAATTAAAACCATTTGTGTCAACCTTTACAAGACAGATTTAGTTTTTAGTGATTGCACTTGTGTAACATATCTTTCTTTGTGTGAACAATTTGATCTTACTAGTGCTCATTAACTGTAATTAGCGATTTAGCATACCATCAAATTAATTTTATGTGTACCATGTGTGTGATATTTTGTGTAGATTCTTCCTGATCATGAGTTTTCTAACCCCCAATTGCTGTTTGGCTCAATGTTTTTTTTATCAGACAATGATGACTTTGTGATCCCAAGTTTGGGAATTGAAGATCCAACTCAAACCACAACAAATGCTCCACAAGTAGAAGACTCGAAACACACTTCTGAAGTGAGTAGATGATTTTCTGTTAAAGATTTTTTACTTGTGTTTTGTATTTTACATAAGAGGTGTAAACTTCTGCCTGTTATCCCAAGGTTTTACAAGGGTGTTTGGGATTGCTTATCCGAACTGATTATGTGGTTATTCACGAGTGAAATAAGTTTTGAATAAACAGTTTGAAGTTGCTCATTTCAAAAACTAATAAGCATATAAGCCGTTCTAATAAACAAATCCCGAACACCATTTTGATAAACAGTTTGAACCCCTAAACGATTTTTATATCATAGATTATCATCCTAACAATATAGGATTAAATCATACTTAAAACTTTAACTAAGGTTTGTGGGTCTGCTTGATCCGACTTGTTCTAAAATCATCCATTTAGTCACGACCCGCTTTGACCTGTTACCAAACCTGCCTGTCGTGTCATTTTGCCACCTCTTGCTATACGTCTATCAACTTCTTTGCATTCCTGTAGGCTAAAAAGGAGGAAAGTATATATCTTGGGCCCCACGGAGCTCCACCTTTGCAATCAAAACAAGATGTAAACTCGTACGGAAGAAAACAACGCTTCAAGCAGAAACTGAGGGATGCGGATCAGAGAATCAGCGGGTCGGGGCGAGAAAATAAGCTTGAACACATTAGAGATCTTGTTGGTGGTAGCAAGATGCATGTTGTTAATGCTTCCAAGAGTTCTAGGGATTGGCTGGACCCACATTGTCATGAGTCTGAGTTTGAAAAGAGATAAGACTCTATAGAAGTTTTTGAACTAGTCACTGGACTAAAAGTTTGTTATAACTTATAAATGATGTTTAATATGAAGTTTGTTATACCAAAATGTAATGAACTTCCATGGTTATGTTTTATCTTTGTATGCAACAAACTTTTATTTTATTACGATTTGATGGGAAAACCTTTCATGAAATGCTGATTGAATCAATGTTTATTACATGGAGATGAATGAATGGTTTTGGAGATGCACAAATAGAATAGCGAGATAGTGTATTATTTAACATGTGCATTTAACTCTATTTCTTAGTTTGGATAAATTTGTTTCTTTTTATAAAAGTCTAATTACAAGTTAACAATGATATCAAGTCATACATGTATTAAAGAATACAATACCAAACTAAAAATATACAAAGAAATGAAATAATTATATGAACCCACATACTTGGGCCCAAGGGTATTCAAAAATATCTGAAACTGAATTCGAAACCGAATCCGAAATTTGGATATCTGAAAATTCGGATATGGATTCGGATAGTAATTTTGAGAATTTTCGGATATTTGGATATCCAAAATATTTTTTATAAAAATTATAAAATATTAAATATTAATTAAAAATTTCGTATATTTTCAAATATTTTGGATATTTTTTTGAAAACTTCGGATATCCAAAAACTTTTTCAATAAAAATTATTAAATTTTATTAAATAATACAATTTTTTTTTTGAAATTCGAATATCCGAATCCGAATCCGAATCCAAAATTTCGGATATCCGAAATCGGATTCGGATAGTGAAATCCACTATCCGAAATTTTCGGATATCCGAATTTAAGCACCCCCACTTTAGCCGACTTGGCTTGAGTTTCTATAAAGCGAGCTACATTCGGTTCGAACCTAGCTAAGACATTTATACAAGCCAAGTTTGTTCAAGTTCTAACAAGCTAATTTATAGGAGCCAACGAGGTACGAAAAACTATAAAATAACATCTTCAAAAAACAACTTTTTAATCCAAATAAATACAAAAGTTACCATTACATCTACAACTTTAATGGTAAGTTTACTTTACACTGGACAAACAAATAGCTTTAATACAAAAGTTACCATAACAACTACAACTTTAACGTCACTACCAACACAAATGTGATTTTCTTAAAAACAAATAAATTATAGTATTAGCAACTATATTTAACAGTTAGCAAACTAATTTCATTTTGCTATAATCGTGTCACGTGTAACATCATACGGATGTTTGCGTAAGCAATATGTTTGTGTTGAACCACGACGATTGTGAAAGCAGAACATCAGATGCACTCAACGTACCTGTTTTATCATAGTCGAGCTTTTCGAACTCTTCCATGATCGGTGTCATGTCTTCTTGGCTGATCTTCCCCATTTCTTTTAATTTATAAAGAATGAACTCGGCCGCCCTATCAGATCATCAATTTTGATACAATTAATATACAGAAAAAAGAACGATAGCTTTTAATAATGTTTTGAAAACAGATTTAATGTCAAGACTATTATGTGAAATCAGTATAAATGTTAAAAAGTGCCTGAAAAAGTAAATTACTGTCATGGTTTCATGAACTTACACAACAACACCGTCGTCATCAAGATCAGCGGCCTCAAGATCTGCGGGTGTAGTCTTTCTTTTAAGAGCCCATTTCACCAACGACCTCTGTCTACTTTGAGTATGCAGCAAAGCAAAAGTAAACATCAACTGAGCTAAATAGATGGTACCAGACACTATCCAAAATAGCGCAAAAACTCGCCCGCCTGTTGTCGAAAAACATTTATCAATATAACCCAAACTCGTGATCGTCCCCACGACACAATAAAATGCATGAACAAAATCCAAATCCTCAACAGCAAGCAAAACCGCGGTCCCAGCTGCCATAAGAACCACCAGTAAAACCACCAACAGTATACACTTGTTTCTAACCTTATTGTTTTCCATTCTTTTAAGTGTTTCTGCAGTACCAACTGTTTGATTCATATGAAACGCTTTCGCAAGAAGTAGTTCTTGTTTTTCGACTAAAAGATCTGCGGCTTTACTTAGTACAAGCCCGATAAGAAGCATGCCGAAAAAGACAAACAAGCAGGCAAGTAATATTGTAAGATCACTACCAGGGAAAAGATCTCCATACCCAACAGAAGTCATTGTGACCACTGTGAAATAAGTTGAATCCAGAATGTCGTTCGTTTTTCTTCCATTGATTTGGTGTCTAAGGAGGTAGAAACAAAGTGTACCTGTACCCAAGTACATGCATAAGATGATTACTACGTTTCGGTAACTTGGATGCAGGTAGTTAAAAACAGATTTGGGTGTTGGAAGAGGGGTGTTGGGTTGTGAAGAATATGAATCTGATGATGGGGCGCTTTTGATTCGTCTGAATCGTTTTCTTTTGAGGGAAGTTATTTGATCTTTTGCTAGTGAGGGTTGTGGTATGCTAATGGTTGTTGATGAAACCTGGCTTCCGTCGTTTAGTGGCATGGCGGCTTGGTGTGCACCAATTCTTTTTAGTCCTGTAAAACAATTCAAAGGATTGATATTAAACTTGCAGCTCGGTGTGCACAGATTCTCTTTAGTCCTATGAAACAATTCAAAGGCTTGATATTAAAATTGCAAATTCTTTGGTAAAAGGGTGTGATTTGAAAACAGCTTCGAATTCTAGTTTGTGTTTTTACCTAGGTTCTAAAGTGACCAGACTTCCCAAGTTCGACATTATGGGGTCTAGAATTTTGCGAATTGACCGAGTTTTATGAGGAAGGGCAGAAAATATGAAGTCAGGATCGATAGGTCCAACCTTCGGTTAAAGTTGAATGTGACAAGTTCGAGTTCGTTGAACTCATCATGTGACAGATACAGTTTTCAGCTATAGTCTGACTTGCTAGCCCCAACTTCACTTCTTTTGGCCCCACCTCAGAGAAATCACTCAATTCACAAAATTTGAGACCCACAAAGTCAGACTGATTACACTAGAATTCAGGTAAAGAAACTCACTAGAAGTCCAAACCGTTTTCTAGAACACACAATTTACCAAAAAAAAAAAAGACCATCCATATCTTTTGGTCGACATAAGTACATTGTGACCAAGTATTAAGTACATTGTTACCAAGTATCTACAAATGACAATCATCCGTTACCTCAGCTAAAGATTATAATCTTGAAATCAGTGGGATACAGAACGAAACTAGTACTAACTTAGTCACTTAAATGAATAGCAGATGTGAGAACCATACATTATAGGCACCTTTACAGGAATCAAGTTACCAAAGCTATACCTTATTATATGCAGAGTAAAAAGAAGATATATTCATATATCAGTAAGTGAATTAAAGTAACTTATATAATTGAGATGTAAAGTTATGGAAGCAGATGCAGGAAAGGGAACTAGAGGTGTTAAATAATGTATGAATCAAACAATACAGTTATACACCTTTCTGCAGTGAACTGTAAACTCCTATAGAACTTGCAAAATTCACTTTTAGCATGGAAATTCTCATAATATTGTTCAGTTCATCTTAACTTTTGCATACTTTATAGAATATTCTCATAATCATCTTGTATATTCAGCTTGTCGCATCAATTTTCAGTACGAAGTTCAAATAAATCGTATATCATTCCACTGTGGACAGATAACAACTGAGAAAAACGAAAATCAGATACTCAAACTCTTCGGTTTCTACAATTTCATCAATTTTCAAAACAATTCCCAACTTTTTGCACATTTTCCCGCGCAATTGGTAAGAAATACCTTCAACTATCGATCAAAACGAAAAACAGAACCTCAAACTCATCAGATCTGAGTAATTACCACCATAAAATGCAATCACCGGTATAATACAGCACAAAAGACATCAAATCGACCTTAGAAATAAGAACATGAAACTCACCTCTACTAAATTTCACGATTTCTCGATCTCTATAACTGCTAGCAGAAGCAATTACGAATTATCCATGGTTTCCAACTGCAGACTGTTGTAAATTGTACTCTAGTAGACGAATCGGAGTACAACTTTATACTGTAACTATCAAATTGACCGAAAGTCTTCGGAAACGAGATTGAAGTGGAGAGATGACCCACGCGCTTTGATCTGATGATCATTAACCGTCGATTCACGTTGAGATGTCGGTGAATTGCGTTATTTGATCAGATCTCGTCGGCAGCGAATTTCCACATTTTGCAATAGTTTATTGAAATGTTGCGATCAAGTGATAGTTGAATATGTTAGTGCACGAAGATCAAGATCATCAAATCATCAATGAATGCATCGTGCTTGTATGAATACTTGAGATCGAAATAGTGAATCATTGTTCGTTTGTTTGTATGTTATTAAAGATGCTTAACTTTGTAATATGTAATAGTTGAATAGTTCTAGAGGTAATTACAATGGTTTGTGTGTTTATATTTCAATTTTGGATTTCAAATATGATTTAGTTTTATTGTTTGTTTAAACGTAACGAATATGATCCAAAACACATAGACGTTAAAAATATATTATTATTTTTTTGTCAACACATGGCACATGCTCCATGGTCGCATGTGGACTTTAACTATGCCGTCTAATGTTGAATTGTGACTCTAGAAATACGTGACATCTTTTGATATGACATTCACTCTAACTATTCAGTTATTCACTAAAAAACATATTAACATGAATAATAAAACATTTATATTTACAAGATTATTTAACTATAATGCATTAAAAAATCACATATTCGTTTGTACTCTAACCAAAAAAGTAAATAAAAAATGTTAAAGAGAATATTTACTTCATGAGTAACTCATCTTACAGCTATTAAATCATGTTCTCGTAATGAACCGCATCTTTTATGAAATCATACAACTAACTCGACTCACATTGCTCAAAACCTCTATTGCCTAATAACTTTTGAACTGTCTTCGTTCCACCCCAAAATCGATGTCAATCGCATTGCTCGACACCCTTGCTGACTATCCCACGTCATGCGTCTACCTTCAACCGATTGCTATTGCGGGACCACCTCCTTGTGGCGGTTAACTTGTCGCCATTGTTGCTTGATCACGAGAACCTCTCGCTCTCTCTCACACACACTCTTTGACCGAACACATTGACAAGGAGGTGAATGGTATGTTTATATAAGGGTAAAAGCCTTTATCCTTCATCTTCAAGGTAGATTATCTCTTAAAGTTTAAGGATATCAATCCTCATAATCATTGTTGTTTTAAGAACAAAATTCCGGGTGTTTCAGGGATTCAACTTTAATGACTCGTAAAGTATATATGTTTACCGTTGAAGTAATCATTAATTGTTGTATAAAGGTTTGCTATGTTCACGGTTTTAGTGTTTGTATAAAGTTTTATGCTAATTAACATATTCATGATTGTGGTCCTTCAAACACATGTATAATTTATACAATGTTTGTTATTATGTTGAATATTAGGATAAATTGATTACATTTTTTCAATTGATTTATTTAATATCTTTGGTGAAGGGGGTTTGGGTGATGTAGGAGGCATCTTGTTAAACCATAAGTTTCTCAAATCCTTCTAAGATAACTCAATAACAAAACAAAAAAAAACACAAAAAAACATTATTATTTACACTAAACACATAACGTTCTATGATCCTTCATCGCTTATATTCGACATTCTATTTAATGATACTTATACATCCATCGTCCTTTGTTTGGTGATATTGGGATTGCACTATTGAAGTAGATTCTAGTGGTCGTCTCAAGCGGGTAGTTTCATGGAGGAGATGTAGACAGCCACATCATGTGTTCTGCCATGAATGTTCAAGAAACACTCGTTGGAGGACCCAAGAGGTTTTAAATGTGCAAGAAACACTCGTTGGAGGACCCAAGATGTAGACAGGCACATCATTCCTCGGTTCTTTAATTCAGATCGAATTTTGATCAACATAACAAAACACTCGGTGGAGGACCCAAGAGGTTTAGCCCCCAGGGCTCTCTAATGCTCAAATCAATCGGATTGTTATAATATTATCATAATATCTCCCTACTCTTAAAAGAGTAACTAGGGGTGACAAGTATCACAATCACATTCATTTTCATTAAAAATTTTCTATTTCTCTCTCCTCTTAAATAACACATTATTTACTAATAATATTATTTAATTTTTTTTTAGATTAAAAGTTTTTTTAATAAATTAAGAGATAGATCTTTTTATTAATGTTATTTCTAAGGAAATAATTTTTTTTACCAAAACAAATTTTTCTAAAACATCAAACTTATTTTTAAAAAACGAAATACTTTGGAATTGGTTTTTTTAAAAAGTGAAATTTCTATAAACTAAAAATAATTAAAATTGGGAGTTATAGTAAGGAAATTTTTGGAAATAATATTTTTTAAAATGATTTGTTTTGAAATAAAATGTTTAATTTATTTTTGAAAAATACAAAAAAAAAGTTTAAAAAATTGATATTATTTATTTCAGTACTTATAGTTCTTACTCATATGTAATTTCAATTATATCTTATTTAAAAAAATTATAATTAATAAACTTTTATTATATCTAATATTTTTTTATTCAACCTTATAATATACGAATTTACTAAAATTAATACAGTTATAATAGTTTATACGTATGTTGTCCGATAATAGATAAAGTGGTGGTGTAGAAACTAAAGAATGTGGATTCTCCTATTCATAGGAGCTATGGGCCTATGGGGTGTGACACTAATGGATTACACGTACTTGGGTCTTGGGCTTGTCACTATATGTATTGGGCCTTATTAGTGCTTTCTTAGAAGGATATCTTTTCATGCTTTAAAAATCGTAGAAAACTAGATTCTAGACATATAAGTTATTAGGTTTTGTGACCTTTTATACAATTAATAATATATGGTGAAAATGATTTTTTGGAGACCAACTCTAGACATTAACTTTTTTTTTACCATGTGCATACGTGACAATCAAATTTTCAAAAAATAACTACAGTATGTAAAAACCAGTCTTTTAAGATTTTTTAAACATTAAAATTCGTAAAGTTAATTTGCTACCTTTGTATGTGATGTATATTTCAGGTGACACGTGCATCAGAAGGTTAAAAATGATAACGTCCTAAGCAAGTGACTCATATTAGTTGCGGCCAAAATCCACGCAAACGATTTGAAGATTAAGGCGGGAGTGCTAACAAGCTATTTTAGTTCATTCAAATACGAATAAATATTGTAAAACAAACAATTGTTAGTCTCATCACATGAGAGCCCGACATGAGCATAAATATTGGCTCGATGTGATAGTATTTACTCAAAAGTAGCAAACATGGGAGCAAGTAGTTGCGATCTACCCTTTATGTTGAGAGAAGGCGAGAAGCATTTATCTGATTAAAGTTGTAGGGACGATGACTAACGCTTCTCGTGATGGCTTTTTTTTGTCAACTGAGTAGGCCGTTGGGAGCGGGTTTAACAAGTGAATATATTTAGTCTGTTGGAGTTTTATCTATTTTATCAGAAGTTATGAACGAAATCTCATGTTTGCAAAGTGTTATGCATTTAGTGATCACGAAATATCCTTAAGCTCTGACTTTGAAGTCAATAATGTTCCTGTATCGACTAGGCTTGACAGCAAACGCGGCTACTATCCTTCGGTCCAACAATATATTTTGTATTATTTTGTCTAATCTCGTCCATATAGCACAACTCTATGTCAAGGAAATCTAGATCGGCTCTGATTTTTAGTGTTTCTTGCACGTTATTGTTTGAAGTATGTATCTAGAAAATTATCTTAGTTGATTCAGATCAGTCGTTATTTTGTGGTCTATGTTTTGGTCTGACTCTGAATTTGTTTCTTTCAAGTTACCTTATTAGACAAGACAACAAAATCAGCTTGTATGATTTTTCAATTCGGAACTAATATGATTTTCCAATTTGAAACTAATACTTATCAGACATTATTCTTTGAAATTATATTTAACTAATGTTTTTAGTCCAAAAACATTTGTAGATATATAATTAAAAAATATGCTGTTTCTAAAATTTGAATTTACGTTACTACACGTAAGATTAAGATGTTACAATTTATTAACAATCTTTTAAGTTGTTGAGTCTTATTTATCTCAATACTATGTTAGAAACTCATCTATTACATTGGTAGATATTCGACATATTAAACTCATTATGTTTTATTAATATTTTGTATGTAACATATTATTAGCTATTTATAGAATAATAAATAATTAAAATTCAAGAAATTATAAATAACAAATAATAAAAATCAAGAATTATAAAATTGTATATTAAGATATAATTGAAATCTTATAATTTAGTATGTTTGGTAATCTACTAGAATGATAAGATTTATATTTTGGATGCTTAATTAGTTAGTTTATAATCATTTTCATTTAATACGAGGAAGATGCGATAAACAAAAGTTTAGATTTACTGGAAGTTGTCACACTCCGAAGAAAGGGCTGATAATGACGACTGAATATCCACAAACACAACATAAACCATGTATGTGATGAAAATGAGCCATTGGTTTACACGAATAATAATAAAATAAATACATTTTATTACAACTTGACATGTGTATAACAAAATCATAGGCAAGGACCATAGGTTCATTATTGTCTATTCCTCAAAGTTGTTATCTTGTATGGCTCATCTAGAGTCTTGTATAGTTCTTCTAAAGTGAGTATTCTATGGGAAGTCAACCACTTTCTCAATTTGTAAATCCATTGCTTAGGGAGTATAATCAAGACTCTCCCATTATAATCAAACAAATACCTGAATACATACTCAAAACGTGTAAACATAAAGTTGGTGAGTTAAAGTTTTCATGTAATAAGATTCATAATCATAAATAGATATTCATAAATAAAATCGATAAAAATTGGTGCACGACAGAATGTATCACAATCAAGCCTGACCTGGACTTTCCCGCCCGAGTGCTAAAGTACCCCCTAACCCGTTATCACTAAATTGTTGATTTTGAGTGTGCCCTACTATGCACGGTTAATTTGCACTAATTTGTGACACAACGATTATTGAATCTCAATGGGGGGTTTCATTGCATAAAGGGCACATTGTGTGGGGGAGATTTTCCAAAAAGGACTATCCACAAATCACGCGGTTCCTAATGGAGTTAATGATTGTGCTCCGTTCAGGGACAAGAGCAGGAAGTATTGTACCATAAAATAACAACCAACGAGTATATATTTTACCCCAAAAGTTTTAAAGTAAAAAAAAAGAGATTCATGAGACTCATCTGGGTTCTCTTGGATGCATAATCTATACAAATACTGTGAGCTTCCTATATAGAGTGTATAATCCTCATGGTGACCTAGTTACAATTATTCTCTAATAATAGTTCTTATCGTTGTATTTTATTCTTGGGTCAGTGGTTAAACTAGAGTTTATTTATATTTTAAATCTTCAAAGGATAAACTATTGTACGCGTGATAATAACTAGATTTGTATTTAGGTTGTTTATGATTATAACAACATACAACTTTTGAGTGGTAGTACTACTAATTAACATTTGTTAGCATTTTAGGTATTAGTTGTCAGGTTATAGAGTACTGTTACCAATCGAGTTAGTATTCGGATCATTGATAATCATATTATTTATAACTATAGTTATGAGTAATCGTTAGCAATAATCACATATATACTACTAATAATGATAATTTTATAAATAATAGCCCATAAGGGTCCCATAAATGACCTTTTCAAGGATTTATTAATGATAATAAGCTATTAGTATTGATGCGGGGTGATTTGAATAAATCGTACAATACCTAATAATGCTTGTGAAAATCATATTTGATCAGGTTATTAGAAAATATCGTAGTAATTATAATATTGAAGTTAACATTAATACAAGTAATCTTAGCACTAGATCTAAAGTCAAATCAAGACAATATCAGTTAAACTTTTATTACTTGCGTTATTAATAAATCTTAGATTTTATTTATTATTACTCATAAAGGTTGATGTAAATTCGATTCTTAATAACCATTGTAATAACACCAATAAAAGTTACAATTAGTAATACTATGTTGTTAAATAAAATAGTAATATATTATAAAATTACATTATGGGTATCTTTTATACATTTAATATTCATAATTATTATAGTAGTTCTAACCATGATAATTGATAATGTTGGTGTTAAAGATGCTTTCAAAAATACTAAATCAATTACCGATATTGGTATTAGTTTTGATATTATTTTTGATGTGTTGGGGATATTCATGCAATACTTATAAAGTCATAGGTGTAGTATTTAATAATCATAGTTATATCTATTTATAATAAAAATAGTTATGTTAATAATATCAAGAATGTTGAAAGTGGTATGTATACTCTCTTAGTAATAATATAACAATGCTATAGATAAATTCAATGATATTATTATTAGTGTTACTAATATTAGTGAATAGTAATGTTAACGTAAGTGATTTTTCATAATCATAATAGTCCTAATACGTTACTTGCAATGTCTTCATCGTTATATTGCATATTATTATCAACAACATTGAAACCATTTTGGTAAAAGGTGTATAAAAGCATTAACAATAATATTAAAACAATATCGGGCTAGCCTACTTGGTAGAGGCTTTTTCTCTTAAATGGGAGGTCTTGAGTTCAAACCCAATCAATGATGTAATTTGATGTAGTGTTGGAATAGAATAGATCTGCCGTTAAAAAAAAAATGATCTGAACCATGTTCAGATCTCATTGATGCTCGGTATCTCATTAAACAAGTGAAGCTCATGAGTTATTTTACAAGTCTCACTTGATGGTCTTAAAATATACGTTTTTAACTTTTTTTAACGGCATACGTTTTTAAATCGTTATTGCAAAGTATAGATAAAAGTAATATCTGATATGGAGAATTAAATAATTATACACATACCATTAAAACCTTCAATAGTGGAATCAAATCGCACGTTGCTTTTGACTTGTATTTTAGAACATTGTTTGGGATGTTAATCATAAGTTTTATATTTAACTTGTATACTTTTTTTTCTTTATATTCTTCTTTGGTCAAATAAAAGCTATGCTCATAGATTTAATCATACACCCGAATGAAAAATTTTAGGCAATTTAGATTTTTAATTACTGAAACTATCAGCTATTAACCGATAATAATCAATACTATCACTTTAACCGATATTAATCCAAACTCATATTTTTGGTGCAAATGACAATCTTAGCGGCATAGTAATCATTGATTTACACTTTATTTTCACTCGATTTTCACTCTATTACGTTGTATGGTTCCCTAGTTCATTCACAATCATTATTGTGAGCAACATCGAGTAAAAATCAAGTATAAATCAATGAATAATTATGGTATTAGAATTGTCATTGACAACAAATAAAAAAGTTAAGATTATTATCGACCAAAATGATAGTAAGGATTATTACTAGTCAATAGGTCGTAGTTTGAATTATTAAAATTTAATTTGCTAAACATTTATGTGTTTGTTGAATTTATAGAGTAACTTAAAAACGTAATAATAAATTGAATAATACTTGTAATAGACACATATAATGTATCATGCCCTATGTCTTATCATTGTGAGACAAGCAACTTCGTATTCTAGTTGGTGGTGATTAAAGGTTTATTAAGATAATCGTTGACACATCATGAAGATACACAACTTTTGGGTTGAGTCTAAACAACGGGCTGTAGACGGTTTGCTTTTATAACTTACTAGGTTAATACCCCGTGTATTACATAGATTGAATAAATAAAATACAAAATGATTAGTAATAAAAATTTATAAATTATAAAACTATATTTGAAGATAAAATATGATTATAATTGCATATCAATAGCTACTTTAGTAAATAAAAAATAATGTATTTTTCTTAAATTTTTATCTTATAAAAAATACGGGTTTTAAATATTTTGTTTTAAGAAAAATAAATTTATTTTAAAAAAAGTTTGTTGTATTTTATATTTATGAAACTTTATTTTTAAAAAGTGTATTTTAATAAATACAATAGGTTTTAATTTATTAAATTATATAATTTTTAATTTGAAAATGGTATGAGTAATATTATTAGTATTCAATATTATTATTAATAATAAAGAGAAATAAAAAAATTAGTATGATAAAACTTACAATTGTGTCAAATCTTATTTTAAATTTTTTTTATAGATAGATAAATAGATAGGCTAGAAACTCATTTATTAAATGGATTATAGTTAGTAATAAATACGAAAAGTTATAGTACGATATTTCAATATAAGATATGATTAAAATTATATATACGTAATAGTTCCAGAAATAAAACAATTATACTATTTTTTTTAACTCTCTTATCTAAATAGTTTCATTTTTGAACATTCGTGTTAAGATTTTTTTATAAAAAATTTATTGTTTGTACAAATCTTGTTTATTAAAAACTCGAGTTTTTAATTATTTTGCTTGTTTTAATAAAACCGCTTTTAGAAAATTTTGTGTTTTTTATAATTTTTTTTAAAAAATGACCAATTTAAAATATTTTGTTTCAAAAAGGTTTAGTGTTTTAGAAAATTTTATATTATATAAATTTTTTTATGATTTCTATGTTAATAAAAAGATGTGATTTTTTTATTTTCTTAATAAAATTTAATTTTAAAAACATAGCTTGATTTTAAAAAATCTAGATGAGAGAAAGAAATGTATTAATTAATAAATTGATTTTTATTAAAAGAGAGAAATTAGTTTGAGTGTTTAAATTACTATAATACCCTTTTATAGGAAAAATAAAGTGATGTTGTATAAAATAATGACAAGTGTCAAAAAGTGATTTAAGAGTGTGACAAGTGATAAAATAAACTTTTTTTTTTTATTAGATATTATAGATTTGATAAAGACTGATATGGTAACACATGTAAAACTAGTACTAAGTAAATAAATATATAACTTTTTAGTTCAACCATTGAACTTTTATGATCATTTCAACCTGATTACAACTTTGTCACAACCTTACGACCTACTGACATGCTATATCCCGTTTAACTCTTATACAACTTGACTATAAACATATTTACAACTCATCACCTACTACACTAGGTTAAATAAGTTAAAGGAGTTGTTTCCTAATTGATCAAAAGGACTTAAACATATCTTTTTCAGATTGATATTTATGACTATCATGTCTTGATATTTGATTTATTAATTTTTACTTACCATAATATTAATACCCAAATACCATTGCTAATTGGAGGTGGGACGAGCACCTTCACGTTAGCACTCTCTACGTTGACCGCTCACAAACCGATCTTCTCTCTATTTCTTATTATGAGTGCCATCTTCTCTCTCCTCTCATCTCACAAACATGTTTTTCCACAAGATCAGTCACAACCTCTTTTATCGCCAAATGTATGGGGGCTCTTTCACTTTGGCCCAATGGCGCCTCACAATGGCCTGTTATCTTTTACTACTTCTCCTTTTGTTTACACGTGATTGTGCATTTCTTTTTGTCCTTTTATCTTTCACTACTTCTGCTACTAACATATTTTTATGTGTTATAGATATGATGTTATGTGTTATTGTATTATTCTCAAGTGTTGTTTGCATATGTTTTATTGTTGTCGTCTTTGTTCTTTATGCTCATGAAGTCGTGAATCTCGTTACGAGCAACCTCTTGATTATATAGAATAGGTGTTTGTTTCCATTTCAACCCTCCCGCAATCTATTTCATGAGTTAGATCTTATTAGATATGTTTGTTTGTTTGTTTGTTTGTTTTATATGTATAGAAATGTTTGAATTTTTTTTAACCCTTGTGCCAAAGTAATTACATATATATTAATACTAGTTATATATATATAGAGGAGGGATCCATTGAAAACCATGTTATAAATGAAAACCATTAAAACTATGGGTTACATATATGTAAGTACATATTACAAAGTATACAACTAAGAGTTAGTATATGTAGGGGTTATGTATATGTAAGTTATGTTACCAAGCGTACAACTAAGAGTTGCATACATGTAACTAATACAAGTTACATATACGTAAAACGTTTCGTCATCATTGTCGTTCCTTGGAGTTTAAACTAAAAAATACATAGTGATCTCAAAAAATAAGATTAAAATTTAATCAAATATAGTTTAAACAATTAAGAGATTAAATCAATTATGAATTATGTGATTGAGTAGTGGTGAATATTACGGTTTTCAATTATAAGCATGGTTTTTATTTGATCTCTCTCCTATATATATATAAACATATTGTATGTATTATGGATTGTACAGTTTGCTTTAGTGGGTTATAACCACCTTTTTCTTAATCTATAACTTTTCTTTTAACCCAATACTTATGTATATATATATATATATATTATAATTTAGCTTGAACATTTTTTACTTACAACTTTGGTGCCTTGTACTCTTTATATTTTACAATTTTTTCATTTTAAGTTTCGGTCTTTTCGTTTGATTTTATTATTTTTGTTTTATTTACTTGTTAATACGAGTTTTTCAATGTTTGTCGGCATTAACGATGGTGTGACATCCGTGCTACTTGGCAAAGTTTTACACCTATCGCTGCAACACAGGTGGTTTAATACTAGTATATACTAATTATCAACTTTTATGTACATCATAGGTGGTATCATGTGCTTTAATGGGTCGTACCCACCTTTTTTATTCTGTATTAATCTTTAACTTTTTTATTTTAACCTAATATCTTTTATATTTTTTTACAATTTTAACCTATACTAATTATTAATTTTTGTATGCATTGTGGGTAGTATCATATGCTTTAGTGGGATGTATCCTTCTTTTTTTTTTTTTTTTAAATCTTTAACTTTTTTTATTTTGACTCAATACTTTTTACATATTTTACAATTAACCCCACCCATGTTGATAATATGTGTTAAATCTCATACATGTATTTTGATCGCATACATACTGTGTATACAAACATTTGAGATAACAGATAATTTAAAACTTAACGATTTAACCTAAACCTGATTACCAAGTAACCCGACCCGAGTAAACCAAAAAACAAATAATATATATTACTTCTTTATTTTGTTCTTAAGGTTAAATTTCTACACCTAAATATCCAAAACCATTAAAACACCCGAATGAATTCCCTAGTCCAAAGTAACAAATATACGATAGTAAAAACTAATAATAAAACTCGCCACGCTGCTATGATTTAAACTAAATCATTTTCAAAACAAAATAGTGAACACTACCGTGTTGCGGCTATTACACTGAGGTGGTTAAGTACGTAAATAATTTCCGCATGAAGTTATGGCAAAAAAATATGGTACATCATTGTAAAATAATCGTTAAAAAATGCGAAAGCGCATTTTGAAAAGGAAAGGAAAACATATCATACTTGATGATGGTTCGAATAAAATTAATTTTGAAACGTAAAGCGACTCGAATATAATTAATACCCAACACAGGCAACGATGTTGACACTGGCGTGGTAAGTACGTAAAGAGAAGCATTCAAAGTTGCGCGGACTCCATGCTGAACATCGAGGTGCAAACAAAGGAAAAACATCCCAATGGTATATTATTGAAAACCAAGAAAAGTTACGTTGTTGTCAAAATAAGCGTTAAAATGTGAATAGTACTTAACAGTTTTGAATAAAGTTTACGTCGAGGCGTATACCGGCTTGATATTAATAACATTTATCCAAAAAACACATAAAAATAAACAAGCCGTAAGATGATACATTTTAAAAGTTATAAAAAGATTGAATATGTATAAAGTATTACACTAATAAAACCATTAGCCAAAAAAATTAAAAAAATGGATGGGATGTGGGTCGAACATGGGAGAGATTAGATTCTACCCTAAGAAAACCAGTTGAGCCACCCACATATATGTGTGCTACTTTAGCCAAAATGCAATTTATACCTAGTTTATAGTTTTTAAAAATAGAAAAGTCACCGCGTTAGACCGCATGTATTGGACATCCGGGGGCGTCAAATTTGATGACATGGACATGAGTGATGCTCCAAACACCATTACAAGATAATTTATACGCTAAGTTCCCGAGATTATTTAAGGAGAAAAAAAAAAGAAATCGTAAGGAAAGAAAAAAATTATCGTGTTCCAGAGTTTTTTTTAACAAAGGAAATGAAAGAAAAGTAAGAAAGTTATATTTCCGAGTTAATTTGAGAAGGGAAAAGAAAAGAAAAAAAATGGAAAGAAAATAAAGCTTAAAATGAATTTTTTCAAATTGGAAGGAAAAAAAAGGAAAAAGAATTTTTTTTTTATTCTTAATTAAACTCGGGAACACAACGGTAAGGCTTCAAGCGCTTAACGGACGCCAAACACAACTCTTCCTATATGATTACATTAATAGGGGTTTCAAACATTATTTAATAATTACACTTGATTTAAAAAATACATTAATAAAATATTTTTATATTTATATAACATTATAATAGATGATATTTTAACTAAACAACCGAGAAATAACAAAACGATACGAGTGGTGGTTTACTATACTCTATAACAACCCCCGTATAATCCGCCAGTAGTATCAAAACCCCAACTGTTCTCTTTATTATCTATCTCCTTATATAAAACCCTTGCGATAGGCAATATTTTTAACCTTCGCCGCCTCACAACCCAAAAGACGCACTTGTTCTTCACCGGATCGTTGTTCTCCATTTTCTTCACCGATTTCACGTAAGTTTATCTTCCCTATGAAGTTTTCAATTGTTGCTGTTTCAGTATTAGGGATGAATCTGCGTTTGATCCACCCATTATATGCTAAAATTAGGGTCCGTTTAGGCATTTGACAGTGAAGTAACATGATTTATCGATTGGATTCGAGCTTTCGAACATATTATGTATCGGATGTTGTTGTTCTTCATCGTTGTAGATATATCTTTGTTACAAATGGGGATCTGAGTAATGTGTTGTTTGTTTGGGCTAACCCTAGAAGAGCTTGGTTCATTTGTGTCATTGAGTTTATTTGAAGTCAGGATTGTTATCATTGCTTAAAACATTGTATCATAGTAGTGATTTGACAGTTATCACTTATCAGCTACTCTTTTTTTTTTTTATTTTTATAAATTATGTTGTTTTTTTCACTGGCTAAGAGTCATTTGTGTTTTCTGTTATGATCTTAACAGAAAGAAAGAGAAAGCATGTTGGATATAAACCTATTTAGGGAGGAAAAGGGGGGCAATCCAGAAATTATACGTGAATCTCAGCGCCGCCGGTTTGCTAGTGTAGAAATTGTTGATGAAATTATTCATCTTGACAAAGAGTGGCGACAACGTGAGTTTCTTTTTTTTTCTTTACCTTGATCTTGTTAATTGGTATTTTGGTTATATGTGAATCTGGAATAGGATTGACATTTTATACACAATTATGTGGTTCATTTTTCATTGTCTTGATTACAGGTCAATTTGAGCTGGAACAGTTGCGGAAAGACTTTAATAGGATTAACAAAGAAGTGGCTAAACTTAGGATTGTAAGTTCTTTTTATCTTTTCACAGGTTAAATGAAATGCTTGTCTTTTATTAGCATCCACCAAATGTGAAAAAGCTGTTTGATTTAGTACTTCCATTTGGTTGACTTTCATTTCATGGCCAGGAGGTGTTCATTTATCATGGAGTGAAATGTATAGTTACAAGTTAACCTAGTTTGTTTATATAATCTTTAATGGCATAATTTATTTAAAAAAACTTCAAATATTTTCCAAAAATTACCTAACTTTTTACTATTATGATCTTATTTGAGATTTTAGTGAGCTTTTATTATGTTTAGTTTGTATAATTTTTACTTAGAAAATCCAATAAATGTAACTTAAAAATGTATAACATTTTATCATTTGATTCCGGCCAACCAAACAGTATCTGGTAGTTTTCAGTTTTTCAGAAACAATAAAGGTCAGTGGCATTTTCAAAATTATCAGTAGCCTATTTCTCTAAACAACCACATGAGATTCAGTTATATAGTTATCCAAGACAATTAGATTACAACTAATGTATATAATCCCTATGATGAGTTGATCAAGTGTTTTGGGCACTTGGACTCTATGCGTTTTTCTTTTGGATGCTGTTGGAAACAAATTACAAGTTTTAGGTAGTTTGTTGGAACAAAATGCAACATAAAATTACTGCACTAAGTTTAAAAGAAGTACTAAGAAATGGAACAAGTATCTTCTACTCATGGGCATCAACAAAACTCATAAGAAAGAACCATAGGCTTATGAAGTTGCAAACCACAGCATGTGAGAGTATGCATTGTGTAGATGATAACTTAAATTGCAGTCTCATTTGACCTTCTTGATCTTAATCAATATAGTTTTGCTTTGTCAAAAAAACTAAATTGCAAAATTTATTCTTTGAAGTCTGGAGGAGATGCGAGTTCCCTAATTAAAAATACAGAGGAAAACAAGGATTCAATGGCAAAGAAACAAGCAGAGGTTCAAGAGGCCCGCACAGCATTATATTCTAAATTGGAGAAAGTTGGGAATCTTGTGCATGATTCAGTTCCTGTTAGCGATGATGAGGTTAACATAAATTTTTTAATAATTTATTGGAACACATGTCCTATTTATAACATTTATTCTTCCCTATTAACTATGCATTTTTTGTACATGATGGTTATCTCATAATGCTACCCTTGTACTATCACTGTTAAATCTAGGCAAACAATGCTGTTGTTCGGACTTGGGGAGAGAAACGAGTGGAGTCAAATCTAAAAAATCATGTTGAGCTTGTTGAGCGTCTTGGAATTGCCGATTTGAAAAAAGGTATAACAATGGTTTCACTTGATTGCACTTTTTTGTGTTCTTTATCTATATTATGATTGCACTTTGTTGGATGACAGGCCAGAAGGAGTAACTTTTAATTTAAGGTAAAAATTTTAGGTTGGCTTGCCTTGACCTGTCATCCTTCTTTTTTCTTTTGCCTTGAATCTTTTGAATATTTATCTTACATATGTTTAAAAAACTTCTCATCAAGATTGTAATCTAATTATTTTATATAAAAGGGATTTATGGGGTTGAAAGTATATAAATACTCTTCAGGGTACTTTTTGACTCATCTCATTTGTGCCAATTTTACAAAGTTTACCCTGTTGACCTGTCAGATGTAAAGTGCAATCCAAATGGGCCCAAATTGCAACTCCTACTTTATAGCATTATTATTCTGCAAATTTTATAATCTTTCGTTACTGAGTTTGTGCTATATTGCTGCAACTTGTTGTAAAAAACTGTGCAGCTAATGTATGTCAATTTTTGACATTCAGGTGCTAATGTTGCTGGTGGTAGGGGATATTATTTAAAAGGAGATGGTGTGCGTTTAAATCAAGCTCTTATTAATTTTGGTCTTGATTTTTTGGAGAAAAGGAATTACACAGCATTGCAGACACCATTCTTTATGAGGAAAGATATAATGGGAAAGTGTGCTCAATTAGCTCAATTTGATGAAGAGCTTTACAAGGTAACAGACTTGCAGATTTTGGGTTGTATTTTTAAGTTATTTAAACTCGTTAAATGTAATCTATATATAAATCAAGATGAAGTTTGCTATCATGAAATTTTTCTTGATACAATCTAATATAAAGCAAGATTATTCGCCCGCCATTATTGTGTTCATAAATTATATTATTATAAATGGTTTGTGAGTGATGCACTGATGCATAATCTCTTAATTCTGTGGCTGATTTATAATAAGTTACGTTGTTTTTAAATTGCAGGTAACGGGTGAGGGAGATGACAAGTATCTGATTGCAACTGCTGAACAACCACTCTGTGCTTATCATATAGATGATTGGATTCATCCAAATGAATTACCATTAAGGTTTAAGTGACACCTTTTGTAGAAAATATAATACCAGTTTAAATGTAAGACCATCTCCAATGTCTGCATCAAAACACCAGGGTGCTGTAAATTTTTGGTATAACACTCTTCATCACACCAAACTTTATGTTGGTATAAAACATCCAATATGAAATGTAACAATAATTTTTTTTTAAAATATATGGTTAAACAATCCTATTGAGACCTCTAAAATGGGTATGAAATTGAATATTTTTTTAAAGTTTTATCATTCATTAATTGTTAACAATAAGTTAATTAATAATAATCTTTTATGCAAATAATTAAGGATAAACTTCAAATTTTCTGTTCAACTTTTTAAGTGAAACAAATTAGTGTGTAATCTTATTACTTATATTACCTGGTGCAGAAAAAGTGAGGTATAATTTTGTGCATACATTGGAGTTGTAACAAGTCTTGTGTAAACATATATAAGGATTACCACTCTTACACAGTTGCACCAAGATGGTGTAAATGATTGGTGCAGACATTGGATGCTCTAAGAGCACACACACTCACAAACCCATGTATACACATTTATGTTTTTTGGTTGTGTAATGTTGACAAATCTCTCAGATATGCTGGGTATTCGTCTTGCTTTCGTAAAGAGGCTGGTTCACATGGGAGAGATACTCTTGGAATTTTTCGTGTTCATCAGTTTGAAAAGGTTGAACAGTTTTGCATAACCAAACCAAGTGGTAATGATTCTTGGGAGATGCATGAGGAGATGATAAAGAACTCTGAGGAGTTCTATCAGATGGTAAGTGCTTTTGAATATGTGATTTTTTTTGTTTGCCACCAATTTTGTATATATTATATTACAAATTATAGGCCTGCCCTGAAAAGCGTTGTCTTCTTAGTCCTGATCGGACTTGAAAATTGAAAGTTGCATATCAGTTCTAGAATTTGATCAAAAAGCCTTGACCAGACCTGGTTCTTGGCAAAGTCATGTTGGCGAGGCCTAAATATCCAGTACCAAAGGCCTGATGTTATGATCCCAATTTGTAGTTATTATTCATGTAAAATCCCAATTAGTTTTAGGGTATTTTTCATAGAACAACAATATGCTTTCGCCTTCTGTCTGTTCTGGTAATTAAGGGTTTTTCCCCTGATTTTTTTTGGTATATGCATTTGAACTGGTTAAACTGCTTACGTGACATTATATTGCAGGCAAATGTCACAGAATAGCAACAGGTTTTTGATTTTTGATCTGTTTGGTAATTAAAGTTTTGTTTGAGATATAAATAGATTGTTGGTATATACAGAAGGTATGTATGCATGCACCTATACATGCTATAAGCGAACATGCCTTATCATTTAAAACTAAATCAAATCAACCAAAGAGGATCATGTGCATGATAATTTATTCTCTTCTGTTAATTTAGTCTTAAACTCTCATTAAATTTTTTATGACAGTTGAAATTGCCCTATCAAATTGTGGCTATAGTTTCTGGTGCTCTGAATGATGCTGCAGCAAAGAAGTATGACTTGGAAGCATGGTTTCCTGCATCCAAAACTTACAGAGAACTTGTTTCATGTTCAAACTGCACAGATTATCAGTCAAGAAAATTGGAAATCAGATGTGGGCAAAAGAAGGTTTGTATTTATAATCCTATACATACACGTCTTATTCAAATGTCATAGTTTGTATAATAATATCTTGTAGGTTACACATTACTTTTTTTTATATGAAATAGGCAAACTTGTGGGGTCAACCCACGACCCATTTCAAGTCCTAATTATCAATGACTTGTTTCAACTCATCATCCAAGCTGTTTGACCCGTCCATTTTTCGAGCACACAACTTCATCTTTTTTATACATTTTGTTGCAACTAGTAGTAATTATAAAATTATATTCATCAGTATTTATGTAAACTATGATAAACTGATATATAAAGTAACTTTTTAAATACAATTACAAAAATTAAGAGTAGTTTATTTTTATCAATGTTTAATGATAAAAAAGGTGAAACAAAAACACATCAAACACTATACTTGAATGACTTCTCCCATTACCTGTCACGCCTACCTACCAAACACGCTAACGAAATGCAGTAGATCATTCCATCTCTTTGTGATTCCATTCCACCCAACCGAATAGACCCCAGTTTTTATCAATAAGTCAAAGAATTGCAATTATGATCACTATACAGTACCCTGATAGTTTTCCAATCATATTTCATCGACGGAAATATTTATATTGAGCCAATTCTTATTTTTCGTGTGCAGGGCAATGAACAGACCAAGCAATACTGCCATCTGTTAAACTCCACCCTCACAGCAACAGAGAGGACTCTTTGCTGCATTCTTGAAAACTACCAAACAGAAAAGGGCGTTGAGATACCAGAAGTTTTACAGCCATTTATGGGCGGCAAGACTTTCTTGGAGTTCCAAACAAACACGAAGAAATGAAAACTCGTCTTGATCCATTAAAAAAAAGATACCCAATTCTAACGGGTAGCTTGATGTTACAAGATGGTTATAGATCTTTCCGTATGGTTATTTTGTTAAAACTACTTGTTCGAATTTATTATTGATACTTGTTTTGAACATACTATGATGACCAAAAATGATACATTGTGATTTGAAAGTTTTGCTTTCCCCCATTGGTTATGCACTCAGGTTGTTTTTGTTTCTTTTTTGTTCGCGTGCTTCGGTGTAATAATGTATGCAAACACTTGGTTCTGGTCCAGGGCTTGACTTGGCTGTGACATGCTTGTTTATGCGGCTTACTCGAGATCCATTCTAAGTTTCGTACTCAAGAAGGGATGTGTAGTGGAGAGTGAGCGAGAAAAAAAAATTCTAAGATCATATAATTTTATGATTGAGCCAGGGGGTTTTTTCAGCAATGGGTTTCCTCCTGAGGGGGTTGGGGGTGCGGTCTCGGCTGGGAAATGAATAGGTGGTCCCGATTAAGATAACACCTATTCTCCGAAGTGGGGTCGTATATTTGCTGTTCAAAAAAATATAATTTTACGAAACATAAACACTAAATAAGATGTTACATTCTACAGGCCAAGTGGGAGTCAAGTGTCAAGACAAATTAGTATGGAAAATTTTCTTTTGATATGTTAGTTATGGATTAAAAGTTGTATGAAATCGATGAAACGAAAACTAATAGTACTACTAATCACTATTAGTGATTCAACTTGACTTTTAGTAATAACAAATGCACCATCAGTAGCAAATGAGGGCAAGTGACCAGCAATGGTAAGACATGAGACATTAACAGCAACTAAGTTAATATTGACGATTTGCTACTGTATAAAATACTGACTTGTTAGCTTCATTTTTCGACCAAGCTCTTCACTTTTTAACATTTATTTCTTCAAAAATTTCTCTAGGAACAACTATTATGATTTCACCTTAACGGATTCATGTTTTGTTTGTTGGCACAGGTCCGACCTTGTTGCTATTGACAGCAACAGAAGCTCGAAAATAGCAAGAATATAAAACGATAAAGAATAATATTTATTGATATATCAATGAAAGCACCACTTAATTATAAAGACTTTAACTCCTATATATACTAAACAAACTTGGATACTAAGTTACCCTACCTAGACTTAAATTAAGAAACCAAATCAAAACAGAATCAATTAATCTATCTACCAAATCAAATTAAATTAAATAACTAAATCAGATTCAAACACTTAAAACAATAACTTTACTAATTAACCCTTCTAAGTATTGGACACTGCAAAGATGTGTTGCTTTCTTTAACAGTGATTAACATCTGATTGTTTTATTGCTCTACCATTGATCTGATCGGTTTTGTCTGCTCTACTGTTAGTTCTAGGCTTACAAACGCTGCACTGCCTGGGTTTTGAACAATCCTCTAATCGCTACACTGGCTGCCAAAAGGACGATGATCAAAAACTCCTGCATCTACCTTCTGCCTCCTGAACGTTGCTGCTGCGCCTATTCTTCAATCTTTTCCTGAAGCAACAAGTAATATGTTGTTGATCGCCAATCTACATATCACTACAACCTGCCTTGTCTGCCCCTTGATTGTTAAAAGAACACCAGCTTGCTGCCTTCTCCTACCTTGTTGCTAGACGGCTCTGACACAAAATGTTGGCACAACTCCGATCTTGTTGCTATTGATAGCAACAGAAACTCGAAAACCGCACAAGAATATAAAACGACAAAGAATAATATTTATTGATATATCAATGAAAGCACCTCTTAATTACAGAGACTTTAACACATGTATATACTAAACAAACTTGGAGACTAAGTTACCCTACCTAGACTTAAATTAAAAAACCAAATCAAAACAGAATCAACTAATCTATCTATCAAATCAAACTACATTAGGTAACTAAATCAGACTCAAACAATTAAAATAATAACTTTACTAATTAACCCTTCTAAGTATTGGATATTGACAAGATTATCTAACATTATTGCGTATCAGCTACGACGTTCCATGCAAGATTAGACTATTACATTATATACAAGATATCGATATAACTATAGGAAGTTAATGATCAACCGTAATACTAAATGAAATTCAAAATGCATATATTATTGTAAAGGTTGCACCTTCAGGGATAAAATATTTGTTAAAACAGTTGGTTGAACATATTGCTGCTCACAAATGTATTGACCAATGTATCTCCCTATTGTTTCATTAAAAAATGGTTACAAGTGAAACCGATGTTATAAACGTTTGTCAAACCACGGAAAGCAAAACATGCGCGCTAAAGTTCTAAATGAGGAACATTGGCAAAGCAAAACGAAACGATGGTAGGCCCAGCCATGTCACCGAGCAAACACCCTGTAAAACAATACAAATATGTCGAAAATCATGACTCTAAGAAAGTGAGAATCAAGTGATAAGACGCTTAAGCATTTTGACGGAATTTTGTTGTTTAAAGTTGTAGTAGTTAGATGATCAGATGTTTTAAATCGTTAAAAGAATTTAAAGTTTATAAACAAAATTACCAAAAATGAAACGAGTTTTGTTGTGATTGATATGAAATTAATATTTGACATCTGTATGATCATAAATACTCCAAACATTCAAGAATCGCAAATGTAAGAAACATGATGTGTTTTAAAAGAGATTACATATGATAATAAGCAGAACCAAATAATCATTAATCATTAAGTTAACTGCAAGAAGATGTGCTTTAATGTATTTCTGCTTTAATGTATTTCTGCTTGTAATAGTAATCATTCTAAATAATTTCCCATGTTTTTTTGTGTTCATGAGCACCCATTATAGGATCAGGTAAGCTCAAAGAACCAGTCGATACTCTGCTAACACTGGAACTAGGTAACATATATTGTGTTGGACAGGTGAATTCAAAAGGTTATGATAGAAAACTAGTGGAAAGAGGACGCCAGAGAGGAATCAGGTGCTTACCACCCCTTGAAGATTTACGCTCTAAATGTAAGGGGGTTTTGATGTGTGTTTTGGAAGTGATCACATGATAAGTAATCAGATAATAAATATTTAATATATAAACTATAAACAAAATATTAATGTGATTCTACAGTTTAAACTTGTAATACTTAGATGTTTAAGTGTTTACCAAATCTATAGGTCTAACCAAAAGATTTACCAAAAACAATTAAATAAAAGATATAGTTTGTAAATTGAAAAAATAAAAACCCCCTCTAAAATTAGATTGAAAAATTGTTGCAGATCTAAAGCTAATTATTTAACACCCTAGATAATCAATCACACAACCCATATATTATAAACTGATTTAATTAACTGTAAGTCATAATTATCAGATAATCCGTTTTAAATCACGAATCCAAACACCCCCAAAGAACAAGATTATCAAACAAGTGGTGTGGTGCTTACCAACTGCTTGGCCAGATGAAGGGCGGAAAAGAGTTGCACCAAGCCCGGCTCCAATGGATGCAAAAACTAGTGATGCAGTGCACCTAATCGTAGCACCATAAAAAGCGGCCTACTCAAATGAATAGAATGTCCCGCACAAAACGGTAACACTCAATCCCAACTTGAACAAGCCATGATGCTGAAACTCCTAAAAAGTGACCTACTCAGATGAATAAAATTTTCTTATTGTTTATCATGGTTATATGAACTCATACTGACTCGGGAGAACTAAAAATTGAGGCATATAGTGCGATTAATATTTCAAAATTTAATGAGTTAAAATAGTTGGGACCCCATTATAATAGTTTTTTTGTGAACATCCATTGTATTTGCCAAATGCCAAAAAGAACACTAAATCAAGCATGAACAATTCTAACTATTGTATTTATAGTTCCATCATTGATCACAAAAAAATAAATAAATAAATAAAATAAAATAAAATAAAATAATTCCAAGGTATCATATTAAGAAATAACTAATTTTCTTTCTTTAATACTTTTTACAAAATTTTTATAATAATATTCATATATAATAAAGCTTTTTTTATTTCTTATAGATCTAAATTGCAGGTTAAAAGCACAAATGAGCTCCATAATATCAACATTAAAATGAAGGTACCGAATTACCATCATGGATCATTCCACAGTATCATATTAAGCAATAACTATTTTTCTTTTTTAAGTATTATATACAACATTTAAATCATAATGTTCATATATTGTAAAGAGCATCTTCAGATAAACATATTCATAAAATTTTGACAATGTTCAACGCCTGAAATCAGTGGAAAAATAGGTACAAAATTGACCTCTAAACGTTGTTCTGCTGACACAAAAGAAGTAAGTATAAACCGGCATCCCCCTGTTAGCTTTGCGAACTGCAGACTTTGGGACATCTAGCATGAACAATTAGAAAAAAATTTTGTTTAATTTAAATTTGATATGAAAGTGGCATGTGGCGGGTAAAGAGGGGGCATGTACCTTTAAGAAGCTTCCAAGCAGCACACTGTGAAAAATGATGTACAGCAAGCATAGTTGTCAATAGCGAATAGCGGTAAATAACGACAAGCCACCTATATGCTACGTAGCGAATAGCGGTAAATAGCGACCGCTATTTCGTGTTAAGCGATTAAGTAGGATAATATGTAAGAATGTTTTACACTCAATAAATAAACATGTTTAGCAATAAAGTAGTAGAAAATCTAAATAAACACCCCCAAAATAACTAAAACACTCTATTACTAATCATCCAAATCACATATTTACTAAAAAAAATAATAAAAAATTAAAAAAAATAAAAAATTCCACTATGCAGTCGCTATCTACAAATAGCGAGGGAGGGGCGCATAGCTAAATAGCGCGCTATAGCAGTTGCTGTAGCCGCTATTGACTACAGGGACATCAAGCCGTTCAAGAACACGTCTAGTAGTAACCACACTAGTCTAAAATAAAGAAAATAATAGTTTATTGCTAACCTCCTGAGAAGGTTTAAAAATGATTAAATAGCTAACCTAAGATTGCTGTTTATAATTCGAGATTGGAATTTATAATTATTTCAAATTAACATAAATTGAGAGCCTAAACTCCTAAAAACATCCGAAAAGAAACTTCATTTGGTTGGCTGGTTAAATTACAAAGTAAAAAAGCACATAACACAAACTGCTCTTGAACTTCAAGAACTTAAACTAAAATTGGATGCAACTAAACAAGAACACATAATCCACTAAAGAAGGAATATAAACGATAATGATTTAAGTTTATACATGTAAAAAAGAAAGCTGAAAACAATGGCTTTAACTCAATGGAATACTCTTTTGTCTTGTAGTTCAGTGTACATGCGTAAAGATTGTTTCAGATGTAGTCCTTAAACTAGTAAGATCATCTTCAGTCAAACTAGGTGGAGTAACACCAGCATCACAATAAGCAAATCTTTTCCCACTGAAACTGTTCCATTGGCACAATAAATCATTAGATAAGCAATACACATATAAGGGGATGTTGTTTGGGATAGCCTGTTTAAAAAACTTATCTGTTTATCTGTTTTCGGAAAATAGGTAAGAACTTTTGAGTGGTTGGATGAAGATAATTTATCTTGCTTATTTAAGTAAAATAATATGTGTTCTTCGATAAGCAATTTTGAAATTCTCAATCTTGCTTAGTTCAAACTGGTTGTTCTTGGCGACTTCAAAATTATTTGCTTCTGTTTATAACTATAAGCATAAGTTGTCTAAATAAGCAATGCCAAACAACCCTTAAATCAACAATAATCAACTATCCAAGTAGTCCTCTATTCTTCAAATCAGATTTAAACTGCGCTCAGACGCGTTTTCAGGCCGAACTCCAGCCAAACATCATCTAAACAGATGGAAACAATTACACTAGCCCTAAACAATCCTGAAATCAATCTAAAACAACCTAAACGAGCCCAAAGCAAGCTTAAAACATATCTAAACCCCTTGCAATATGATTTCTTGATAGTTTTTTCCCCTCCTCTCCCCTACCGGCCGTCCACCACTCTTTCTTATTCTCTCTTCATCCACCACCACCATCACCACCACCGCCGCCGCCGTCAATCACCACCACCACCACCACCAGTTGCCCCTATAAACCCTTTCTATCTCACCTCCTTTCTCTCTCCATATGTACACATGCGTTATCCATCCTACACAGAAGAACCTCACGTTTCTTGACTGTTTCTTGAGCCTCCACCTCCATCTGCTGTCTCCAATCACCATAAAACTAGCGCCTTTTAGTTTTCTCAGACACCCACTCATGGTTCGCAAAAGGGTTTTCAAAGTCTTGACCTTTTTGTAATTTGGGTCAGAATTCTTGATGTATTACTGTCAGATCTTCAAGAAAATAGTTAGTAATAGGTTCTTTTACAGTATTATGAAGTACCCAGTTATTGTTTCTTGAGTTTTAGGGTGTAATTCAAGAATTTTGGCATGTATTTGCTTAGGATATGGTGTTTTCTAGCTTGAAAATTAGCAAGATTGTGAAAAGTTTCATTTAGACTTAGTTTTACATATAGAGTTTGTAAGTATTGTAGGGTAATGCCTTTTTTTGTTAAGTATTTATGGGGTAGGTTATAACCTTACTTTTGTAAATTAGGGTTTTCAGTTTTAGGGTTCAAGAATGTATTGTTAGTGCAGTGGGCATATTCTGATACTTGTTTAAAACATGGCTGCAAATAGTCAATGTTTTGTGGAATGGAAAGAACATTATGTTTCGAAAGAAAGGGGCAAAAGGGTAGTTCACTATTTCTTGAAAGATATATCGGGTGAATCGGTTTTAGCAGTTTTGGGAACTGAAAGGAGTGTTAGGCATATGTTTTATGTGGTTGCTGAAGATTTCTTGAAGCTCAATGAGGCTGAGAATTCAGTCAATGCAGGGTATCGATGGAGGTCAAGGAGAGAGGTTGTGAATTGGCTTACTTCTATGTTATCAAAACAATATGCCCAAGGTGAATATTCTAGTAAGTTTCTTGAATTTTATTAAGCATTTTTGTGTACTTCATATCTTGATATGCCTATGAATTATATGGCGTGGTTGTATCTTTGTACTTGAAATGTGATATAAGTTGCCATGTTAATGCTGAGAAGCTCGATGTATTAGATTTTGTATGATTGAAGATGTAATATGCAATTGATTGATAGAAACCGGATTAAGTTAATGTTAATCTTTTATGGTTCATTGGTGAACGTGTAGTTGGTTTTCTGATAGAGTTTCTTTTGGAATATGTGGTTTCAAATTAGTTATTGCGACTTGGATAATTTTGAATAAGATAATCCGTCATAAGTTAGGGGCAGGTTGGTAGGTTTACGTTTATCTCAATGATCTGTTTTCTTATTGTTGTTCTTTTTCGTTCTCTTCGAATCTAATAATAAGAAGATTATAATCATAATTGGTCAACTTCAAGTTGAAGTTGTCACTTTAGATCTAGACAGCTGCAGCTGAATTTGGACCAAGAGTAAGATATTTTTGTGGCTGTATTATTACACCAAAAGCTGCTGAGTTGCCTAAATACCATATTCAAGTTTATTTGTTTCATGCGGATTCTATTCTGTGGTATAAATTTCTATGGATTAATTTCATATATACCCTTTTAGAAGTTGCAAAAGTTCATACGTATTCCTTTTAAAAAAACAAAATCAGTTAATATTAACAATCTGTTTCACTGAATAAACGAATGCTAAGTGTCAACGCATAATGCTCTCTTTGTTTCTTCATTGAAATGTACTGTTATAAGTAACTGATTTTATTTATTTACTATGTAATGAGTAATTATGGTTCTATTAGAATTTTGAAAGGTTAAATTTGATAATAAAGTTTAGAAGGATTTGTATGAAAATTTGAACTTTTAGAAAGATATATTTGAAATTGTCTCAATTTATTACACGAGGAAATTTGTAAGGCGGTCAACAAAATGTCATATTGCTTTTGACTATTTTCATGATGCTTCTAAAGTTGTAGACTACGGTAACAGTTTTTTTTTTTTTTTTTTTTTTTTTTTTTTTTTTTTTTTTTTTTTTTTTTTTTTAATTTCAAATTCAGAATCCCCTAAAAGTGATCAGATTTCGGGAGTTGGTGTTTCATACCAGAATTGTCTTGCAAGAAATTTAAAATTTCGGGTACCGGATATAGTGTGGTCAGGTGCAGCTTGGACTTGCAGCAAACAACTCAAACATTTTCCAGCCTTTTACAGGAACGGGATTACAATAGCGGTAAGCATTGTCATAATTTTGTTTTTTAATTCTTCAGATTTTTGTCTTTTACATCACCTGCACGTGGAGCCCATGCTTGTGACATTAGAGCTTTAAACATTGTCGTATTTGAGTTTTGATTGTCGGGGTTTTTGGTGAATAATAAGTTTTTATATTTGTTATTTTTACATTCACACTATGTCTACTTGATAATATGATCTATGATTTTGGAAGTGCAATAATTACCTCATAAAATATGTACTAATGAAGCATCTGGATAATTTGTACACACATGCCACCCAGCTAATCGAAGTTTTCACTAATGCCGCCCAAGTAACTTTAGAGACCATCCAATTTCAATTTGGTTTTGTTTGATACTTTTTTAATAGATTCATTAATATGTAAAATGGCGTAATTGCTGTTGAATCTACTCAAAGGTGATGAAAACTTTAAGTTTTGTGGTATTTTGTCATTTTATTATTTGTTTGGCAGTTCTTTTAGCTGAAGTCAGTATAAAGGAAACCAAACTGATACGTGGATGGCCTTATGTACACATTATATTCTAGAACAAAATAATAAGCATTAAATTGATCTCTTAAATAAAGAGTTCTGATAAGATAATATGCAAAATTTTATAGTCTCGTACACACAAGTGGTAGTTCGAATGGAGTTTTGTTAGTTTGGCATAAAATGGAGTTAAAACTATTGTTTGGAATGGGTAATCATCTTAACTTTGATTGGAAGTTTTTTTAACTATGACCGGGTTAGTTTCAATAAAATAAATGTTTTCTGATTGGTGTAGAAAAGGGTCAGGTTGGTCTGACCTGAAACACTTTTTGTCTAAATTGTTCTCTTGGTAAATTAGTGTGTCAAATATGTTGCACATAATTTTTATTTGGGTAGGTTTTTGACATGAAACACTTTTGTCCACTTTTTTTTTTTTTTTTTTTTTTAATAAATAGTTAGCGTGTCAAATATGATTACTAATTTAACATTATTTCAATTTTCTATAGTTTATTTTATTTTTAAATTACACTATATAGGAGGTTTTTGTAAGTTTGGAAAACTCTCTTGGAGATTTCTATTGATTTAATCAGGTATATATACATGAAGGGTCTCACCTAATTGGGAGACAAATGAGGAAGAGATATACATGAATAACAAACTTAGTAATTATCTAAACTAACAAACTAATAATAATAATTATCTAAAATACATTCAAGTATATCTCGAAATTAAGTATGCTGTGGTCAACTGATGGTTGACTGGTTTGACCCGTGGATACGTAAGCTAATAGGCCCCCGCAGTTGGAGCTGTAGAAGGACGGATGCTCAAACTGGACTTGAATCGTTGGAACAAGTAGCGTGGAAGTCCTTTGGTAAATATATCAGCGTACTGGTGGTCTGCAGGAATATGAAGTACCCGAACCGCACCAATGCGAACTTTTTCGCGTACAAAATGTATGTCGATCTCCACGTGTTTAGTGCGTTGGTGATGAACCGGGTTCTCGGTTAAGTACACGGCTGAGATATTGTCGCAGTAGACCACTGTGGCAGTGCGAATGGGAACATATAGTTCAAGTAGTAAATTTCGCAGCCAGCTTGTTTCAGCAACCGTGTTTGCCACCCCCCGATATTCGGCTTCAGCGCTAGAACGAGAGATAGCTGCTTGGCGTTTGGATGACCATGAGACAAGAGTATCTCCAAGAAATACACAATAGCCGGAGGTTGACCGTCGTGAGTCCGGGCATCCTCCCCAATCAGCTTCAGAATATGCTGTTAATTTGAAGGAGTTGGAAGGGGTAATATGTAGACGATGATTCAACGTACCTTTAAGATATCGTAGAATGCGTTTGAGGAACGTGAAGTGTGGCTCACGGGGGTCGTGCATAAATAGACAAACTTGTTGCACGGCATAGGCAATGTCAGGCCGAGTAAATGTCAAGTATTGTAAGGCGCCGGCCAAGCTTCGGTATAAGGTACCATCGGTTGCGGGTGAAGTTGAACATGCACTAAGTTTAGAGTTTGTGTCTGTTGGTGTAGAGCATGGTTTGTAATCCGACATATTTGCGCGAGCTAGTATGTCCGAAGCATAGGATTCCTGGGATAAAAATAGGCCACCCTGTTTAGATTCAACAGTAATACCAAGAAAGTGGTGTAGCTTGCCCAGGTCAGTCATTGCAAATTCCCGAGATAAAGAATCAATGATCTGGGTGAGTAACCTGTCATCAGAAGCAGTTAAGATGATATCATCAACATAGAGCAATAAGTAAGCCATTCGGGACCCTTGTTTGAAGACAAATAGAGAAGTGTCGCTGGTGGTGCTCCGAAACCCACATCGATATAAGTAAGTTGCAAACCATTGGTACCAAGCACGGGGGGCTTGTTTGAGCCCATATAGTGATTTTTTAAGGCGACAGACATGTTTGGGCTTAGAAGAGTCAACGAATCCAGGTGGTTGGAACATGTAAACAGTCTCTTGGAGATCACCGTGTAAGAATGCGTTCTTGACGTCCAGCTGGTGTATCGGCCAAGATTTGGACACCGCAATGGTAAGCACGGTGCGAATGGTAGTGGGCTTGACCACAGGGCTGAATGTGGCATCGCAGTCAACACCAACCTGTTGACTTTTCCCATTAACAACTAATCGCGCTTTGTAGAGCTGTAAAGATCCATCTGCATTAAATTTGTGGCGAAACAGCCACATGCACCTAATAATATGACCGTTAGTAGGCCTCGGGACCAATTCCCAGGTGTCGTTAGCTATTAAGGCTCTATATTCATCGTTCATAGCCGCATGCCAGTGCGGGTCTGATAGGGCAGAGAGGTGGGATTTGGGGAGTGGGGTGATGGAGTTGGTGGTTGTAGTATGGAGGGTGACGTGTGGCGGAGGTTTGAGGGTACCGTCACGAGAACGGGTGGTCATAGGATGAGAGGAGGGGGGGTGGGGGATTTGGTTTTGTAGGTTGCGGGGCAGGTGGGGGAGAGGGGTGGCGGGGGAGGGTTGTTTGGGTTAGATGGAGGGGGTGAAGGAAGCGAGGTAGGGTCGGGGGTAGGAGGAATAGTGGCGGGTGGGTGAATGGGATCGGTGGTCGGGGATTGTGGGATTTAGCGGTGGCGGCGAGAGTATGTGTGGACAATGGGTGGGGGGGTTTTTGCAAGAGGAGAGGGAGTGGATGGTTCAGGTGGGGAAGGGGGTGTAGGGGCCAGAAGGTGGTGGCGGGTAAAACAGGGGAGAGGGGTCAGGATCGAAGGTGTTATAGTCATATGGGGTGGAAGGAGGGGTGGCGGCAAAGGGGAAAGTGTTTTCGTCAAATGTTACGTGACGGGACAGAATAATTTTGCCGGTAGATAGATCAAGGCACCGATACCCTCGAAAGTCGGTGGGATAGCCAAGAAAAACACATAGTGTGGAGCGGGGGGCAAGTTTGTTGCATCTGGTGGCATTGAGATTGGGATAGCAGGCACACCCAAAGACACGTAGGTGGGAGTAAGAGGGTTGTTTGCGGTAGAGAATGGACGTGGGGGAGTGGAATTGGAGGAGTTTGGAATTTTGGATGGGAGAATGTTGTGTAGGTAGACTGAGGCATGGAGGGCCTCAACCCAAAAGGCGGGGGGAAGGGAGGCATGAGACAGTAGGGAGAGCATGATTTCGTTGATGCGTCGAATCATGCGTTCGGCCTTTCCATTTTGTTGAGAGGTGTGTGGGCAAGAAAAACGAAGTTGGAGGCCGTGGGTGGAAGCAAAGGAGGTGAAGTGATGATTATCAACTTCACCACCTTTATCGTATTGAAAACTTTTAATTGGTAAATTAAATTGGGTGGCAATAAACTTTTGGAATTGGGTAGATTTGCCAAACGTTTCAGATTTAAATTTGAAAGGATATATCCATGTGTAATTGGTGAAATCATCGATAAGGATCATGTAATATTTGTAACCGAATTTACTAGGAATAGGTGAAGTCCACAAATCACAGTGCACAATATCAAAAGGTAAAACAGTAACTGAAGTAGATAAATCAAAAGGCAATCGTGTATGTTTTGCAATTTGACATGAATGACAAAAATTAGAAATAGATTGTTTAGTACAAGAAATCAAATGACGAGTGGAAAGAAACTGCATAATAGGTTGGCCGGGATGACCGAGGCGAGGATGCCAAAAGTTTGGTGTAGCCGTGGAAGAAGCCATAAGAGCGGTTGCTGGAGTGAGTTCGGTGAGGGGGTAGAGATGACCGGTGCTGTTATGCCTGCTCAGGAGCCTCCCATACTGAAAATCCTTGATAGAAAAACCATGAGGATCAAATTCCACGCTGACGTTATTATCAAATGTAAATTGACGAACAGATATAAGGTTTTTGACTATATTTGGAGTGTAAAGGATGTTATTAAGGTGAATGGGTTTGGTCGGGTGAGGCAAGGTAGTGTTACCGGAACCGACAACTGGCATGCGATTACCATTCCCAACAAATATAGAGGTAATAGGACGAACCGAAGAAGGGACCGAGATCTTACCTTGGTCGGATGTTAGGTGAGAGGAGGCACCAGTGTCCATATACCATTGCTCATCGGTTGCACGAGGTTCCATAGTCATGGCTTGAAAAGCATCAGCAAGGTCAATAGGTTGAAGTGGGTCATAATCAGCCAAGTGGGCTTGGGCGGCCGTACTTGAAGAAGCAGGAGGCCGAGTAGGGTTGGTGGGCCGTGGGCTCCAGGGAGCAGCCCAACCAGCCTGAGTGGGGTATGGACAAGGGGGAATAGCCCAATAGGCGTAAGGATTTGGCCATTGGGGGCGAGCAGCCCAATGTGCAGGAGGCAAGGGGGGGCCAGACTGGGCAGAGGGCTGCGGTGGGCGGCTGTTGCGCGCTGGGCCAGATTGGCGGCGGTTTGACGGGCGACGCTGCTGCTGATTGGTGCCCGTTCACGGCGCCGGTCGTGATGTGGTTGTTCATCAGTAGTTGTGGCAACCATGGGAGCCGAAGATGGCTGATCCGTCGAGACACGAGTAGACTGGCGGTGATGCTCTAGTTGAACCATAGAGCACGCTGTTTCCCAGGTGGGTACAGTTTGGTTGATGTAGGAGGCGGTGGAGTCGTATTCAGAGGGAAGTCCCCGAACAAGTTGTAAAACTAACCGTTGTTCAGAGACCGGGTTGTCAACGTCAGATAATTGATCCGCAAGTTCCTTGATACGTTGGCAGTAAGCTTCCAGGGATGGCATTGATCTTAGGGTGAGGTTTGTGAATTCGTGCTCGAGGGCAGCAGCCCGCGAGCCTTTATTGTTCAAGAATATGTTCTTGATACGGTTCCATGCCTCTAAGGACGTGGACTTGGTTTGGATGACACGAACCAGAAGATCATCCGATATGGTGCCATAAATCCACTGTAGTACCACTGCATCTATTTTGGACCATGTGGAGAAGGTTGGATCATCGGCTGGAGGGGGTTTTGTGCCATCGATGTGGCTGATGACATCATACCCTTGGGCATGAAGAGTAAAGAGTTTAACCCACGTAGAGTAGGAAACCTTGGTCCCATCTAGTACACGAACTTTATGCTGAATGTTCGTGACAGTGTAGACGGGATGAAGGGATGTAGCCGAGGCTGGAGCACGTTGTTTAGGTGGTGTTTCAGCCATGAGGGGATTTACGAGAGTAGTTGGTTTGCTAATGTCGACCGAGGCCGAAAAAGGTGAGGGTTCGGTAGAGAGCCTTTTCGAGGCTCTGATACCATGTAAGTTTGGAAAACTCTCTTGGAGATATCTATTGATTTAATCAGGTATATATATACATGAAGGGTCTCACCTAATTGGGAGACAAATGAGGAAGAGATATACATGAAGATATACATGAATAACAAACTTAGTAATTATCTAAACTAACAAACTAATAATAATAATTATCTAAAATACATTCAAGTATATCTCGAAATTAAGTATGCTGTGGTCAACTGATGGTTGACCGGTTTGACCCGTGGATACGTAAGCTAATAGTTTTATGCTTTGAAAACATATTTGGGTGACTTTTGACCCGTTCAACCCGCTTGGTCATGTTTTCTTTTTTGTATTTCACCTGTAAGAGATTAAGCATAACCTGAACTGACTTTATTGTAAGTAAATGGGTAAAAATTGCCATCCATTTTTCTACCAAACTGAATGCGGGTCCTAACCTTTTGTACATAAATAATTTTGTGATTTTCAGGTACAATCATTTGTTTATGTTATGTCCGAAGAGGGAACCCGTCTTCTTGCATATCTTGAAGACATGTATGAAGACCGAAAAGGTCAAAAGAAAGTCAAAGTGAGATGGTTTCATCACACTCAAGAAGTACAAGCTGCAATTACTCTTAAAAACCCTCACCCAAAAGAGGTTTTTATTACACCTTATGCACAAGTTATCAGTGTCGAGTGTGTGGATGGCCCGGCCCTTGTTTTGGCCCGCGAACATTATGATAAATGTGTGTCAACGCTTCCAGAAGATCTACTGACTCGGGTCCATCTTTGTTCGAGACAGTTTAAAAACAACCGTGTGAAACCATTTAAATTGAGTAAATTATGTGGGTATTTTGATCAGCCTGTTTTCTTGGTACTTGATACTGATTTTCTTGAAGATGAAGAATATCGCGCGAAAGATATTGTTAAGTTGGGAGCCAAACGACTTAGGAGTTCTAGTGGGTGCCATGTGGCGTCGTGTGATTCGTCCTGCATGGATGTCAGGTATGAGATTTTGAGAAGGAAGCTTATTCCGAAACATGTGAAAAAGCAGGCTCCGAATATCATGGGTTTTAAGGTTAATCAAAAGATAGAATTGTTGAGCTTAGATAGTGGTATTCGAGGATGTTGGTTTAGATGTACTATAGTTCAAGTTACCAGGAGACAGTTAAAGGTACAGTATGATGATTTGAAGGATGAAAGTGGAAGTGGTAATCTTGAGGTATGATTTTTCTTATTCTTTTTAATATTTATATTTTCTAGGGCCTGGTGGGTTTGAGACTTTGAGTTAAAAAAAGTGATTTTTTAGTATGGGTTGAAACGAGCCGGATTAGGTTGGGTCGACCCCAAGACTAATGTCTATTATATTAAATCGATTCAAGAGTTCGTATGCGTTAAAAATATGCTTTGAACGACTTTCAACTCTGACTTCATTCTTCTATCCGGTGTTTTCATAATTTCACCAGTTTGATATAAAACACAACACAACGGCTCGAATCTTGACCCATTCATAAGTAAGTGGTTTAAATGAACACTATCATACTATAAAAACCAAATCTTTTTCTGACTTGTGTAATTCTTGAAAAATATGTAGAATTAAAGTAATATTTAAGGACTTGATGTTGTTATTGACTTGTATCTTTTTTTCATTGCAAGGAATGGGTTCCAGCTTTTAGATTGGCCATGCCTGATAAACTTGGGATAAGATGCTCGGGCCGGCCCACTACAAGGCCCGCTCGCATGGAAGATGAAGCAAATTTTGCGATTGAGGTTGGTTCCCCCGTGGATGGGTGGTGGAGTGATGGTTGGTGGGAAGGGGTTGTGACTGGAATCGGTGGCGGAGATGTTAAAGTTTATGTTCCTGGTAAGTTCTTGATTTAAATCATAAGAAATAATAGGCTTTATGTTTCGTTCTTGGTTCATAATTCTTGAACCTTATTATGATAGCTTAAGATTTATATAGGATCAGTAGAGGTGGGTAAATAGGTGTCTAAGGGATCGAGCAACCATCCTATTTTGCATTTTTTGAAATAATATAAACTACCTTTAGTAACTCGTGTATTACACGGGTTGAATAAATAAAATATTAAAGAAAGTAAAATTTTATTAATTATAAAATAATATATTAAGATAAGATATAATTGAAATTACGTATATGGGTAAACATATAAGGAATAAAATATTGATATTAACTTTATAAAATCAAAACATTTTGTTTCAAAACAAACCGTTTTAAAAAATTTTTATTATTATAAATCCTAATTTTAATTATTTTTTATTTATAAATTTTCTTATTTTTAAAAACACTAATTTTAAACTATTTTGTATTTTTTAAAAACTCTGACGTTTTAAAAAATTTCTTTATCTTTTAAAAAATTATTTGTTTATAAATAACATTAATAAAAAAACTATTTTTTAAATTATATTAGTCTATAAAAAAATTAAATAATATTATTAGTAATTATAGTAACTATTAAATATGAGAGATAAACGAGAAAAATTTGATAAGAATGAGTGTGGTGCTGACATGTGTCCCCTCATTTACCCTTTTATTAGAATAGAGAGAAGAGAGATAATTAATGTATTAAAGAGAAAAAAAATGTATTTGTAAGTAAAACTGTTTTTAGCTATTTTCTTTAGTTAAAATGGGTCAATTGGGTTCCAACCCGGTTTATCTGCATCAATTGGGTTATATTTTATTAATAATGAATCAAGTGTAGAAGTGGCAATTTTGACCCATTTACTTGGGTTGATTCGATCAGCTCAATAAAGTAGTAAACATTAATCAAGCACCACTTAAATAGAGTGTCAAACGGGTCAACCCAAAAACTTTAGCTTCAAGATTAATGGCTGAAATGGGTTTAAATGGAACTAGTTTAAAAGTCCCTAAAGTTCATCTTAATACATACAATCAATAGAATCACTTTATTAAAAGATTTAGATAATTATTGTAGTGATACTATTTTGTAATCATACTTAACACATGCATTACTAACAACGAACCGAAAAGTGTCAGTGGGCCAGCCTACCCCGACCTGCAGCGGTGGTTTGGCCCTACTAAAAATGGCCTGTTTTAATCCGAACCCATTTGACCCGCTACCTGAACACCCCCATTGTCTTGTGTTTTCTCCTCTGACATACTCTCTTTTTCTCTTGTTGACAACAGGTGAAAATATGTTTCTTGAACTACACATAAAGAACATCAGGGTGTCAAGAGATTGGGTAGGAGACCATTGGGTCAACCTAGAAACAAAACCTAACATCCTCTCATTGGTTCCCGCCAATAATAACGAGATCAAACCCGAAAGCTCACCTATTTCATCTAAAGAAACACCTAAACCCGTTGACCCGGAACATGTTGACCCGAAACCTGAACCACCTCACGAGGGTGACCCTGACCCTGAGTTCCATGAGGAAGAAAACGACCCGAGTTCAGCCCTTGATGATAATTTGCAGATTGTTGAACAAGGCGAGCATACGGGTGAAAACAGGGAAGCATAATTAGTAATTTACCAAAAAACCGAGTGGCGATTCGTGTATAGAAAAAAGTGACAAAAAGTGATGTTAGAATTTGTACTTTCTACAGATTGTTTTAGGGAACATCTAACTAGGAGAAAAGGAGAGACGCCCTATGGTGGGTGCATCCGATTTGAAACTCTTGGGGTAAAAAGGCGGGTTCTTTATCCGGAGGTATTGTGCTTGATGACTTGTACATTGTTCATCAGAAGGTGTACATCGGTTGTTGGGTTTTGGTGATGGCTAGTTGATGTACCAGCGTTGGTGGTACTCAATGTAACAGTGGAACTGTTGATCAGGTTATTATGAATGTCGTTTTGTTAATGTTCATATGATTGTTTTTTTACGTAGATACAGAAGCAATCAAATGGCTCAAGAACAACTGATAATCAAAGACAATAAACGAACCAAAAGGTTTCAAGAATAATGTTTTTATATTTAAAACTTAATAAAAAACTAATAACAAATGTTAACCTAATCCTTTATTTATACTAAATATTAACAAACTAAAAATAATGATAAATATAAAAAAAATAAACTAAATAAACTAAATATATAATTAATTTGAATAGTATTTAAATTCAAACTTATAGATGCTCCTGTATTTTTTTTGCTCATCAGAGTGTCGGTTTCTTGATCAAAAAATGAAAGATAAAGAACAATGATAACGAACATAAATTGTTGGTTTCTTGTTTTTACTCAATGTAACATGCTATGCGGCAGGGGTGTCCATTTGTCATCGTGCTGTGCGTTTTTACTTTGGTCATTATTAGTTCGATTTATCGTATATTTTTTTACGTTGGTCATTATTAGTTCGGTTTATCGTAAAATATAGTAGTGAAAACCTACACATGTTTCGAGCCGCACATTTTGTTTTTTTTAATTAAAATTAACAAGCAAAGTTATTCTCAAGCGCCACACAGCGGGAATTTGGTTGTTTTTCTCTTGTGCTACACGGAATGAGTTTGATTGTGATCACCTCGCCTCCTCATAAACCATTAAAGCAATTATCGAAATCGGTTCCGATAATATCAATACCGATAACAATGTTTTTCACTTATTATCAGTTAGGTTTGTCGAGATACCGTAACGATAACTGCACTTGCTAGTGATACAAAAAGTTTACTCGGTTTTGAATATAAATCTGTTTTCAAAAAAAATATATCTGGAACACCGACAAAAAAAAGTAAATACAGTTTTGCATTCTGTTTCTTAGAAAAAATTAAGAACAAAAATTATTACTGAAAAACAAAATTATTATAAAATGAAATAGGTATAAATCGTAAGCTATAGATAGTATAAGGGTGAAAATATAAAAGCCTTATTTATTAAGTTTTATGACAAAACTAAAAGAAAAATACAAAAATATTATAGTTAAACTTAGGGGATGTTTGTTTGCCTCTTAACCATTTAGATTTCTGAATGTTTCAGCACTTAATGGTTCAAATTGTTTGTTTCGTAAGCAAATTTCTGAATGGTTAAACACTTTTGTCTCTGAATGGTTAAGCATTATACTGAGTCGGCGGTGTCGGCGAGGGTCGTCGGTAGTGTCGGTTGGCGGTGGTGGAAGGATTTTGAAATCCTTTATTTGAAGGAATTTGAGAGAATTAATTCAAATTCTCATTCCAATTATTTTCGCAACCAAACACGTTAAAAATGAAATTCAAATTCTAATTCCAATGAAATACTACCAATAAAACACAATGACTCATGGAATTCAGATTACAATTTCATTGAATTTCATTGAATTCCATTGAATTCTTGCATACCAAATGCCCCCTAAGTGTTAAGGCCAGTCTCGCTCGAACAAGAGAGTGTTTGACTCAAGTTTGATGAGTTACACCGTTTATAGCTACGCCATCTCTAGCCACTCCACACGTATTCAAGTGGGGACAACAAAAATAGATTTAAATACCAAATTAGACCATTTGAATAATAAGTTCCTATTTTCTAGAATGTTTGCTTTGTTTGTAACGAATACTCCCAATTCTTATGTATACTAATTGCAGAATAATATTTAAAAACATAATTTCTAAAAAAAGTCAGTGTTTTCAGTCCTTGATTTTAGCTAAAAACCTACACATGACAAATTGGTTTGGGTCGGCTCCAGTGACGAACCTAGGAAATTTTTTATATGGTGCAAAAATGGGAGGATTGCATAATTTTAAGGTGAGCGTTGGGAATTTTCATATACATATAACATTAAAAAAACTTTTTACGGTGGGCGACTGCCCCCCCAACCCCCCAAGTAGGTCCGCCCCTGGTCGGCCCGAATATGAGATCATATAAGTACAACACGATTAACTAACCTTGGTATTAGACCCGCACGTTAAGCAAAAATGATAAATATACTTGCATAAAGTTACATGCCTAAACTATTTTATGTAGTCCTTTTTTATATCATAAGTCCAGATTTGACATGTTAAGTAAAAATTTTAGAAACTTAAATTGATTGTATAATTATGACTTTGACATTCTAAATAACTTTTGAAATTAACGATAAACTAGACTTAAGCTCTCGCGTTGCGGCAGGGAGCAAACCGTGCCAAATAGCAGGCACCAATACTGAAGTCGCGGTGTATTAAGCGGAGAAACTTGACCGAAACATAAAACATAAAAAAGTTTAACTAAGTCAATCTAGGTGTGTTGCGATGAAATTGTTAAAGTGATAAAAATAGACGTAAAAACGTTGAACCACACATGCACGTTGCGCCGTGTTAAGTCACAAAATTTAGAACGAAACGTAAAAATATTGAACTACGCATGCATGTTGCGCCGTATTAACTTGCAAAACTTAGAACAAAACGTAAAATAAAAATTTACAAAAGATAAAAAATATAGGGAACTAAAGTTGAAAGTAAAAAAGTTGTATGGGCGCTTCCTCTAGTTAAAAAGTGAAATTAGGAGTTCCAGGCGGACGATAGGTGTTCCGGGGGGATAACATGAATCGTATAAGCCTGTGGTCAAATTACAAAAGATGAAAAGTTTTTGGTTAAAAGCAAAAAGTTATTTTTTTTTATAAAACACTTTACACATAAGATACAACACCTTATGCATACAGAAGTTAAAAATTAATATATTATAAATACATTAAAAAATCGTAAAATTTAGAAAAATAGTTGATAAAAATCGAGGCTTCTAATGATAATATGGGGCTTAAATTCGAGTCGTTTCCAACTTATTACTTATCTTGTAACTTTAATGTAACGAAATGATTTTTTTCTTTTTCAGTTAAAACCTTTTTTTAGCATGTCCTTATCTAGCTATTATAAAAATAAGCTTGCTAGCTATTGCATTATTTTTGTTTCACTATAACATATGTAATTGCACAAACTCGTGCAACACGTATATATTATAATGTATGGAACTATGAATCATGAATTGTGCCTATTTTGTCCCTTAGTGATTTTTTTTTTAATTTTAAGTTTCTTTTATTGCCTTTTTCGTTATTTTATATTTCTTTTACTTTAATACTTAATAACAAAATAGGTTTTTAAAGTAGACCGTAAACGTTGATTTTTAAATTAGTTTTCATGTTCGTTCGATGCTTTTTGAGCAACTTGACATCGTTTCATAAATTTCAGATAAACCTTTACAACACGTTTATTTTCACGTAAAATTATACAAATACAGAGCGTAAATAATTATCCGCCAATAAAGAATTAAAAAACTTAATTTACCCCAACTATAATATTTTCTTTCAATGAGCGATGTAAGAAATAGACCATAATGTCAAGAACATTAAAAGTTTAAATAATTAGCCGTCAATAAAGAATTTTAATAACTTAATTTACCCCAACTATAATATTTTTGTTCTATGAGCGATGTAAGAAATGGATTAAAAGTTTAAAAACCATCATTTTACACAAACCACCCTTCAACTATAACATCAAGTACCAAACCACCCCTCAACTTCCTGCATCCATCCAAACTATCCCCAATGGTTAAAATAACCTCACAACACACCCTTTGCCTTTGGTGAAGAAAGAGAGTGGACAACACAACACAAACACAACCCACATCCTCTGTTTTCATCTTCTAGATCTTAGTCTTCATCGTTTCTCAAATCAAGGTTTCATCAATGGTGAGTCCTCAAATATCACAATTCTCTTCATATGCTCTCCAATTTCCTTCAATTCTCACTCGTTTACATCATCTCAATCAATTTGATCCGTTTGCGATCTGTTTCGGTTGTCGATTTGTAGGAATCTGGATTCAGATTGAGGATTTCGATGTTTGGACGATCGGTTGGTGATGTCGTAGTTCGTCATCGCTAAATGTTAGTGATCCGATCACTGGATTGTGTGTAATTTCGGTATCAATAAGGTAGTTGTTTAGTTTTTGTTAGATGAGTTTGTATTGGTGTGTAGATCTGTTAAGCTAGGGTTTATGATGTGCGATATTGTTGTTTCTGCTTTGTGATTGAAATTGGGTTTAGATTTATGAAATTTGTTAGTAATGGATTGCTTTTTTGCCTAGTTTACGTATATACAATTGGCTGAGTTTTGATATTTTGATGTTAGAGTTCAAGTGACTGTAACGATACAGTGACTGTTACGATTACAATTGGTTTACGAGCAATATTATTGTTTCTGCTTTATGATTGAAATTGTGTTTAGATTTATGAAATTTGTTAGTAATGGATTGTTTTCTACCTTGTTTACCTATATACAATTAGCTGAATTTTGAAATTTTGTTGCTGGAATTACAGTGACCGTTACGATTACGATATTGTTTGTTGTGTTTTTGAATTGTAGTTGAAATTGAGGTAGAAGTACACTGTACATCCAAATTGCAACTTATTTTTTCTGCTTTATAATTGAATTTGTGTTCAGATTTATGAAATTTCTTAGTAATTGATTGCTTTCTACCTCGTTTACATGTCTAAAGTTGGCTTAATGTTGATATTTTGTTTTTAGATTTACAATTACCATTACCATTGCAATTACAGTACTGATTGTTGTGTTTTTGAATTGTAGTTGAAATTGAGGTAGAAGCACAACCAAATTGCAAGCTAAGGTTAAGATTATTGTTAAATTATGGCAATTCAGCATGGGATTGTGGAGAAGATGGAGCCTGATAATGGTAAATTGTTTATTGGCGGGATATCTTGGGATACTGGTGAAGATCGGTTAAAAGAGTATTTTAGTAGTTATGGGGAGGTGAGGGAGGCAGTTATTATGAGAGACCGTTTGACTGGTCGTGCACGAGGATTTGGATTTGTAGTGTTTGTTGATCCTGCTGTTGCTGAGAGAGTTGTAATGGAAAAGCACATGATTGATGGTCGAACGGTGAGTTTTTCATGTTCAAACACTAGTATGCAGCACAATTTAATCATTTATAATTTTTAAGGGTTGGGGGGGGGGGGGGGGGGGGGGGGTGGGTGTTGTCTTTTTGCATTCATATGATTATTTCTCGGTGTGATGATACTTACTGTAACAAAACTAATTGTCACATGGAAGAGTAAAATGACTAATATATGTGTATTTTAATGGGGTTATGTATCTGGAGGTGACTTAAGCATTCAAGTAATGGTTTTTATTTAGGCTACCATATATTACTCATACCAATTCCAGCCAAAAGCATGCCGGATAAAAAAAAAATGCCCATTGAACATTCCTAAAGACAAAAATACCTTTGATGAGGTGTCAACATGTTTGTTACAGGTGAAAAATGTTGTCTTTCTTAGAAAATGAAGGGAATTTTTGTCATCTGACATGTTTGTGGCTATAACTGATATATAGTTAAAACAAGATACATATTGAGTGACTTATCAAGTAGTTTGAATATATGTATGGCCTTAATGAAAAAAGGTGAATACTTGGGGTGTCCTCTACATACGTTATCCCTTATATATGGCTTCCTTAACTTATCACAAATTGCAAACATTCCAGAGTGTCAATAGTGAATGTTACAACTCAAGCATCATAAGCACATATGATGATATCTTCTGCATCATGCTTTATTACAATTAAATATCTAATTGTGATCAACATCACAATTTTTCAAATGCTCAATGCTATCAGAACTACAAATTTTTATTTCAATCAGCCTCATGTAATCACTTAGAAAATGCATATCTAACCACACCCAAAATCTTGAAATTCATGCATCAAAACTATTTTAAAGATAATAAAAGAATCATTTTCTAGGGTTTAGATTCTTTCTTTCATATATTATTTTGGTCTCTAATTTCAAGGTTGAAGCAAAGAAGGCTGTTCCAAGGGAAGACCATCATGGACTAAACCGGGCCATTAGTAGCATTCAAGGATCACCAGTGGGTCCTGTGGGACGCACAAAGAAGATATTTGTAGGCGGTTTACCATCAAATATAACCGAAAATGATTTCAAAAATTATTTTGATCAGTTCGGTACAATTACAGATGTAGTGGTAATGTATGATCACAATACACAAAGGCCAAGAGGTTTTGGTTTTATTACATATGATTCAGAGGAATCAGTTGATAGAGTATTATATAAAGCGTTCCATGAACTAAATGGTAAAATGGTTGAGGTCAAACGGGCCGTCCCTAAAGAGTTATCTCCAGGTCCAAGCCGTAGTCCTTTAATTGGATATAACTATGGGTTAAATAGACCAAATACATTTCTCACAGGTAGCTACCCACAAGGTTATAATATGAGCCCAATTGGTGGTTATGGAGTTAGAATGGATAGCCGGTTCAGTCCAGTTGTTGGCGGTCGAAGCGGCTTCCCTCAATATAATTCATCCGGTTATGGTATGGGCTTGAATGTGGATCCGGCTTTGAGCCCAACTGCATTCGGTGGGTCCTCGGGCTACGAGCGGATTTTGAGCCCATATTTTGGTGGAAATCCAAACAGGTATAATACTCCGATTGGGTATAATCCAGGTAGTGGAAGAACTGAACCACCTATCGCTTCATCAACCCGAAGTGTGTGGGGAAATGGTGGGCTCACTAGCCCAGTTGGATCAGGTTCATATTTGGGATCAGGAAGTGGTGGATTTGGAGTGTTTGGGAACAATGGAGCAAGTTGGGGCTCTTTGCCCTTAAATTCTCAAAATGGAGGGAGTTCTTCGGGTTATAATGGTGGAAATTTAGGCGGGTTTAGGGGCGAAGAGAGTAATTATGGGCTAGTTGGAAGAAACAATGTTACTGGTGTGCCTACAACACCATCAAGTAATGGGCCAAGCAGTGGTAACCAGGGGTTTTATGGTAATTTGTACCGCGGGGGTTCTATTTATGGAGATGCAACTTGGCAATCTCCATCTAATGAGGCTGATGGTTCAGGTTCATTTGGGCATAGGCTTGGTAATGCAGAAGATGTGGTTGGCAGAAGTTCTGAAGGGCATGTTGGAAACTACAGTATTGCAAATAGACAAACGAATAGAGGTCAGTTTATCATATCCTTCTAATTTTTTATGTTATATTTTAGTTGTGCTATATATATCTTGATTCTTAACAGTTATAAAACAATTAAGGACAATTCAATAAATAATATATGTCCTTCTAAAAGCTCAAAACTTCAAGATATCTTGTTTATTCTTCGAAAGTATTAAGGATATTCTATTTACCCATTCAGTAGTAAATAAAATAAAATCAGTTTTAGCAATATTTTTATTGAATAAACAAAGAAAACATTATAAATTATGCACTGAAATGTTTGATGGTATTCTTTTCCTATATGTTTATTTATTGAAACACATGGTAATTTATTATGATAAGTATAATATTTTTTAGTTTTTTGAAAGGAGAAATATGCAATATAAATTTAGGACACACACACATATATATATATATATGTGTGTGTGAAATTTGGTACCTTTGGAGGAAATATTTGAAATCAATCTTATAATTAAAGAGCGATTTGCTTATAGAACTTTGTATTTGGCTTTTGATCGCAAACCAACAATAATGTGGTCTAAAAAATACACTATTGTTTGCAAAAATGAGGGAATGTGAATAAGACAATAAGTTGTAGATATAATGAGTTCTTGTGCAAAATCACCTGTTCTTGCAAAATATAGTATTTGGTCGTGTAGTTTTGCATGCAATAAAAATAAAGTATCGTGGCTCAAAAAGTCATTTATTCAATCTTAAAAAAATTGTTTCTGCTTGTTACTTCAAATTATGGTAACACTCATCTGCTTGTAAAAATTCTCTTATATTGTTTAACAATCAATTGTATAACAGATTACCAAAGATGTTAGCATCGGTTCTTTTGTTTTTGTTTGTGTTTAAAACATGAATTACAAGGCTTGAGATGGCATAACCGCATAAAACTGAAAATACATGAAAGAGTAGAGTGAATCCTATTTGTAGACTTTTGGAAGTGCTTATTTGGTTGTGTTTTATCTCAAACGGGTCAATTGGTCAAATCAAAAGGTTTGGCCATTATGGGAACTGGTCAAAAGGATCAAACAAGGTGAAAGTAGCCTTTGATCATTTTAATGCATATAACCTCCTAAGTTGTTATATTATTATAATAGTATTTGTAATCATAACTCATACATTTATTATATATGAAAGGAAAAACTTCATAGAATAGTTTGCAAGGTTTAGGAGTGTTCCAATTAGGTCACTCATATTTTTATTTGTTCAAATCATATCATCAATATTTTTTTGTTCTAATCAAGTCACTAAAGTTTTAGGAGTATTCAAATTAGGTCACTCGTATTTTTCAATTTTTTTAAAAAATTCGCAAATCATTTTAAATAATTCAGTATTTTATAAATATTGTTCATTTTTTAAATATTTCAATTTTTTAAAAATACTTTGCAATTTATAAATGACCTAATTAGAACATCTTGAAACTTTAGTGACCTGATTGGAAAAAATAATTTATGAGTGACCTGATTGGGAAAAGAATTTTGTGAGTGACCTAAATTAGAACAATTCTAAAACTTGATTGTTATTTTACAAAGTTATCCCTACATGAAAAGATTTAACAATGAACAAAGTAGCATTTGTGGATCAATCCAGCCTTATGTTGGCCGTTTGAAGATGACCTATTCAACCTGAACCTGAGCAGTTTTCTTGAATAAACTAATAGGAAACACGTAATTTCTGATGATCTTTTGAACACATAATGTAACTGTCTTTATTTTATTTAGTATGGAGTTAGTATATATGATACTCTTATTGTTTTAAAAGGTTATGATATTATTATATTTAGAAGTGTAAATATAATTTGTTTAACATTTAGAATGATGTATAAAAATTGCCTTAAATAAAAACTATAAACTTTTGATATTCTAGAGCATGAATAGAATTTGTCATGTAGTCCACTGTCCAAAATATATCATTAACCTGCTTTTTACTCCTTTTTGTCACAGAAATTGCTACATAGAAGAAATTTTCATGTTTTGCATACAGTAAGCGACTTTAGGAGGAGAACTGCTTCTCAGTTGAACCAAACTGCGATTTTCGTACGTATTCCTCACTAGCATATGCCACGTCAGTATCTTTAATGCAATTTGATCCGAGGATTCTTGATAAGATACATTTATACATATCAAGAAAGCCAGTTTAAAAATGGGATTTTGTTTAAGTTTATGAATTTTGATTTTCTAATTGACATTTAGTTTCATTGGAGTTGTAAGATCAAGAATGAGTGATATATTGTGCATCCCTTAAATAAGGATAGTATAGCAGAGAAATAATATCTATATTTTTCGATATTTTCCAGTAAATTACTTGAGGTTTTTTTATTATTTATTATTTTATCTGTTAATTGTGTTCTTTCTGCATAAGTGATTTAGCCTAATGTTATCCTGGTGTGTTAAACAGTGTCTCCTTCCTTAGAATGTGAAGTAGAAATATGAGCATTAGATGGTCTGTAAGTTGTAATTTTTTTAAAAGTTGTGTTCTTTCATCAGGTTATGGGCTTCTTTCAAAAATAAACTTAAGATAAAACCTGTCTCCTCATAAGTTGAAAAAAATGAATTTCTTGGGATATTTGGAAAGATGGATGGTTTTCTTTCCTTTTTAATCATTCCAATTTCTTTTTACTTGTAAGTATTCATTTTTTTTAATTTTAGAATAAGATACACTTTACGCATTATTTTTAACTTCTAACGAGAGCCACCCGCTCTCTGGTCTAAAAGTGTACAAAGTATCTGAATCTACTAGGGCACTTCACTTCACGTGTAATTGGGGCAAGCGGTAAATCTATCCATAATCCATGCATATTTACTCAAAAAAGATACATAATCGCGAATGTCATTAACAATTACACAACCATATATAATAATTATGTAGAATAATCATGCAACCGTTTATAACAAAATGTGAAAAATAATTACGCAACTTATATTAATAATCACACATGTTATACAATTATCGCGTAACCTATGTTTATAATTACAAAATTCATTTTCATAATTACGCAAATTATGCGTACATCACATAGACATTTTTAAATTATTTGTAAAAAAAAGTAAAGCAAAACCATACTTAATTAAAGAGAATAAAATGCTCTATTTTATGACGTAAAATTATTTAAAACATAATATATTATAAAAATCTATATAAGTTTGATAAAATGAGAAAATCTGAAAGATATCTCAATTTTATATATTCACACACTTTTCACGCGTGAGAATTATTTCTTTCAACGTGAGTATTCTATCCTTAGATTCAAAGCGTTGATTTTCCAGATTAATAAGTCACAATCCTTTGTAGAAAATGTTTTTTGTATTTTAAACAAAGAATTATAATTTATAGGCAACTTTTAATGGTTAAAAAATAAAGCCTAATTAAAACAATATTGTATTTTAAGAACATAATCAACTAGTAATTTCACATGAGTGAAGAAGCAATAAACACTTGCTAGTCCATAGCATCGATGAATAGAGCTAAAGTTGGATTTATAATTAAAAAAAGGTTTATAGTCTAACGGCATCCGGTGTGTGTATATAGTAGTATATTCGCTACAAGGTTGAGAGATCGAGTCCCATTGTGGACAATAGTGTAACTTTTCAAGTAAGACTAGATGAATGTGTGTGTACAAAAACAGACTTAGTTGTGGATGATACATTATAATGCATATCGATGGGATTACTTGTCAAACTAGTAATTACGGTTTTGAGAAACAACAAATAAAACGATTTGGTTGGTCGAGACCATCAAACCAACCAAAAACGGTTAAGTCTGATGTTTTGATTATTATTGTTTTTATTTTTCTTAGAATCATCAATTTGCATTATTCTTTAAAAGTTAAGTGGATGATGAATTAAATCAATAATGCATATATATAAATTAAATCAATGATGAATTATTCTTTACGTTAAACTATCTCGTTTAACGTAAAATAACTTGTTCAACTTGAATTATTGAAAGCCAAAGACCCAAAACTAATGAATACATAACTGATTTCGTGAGTTGGGCTTTGCTTGATTTTAATGGGCCGGGCTATAACACAAGCACATAACGGCTAGATACAATGGCAGAATAGTAACTGCACAAAATGCCACGTGGAAACTACTAACTGGTTGAATAATATACCAACGGTCATCTTCCAAAAACACCCACAAATTCTCTATTCTCCCCCAATCTTCTTCACACACAAACACGCACTGAAATCAACTCCATTAATTCGATCCAATTACGAAATGATCATGAACTCAACTCATAGATCATTACGAATGATTTTGATTTCATCTATTCATAACCTAATTTCACGATCCAAAATCAGTTCAAACCCTAGGATATCATGAAATTAACTTATGGTTTTAACGCCAAAACATCCAATAGGAGGATCCAAACGTTAAGATTTAAGTTGATCGAAGGACTCAACGCGAAACTTATGGTTTCTGAGAAAGAAATCTCATCGGATTGGAAGATCGGCAACACGAAGAGCTACCGTTTCTTGGAGATCTGCATGTAAAGGTATGAATTAACACGTTGATTTATGTTTTCGATCATCGGGGGTTTTGTTAGGCGCCCCATAGTTATCGCGAAATAGAGAATTAGAGAGTTACTAATCTATTACTAACTATTTTTAGTAAACTCATATATATTACACGGATTGAATAAATAAAATATTAAATAGAATTATAATTTGTTAATAATAAATGATATTTTAATATAAGATATGATTGAAATCTTTTTTTATTATAAATATAATAAAATATTTTATTTTAAAAAAATATCATTTATAAAAACTTTCTTATTGTAACTACTAATTTTAATTATTTTATAAATATTTTATTTTTTAAAAAACACCAATTTTAAATATTTCGTATTTTTAAAATAATTTGATTTTTTAAAAAAAATTATTATTATATAAATATTTGTTTCTTTAGAAATAACATAAATAAAAATATTTTTTTATTTATTACAAATTATTTTAATATAAAAAAGTTTAAATAATATTAGTAATTAATAGGATTATTTAATATGAGAAAGAGATGAGAAAAACTTGATTAGAAAGAATGTAATGATAGCATGTGTTCTCTCCGTACACGTTTAAATTCGTATCAAATTATATCACACTAGATTTAGTAACACATGTATTACACGGGTTAAATAATTAAAATATTAAATGAAATAATACTTTATTAATTATAAAATAATATTTTAAGATAAAATATAATTGAAATTATGTAGTAGTAAGGATATAAGTAATAAAATAATTATATTAACTTTTTAAACTTTTTTATTTAAAAACTTAAATATTTTGTTTAAAAACAAATCGTTTTAAGAAAAGTTATTATTATAACTTTCAATTTTAATTATATTTTATTTAAAAATATTTTACTTTTTAAAAACACTAATTTTAAATTATTTTGATGTTTTAAAAAAATTCCATATTTTATAAAATTTATTTCTTTATAAAAAACATTAATAAATATAACTTTTTTAAATTTATTAAAAAGTATTGTTAGTATATAAATAAATTAAATAATATTATCGCTAATTATAATAACTATTAAATAGAAGATAAAAGCGGAAAAAGTCTAGCTAGAAATAATATGATGATAACACGTGTCCGTTCATTTATTATTTTATTAGAACAGATAGATTAAAAAAATTTATTCTATCAAAATATCTAGAACCATACGACACCGTTTTCTTACACATAACACATAAATCAAACCTAACGCATATACTCAACATTCACAAAAACCTTTTTCTAGGGTTTACTTTGTGGATAAAATGTCATCGGCGACGCCGGCCGTCGATCCGCCACCGTCAGATTCCGATGGAGATGTCACCGGAAGCAACACCACAGTCACGAGCCCTGGTTCTACCGTCACTTCCGATGCATTAACGACCACCAGTCAAGCAAGTCCGCCGCTAGTTTGCATTTTCCGATTCGCCGGAGATTCTGCTGCCGGCGGATTAATGGGCTCCGTCTTCGGTTACGGTAATCTCGTTTACTCGAAACGTAATCGGCATCTAATTGATTGATTTTTGATGTTGTATCGATGATTTATGAGTTTTTCAACATTTGGTGATGATGTGTTTCGATTCAAAGCATTATGTTGATAATTGGAAGAATTATATAATTGTGTGCAAATGATGTGATTGTTTAATTGTTTTTCTGATAAACTTTGTCTGATCGACATCGTTAGAAGATGCTTTATGTGGTCTATATGTTGTTGATGTTTTTTGCTATAGAGTTTAAAGATATAGCTTATTACAATAGGAGTTCAATTTGTATGATTTATGTCAGGTAGTTATTTGGTGACTAATTAGCCAATCACATCTTGGCTGAATGGCCGGTATGTTGTGTGAATGGTCAGTAAGCTCACCTAAAGTATTGTGTTAGAAGCCTTTGGTGTTTTGAGTTTTTAATCTTGTTATACCAGGGCTATTAACTACACTTGTTTGAGCTAACACTCTTGTTCTTGTTATTTGTTAAAGCTAGGATTGCTATTATTATGTCCTAATTGGGATAATGACTAACCATTATTTTTGTCTGCTTATTTTGTCTAACTTGCTTTTTATGTTTTAGGAATTTGTGTTCTAATCTTGGCATTTTTTTGTGATCTTTAAGGTTCTGGACTGATTAAGAAGCAAGGGTTTAAAGGATCATTTGGAGAGGCGTTATCATCTGCTAAGGTATTGAATATTATTTGGTTGCAACTGGACATTGTATTATAGAAGTTATTGGCCAAACTTTTTTCTTCTTATTGTTAATTTAGTATGGCTGATTTATTTTTATGCTTTTTTTCTCATCAGACTTTTGCAGTTCTGTCTGGAGTCCACAGTTTGGTTGTATGTTTCTTAAAGAGGCTTCGAGGGAAAGATGATGGTACAAAATCTTTAATTGTCGACTTGAATTACAACAAGATCGATCATCCTAATTCATTTTTGTTTTTACAGTCATTAATGCCGGTGTAGCTGGATGCTGTACTGGTCTTGCTTTAAGTTTTCCAGGTACTTGATATTTTAAGCATTATGTAGATTTGCCGATCATAATTAAGATATATGGACTTTTATGTGTTTTGTGGACTGTGGTTGAATTTTGCTTGTTTACAATTTCTTTGCTTAATTTTCTTCATAGGAAAAAGCCCTTTGCCTTCTTATTTACTGAAAACATAGAGATTATATGGGTCAGAAAATATGACGTGGGTCTCTGCTTAGAGCTTTTGAATGCAGTTCTATTTATAAATTAATCATAAGCAAGAGGCGGCTGCTTATTTAGATGGAAGAATTTCGTTGATTATAGAGCCTCTTTAGCAGGGATTTGGGATTGCCATTGTAAAGTTGATATTTATTATTGCTTTTTCAAATAGAATATCATCAGTTCCAAATGTTTGGATGAAACTGATTATCTGATTATTTTAGACGGAAATAGTTAGTTTTGGATAAGTTGGTCAAAATTAGCTTTATCCAAACTGATTATTCTGAAATGCAATTCAAACACACCCTTGTTTAAGCTCACAGAAAAGTACATGTGGCAAAATGTACTGGTCGAACGGGTTATGTAATCGGTCAAAACAGGTAAATTGTTAATTTTAGGTATGGGTCGAAACAGATTTGCTCAGGTAGACCTGCCAACACTTATTTTTGTTTTAAGGATGGAGGGGGCACTCACACCGCACTACACCATTACACCACACACTCAAATTTGGTGGCAGCGGTGTTGCCACACCATACCACACTACACCACACACCACACACACATATGGAGCAACGGTCATGGTGTGTACATGCCGTGACAATAAAAAAATTCGACGTCGAGGGGGGTGGAGGCAGTGGTGCCGCTCGGCACCGTGCCTCGCAATGGCTCACGGGGCGGGTACACCCCGCCTACCCTTATATGTTTTTACTCAAAAATAATATATAAAATAGATAACTAAAACTATATAGTGGGCTGTTAGAAGTTAGAACCTGTGCAGAATGTCTAATTTTGACACCAATCTGATTAGCCCTTATTTTCTATCCTATATTCCATTGTAGAATTTCTGTTTTTTCACAATTTTTTTCTAACTCGTTTATATGATCTGGAGAGGGTTTATATAGGCTTCTCTGATTTTGATCGAATATTAAAAAAATTAAACTACTAACCTTTTTTTTTTTTCAGGTGCACCACAGTCTCTTTTGCAGAGCTGCATCACATTTGGTGCATTTTCTTTCATAATCGAAGGTCTTAACAAACAGCAGCCCGCAATGGCCCATTCTTTTTGTTCTCGGGCCACACGAGGTCAACAAGACTATGGAATACTTCCTTCTTTGAGCTTTCCTCTTCCCAATGAACTCAAGGACTCATTTTCTTCCTTCTGCAAAGCCATTGACCAAACAAGCAAAAAAGTCAACGTTGGCCGTGGCTCACGTTAACTTGCTAATTCAAGGTTATGAAACTTCTGTCCCCTACCTTCTAGAAGTTCCCGCGTGCACTGTTATTTTGTAAATTAGAGGTTACATGCTTTTGTTTCCCTTAGATTCTGCTATCAGAGTATCACGCAGTTGATTATGAGCCTGCTTTTTGAAAATTCGAAAGTACCGATTATGAATGTCATAACAAGCTTCTATCTTTAGATTTCACTCTTTTGTATACTTTTGTGAACCACACTCCTGTTGAGTGCCCTTTCGTGTATTATCTGTTTTCGTAAAATGTGTAAATGCGTAAAAACATATATTCCTTATGTTTTTATCAATAGGGCTACAAACCCTGCAGTTGAGTCGATTTTTTACCAAGTTTACAGAGTTCTTGAACCCAGGTAAAGATATCGCCCTTGGTTAGTTTTAAGAACTTTAGTAGAGCTTCAGTCCCTGTGTTATATGTAAGAACTACAATATTGATTTGAAGAAGTGTGAAACGCTTTGAGACATTTAGGTCTTGAGAGCCGAGGTGATCGCATCGCAAACATATAAGTATTAGGTAGAACCAGAAGTCTTTTACATATGAACCTTTTTTATCAAATGACAATTTCATTATTTCATCTCTCATTTGGTTGTTTTTACATTTCAACTTATACAGACCTCAATTTTGACTAGATTTATCAATCAATTTTGACCCAGATCTAAGATGGTTTTGTAATTGTCTTGCACTTTAGGCATGCTTTTCTAAACTAATACTAAACATGAGTTGGGGATTAATTATGCTTACCAAAGGTTGAAAAATTAAAGATTGTGACTTCTCCGGTTTTTGTACTCGTTAACTGAAGCATCATCATGACTGATTGCTGGCCTAAACAACCTCCATAAACACCCTTAACCGCATATAATATTTGATTCCAACCTTGCGCAAACTTTGATGGTTTAAATCGAAGGACCATAGGTGTTTTTGGAGTTGATTTAACCTGATATACCCCAAATACCCCTTATCGTAGCTCAAAACGATCAAAAAATTGAGATGATTATTATGATTGATGAACATAACAAGTTTAAAAGAACAGGGACACATAATACATGATGATACCAACCTGATTGATGAACCTCGCAAGCCAATCCCCAAGTGTTTCATTTGTTGATTTTGGGGGCCCTTGGTCGCAAAACCGAACTCAGATAGCTCCAATGATGAGGAGGAAGAAGATGGAATAACCCCCGATTGAAATCAGGAGGAAGAGAGGACACGTGGACAGATAAGAGGACGCGTGGCTAATCATAAAATACATAAAATAACCTTGCCGATGGCACTGTAGCCACCGACATAAAGTTTTAATATATATTAGAATATACTCTTTACAAATTAAAAACTTGTGCTAGTCTTTAATGTTAACCCAATAAAAAACATAAAGTTGGCTCCATTCTTTTATTTCTTGTACATCACAATTCGATAAAAACAAATTCTCCACTAATACTAAGAGTTAAAGATTCTAAAAACATTTTGGGCCGCTCCAAGAAACTTGGCCTTAGAATACAAGGCTGAGCCAACTTGACCTATTGTGTGTATATATATTAGGTTATGAACCCGTGTGGTATACGGGAATGAGTCAAACAAATTTTGAAATTAACAAACGTTTATAATAAACAAATACATATTATATTTTAGAATGTTTCATTTACAACTACGTATTAATATTACATTTATTCTTTATAGTTAAAAATGCAAATTACAAATCTCTAAAAACTTCTTTATATACAACATTTACAGTTTTATTACTAAGAATATCATATTTGTCAATAATTACTAGTTTGAATCCATATCTACTTTTAAATCTGGAGAAAACGACATAGAGCTGACCATGTGAAAAAACTGGTTGTCTAAGATGCATCGAAGCTATTTTAGTATTCAATCTGATTTGGTCCATACATGTCATACATGACCTGCTCCAGTTTGACCCGGTTCGGTTCGGCTTTGACCTATTGCGCCTCGAAATAGAGTGTTGCCGCTTAGAAAAAGATAGTCAAATCAACAGGGTGAGTATTGAGTAAGATCAAGGGGTATGATTGTAATTTCGCATTCACTAGGTTATCGTTTCACCTTTTAAGTCCGCACCAAACCCTAATTTCAACTGAGTTTGGAGGCGCAGCATAAACCCTACACCGATCATCTGCAACCATGGGTACACTTGATAGATACACTAAATCATTATTGATACATCTAATTTCTAATCATTGTTGCTGATTCGTTTGTTCATTTTCTCTATGTTACCTTTTCATCATTCCGATTATGATTCATCGTTGTTTCAGGTATCTCTCGTGATTCCATGCACAAGAGACGTGCCACTGGAGGAAAGAAGAAGGCGTGGAGGAAGAAGCGAAAGTAATTCACTTTTGAAACTATTCGTTTGCGTTTATAGATGATTATTAGGTTTTCGATTGTTTGATTCGTTGCGTAATTTGATGCTTTTCTGGATCTGGTTCTTGTATCATCGTTTTGGTATCGTTAGGAAGCTGGATGTTTGTTCGTTGATGCTTTAGTTGAAAAGATATAACTAGTGTCATTGTTGTGGGACAGTTTTTCTGGTGTGTTTTGTAGCCAACAGTCGGTTATTAACTTATTATCAGCTTTCATTACATAATTATTGTTATAAGTGTTAAGGAGTGTTCAAGCCTCTTGGTTTTGACGGTTTGTTGACAAACCTTAGGTCAAACCATTAGCAAAGGTTGATAGAAAAAGCTTGAAACGCTATCAAACTGAGGTAGTTTTTGTCTTTGGTGTGGTTTAGTTGAAACTTCTGGCACTATGTAAAGTTGTAACATATAGTTGGCATTTATTTATTTCTTGGATGGTGAAACAGTGTAATATATTCATGGTTTGTATTGTTACTGAGGCTAAGTGAATCGTCCTGTCCGGTTAGTGGTGGTTTTTTAAACCAATAGACAATGTTAATCATTTGATCTAGTTTGGTGAAGGAAACAGCTGGTTTGAAAAATTGAAAAGGAAACCAATGAGTGATTCAACCAGTTTCACGCATTTCATGCTATTGGTCCACATTCCTATTAGCATCAGTAATTACCATATCTTTTGATTTCTTTTTTGAAAAGATATAGTTGTATATGAGTTTAATAGTTGTGATTTTTTGCTTTAGTTCATGATGTTCATCTGTGAATTCTATTGAAGAACTTACTAAATTTTAGTTTAATAGGGTTCTAGAGGGAACGAACTTTGTTTAGATTTTAAACAGACGGTGTATGCTTTTATCTGCAAAATTAGTTGCTTTTAGTTGTAACATGCCTAATTATAATTATTTTATAATATTTTTCATCAAGGTATGAGCTCGGAAGACAGCCAGCCAATACTAAGATCTCCAGCAACAAGACAGTTAGGAGAGTAAGGGTTCGTGGTGGTAATGTGAAGTGGCGAGCACTGAGGTTGGACACAGGCAACTACTCTTGGGGAAGTGAGGCTGTGACCCGAAAGACCCGTATTTTGGATGTGGTTTACAATGCATCCAACAATGAGTTGGTCAGAACCCAGACCCTCGTCAAGAGTGCAATCGTGCAGGTGGATGCTGCACCTTTCAAACAGTGGTATCTGCAACACTATGGTGTTGACATTGGTCGCAAGAAGAAAACCGCTGCTTCTTCAGGCAAGAAAGAGGGAGAGGTATGTTCTTATTTGTGATATATTAATTGTATATGTAGCTTCATATTTGAGATGGTAAGTTTAACCTGTTTATATGGTTGTATGTTTTGGCAACATGTCAAAAGTGTTAAATCTATGTAATTATTTTGTAATCTTTCAATATTAAATTATTTCTTATTAGCAATAATATTTATTTATTTTCCAACCCAAACTCATTTTGATCCACCACTTATCTTACATTTTATTTTCCTGTTTCTAATGCATATGACCAATTCCATTGTTGCCTATGTTCATATTTTTCTTTTGATTAATTAATAGGAAGCAGAAGGTGTGATAGAGGAGGCCAAAAAGAGTAATCATGTTGTGAGGAAACTTGAAAAACGTCAAGAGGAAAGGAAACTGGACCCCCATGTTGAAGAACAATTTTCCAGTGGTCGTCTTCTAGCTGCCATCTCATCACGCCCTGGCCAGTGTGGTCGTGCTGATGGGTACGTAATTACCAAACCATGATCCTCAATTCCTCACATATTAATGATCTACTTGTCATTTATATCGTTAACATATAATCTATGTAAATTAAGAACTTTTTAGTGTCATTGTTTGACAACAGAAGGGATGAAATAACTGTATATAAATCTTGGTACACCCTATTATGTTAATCATTTTAATATATGTTTTAAAAAAATCTGTTCACTGAAATTAAACTTCAAAGTTGGACTTGTTTGGAGTGCATTAAGAAGAGCATTTTGATAATGTAGTTTTTTACTTTTTTTACATATGTTCATAATTGCTTTTTGATGATATAACTAAATACATTGATGTTATAAGAAATATAAATTCAATTAAATTAAATGCGAAAAGAATTAGATGAGAAATGAAATAATATTATGAATGGGAGAGACTAATAGAGAACACCCCTTGACCTCTTTTCTCCTTATACACATGCATATGCATATATAGGCAGAGAACTGTGAGAAACCACATACATTATCCTTAAAGCACTACAAGTTTATTGGTATTTTCTACAGATTTCTATCTTAAAATAAAACGACCCTCTATGTGTGTGTGTGAGCTTGTGTGTTTTATATAAAGTGTGCGTAAACATATGTGGTCGTGCATTTGTGGGTATATATATTATTTATATGTTGACATGTTTGGAAGTAAAATGTAAGCTCCAATTGACTTGTATATATTCTCAGATACATATTGGAAGGGAAAGAGCTTGAATTCTACATGAAGAAACTTCAGAAGAAGAAAGGAAAGGGTGCTGCTGCTTAAAACCATATTTCCTTATATTAGCTTTGTATTTTTTATTTATTTTCGAGGAATGGCATGACCAATAGCTTTGTCTTTTTTGAATGTTGACTGTATTTTTGCGTTTAGTGTCATGACCTTCAAATGACGCGTGTTTGATCGAATTTAAGGGTTAAGAGGGCTATCTTTCAAGACTTGTTTTAGTCTTTTAGATGGTGTTATGTTGTTGTTTTGTGATGTTAATTTGTTTAGGGTTTTATTTTGCCACTTTCAAGGGTTTCATAACCTGTAGAACAAGACATGCTGCTTGTTTGATTCTTTAGGTATGAAATGTTTTATTTCTAAGCCAACAAATTTTCTAGTTCCTGATAATTGTCAACCTTTAAAGTCGGTTGTCATTGATTGGTTATTACTGATCTTAGAATTGTTGCCGAGGAAAATGCTTTAGTAAAACGGAAGGAAATGAGGACTTCAAGCATGGTTATTACCGATAGTTGAACAGATTACTAAGGATAATTAATCGGGGTGCCATTCCTGTATCATCCCTTTCTCAAGATTTTCCTTTTGTACTGAAAGGCAAAAGCCAGGGAATGGTGTTTAAGTGCTGTTAAAATCCATATGTAGCGGCAAGCGGGAATGATGCCCGTTCCACCGTAACTAACACGTTGAGCCGAACCTGGGTTCACAGGCTAGGCATATTTGTGGTTTTATTTCTTATATCACCAATAACCTGATGTAATATTGACGCCCAGTGGCGAACCAAGAAAATATTTTTACGGGGGGCAAAATTGAGACGATTGCATAATTTTAGAAGGTGGGTTTGGAATTTTCACATACATATAACATTAAAAAAAAAATTTTATGCGGGGCAAATGCCCCCCACCCGATAGCCTAGGTCCGCCCCTATTGGCGCCATTGGATCAGAAGTAGAACTTTTATTTGGGTACAAAAGAATCCTAACACAATTTTCATATTTTACTTAAAAGAGTCCTTAGCTAAATTTTAGTACATTAAAGTTCATAATTAGTACATGTAACTGAAAACAAGGATAAATGTTTGTTGTTGCACGTTATTACATATGTGGTGGCTTTTAAGTCCAAGTTCTTTTTCAGATGCACACATATGTGTAACACGATCTCATCATATTTGACGGTCTAAAATATAAATTCATACCATCTTGTATAGTTAGTTAATTATCACGTAAATCTTTTTATGAAAGATGAAAAGTTTTATTAATAGAAATATATAATTACGCCGCTTGACTAAGAGCTAGAACTTGTAAGAGCATTCACATAAGCATCTCTATATGCATCTCTATCACTATTATTTGAAGATTTCTTTTGTTTTACACCTACATTAGCATCTCCATCTTCATCTTTAAACTATATAGATTTATGAATAATGATTCTCTAAATATAAAGATTCACTATTTATCAATCTCTATAATTTTTGTTTGTGTTAAAGTGCACTACTTTTCACCTGCACAAATCCCAAAGCTTTAATATCTTCCAACGCTCTTGCTCCGCAAACATACTTGTTAAAAAAAATCACAAGTACGCCCAGGTCTTTTTAACCACACCGGTAATACAACCAAGTCAACTTCAGAACACTTAGAACATCACCTCATCAAACTTTAATCCCTTTACGGCGTAAGAAGTCATTATTCTCAAAGAAATGCAAGGGGTCCATGACTCTTTAACATACAAAAGTTGGGTTGAAGGAATTGCTTATATGCAAAATGAACAAGACATTAGCTTGTGAGGGAATATTTGGATTTATAGAGAAATATCGATTTACTTGACACGCGTAATAAATACTCTTAGTTATGTTAGAGAATATGTATTATCATGGATATCTTGTATGAACTATTTCAATGCTATTTATTTATTTGTGCCTTATAAAGGCAATGTACAATGGTTGTACACTTGTAGATGTAGCTGTTAATCAAAACTAACCATGAGAAAGATAACCGCCACGGTGGTCAGAGAAGACAACAGAATCCTGGCAGTGGCTCTAGGTGGTTGACCGCTGGGTGATGTTGAATTGCCAGCCCGAGATGGTTTCTTAGTGGCAGGAGGGATAGGTGCCTCTGCCACATCAGCATCGGTTAGGATCGGGTTGGGGGCCTCCGCTGGTGGCACTAACTGCGGTGTCATGAATTCCAGTAACTGGCCTGGTTGAGCAGGTTGCATGTATGGAGGGGTCTGTTTTTGTGGTAACCCTAAACATCGATTACCTGCATTTGTGAAAATTTTGTAAATATTAAATAATCCTTGAAATACGAGGAAAGGTTTCTTAGAAAGACGTGTGGTCGATAATTAAGCAAAATGAGCAATCATACACGCGAAAGATAGATATATCTGGTTTAACGCAATATGGGTCGATTTGGGTTATATTTTATTTCTAACGGGACAAATGAATTGAGCTAAAAGATAATAGAGGAACCTGGTCAAATGGGTCAGCAGGTCAAACGGATTAAAAGCCATTGGCATAGTTTTCAAATTCATAAAACTTCCAAAACCGTGAAAATGCTGGAATTATTATTAAAAAATTATAGTTTTTGTAATCCCACTTAACATGTTAATAATGAAATTAGAAAGGAAAAAAAACAGAAGTGTTTATGGAGCCGGACGACCTTTTGCAAATACTCGTTTTGACCTGTTACAACAGTTTTATTAAAAATTTTGGACTATTAATGTAATATAATATACTAATAATATTGATTTTGTAAACATAATCAACATACTAACTACATATAAAATCGTAAAAGTAGACAAAAGATGTTTGCACTTCAGCTCAACGCAACTGGCCCATGTCAACCCCATCTTTCCACGTGTGCATAATGCTCTTATCTCTTGTCTAATTTTTAACAAAACAGCATCATACGTAATTATTAACGAGTTCACTAAAAACATAAAACTTACTTCTGTAACGGGCTGCAGTAGCTGGATAATCTGTAACAACGCCATCAACATTAGCTCCCAAAACATACGAATTGATTTCAACATACGGGTCAGAAAAGAAATCCCATGGCTGTGAAACAAACTCATTATTCATGATCTGTACATAAACCGGGAGCTTAAATGCTTGAAGTTTCGCCACAACATCAGTTTGTCCAAGAAGAAATCCTGCATTTTTCGGGAAGATGGATTCTTTTCCAACGACAACAAAATTAGCAATCTCGCTGATTTCTGAGATTGTTGAATTTAGGGCGTCACGAATGTTTTCATTAACTTCATAAACAAGCTCATGCTTGTTGCTTTTTGCCTTGAATGCTTTTAAGACCCCGCCATCAGAAGATTGGATTAATATTTTCTTGGCTTTTAGGTTTTTGTAAGTAGATTTGTTAAGTACATCCATCACTGCATCTACAATGCTTAATCCTTCATTTGCAGCCAGGTATGGTGCATTCTGGATGTTAAAAAACCAAAATGGTGTTGGTATTATTTATATAAGATAGAGGTCGCAATATGTGCAGGTCTAACAGGCTAAAAGACGGGTTTGGTTGAATTGCAAACACTTGTTCGCCCATTTTTTAATAACTATTTTAAATTAAATATTGCACAACTAATGGTCACAGAATTAGAATATAATTATAATAATCTAGATGTCTTAAGAAAAATGAAGGAGGTCGTATGCATTGCACAAGGTATTGTGTGACTTTAAACCCGTTTGACTTGCTCTCCTTTTAGCTATTTCTTTTGATTTGACATGTTGGACATAAGACACTCCCAAAATTGACTCATTAATAAGTAAATGGGTCAAAACTGCCACCTCCAGCAAACAACATGGAAACACATATGACCCAACTTAAATTGTGATATAAACAAGAAAGGCTCGGTCTTTTTTCACAACAAATCAGGTTAATAGGATCTTAGAATGAACAAATAACTGGTTTCTTTTATTAAACAATAAAATTATATAAGGGGCTGGGGGAGTCATCACAAATCAAGCCATTCATAAGCAAATGGGTTGAAAGTTATATCACAAGACTACAAAATTCTTGTCGTGTCCCACAACTGGGCAGGTTGGGCGAGTCATATAATGGGTCAAATGGGCAGTTTTTCTCGGGGTTGGCTTGGGTTGATCAAGATAATTTTGTCCAAAATAGTTTAGATTTTAAAAAGCATTAGTGATTCAAATATGGCCACCACCTGATATAATATACTCTTTGGAAAAAAATGCCCTAGGACGTTTTGTGTATTAGAAGTACAGTTAACTTTTAACACATCTGACTTCTTCCTTCATTAGCTACTTTTATTTAACCATTTGACCTGACGGCTATAAAACATAACCCAAATTAAGCCATTCATAAGTAAATGGCGAGCACATACTCACCTTAATGTTGATCAAGACACCAGAAATAGAACTAGCATTACTTGCAAGGTTTAGAAAGTCGGCCAAGGTCATAAGGTTCCCTTCATTTTTGAATTTTGGATTCCGTAACATAGAGTAGTTCTTATACATGTTGAATATTGCAGCTAACAACATAAAAAAACAACATATAGTCATAGAGATAAGTAAGAGAAATGTAAAATGACAAAAATAATAAAAATTATTTTTAACTGAAAAAAAATATCTCTAATGAAATTCTTTGGAAGATCAGAAAGCATGTCAGCATGATTATGGGTATGGTGAAATTCTTTTTCGGTAATCCAAGTGATCAACTTTATCTTATTGATGTGTATTTAACATAAAAAAACATTTAGTTGAAAAAATATGAAGTTTGTATTATTTGGATTTAAAATGTAAGCGCCAAACATATAGGATGTTTAAGAACAGGCAGCTTGAGTGAAGACACAATGCACATTAGAATTTAAATGGGTCTTGTTTAAGTACAGGTTAAACAGTCCTTTCAAGGTGGGCTGACTGCTAAAGTTTTTTTGACCATTAAAAAAACAATTATAATTATAAATAAGAATAATGAACACATTAATTATGATTTACAATACAATCTTAATACCTGAATAAAACTATCTGGAGGTTGTATGCATTCAAAACAGACTTTAGGAACTTTCAATTTGAATGACTATGTCCTTTTTAACTAAAGTATATGACATGGCAAGTTTAAAACAGAACAGAACAAAACTGACCCACTCATAAGTAATTTGGTCAAAATGTATGCCTTTAGTAATATTATTAATAAAACAGAAATGGTGAATCGTATACTTACGCCTCAAGCTCCGAATCTGGCTCCATGTGAGGCTGAAGGTAAATATTCCAGAACCTTCACGAAGCTCAGGAATGGCTGATGTAAGGTTGTTAAAACCTGCTTGTGCAACTGTTGTTCTATCAAGGAGATTTATAGATCCTAAACAAATCGGTATCCCATCATTTGTAATCTGAACAGGACAATCAATGATATCTGCACCATCAGCGACAGCTTTTCTATATGCTAAATCAGTACAACCAGGGTAGTCTCCACTTGCTCCTTCAGATGTGATGATTAATGGTTTTGCTAAAGAAAAGACAAAGAAGTAGCTATTGATCAGTCCAAATTTACAATTTAGAAGAGGCAAGATAGGTGGGTGGGGTAACAGATCAAAACAGGTTGGGGTTGAAAAGGTTGTTTCAAATATGGGTCAAACAGGCTGTCCCGGGTTGGTTTGACCCACTAACCCTTTTTGTTCACTTTTAAACAAAATTAAAATAAGTTTATTACGACTACAAAAACATAATATTTGAACAGAACTGTTTAGGAGGTTTATGCACTATAATAAACTTTGGGAGACTTTCAATCCGTTTAACCTGTTCTTGTTTTAGGTAACTTTTTTTATGTAACACATCTGACTTGAAATAAAACACCAACCAAAACAACCAATTCCTAGGTAAATGGATCAGAATTGCCACCTTAGCCGCTTTCAAACATCAACCACTCAATCAATTTTTTAAGGAAAAGCTGTTTAAAACACTGACCTTGTCGCAATTGATTTTTTCCCAGGTGAGATAAGCAATCTGCAGAGTTAAGAGAATAAGAATTCAGAAAAGACAAAGAGAATCATATATTCTATGGCGTTTAATAAACCAATCTTGGCATTCAATAAGTAGCTCAAAAATATGGAGATAAATATCACAAAGAATAAAATAAATTTGTGTATAAACTTACCAATAGCCAAAGATGGAGTGATTGGGTTGTCAGAAAGCACACCATCCACAGAGAATTTTCCATTATCAATGAAAGAGAGATACTCTGCTACAGGGTCATAACTATAATTATATGCAAATGACACATCATTCATAAAATCGGAGGCAAATATTTCTAGACCCTCCCTGTGAGCATCTAACACCAGTGAGGTAGATGGTTGCAAATAAAAATCTTTATCCACAGGCCATATATATGATTTAGGAACCAAAATTCCCGAAGCAAATGACTTGATTAATGTAAGATTAGTCAAAAGAGAACCATATGTTTGGTTGGTTGACGGCTCAGTTTCATCTTGTCCTAGGATACGGAAAACTAGTTTGGTTTTGCTTGCTTTGAATCTTGGCACAATACTTCTCAGAAAATTAATCTCCGGAGATGATATGTAGCTAATCATAGCTCTTTTTGCTCTGTTGATAACAAAATGTCTCATACTCAAATTGCGTTGTCTGAAAAATGCAGCATGCTACAAAGGCGCAAAGAGAAAAATGCTAGTAACTAGAAGCGACAATTTCAACAAATTTACTTATAAATCAGCCTATTTTTGGTCATGTTTATCTCAAAATGGGGCAATTTGTCAAAAAAAATGCTAGAGGACGAACGAGTTGAACTGGTTGAAAGATGTGCAAGTTTGGTTATTGCATACAACCACCTAATTCATTTGAACTAAAAATTAAGACTAATATTCTGATAATATTTTTTTTGTAAAGTAAATGTAGAAAAAATACAACGGACTTCGGCTGAATTTGTACATAAGTTGTTGGACATTGTTTTAGCATGCTTTAATCCTCTTAACTTGTTAAACTTAATGAAACAGTTATGAGAAATAGGAGCCGTTAGTTTTTATGAGTTTACGAACTTAATCATGCAAAAAAGGAAGTCCAGGGACTTATACGTGAATTCCGCAAATGTCAATAGGATTTCTTTGACATTTTCTCTTGTAACAAAAATTAAAAAAAATATATGCATGTCAACCTAACATTGCTTGCGGTTGTTGACCTGCATTGTATAATGACCTGTTTCAACCAGAACCCCTTACCCATCCTTCCTACATACAACTATACAAGTCATTCCAGGTACATGGAAATAGCTGGCAACTTTGTACAGTTTTAAAACTTACAACCAATTATCACCTGAACGTTCAACCACAGTCCACGTGGTTTCACTTCCTTAACAACATCTTCAACTGTAAGTATTCTTGATGAGCCATCAAAAACTGGACTTCTAGAAAAGATGCCCTGTGCTACTGTTATAATGCAAAACATGATTGTAAGAAGTGGTACATTTGCATAACATACAACAGTATCAATGAAATCATTACATTAAGCTTAAATTAATACTGGACATTAAATGTCAATTTAAGTCAAAGAGAATGTGGTGTTGCTGACTATAGGTTAGAATCAATGCTTCAAAGTTTTTTGCTTGGTAATATAGTGATACATGTCGAATTTCCACTACGAAAACATATATAACTGCATTCAATCTTTTCTTTAAAAAGTTAGAAAAACAGAAAAAACAAAGGAACTGATGTAAAAAACACTAAGGTTATCAAATATTTTACAAGCAGCACTTTGGAGTTCAGGGAAGAAGAGGAGAGTAAAGGTTTTGTACTTGGTCAGTTCAAGGCACAATTTCTTATAAATGTGAGAAATGTGTCAGGTATATGACCACAATTGAATTAACACATCATATTATGCTCATAATTGACATTGTGAAAGATCAAGTAATATAAGTTCAGCTTACAGGATACTTTGTCTAGGTCATCAAGGGAGTAATCCACAGGAAACCATCCTGACATAAGCACCCCATTCACAGGGTAGGTTTTGTTCCCCTTATCATACACTGAAGAAATTGTGGTACCATTGTCAATATTAAGATTTGGAAGGCAGATCCCAACATTATCACTAGTGAGTTGTACATCACACCACAAGATTATGTCAGATACACCAGTAGTCTTAGCAAAAGTGTAGGCATAGAAACTTGAGTCAGGAAATAATCCTGAAAACCCACCACGTGCAACAACCAAAGGACGATTCCCTTCAAAATAATAGAAAGATATGTCAGCTTATAGATCATAGCTAAGTTTATACTCAAAACACACGCAGATGACAACTTGCATTAACCAATCCTAAACTCGTTACATGATGTAAAGCAGATGGGTCAGTAATATGATAAACATGAGGCATTGGGCCCAATAGTCTTATCTAACTGAAGCATCAACCCTTGCTGGACAGTATATATCAAAACAATTACTTCAATTTACAAATCATTATATCATATCGAGTAGCTAAGCTGCTTTCAGAATAAACATAATTCAAAAGTCCCCAAAGCAAAAGAAAACAGTTCAATTTAGTAATTTAGTTAAATTCTTTTATTTATTTAGAACTTCAAACAATCAATCAACTCTTTACAAACTTAATAACGAATCATACGCGTTAAGCCATCAAACTCGTCAGAAACCGCCTAAGCTTCACACATAGATCTTTCAAAAACCACCAGATCACAATTTCACAGTTCATTTACACAAATACCTCAACTGCTTAAACCTTTTCGACCTCATTCTACACTAGAACACCAGAACCGAGTTTAAACACAAAATTTCCCAAATTCTCACTACCACAGCCCTAATTTCTCCCAATCTGAAACAAGTTCATACAATCACATAACTTCAAACAATAAATCAACCGTTACCAAAATCATAAAATCACATGCAATAAGTCTGTCTTACACCGTCTCATCACAAAGTACCAAACTCATAAACACATATCCTCCGATTGCTTAACACCTCGTTGCTCTACACTCTAACCCTAGAAGTACGTTAGAATCGCATAAAAGTGATAAAACTCCACACATTCTCTCTTCCAGAAGCCTAATTCCTCCGATGTTGAAACAAATCAACAATTATCTCAACTCAACGATCGACGAGTGAGAATAACGCACAAAAGGAGTAAAATCAGTTGCTGTAACAGTATACCTCTTAGTGTAAGCCATGGAGTCGTTCTACTACGAGTTCGTTGAGCAGTGGTTAACGATAACGAGCAGATAAGCAGATTCAACAGCCACCGGAGGTTGTGCATTGCCGGAAGTAATCGCCGGTGAGATGATTGTTGATTGTTGTGTGTAGTTAGATGATTTTTGAGGTGATCTGATGATGTATAATGAGCGAATTTGGGGAAGATACACGCAATTGATATATATATCATATCATATATGAATATATGAATGAATGAATTATCATGTATGTTCGCCACAATTGTGTTGTATTTACTATTTAGTCGTTGCATTGACTAGTGTTTTCCAAAGGAGTAATCACGTGAATGAGTTTTTAAATAACATTATAATAATTCTCGTAAATAATATTTTAGGTTCAAGTCTCATATGTAATTAGAAAATAAGATTCAGGTTGGGTTAAATGATTTTTTTTCTTTCGATGATGGTCTCGAGTTCGAGACTGATGTACGAGCTTTTCTTTTGGGAATGTGTCAACCTAGTATCTCAAGTTTTCGTACTCAAGTAATAAAAATAATCGAGTGGGCTAATGGCTCGTCAATGATTCAATTAATCACCGTTAAAGAAAATGATATTAGCGTGTCTTTAAGGGTTTTCATCACACCACATAATTATATAGTTCATGTCATATCAACACATTACAATTCTTCCTTTTACCATTAGTGTTTTTATTACGTCACACCATATTACAATATTTTTTTAAACTTCGTTTTAATTTCTTTTTTCACACTTCTTTAGCATAACGATCACATTTCAAATTGAGGCTCAATTTGTATAGTTGGTGATGTTTCAGGTTTCATCGCGCCACGTTAATAGTAATGTGTTACAATTTACAACCGTTGCTTCGCCATCCATGTCACTAGCCGAGATACACGACACAAAAACTAAACATAGTTTTAATGTTTTTTTATCGGTAATTTTTTTCCTTTTAAATATCATCAACCATATATTTGTAAGAATTTAACTCATAATATTTTTATGACAAACAAGTACTAAAACCATTTTATTGCAATATATAGGCTAGCTTTTAAAAGGATAAAAATATATAAGAAAATAAAAAATTATTTAAAAGGATAAAAATATATAAGAAAATAAAAAATTATTGACAACTATACTTATAAAACAAATAAGAAACAATATTATAAAAGAAAAGGTTTTAAGGAAGACGTATAAATCTATTTACTTAAAAAAAAAACAATTTGTGAAAAGTTTAGTTGTTATTTTTGCAATATAAAAAGGTCACTATGAATATAGTTGTCAGTTTAATAAAAAAGTACAGAATATCTAATACTGATAAAATAATTAAGAAAATAAAGAAAGAAAGATTACAGAGTTTTTACCTATTAATAATGGGTTTTGCATATAGATTCAAATTTTAAAGTTTTTTTTTTTGAACGACAAATCTATTCTATGCTTACTATTAAATTACACCAAGTTACATTATGTTTGGGTTTAAATCCAGAACCTCCCCTCTAGGCAAAGCCTCTATCAAATGAGCTAGTCCCACATAACAATTTTAAAGTATTTATCTAACCAAAACATAATATGCATCTTCAATTCTTCAAATGATGAATACTATAGATACAGAGATAACAATTAATGTTGATATAAATAGTACGATAATTTATTGTCAAAATGAACAATTCAATGAATGTAAACAATAAATTTTAACACGCAATCAATAGTTAAACACGTACGAAGACACGAAAACTTTTTATTTATTAAAGTTGTCTAATATAACAAAAACTTTGGACACAGAATAACATAGGGTGTTCTCTTTTACACTATTTTCCTCGACTATATATGAGGTTAATTTCGGATATCCCTTGATATGTGAAAGAGTAACAACCTCAAATTAAAAATTATCTATCAAGTCAAACATGATCACGATTCTTTTTTTACTAATTTTATGTATGTCGACCGTTTTATACCCAATTAAATAGGAAGTTGTTAGAGTAGATTCGTCACAAGTAACAACTTCATTTATGCATGAAATTTGACCACACCAATATAGGTTTACAAGAAACGGTAGGAAGGATGACAGGGTGATAAGGTTTGGTGAGAAACACTTGTATACGTGCAATTCGTGTTGGAATTAAACGAAAAGGATACGCAAAATTCGTGTTTAGATACAAACATTTAGAGAAAATTATTAATATTTGAATATCCTAGCTAGAGTTTACTATATGGATTAACGGACCCTAGTTTGCGGACCTACAAGCCATACACATTTTAATATGGGTGAATTTCATATATACCATTATAAAATTTCAAAATATCATATATACCCACATGAAATTCAAAATATTATGTATTGTAACGTTCTGTATTTTCCATTTATTTTTTTTTATGTAATGTTATTCCTTATTCAATCCTTGTAATCTCAAGACTTGATCATAGTGGAAATATTTATTTTATATCATTATTGTTGATTAAATGTTTGTGCAACGCTTAAACGCAAAACCGTGTAACTTATCGAGACTTATATTTTTGGAAAATTATTTATAAGTTTTATTTTTATGGTTCATATGTTAAAATACTTATGATTAATCAAGAGTTATGGTGCAAATTAATAAGTAAAATAAGTTAAGGGGTTGAAATTAAAACTTTGAATTTACTCTATACTCATCTTCCCAACTACTTTCTTTAATGCCCAACCATAATTTTCATCTATAAATACTAGCCCAAATCCCTCCCTAATCACTTTCATCACTTTAAACTCTCTCATAATCTCTCTCATTCCACCCATCAACTTCATCTTTTGCAAGAAATCTTCAAGAGCAACTTGTGAGTTTTAATTATTTATTTTTTTTTCTTACTTTCTTCTTCCATTTTTTTACCACTTGGAACAACCTCTTGGACTTAACCACTTAGTCACCAAGGTGAACAAGTAAGGTAAACCCCCCATTTTTTTGAGGTCCAAGTTGGAAATATCCTACTTTTCTTGTCTTGTTTTTTAAGCGTTTTATATATTAAACCAAGTCACCAACAACTTTAATGTTGAAAGGCTTGTGTTAAAGTTATATTTCAGAAATTTTGAGACTTTTATACCTCATTCTTTCATCTTTATAACACACTAAGTGATCTACAAATCAAGAAGTGGATGAAACCAAACCGAGCCTCCAACCAATGTTGAAAGGCTTGTGTTATGGTCTAAAATGGTGATGTTGAACCTTGGTTCTACAACTAATCTATCCACCATACCCCACTTGAACACTTAGTCAAACTAGTTAGTTTACTTTAGTATTTTTATTTATGTACTCATGACCATCCGAATCACCTTTATGTGGAGATTTTGTGCAATGGTGACAATCTTGAGGTTTGTGGATATCCCCACCTCTAATACATGACTTATATGAATATAACACTTGAGGTTTGTGGATTACCCTACCTCTAATGCATGACTTATATTTATATCTACATAATACTTAATCAAAACCAAATCATAACATCAATCAAACCATGGTTGAATGTTATGTGTTAAGGTAGACATTATACTAATCTTATGATTCCTTATTTTGGACTTCCAATGAGTGACTAATACTCATAAAGAACACATACTACATGGTGTCCAAATAAGTGTCTAAGTAGTATATACTTTCATGTACTTCTCATATTTGTAACTTTTGTATACTTTCAAATTTTAAAATCTCAAACTTTGAATCCTAAGCTTACACCCTTTTGTTTACCTTTTAGGGTGACTTTGGTGACTCAAACCTTTAAATTCATTCATCTATTCTTGTGGATTCTAATCGTCAAACCGTGAGTCATACTTCACCCCTTTTGTTTTAGCACTATTTGGGTTGCAACATGTATCAATTATCAAATACACTCAATCATACATTCAATCAATCTCATTCTAAAACTCAATTCATACAAACATGCCTACTTGTTATACTATTTGTGAATACATGCTAGAATACATTATCTTGCAAGCAATCTAAACCTCCCTTAACATGTATAGCGCTATAGGACTAGCACATCCGCCCTATTATGATGGGTCTATGTTAAGTTATTCAATCTTTACGGTCTTAGTCATTTTTATGCTAAGATTACGCTTGTGGACACTTTGGTTTGATTATTGGCTTGGCATGCTAGCAATGTACAAACTTTAGTATACTTGACTCATGTTGAATTGAGATTTTTTTTTTCCTATTATGCTATGTATTCAAACTTGTATGCTCACCAACATATTCATATGTTGACCAATATTTTATACATGTTGCAGGAAATGCTTGAAGCTTTATCAAGAAATTCAATTAGGTGGACTTAGAAACACACCAAATCTATCATCTTGTTATGTTTGTTTTAGATTTGGATTTCTCAAAATTATTGTATGTTTATTTGAAACTTTGGAATGTTATGTTGATCAATGAAAATGAAATTTAATCTTAATTTATTATCACTTTAGTTCTATGATGTCTTTGAACAATCTATCACTTCTCGCGCCCCGATGTTTCCGCCATCGGTTGGGGTGTGACAGATTGGTATCAGAGCCATAGTTATAGGGAATTAGGAAAACTTCCATGTTTTGACCTAGACTATGACTAAGAACTCTCGTTAGTAATGCTTATGATTTGTTTGATTATCTTATGTTTATGCAAAAAAAAAAAAAAAAAAAAAAACCCTCAAATCTACCTAATCTTGCTCCTCATCTTATTCTCGACCAAAAAGAAATACACCTTTCCTAAGGTGTAATCATGCGACGACAATATGAAAACACTCGTATTTTACAAATGAAACGACCTCACCAAAATAGGAGTGAATCCCTTACTTTGGTGATGACTTTCAATCCGCTATTATTGTTTTTATGAAATTAGACCATTAAGATAGGAGTGATTTCCTTACCTTGATGGCAATTTCACTCATCTCACTCTTGTGGACCCTTACCAATGAGTTAGGATTAATTTCCTTACCTCGATGGATAAATACCAACCACGTTTAGGGAACGACACCACCAAGTTAGGAGTGATATCCATATCTTGGTGACTAGTCCCATTCTTTGATTTTCAATCTCACCAAAATCTCGAGATTTTGATTGACAAGGGACATGTAGTAACTGGAAGGGCGAATACCGTTACCCGACTTGTCGACGAGAGTATTTCAACCCATTAAGCCAAAGCATGATTCCCGAACTCAAAAGAAGTCTTGACTACTTTGGATTAGTCTTAGTTCCAAAACCGGAACATTCCAAGCCTTAATCGAATTTATTTTATGTTTGTAATTGTTATATGCATTTATACTTCAACCTTTTTCCTCTTGTCAAGATCGAATCATCCGAATCGCACTAATCTCTCGGCCTACAACGCTAATAATCAAGAACCAACAAAAATTTAAAAGCTTTTATTTTTGTTTAGCTAATTCTTTTGTGTGGTTTAAAACCTACTTGTTTAGGTGTTATGCTATCATGTCTAAATATGCAAAATTATTTTAAACGCTATTGATCAAGTCTTATAATTCTCTTTGACCTACATTGTAGATGTCTTCCAAATCCCATAGAAGCTCCAAGCAAAGTTCCAACAAGAAAATGGTTGCTTTCATGGCTAAGCAAATGGCCCGAGTAATTCCCGATATTGTTAAGCAAATCAATGCCACCCCTAGCCTAAACGCTTCAGTTGAATCCCGAAACCCTACTCCCAAAACCTCAGCCTTTTCCTATAAGCACTTCAAGTCATGTGGCCCCGAACCCTTCACGGGTGAAGGGGGTGCCTCTAAGATGCTTGAATGGTTTGATAGCATTGAAGCCACATTCATCAATAGCGAATGTCCCGACGAACTTCGGACTCGTAGTGCCACCGGTGTCTTCACATCGAGGGCACTTGAATGGTGGAAAAGTGAAAGGAGCACTCGTGGAAACGAGGTCGCCTTCTCCCTACCATGGGAAGAAGTGAAGCAACTCATGATAGATGAGTCTTACCCTCCTCATGAAATGCAAAGTCTTGAAGAGGAATTTTGGAACCTCAAACAAATTGGAGGTGACAACTTAACTTACACCATTCGCTTCAAGCAGCTTAGTATCCTTGTTCCTCACTTGGTCAACACCACCGATCGAGCCATAGCCAAGTACATAAAAGGCCTTCCCTCTATTATCCGTGACTCCGTCACCGTAGCCGAACCCTTCTCACTTGAGCGAGCCATCCGGTTGGCGGCTACCTTGTCCGACAACCAAGTGAAGGACGGATCCTTGTCTCTTAAAAGCCCCTCCAAAACCGCCCATCAAGCCATCTCCGAAACACCTAAGGAACCCACAGACTCAAAAACACCATCCAAAGACACCTGTCACAACAAGAAACGCAAGTTTCAAAGCCGCAACTATGCCGTGACAACACCAACAACCCAAGCTCCCATCAACTCGAACCAAGAACCACCTAAGAAAGCTTACACCGGTACATTCCCCAAATGTGTCAACTGCCAATACCACCATCCGCCCGCCTCTCAGTGCCGTCAATGCACAACATGCAACCGTTATGGGCACTTTGCCTCATCATGTCGAAGTGGTACTAGCTCACACGGTAACCCACCTTTGGCTCACGCCGATACCCAAAGACCCCCGACTAATGCAAACGGTCGTGCTTGCTTCAAATGTGGTGACCCAAACCATCTTGCTCCTCAGTGCCCCCGCAAGAATCAAGTTCAAGTGCAAGCGCCACGTGGACGCGCATTTAACATAAATGCGCATCAAGCTCAAAACGACAGTGACGTCGTAAACGGTACGTTTCTTATAAATGGAGTTTATGCTTCTGTGTTATTTGATACTGGTGCGGATAAAAGTTTTGTTTCCGTAAAATTTGAACCAATGTTAAAATGTACACGTTCTAAATTGCCAAAATCATTCACCGTTGAAGTCGTTAACGGAAAATCTGTCACCGTTGATTCCATTCTCTTTGATTGCGTTTTAAATCTTAATGAACATGAATTTCCCATCGAACTCATACCCATGCAGTTGGGTAGCTTTGATGTCATAGTAGGCATGGATTGGCCTGCCAAGGTTCGTGCCGAAGTCGTTTGCTTTGAAAAATATATCCGTATTCCTCTTCCTTCTGGCGACGCCTTACAAATCTATGGCGAGAAACCCTCAAACGGACTCAAACTTATGTCCTGTACGGAGGCACGAAAGTGCTTACGTCAGGACTGTATTGTCTTTTTAGCCCATGTTGTGACAGAAAAAGAAAAGGGAAAGAGTGTGAAAGACATTCCAATCATTTGCGACTTTCCCGACGTGTTCCCTGAAGATCTACCCGGCCTTCCTCCCGCTCGTTCTATTGATTTTCGGATTGATCTCATACCCGGTGCTACAGCTGTTGCTAAATCTCCCTACAGACTTGCACCCTCGGAAATGCAAGAGCTAGTTAGTCAACTTCAAGAGTTGGTTAATAAAGGCTTCATACGTCCTAGCTCATCCCCTTGGGGTGCTCCAATTCTTTTTGTTAAGAAGAAGGATGGTTCGTTCCGCATGTGCATTGACTATCATGAACTCAATAAACTCACTGTCAAAAACCGTAATCCTCTTCCTCGTATCGATGATCTCTTTGACCAACTCCAAGGAGCAACTTGTTTCTCAAAAATCGACCTGCGATCTGGTTATCATCAGCTTCGAATCCGTGAAGAAGATATTCCAAAAACCGCTTTCCGCACAAGGTATGGTCATTACGAGTTCATGGTTATGCCTTTTGGTTTGACCAATGCACCCGCAGCCTTTATGGACTTAATGAACCGTGTGTGCAGACCTTACTTGGATCGTTTTGTAATTGTGTTCATTGACGATATTCTAATCTATTCTAAAACCGAATCCGAACACGAACGACACTTACGTTTAATCTTGGAACTTCTTCGAGCCGAACGACTATACGCCAAATTCTCCAAATGTGAATTTTGGTTGAAAGAAGTTCAATTCCATGGTCATATCGTAAGTGAAAAAGGCATTCATGTTGATCCTACAAAAATCGATGCCGTCAAAGGGTGGATTGCTCCTAAATCCCCTACCGAAGTACGTTCTTTCCTCGGATTGGCGGGTTACTACCGTCGATTCATCTCCAACTTTTCAAAAATCGCGATTCCTCTCACCTCTTTGACCCAAAAAGATAAACCTTTTGTTTGGGGTCCCAAACAAGAGGAATCCTTTCAAACCCTCAAGCGTATGCTTTGTGACGCACCCATCCTAACCCTTCCCGATGGAAATGACGATTTCGTGGTTTATTGTGACGCTTCTAATCAAGGTCTCGGTTGTGTCGTTATGCAACGAGGCAAGGTTATCGCTTATGCGTCAAGACAACTCAAAACCCACGAGAAAAACTACACTACCCATGATCTCGAACTCGGAGCCGTTGTTTTCGCTTTAAAGATTTGGAGGCACTACCTTTATGGTACTCAATGCGTGGTTTTCACTGATCATAAGAGCCTCCAACATATCTTTAATCAGAAGGATCTCAACATGCGTCAACGACGATGGGTTGAATTATTGAACGACTATGATTGTGAAATTCGCTACCACCCCGGAAAAGCGAATGTTGTGGCTGATGCTCTTAGCCGAAAGAGTCACGCCAATGCTCATAGCATTTGTGTAACCAATCGCGTTCGTTGTTTGCAAATCCAAACCAACATTGAAACTCGTATTCGCGAAGCCCAACACTCATCGGTCGTCGAAAACAATTTGTATAACGAGATGCAATGTGGCGTTGAAGACCAGCTTGAGTCTAAATCTAATGGAATTCTCCATTACCTCAATCGTATTTGGATTCCGAACCGTGACAACCTTCGTGCTCTTATAATGAATGAAGCACATAAATCACGATATTTCATTCACCCAGGTGCAGACAAGATGTATCAAGATCTTCGTTGTACTTATTGGTGGCCAGGCATGAAAAAGGATATCGCTCTTTTTGTAGCCAAATGCCTCACTTGTTCAAAAGTCAAAGCCGAACACCAACGACCCTCTGGTTTACTCGAGCAACCTGAAATCCCGAGATGGAAGTGGGAGGGTATCGCAATGGATTTTATCACCAAACTCCCTCGAACATCCTCCGGCCATGATAGTATTTGGGTAATCATCGATCGATTGACCAAATCAGCTCATTTCCTTCCTATCCGCGAAGACTATTCCGTTGAAAAGCTAGCTCGTATCTACACTTCTGAAATCATTAGCCGTCATGGTATCCCTCTCGATATCATCTCCGATCGTGATGGTCGATTCACTTCTCGTTTCTGGAGAACTTTTCAGATAGCTTTGGGCACTCAACTCAATCTTAGTACGACTTTTCATCCTCAAACTGATGGACAAACTGAACGTACTATCCAAACTCTCGAAGATATGCTTCGATCTTGTGTTATCGATTTTGGTGGCAACTGGGATGTACACCTACCATTGGTTGAATTTTCGTACAATAACAGTTATCACTCTAGTATCGGCATGGCACCCTTTGAAGCTCTTTATGGTCGCAAATGTCGTTCACCTATTTGTTGGCACGAGATCGGCGAGACACAAGTCACCGGTCCCGAAATCATTCAAGAGACAACGGATAAAATCTTGCAAATCCGCGACAACTTACTTGCCGCAAGAAGCAGACAAAAGAGTTATGCCGATAAACGACGAAAGCCTTTGGAATTCAATGTCGGTGATCTCGTACTCCTCAAGGTATCTCCTTGGAAAAGAGTAGTGCGCTTTGGTAAGAAAGGAAAACTTGCCCCCCGATATGTAGGTCCTTTTAAGATTCTCGAAAGAATTGGTAAGGTGGCATATCGACTTGATCTACCACAAGAACTTAGCAACGTTCACCCGACCTTCCATGTCTCTATTCTCAAGAAGTGCCTAGCTGACGAAGGACTTCAGATTCCGCTTGACGACATACGTGTCGACGATACCATGCATTTTGTTGAAAAACCTGTTGAAATCATGGATCGTGGAGTGAAGCAACTCAAGCGAAGTCGTATTCCAATTATTAAGGTGCGTTGGGAAGGAACACGTGGTCCAGAATTTACTTGGGAACGTGAAGATCAATTCAAGATCAAGTACCCGCATCTTTTCCCAGAATCTTCTTCTAAATAAATTTCGGGACGAAATTCCCTAAAGTAGGGGAGACTGTAACGTTCTGTATTTTCCATTTATTTTTTTTTATGTAATGTTATTCCTTATTCAATCCTTATAATCTCAAGACTTGATCATAGTGGAAATATTTATTTTATATCATTATTGTTGATTAAATGTTTGTGCAACGCTTAAACGCAAAACCGTGTAACTTATCGAGACTTATATTTTTGGAAAATTATTTATAAGTTTTATTTTTATGGTTCATATGTTAAAATACTTATGATTAATCAAGAGTTATGGTGCAAATTAATAAATAAAATAAGTTAAGGGGTTGAAATTAAAACTTTGAATTTACTCTATACTCATCTTCCCAACTACTTTCTTTAATGCCCAACCATAATTTTCATCTATAAATACTAACCCAAATCCCTCCCTAATCACTTTTATCACTTTAAACTCTCTCATAATCTCTCTTATTCCACCCATCAACTTCATCTTTTGCAAGAAATCTTTAAGAGCAACTTGTGAGTTTTAATTATTTTTTTTTTTCTTACTTTCTTCTTTCATTTTTTTACCACTTGGAACAACCTCTTGGACTTAACCACTTAGTCACCAAGGTGAACAAGTAAGGTAAACCCCCTATTTTTTTGAGGTCCAAGTTGGAAATATCCTACTTTTCTTGTCTTGTTTTTTAAGCGTTTTATATACTAAACCAAGTCACCAACAACTTTAATGTTGGAAGGCTTGTGTTAAAGTTATATTTCAGAAATTTTGAGACTTTTATACCCCATTCTTTCATCTTTATAACACACTAAGTGATCTACAAATCAAGAAGTGGATGAAACCAAACCGAGCCTCCAACCAATGTTGAAAGGCTTGTGTTATGGTCTAAAATGGTGATGTTGAACCTTGGTTCTACAACTAATCTATCCACCATACCCCACTAGAACACTTAGTCAAACTAGTTAGTTTACTTTAGTATTTTTATTTATGTACTCATGACCATCCGAATCACCTTTATGTGGAGATTTTGTGCAATGGTGACAATCTTGAGGTTTGTGGATATCCCCACCTCTAATACATGACTTATATGAATATAACACTTGAGGTTTGTGGATTACCCTACCTCTAATGCATGACTTATATTTATATCTACATAATACTTAATCAAAACCAAATCATAACATCAATCAAACCATGGTTGAATATTATGTGTTAAGGTAGACATTATACTAATCTTATGATTCCTTATTTTGGACTTCCAATGAGTGACTAATACTCATAAAGAACACATACTACATGGTGTCCAAATAAGTGTCTAAGTAGTATATACTTTCATGTACTTCTCATATTTGTAACTTTTGTATACTTTCAAATTTTAAAATCTCAAACTTTGAATCCTAAGCTTACACCCTTTTGTTTACCTTTTAGGGTGACTTTGGTGACTCAAACCTTTAAATTCATTCATCTATTCTTGTGGATTCTAATCGCCAAACCGTGAGTCATACTTCACCCCTTTTGTTTTAGCACTATTTGGGTTGCAACATGTATCAATTATCAAATACACTCAATCATACATTCAATCAATCTCATTCTAAAACTCAATTCATACAAACATGCCTACTTGTTATACTATTTGCGAATACATGCTAGAATACATTATCTTGCAAGCAATCTAAACCTCCCTTAACATGTATAGCGCTATAGGACTAGCACATCCGCCCTATTATGATGGGTCTATGTTAAGTTATTCAATCTTTACGGTCTTAGTCATTTTTGTGCTAAGATTACGCTTGTGGACACTTTGGTTTGATTATTGGCTTGGCATGCTAGCAATGTACAAACTTTAGTATACTTGACTCATGTTGAATTGAGATTTTTTTTTTACTATTATGCTATGTATTCAAACTTGTATGCTCACCAACATATTCATATGTTGACCAATATTTTATACATGTTACAGGAAATGCTTGAAGCTTTATCAAGAAATTCAATTAGGTGGACTTAGAAACACACCAAATCTATCATCTTGTTATGTTTGTTTTAGATTTGGATTTCTCAAAATTATTGTATGTTTATTTGAAACTTTGTAATGTTATGTTGATCAATGAAAATGAAATTTAATCTTAATTTATTATCACTTTAGTTCTATGATGTCTTTGAACAATCTATCACTTCTCGCGCCCCGATGTTTCCGCCATCGGTTGGGGTGTGACATGTATACCCTTGGAAACTTCCTAAATACCATATACATCCCTAAAAAATTTTCAAATATCATATATACCCAAACCAATATTATTATTTCATATATACCTTAAAAAACTTCTTAAATATCATATATGTTCAAACTAAAAATAAAATATATAAATACCACTAGAATCTTGCTAATATCAATATATCCAATTTAAAATCAAAATATCAAATATACCCTTTTTAATAATTAAATTATTATATTTTTTTAATTTTAATATTTAATTTTTTATTAAATGATCAATAATAACGATTCAATATTTTATGTTTATCATTAAATCAAAATTCAAATTTTAGTTCTTTTATCTATATTATATTTTTATCAATAAATCAAAAATTCCAATTTTTGTTCTTTTATCTCATTATTAATTAATATTAACAATAGTACATATTTATTATTTTTTCTTCGTAAATGGTTATGATAACAATCATAATTTTTTTAGTAAATATTATTCTTTTTAAATTTATGAAAAGCTCTTTTACAAACCAATAACCTAGTTGATAATATAATAGTTAATAATCATAATGAAATATATATTATAAATATATTTATTTTATATTAAACTGTCATGTTTTATCTTGAAATTTTATTAATTTTTTTTAATTTATTACAGTTAGAATTTTATTTAATAAATTTAAGAAATTTTTTAAGGTGATTAAATTTAATAATTTTAAATAAAATTTTAATTACATAAGGACCTCATAAATATGCAAGTTTTTGAAAATAAATATGAAAAATATCACCCAAGTATGAAATAAGTTTTGAGAAAATAATAAGTAGAAAGACATATTTTTAATTTATTGTATAAAAAATATGATCATTTATTTTATAAGAAAATAATATATCATGATATTATAAATTTTATTTGAATATATATGATATTTAAAAAGTTTTATAAGAGTATATATGGTATTTAAAAAGTTTATAGAGATATATATGATATTTTCAGTTTGACTTGGGCATATATGATATTTTAAAAGTTTTTTTAAGGGTATATATGATATTTACAAAGTTTTTAGGGTTATATATGATATTTTAAATTTTCTTTGAATATATTATGATATTTTACAATTTTATAAGGATATATATGAAATTTTTCTTTTTAATATCTTCTTACACATCTTAATTTGATGAGATTACTCCTTCAGGAGAAACTCTAATTTGAGTTTGATTATCATAGGAGCAAACCTTCTTTTGCAGCAGAGTTTGTGTGTTAGCTTGTCACTTTAGCGTATTTAGCAAATTAGCTTGCTATGTCAGTGATTCAATGAGTTTGCCTGACACATATTCATCATACGGTTTCGTATTCTTTTAGAGTTCGCGACCCAAGCTAGCGAACTGCCTAGAAACCAAACCAACTCCAAACAAATCCTACAAACTATTATGAAATCTCTAACCCAAATGAAAAAAAAAAAAATTTAAGATACTAAAAGGGTGTGTTTAAATATGGGTTTTATTATTGTTTGTCACATACTTGTTTATTTTCACTTTTTTAATGTTTATTTACTCGTTTTTTTTCTTTTCGGTCTCGGGAAATAAAAATACAACCTAGATTGAGCGTAGTGTAATTCTTGATTATAATTTCAAGTACGAGTAGCTCAAAGCCGAACCAATCTTTGTTTCTCATCTAATTCATTTTTAAACTGATCACGAGCATGAATGCTTTACTTTCATCTAAACTTTGTGTTTCTAATAACATGTATTAAACTGATCATTCAACGACAAGAAAAATTTCAAGGTTTTGCTGCAAAATAAATGAAAGAAACAATATAGATTACATCACATCAATTAGTTTTGAATTTCTTGACATTTCAAATTTTATTAAAAAGCATGAAAAAATATAAAAGAATGTAATAAGATGATTATCAGTAACTTTTTTAATGAAATGAGAGGATTTGAGAAAAACAATTATTGATGAGCGAATTACAATTTTCAAGGTTAAGAATGAGTATAAATAAAAAATTAAAAGTTTTAGAAAAAGAAGGGTAAAAAAGGTCATTTGTGAATTGTTTTTAATAAAATGAGCAAGTATGATATTTGAAGTAGTTTATAAGGGTATTAGCTTTATTAAACATGCGTATTACACAGGGTTGATCAAATAAAATATTTTATAGAATAATAATTTATTAGTTATAAAACAATATTTTAATATAAGATATGGTTAAGTACTATAAGTAATAAAACAAATATATTAACTTTTTAAACTTTTATTTTAAAGCTTTTATTTGTTTTTTTCCCAAATATAAATTAGATATTTTGTTTCAAAACAAACCGTTATAAAAAAAATATATTTAAATTTTTTTTGCTTTTATAAAAAGTTTCTTATTTTATAAAATTTATTTCCTTATAAATAACACTAATCTAAAGATCTACTTCTTAATTTACTTATAAAACTAATTTAAATCTAAAATTATTAATTAATATTATTAGTAATTAATGTAAATTAATAGGGGAGAGAAGCGGAAAAATTTTAATAAGAATGAATGTGGTGATAACAAATGTCCCGCTTAAATACATTTTTATTAGAGTAGAAAGATATATGTTGTTTTAAATGTTAGTTGGGTATATACGACAATTTAAAAGTTTTTTGAGATATATAATATATATGAATTTCCCCCTATATAAGTAAAATGTTGCATAATATCACCAGCTATGGTGGAGTATCACCAACTATAATATCATATCTTATCTATAAATTATTATAACTAGTGGTATTCCGGAACGCGCGTTGCGCGAATTTCATATACTTTTTAGAAGGGTTGCCATTCGACATTGATATTGAATGCAATATTGAGTCAAAAGCATATGGTTTTTGTCATTGCACACATAATATTCGCATAAGCATTGCTGTCAAAAGGTTGTCGGCCTTCATTACCGTTTATCCAATATTTATAGGGAGCTTAAACGTCCATGACCATATTGTTTCTTCTCTTTTTTTGAATGTCGCCAGATCATCTCTTGCGTTAGTGGAGTTTGTTGGCTGCATTCTATGATGTTTATGAATTGCTTACCTTCTGACTTATGTTTGGAAGAATGCTCTTACGGAGTTTGTTAGCTGCAATGTCTTTTGTCTTGTAGCTTCTTATTGAGATGTTCTTGGTATTGGTGTGCTGGTTGAGGGTGTGACTGCTTCTCGAAGTTCGACTTTGTTTATAGTATAGCGAACCACACCTGTCCATTCGTCTTTCTGGCCTGAAAGTGTAGCACATCTTGTTTGTCAATAATTGTCTGCAGATTGTAGTAAGTCGTCTGGGCATAGTCTGGTTAGCACTTTCGTGCAACTTATCCCAAAGAGATTTTTGGCTGCTTGATTAAATATTGTACCTGCCACACTCCCTGTTTCATTGAAGATTGTTCCTGAAATTTGATAACTACAATAGCAAATTGATGAGTACTAAATATTAAAGATAAAACAATTACATGCACACTTGGAACATATATAGTGATCCAAATCATGGGCAATTAGGAAGAAATCATGTAACACATAGAAAGGGATATAATTGAAAAGAATTATGTAACAGCAATATACATCCTTCCAAAAACAATTACAAAACAACATGCTGTACAATAGAAAAAAAAGGTTTAAGTTTCAATTTATAACACACAACACCACATGCATTCAGGTTGTAAGCACATTTTTTCTTTCTAAGATTTATCGAACCTGCAATGTCTGTTAACGAAGATACTAAGGGCCTGATTGAACATGTTATTGCCCATTCTCCCAACCATAATAGTAGCTACAATATATGCATGCGTGTAAATTATTCTTGTAATGCACATAGCCTTATAGGACAACTTATTCAGGACAACTTATTCAGGTGGAATATATTGTCACTTAGCCAAAAACATGTGGATTGTATATAGGCTTAAAGGTTACAAATGATGTGCATAGGCAAAACATATTATCAGGCATGCATGGTTGATTCAACTTCCAATTCAGAATACACAACATAACATATGCGACATAACAAAATCACAAGTCCAACCTCGATTGACTCATGTTCCGACAACCATGTACTTACATGTGAGTTGGCAATTGGTGGGTGCCATCAATGGTGCAAAACCAGTTCTTGAAAGTTAAAACATCCATCACTGTTGCATTTACGACAAATATCCGTCCCATTTATGTTCTACTTTATGTGTATGTAGTTTCGACTTCTAACAGATCTTAAAGCTTAAATCTAGGTTTGAGTTCTAAAATCCAAAATTGAAAATTGCATTCATAATTATTAATTTTTCATTTCATACCTGTGATGAATCTAACCATTTCAGGCTACTTATTTTAGCCATTGACATTTAAAGCCTAAATCTAAAACCAAAAACCGACTCGAATCCGTACATAAAACCTAAAAAACACACAAAAAAAACAAAAACTTATTATGTAAAAGAAGCAGCCCTACAACCAAAACATGAGTTGTTGGCCAAATATCACACCGTTTGGGGTAACAGATCAATAACAATAGTTTATTTCCTTAGAGTTCTTATCTACAAATTAAACAATCAATAACTCAGAGGCAACAAAACTATAAGCATGCAACAACAAAATGAACCAACTGAGATGAATAAAAACCCAAAGACATAAATCAAAGCAGGAAAAGAGACATAGAAAACAGGTTGATGCAGTTTCGGAAGCAATCAAATGACTCAAGAACAATTGATAAACAAAGACAATAGATTGAACCAAAAAGGTTCCAAGAACACAAGTTCTTTATTTAAAACTTAATCAAAAACTGATAACAAATGTTAACCTAATCCTCTATTTATACTAAATACTAACAAACTAAATATAATGATAAATATAGAAAAGATAAACTAAATAAACTAAAAATATAATTAATTTGAATACATATTCAAATTCAAACTTATAGATGCTCCTGCATCATACTCCCCGTCTTTGAAAAAAACTTGTCCTCGAGTTTTGTCTTCACCACCTGGATCGAAAGGAACATCGGGTCGTTCTTGTTTAGTACCATCTTGAACTTTTCTTTTAAACGTTCCATTAGTGTCGGATGAATTTCTTAAAATTTCTTGTGCCACTCCACCAAGAGGGAGCAAAAGTAGTTTAATAAAAGCCCCATACACATGCGAAAGAAACATGGTAATTCCATTAATCTTTTGAATTGTATCAGTGGTATGTATATTCTCATTTGTTGAAACGAATCCCACGCTATCATCAATATCCTTAATTTGAATTTTGGAGAATATTGAATTCTCCATAATTACGCGTGAACTATCCAAACTAACGGAGGTAATATTCAAACTTTCCATATATGGCGGAGAGGTTGTTTTGGGTTGCACAATTTGTGGGCCATTGCTATAGCCACAAGGGTTATCCAAAAAGTTGCATGGAGTCATCGATTGACCATCTTCCACCACCGTTTGATCCCCTTCAGCCCCCCTGACACCTTTAACAACTCGTCAACGATCACCTCAACCGTCTTTGCATCATTGGATGCACTCAATCATATTGTTTCTATCGAGCCAGTTAGATTGGAACCCAACGAAAATTCATCGAATACCTGCTCATCTGCTTGATTGGTATCTCCGCTAAAAAGCTTTTGCACAAACGAATATTCTTCTTCATCTACCTTGCTTTCATCTTCGTCAAATCTCGGTCCAGCTTCTGATTGACAATCTTGATAGGGTGGTTCAAAGAACCAGTGTTGATGACGGCTAAACGGTTGCTGCTCTCTGTCGCCACCTTCGTCCCTGACGATGGTGCTCGACTCGGTTTCCGTCTGGCACGTATCCTGTTGCAACTCGAAGTGTCGGATCCTTTGTTGGATCCATTTAATCTCTTGTTGCAACTCAAGATCTCGGACTCGTCGCTTGAGTCGTTTGATCTCAAAATCCCGTGGGTCACGGTTCCCGATCTCGTTGCCTCGTCCGGCGAATCTACGGTCACAGTTGAATCCATCTCCACGAGCACATGAACCACAAATGTTCTTGTCGATGCCTCGGTCGACGACTCTTCGAACAAAAAAACACTCGCTTTCACGTAGAGCCATTTGACAAACCAAAAGCTCTGATACCAAATGATGCAGATTCTGAAGCGATCAAATAGCTCAAGAACAAATAGTTACTCAAAGACGATAAACGAACCAAAAGGTTCCAAGAACACAAGTTCTTTATTTAAAACTTAATCAAAAACTGATAACAAATGTTAACCTAATCATCTATTTATACTAAATACTAACAAACTAAATATAATGATAAATATAGAAAAGATAAACTAAATAAACTAAAAATATAATTAATTTGAATACATATTCAAATTCAAACTTATAGATGCTCCTGCATAACAGGTACAAAAACTCCTATTTAGATTTTAGATTAACACATGCAAAAGATGAAGCACAAAGGACACAACATACAATTCTATTTCCATTATCTGAATCGGTAATTTCCTCAACCGTAAACAACGAAACCCATAGCCATCTTCGCACCAATAAGGAATTAGAACACCTGAAACAAAAACACAAAGAAACCTAACATAACCGGATTTCAATCAATTTGGTCCACGTGAGATGCTTAATCATTGTGTACTTGCTATAATAGTACCTACAAAATTTAAAATCAAAACTTTCAAGTGTTAATACCAAAAGAAATTGATATGGGTGGTTGCAAATCTCCAAGAAAGAAAAAAGATCACACCTTCACCAAAAAGAAAAAACTTATCATCATTGCATCCCTCTTCATGCAACCCAAAATAAACATTTCCTAATCATCTTCAAGCACATCGTAAATTAGGGATAAAAACCAGGGGAATACAAATTTGTATAAGACAATCCATCGTCTTCAAGCTCAATTACGACATCGAAGAACGAAGCCCCAACCACTAACAGTTGGTACACATCACACTCTCTATCTTTTGGCTTCAAAACCGTCGCCACCACCGCTTGAACGACTATTTCGAGGTTGCCGGCAGACAACAGTTACTTCATCCGTAATCGTCTCTCTTTTCCCTTCTCCTGGACTTTCTTTCTTGATCATCTCTCTACTTTCTCTCTTTATTTTTTATGTGTTTCAAAGGTAAACAGGTGTAATTAAGTCAAGATACGTGGCAAACAATAGTCTACTAACACAAACAGGTGTAATCAAGCCAAGATATGTGGCCAACAATAGTCTACTAACACCTGCCACACTGGTGTGTGGCTGACTGCTTCTACTGTTCATTCCCTTCAAATATTAACATATAGGTTAATTAATCTCAAATTCAATCATGTATTTAAATACACATCCTAAATACTTATGATTTCAAATCCTCTGGTCCTAAAATATAGTATGTTGTACTTATAAGTACATATGTTCTAGGGACTATTAGTTGTATAGTGCCTCCAAATTAAAAGTCAGAGTTAAAATCATACAAACAACAGATAGTGGAATATATTAAAAATATTTTTTAAAAACAAAACTTGTGCGTATAAATAATGGGGCTTCGCTAGGATTTTAATGTGTTTGGTCAAAGAACATAAATCAAAACTGCATCAACTAATACATTACCATCGTTGTTTTTTTTACATTTGGATAGGAATGTCATTTTTGCTACATGAAACTGGAAGACAAGATCAAATTTTATATTGATTTAGTGTCATTTTGACACTCAAACAATATTTTCATTAGGGATATCAACTACTGATTGAGGTATATCAACAGGATGTTGAAGCAAACAATTGCGGCAATTCGGGCAAGAAGAGTGCGACTCGAACCACTTGTCTATGCACCCGACATGAAACTCATGGCCACAGGTTGGCAAAACACGAACATTTTGCCCGTCAATAAACTCTTCAAGACATATGGTGCACTCAGTAACACATATCTTAACTTCTGACCCAAGCACCCGTGTTGACATCTGATGTACAACAGATTTTTTAAGACCAACCGAGACTTCATATGCTTGAGTTGACACATCAATTGAACGTCTGCGTGGGATAACACAACGCGCCACTTGAAACACTGAAAAAAAGATGATTATCCCACATAACAAAACAATCCACAAAATATTAACCATGAGATTCATCTCTTTTGTGTTTGTAGGATTCATATCATTGTGGTGTGGGGAGGAAATAAACGATCCGACAGTAAGATTGTGGTGTAGACCGGCCATATATAGTCTACGTTTGATTTTTGACAGAAATAAGGATATGAGAACTAAATCAAACACTAGGCACACTCTCTTTTATTCCAAGAAAATTAATGATCAATATGAGATGTAAGAAGTATGCTTGGTTTGTTTTGAAACTAGCTTGTTCCCATATATATGGATTCCAATATGCTCTTTTGCTGGTTTAGAATCTTGGTAGCAAATCTTGTGAGATTTCACTTTTCCAACTGGATTGCAACTTTTGAATTCTTTTTTATGAAAATTGATTGATTTTAAAGTTAAAATGGATTTTCCTAGCACGCGTTGCTTGAGGAATTCCTCCATGATATCAAATATCAAAACGCAAATACCAAAACACGTCATAGTGATTGTCATTTCAATGTAAAACCTTAAGGCATCATAACGGTAAAGAAAACATGTCGCTATGGTTTTCCCTCCGTGGCGAGAGTTTGGTCGTTTTCCCCCCGCGCTACGAAACTTGGTCATGGTCACTTCAACTAGTCGAAAACCATAATGATAACTACACCCGCTGTAACCTACGATAAAAAAGTTACTCGATTTTTGAATAATCTGTTTTCAAATGTTTTTATGAGAAAATTAACAAAGATAAAACTAAAGACAACCATGAATTTGAGTTTAAAAAATCATGAACTAAAGTTGCACACAATTAATCTTGAAAGATTCATGCTTCAATAACTTGTACCCAAAGTTTTATAGACTTGTACCCGATTGGTTTGTGAAATTAATTATGGTACAAATAAATTGTACCTTAATGCTGCAAATCTCTGTACAACACTATTTAACCTAATGCTCTTTAAATATAAGAGTAATGTGTCATTGTCATATACAAGATTGATTAAGATTTCACATTAACTGATAAACTATCTTAAAAAAATGTACTTCCAGCTGTGATGCAATTCATTTGATTGTGAAAACCTTAAACACTGGTAGTAGGATTAAAAATGGAGTTCTTTACTTTAGTGTTAAATAAAGAAATGATATCTTTAAGTTATCACATTTAGTTTTCTTTTCAATAAAGTAATCGATCTTAAGATAAATAAATATACTTTTTGAGTTATCCCATTTCCTCTTTAATAAAGTAAAACTAATTGATTAATAATTTTTGTCATATTAGGCATGCAAAATGACCACTTGACGTTGCCAAACTAAGCTAATCCTAGAAAAAAAAATTCCTAAAAATTGCATGTTGGGTTCGATTGCTCTAACTTATAGAGTTTTAATAAACAAGAAAACAAATTTGTTACCTTCATAATCCATATTTTGCTCTTAGATTATGGTTTCGGTTTGATTTGATGTTGTCGCCTCTGAAATTTATCAAACGATGAATCACAAACTTCAACTTGGCCACGAATTCGTCTAAAGAGTGAAATATGTGGTAGTGGATTGAACTTGATGTTTATTGGACCGAGAAAAAACCATTCAAAAACTAATAAACTCTATACAATTACTAACATAGCATGGTGATAAAGGTGTACGTCTTTTATCCTTATAGTGGTGGGTTTAAACCTCACTTGAGGCATGACGTATATTTAATTTGGAGTAGAGTTGGTAAGTAGAATGGGTGTTGTAAAAAAAACTAATAAACTCTATTAAGTCCTATCAATTTAAGATAAATAATATTTTAAGTACTTTTATTCATATTTTATAAATTTTTAATTCATTTATAATTTTATAGCCATGTTAAAGTTATATCACTAAAGCTAATTAGTAAGTTTAACTAGAATGATGTCCTGCGCGTTGCGGCAAAAAGACGACTTAATTTTGAATATAATCATGTTATGCTGACGTTCTGCAAATCGGAAAAAAAATCGTGAAAAATATCAATGTCCACAAAACTTTACATGAATAGAACGAAACATATTGTTAGAACGAAACATATTGTTAAGTGAGACTGTTGATATAGTTCAGAATTTTACATAATAAGATAAAATCTTAAAAAAAATTATCAACACCTTAAAAAAGTAAACAAATAAAAGAATTAACGTCAACAAAACGTCAGGGACGAAAATAATATTTTACTTTATTTTAATTGTTAGTTTTATAATATCAAAGGACGTATCATTAATATATAAGATAAATAAACATTTTATTTTTTCAATTTTTTACATTAAGTGTACTAATTGAGTTGGGATTTGAAGTCAAGCCTTCATTATTCTCAAGGCATATATGACGATAGTGGAAGCTAATTGTACTTTGTTATGGATTTCAATGAAGATTTGATTTATTATTGTCTATATTCACAAATTTGAGATGAAGATGGTCAATCTTCTTCTAATGTAACGCAACTGAACCGTATTCAATTTGTAAAAGCTAGGTCTTGAAGTATCAAGCGTTTTCAAGCGATAAAGCAAGTTTGTCAAGTGCCACATAGTAGATTACGTTATGATCATAAAAATGTATAATTCTTGAAGATCATATACATTTGTTAGTTCTAGAGGGGTGTATTCACACTGTAGAATAGTTTATCATTGTAATGTCTAATCATTCTATATTTTTCCACTCAATATCATGCTTTGATTAGAGCCCGTAATATCCACGATGAATGCAAACTACAATAACAAGACAACAAGCATCCTATTAAGGTCATTCTAGTGAATGAAACATATGGTTCATCGGTCTTGTGTCTTAGTTCGTCTCTTGTTCGGATAAGTTCTAATTTAATTACATTGACCACTACCCATCTTCTTTTCAACATTGGTTCAATTAATCAAGCTTCGAGTCATAAATTTCAATTACTTGCCAATGTCATCACACATCACATTTAAACCTTCTCGACACTTATTCCCTCATAATTATATTCATTAGGATAATGTCTAATCACAAGATTCATCAATATAGACATACTCGTAGGTTGTCATTTTATTACTGTTTTTGAGACCGAATCGGATCCGCCGGTCCAACCGGTCTGATCGGAAATCGGATGGGTGGCCGGTCTAGTTCGCATCGACTCGTATTGGAGCGGTTCAACCGGCCGGTTCGTCCCGAATCGATGGTCGGACCAGGAAACCGGACCAGTTCGAACCAAATTTGATTTTTTTTTTTGGATTTTAATGGGTAAAAACGGGGTGTTGAAATAAATAAATTAGTGTGTTGGATATAAAAATATAGTTAAGTTTTATATATAACTATAAAATACATATATAAATTACTTATATTTAATTATATAAATAACTATATATATAATATAATATAATATAATATATATATATATATATATATATAATTATGACGTCATCTGGTTATTAAATCCGTCCGACCATCAAACCAGTAAAACGTTTCATTCGACGTCCGATCCGATTCTGAAAATATTATTTTTTATTGTACCTATGTCAATAATTCAGAAAAGTCTCAAATATTGTAACAACGTGCTCGAATTAGCTTAGTCTTGTTACATACTACTCACTCACATGTTTAATGAGTGACGAAAAGATAACAATAATTTGTCGCAAAATCCAATCGGCCACGGTGGTCATCTTCCACCACCACCACCACCACCACGGCGGAGCCACCGCATGGTAACCATAACGACGACGGAAGACCCACTCACACCATCGCAATGAAATTGCAGGATTTCATCAATGGCGAATCATTCACTCGCACCCAAATTTAGGTCAAAACTAATGCTCCACAAAATATGTTAATTTTCACCCGATTTTCACGCACATTGTACGAATTTTCTCACATCTTCGGATCACCACATGACTATTTCCTCAATTTCATTTCAATCGAACGATTTGTTTAACCTCTTCGTCTCTCAATCTCTTCAATCGAACATATCTTTATTTGTTCGTTGAATTAACATTCTCGATCTGTTACAGAACAGATTCGTTTGTTTTTTGAAGATCTTCTGGTGCTGTAGCATTGATCGTGTTCCTTATACCACATATACAGGTATCCTCAACACTCGAATTATACTTGGGTTTTCATCTTCTTTGAATAATTTACACTTGTGGTTCGTTGTTGGTGATTTTTGTGGGTATTTGAATGCATATACTTCTTTTGGATTATGTTTCGTTCAATTATGCAATATGATGATACTTTCTTTCATTGATTTAATATTTTCTCCCTTTTGGGTTTGTTTTCAGTTAGTATTATGCATTTGTCTTTATATTATACTAGATTACAATCCCGTGTGATACGCGGGTTAAATAAATTTACTGTTAGATGGTTAATAATATAAAAAGTTATGTGTTAAACATGGTGTATCATACGTATTGAATAAACCCATGTATTACACATTTGAAAATTTTAAGTTAACATATTTAAAATTTTAATTATTGATAGTTATTAATTAATAAATAATTATCATAATATACATAATTAATAGGAGAGAAAAGCGAAAAAACCATTTATTAGATGGCTAAAATAGTGACAAGTGTTCGGATTTTTTTTTATTTATTAGTATAGAGATTTTGTACATTGATCATTTCATCTAATGTCACAAAATTATGAGAAAATGACAAACTTCTGAGCCAAGTAGCTTTACAAACTTTAGCATCTTCATAATCTGGACAAACCATGTGGATTTTTCATGTAACTCTCTCTTCTTTTTTTTCGTGTTATTTTTCCTATGGTCATGTTAAATGTACGGTGTACCATCATCTATATTTTTACTCAATGTGCCATCTTATCAATCGGGAGTATTGGCTTATATAAGGTCAATACGGGTGCATATAAAATGAAAACATCGTATGCAAGTTGAATGCGGGCATATACATGTGTATTATTAGTGTATACTAGATAAATGGGCGTATGAGCCTTTTTTAAAATCAATCAATTCAATAGGGGGTATAACATGTGATAGAGGGGTACGAATAGACAATACCTTTCTTTATATAGGGAAGTTTGTTTTGTAACCCACTAATATATTGAGAAGTGTTGTTCTCACGACTCTTGGCATATTATTAGTTATGAAATGAATGCCCCTTTACGTGTATATTATACTTACCCAATCAAAACTATTAGTATATCAACATAGTTTGAAAGTATTTCAAACTCATGCAAATGCAAGAATGAAAGTGTGCGAGTGTTGTAAATTTAAGATTTGATATATATGGTATTATGATTATGATTTTTGCCAAATAAATATGATATCTTGAGGGGATGTAGAAAATTTTGGTTCTTTATTGTTAATCTTTTTGTAGCCATTGATAAACATTTATTGGTATCTTCAAAGTTGGAAGAGCCTCTATAATAATCGTTTCAATCATCAGTTTCTTGAAATTGTTTAGTTTGGTCATAATTAATCTGAAAATCATAATTTCAATCACTTCCTGTTGTACGGGATGATAATATTATGACACCTTTAACATAGTTTGATCGCTTTTAACCAAACCACTCAAAATTAATTATCACAATAACTAATTTCAACACAAATCCAAACACCCCCTTCATAATCTTTTCACCATACCCAAGTTTGTCTTGTGTTTCTCAACTGGAGTGTGAACTTGTCTTTTTTTCTCAATAATTTGGTTTTTTATTGCTAATTTCATTGTATTTTAACTACTTAATAATTATATTTTGTGGGTGTTCTTAAAGATTTCACATTGTTCTAAGATTCCAACACATCATGGGTGATGATAAAAATGATACAAAGGATGATGCCTCTGAATCTGGAGGGGTTCCTAGTACAGAACCAAGTGAAAGCTCCTTTTATGCAACAGATGAGGATGAAGAGGCCCATATTGAATTGGGCCCTAAGATGAGCATCAGAGAGCATCTGGAGAAGGATAAGGTTATTAGCTCCTTGTTCTAGATTTGTTTAGGGAGGTGGGAAGATGGGTTGGTTGGGTAATGGTTCAAAAGAGACCAGATTGGGTTTCCCATGCAAAGCATCCATTTATTAATATCGTAAATAATTAGCGTGTTTTATATGATTACAAAGGCAAAATTATTAAAATAATTATCTAAATATTTGAGCATAATTTTATTTTAAGGTATTATGCATTCAAAGGAGACTTTGGATGATCTTTAACTTGTTCTCCTGTTAGCTGTTTCTTTTATTGGGAGAATGTATACAAAGACCACCCAAGTATTCAAAAGTTTTCACTCAGGCCACTCAATGTAAAACAACTTTAGAGGTTACCCAAGTATCAATATGGTCTCGTTTATGCCTACCCGAGAAATGCTCGTTGGAAATTTCTAAAATAAAAATATAGCCCTACTTTTGAAGCTTTTGTCACATCTAAAATTGCAAAACGACAACAATGCCATGAATATTCTCAATAGAATCAACTATAGATTTTGTTGGTAGCATATTTAAGTGAATTCAATGGTTATTTTACAAAAATTTAATCACTTTTTTACTTGACCCATTTCAAATAAAATGCAACCAAAATCAACCTATTCATAAGTAAATGCTGAAACTGGCACAACTAATTATTTGTGTTTGTTTCAGGATGATGAGAGCTTGAGGAGGTGGAAGGAGCAGCTGCTTGGAGGTGTTGATGTCAATGAGGTTGCAGGTATTTAGGTGTCATACTCTTTGAATATAGTGGAATACACTATGGCTAAACATACATGGTGTTAGAGCCACTGAGTAATTTTTTGTTAACTAACAAAGGTGGTTAATAATAGCAGTATGAATAAAATATTAATAACCTTTTAATCTAGGCCTTCTGCTCAAACATTTTTCAATCTAAGCCATTTAGGCAGACTTGGTAGGAGGAATCTGACTGTATCAAATGCTAATCAATGCTATAACTTGTTTCATGGCAACTCACAAACCCATCTAATCTACTTCTAAACATACTCCACAGTCCACCGCGGGACTTGAACCCCTAACATTTACCGGATGGGCCACCGTTTAACGCACCAGGATACCATTGGGCTAAATGCCCTTTGCTTAATGCTATAACTAGTAATGAAATTATAATAAGGACATGTTAAGTCCACCACGTGCTTAGCTTTATTGTACATACACACCCTTTTTTGGCTGATTAAATATTGGGATAGATACTCTTTTGTATAAACTTCTGTTGCATAAGGGGGTGTATAGATGTTCCATTTCAAAGTTTATTAAAGTTAGGGATAGTTATGTAATCTTAAATGTACATCAATAATTAGTTTTCTTACACCAACCTGTTACTTGCTTAGTTAATCTAATTTGTTTACACTACATAATCAGAATATCAGAATGAGAGTTTTTGCCAGGTATTCTAACTGATTTTTTCGACTTCATGTCACAATAGTCACTTTAGGCACGCATCCAAACACCACCTAATATGAGTAGCTAGATACAACTTGTAGAAACTTTAAATATTTGATTTTGATACCATACAATACGCTGATATAGTCGGTTTTTATCAGGAGTTGAAGAGCCTGATGTGAAGATCATGAGTCTTACCATAGTTGTTGCTGATAGACCTGATATTGTTCTTGAGATCCCTGAATCTGGGCACCCAAAGGGCCTTTGGTTTACCCTAAAGGAAGGTAGTAAATACAATCTGAGATTCTCCTTCAAGATCAGCAATAACATAGTTTGTGGGCTCAAGTACACCAACACTGTTTGGAAAAAGGGTATTAAAGGTACATTCTTTTGCAAAATCTAAATTTGTTACAATAATTGGTAGGCTTGTTAACGGGTCGGGTCATCTCATATCATCTGATGTGATTCAACAAATTAACTAACTTGACCCACTAAGTTGTTTAGTTTAGAGATGGAAAAGTTTGCGGGTCGGGTAACGGGCTTAAAATAGGCGGGTTGACCCAAACACCTTTGTTACTCATTAGAGATCTAGCATAACCCAAATTAACCTATTTATTACTAAACGTGTTTAAACAGCAACCTTTTATTATTACTAAACGGGTTTAGACTGCAACCTGTAATTTTTTTAGATTTTGACCTTAAATTTGACAACAAAACAATATTCTAGTTGACAGCTCGAAGCAAATGCTTGGAACTTTTAGCCCTCAAGCCGAGCCTTACATACATGTTATGACTGAAGAAACCACGCCTTCTGGTATGTTTGCAAGGGGATCATATTCTGCAAAAACTAAGGTATCATTGTTAAATAACATTAAGATTTAATGTTCTCTTATGTTTAATGATGCTTTGAAAAACATTAAGATTTCTGCCTTTCTTGGGTCTATAGTCTATCTATGCTTTGAGGAAACATCAAGAATTGAGCATTCTATTTAGAGGTGGCAAATAGGCAGGTTGAGTGGCTGGTTAAAACGTCAAAATATTTATTTGATTTTAAAAGCAATGTAGTTAAAATAATAATCATTTTTTAGTAATGGGATGTGACTACAATTAAGATGATTTTCAACCCGTTTGACCCGCTTTATTTTGCTCTTAAAAACATCAAGATTTATACTTTGTTTCCTCCCATGCGGCCATGCTTCGAAAAAGATCAAGAACTGTATTTTCTCGTGTTCAGTGAAGGAAAATATAATGCTAGGCTAGAAAATTTTTCTTCCCTTGATCATAATTGATCTTTGTTTGCAGAGGTGGCAAAACGGACCACGTGTGGGTTGGGTACTTGGGGGTATCGTGTCAAATCGGGTTTGAGTTGAAACAAATAATATTTAGTACAAGTTGACACTGGTAGCATCTGGGTTGGTTTTGACCCACAAAAACCTTTTTGTCGCCCTTAAAAATGTTCTATATGATTAACCTTACTGATTGAGATAAAACACAACCCAAATCAACGCATTGATTCATTTGTTTCATCTTTGTTAAACTCATCCAATTTGGACCCAATATAGTTTCTTGATGATGACAACAAGTGCTACTTGGAGCTGACCTACACATTCGACATCCAAAAAGAATGGGCGAGCTAGACATTTTCAAGAATCATCGTTCGGGGTACTACAAATTCGACATCCAGAAATATAAAAACCATAATCTTGTGGTGATCTTCTATGCGCGGGTTGGGTGCCAGTGGCAAGAAGTCTGCTAGTTGGGTATATCATAACTATTTCATACAAGAGGTGCAATGTGCAAACCTTATCTTCTTGATTTTTGCAAGCTATGTAGCTTTTTCTTTAATTTGGTTTGTGGGGTAACTTGTTTCTCAGTTTGAATGATCACTTATTTATTACATAATATATTGGTTTAACTAAATTTACATGTTTAGTACAGAACCAAGTTTTAAGTAGGTACGAATGATATCCGTATAAACAGTCGTACTTAGTATATGAAAGATAAGCAGCACCTATAGTGAGAAAGAGAAAAAAGTGGTTAAAAAATATCTTATGTTTCACATATAAAGCAATAGGTATAAGTGTCTGCAGTTTTCGCGTTATTAATAAAAAATGATTGTATATTGAACATCCGTCTACTACCATATACTCTATACATAGATTTTTGATGGACCAGAAGATGGTTATAAATTAGAAGTAGTCAAGAAGATTATAATGTATGATAAATGCAGCTCGACAAAACATAAGGCATAGGGTTTATTATACCCAAGTGCAGCTTGCTTTTTCTTGTCACTCTGTGAAAAAAATTACTTTTTATTCTATTTATATTATTTAATGAGTCTTTTTAAGAACAATATTTAGAATTTCTCTGATGATACATTTCAACCCCACTTAATCATTAAGATCCAGTTTTCCCCTTAATGTTTTTAAGCCGCTTTAAATATTCCAATGCACATTGATAAACCATCAATCCATTCAGTCGTCACGGCAGCCAAGAAGACCGACTCGACCAGGCATTCTACCTTTGTCGAGTCAGAACCAATACCATCGCATAGTGCTCAAACAGTTGAGCGGCCGTGCGGCCCTTCTGTCACATGGATCAATTCCATTCCGGTCATAATCTCAATCCCATATTCAATGAAAGTCTTCGTTGTGTATGACCCCTCAATCTTTTCATACGAAGAGAGTTAGGCGGCTAAGTCTTTAATCCTGGCTCCTAGGAAAAGAAGAAGGTATATATCAAAAGATGATAGGCCAACAACAGATGATTTCAAAAATAAGTCAAAGAAGATCTATTTACAGCAGCCGCAACGAATTCTGATACTGAACTTACTTGCATATCTCTAAAGAGTCAAAAAGAAATTCCTTGTTCGTTGCCCTTTCTTGGTCACCAAGCATTTGTTCAGAGGATAGGTCCACTTTGATTGTCATAAAGGCCCTTTTCCTATTATTTTTCTAAAACTATCCATTTTTATCATGTTCTGTCGAACCAAGTGTTTAATTCGTCATCTCTAAATGAAAAATTAGATAAGCAGTTTTAACAAAGATTGAAGTTGCTTTAGTAAATACCTTTAAGGACTTTAACTGTATGCTAGTGATCTAAACAACTCTTTCGCGTAACAAGTCTCAAAAGCCTAAAATTGTTTATATGACCAACTTATAACATGACTAGATTCTATTTTCTCATGACAATATCAGGAATATGAATTTTTTGAAGAAGATAAGTAAATACGAATAGTTTGTATAATAGAAACATGTCAACAAGACAGGGTATGAAGACACTCATGTAGTAGATACACGATTACATGAAACTTCATATTGTATGACATATGCATCATATTCAAAGTTATGTCTAGTATGATAAAATATATACACGAGTAAAACTTTTAACATTACATAATGTTATTTCAAGTAGCATATGTTTTGGTGTTATCATCGTTCGTAAACAATGATACATGGCTAGCATGTCAGTGTGTTATGATGAATGAGGGACGACTTAACCTTTCTGATGACCTAAATTTAACATTAATGACGACATACTGGTAAAAATCGATACATGATCGGTGTGTCACATATGTTATTACCATGGGTGGTTCAACCTTTAAAAAAAGAGACCTTTTTCATGAATATGTTTAAAGCCACTCTCTTTTATCCAATTTTGACTTTAGTAGCATAGCATACAAATCAAACTCATATCATAGTCGATAAGAAATTACTATGGCAAGCATAAACAAATCATCAATACTAAAATAAAACACGTAATAAAAGGGGTCAAAGATCAAGAAAAATAACAATAGGTACCTTGAGCAATGTCTCAACCATTGTTCTTTCTTTCATACACTCTTTATTACACACTAATCACGTATATATAGACCACTTTAAAAAAATATCATTCGCCGTCAACGATGAAGTTAAGTTTCACCAAATGATGAACATGAGTTTCATCAAAGCAGTAACAAGATAGATATATATGATGCATGTAAGATCTTTATGTTTGAGGCGATTGTTAGAAAAAGTTCAAAGCTTTAATTCTAAATAAAAATAAAAAATAAAATAGAGTCCTTAAATTCATAAAGGTTAAAGCAATGCATATACGTGAAACAATTCTGACATGAACATATAATTAACACCCAAGAAAATATGACTTTAGATCTTATAATAAATTATAAATACACGTGTATTATAAAAGTGGAAGTGTGTGTTATAGAATAAAAGGATAGTGATAAAGTATCCGTAGTCTATAATTGTGCTTGATATATCCCAATTAACACTTCAAAATGACGTTTAAAAAGTTTTATACAATCGTTTAAAGATGTTTGTTGACGTTTTAAAGTGTTGTAAACCTGCTTTTAAAAGTTGTAATTGGGCGATAAAAAATTGTATACGAGCATTTAAAGATACATGCATACACAAGTCTTATGCGAGCACGTATGTACTTTTTTAAGAAAATACTAAAACCTAATCAAATAACTAAGATGCACTAGGCGAAAAGGTCCATTTAACTAGCACATATAAGAGTATACGATACCCATCCCCGAAACTTTCTAGGAGGTCTTAGCCCTTAAGGAAACACTGCCCCTTTGGTCTTAGTCCGCCAATTGAAAGCTTGATCGACTGTTGCCCAAATGTCCCCGTGTTTGTTTTTGTTCTTTCCACGCTTATATGTTATGCTCTTTCATGTGTACTCGAATGTATAAGAAGTGTGTATCAAAAGAAAAGTAAGGCTGCGTTTGGTTGGAAGGAATGGAATGGAATGAAATGGAATGAAGAAATTAGTATAATTTTCAAATAAATTATGTTTAAGTGGGTAATGAAATGTAAAACCCAAGGGAATGCTTCACCTCAAATTCCCTTGGTTGTGAGATTTCAAATTCCCTCTCTAGGTGGAAGGATTTTGAAATCCCACAACCAAGGGAATTTGAGGTGAAACATTCCCTTGGGTTTACTTTTAATTGCTCACTCAAACACAATTTTACTTGAAAATTATACTAGTTTCTCATTTCCATTCCATTCCATTTCATTCCATTACTTCCAACCAAACGCAGCCTAAAAATATAAAAATAAAAATTGATATAACATTGATTATAAAGATAGAAACTTGAAGGATGGGGGATGCTAATGATGCATACGTGGATTATACATTAAAAAATAACATAATTAAGTTTAAACTTTTTTGTGTCATAAAAATGACATGTTTAAACCATTGTTTTTCTGACTCGGAGGTTGGACCGGGTTCGATCCACCCTAAATCGTTCTATTTTCAAGGAACCGGCCGGTTCGAACCGGTTCGGCAGTTGGATCGGGAACCGGGAAACCGGTTCGGACTGGATTTTTAAATTTTTTTACTTTCTTTTACTTTTTGTTATTTTAATAGTTTTAACGGGTAGGTCAGATGATTAACCTAAGTGTTGGATGTGTAATTATTGTTAAGTTTTATATATAACTATAAAATATACATATAAAAACTTATATTGGATTATATTTATAACTATATACATAATATATATATATATAATTATGATATTATCCGATTTTTAAATCCGATCCAACAGTCAAACAGTAAAATGATGGGTTCGTTGTACGATTCGATTCTGAGAACATTAGTTTAAACATTAAAAAAAATGTCATGAAAACAACTACTTGCTGACGTGGATATCCACACGTAGAAATCTCCCATGCTTCCGCGTTTATGGACGATCAACAACACATAGAGTTTCTTCAAATCAACAAAACAATACGATGATGAAATTTAGAGGGCACTTGCGACAGTTTATTATCTCGTGCCCTCAATGCCTCTCATTTATGCCAATTTCCCCCATTTCCCCTGAATCAATATGCATAATCTTTCATAATCGATGGGCTAAATCTGTTAAAATTAATCGAAATCGGGCTTTCATTCACGAATGTATGATTTTGCAGGTAAGGTGTTTGATGAATTGTCTCAGTTATTGAATACCCATTTCCCATGAATCAAGAATCATAGTTCTTCATAATCTTTGGACTCAATTTGTTAAAATCTATAGAAGTTGGGTTTCGTTCATGAATGTAGGATTCTGCAGAGAAGGTGTTTGATGAAATGTCTCAGTTGATTTCGATAATTTCATGGTTCCTAAACGTTGAATACCCATTTCCCATGAATCAGGAATCATAGTTCTTTGTAATCTTTGGACTCAATTTGTTAAAATCAATAGAAAATGGGGTTCTTTCATGAATGTAAGATTCTGCAGGTAATGTGTTCGATGAAATGTGAGTTGATTTCATGGTTCCTAAACATTGAATACCCATTTCCCATGAATCAAGAAACATAGTTCTTTATATTCAATGGACTCAATCTGTTCAAATCAATCAAAATTGGGTTTTATTCATGAATGTAGGATTCTGCAGGTAAGGTGTTTGATGGAATGTCTCAATTGGTTTCATGATTCGTAAACATTGAATACCGTATGATGTTCGTAAATGTATTTCATGTGTTAATGTTAGTTTGTGTAATTGGATAGTTTGGAATGCTGGTTAATGGGTTTTGTATTTTAGATTGCAGTTGTAGATTGGATTGTTTTATTGCCAATGGTGGTTTTGGTGATTGATTCAGTTGGAGGAGGAAGTTGAGAGGGAACTTTTATTAATTCTTTCCTGGGTTTGCAAAATTTTGTGAACTTTGGGAAGAAGTGGAGATGTCTAGATTTGAGGGAGTTCGTGTTGCTGATCAGTCGCTTCAGAACCAATTCTCGCAAGCTCAACTACGCAGCCTCAAATCCAGGGTAATTAACCATCCATCCTCACTATTAAAGATCTTGTAATGTATTTGAGCTTTATTGAGTTGGATTGAAAGAAAGGAAAGAAAGCATTATGATATAATTAAACGTTCATGTTATCGAGTTGCAGAGATAAGGAAGGAAAGCTAAAAGGAAAGAAGGGTAGCTTTATAGTCATGCCCTTTCTATATAGTTATGTCATTAGAAGATATAGGAAATAAAAGATAGGGTAGTTTTATGATTAACATTCTTCATCTTACATTTGGAAGGGAAGTTTTGAAAAAATAGTCAACTGAAACTTTTAAAAAATTTTAGGTTCCCTTCCTTATGTCATGTAATTTTGTTTGCTTGATGTATAGTTTCTACATGTAAAGAAGGAAAATGGTCAAGTTACCGTTGGTGACTTGCCACCCTTGCTTGCGAATTTGAAGCCCTTCAACGTGATATTCAAGGAGGAGGAAATAAAGAATATATTATTGGAGCTTGGCACAGATGAAAGCAGCAAACTAGATTTTGATGGGTTTCTTAGGGTAAGTTTGCGATTAAATTCATTTCACGTTTTCATTTTGCGGGTCTCATTCACATAAGGCATAGAGGTTAAAGATGTGATTAGGGGTTCCATTTACCTAAGAATGATGATGAGACCCACAAAACGAAGAACAAAGGGTAGTTTGTTTTATTGCTTGATCATCTAAAGTAGCAATCTGCAAAAGGGCAAATTGCAAGATTTAAATAACCCTATTCCAATTTAGCAACCCATTTTTGTTTAGACGTAAAATGGAAACCAATTTACATTTTCTTTCTGATTTTAGCAACCAGGTTAGATTTTCATGTGTAACTAGTAGCATGTCATTTTTTGTTTATTTTTCAGAAATTGCTAAAAATCTTATTTGTCATTTTAGTGCACATGTATATGTCATGTGACATTTGATGTGAAATTTAATTATTAAAAAGAAGATTATTTTATTCAAACCTATAAATAAATTTCTCTTTCATCTTTTCTCATATAAGCAATTTTTGCGTATTTAGCGCCCATGCCGACACCAACTAATATCACACCAATAGTTTTGATGCATTAGTTAAAGTAATAGTGGTTGCTGAATTGGTAATAAATTGTAAGTTAGTTTCTGTTTTTCTCTTGATTGAAAGTTGGTTGCTAAACTAAGAAAAAAAGTGTAAAGTTCATCTGCACTTTGTGCAGTTTGCTTTTTTGAATAATTGGTAGCATCTTTTTTTGGATTAACTGTTAACTAACTGAATTACATGGGCAGGCTTACATAAATTTACAAACACAAGCTGCTAAAAAAATAGGAAATTCGAAGAACGCATCTAGTTTTCTTAAAGCATCCACAACATTACACACTGTGCAAGAATCCGAGAAAGAAATTTATGTTGCTCATATTAATAGCTATCTAAGAGATGATCCATTTATGAAGCAGTTTCTTCCTATTGATGCATCCACCAATGCATTGTTTGATCTTGTTAAAGACGGAGTTCTTCTATGGTATTTAATCAGGGTCTGCTGTTGTACTCTACTTTGTCATGATGTTAGGACCCAACTGGTTTTTGGTAGTTTTATATATATTTATTATTATATCTTATTACTTTTTTAAATGCAGTAAACTTATTAATGTCGCGGTGCCCAATACAATAGATGACCGTGCTATTAACACTAAAAAAGAACTTAATCTTTGGGAAAGAAATGAAAATCATACTCTTTGCCTAAATTCTGCGAAGGCTATTGGTTGCACGGTAGTCAATGTTGGCAGCCAAGATCTGGCCGAAGGAAAAGTAAGCTATTTGGCCTTTTTTAATTGTTATATTAGAGGGTCTTTGGATGTTGGCTTTATTGTTACTATAGATGGAAACATCTACTCATTTGCTTATTAATGGGTTATTTTGGCCATAACAGACTAACAGTTGTGTTTTATCTTAAGTGGGGTCAAATTAAATTTTGTAGCTAAAAGGGGAATGGTAAATGAGCTAAATAAGGTGCAAGTGTAAGGCTAATTTTAGTGCATAAACCTTCTAAATGATTTATTTCAAAGATTTAGATTGTTATTGCAATAACTTTGTTTTAATCAGCTTACACAACAATTTTAATTATTTTGAAAACTGAAACAAACAAAAAGTTTTTAGCAGATCAACCCAGACCTTAACCATTTTCACAAGTACTAGAGTATTACCTGTTTCAAACCGAATCCATTTTAACCCGCTACCTGACTCACTCATTTTGCTGAATCTTTTACGACTTAGATACCCAAATCAGAATAAGGTAGGTTATGTTAAAATTAATGTAAATTAACAATTTTATTGTTGCAATTGCTTTAATGCTTTGATTCTGATTATTTTGACCTTGAAATATCACAAAATTTAAACCAAATCAATTTTTTTTTCAAACATTAAAACTGACTAATCACTTAAAATGCATATTCAAACACCCCCTTAGATGAGGCTTTTAGTTTCTATAATCTCACTTTTACTTCCTTAAATTTGCAGCCTCATTTGGTGCTTGGATTAATATCTCAAATCATAAAGGTGGGTTCTTTCACTCCTTGTCCTTTATATCTTATCATATAGAAAAGTTATTTTTTACTAATAATTTAACCAATCTTGAAAAAATCCCTATCTAGTTATAAGCCTTTAATGCCAAATTATTTTCTTTGTGTTATTAATCAAATACGACGCATAATCACACACAATAGGGCTATGTTCAACATGTAGTCGAGTATTAGGTGGGCCTACATGGTTTGCTGAGTATGCACAAATAATTTGTTGTGGAGTGCTGTGTAGTGTATAAAAAAATTAAATCATTTAGCTACAAATTTGGAGCAAGGCCTATCATCTTATTATACCTTTTTTTAATAAAATTTTTCATCTCCAATGTTCATAACTTGCTGTTGTAATGGTGGGCCCCTCCAGATCCAACTCCTTGCAGATCTCACCCTTAGAAAGACTCCTCAGCTTCTTGAATTGGTGGATGATGATGATGTAATTCTTAACTTTTCTTCCTCTTTTTTGATGTTTATATTCAACTTGTTATTTAACAATATGAACCATTTTTCTAGGATATTGAGGAGCTCGTAACATTATCTCCCGAGAAAGTCTTGTTAAAATGGATGAACTTTCATCTTAAGAAAGCAGGTTACACTAAAACTGTAACAAATTTCTCAACAGATTTAAAGGTAACCACTACCTCTTCATTAAGCTTTGACATTTGTATAGTTCAACCAGGTCTCATTATAACATATCCTTATTTAATGATGGTATTAGTGTCCAAGGCACCATATTATGATTACATAGTAATTTACACATGAAAATAATCCAATCAAAAAGTAATACAAGTTGGTGTTTAATCTTTCAACCAGGTCTCATTATGACATCCTTATCTAGAGTTTTTCCTTTTCATAATTTTTTTATTCTTAATGTTCTTATGCTTATGCTTATCTGGTTGAACTAAATTTGTAGGATGGAGAAGCTTATGCTTATCTGCTTAATGTTCTTTCACCAGAACACTGCAACCCAGTCACACTGGATACCAAGGACCCTGTTGAACGGGCCACATTGGTGCTTGAGCATGCCGAAAGAATGAAATGCAAAAGATATTTGACTCCAAAAGATATTGTTGATGGCTCAACAAATTTGAATGTGGCATTTGTTGCACAATTATTCCATGAAAGGTTTGGAATGACTATCTATTTTGATTCCTTAAGATGCTATATGTAGCAAACCAGTGGACGGGTCAGGCGAGTTCAGCAAAGGGTCAAAACCATGTAAAATTTTCAATCGGTTAAAATGGTCCATAGTGAATAAATAAAATAAGGTTTTTGCTAACAACTAACTTTTCATTTTTGTTCTTGAAAAGAATAATATTCACACATAACCACCAACAACTATTTTCTCGTATTTGTTCTCTCACACAATCATTGTTCACTTCTTTCACTGGTTGTGAGAAAGAGAAAGTAGGTGATGGTTAGTGGTGTTTGGTGATTTTGTTTGAATTTCGGTTTTCTTTAGATATATAACTTAAAAAGTTGGTTGTTAAGTGTTAGTGATAGCTCTAAGGACTATTATGGTTGTTGTTAGCATTTCCCTTAAAATATTGATACAGCTTCTTCGAAGTAATTTGGGAGGTTGTAAACACTTGAGTATACTTTTGTGCTTTAAACCGTTTGACCCATTTTTTTTATCCATACATGTTTGACAACCATTATCTACAATATATATGTAAAGCTGACCCATTTTCTCATAAAAGGATTGAAATTGCCAACTCAAAGTTATGCGTATCGATCATAAGTGATTCCTTTCTTTGATTTGAGATTTTACATTCCTATAATATTCTAAATATTTTTTTGTCTTGTTACTTTTCATTAGTTGATTTATATGTTTTAACCGAAAGAACATGCATTTTATTTACCATTTATATGTTACTTTATGTTAGTTGATTTATATGTTATCTCAATCGAAATTATACCAACAATCACCCCTAATTCTGAATTGGACTACCACAATGTTCAGATTCTGCCTCAAGAATACACAATTCTTTTTTTATTAATCAAGTTCCACACAGGTTTGATGTTTTTTTTATCAAAATTCACGGTTCAAGTCTTCTTTGGGTCACCCACGTCTTCTTGATCGATTTCACACAGTTCCACATAGGTTTTCAGTCAACTCCACATGTGATCGTTTTCACCACACAGGTCTTTCTTTTCTATTGCTTCTCACGTGCTAATCAATATCTTGGTTCGGCAAACACATGTACCAATTATTTTTGCAATTGCCTCACACAACTTGTCTTGGTTCACACAAATCTGATCTCGTTTTAGTCTCCTTCACACAATTTTGCTTCCACTCCTAATTCACGCATCGCTTTCATGCTTTGATCGAACCACACATTCTGATTCTCACCTTTCTCTCGCCTCCACACATGTGTCTTATTGTTGAGTCAAATGATCTCGCCTTTCAGAGGTTTGATTCACTGTTCTTCAATTGGAATCTCTTTCTTCAACTTAGTCGAATGATCTTCTCCACACAAGACTGATCCTTAGTTCTTTGACTAGGATCTTGTTGGTCTCAGTTTTGATTACCTCCTTGATCAAATTACGCAACATCTTCTCCGTGATCCACACAAGATATTTTCTCTTCTTGGTAGCAAAACACATAGTTGTGATCCGTCTCCTCTTAGTTCTTAATCTTCTCCTTGCTACTCTAGGTCCTTAGGTGTTGCTAATTCCACTTGATCGATCATCTTCACCACAAGCGTCCTTAAAGTCTCCTTCCATAAGTCTTAATGGTCTCGCTCTTCTACTAATTGTCGGTTCGAATTCATTTTAAGCACACATTGTTACCATCGATCGTTATGGAAACTCCCACGACTTCTTCCAATATTATTAAAAATAAAACCACATATAATACAAAGACCTCGCACCTCTATATTTATACTAAACACAACTAGCTCCTTATGTTAATTCTACTCCTCCTAACAAGGAAACAAATAAAAAAACAAATCCGTAACAATTATCTTGACTAATACTTAAACATAAATAATCAAACATTAAACATATTATCCTGACCCAAAATAACTCCAACTTATTCTCCAAGTTATCTCGATTGAAATTATGCAAACATCCATTTGTCATGTTTTAGTCATTGTCCTTTTTTGTACAGTTAACTCATTAATAGATGGTTGTGTATTGTTTAGGTCATGTGTAACAGTGAATTGAATTTATATATAAAATTGAAATTTATACTATAAATCTAGCATATTTATACATTAATTTAACATATATTTATATAAAAATTGTCAATTGTGACCGTTGGCTTTTTCATATAAAATGACCTAAATTGGGTACAAAGTTTGAATTTTATCAACTCACATGCACAAAAAGAATGCAATGACTAAGATGGGGCAAATAAAATTGTACATTGACATTTTTGCGGAGAATCCTATATTTGCAATCTCTAATTCATAAAGATATTATAAGTGTAGGAATGGACTATCAAATGATAGCAGCAAGGTTTCTTATGCTGAGATGATGCAAGATGATGAACAAGTGTCAAGGGAAGAGAGATGTTTCAGACTCTGGATTAATAGTCTTGGAATTTCATCATATGTTAATAATGTGTTTGAGGATGTGAGAAACGGGTACGTATATGTTTTTATACACACGCATTAATTATTTGCATTTATGTGCACATGTTTTAGATTTCAAATGTTATAGAAATATGGTACACAATTTCATTTTAAGGGATTTGATAAACATAACCATAGGCTATGGAGGACAACTAATTTATGGTTATTAAGGAGTATTCATCAACCTAACTCATGATTTTTTGACTTGATAAATTCTGCTATGCTGAAGCTAAGGAACTATGGATGTAGAAAATACCGCACTTCTCATACTTACTCTAACATTACTCTTAAATGTGAGCATACTTTATCCACCCCCTCAAGGAGTAGGAAGGCAAAGATGAAGCTTGGAGTAAAACAAGTGAAAACAGCTACGTGAAACTCCTTTGGTAAGGACATCAACAAGCTAACAGGAGTGGGAACATAACCAAGAAAAATACAAATAAGAGACTTAGGTGAGAGTGTATCTTGTCTTTTATCCACAAGAATGGGATAAGAAAGACAACCTGAGGTATGAAGAAGAGTGTCATCTAAACAAAAAGCTCATATTGTGAAGAATGAACTAGAGTTCGAGAGGGGTTACGATCAATGATAAAGGTTGAAATGGCATATGTATCCTACCAGTATTTCTTCGGTAGACATGCATGAAACAAGAACGCTCGAGTAATTTAAACAAGTGATGGTTTTTCCTTTTAGCCACCTCATGTCATTGGAAGTCTACACACACAAGATGCGAAAAGTAATGTTCGAGTATGCAAGTGATACTTGAACATTGTAAATGTTATTATGGGCTTACAAATTCGATAAGTCACAAAAAACCTAAATAAGTAGGGAAGTCGGTTTATAGGTTAGTGTCCATTTTCTAATATAACAATTTAGCCAATAAATGAATTGTGATAAAATCATTATTCTAACCAAGATTGTAATTCGAGTGATAATGATGTGCACTAAAACATCATTAGTACATAAATCGATAGAAACAGGTGGTGGATTCGATTAATTGGATAAAAGGAACTACAAGCTAACCCAATTCGAGAAGGGTATGATCTCTAAAAGTTCAACAAAGAACATAAACAAACATTAAGAAATTCTAGACAGAAAACATAAAGGGACTGAAACTAAATTAATACTGCTAAAAGAGAGGAAATGCCACTTCTTTCTAACTGCTCCACTTCCCCACTCAGCCATTAAAAGAATTCCACTCTTGACTAAGGCTGAATGGGTCACCCTAGAACCCAATTGGATTCGATAACCCACTGGAGTACCCATGGGCTGCTGTTCTAACCCATGGAACTGTATCATAGACGCAAAATATTGTTGTTAATATGCTCAATATTAAAGTTTTAGTGTGGTTGAAACTCTTTCGATAAATGTTATCTAGGTATAATATTATATAACTTAGAAAAACAACTAAATAGATAGAGTCATAGAGAAGCCGGTTTAAAATATTGAAATCTCAGGGAAGGACAAACAAAGCTGAAACTATTTATTACATTTAACCTTAATACTATTATTATTGTTGTTGTTATTGTTAATTTTATTGTATTAATATTACTATATATATATATATAGGGTTGGTTTCAAATGAAAACCAAGAGAAATTGTGAAAACCAATAAACCGAATCTCCACCTTTGATGCATTAAGATCAACGGCTCATATTTTTTTGACTTATTTAAATTACAGTTAGTGTTTTATTTTAGTTCCTACTATAGCATTAGACGGTGGTTTTACGGGAAGCAGCCTCTCTATCCACTAAGATAGAGGTAAACTTTGCATACATCACACCCTCCCCAGACCCTATACGTAGATTGGCTATAGATGAGATGCATTGGGTATGGTTACGGTTATAGTTAGTTTTATAACTAATACGAGTACTATTGTAACTAAATCAGATGGGTTGTATGAGATTTTTTCTTGATATCTACCCGTGCTTTTTGTGATTGATGTGGTAATCTGAATTTAATCCCAGCTCAACTCTGCAGAAATCTAAAACACTTTTGTATACGACTTTATATTAATTTGACTCAAAAAGTCAAACTTTATCTTTATGGAACTAAGGGTGTAATTTATGATATCGCATGTATATTGAAATTCAGAAACATTTGATTGTGATTCTTTTGTTCATGCAGCTGGATTCTTCTAGAAATTCTAGATAAAGTTTCTCCCGGGTCAGTTAATTGGAAGCAAACAACTAAACCACCTATCAAGATGCCATTTAGAAAAGTTGAAAATAGTAATCAAGCTGTTAGAATTGGAAAGTATTTAAGATTCTCCCTGGTGAACATACAAGGTAATGATATCGTAGAAGGAAACAAGAAGCTCATACTAGGTAACAACAGATTATCTTGGACTTGTTTCATTGCACGAATTGAAAGTAGAGGTGGCAATTTCGAATCATTTACTTTTGATGGATGGGTTGATTCAGATTGATTTTTTCTCAGATGGGTCTAATAAAAAATATTAGTTAAATGAAAACAAGGCAAATGGTTTAATCTGGTTGAAGTTTGCTCAAAGTGTTTTGTTTATGCGAATAACCTCCTAAATAGCTTTTAGGTTAATAATGGTAATCAACCAACTTTCAACATTTTCAGCTATTTAACCCTTTTTTTATTGTAGTTGTTTCAACCCTTAACCTATAAACCTATTGTTATTTATCCCAACCTATATATTTTAAGGGTTTATGTTGGATTTAACCAACCGATTTTCGTAATTTTATCAATCAAGTCCCTTAACTTTCTTTTTTGTTGTGGTGTAATATCTGAACTTTTTTGTTGTGGTGTAATATCTGAACTTTTTTGTTGTGGTTTAACCCTTATCTCACTTTTTTATCTCGTTCAAACCTATGTTAAATATGATTAAAATCTGCCAAATTTTTTAGAGGTTGGTTGGCTTTTACCATTATATGTCTTTGTAATCATAACTAACACCAATTTTTTCAAGTGTTTGAGAAGTGAACAAAAAGATGTTTAAGCCCGCTTTGCCCCCTACTGAAATTGACTCGTTTCAACCCAAACTTGTTTTGACCCATACCACCATCCAAATTGTCACCTCTTAAAGAAATATAGATACTTTTAACTTATATTTCTTCCATTTCAGCTTTCCTATGGCAGTTGATGAGGTATAATATGCTTCAACTTTTAAAGCACTTGAGAACTCGCTCCCATGAGATAACAGATGATTATATTTTGAAGTGGGCAAATAGAAAAGTTAAAACCTCAGGCAGAACTTCACAAATGGAGAATTATAAGGTCACCTATTAAAAACAAGTTTTGGTTACTCATTTATTTATCTATCATCGCCATTATATTATTAATTGATTGCTTTTTATTGTTGTTTTTGTTATACCGTTTATGCAGGATAAAACCCTTTCTAATGGGATTTTCTTCCTTGAGCTTCTCACTGCTGTGGAGCCCAGGGTTGTCAATTGGAACCTTGTAACTAAGGGTATAACTGGTATGATTTTTCACTTTGTTACCCATGTTCAAGACATTTATGATTTGAATAATCTAGGAGTATCTAAATTAGAGTCCCCCTAGTCCATCTTTTTCTTCCACAAAGATAGTTTCAATGTTACATAATTATGGTTAATTATTGAATACAGTTATGTATGCTTCATTTCTTGTGTACATGTGGCATGTCAAAAAGTGCAATATACTAAGGAGCCAAAAATGGCCCATCGGTTGTGTTGATCAACCAATAACTTTTTTGCCAATTTCCTCTTGAGTTTCATATATAATTGATATATTAAATTTGGTTGTAGAGGTAGTTTAAAATAATGATCCAAGCCAGTTAGAATGTTGGAAGCACTTTAGTATACCTTGTGAAACTCATAAATCATTTGACATGTTTTCTTTGAGCTAAAGTTTTAAAATTTACCCATTGGACCTTTAGTAATAAAATACAACCCAAATTGACACTTTCACGTAAAGGGGCAGAAATTGCCCACAATAATTGTAATGATTGCATATTTGCATTCAAGAATTAGTGAGCTAGAATCTTAATGGATTAGCATTTTCAAAGGATTCCAAAATCTTTAAGGGGCTCAAAGGTTTTCATTTCAAAGTTGAGAAAATCTTTTGACGGTTTAGCAACTAAATAAAGGTGGCAATTTCGACCCATTTACTTAAGTATAGGTTGATTCCGGTTGTGTTTTATCTCAAATGAGTCAAATGGGTCAAACCAAAAATAGTTAAATTAAAGGAGAACGAGTCAAATGGAGTGAATTTCACCAAATCCCTTCTAACTTCCTAAAACGTTTGTTATAATAATATTTTTTTGATTCTTATGAGTGAAGCATTTGTGGGTCAGCCCCGGCCCATCTTGACCAATACTAAAAACGACCCGTCTTGTGACTTGTTGGTTAACCATCCAACCATCTTACTATATCTATTCAATTTGGTGTCTTCAACTTACATAACATTGAAATCTAAAACTAATCATTGATTGTGGTGATAGATGAAGAGAAGAAGTTAAATGCAACTTACATCATCAGTGTTGCCAGAAAGCTTGGTTGCTCAATCTTCTTGTTGCCTGAAGACATCATAGAGGTATAGCCTTTATGTAACCTTTTAGCTTAAGCATTTGACCAATTAGAGATACAAACATAACCCAAATCGACACATCCATTTGTAAACACGTTGAGACCACCTCCTCTGTCTGTCCAATCCATTATATTCACTCTCTTATACATGGCACTATTTTTAAACTTCCTTTTAAATGCTTAAGTGGCGGTATTTTGACAGGTGCACCCGAAAATGATGCTTATGCTGACCGCTAGCATTATGTATTTTTACCTTCAACAATGTGATGAAGAGCCCGAATCTGCACCATCATCTGTTGCAGTCACACCCGATGCATCACCAGCCCTTTCTGTTAATGGTGATGATGACGGTTTTATGATTGGAGAACATTTCAATATGACCATTGATGATGCAGCCTCAGATACCACTTGTGCTTCAAATCTTGAAGATCTTTCTTCACTGTAAATCTTTTTGGTTTTCTTTACAAAAATCATAAATGTTCACATACATTTTTGCACAGAAAATTAAATAGGCTAAAGTTGTAGACTTGATGAGAGTCAAAAGTCAAAGTCAGTTTTGTGGGTGGGGGGTGGGGGTGGGGATTTGTTAGATGTTTATTCTTCAATGTAAGTAATGATTGGAGTTTAAACTTGGCTTTTACAATTGTTTTAAACAGAGTTTATGCAGATTTAACTCAGGTTGAGATTCTTGTTTAGGTTGGGTTTGATTTCTTTGATGTAGTTTTATCAAAAAAATGTCATAGGAATTTAAGTGTTGCCTGTACAACATGTTGGACATAACACAACGGCGTGACTAGTCGTGCCATTTACTTAAAGGCTAACATAAACATGTATGATAAGGGGGTTATACGATACAAAACCTTTAACACACTTAAGGTTCAATAACATGATTAACATAACACGTTTAATACAATTATTTTCATGTTAATATATATAAGTTTAAGCCATTTCTAGCTGCGGTTTGTAGGAGTGACTCTTGTAATCTTAGATAGAATTGTGAAGTCAAGAAGTAAAAACTGGAAAATTGTTTTCTTTTTCCTTTTTTTTTTTTTTTTTTTTTTTTTTTTTGTCTAATAAGGAGTAATAAAAAAAATACGAGATAGAAAGAGAAGAGGGAGGGATGGATAAACTACGAGTGATGCGAGAATAAAACTTAAAACTACTAAAGAGAGATGTAAAAAACATCAAAGAAAGTGTTCTTCAAAATTGAAATTAATGTTTTGATTGAAAGGAGATTTCAATAATTTCATATTAGTTAAAGCTTCTTTGTGACTTCATATTCCGCACGTAGAGATTCTTTGTATACTAAATCATATGTTTATTTTTATTATATATTTTGAGTGATAAGAATTAGAAATTTAGTAAACCTTATCTGAAAGCAAACTTATAAATAACATATGGAGATTTGTATCTTTGCATACATGATGCTCTTTCGTAAGGTAATACAAAGTAAAAACCAAGGAGGGTGGGAGATACCCGGCCTCTAATGAGAACACCACCTAACATTTTTTCGAACCTAAACATTACATAGCGCCTAACACTTTTTAAACTAAGTTTTTAGTAAAAATGATCAACCAGTCAACAAATAGTAAGAAGCCAACACGTAGAGGTGTGCAAGAAACCACAATAACCGAACCGTAATCAAAATAATCGACACAACTGAATCGAAAAACCAAAACCAATAAGAAATCGATAGTTTAAACATTAAAGTCACTTCACATGTTTAATATAAACGAAAGTGTGAAAAATATTTAAGACAAAGGATTTGGGTTTGATAAAGTTGATGGGTTCGATGTTCATGACAAAAGGATGATTGTCGGTGGGTTGTCGGGAGCACGACATATATGATTGATAGTCGAGGAAATACACATACATGGAGAAAAGAAGAGGGATTTTGGCTATTTAAAATTATATTGGTTTTAACCTTTGTATTTGTTACACAACCACCACCACTGGTTTCTCGATCTCCATCTATTGCAAGATCACCATCGCTTCACCGGCATCTTCACTTTTGATGCAAGAGAAAGGAGAACCCTGTAAAAGAGGATGAAGGTGTTGTACTATAAGTTTTATATCTTGTAACTTTCTAAAAACATTTTGCAAATTATACAAACTTTGGTTGTCAAATTGTGAAAGTATAAGAGTTTCTTATAGCCACCGACCTTGTGGATTTATCTATATATATCTTTTTACTTTAATAAAATAGTAACTTAGGAGGACACATGGCAGCACCACAATCAGTCCCACAAAATTTTCCCGCATATCTCTAATATTAAATAGTTACCTTAATTACTAATAATATTATTTAACACTTTTTTAGATTAAAAATATTTTTTAATTAAATTAAGAAAGAGATCTTTTTATTAATGTTTATTTAAAAAAAATTAATTTTTTATAAATTAAGAAACTTTTCTAAAACATCAAACTTTTAAAAAATACGAAATATTTTAATATTAGTGTTTTTAAAAAAGTAGTTTTTTTAAAAACGAATAATAATTAAATTAGAAGTTATAATAATAAAATTTTTAAAAATAATATTTTTATACAAATTGTGTTAGAATAACATGCTTAACTTTTTTTTGAAAAAAACAAAAAAAAAAACAAAAGTTTAAAAAAGTTATTATTTTTTTATTACTTATAATGTTTACTCATATGTAATTTTAGTCATATCATATATTAAAATATCATTTTATAAATAATAAAATTTTATTATATTAATATTTTATTTATTTAACTCGTGTATTACACAGGTCTATTAAAACTAGTATATAATTAATATAGTATTTTAGGCACAGTGGCGGATCAAGAATTTTTAGTGAGTGGGGGCAAAAAATAGCATAAAGAAGCGGGTCATATATGTTAAAAATAAACAGGTCAAAACGGATTTTATCCGGCTTAAAATAAGGCATTCAAAACATGTATAACGAGCAACTCAACTAAAAAAATGAAACACCATGGAAGAATTCGATTTGTTAACTACTTAAGTTTGCCTAATGAGTAAGGTTTTGAAGACTGCATTGGTTTTCAAGCCGACTGTTCCACTAATTGATTGATTGAAATAGTTTTACTGGTTGAACTATTCTAGAAAAATCAACCGTAGGTATGTAATGTGAAAAACAAATATACATAATAATCTTTTAAATATGTGCTTAATCTACTAAATTCATTAAACAGAAACAATTAATCTAAAAAATAAAACACATAATAACGATATTAAAACTACAAATTAATCAAAAGATAAATGAACACTATAATATAATAAGAAGGTTTAAGGACAAAATATAACTATAGCCCTAAATAAAATCAACTAACAAGATATCCTTTATTTTTGCATCTCTATTTCTGTCACAAATAAACCCTTTCTAAATTATGCCATTTAATATTATTTATTCAAGAAACTCTTCTAAACTCAAAATAAATAAATAAAAAACAAAATACAATGAAAAAAAAAGTATCTTTTTCACCGTTTCCTACATACCAAAATTTGCCACACTCATGCAGCTTTTCTTCCAGGGGGCCTTGCACTAAAATAAAAGAAGGCCTAAACTTTTTTCATTTAAATTTTATAATATATAACACTAATGGGTAAATATCCAGTGGGGGCCTTCCCACCCCCTGGACATTACATGAATCCGCCCCTGTTTAGGCATTTGATAGAAAGTTAACAGATATTTTATGGCCGTTTGGTTTACAGAATCCGTAGAAATTAAAGTTGAATTTAGAAAATATGATAATTAAATCCCTATTTCCATAAAAAAAATCCCTGTTTAAAATATTAAAATAAAATCTACAGTTTTATTATAGAATAATAATCTTTTTTAACTACGTACTGTATGTATTTTGAATGCATGTCTAATAACATTTAACCCACTTGATAATTATTTCCTTGATAAAGGTTTATAATTTGAAATGTTAAAAACAAATAAATAAAGTAAATCGATTCATCCAGTTGGGCTTGCTTGAATCATGGCTTCAATTACTTAACCTTACTTTATCATGTCGGCATCAATATGTTTATTTGGGTTTTCCATCTGGATAATCACGTTTGAACTTAATATAAAACCTTTTAACTGTTAGCAAGACCAAACAACTGCATGCAATATTGCATGTGAACTAATTGCTATTTGATTCGAAACTAGTTGCTTACCCGATGTGTGTTGCGGTGGGACTGTACGCGGCGTGATAAAGTATATACCTTAAGGTCGGTGAAGCCCCCACCGACCTTGCTAAATGAGTAATAGCAAGTAACGTTGCCCTCACGCGCGTCGCATTTGTGAACCTCGTTACCTGCGTTGTGGTGTGCAATGTGAACTTAATAAAGCAATATTATACATGCATAATAATTCTAAAAAAGAAATCTAAACAAATATTCACGCGTAAAGATGAAGCGCGTAAAGACGAAGTCATACAAATATTCACGCGTAAAGATGAAGCGCGTAAAGACGAAGTCATACAATGATATTAGCGCGGTTGATTGTACGTTGCGGCACGTATCCAAACTTTGTTACGGGCATACAACCTAATAATTTAAAAATAATTGTATAAAATAATAATTAGAAAAGTAAAAAAAATAATAGTTTAAATGAAAGATATAGCAAAAATGAAAAAGTCAAAAGAAAAAAAAAATGTAGGAGGTGGGTTTGAACCTACGTCTCCTACTAGATAAGATCCCAGCCAACTGCACCAGCCACATGAAATTGTTAAGTTCTAGAAATGATATATTTAACATCATTAATATTCGATAGGAAAAAAAAAAAAAAAAAAAAGAAACTTTGTGGCCTAATGAGACTTTGACATGTGGTAAGGCCGGTGGATCCACCATCAACCTTGCTAAATGAATAGTAGTATAATTGCTTTAAAAACTTCTTTTTATATAATGTTGCTAACATTTAAGTATTTAACATATTAACATGTCTATGAATTTGTTAAGGGACTTGACTTTTCTAATAAAAAACAAAAAATATGTTGTTTTTTGTGTGTATAAAATATTACTAAGGTACTTTTGTAAAATAAAAATAAAAAAATTATTGGTTTTTCATGATATTTATCTTTGAGTATTTAGTATTTTTAGAATCAAAGCTCACACATCCATCAAATTTACTGTTAATCTCACCTTACATCAATGCATGACTTGAACACCTCGACATTTAAGGGGGTGCAATGAATTAATCTTGTAACCTCTAGAGAGATTGATACCATTTAACACACAAGATACCATAGATGAATATTTAGTTATTGGTAAAATATTCAATAAAATAAAATAGCATAGCTCGTGCATGATTTAACTCATTTTTTACGCAGGGTCTAAGGAAGGGTTGGATCATTTTGCAATACTCTACACTTTTATGTTGTAGACTTTCTTCTACTTTAATTCATAACCTTAATGTCACAAAAAGTAATATTATTAGTTTATTTAGGTCTTTTAGAATTTTAGGGGTTTATTTAACCTCGTACATGATTTAGCTCCTTCTGTTTATCTTTCTCTATACATACATATCTTATATGTATAACATTACATACATGAGGCATAATCCAAAACAATCGATGTATTAGGAAAACATGATTAGCAAAATGTTAAGACTGAAGAGTAACACCTCGAACAAACATAATTTTATCGTATGATTTATATGTCACTAATAAACTTAATTTGATGTTTAAGAAAAATAATAATAACCTTAATACATAACAATTAAAATGCTGGCCACATGTAGTAATTTAGATGCTTTTCATAATCATATGATTACGAAAATCATGTGATACAACAAAATTTTATAAAACCATCATCTTGGTTTGAACAAAAGCGTTTAAATAATTTCACATGTTTTACATTCTAATTTCTATATATAAGTTTATTAATGATACTTAAACCATATCATACATTGAGTTTTTATATATCTAACTTTAAAAAAAGTGATGATAAGAACATATAAATTTTGTTTGAGGTTATTTTCACCGGTTTCAACGTTTTACAATCTCGACCTTTTACTGGTCACTTTTCTAATTAAATTCACGTGGCCTGCATTCAAATTTATATGTATCACGTTTATTATTGATATTTAAATCCTATGAAACAAGTAATTGTTATAAAAGTAGCTTTAAAAAAATAATGATAAAAATATATAGAATTTGTCTGAGTTTTTACTTGCCAGTCTCAATATTTTACTCATCATATTTGTTTAATACGTCTATTTGTTTTTGAATTATATTGCTTGGATATCTTTTTACACATATACCCACGATACAAATTTACGACCGTTATACTAAAGGACTTATAATCATATACATACAGGTTGCTTAGTATAAATACTAAAAACAAAAATAAAAAAATAAAATTAGTTATAATTATAAGTTTTTTTGGTCTATAATTTACTTTAGGCAAATTGGATTTTAATAATCCAAACTATTACCAATTAGCCGATAATAATCCATAATATTAATTTGGCCGGTAACACTCTTAACTTTCACTTTTATTACCAACAACAGTCCCAGTGACATAATTTTCAATTTTTTATGTTTGATTTGGACTCGATTCGGTTCGCAACAATAATTATGAACGAAATAACGAAACATACAAGCTAAATTGAGACTAAAATAGATACAAATTGAGCGTAAGAAATTAAAAATGTCACTGGGACTGTTGTTGGTTATAAAAATGAAAGTTTAAAGTGTTACCGGCCAAATTAATAATATGAATTATTATCGACCAATAGGTAATAGTTGGATTATTAAAATTTAATTTGTCTTTACTTTATATTATTCCTTCACTTTTTTATTTTGCATAAATCCCTCTATTCATGCACGAAACCCTCTATCTCACCTCTTCATCACTCTAGACTCTAGAGTCCTACCGTCGACATATTCATTTACGCTAATCTCTCCGTCGAACAACGTTCGCATAATCTCCGACGATTCATCGATATGAATCAATAATCGAAAATACACAGGTACCTTACTACATTACGCGATGATTATATGTTTATATCAACTGCTTTCAAAGGTTTTGCGAAGCGTTTATGAACGGCATGCTTGTTGTGAAGATTGGGGATTCTTGAAAACTCAATGGATATATGCCATCGTCTTACTCATTTTAGGTTTTTGTGTGATTGAAGAACATTCGACAACTGAATCGGACTATTTCATTCGATTTTGTAAGTTGATTTCATCTGATTTTGTGAGTGGTTATGCATAGTGTTTTACTTGTCATCATCTTGCTGTTTTTTTTTTTGGTTTTTGTTTGATCGAAGAATATTTGACAACTGAATCAGACTATTTCATTCGATTTTGTATGTTGATTTCATCTGATTTTGTGAGTAGTTATACATAGTGTTTTAGTTGTCATCATCTTGCTGTTTTTTTTTTGGTTTTTGTTTGATCGAAGAACATTGACAACTGAATCGGACTATTTCCTTCGATTTTGTATGTTGATTTCATCTGATTTTGTGAGTGGTTATACATAGTGTTCTAGTTGTCATCATTTTACTTTTTTTTTTTTTTTGGTTTTTGTTTGATCGAAGAACATTTGACAACTGAATCAGACTGTTTCCTCCGATTTTGTATTTTGATTTCCTCTGATTTTGTGAGTAGTTATACATAGTGTTTTAGTTGTCATCATCTTACTGTTTTTTCTTTTTTCTTTTTTTTCTTTTTCTCTTTTGGTTTTTGTTTGATCGAAGAACATTTGACAACTGAATCAGACTGTTTTCTTCGATTTTGTATGTTGATTTCCTCTGATTTGTTCGTAGTTATATATAGTGTTCTAGTTGTCACCATCTTACTCATTTTTGGTTTTCGTGTGATTGATCAACATCCAACAACTGAATCAGACTATTTGCCTTCGGTTTTGAAGGTTGATTTCCTCTGATTTTGTTCGTAGTTATACATAATCTCATTCATTTCTGTTTTGTGTGATCGATGAACATCCAACAACTAAATCAGACTATTTCCTACGATTTTGTATGTTGATTTCCTCTGATTTTTCTGTACTCATTTTGGTTTCCGTGTGATTGAAGAACATTCAACAACTGATCAGAATATTTTCTTCAATTTTGTATGTTGATTTCCTCTGATTTTGTTTGTAGTAATATATAGTGTTCTAGTTGTCATCATCTAACTGTTTTTTGGTTTTTGTGTGATCGATGAACATCCAACAACTAAATCAGACTATTTCCTTTGATTCTGTAAGTTGATTTCACTCTGATTTTGTTGGTAGTTACATATAGTGTTTTTGTTATTGATCTTCATGTTGTTAAAATCTCTTGCTATTGGATCGTTTTGGCTTTTGTGTGATCAAAGGCATTCAACTACCAACTGTTTGCTATATTTACTTTTGAATCATTTCTTGTTTGATCTTGTATATAAAAAATGACAATGTGGTTTATAATCCTTTTTGTTAAGCTTCATTTGTGTGCTATTTTGTGTAAAATTGCGATCAAATGTGTGCTATTGACTCATATGAGTGTATGTGTGAAATATTTTCCAGATGTTTTAAGGGCTTCATCATTGCTACAAGGAGAAGCTTTGGACATGGCGTCTTCAGACGACGAGGGAGATACATTTCCAGACGCTGTCTCGGGTTATATGTTTTATAATAAAGACGACAAACCTATATCGTTTTCAAAGTTACCAGTGCAATGGAGTGAGAATGAGAGTTCAAGTGCTAATGCACGGGCTGTATTTTTGGATGGGTATGTTGATAATGGTCTGGCAAAGTTTTACCGGCAGGTGAAAGCATGGAAGTATGATATCTTGAAGACAACTCCTGTGATTTCAGTGCTTTCCAAAGATAACTACTGGATCAAGCTAGAAAAACCCAGAAAGTGCTATGAAACATTGATCAGGACCATATTGATCTCTGTGCATTGCCTCTGCTTTTTGAAACACAAACCAGAAGCATCAAGAAAATCTTTATGGGACCACCTCTCGAAAGTTTTCAGGTATCTCTAGGTATGGGTGTTATTGGGATTTTAATCTTTATTTGTATGACTTCTTTGGGACTTACTCTTTCCATTTCGCAGCTTGTATGATGTAAGCCCTTCAGAGAATGATCTGGTTGATCATGTAAACTTTATTAGAGAAGCTGCAAAGAGGGATGAAGCATTGGCAAAATCTAAGGTCTGCCTTGTTTGTTTGTTTCAGACTTTCAGTTATTCAACATATTTTTGGATGAATACTTTTTTAGGGCAGTTCACCACTTCACCTTTGTCTTGTTTTGTTAATTTTGAATGGTACTAGCATTTCAAGCCAACTTTTTAATTGCTATTAAACTTATTTTTTTCACGGAGCGGAGGATTTGGATAGACTTTAATCATATATTGTTCCTTATAATAATGTCTCATTCTACTTGTGAATGGGTTGTTTTGGTTTATTTATTTATTTATTTTTATCTCAAACCAGTAAAATCAATAAACTAGCTTAAAAGGAAACAGCCTGGATGTGTTGAAAGTTTTCAAAAGTTATTTTTAATTCATAAAATCTTTTAAATCACTTAAAAAAATAAATATAAATTTAAAATAATACTATCTTATAATCATATTTGACACATTAGTAATTTACAATAGATCAAAATATATGAACAAAAAGTGGCTCTATTAACCCAACCTGGCCTAATAGGTTTTCACATGTTCCAAATTTTCCAGTTTTGCATGTTACCCAACTTGCTCAGGGTCGTCCATATTGCTACCTTTATAACGTCAATCAATCAACATTCTCGTAAGATGATCACAAAATTTATTGGGGACTCGTTGTCTGTAATAGATATGAAACCTCTAGCTTAGGTTTGAAACTTGAGAGGAAATAGGTACTTAATTTAATAATCAATAGAATTTTCTAGGTACGAGAAAGAATGCAAGATGGCATTTTTTGTAGTATATATTGTTGGTTAAAATATTAAGAATGTATGACTATTTTATCCATGAAAATTGATAGTCAAATTGAAACTTGTAGTTACTAGATGTTAGAACTTGATATCAGATTTGTATAATTTGATTAGTCTTTTTTTCTTCACATGTTGGTTTGAGCTTGACTTTGAATGAGTTAAACAGTTTTTGGCTGCATTTTTGGATAATCCCAGAAAAAGGAAATCTCTTGATGAGGTATCACGTGGCTTCTTGTTTGTCTCACTTTCTCCCTCATTGCTTTGTTATGATGTTTTGACATTTTTGAAATAACCAATGTGTAGGATGTTGGAACAGCTACAAAACCTAGCTTTATAGTTGATGATATGAACGACGAAACCCAAGATGATGACATCATCACTAATCAGATTGAAGATAGCACGCTTGATGAGGAAGATGATCCTTCTGATTTAGTTTGTGCAATATGTGATAATGGTGGTACACTTACCTGGTAGGCTTGTATTTTTGTTCCTAGTAGCAATAATTCCAGTTTCTTTTCTCCCTTCTTTTGTGCTGAATGGATTCTTTATTTCCTATATGCTTAGTAACTTCATTTCTTATAGTGTGGCATATCGACCATATGGAAGAGACTTAGCTGAAACCAAGCTTTTTGAATAGAGTGTTAGGCCTTCTGTGTTTATCTAGTGAATTAATGTTGAGAAATACATGTTCCGGATTCCATCTAGTGCTGGGATCAATCATCAGGACAATTAGAGCTTAAGGTTTCAAGAAATGCATATTGAGAAATGATACCTGTGCATAATGATACGCATAGTGCCACTTGGCAGCCATCTATGTTAGTGAGAGGACGTGAGTTTTTTTAGAATGCATGGATGGATGCTCAAAGCTGAAAGGCATATGTATAATTTCTCTTGTTTATTTTATGTTCTCTGCCCTGAAAATGATGTGCATCTTTACATTATGTATTTTAGTGCCCTAGCTTTGTTAAATTGATTTTTTTGCTCCATTCTACTTGATACATTTTCAACTTATTGCATTTATATTGTACACTCTTGTTTTGGGTTTTCTTGGGACCTGTGCTTGGAAGTTCAGGCAACAGTTTTGACCCATTTACTTAAATTTTGGTGGTAGCCTTCAGAACTTAGTTAAAAATAAAACGGGTTGATTTGGGTTAAATTATTTCTCTAGGCGGTCAAGACTTTAGAACTGAGTTAAAAGAAAATACAAGTCAAATGAGTCTAAAGTGACCCCAAGTATTTTTAAGTGCTTACAATCTCTTAGACTGCTTAATAGAAGAAAATAGAGTAATGCCTTTACATTATAGTAGAAATAGGCCTAAAAATCATATTATTACATTAGCTTTTAATAAAACTCAATGGAAAAGGAACAGAACGCTGAAGAGTGAACCTGAACCCTGTAGCATTAAAGATTAGACTCGAACCCAAAATGACCTCTTACACAACCTGCCTGGCTCAACCATTTGCCATGTAGGAAGCTATTGCATGTGTAATTTCACTTGATGGTTTCCTGATGGATTTTGTCATTCATTGCAGTTGTGAAGGTGAATGTTTCAGGTCATTTCATGCAACTCCAGAGGCAGCACAAGATTCCATATGTGAATCTCTTTGTTTAACTTCTGAAGAGTTGGAGGTTTTTATATATTAGTTTCGGATGAATCAATTTATAAATTGTGTTGTTTTCTTTTTTGTTCTTTTCAATCTTTATAGTTTTTGCGTTGGCACTTGGCAGGCTTTAGTCATCTCTCATCTATGTTCTTTTGCAGTATCTGGATCAACGACAATATAAGTGCGAGAATTGTAAGTATAGTCTGCACCAGCGCTTTGTTTGTGCTGAACTAGGATCTTCTGATAAATCTTCGAATGCAGAGGTATGTAATACCTGAGTCAATCTATTTTCATGTTCTGTTCTTGATTATCTTTAACAAACGTTTTACATGTTCTGCTTGAGAGAGCTTTTTTATGTTTATTTTTTGTTGCTATATTTTCATGAAAAATTATTATATTTCTTATTTGGCTGGTTTCTTTTTAGTGTCATCAGGTTGATTTACTTCTTTTGTATTAGAACGGTCACTTTTGTGGTTTTCATATGTATCTATAATATAGTGTTCTTTTCTTTATGCGAAACATACAAAGGTGAAAGTGGAAATTTCAAACATGGACAGGATGGATGAGTTGGTTGGTTAACATGTTAGAATGGGTTTGGGTTGAAACAAGTCATTTCGTATCAGTCTAAATGGGTTGTACCACAAACACTTTTTGTTCACTTTTTAACAAAATTGTAAATAACTAGTGCGTTGATTATACTTACCAATACTATATTTTGCATTTAGAATTTTAATCTTTTAAATATGAATATTTTAGGAGGTTGTATGCATTAAAAGACTTTAGGCAACTTTCAACCTGTTTCTTTTTCACTAATTATATATAATGACGTGTTTGAGATGTAACACAAGCCAAAACGGACTATTCATGAGTAGATGAATCAAAATTGCTACCTTTAGGGATTGCAACCGAGTTCCAAAATCTAGGCTTCCTCTGATAGCATGTTGTTGGGCATTTGCAAAATGTGATTATTATATGCTGTAAATGCATGAATGAAGCTTCCTCTCTACATGCGTTATGCATTTTAATTAACAAGAACAACTTATATTAGACCATCTACAACGTTAGCACCAACATTCACACGGATTTACTGTAAGAAAAAAATCTTTTTGGACTCTTTTCAACTCCAAAGTGTACACTCACTAATTCGAATTACATAGTGATGTATCTCATTTGATTGGTCTATTTTATGTATCAAATTAAAAAGAACATTATTCGTGTACTTCTAGTTATGTAATTAGTTACGAACTTACTTTTAACAATCATAAATGATTTATTAAAAGTAAACAAAAATATCATTTGTCAAATTGTCAATAGCGGATCTATTGTGAAGGCATTAATGAGATTATTATAACAACATTTTTTTATCCAAATTTTGTGTTATTTTTTTTGGTAAATGCTTAGCAGCCATACTCATAATACTTGAAGGGTCTAAAATAAAAGCTCACTATTTGCAAGTGTTGAGCAAGAAATTTCTAAACTTTCAGTGTAATGAATAGTGTTGCACCAAATTTTGCTAGTACAAACAACTATTTATCACATTTATAGTATTTAGTGTGAATGTTAGATATTTAAATTTAATTCTACACTGAATTTAGTGTTTTCTAATCCTTTGTTGTGATACTCTTCTGGTCTTTTCGATTATCTTATTCTTTTTCCTTTTCATCACATCAAATTGGTACGGGTTGTAGGTATTTCGTTGTTGTTCTGCAACTTGTGGCTATTTTTATCACCCAAAATGTGTAGCGAAGTTGCTCCGGAGGGATGATGAAGCGGAACAACAGGCTTTAAAAGTAAAAATTACTACAGGAGAACCCTTCATATGTCCAGCTCACAAATGTGCCGTGTGTAAGTTAACGGAAAATGAAAAGGTGGAAGATTTGCAATTTGCTACTTGCAGGCGGTGTCCAAAATCATATCATAGGAAATGTTTACCAAGGTACTTCATACAATCGCTCGATAAGTTATTTTCAACTTTGTGTTTCAATTGATTTTGAACATTTCATCTGGTTTTTTGGTCTTTTTGCAGTGATATAATCTTTGAACATCAAATTAGTGATGATGATGATGATGATGTTGAAGTCAGGGCTTGGAATGGAGTTTTGCCCAAGTCCCGTGCACTAATATACTGCTTGTAAGTTTGTAAACATCTAATTAAAGGCAGGTAATCAAGCCCAATGTATGATGCTTGATCTTGTTTATTGAACGATCTCCAATTTGCTAGGGACCATAATCAAGCTCGATGTATGATGCTTGAGCTCATTTATTAAACGATCTCCTATTTGCTAAGGAGCATAATAAGCTCAATGTATGATGCTTGAGCTCGTTTTTTGAATGATCCCCAATTTAGGTTTAAACTCAGGTTGGGCTCGTTTAAGCTTGGTTCAATTCAAGCTTTCAATGACCTGATCTTGAGTAGCTCACGAGCGTTTCGGCTCGTTTACACTCATAGTTTCGCCTCAAAACTAATTACCATTTATATACGAAATGGTTCGATTTGGATACGATAAATTTAATTAATAAAAATGGGATCTGGTTAAAAGGGGTTGAAGGCTGCTAAAAGTGTTTTTTAAACAAAAAACCTCCTAAATCATTTCATTCAAAAGACGTGATTCTTATTGATACTTTGCATATATTAGTCACAGTTTTCGAAGGCGCAAAGGTTGAGCCTTGGGCTTAGGTGCAGGGCGCTTAAACAGCGAGCGCTTTTTGAAGCGAGACACTTAGCATAAAAATACTGTTTTTAGGGGTTTTAGACATTTTATGACTTATTTTGGGCTACTTTAGGCTTTTTTTAAGTTGATTCCAGGCTGGTTTAGGGCTAGCGTAATTGTTTCAGACGTGTTCATACGATTTTCGGACCAAATATGTCGAAAGTGCGCCGGAGTGCCTCAGAATGGGGCTTTTGTAGTGAGGCAACAAGGCTGCGCCTGGGCACCTAGGTGCGCACCTTGTGGGTTTTTGACAACATAGATACGAGGGAAGCATATTTTACACTGACAATGTATAAAATAAATGAAGACTGGAGACAACAAATGTTTTGGGTCAATCCAACCCGAACTCCTTTCAACCAAACCTGTTTTGTCTCATTATCTGACTCTTAAGGCCCATTACTCTGAACTAACATTCATTTTGGGACTTGTCGGAGAACACGAGATTGATCCTGAACTTGAGACTCCTGCAAGACCCATAGTATTTCAGAATGTTCTCTATAGAAAAGCACAGCAAACAAAAAAGAAGAAAGTCGCAGTCAAGTTAACAGATGGCTATTCAGAATAACCATTAAAGAAGTCTATGTTAAAGTCACAGAAAGGTGTTGAAAAATCTTCAGCCCTTAAACCAGAAGGCTCTTCAAAAAAGAGAGCAGCACTTTCATCTTCTGAACCTATGAAGAAACAGAAAGTAGCATATACCTCCAAGAACCCTTTAAGGAGGAATTCGTCAACAGAAGTCAAGAAGGCCAGCATTAATGATGGTCAAACAACCGTAGGGAGTAGATTATTTGATTTGTATGTGCAGACAGAATCAAACAACTTGGAGGAAAATGACACTTCTGTTCATAACTGCAAGCAAACTGTGGTAGCCAAATCTAAACAGATAGATGTCTTACCTCCTCTAGATTATAAATCTAAACAAAGGTACTTCTTTTGTCTCTCACTGATCCACTGAAAGAAACGGGTCAAATCTGATCCATTTAACGAAACAGGTCAAATGAGCGAACAGGTTTAACTGGATGAAAATCATCAGAAGTGTACCTTTGAAACCTCCTATACCATTTTAGTTGAAAATTTAATTTGCTATTGCTCTAATATAATTTTTGTAATAATGTTTGGCACTAACTATTTATGAAAAAATTAATATTTTAGAGAAACAATGTTTTGGGTCACCCAACTTGACTTTACCCGTTTTAAACCTTACAAATGAGTATTGGTCTTAATTTTAATTCGTTTTGACATGTTATGCGGCCTGCTGGCAATTTTGACCTATTTTGCATATGTATGGATCGATTACAGTTATGTTTTCTTTCTAACGGGTAAAAGCAAAAGATCTAGCTAAAGAGGAAACAGGTTTACGAGGTTATACATATGAAATGGCCAGAAGTGTTGTTTTAATGGGTCATTCATTATTAACCCATTTTGCAACCAGCTCATTTTGCCACTCTGCTTATAACCAATTATAAACCATCAGTTTTTGTGGGTTATGAACTTATTATATTTAAACTCCAGTTCTTACATTGCAGAATATTGGCTTTAATGAAAGAAGCTGCTTCCTGTGCTACACTTGACGAGGTAAAGAGGTACCATTGGGGAAAAGTACCATCTACTTATGCTTTTTCATCAAGAGTGGACAAAACCATTATCTTAGCCAGGGTGGAGGGTTATGTGGAGGTATTTTTTTTTCTTCACCATTAGCTTATTATGGGTCGTGATGGCTTATGTTTTATGCTTAATGGGTCATATAGGTTAAGTTAAAATAGTCAACTTAAAAGGTAACGGGCCAATTCTGTCGGTGTTAGGTGGAAGTCACCCAGAAAGTATTCAAATGCATAAACCTTCTTAATGGCTATGTTAAGAAAATTTGTGATATTATTGTAGTAACATGCTTAGCCATATTTGGTCATTTGTTAATTTTTTAAAAAAGCAGAAAAAGAGCTGACCTACCTGACCTGTTTTGACCTGAACTAAAAATTAGTCATTTCAACCGGAACCTGTCTTGAGCTCTTACCCAACCTGTCCATTTTTTCTATGGATTTTATAAACAAATGTTAGACCTTAATGTACTAACATAGTAATGTGTTTTTGACCATGTTTGACAGAGTGCATACAGTATTAAATGCTGAAACAAAGCCAGTAGGATGAATAAACTATTTTGTCAGCATAATAACTTTTGGTTAACAGTTGATTTCCCGATACTAATATAATGACCATTCACATACATTAAAGCAAACAAAGGAAAGTTATCTTATTTTGTCAGATCATTAATAGAAATATAATAGGATTCATGTGTATAAGTTATACATAAAATAGAATAAAGAAAAAAGAAATTGCATGTCAGACCAACCCAACCTATTTTGGCTGGAGGTAAAAAATCAGCCATTTCAACCCAAACCTATTTTGACACTTCTATTGAATAGTGTGTATCTTCTACTTTCTTACCGTAGGCCGTTAATTTAGCTTTAAAGAAGCTAAAAGAAGGATGCAGTGTGGAGGACGCAAAGGCTATCTGTGAGCCCGACGTCATTACTCAATTAATGAGGTGGAAGGTAGATGTCACGCATGATCCTTCTCTCTACTCTTTGATAATTTAATGTGTTTATATTGCCTTCTCATTTTTAAAAGCTAAATAATTTATTGGTTAGCCATTTTAAATCAAGAATGAAATAGGTTTCATGTTGGATCAACTCATGCCTTGATTAAATGTTTATTTAGGTTCCAGTACTGGTGATAACCAGATTAAGCTAAGTTATACCATGAAGTAGATTGGATTTTGTCCAATGGTATTTCTCATTGGTTGGAAAGGTCAATTGTATAAAGGTTTTGATCTATTTTTCATGGTTTCTTTCAGTTCAAGTCAGCAAATCAAATTTTTCGTCCCCGTGATGCTCCAGAGTTATGGATCTTATCTTTTAAATTTGTTAATTACACTTTCATCCCTGCTTTCTTGTTTTACTCGTTTTTTTTCATCTCATGATATGATAGTGTCCAGAACTTGGGCACGCATGGCTGGCACATGTAAGAATTAAGAAAGAAATGTGATATCCTCAAATGTTAGTGAAAGGACTAAATCCGTAACTTTGGGCACACCACATAGATCTAAAGTGTTAAATGAATTGGAAGGAACCCAATCCATAATTTAGACTATTTATAGTCATAGTGTGCTGTTTGGTTCGATATTTGCATGCTGAATCTTGAGTACACTTTATATGGTTACTTTCTGTTTGTGTCATGTAGGTTAGACTTAAGAGTGTACCTTGCGCCATTTCTGCATGGAATGCGATATACATCCTACGGTCGTCATTTTACAAAAGTTGAAAAGTTGGAAAAGGTGACTGACCATTGATCTATGTATGCTCGATTTGTATCATTAGTTTCTTATTTCACTTTTGATTCTGATAATGTACTTCACATGTGTGTTATTTGAATATGCAGATAGTTGAAAAGCTTCAATGGTATATTGAAGATGGTGACATGGTAAGAAGTCACCTATTTATGTCTAGTTAACAATTCCAATTATTGTTTTGTGCGCACATGTTAGATATATATGTATGTATGTATATATTGTTAAAACTTACGAATTCTGTGTATGTTTTTGTTTTCTGATAAATAGGTAGTTGATTTTTGTTGTGGAGCAAACGACTTTAGTTGCCTTATGAAAAAACGGCTTGATGAGATGGGGAAGAAGTGCTCATACAAAAATTATGATATCACACAACCAAAGGTAGGTTATACAAGCACTTTTGACTTCCTATAATGTAGATAATTAGTATTCTGATTATGGATACAACTTTTATAAATTTCGGTAATTATTTATTTTCTTGACTAAAATGATGGAGTTTTTAAGCAATCAACATGCTCTATTGGGTGATTTTAACCTGCTATATATTTTTTTCGTTTACCTATTTGACTTGTTAGTGATAAAACATACCTCAATAAGCATAGTAGTCATAAAGTCACAAAGACACCACGCAGGCCCTTTTTCTCCAGGTGTGAGGTTGGTGCCTCCTGTGCAGGTGGGCCTCAGATGAGCAATTCGAAAATTCAGGCGTTGTGTCTTTTTTGCTTTAATGTTTTAGCCCTGAAGTCCTGATCCTTTTCTTCATTTCTTATTCTCAACTACTCATCCGCCGCACCAACTCCCTCTGCTCAATTGTTACCCCTCATGCCAGGCAACTTGTACAGCTCACTGCTCACCCCTTGTTGATGGACTGTTATTTCCATGACATGGAAAAGGAACTTGAAGCACTTCATATGAGAATGAATGCTTAAATTTTAGTTTCTGTTTTTTTTTTTTTCTTTTTTATGAAATTCTTGGTGGTTTCTAATATTGATCCGCTTGTATTGGCAGAAGGATTTTAACTTTGAGAAGAGAGATTGGATGACGGTTTGCCCAAATGAATTGCCTTCCGGGTCTCGTTTGGTAAGACGCTAACTGCTATCATGTGATACACTTCTTTTTGGGAATCATTTCCATACTTATTATTTGTATACATGGTTGATGTTCTGTTTTGTTTAATGAGCAGATCATGGGTCTAAACCCTCCATTTGGAGTAAATGCTTCTCTTGCAAACAAGTTTATAGACAAGGCTCTTCAATTTATGCCAAAGCTAATTATTCTCATTGTTCCCCCAGAAACTGAAAGGTATATACCCCCCCCCCCCCACACACACACACACACACACACACCCAAACACAACAAAAAATAAAAACACTCATCATACACGCACGCACACAACCGTTGTATGTACATATCAGATCATGCCTGCACATGTCAGTATTATACAAGAGTTATTTACATTTCCGAGAAGGTTACATTATATTGTGTGGGAGTGGAACTGTCATCACCTTAACATGATAAAACATAACCTCTGCGGTTCTCATGAGAAGGGTGTATTCTCACCAGTAATACATGCACGCACACGCCCACGCCCACACACAGATTTGTAGCTTTATACTTATATACACATTTGTGCGCACCCATACATATGTACATGTGTGTGTGTATTCATTTAAGCATATGCTTGTATTTGACCATCTAAAGGTTAGATGGTGAAAAGAGTCTCAGGGGACCCTCATATGTTAGGAATCAAACATGCTGCATTAATACATACTTTGAAACTGACTTTGTAGTTTTTCAAACTTGTGGATTAAAACTGCAATTTGAAAATAGCACAATGACTATCCGTGTAGTTTACTCAAAAAGAGGAGAATATTGTTGATTTAAAGGTTGAACAATAAAGGTAGAAGTCATATTTTGTGATTTATATTGGATTGAATTTTTTATAACAGGGTAGTATCTATTTAATTATTTAAAAGTTGTGTTAGGTATATATATATATAATATAATATATAATATATAATATATAATATATAATATATAATATATAATATATAATATATAATATTATAATGTATATATATAGGGGAAGGAACGGTTGTTAACTTATTTTTATTGTGATAACCCGTTAACACTAATGTAACAAACACTTACAATATGATTATGTAGTGTAACTAACTTTCACACCGCGTTACACACTGATGTAACAATTTTCCCTTTATTTTTTAAAAAATTTCACTTTTTTTTTAAAACCGTCTTAACTTTTTTGTATGATGTTTTTTTATACAAATTACACCATTAAATAGATCATTTTAATATTTTTAATTTGAGTATAGTCATGCTATATTTTTAAAAACAAAATTTAACGTTCATTGTGTTCCAATAGTTTACTACTATAACTCTAACTTACAGTGACGGCATAACCAACTGTGAACCACTAGTTTGGTTAATGAGTTATCGCAATAATCAATGGTTAACAAACTAGTGGTACATAACAAGACACATCATACTGTTCACAGTTGAAGTAATGCAGTTTACGTCATACTATTCTATCTCAAGACGTATGAGGCAATGCAAACTATACAACGCTGGAGGTAGCCATACTATCAGAGGCAGGTCATCCTCTGTGTGTTAGCCCTCACAAAATGCTTCAGGAAAGATGAAACCCAAGTTTTTTAAGAGAAATATCCAAGAATTCTACCGTTGGGTCATTTATGCAATAGGCTTGCCCTCTTCATAAGTCCTAAGTTCATTATATCACATTTTATAATAAACACATGATTTACAAGCTGAATTTTTTTAACTTGGTTTCAGCTTTAATCTTGGCAAGACCTCTAGCCCATAAACAATCATAATAAAATTTTAAGAAACCTATGATATAAAAATTAAAAATATTAAAAAAAGTTATCACCTAGGTTAGTTTTATATTATAACAAATTACTAAAAAATCTATTGTTCTTTTAGCGCAATAAGGGGTGTTCACGGTTTCGTTTAAAACTGTGAAACTGTGGAAAGCGGTCATCAATTTGGTTCACGGTTGGTATTTTTATTGAGTTCCAGACGGTTGGTTTCGCAATTTTCAAACCGTGACAAATGGTTTGGTTTACGGTATTATAATTTTGACAAAATTACAGAATACGTCCTTTACGTTTGTTACTACTTTCATGTATCATCCTTTATCTTTAAAAAACTCTCATAACATCCTTTATGTATTCAATTTGTTTCGCTTCTCGTCCTTTATCCTAACTTCCGTCTATTTCAACCGTTAAGTCGCACCACGTGCGAAACACGTGAGGGTAATTAAGTAATTTTACGCACCCTTCATCTCAGAGTTCTATATTAGTATATTTCCCTCCCACCCCCATTTCCCTCCTTAAACCTTCTTCTCAATCTTTGATCGAGGTTGTGTTCATCTCTATTTCCAAATCGATGCCGATATATTGTTCTTGCGGGAGGGAAGCAACGATCAGAACTTCTTGGACCTCTCGTAATCCAGGCCGTAGGTTCTACTCTTGTCCGATAAATGTACTGTTTTTCTCCAAGTGTTAAGTTGTCTCAAGTCAATCACAACCCTAATTTTTTCTTACTCTTATATAGGGGTCACAATGTCCGTTTGTAGGATGGTTTGATCCTGGGATGTGCCAACGATCAGTGGAAATCATTCCAGGTCTACTCACGTCTAAGAATAATCTTGAAGCTAAACTGAAAGCAACTGAAGAGGAATCAAAAAGAATGAAAAATATCTGATTTGCAGTTGGATCTGTTTTGTTTTAGTTGGCTATATCATTTTCATGTAAAAGGAAAAAATGTAGTGTGTTTTAGCAAGCTGATTATATATTTTCCTTTATGAATTAGTATTATACTTTGTCTTTTGTGTAATGCAATGAAAGTATGGTGTTTTGTTTGTGGAAACTATTGAATCTCATGAAAGCATAAGAAACTATGATGCAAATATGTTAAGCCATATTGTTATACATTCTCAGTGCAATTATATCAAACCAAAATGTAGACATAAATATTAAACATACTACCAAAATAGTACCACCAAACTGGATATTACATGTTTGTTCGAAATTGTTGAGGACATTACATAAATATTAAACATACTATCACAAACTGGATCAAAAGCTGCATCCCTAAATATTACCAAACTGCCTATTCCATTGGTTGTCCATTGCATGTCCTTTTGTTATGCCCTTTCTTCTTACATTTTGCACAAGTAACACTGATATTTTTCTTTGATAATCTGCCGCCAACATCTTGATCTTCAACTGCTGACTTCTTCCTCTTCTTTTTCGGTCTTCCCACTGGCTTATGATGAATAGGTGGGATGATGGTAGTTGGAACTGTGGACCTTGCCCATAAAGACTTGCCATTTATTGGAAAAATCTTGAAATTGTATGTATTTTTCCATGTTTCCAACTTGTAAACCGGATGAACCCAAGACTTAGGTAATCCAACTTGTTCACCATGACTTGCCATATTCCAAATTGTTGCCACTGCATGTCGGCAGGGTAGTCTAGTGATTTCCCAACTTCTACATGTACACCTTTTTTGTGTTACATCCACCACATACTGCTTACCATATGGACCAACAACCTGATAATGCTCCCCACCATTCCAAGTAACATTAAACTTTGTAGCATCCTTTTTTATGGTATCAAACAATTTACTTGCTGTTGGGGTTAATGGACCATCAGTTTTATCAATGACTTGCAACACATTAACTATTCTTCTCATAAGATACTCTCTAATGAACTCTAATGCAGTGATGATAGGCTTATCTCGACCATCCAAAATCTTAGAATTAAATACCTCACACATATTGTTTAAGAGTACATCACTGATTGCCCTTCCTGTTTATACCAAATATAATTAATTTATAACTTCTATGAAATGAATAATAACTTTTATGATTAACCTGAAAAACTAACATTACTTACCTGTGAAATGAGATCTGGACCAGTGTTTAGGATCAATCTTTGATAACCATATATGTGCATCAGCATTCAATTTTTTCATCTCTGCCATACTCTTTTCAAACTCTACAACAGTGGTTGTTGTTGCAAGCTTCCATAGCATATCTTTGTAGGCCTTACCTTTAAAAGATAGTTTCATGTTCTCATGAATGTGCCTAAGACAAAACATGTGCTCAGCACATGGGAAAAGCATTAAAAGTGCTTGAAGAATTCCCTAAAACAATGGAAAATTAAAGTTAGTTACTAAAGGTTATTAAGTATTTAAATTTTAAAATAAGTCTAACTTTTGTCTATCACTAATAAATGTGAAGTTTGAATTAATCCTTAGATCTAAATCTTCACCGACACACTGCAGGAACCACATCCAAGAGCTAAAATTTTCAGCTTCAACAATTGCATATGAGAGAGGGTAAATACCATTATTGGAGTCTATTCCAACAGCAGCAAGAACTTGACATGGATAAGGTCCTTTCATAAAAGCACCATCAAGACCAAGCAATTGTCTTCCAATTGCTTTGAACCCTTCTTTCAATGGACCTAAGCAAATATAGATTCTTTTAAATCTTCTGCTTGTACTACTTGGATCAAGATTCTGCTGAACATCTACCTTTACAGTTGTTCCTGGGTTTGTCCTTACAAGTTCATCAATGTAATCCCTTAGCAAACCATATTGTGAAGTATAATCCCCATAGAGTTGTAACTGAGCTTTAGATCGAGCTCTAAAAGCTTTCATTTTTGAAACACTTACTTCATATTTCTTTTGGAATTGCTCTTGAACAGCTTTCACAGGTATGTTTGGATTATCTTCAATCTGCTCCATGAGTTGTTGTGATAAATAAGTAGATGTACAAGCATTAATATTTCTACTTTGAAGGCATTTATGGTCTGCAACTAATGTCTTTACCATCCAAGTTTCTGAAACTTCATCTTTTGAGACCAAAAGTACCCAAGGACATAGGTATTGGTGAGGGTTTGTCTTTTTTCCCCTTTCACCTTTGTTTTTTTGTTTTTGTCCTTCAAGTCCTGTTTTTTTTTTTTTAATTTCTAGCCTCAATATCATTTGAAGTTTTACTTTGACTTTCCTGATCACATGTTGCCAAGTCACCAGCACATACAACTCTAACCCGTACTTTATCATCCTTTATGATTTTCAATTGTCTTCTTGTTTCCACAGTATGTGTTCTTAAAAGTTTCTTTACCTCTAACTTGCTTCCAAACATTTGACCTATGTAGAAATTGTTATCATCACCATTTGCCCTTGAAAGATGCTTTAATTTTCTTTTCCTTATGCTTGCTATATTCTCATCTGATTCACAACCACTATCAAAGTTGTCATTATCCAACACATCTAAATCATCCTCTATTTCATTAAGCTTAGAAAAAACTTCATCCATATCCATGTCATCATCTACATTTTTATTAAAATCATTCATATCAACTTCAGTATCATCCATATCCATGTCCTCAAGTACATTGAAATCACTATCTTCCTCATTGCTGTCATCTTCTTGATCACCATCAATCTCACTCTCATTTACTTGATCACCATCAATCTCACTATCGTTTACTTGATCACCATCATTTTCAATCTCTTTTTCTTGATCACCAGCAATCTCACACTCTTTTCCTTGATCATAATCATTTTCAGTAGCAAAATTCTCATTAAACTTAGCTTCATTTGATTGTTCAATCCAGTCTAACATCAACATATTTGATTTTTTAAGTTTACCCTCAATTATATCTGCCTCTAAATCTGATATTTCCTTAATCGTAACACTAGATTCGCCGATAGAGTATGTATGAACATTTGTGTTCCCATGTTCAAGAAAGACTTCAACAATCTTATTATCCATCGATAAATACTGAAATAACTTCAAAACATCTGAATCGTTACCCAAAGCATGTATACCGAAATCTAAATCACCACCTGCTACTCTAAAATGGAAATAAGTATTGATTCCATCTGGATAACCTAATTCTTGCTTAACAAGTTCCAATTGATGGACTGAAAACTTTTCAATATCCAGAAAATCAATGAAGTTAGTCTTACCATTAACATATCTACGACCTGGAAATTGAGTGAAGTAACCCGCATGATGCATTTTGATAGAGAAAAGAGTGGAATAAGAACCTGCATTTTTAAAATCAAAACACATGATCAACTCAATGTAAAAAACTAAACAAAAAAAACAAAGGGTTCATTGTAAAGTTGAAGAACGAAGGGTTCTACCATAGATTTCAGATATACTGTAATCATCATCTTCACTTCTTATGTGATAAGGCTGCATGCTTGTTGTAATGTTGAAGAACGAATGAGTGAAGAGAGAGTTTAGGGATGAAATCACAATCGAGTGGAAGTAAAAGGGGTTAAGCACATTTGAACTCTGAGATGAAGGGTGCGTAAAATTACTTAATTACCCTCACGTGTTTCGCACGTGCTGAGACTTAACGGTTGAAATAGACGGAAGTTAGGATAAAGGACGAAAAGCGAAACAGATTGAATACATAAAGGATGTTATGAGAGTTTTTTAAAGATAAAGGATGATACATGAAAGTAGTAACAAAAGTAAAGGACGTATTCTGTAATTTTGTCTATAATTTTCAAATTGTATTAAACCGGAACGGACCGTAAGATGAATATATTTAAATATTTTTATATCTTAATCAAGAAAAACTTACATGACATATCAAAAAATTAGTAAACAATTTTAGCAACGGACACACAAAACCTCTTGGTGTACATTAGAATCAAAGAAAAAAAAGCTTATGCTCCTTCCTCCTCTCACAGCTCCTTACAAAAGCTTCATGGTCACAGTTTTAGACCTTTTGATTAACTATAAAAAGATATATTTCTATGACTCATCTCTAATTGTTAGTCGCTTTAGAAATTAGTAATAGTCAACTAGGTTAGGGGTTGTTTTATAGCTTTTTAATAGTCATTAGAAGACTACATCTTAATAATTCATAACCTTTTAATGCTGAATGTTTAAAAGGTATTATTAAAATTTAACCTTTTAACCATTCAGCATTAAGATCACCTCTTAATCATTAAAATGTTATGAACCATTAACAGGTAGTCTCTTAAATATGTTATCAAACAACTCCTTAGTTTGAAACCTATTTTTCTACTCTTTATCAATAAACCCTGTTTATTACTCATCATATTATGTAACGTAGCCCTAATACTCGACCAATGGACTACTATTATTTTATACAAATGTCCAAACCGTGAAATCAAACCAGAACCAAATTGTTTGGTTTTGGTTTTTGATATTCAAAAACCATTACTAATGATTTGGCTCATGGTTTGATCTAAAAACCGTCAAAATTAGATTGTGATCACCCCTAACCATAATAGTAAAAGTTAAATACTTTGTGAAAAACATCTGAGTTCAAATGCTGATATGAAGTAACGTCCAAGGTTTGAAAATCGGACCGGACCGGTCGATCGGATTGGGAACCGGACCCCAATCCGGTTCGGTGCTTAAACTTGTTTTGACATCGAACTGGTGGTCGGGGCACGGAGACGGACCGGTCAAACCGGTTTTTTTATATATATTTTTTAGTTTTTAGAATTTTTTTACATATATTCACTTTAATAATAATAATTTTATCATATTTTTATATCCGGTCAGACCAACGGATCAGTAAAACGTCCGATCACCATCTAGTCCAGTTTGTTTCTAAAAATATTGGTTCTAAAAACATTGATTATAGCGTTTTCATATTCTTTTATTAAAAAAATAAGAGTTAATTACACGATTGGTCCATGTGGTATACTCATGTTACAATATTGGTCCCAACTTTTGAGAAATTACAAGTTTGGTCCCAAGTATTTGTCAACTCGTAACACGATTGCTCCCTGACACTAACTTCTGTTAAGTTTCGTAGTTAAGTGGTGGTGAAAAGACCAAAATACCCTCTTGTTATTACTCTATATGTTAAAAAAGAAAGGTCATGAATAGTAATTTTTCATATCTCAACCGTTGATCTTCCAATCTATGGTGTGAAGATGGTCTCTGTTAGTCTGTTTGTTGCTTTACACGTGCCCTGAAGCATCTTTCGTGGCATCGTGAATCAGAAAGGAAGATAGAGAGAATGAGGCGTGAAGATGGTCTGTGTTTGTTACTTTACACGTGCCCTGAAGCATATTTCGTGGCATTAGAAAGGAAGATAGAGAGAATGATACAAAATCAGAGTTGGGTTCATGTCAAATCTCATCGATGGCTATGAACGGGAAGTGGAGGGAAGCGATGCTGACCGACGATTCGCCTGCACCGAAACCAGGCTCGCCGTCTGTGGCCGCTTCGATGGTAGACTACGGCGATTTAGTGGGGTTCACCTTACCTATAGTCATCGTCTTCGTCCCTCCTCTTCGATGCATCATTTTGTTTTGTTCGTGAGCCAGGAACCATCACCATTACCTTAGTATTTCTTGCAATAAGACCCGTAAAAGAGGTTAGTATGGTTTACTGTTGTGAAGGTGATAGCTAATCAACATCATCATTTTTTTTTTTTGTTCTTGAGTTGTAACCCATCATACTCAATGTTTTGGTACACACCAAGGCTCGATTAGAAGGTGAATTCAAGTTTAATTTTTTCAAATTTCCTCAACTTGCTAAAATTCTTGGGTGACTACGATAGAGATATGAAAATGGGAGATGATATAATATCAAACTCAATTTAAAATTCATATCCATGTCAATTTTATAAGTGTAGTTTTTTACTATTCTTTTTTTTAATTAGTTAACAGCTTGATATTATTGTTCTAATTATTACTTTTTGTGATTGCAGTGATTCCCATTAGTTGGAGAAGGTTGAATTTCGTTTGAACTTTTGATGTCAAGGAAGTTCTAGACGCTTTCAGAGTTGTTGCAAAGTTGAGAAGTGATTCTTTAGGAGTATATGTGATTTACGTGTTCTCAAATTTATGATACATCCGAAATGCAGTAATTTTTGTAAAGATTTTCTTAAACATATGTAATGTATTATCATATCGATCTATATTCAGGCGAGCAATGTCCTTGCTGTTGAGCTTCTACAGAAAGATGACCGTCTGGAGTTGCTAGGGAGCATGGCAGACCATGTGTTGGTGGGATGTAATGCTTTGTAATTTGATATTAAACTCAGATAAGTATGTAATTAGAATTAATAAATTATATTTCTAGAAAAATTCAAACTAAATTGCAGGACGTTCAATTTCTTTGTTTGAACTATGGCTGATCTGAGGGGAGCTAGATTGGTGATACCACGGTTATTATCGATTGATTGGTATTAGGATCATATTATGAAGAATCACAATGGACACCAAGAGGTATAATGTGAAAAAAAATTACAATCTTTTAATCTTATATTTTGGGTTTGTATGATTATGTTTTTGTATCTAAGTTGGTTAATATAATATTGTATCACTACTGTAAATTATATTAGTATTAAGAAATGATAACTTTAATGTCTTGAACTTTATGTTTTGGTGATGATGATTGTGAAATTTTTGACTTTGGTTCTTTATCCGTGTATGTGATGTCACGAGCATACATTATCATGTTTTTGTTTGTAGCGTTGTGAACCTTATTTTGCATTTTTCGTTACCGTGGAATTGCGTTCAGCAAACCAATGGGTACCATTTTACAGTGTTTGTAGGTTGCTTCATCTCTGCTATGATGCTGACTTTTTTTCACACCTTTTTTGTGACGTGGTGTGCTTTACTCTGATCATACTCGAGGAGATAATGATATATACAGAGTTTAACTCTAAAGTTGAGGTCAATGATCCTCATTCACATGATTGCAAGCAAATGTAAGTGTATTCCACCTCAAATTGGTGTTTGAATGCGTACATTTACTTCTTTTGTCAACTTATTAAGCATTAATTTAATGATTTTTATTTTGCAATAACTTAATGAAAGGTCTATGGTTGTTACGCTGCATGAAAGAAAGTTGCAAAATTCAAGTAGATATCTCTCAAACAGGTTACCATATCTTCTATCAATACCGGGCAAAACAGTCACATGTACAGCTAACACTATATCAGCCAAGAATTGGTGTTACCATTCATTTCCTGTGTGCCTACAAACAACCTACCAAAGCAGAGAAATGGGCATGTACGTCCGATTAAAAACACACGATACATCAAAATACATGTATGTACTGTACATTTCTTATCTAAAAACACGTATACACTAAACAAAGCAGGTTGGGCAATATTAGAATAAGAGGCAAATGTTGCAGACAAGTGTTTTTGTTCTTATATGTGCAATATTTGCCAATTATGTCTTACTAATAAATTTTAAAGTAATTCTTGGTTTACAAACTAATTTTTGATATCTCTAACTAGGTAAGAAGGATAGCAGGAACAGTAAAATGTACCCAAATAACAGCCTTTATACCAACTCCAAACGCAGGTAAGGATGTCATTTTTAAATGTATATCTAAACTGTAATATGAAGTGTATGTGGGTCATTTTTATCCATTTAAATTTTATTTTTTGGTTACTATAACGCCATAATTATTTTTGCTATTGGAATTATCAGTACATACTTCTTTATTACATATTCTGGGTTGAAGCGGAAATTAGTTGTAGTAGATAATATAATATAAATGTGTTAAAAAGAAGTAATATGTTTAATTACAGTTTAATATTATATGAATGCTAACTAAAATTAACTGTGTCCTAATATTATATAAATTCAAAAGTTCTACTCATTATGTGCAACCATGAACTTCAAACTTAGATTACTTGAGAATCATTTATTTCAGTTATGCGGGTGCACTTTTATGGATGAAGATAACCAAGCATTTTGTCACATGGAATTGAAGGGATTGCAGGTCGTAAATGACAATGTACGGTTGGATGGTTTTCGGTTGGAAACAAAGTCTGGTGTGTAGGAAACTAGAAAGTATTAAATCCAAAGGATTTTAATTGTCATTTAGTAACATTATCAGGCCATGGAAGCTGCTTATAAAGTAGTTTGCTACTCATGTATCTAAGCAAACGATTACTATGTTAAGGTATAGCTAAGGTATAACTCAATTGTAAAACGAATCCCAGCCGCAACGCGCGGAGGGGATAGAACTAGTTAAATTAAATTAATAATCTTTATATATTTATTATTATATGGGCCCCACTGTATTAATTAATTATATATATATAGTTTATATATACACACGCACATTATCATTTATCGTGAAGACAATCGCATTATCACAAAGCACCACCGCCGGCACACCACCGCACCATCACAACGCACCACCATCATCCACTGCACCTTCGCGGCTGCACTTCCATAGTCGCACCTCCACCGTCACCGCCCTTCGTCTTCACCGTTCTCCACCGTTGCACTTCCACCTATCATCAACATAAGTAATCGATCCCGATTGGTGGCGACTGCAGTATCCGGCCCCCGGAAAGCAATCATCACACCGCCACTATCAACAATCGGAGATTTCAAATCAGATTGAGGTGTGGCTTAAGAACATCTTCGTTCGAAGATTTCAAATCGAAGATAGCGAGACAAATTTGATTAGCGATGGTGATCGGTGGGCGATGGTTTGGGTTATGATGGTGGTGATGGTTTGGGTTACGGTAGTGGGCGGCGGTTTGGGTTACGGTGGTGAGTGGTGGTGTGGGTTATAGTTCTGGGGGTGGTGTGGTCGTTTGATGATGTTGATGATGGTGAATTGATGATGATGGTGTTGGTGAATGGCCATTTCACATCCATGGGCATTTCACATAAAATGGCCATTTCACATCTATTTAACAGCAAAAACTAATGGTCACCCACTCCAGAGGTCAATCGTGTTACGGTTTGGTAAACAGTTGGGACTAATAATGTAATTTCTTAAAAGTTGAGATCAATAATGCAAAATGGGCATATGACAAGGACCAATGTTGTAATTAACTCAAAAAATAATAAAAAATTGAGTCATTAATTTTAACAAAATGACCCGATAATAGTCGTACAAAGGTCACACAAATCGTGAGCACACAAACCACCATAATCACTCATCTCAAAATCCAGCAGCGGCAGATCGGCGCCACCGCAGCGCCACCGCGGCGCCACCGCACATCTCCGCTCCTCCCCTTCATCTTCACTTTTACTTCAGTAAAACGAAGAAACGAAGCTTAACGGAGTTGCTGCTGTGAGGTATGTCAGACCTAGACCGTCAAATCGAGCGGCTGAAGAACTGCGAGCCACTCAAAGAGTCAGAAGTCAAGGCTCTCTGCTTGAAAGCCATGGAAATCCTCGTGGAAGAAAGCAACGTTCAGAGAGTCGATGCTCCGGTCACTGTAGGTTCACTTTTTAGATTTTAACCTATTTTGTTTTAGATTCATGTGCGCAGGTTTATATGCGGTTTGTTGTGTGCGATTTGTGTTGCCGGTGGTTTTATCTGGTTGTGTAGAGGTTTGGTAGATGATTTTAGGGATTTGCGTGTGTTTTGGTTTATGGAACGGTGGAAAGTTGGATTGAGGTTTGTGAATTTGTTGATTTTATCATTTGTTTTGTGTGATTTGTGTTTCTGGTGGTTTTATCTGGTTGTGTAGAGTTTGGCAGCTGATTTTAGGGTTTTGTGTGCGTTTTGGTTTATGGAACGGTGGAAAGTTGGGTGGAGTTTGTGAATTTATTGGTTTTGTTAGCTGGAACTATTGTTTTGCATCATCTACTGCGTTTTGAAATGGTAATTTGTGCTATGGATTGATTTGATTCTGAATAATATACTGGGAGTTCATGTAGAGATTGAGAAGAAACCGTCCTGCTAATTTGGTACAATTATATAACAGTTTATGCTTATAGCAGAAGCAGATAATTAGCTTAACGAAAACAGCTTATGCTACTGCATGGTAAAGTTGTGATTTTGAATCCATTAGGTATAATGAGTTAGAAATATTCAATCTCAAACAAGGAGGGATTATAGTGACATGTTCTGTGAATTCTATCACAAATGATTATCATTGCTGGTAATAGTTACTCCTGCCTTAGAGAACAGCGATCTTGAAATGCTAGAAGGATGGCATGACACTGTGTACTAGAGCAAGTTTGAAAATTAATTAGGTATTTGAAGACCACCAATTAAATAAGAAGAATGCAGCTTCCTCACTTTTTAGTAATTTGATTAAAAAAAGTGTCCTGGCATAATCCTTTACTTCCTATATAGAAGGTCAAGTTTTCCTCTAAAAAATAGATGTTATTGTCAAGTTAGTAATAACATCAATCAGAAAGTGATTGTAAGTTACTGCTTATATTCTAAATTTGCTCTCATAATCAAAATCTCAAGTGTATATGAGTACATAATCAGGCAACGTATGTGAACAATTTAACGTATTCTTATTTATTACAATATAATTGTAGGCACTATTCTCATTAATGGTTAAATATATGTGCAGGAGCATACTCTATTTTCAAAAACTTTTGCATTATAACCTTATTTGTATTTTATACTCTTGGTTGGTCTAGATTATCTGTAATACAGTCCGTTAACTTCAAAGCACAAAACCAGTGTTATTTTTCCCTACGCAATTTAAGAGCATCAAGCTATTATATGATATAGTTACGTAAAAATTGTTTAAGTTACATAACTTGCTTCCTATTATCCTTTGTGTAACTTTGTTTTTTATGTAAGTTTTCTTTTTCAAGGTACCTTTTAGTAATTTTAATTGTGTAATTCCTGGCATGTGTTTCTGTGTTATAGATATGTGGCGACATCCATGGGCAGTTTTATGACATGAAAGAACTCTTTAAAGTAGGTGGTGATTGCCCAAAGACTAACTACTTGTTTCTCGGAGATTTTGTGGATAGAGGGTTCTACTCTGTAGAGACCTTTTTGCTTTTACTTGCCTTAAAGGTACATTTTATATATTAATAATTTTATTTGATACAAAATAAGCAAATATAGTCAACATAGAGTGTAAGATGGCAAGATGCTTGTTATATAATAAATTTTATAATAGAATTATACATGTAAATTTTTTTTTTTTTTTGGCAAAACATAGTCATAAAACGGTGGTTAAACACCTGTTTTGTGGTTACTCTTTACTGTGTATGTAAATAAGTACGTTACCATAACCATAAGTGGGTTAAAATGTCTCATTCTTAGAAAAGATAACCGTAAGTAATTAAATAGGTTGTTAGCTAAGGCCTTGGGGCCTTGTCTTGCAAATTTCACAAGAAATAGTAGCATACTTATGCTCAGTCATAAGTACATAACATCATCCACTATTAACCGCCAATTTTCCCTCCTACAACCAATGAGAAAAGCTACAAATGATTGTGAGAGAGATAGTAGGAAGCGGGTAGTGGTGATGGGATATCTTGTTTGAATATTAGTATCTTTTTATATACTTGAATAAAAAAGGTAGTTTTTGGTTTTTTTTTTTATTTTTAATCAAAACCCCTTATAAATTTTGACTTAACTTATATCAGTAGTGGAGCAAGATTTCAGTACTAATATATTTATTCTATAGGTTTCAGATTTTATGTTTTTTTCTCTTTTCACGGTTCTCTAATGAAGCACTGATGTAACCAGGTGAGATATCCTGATCGGATAACTTTGATTAGGGGAAACCATGAGAGCCGTCAGATCACGCAGGTACCCAATTGTTAATGATTGATGGATTAATATATATTTTTTTTGAGAGTTTATTGCTATTCCATGTGGTAGGTGTATGGATTCTATGATGAGTGCTTGAGGAAGTATGGCTCTGTCAATGTTTGGAGATATTGCACTGATATATTTGATTACCTAAGGTTTGACAATTTCTTTCACTGGTTCTCTTGTTAATTTGCCATTTCGTTGCTGGTCTATGTTAGAAAATTAGTTTTTTTTAATAAAAGGTTGGATTCAGGGTTTAATTTGATTAATCTTAGGATTTGATTTCATTAATATTTACGAATTCTGAGGTATAGATTTATGACATTCAGGTTTTGTTGTTGGTGGTACCGCCGTCAGCGGCTGTAATTGCTGGTTGTGTTCTTTATTGTTCTTGAGTTTATGAATTCAGGTGTGTGAAAAATAAAAAGTTCAAGAAGAATTTCCCTGGTTGAAGAGAATGTAGGTATTTTGGTCTTTTTCTTGGAGGGACAAATTGTTAATATTTTAAAAACAACAGTGAGCATTCTAGTGATAGATGATTTTAGGTACAAATTTTGTAGGTTTGACCAAACTACGGGGACCAAAAATGTAAATTAATTTAAGATAAGCTAACTCTTATTGTCCCTAACTTGTAGAGAGTTGAAAAATATCTCCACAAACCTAAAGAGGTGGATTTTCAGAAATAGAATTGCTGGATTCAGTTACGTTTTTTCTATGTTGAGTTCCTTCGTAAATATTTGCATAAATCAGTTGAAAGCAGCCACCTTTGGTTGGAACACTGTGGTTAAACTTGTATCTGGTTGATGTGAGTTGTATGAACTAGGTGGTAATCTGGGTGGGTTGGCTAATGTGTCCTAACAGGCCAAATTTTAAGTTGGGTCAAAATGGGTTTGGTTGGGTTGGGTAGGGTCGACCCACCAACATTTATACATTTTTCTTTTGAATTTCACACGTAATCAGTATACTAAGTACTATTTTAAAGATAATGAAAATAACGAGCCAAATTTCTTAAATATAGCAATTTAGGAAGTTGTAAACACTTAAGTTATTTTCGGTGACTTTAAAATAGGTCCTTGTTTGTTTCAGGTTTTTCAGCTAAATTTGCGAGTTATACACATTTGTGGTGCTTGTTATCAGTAAACTATAACTCAATTTTACCCTTTTTTCACAAACAGTGAATGAAATTGCCACTTCTAATCTACTGCAGTGGCATGGTGTCACAACAATAAACATACTCTGGTTCACACTTTAGTTAATAAATAAAAACTATGTCTTGCTTGCATTACCTGAACTCTGACATTTTTACAGTTTGTCTGCTCTCATTGAGAACAAAATATTTTCAGTTCATGGTGGTCTCTCTCCTAACGTCAACACATTAGATCAGGTTCGAAGAAATCATTTCAGTATCCTTTAAGACATTTTGTTTTTAATTATTTACTCTAATTATGTTTGGGTTCCTTATATATCATATTTAACTTTCATAACACTAAAAATTATCATATTTACCCATTTCATGGACCTTGATAAATAAAATACAATATACTTTAAAACAGCCTGTTTTACTGAACTAACAAAGAGGACGCTATCTCTTCAGATGGATCATGATAATAACGTTGTTTTCCACTTTGTTTATTGAGTGAAATAGATTGTTATGTTATAAATGATTTTATTTTGTTTGCATTGGTGTTTATTAAGGGTAAATATGATATTATTTTGGAGGGATATATATGAAAGTAGTCCATTTATTGAATAACAAAATTGATTTTCCAGATTCGGACAATTGACCGAAAGCAAGAAGTACCCCATGATGGTGCCATGTGTGATCTTTTGTGGTCTGATCCAGAGGACATTGTAGATGGCTGGGGTCTGAGTCCCCGTGGTGCTGGTTTCTTGTTTGGTGGCAGTGTTGTTACATCTTTTAATCACACTAATAATATTGATTATATTTGTCGTGCACATCAATTGGTAATGGAAGGTTTTAAATGGATGTTCAATAACCAGATAGTTACAGTCTGGTCTGCCCCAAATTACTGTTACAGGTGAGTTTCTGAGTTCAAATTGATTACCCTTGATTTTTGTTTGATTAGTAATCGTTTTTCCTAATTAAAAAGTAGTGAGAATGTGGACGGGCCGAGTTGGCTGTGTGACATGTCAAAGCGGGTCATTCTTTGGTGCGGGTCAAAAGGGATTGGGTCAGATTACAAGGACTTTTTGTCTCTTTTTTATAAAAAAAGCTATTGTGCTAGTTATGATTACAAAACTAGTATTTTCTACAGTGATGATTTAACCCTATGAATGAAACGATTTAGGTGATTATATGTATGAAAAATGGACTTTAGTTGACTTCTAAGTTTTAACCCTATAACTTGTGCAACAATGGTTCCCCTCTTAGCTACATTTTTTTAATGGGTTTTATTGCCTAAATTATCAACCTTTTCATTTGTCCCATTTTAGTCATTGTACTTTTTTTGACACCTGAACAATGTAAAAGATGGTTTTGTGTATTTAATGTTTTCATATAAAGGCTATTATTCATGACAGCTGTCATTTTTCATACAAAATGATCTGAATGCGACACAAAGTCATGTTTTAATTACTCAGATGTACACAAAAGTACAATGATAAAGAGTTAAAGACTAGACAAATGAAAAGTGGGTTGGTATTTTACGGCAAAAACTATTTTTCATTTGGCCCGTTTGTGATAAAAGCCAACCTAAATGGCCTTATGGTCCCATTTAGAAGTAAATGGATTAAAACCGTCACCCATTCTATTAAAGATTTGTTTTATGTGCTTTAGGTGTGGTAACGTTGCTGCCATTCTTGAGCTTGATGAGAATCTTAATAAACAGTTTCGCGTATTTAAAGCAGCTCCACAGGTTTGTAATTAAGAGCCATTCCTGCTTTATAAATTGCAATTAGGGTAGGTTAAGATCCCATGACTAAGCCCATGGCTTAGGCTTGGGTACATGGCTGACACAACTCAATAAAACTCAGGGCTGAGCTCAGCTTTCGTGGAGCTCATGCCTTGACTCGGCCTTATAAAGTAATATAAGATTGGTCATAATGATTGGTATGTATTGGAAGTGAATTCTTCAAAAAGAACTATCAAGGTGAAAAATATGAAATTTAGTAAATTGACTCGTTGACTCGGACTAGTAGTCTCGTTAAATTTCTGAGCTTTTGCCATGTAGGACCGCGCTTGAGTTGGATCATGAGTTGTAGTATGATTTCAGTTTGCCAATTTTTTTGAGTGGCGGTGATATTGGCCCATTTTCTTATGACCGGGCCAATTCAGGATATGTTTCGTCTCTAACAAAGTTAAAACGGGTGAAATTTATAACCAGTTAAACAGGAATCTGGCGAATGGGTCGTACCAGCAAAAGTCTCTCAGAATGTATTTTTGATTCATACGAAATACTAACTTGCTTTATTGTATAAATCATATTATCATCATTATTCTTATCATCATAACTATGGATTTTTTGTAATCGTATTTACGACATTAACTGTTTCTGGATAAATGACATAAATTGTTCCTGTGGTAAGCATCAAAATGCAGTTAAGTTTTTCAAATTTCATCAATTGCCTGAGTTTTTGAATCTTGTAACATCAATTGTCCTAAATGGATGCCTTGAATACGAAGGTAAGTCGTCTTCAACAACAGTTTTTGTCGGGGACATTCATTTTAGAGACTATGAACTAGGACGATCGGTGCGAACTCGGGTTAAAACCATAATTCGATATAAACCACAGGGACATGTTTCTTATTCGAAACAGCATTAAAAAAGTTGAACAAAAAGGTCTCGGGTCTCCGTCTCCCCTGACTAAATATACTCATTTGGACCTGTTACTAATCCCACCTATTTTGCCATCTCTACTAGAATCTCTAGTAGAATATGCTGTAATCTTAAAGTGTAATTCTTTGGGGGATGAATTAATATTGTTGTTTTAAATTGCAGGAATCAAGAGGGGCTCCAGCTAAAAAACCACCACCAGATTACTTTCTATGATAATGGATTCCATGAATTTACCAGGGTGATAAATGTATACTTTACTCTGAAGATAAATCTGGTCAAAACACCAAAGAATCAACGAGCCGATCTGCCTATCGGCTCATGTTTGGGCGGCTATAGTGCGTGCCTGCTGATCCTCGGTTCTATGGTTGTTTTGGGCGGTTATTATCCTTCAGTTCCCTGTCCACCATCATGTGGTTCATCTCACGACTGTCATGGTGTAGTGTTAGATTGTGTTTTGTAGCAATTATTTTTCGCATGTACACAAAAGGTGTAGTTGAACCAGCAAACCCCCAAAAACCACCATGGGTCAGCTTGTATTTGGTTGTGCAAGTAACTTTGAAGCTTGGATAATGAAGTTTGAGAAATTGTTGTGTTCTTAAGTCTTGTATTTTATAATTGACATTAGTACCATCAACTTTATGGACTTGTTTTGAGAAAGATTTTGACATTTAAATATATTCTTTAATTTTGTAAGTTTGTTTTTTATAAAGAATATAAAGTGCTAATCACGTTGGAGGTGAAGATAAGTTGAAGCATTGAAGATGATTAATAGTGTTGGTGTTAATAGTTCATTTTGATATTAATTAAGTACATTTTTAATTTTCAAAGTAAAGGTAATGGGTTTGAGTCTCACTTGGTGCAATATGTTTTAAGTGGGCTAGGGCTTTTACCGCAATAGGCCTTTGGGTGGTGGGTTTTCACTAGATTGGTGGGCGGGCCGATGCTGTTTGTGTTTGCAGACGTGGGTGGCCTTTAGCCAATGGGTTTACCCGAGTGACCGGGCCTAAAAGTATTCGTTGGCAATTTAGAAAAAATATTGTTTAGATAATTCTATTTCTATAATTGTTATAGATTTATGCTCAATTATATTTGATTTACATATGATTTTCTGTACATAGAATGCATGTTTCTTATTCCGCACATTACAATCGTACTTTTTAGAGAGATCGATTGGAATTTATTATGTCTATAAGAATCTAGAGTGATGGGGTTGTGACTACTTATTTTAATCTTATGACCGACTTTAAAACCTTTATTTGTTTATAAAATACTAGTTTTTAGTAAACCGGTGTATTACATAAGTTAAATAAATAATATATTAAATAAGATAAAGATTTATTAATAAAAAAACAATATTTTAATATAAAATATGATTAAAATTAAGTATGAGTAAGCATTAATAAAACAATGATATCAACTTTTTAATTTGTTTTATTTAAAAAATAAATAAATATTTTGTTTCAAAATAAATATTTTAAAAGAATGTCATTTTCAAAAAAATCTTATTATAACTCCCAGTTTTAAAATATTTTTTGGTTTACAAAAATTTTACTTTTTAAAACACCAATTTTAAAGTATTTTGTGTTTTTTAAAAGTTTGATGTTTTGTAAAAAAATTATTTTATAACTTTTTAAAAAAAATAACATTAATAAAAAGATTTATTTTTTAATTATTTAAAAATATTTTTAATCTAAAAAAGAATTAAACAATATTATTAATAATTAATATAATTATTTATTAGGAGAAAGAAGCGTGGAAATTTTGACGAGGAGGAATGTGACGCTGCCACCCGTCTCATTTAATTATTTTTATATTAGAGTAGGAACATAACTTCTTTAAATTTAGTTGGTTGCAAGATAATAATATATAGAGAAATATTCAAATAAACATGTTTTTTAAACTAAAATGTGAAAGAAGTAATCTCAATTATCAATCTTTTTAATCAATGATTGAGATCAAATTATAGTGAACAATTTGTTAGCAAGATATTTTAGGAATAGCCATTTTTGTTGATTTTTACAAGTTCTCTCGTTTTCTTTAAATGTTCATAACTTTTATTTACAACATTATTTTTTTATAGAAACTACACATAAAATAAACATATTTTATCTTTAAAACGAGTATAATATTGTTATATAAAAATAATTTTTTTAGTTTTTTAATTAAGTTCATGTCTCATCATCGTGTCTTTATTGTAATCCATTGTGTTTTTTTTTTTTTTTGTTATTTATTGTGTTTTACTGAATATTATTGTGTTTTTCTAAAATGATAAATTTTACAAAATATAATAGTGGAATAACATTGTTGTGTATTTCTAATACGTAAAACTCAATAATAAATTAACAACTAATTAATCTAATACATTACAAATAATAACAAAATAACTCAATGTCTCATTGTGTTATCTTGAACACTAAAAATTTTAAAAAATATATTGGTGAAATAACATCATTGTGTACTTCTAATTTTAAAACACATAAATAATAAGTTTATATAATATATAAAAACAATGATAAAAATAATACAAAATGATCTAAACTGTAAAACATAATGAAGAATACATATAACATATGATGTAAAATATATGACACAATGAACTGATATTTGACCCAATGAACGTATAAGACACAGTGAGCTGACGTATTTGACACAATGATCAATATACGATCCTCTTTAAAACAATATAAAAACACATGTCAAGCTCACAATCCTTTTAAAACTTTTTAAATTAAATATTATTTTTACTATAACCATTAGAAAATGAGTAATAAGAAATGTTAACACATAGATTTATAGTGTTTCAGGTAGGATATGAACCGGTTCATTTAAATTTATTTTTTTTGGTATCCATTAGAAAGTTTGCTTCACCAAGAAAGTCTTTAAAAGTGTAAAGATTATTTTTAAAACTATTCTTTCTAATATGATAGAGATAATCGTTCACCCTATTTGCGTTGGTAGTAGTGGTGTGCATGGGTTGGTTTGGTTTAGTTTTAGCCTAAAACCGAAACCAAAAACTTATATTTTTAGTATTTAGGTTTTTAAAATCGTTCGGTTTTGATTTTTTTAGTTTTCATTTGGCATTTGTTTTTTTTTTAGTTTTTTAAAAAAAATTGATCCCTAGTAATTAATGAATTTAAGCTATAAACTTAGGGCTTATATTATTTTGCCAATATTTAAAAATAATTATATATTATTATAAATTACTTAATATTAAAATTAATTACAATCAATTTAACCTAATGAAACAAAATAACTATAGCCACATGTCCATAGCCACATGCTCATTTTCTATAATGTCCCGTCACCTTGACCTAGACTCCACCTAGGATTTTACACATGTCCTCACTATAATAAACTTATAAATTTTGATAAACATTTCTTTTTTCAAATAAGTTTTCTTAATAGATGCTAATTTACCACTACATTAATCAATTTAATTCTTTGTATAAATAAATTAATCATTTCATTAAAAATATTTTAATAAGTCATAATTTTTTTTCAAAATAAAGTTTAATGTCTAGATAATCATTGTTAAAAGTAAAATACTTTCAAAGATATATAAAGATGTTAAAAAAAAGAGAGTTAATTACATAAATGGTCCCTATGATTTATTCAAAATAACATGTTTGGGTAATAAGGGTTTTTTGTAACATATTAGGGCATTGTGTTTTAATTTTGCAACGAGTTAATGTATTAAGACTAATATACATTAGTTATACTGTTAAATCTAAAGGCATTTCTATCTTTTTACTTTACAAGGACCAATAATGTAATTTAAATGGACTATTTGTGTCATTTAATATAAAAAAAGATTGTTTGGGTAATTTAATAATATATATATATATATATATATATATAAATATGTATGTATGTATTGAATTACCCTTTATATCCCAGATCAAGGACTACCGCCGGCCTTCACTGCCTGCCACACACCATCACATCGTCTTCACCACCACCTTTGTCTTTAGCTCGTTAATGCAACAACAATAGCATCATCAATGCCATCTTCATAGTCATCTTCACCATCACCATTATAGTTACTGTCACCACCACCATTAGCACTGCCATCCATATCAATTGCATAACCATCATCACCATTGCATCACCACCACCATCTCACCTTCATCATCATTGCATCATCACCACATTGCACCTTCCATCCCTGCTTCATCTCCATCAAACCATCAGTGTTGCCGGTTTTGACCTTAGGTTCAAATCTCTATCTACAAGCCCTAATATCAAGAATCCCCAATTTGATTTTTAGGATTTTGAGAAAAAGATTTGGGGTTGAAGACGATGGTGATGGTGAGCATGATAGAGGGATACGATGAGCAGCAACGATGGTGGGCGACGACGGATTAAATTCTTGTCTCGGTCTGAAATGGGAGAGAGGGGACGACGGGTGTGGTTTGGGGTTATATTTTTTAATTAATTTTATACTTAATTACACAAATGGTTTCTTAATTAAAAAAGAAAGAGAGAGTTGCCAAAATAGTCTCTCAAAGGATACCTTAGTTATTTTATTCAAATTTAATACAAAAACTAATATATGTTAGTTTTAATACCTTAATTCGTTACAAAACTGAAAACATAATACCCCAAATTGTTACAAAAAACTTTTAGTACCCAATCCTATTATTTTAAATAAACCACACGGACCATTTATGTAATTAACTCAAAAAAACTTAACCGTTCAAAAAAATATATACAAACATGTTTATGGATATTTATGAATAATATTTATCTATTTTTTGTAGTTAAATATGTTTGTTATATATAATAAATTCATTGATATATTATCTATAACAAATATTAGATTATATGTATCTATAATTTATTATATACTTTTTTTTATTTTAATATGTGTAACACATGAGTATTCAATCTAGTACAATATATAACAAAAAGTTCAACATAACATTTTAATCTATCAATTCAAACAAAAGGTATAACAATTATTGTAAAACCTAAATATTCAATCTTTTTTAGATGGCGTAAGTTAAATAAGTGTATGAATATACCTATAGATTTACAAGTTCGGTTATATGGTTTTTGTTCGGTTTTTTCAGCTTTTTTTTACAAGCAAAGCCAAAACCGAACCGAAAAAATCGGTTTTTAAAAAACCCTTAAACCAAACAGTCGGTTTCTTTTTGGTTTTGATTTTTTGGTTCCGTTGCGTCGTTTGTTTTGATTACGATTCGGTTATTTCAGTTTCTTGAACACCGTTAGTCGGTATGATCACATTGATCACATTTGCAAGTTTGTTTCTATGAATGGTAGAGATCTCACTAAAATCCCTCCTTAATGTGTTGAGATCACCAATCTAAATCTCACATATAGCTAGGTTAGGGTGATCACTCATACACTACAATTTAGTGTTGAAAAGAATAATTCATATTAAAAAAAATTTCTCTTGTAAATCCAGGGTCTTTTTTGTATGGAAGTTATTTTGGAATTGAAAGGAAAACGTCGGTTAGACTACTCACCGATCCATCGCTTTGTCACACCACTCACAAACATCTAATAGTCAAACCCTATGTTCAAACGAAATTCTGATTTTGACTTTGTTTAGTCAAAGATTGTGAGGGTAAATTAATTTTGGCCTTAGCGATGATTGTCAATGGTTATCAATCGCGATGGCAGAGTTGGCTTGGTTGTCGGACGTAGTGGTAAAAATGACGATCGCGTCGGCCAGTGTAATGGGAGAATGCCAACATATATATGGACGGTTTGAAATCTCTAGAATATCTTGAAATAACTAATTTACAATGATTAGAAACATACAAAAACCCTTGTCAAAATCATATAACATTATAATTTGTAAATCATTTTTGAAACAAAATGTATGACAAACATTCTTGTTATCAAATTACTAACTTGACAGAGAATACTTTATTATGAAACTGCTTTTATGTAAATAACTATGAAATATATATATATATATATATATATATATTACGTTAGCATTGACACATAAGCTGATTATGTAACCGTATAACAACTATATTTCTCTCTTCGGTTACAATTAATATGCACTACGTATAATATCCTTAAGCGGTTTTTACTTGAAAACCGGTTATGTATTGGTTCGAGGCTTATCTTCATAAACAACATCGTTAATCAAGAATGTGACATCATCAACACCTATCTAGAAATTAAAAGATGCTTGCAGAGGTTACACTTATGCGAATATTTCAATAAATCATGGTGTACTAGTTGTCCCATATACATGTGGATAAAATAAAAATGTCACAATCATCGGTATGAACAAACATAATCCCATCGACAAGTCTACATCTTCATAATGCATTCATTTTTTATACAAACATACATCAAAATGTTATAGCTATAAACTAGTTAAATACGCGGTATTATTACAAAAGCTTTATATTGCTACAATTTTTTTTAAATAGGAAAGAGATGGATGGGCACGGTCGGAGCACGATTGATCCACCTGTGTTTTGACCATCTCGTGACCGGCAAATTGATCAAACACGATCTATATCGGTTTGATTGTACAAAATTACCATCTTTTAGAAACATCAGCTATCAATTTTCAAAATCGTTTATTCAAAATTACAATAGTGATGCGATAGTCAAAGTTGGGTTAAAACATTCACACTAACACAATGACTATGTTCATATAATTTTTCTCATCTCTAACACGAAAAAAAAAATTATAAGTATTACACAAAATTATAACCAACTGTATCATTAATGTAATCTGCTCAAAAAAAACATGTGAGAATATATATATATATATATATATATATATATATATATATATATATATATAGGGAAGGGTTCAAATGATAACTTACTTATTTTGTGAGAACTCTAGAAAATAATGTGAGTCATATATTTTCAATGATAAAATAATAAATAATGATAACATAATAAAAAAATTTATAAAATAAAAAATAACATAAAAATAAAAAAATAAAATGACTAAAATCTTTCTTTTGTTTCCCTCTTTCATAAAAAAATAAAAAAATTTTATAAAAAATAAAAAAAAACTAGTTTTTTTTATAAATGTTAGTTTACACATATGTAATACCTAGAAATACACATGTGTAAAACAAGATTTACGCATGTCTAATGACTAATTTACACATGTGTAAATAACGGGTAGACAATTTTTTTAAAAAAGTATATCAATATGGTACGCATTGGAAAGATAAAAAAAAATACTGAAATTAATGGTGTAATTTTTTTGAAGAAGTAATGTCGTGAAAAAAATTATGAACATTAAAAAAAAAAGATAAAAATAACATGTGACTTGCATGTACTTAAATATGTGGCTGATATTGGTTCCTAGAAATTCTTACAAAAAATAATGGTTCTCAAGATAACCCTATATGTGTGTATATATATATATATATTTAATATTTTTAATAATACAGTATAATATAAACATTTATGTTTTACAGGTTTAAAAAGATTTTGAATTAGGAAATTGTTTATATCAGTCCAAATTTATAATGAATGATAAATATTCGCATGTAGACCATTGTTCTACTTATCACACCAAGTGATGTGACTATTTTTCAGTGTTTTCTGGGTTTTATTTAACATAAATTTTATAATTATGTTATAATCCTTCATAAATTTTATAGTTATGTTATAATCCTTAATGTATAACATTTTATAAAAAAGTAACATGTCGGCATGATGTGCTATTTTTATGTACATTTTGATGCAAGTTTTATAAAAGAAGAGCCATATTCATCTTATAAAATTTACGTAGAAGTCATAAAAAAACATATCGCAAATTCAAATTTTTATAGAACACTATATATGACAAGTTATGTAAGAAAAAAATATCTTAACTAAGACTCAAAAATTAACAACAAATTGCTCAAAATTGATTCTTTTTTTGGTTAATTTATGATATCATAAGGAATCATACAATTGAACAAATGATACATGATTATACACGTCATCTAAAGTTAAAAAAAAATTAAAAAATCTAAAAGTTTAAAAAGTTAATCATTGAACTTTTGAAACAACAATAAAACAAACATTTTGTTAATTTATTTTGTTTATCATAATTTTAAGAGTTAAATGCGTTTTACGTCCTTTAGGTTTCATATAAATTGCCATTTGAATCCAAAAGTTTAAAAGGTTGCCATTTGCATCCAAAGATTTCACAAAAATTGCCATTTGAATCCACTTAACTACTCCTAGTTAACGCCGTTAAGTTTTTCCGTTAAGTTTCCTACATTAGAGGTATTTTAGTCAAAACAATTACAAAATAATAAAAATAAGATCTACGTGATAAGTTTTAGGCGTTCAGTGTATTTTGGTAATCATCATTGCAATTTTAATTTACGAGAAATGATAGGTCAACGGTTATTTTATTTTATCAAGAAATTTATCTTTGGACGTCCTATTAAATAAAATAAAATATAAGTTTAACTAACTAAAAGTGATTCATTTTTAACTTTATAAAACATACAAAACAAAAAAATATATAAATAAACAAACAAGTCAAATAACATAAATTATTTGAATTATAACCATAAAATACAGATTATCATAAAAGTATAAGAACAATTAATAATATGACATTAACTACCATGAATAATAATCATAAAATATCAATTATCGTAACCATAATTAAACTTTAAATAAAATAAATCTATGTTTAATAAAACAGGCAAAACTAACACGATTACTAAACCAAAATACATTAACAAGACAAAACAATAAAATAATATTATAAAGTCAAACATAACTATAATTATCAAAATAAGCTAAACATATAAAAACCCTCACGTGAGTTGGTGTTTTATTTTCTAATTTTTTTATTAAAATAACTCTCATGTTAGAAACTTAACGAAAAAAGTTAACTGTGTTAGTTAGATGTAGCCAAATGGATTCAAATGATAATTTTAGTGAAACCTTTGGATGCAAATGACAATTTTTGTGAAACCTTTGGATGCAAATGACAACCTTTTAAACTTTTGGATTCAAATGACAATTTCTATGAAACCTCAGGGACGTAAAACGCATTTAACTCTAATTTTAATTAGAAAATTTAATAAAAGAAACTATAGTATTGGCTTTACTAGACTTTAATCGTGTCTTTAAGTTCAAACAACTTGCAAGTTATTTATTTATTTAGAGTTAATTTAATTTCACTCCCTAAGTTTTGACAAAAGTAATTTTTTTCTTCAAAAGTTTAAAAACATCAATTTCAGTCCAAAAATTTTATCATTTATTTCATTTTCAATCCAAAAGTTTTTTTTTTTTAATTTAAATTAAAACAACTTATAAAACTTTTGGACTGAATTAAAATAACTTATAAAACTTTTAAAGGTAACTTGATATTTTTTTATTTTTTAGAGGAAAATTGTTATCATCAAACCTCAGGGAGTAAAATCAAATTTAACTCTTATATTTATTATATAAATTTAAATAGCTTTAATATAATCATTCTTATACTTTGATTGACTTATATTACCATACCTATCAATAAAATAAATTTTTGTTCCTTCTTGTGTAATTATCAAGCGCCGATGATAGTAACAAGGAGTTTTTTTTTCCTTTCCTTTTTTTGGGAGAGGGGAGAGGGGGAGGGGGTTTGAGAGTTGAGCGATAAGGAAAGATTTGAAGAATGAGAAAAATCGATCAATGAGGAAATAGTTTTGGACAATCATATTTGTCCGTGTACATAGTTATTAACTGTTTTATTTGATAGTAGTATTCCGATTCATTTATAGAAGGTTAACAAGAAGATGGACGATGTTAGTCTTAAAGACCGAAATGATATAAAACAAGAGTTAAATGTTTTTTTTGTCTCTGGTTTTATGTCATTTCAGTACTTGTGTTTTAGTTTTTGCGATTTCAGTACCCTTGCTTCAAAAAAATCACCGAAACAACTATTCCGTCCAAATCCCTAGATAACACCAGTTACCACCAGGGGTAAAACCGTCATTTCCTTTATTAAATTGCTATTTTCGTTCCTGGTTTTAAATCATTTCAGTACTCGCTATCAAACACACCTATAATATTACGATATGTTTTTGTTTTTGGAGATGTCATTATTTTAGCTAGTTTTCTTTCTACTCTAATAAAAGAGTATCTTGGGGTGACACGTGGCGGCGCCACATTAATTCTCACCAAACTTTTTCCGCTTCTCTCCTATTAAATAATTATCTTAATTATCAATAATATTATTTAACTTTTTTTAGGACAAAAACAGTTTTTTTAATAAATTTAAAAAAAGAAGTATGTTATTTTTAAAAATAATTTTTATAGAATAAGAAATTTTTACAAAATATCAAACTTTTTTAAAATTAGTATTTTTAAAAAGTTAATTTTATATAAACAAAAAATAATTAAAATTGAAATTTATAATAAGAAAATTTTTAAAAATGATATTTTTTAATATGGTTTGTTTTGAAACAAAATATTTATCATTTTTTTGCAAAAAAAAGTTTTAAACCAAAAATTTTAAAAGTTGATATAATTGTTTTATTACATATTGTTCTTACTATACGTAATTTTAATTATATTTTATCGTAAAATATTGTTTTATACTTGATAAACTTTTATTATATTTAATATTTTATTTGTTCAACCCGTGTTATACACGGGTTTACTAAAGCTAATTAAAGTTAATATTGTTGATAACATTTTATTTTATTTTATAATATATTTCGGTGTAAATAAAGTATCTTATTTTTTAATATGTATTTTATCCACGGCATCACGCGGGTGTAAACTTACTAGTTAATAATAAAAACGAACTAATTTATTTATAGTATCCAATCGATCTTTTTTGTCGCCTTCACCTTCTAGACTACTTTAGATAACTTTAATAATCATACTTGAGGAATCGTCTTAGTCTTTCACTGTTAGCTATTCCTGTCCTTCATAAGTGTTTTGATGAATTATTAATAAAAATTAAAGTGGAAACGACATAGGCACATTGCGAAAAAAAGAAGAAAAGAAAAAAAAAAGCCACATACGTGAACGCAGGGCAAAAACACGTAAGAAGAAAATAAAGAAAAAAAAACAGAGCGGTGCAAAAGATGTATGAAACCAATGTTGAAAACGAGTTAGACAATAGAGAAATTAAAAACATAACCAACAAACTAAACAAACAACTTGTTATAAAGCCTAATTATAAATTATACAACCATTAACAAAAACCAGCAACGTTTCATTGTTTTTTGAAAATTTTAAAATCAAATAGAGATAAAAATCATACTTAAATTACCATTAGTAGTGTTGAAGAAGAAGAAAAGATCGTGCTGAAGAAGAATAAGAAAGGATCGTGCTGAAGAAGAAGAAGAAATGATGAATGTAAATGTGATTGATCGCGAGTACTAAAATAACAAAAATGGTATAAAACCAGTGAAGAAAATAGCAATTTAATAAAGAAAATGACGGTTTCACCCCTGCTGGTAACGAACATTATCTAGGGATTTGGACGGAATGGCTGTTTCGGTGATTTTTTTGAAACACGGATACTGAAATCGTAAAAACTAAAACACAAATACTGAAATGACAAAAACGACATAAAACCAGGGGAAAAAAACATTTAACTCTAAAAACAACATGAGACTAAAGTTGTAATATTTTTCAAAACCACATCATCTACTAAAAGACTATAATATTCGCTTTACTATTCTTCTAACTTCATATAACTTGCAAGTTTTCTATTTAATATTTATATATTTATATAATTTAATAAACCGCATCTATACTTAAATGATCATGTTACCATAAAATAATATGGATGATTTCTTTCATTGTCATGTATACAATCATACAATGACACAGTTTGTTTTGAGAGGTATATATGGACGAATTAATTGTCAAGTGAGAAAGATTCCATTTTATTTTGTAAATTTTTATAATTTTTTTAAATACTATATTATATGTTTTTATAAATTTATTAGTAACTATAATAACTAATTTTACTATGATTTTGTATAATTATTTGTACTTGCCAAGCTAAATTCTTAAATTTTTATAGGACATTAATTTATTGTTTATTTGTTTAGCTAAATATATACTTGAAGTCCAATCACTCGAGTGAAACCATTGGCTAAAGATCACCCACGCCCGGGAACGCAAATAACGCTGGTGACCCGACTCGCCCATCATTTCAAGGGAAACCCACCACTTAAAGACCCACTGTGGTATAACCTTGGCCTACTTGGAGTATATTGCACGAAATGATACTTGAACCTATGATCTTCATTTTGAAAAAATAATGGGATGCATACTCTCAAACCAAATGATCTATGACTCATTAGTTGTCCCGTCATTTTTATTAAAAACAAATGATTAATTTAGTTATCAAATAGACTTAAAAAACCTGAAATTCAATTCGAATCAAGTTTAAAATTTATGTTGAATATTCAAGTTCAATACTTACCTAGTTACCTAAACCGTATTTTGAATTCGATTTTCAATTCTAATTTGAATCTTTGAATTTCAAGAGAGCTCAAAAAACTAATAGAGTGAACGTTAAAGACCATGACTGTTAAATAATAAAATCACCAGACATGATATGTCAAAAAAATTTATTTTTACACTGAAATGGTTTAGTGTTTAAATCACATCGATCAAAATCGAGTTTTCTTAAATTTAAAAATTAAAAATATTTAAAAAAAATGAAATTATTTGCTACCCCCTTATCTTTATTTTTATAACACGTGTTCATCATCATTCATCAAGTCAACACTCAACATGTTCAATTCGAATGTACGTACAAAATTAGGTAACGTAGTTCTTGATTTACTTCCAAGTTCCAAAGGAGCTTATCAATGTTTCAAATTCACACCACACAATCACACAATCACACACCATCGTTATAACAAACGAAGGTGAAGATAACGCATTTACTGATGATCATCGATCATCCACCATCTAGCTCAATTTCTTCAAGCAAAACATCTTGATTTGACTCAATTGGTACTCTCATTCCAATATACCCATCTAATTTCATCTCTAAATCAACATGGGTCGAAGAGTTTTCTTCATGTTTGCAACACTATTGTTATCAATTTCGTCATTTGCCCTTGTTGAATCTGGTGAAAATGGGTTTATATCTGTCAGTATTTCCGAAACGGGGCTTGAATTTGCGAAGGATTTGATGATAAAAACTGCGATTTCATCTTTGATTCCTCTTCAATTGCCCCAAATCGAACAGCGTGTTCAAATCCCACTTGTGGGTAAGGTTCGTATTGCGCTTTCGGATATTGTTATTTATCAGGTTGATGTTTCTTCTTCGGTTGTTCAACCTGGGGAGATTGGGGTTACCATAGTTGCATCTGGTGCAACTGCTGCTTTGAGCTTGGATTGGAGTTATTCTTATAGCAATTGGTTGTTTGATTTTTCTGATAGTGGGGTGGCCTCTATTCAGGTAATTATTGCTGCAATTCATTTGGAACCATGTTCTTATTTTTACCCAATTTGGATTTTATCAATCCAAACTAGATTATGTTTGCAGTTTGATCATTGGCACTTCTAACTTTAGTTTTATTAGTCATCATAACTTTACACTTGATTTGATTCTGCTCACAAAGATGACTTTGAATGAAATAGGGAAACATACAAGCGAAACTGAGCGGAAATCAAGTGTAAAACGAGTCTAAATTAATGATGATTATGTTGCTGAGATTGCCCTTGGCTACGAAAGTGAAAGTACAGATTATTATCTGTCAATAAGCTAGTTTGGATCAATTTACCTTTTTTTTTTTTTTTGTGAATTTGCCTAATATATTCATGTTTTTGGAGGATATTTTAATATGTTATTGACCTGTGAGTTTCATGTTATCCACATTTTGGATACCTGGGCAGGTTGCTATAAATAGTAGCACAGTTTCTTTTTCTTTAGGGGTGTTTGGATGAAGAAAAAGTGTTTTATGATTATCTGTTTGTTTTAGGGTGAAATAAGCTGTTTTCAATAAGAAGTTTGAAATTGCGTATATAAAACCGATTATTCTTGTTGGATTCCAACTTACGAGCTTAAGTGTAGGGTGAAATAAGTTGCTTTCAATAAGCTGATTATCTACTTATGCTTATAAGCATAAGTTGTTTACAAAGTAATCCCAAACACCCTCATTTTTGGTAAGAGGACTTTAAAAAGGATTACCAAAAAAATCCAACTTTCTAAAACTGTATAAATATTATCCAAGTTTTGAAAAAAGGTTATAAATATCATTCAACCATGTCAACATTAGGTCTGGTCAAAATTACCCAAAACAATCAACTGTTAAAAGCTCATCTGGTTTACTAATGAAAGTTTGAGTCTAATCAATTTAGAAATAAAATGAAATTACCCCATAATTTATTTCAATTTGTCGTCTTTTAACCCATCACTGATTTATTCTCAATCCTCCTAATGTCACATGGCAACCATCAATACATCTTGATAAAGGGCCCGCTGTCTCACACTCCCATACATGTTCGCCATGTGTTACAAGGACTGGTAGGAAGATTTGTATGAGGGTATATATTTTCCCCATGTATACAAACAATGTGGTTGTTGACTTGTTGGTTATGAATAGCTTTATTGACATTAAGAAAAGTAATTAACGTTTTGAAGTTTGAAATATTGGGAATTTTGTTTTTAAACAATCATCTCACTTGCAAAAATTTCCAAAGCCAAACACTCAAGTTTATAGAAAATAGGAAATAGAACCTGAAATTGGCTGAAATGTTGTGTTGTAGTGATGAACCATTTTGGTTGCTCTAAATGTCAACTAGGATGTTTCAATGTGTTTTCTTGGTGATTATTGCATCTTGTAGAATTAGAATAAGATAAAAGATTGATTAAATATATGGATGGTTGGGTAATTTTACATTTATCTCAACAATTAGTATTCTTGCAACAACTCCTTACCTGATCATCCAAATCTAATTATTTTCACCCTAAATGTTTATAAACTCTTTACTCCCTGTGTATGTTGTGGAGGTGAGTTTACCAAGCAAATTGCAGCACTAGAAACCAACATATCAAGATGGAAAACTGAAAAGAACACTTTATACTTTTTTTTTTTTTTGCAATACAAAATAGCAAGCATGGCTGTTATCTATAAACATGCTTCTACCAATATGCCATGACATAAGAAAGGATTTCATAGGTTTTATAGGTTTATTTGAATAAAATACCAATGTAAATTTTACCCTTGTGTGGTCATTATACTTTCTTTGTGTACATTAGGGTCATTGAAACATGGTTTTTTGTCCTATTTACGACAACATGCGTACTTTTGTTCCATTTTGGGTCATTATGTGGACTTGTTGTATAAGTTTTTCTTGTTAGGGTCATCATTGAAGTAGTATATAATGACGCAAACGGGAAAATAGGTCATCTTTGAAGTATAATTACAAAAACAACACAAAGTTGTGATATGAAAATGTCTTGCTTAGAAAGTTCCTTTTTTTTTTTTTTTTTCTGTTATAATTTTTTTGTGTGGTTGCATCCGTTATATCTACCCCACCTTTTTTTTCTTATTTTAGGGGGAAGCTAATGAATACCTAATATTCTAAGGTTGTAGGTATGGAAATTGGGATGACTCTTGGTTTATATAGTCAAGAAGGGACTCTTAGGCTTTCCCCCCAAGACTGTGGATGTAATGTCAATTATATCTCCATAAAGTTAGATGGTGGAGCATCTTGGCTTTATCAAGGGTATCTTTTTGGGCCTTCTATTATTTTGCTTCTTTTTCAAAGTCATTAATGATCTCTATTCATGTTCATACCATAAAAGAAATAAAGAATTGCTCCTTCCTCCCCAAAATGAGTGAACTGTTTCCCCTTTGGAAAAATTCTAATGCAAAGTTGTCACTATTCCAATGTTTGTTATAAAAAAGGACAAATGTCTCTAAGCACTAATTAGTAACCAAGTTAATGTTGTTCCACTTAGGCTGGTGGACTATATTTCTAAAAGGTTTAACCATTAAAATTTCAATAATATTTCCAAGTTGTGAATTTTTTCTGAAAAGTTGATTGACGCGACGTCCCAATTGTATAAGGTTGATGTGAAAATTGGTTATATGTAAATGGGTTAAACTTGCCACATTTAGTTCTTAACATGATGTATCAACTTTTTCTTACTGAGCTCATTGCTTATTTTCCTCAGAATAGTAGATTATTTTGAAGACGATATAATTTCTGCAGTTGAAGATACTATTACGAAAAAAGTTGTTGATGCGGTGATGAAACTTGATTCACGTTTTCAATCATTTCCAAAAGAAATCAAATTCGGTGATATTGCAGCTTTAAATGCCACCATCACAAACGGTCCTATTATGAGTAGTACTTCTGTACTTATAGGTATTGACGGGTTATTTACACAAATTGATAGTGAAACCAATTCTGGTGATTATGGGATAAGTTCATTATCAAACAGTTCGTGCAATAGCCCAGAAAAAATGGTTGCAATTTCAGTTCATGAAAATGTTCTTAACTCAGCATCGTCGGTGTTCTTCGATGTAAGTTCTTGGTGATTCAAAGGGATATGCATATTTGTTCCTCTTAGAACTAACAGTTTTGACCTGTTTACTTACGTATGGGTTGATTTGTTGGTTGTGTTTTATCTCTTATGGGTGTCATTTGGGTTAGAGGTCACTCAAATCAACAATTAATGCATTCAACCTCCTAAACGTTAAGTTCAGATATATATGATTATTATTGTAACAATATTCTTTTTAGTTGGTCAACTGTCAACCCGTTAAACAACCAACACATCTTGCCACCTCTAGTTGCCGGTGCTTCTTTTCTCCATGTCTCATGAGATTTGCAGCATATGACTAAGTCGTAGTTTATTATTTGCATGTAACGTGATATTCACACAAGGGCTACCCACCCACCAAAAAAAAAAATTTGAGGAGAAAATATTGTTGATTTTTGTTTCCCTTCCAGTAGAGGTGGCAATATGGGCTGGTTGGGTAATAGGTCAAAGCACATAGTTTTATTCGGGTTGGGTCAAGTCCAAAGCATGAATAAATATGAGTTTTACAATTTTTTGTAACAGTTAGTGTGCCAAATATGGTTGCAGAATTTTACATCATTTCAGTACAAATAAAAAAGATGACTTTATGAAATAGACGATTTAAGTGGTTTTATGCATTCACATCAGACAACTTTCAAAACTGTTCAACCCATATGACCAATTACCTTTTGAGCTACTTTTTCTATTTTACATGTTTGACCTGTTTGAGATATAATTTATAAGTAATTTTGCTGAACTTGCCCTTTCTCAATGACAATAGGTAGTTGTTGCATGTGTAATAGCTTCTGTTACTCACTTGCATTGTTTTGTTTCAGACAAATAAGATGCATTGGATTATTGATGAATTACCAGATCAGAAGCTAATGAACACTGCTGGATGGAGATTTATAATCCCAAAATTATATAATGAATACCCGAATGATGAATTGAGCTTCAATGTTACCGTATTATCACATCCGATCATAAAGGTTGAAAATGAGGGTATTGTTGCTACTGCAAATACTGATGTTGTCATCAATGTCATAGAAGCTGGTGAAGTTATTCCAGTTGCATGCATCTCAACGGTATGTTATCATGAATAATCAAGAATATTTATTAATAATGCGCTTTATGTGATCTTGTTTGCTTATTTGTGAAGTTTCGCACTCGATACCCTACTTTACTAACAAAATGGCCCAGGTGAGTCTGGTTGGGTAACAGATTGAGGTCATAAAAGACAATTTTTTTTGGTGCCATGAGGTTTGGTTGACCTAAACATTTTTTATAAAATTTGTGAGGAAATTTTACACATTTTTTTGGTGCCATATGTCGTAAATGAATATGTAAATTTACTTGAAAATGAGCTAAGTTGGGCGGCTAAAGCTCGGCTAATTCAAATTAAGCGAGTTCAAGCTCAGCTCGTTTCAAGCCTCGTGTGTAAAATCGAGCTCTACTCATGACTTGTTAACAAGCTAGAGATTGGGTAGTTTGTCTAATTAGAATTATTATGTATTTTTATTATTACAAGTTAAAGTGATTCTATTATATATCATGTTTTATTTATGCATGTTTAATTATATTGTTTTGATTATATATTTATTTATATATAAGCTCGTTTAGCCTTGTGAGCCTAATTGAGTTCAATGTCTGTGGCTGGGGCTCACGCTCGTTTATTAAAGGAGCTCCAACTTAAGTTGGGGCTCATTTTCATGGCTCATTTAGCTCAGGCTCAAGTCGAGCTTTTAATGAGTCAAGTTCAAGAAACGTGGCTCACTTAGACCACTAAACATAAATCAGTTACTTTTTGGGAACATAAGATAGCATCTATTGGTCTATTGTTCATATTTACATGTTGACAAATGGTTAAAATGGTAAACGATGTATATAACGAGGTGGCTTATTGACTCACCTTTTCAGGAGATTGAAGCTTCAGGATTTGCAGGAATCTCAATGGGCACTCTTTCTGGTAATATTAGCTTAAACGAATTCACCATGTCTTTAAAATGGAGTAAAATCGGCACCATTCACATGATTCTTGTTCAGGTACATTCATCTTCATTCTTTAGATGTCTAAAGTTAAACGGATACTAAAATCATTAGTTTAGATATTACATTTTGAACGTTAAGATGAGCTCGGCTTGCTTTTCATTTAATTTTGACACGCCAATTGAAGTGCTAAATATGCATGTGGTTAATGTGCATCTTATTTAATGATTATGATAAAATAATGACAAACTGCACAAAATAGAAACGAACGGTATGCTTTTTTCTAATTTTAGCAGCCAGCTTTAAATTAAGCGCAAGATAGAAACCAACACACAATTTATTGTAAATTTTGAGCTACCAACCTCAATTTAACTTATTTTACATGGTGCTTCAGCCCCTACATCAGGCGCATATATGCAGAAAATGATTGTCTTGAAAAAAAATATACAAGTGTGGCATTTAATTTTTTTAAACTTATTAAATATCACATGAGATCTTACATGGCATACACATATACACTAAAATGACAACTAATATGCCAAGTGAGCAAGTTTTTGAAAATCAGAACTTTGAGTTGCACGGGTCATTCCTTGCTACAAACAGGACTAAAATGTAGCTCGGTTACCATTCGCCAACAAAACGTAAGTTGGTTTCTATTTTGCGCCTAATCTAACATCAGTAAAATCGGGGAAAAGGTGTAAGTATTGTTCTTAGTTTGTGTAGCTTGCCATAATAATATATCCGTATCAACATTTGTTAGTTTAGGCTTCTTTTGAAAATGTGGGTTTTCAATCTGATGAGTGTTCATGTTAAAGAACCAATATCAGATAATTAGTTGCAACAAAGTGATTGACCTGAGGATTATCTGCCAAATTTTACATTTTTACCCTCAAAATCAGTTGCTCTGTAATATTTACCTGCATCTCAAAACCCAATTGCTTTGACCCATTTATATGGAAATGGGACCTTGGGTAACTTTTTTATTGATAACGGGTCAAATGGGTTAAAAACTAAAAAGTTAGCTAAAATTGGAAGGGTTAGAACAGGTTAAACGGATCAAAAATGTGTTGGTCAGTTCATCCAACCTGACCCGTTTTCGGCTTTGATCCACATAAAAATTACCGTGTTACCCTCGATCCATTTTGACATGTTACCATTTCTGACCGCACACATTTTGCCACCTCTAGTAAAAATCATAATCAGATTTGTCAAACACAAGCAATTCTAAACACTCAGATCTTTAACCACCCTTGGATATGACACAAAATTTTGAATTTTTGCAGTCTGTGTTGTCAACGCTTCTAAAAAAGGTCATCGTGCCGGTTGTGAATTTACGCCTAAGAATAGGGTACTCGTTACCCGACTTCCATGGATATGCACTTCAAAACGCTTCAATCGTTTATGGTGATTCGACAATCGTTGTTTGTAGTAATATTGCTCCTGCATATGAGTACATTCCTCACCAGATTTTATTATGAACAAATGTTGTACAATTGTATTCCTATGGTTGTGTAGCTCATATCGATGTCTCGTGTACAGATGCCGTGAAGTGTCGGTAAGATCGCGTATTTGATGGTCTTTGTATAGTATACTAGTTTGAGAAGTTATATTGTAAATGCAATAAACATTATTGTACACTTTTGGGACATTTAATACGTTCAATAATCCTTATAAGCCTTTTGTTATGATATCCTATTGTAACCACGTTCTTGTCATATCCTATTAGTTGATAACCTTACGGGTTTGTTTATATACGTTATCGCGCGTAGCGGGGATGGTGTTCCCACATCCCACTCCTCCGGTCCACTCTTCATCCCGAGGGTGCATTTCCTTTTTCATGTTTACTTTTATTCGGGATGGTGTTTCTGTTGTTGCTTCCTGTTGATACATTTCCTATCTTGCTATTTTTTTTTCACATGCCTGCTTCTGTTTCACTTTGTATAGAAGCCGCTCCGTCCCAACTTACACAATTAAAAATATTGTAAACATCTAACTAGTTGTAGTTAATATGAACAAATAATCTACAAGCAAGTAAAAGGAAGAGAGTTCAAAACATAAGTATGATAATCTTTATTTTTGAAATGTATTTTACAAAACATATAAATATGTATTACACTTTGTGAAAGCTCATGAACTCAGCATGTTTTGTTTCTTAAAAAAAAATTTAGCAAGGCACTTGATCTGTCCAAGGCTTTATACAAGTCATAACCGTAAGCTAGAGTTTTAGTTGATTTATCAGTTAAGTGTGTCCTTTAACTCTTTATGACACCATAATATAGTTACACAAGTCCACATTAGCACGTTGATCGTTTATATCCGAACCCACTTGAAGATTAAATTGTTTAACTTCGTGTCAAGTCATGACGCGTTAACAAATTATGTCATTAGTTGCCACTAGTTCTTATTTGCTACTAAAGTTTTATTTCAACTTCAAGTCTAATCTTTCACCACTAGTTCTTTAATATGTAAAAAAGATTTAACTAAAAAGTCACAATAAAGGCATTGACATTCAACTAACCAATTGTGTAAAAGCCATCCAATCTTATTATAACTTCAATCTAACACAATAACAAGGAGTTACCCTTATTAGATTAATCTTGATTTAGTCTCTTTTTTAATGATTTAGGGTCAATAATTGTTTTTCGGTAACTCTCATTTTATTTGGTATTGACTAGTATATGGTAAGATTTGGGTATGATGTCAAGAAAACCTTCATAGATAGGATTAGGATTGCTTGGTCATTAAGTTTTCGGTTTATTATAAATACGAGTCACTGGGTCATTGTAGAGTGAGAGTCAAGATTTATTAGTACAAAAAGAGTTTATCATAGTTTCTATCAAATACCGAGTTATTTCCCGTTTGCTCTTCAGTTCTGGGCCAACAACCCTAAAAAGTTAATATGTACGTGACCTCTATCACCATGAAGTCCCAATAGCTACTAATCAATCTTTCATGCAATTAGTCTCGCGTTTACTAGGGTTAATCTTGTCGCTTATAATCGAAAATTTATGAATACGCGTTAGCAATAATTATTGAGGTTTTTGATCAGAAGTACTAGGTTAGGATCACGACAATTGAAACACTTAAGTATTTAAGTACTTTTTTGATTGATAAATATGATTATTTTTATAATTAAGTCTAATTTTGTTTTTCTTATCCAAATATGCATAAAATGGAATGATAAGTCCGGAAACTTTGTTTAATTTGTCAATCAAGTATCTTAAGTTTATTAGGGTTAAAAAGCATCCACTCATTTTAAATATGTTCTAGTAAGACAAACAAAATTTAAAATTTTCATCAATTACAAAAAAAGTTGATGAAATGACATAATGTTTGAAAACTAAATTGCATCGTTTGTCGATGCTTTTAACTCATCATGGCGTACTATTTGATGTTATAGATTTATTAAACTCGTGTATTACATATGTTGAATAAATAAAATATTAAATAGAATAAAAATTTATTAATTACAAAATGATATTTTAAGATATGATATGATTGAAATTACGTATGAGTAAAAACTATAAATAATAAAACAATGATATTATTTTTTAAACTTTTTTATTTTTTCAATAAAGAAATTAAACATTTTGTTTCAAAACAAACCATTCTAAAAATGTTATTTTTAAAAATATTCTTATTATAACTTCAAATTTTAATTATTTTTTTATTACATTTTAAAAACACTAACTCTAAAATATTTAGTATTTTATTCAAAATTTGATGTTTTAGAAGAATTTATTATTTTATAAAAATTTATTTCTTTAGAAATAACATTAATAAAAAGATTTTTTTCTTAATTTATTAAAAAAATATTTTTAATCTAAAAAAGATTTAAATAAGAGTATTAGTAATTAATGTGGTAATTTAATAGAAGAGAGAATCGAGAAAGTTTTGATAAGAAGAAATATGATGTTGACACATGTCCCCTTAGTTATCCTTTTATTAGGTTAGATTAGATTAGATAATTTATTTAAAAATCAAGTATATATTAGATGACAATAAAAATATAAAAAATATTGGAAGTTTAAGCAACGATCACTCTAAATACAAATCTAAATCTAAAGATTGTGGTATTAATCATAAGTTTTTTTTTAAAAACCAGGTAAACCGACATACGGCTGAACCTAAAAAGTAATAATTTGACCATTCAATCCTCAATCACACATAGCATGCGAATCAAACTGATGAGATGGTTGCTTCTTAGCCCGTCCGGCCTGTCTTATCTGTTTTTAATACAAAATGCATAACCACTTATTACTAGAAGCACATTGGATTTTTAAGAATCAACCTTTGTTAGCTTGACAACTTTTGTCCCTTGATGCCATCTTGGAAACATGCAAAAAGTTAAAACGTATTTTTTTTTTTAATACTCGAGAACATACAAAAACAATTTAACAATCCCTTTTTTATTATTATTTCAAACTTATGGAAATAGTGCAAGATTTCAATGATGATCATGAACTTTGTAGGTCATGAGCACTTGCAGGAGAGTCAGTCAATATGAAAACATCAGCAACTTCAGGCATTCTAAAACTCACCCTCTTCTTCATCCTCTCTCCTTTTGACAACAAGTTCTCCTCTATTTTCATTTTTGATTTGCCATCATCATCTTCCATTCGAGCATTCAAACGACCCTCTAATAAAAGGCTTCCAACGCGATCATTGACAACAAGAGGGTTAGGATGGACCCTTTTGTTTGAAGTAGCAGGCAACGATGATGATTTTGGCGAACTTAAGATATAGTCTCGTAAAGTCACCTTACTGTTCTTCAAAAGCTGTTCTTTTTTCTCTTCTTTGTGCAACTCGCGATGTTGTCTTCTCTCGTGTTCTTTCGTCTGATTGTCACATAAACATATTGGTTTCAAGCACGCTAGTAGAGATCCCATGTGTTTTTCGGTTCAAATTCGAATAGGTATAAGGTTAATTAGTTTGGATTAGGGAGAATTTAAAGATAGATACTTGGAATCTTTGGAATCCTTGATTTTGGATTTTGGTGTGAAGTTGTTGGGTTTGTCAAAGGATGTTGTCTTTAGGGAAATTCCTAGGTGTGACATCTTGGACCAATTAGGGGAAACTAAGGGTTCATGCCAGTGCACAACAAATATAATAAGACAAGATTTTATCTTAGGTGGTTACATTGTGTTAAGGTTGATCCTACCTTTAATTATTTATATGCTGGTTTCCTAATGTGACACATGATTCACCATGTTTGTACATAACAATGTGCAAGCTAAGATGACTAAATGATTTATAGTCAATAAGCAAGATTATGGAGGTGCAATAATAATAATCATTTTTAACACAAGTTATTCTTGGTTTATGTGAGTGCAAATCTCATCTTATCTCATTTAATCTCATCGCATCTCATCTCATCTCAAATCACTACTCTAATAAAAGAGTAGCTAGGGGTGACACGTGTCAAAACCATATTTATTCTTATCAAAATTTTTTCGTTTCTCTCTCCTATTAAATAACTACATTAATTACTAATAATATTATTTAACTTTTTTTAAATTAATAAATAGTTTTTTAATAAATTAAAAAATAGATTTTTTTATTAATATTATTTCTAAAATAATACATTTTTACAAAAATAAATTTATTTAAAACATCAATTTTTTTAAATACAAAATAATTTAAAATTAGTTTTTTTAAAGTAAAATTTTTATAAATAAAAAGTAGCTAAAACTGGGAGTTATAGTAAGAAAATTTTTAAAAATGATATTTGTTTTTAAAATGTTTTGTTTTGAAACAAAATATTTAATTTATTTTTTGAAAAATACAAATAAAAGTTTAAAAAGTTAATATTATTATTTTATTACTTATAATTCTTACTCATACGTATTTTTAATCATATCTTATCTTAAAATATTATTTTTAATTAATAAATTTTTTTTATATTTAATAATTTATTTATTCAACTCGTGTAATACACGGGTTTATTAAAGCTAATTATCTATAATAGCAATGCAAGTTTACATTTCTACTGGATTTAATATATACAAAAGTATATTGCTATGATTTGTAAAAAATATTTCTAGTTATTTTTGTTTGTAAAATATACAAAAGTATATTGCTATGACTTGTAAAAAATATCACTGGTTATTTTCACAGTTGTCATTTCGTCTTGATTGTGAAAAACTAAAAGTACATTATATCGGACGCCTTGGATATATTGGTTTTGACGTCTTAATATTTCGAAGCAAGCGTCTAGTGCAAGTTTTGTACGATTAAAAAAAATTGAAATGATATCTTTCGTATGGTGTAATGTTACAACTAATCATTTGTTTTTACTTAGTTTAAAAGACGTTAGTGTTAATGAGCAAATCCAAACGCCCCTTGTTGATTTAAATTCTAAAGTCGATACTCAAAAGACAAAATATATAAATTAACGTAACGAAGAGCCTCAACAAACACCCATAGACAATTGCAAGACGAATAAATGTAATAATAATATGGGATTTGGACATCATGAAAAGTTTTTTAGACCTACTAAATTTTATAAAAAATTCGACTAGCACACAACTAGCCAGGAAGAAACAAATTAAACAATTACAAATATAAAACTATCAACAACATTGAGACAGTCCAACTAACGATACCTAAAATTAAACTACAAAAAATTAACATATAAAAATGACCCAAAAAAGGAACCCGTAACATCTATTTCCCACTTTTGAACCCACAAGGTCAAAATCTTGAACCATCATATATAATAAACTAGTAAAAATGTCCACGCGTTGCGGCGGTACGGCTGTTGCGTGATATTTTAGGAACTTGATTTTAGTCAGTATCGACTTGGTGCGTTATGATGTAAATAAAAAAATGAAAATATAATTATTGAAAAAATTGAATGAAAAAAAACAATTACGTATATAACAAAAGTCTTTAAGACAAATATATTATCCCAACAATATTATTGAAAACATAGGTGGTATTTGTGGTCGGAATTCACTTATTACCTAGATTTTAGGAGGGGTTTCGTTTTATGAATATATTTTAGAGTTTTATGATCATCGGCAGCTTTCAGTGGTGATTTGCATAGACCGGAGAAAGTTAATGGAGAAATTGTCACAACAAATTATCATCTTGATTGTTATCGAGCTTTTAACAACCGGCAAGAGAAATGGGAAGAAGGATTAGTGCTCAATTACAGTGAGTGAATGGAATTGAAAGTAAATGACGGTTTTGTTTGGTCACTTGTATATGCTTTAGCATTTATATTATAAGCATTTTATATTATATTTTATTGTAAGGATATAAATGAAATAAAATGGTTAATTTTTTAAAATTTAAGCATGACTTTTGACATGTGTGTCTTAATGCATATGTAAAATTATCATTCAATCCTACTTTTACTTTTATTATAAAATATATAAATAAATATTAAATTATTAAACTCACAATATGCACCTAGAAAAATATTAGTATTATAATTATTATAAACATGAAGATATATATACATATATATATATATATATTATATATATAAGTTATATACTTAAATATTTAAATAAAATAATACTTAATTTAAATAATATTTAGTTATAAAAATATAATTAGTAAATATAAATTTAAATGTCAATTTATAGTATCATTTAATAAAATAAAATTTAATGAAGTGAATTAAATAATATCATATTATTAAATAATATATTAATAATGTTTATTAAATACATAAAAGAGACAAGGGAAAAAATGCAAGGTATATAAAATTTAATTGATAAATTTACCATATTGCCATTAAATTGTCTTAAAATCTTAATCAATTTTCTATTCTACCCTTTTAAATGACTTGCACTTCTTTGTACATGTTGATTCAAAACTTGTATGTTTGACGAAATTACATCTCTATTCATAGAGATTTGTAATAAAGTAGTATAAATATAAGTACTTTAATAAAATAATACTTAATTTAAATAGTATTTAGTTAAAAAAATATGATTAGTAATTATAAATTTAAATATCAATTTATAGTATTATAAATAAAATAAAACTTTAGTTTTAAAAGTATGATTAGTAATTATAAATTTAAATATTAATTTATATTATTATAAATAAAATAAAACTAAATGAAGTGAATTAAACAATATAACATTATTAAATAATGTATTAATAATATGTATTAAATAATACAATAATTAGAAGAAGTTAATTAAATGGGGCAAAAGTGAAATTATTACATAAAACACTTGTATTCTATGCTTAAAATATTGTATAGGTGTCTTACATTTTAAATAAAATTACTATCTTATCCTTCTAATATATATTATATAGTAGTATAGATAAGCAAATAAATAAAACACCTCTTGCTTCCACAAACTTCTAATCATCTATAACCTCTAATAAAGTAAGTTTTTTTTGTCACTTGTCATTTTTTAAGCCATTTTTATGCCAATTGTCATTTTTCTAGACATGTACGCATTAATTTTCTCTCCCAAAAAGTATTATAATAATTTAAATAATCATACAAAATTTTCTCTCTTATTAAAAATGAATTTTATTAATTACTATATTTCTCTATCTTATCTAAATTTTTTTAAAATCAAACTATCTTTTCATATTTTAATTAAAATCTAAATAACAACAAACTAAAATTTTATATAAAATGAAATTTTCTAAAACACTAAACATTTTTTAAACAAAATATTTTAAATCATTTTGTTTTTGAAAAAAATTTTGCACAGGTGAAATATTTTAAAAACAGTCTTATTAAAACAACCAGAATAATTATAAACCAGAGTTTTTAAAAAACAATATTTTTATATAAAAAAACTTAAAAAATGTTTAAAAATAAAATTATTTAGATAAGAGAGTTAAAAAATGGTCTAATTGTTTTATTTATTGAACTATTACATATATATAATTTTAATTATATTTTACATTAAACTATTATACTGTAACTATTCATGTTTATTTTACATTAAAATTTAATCCGTTTATTTAACTAGTTTTTAGCATATCTATCTATCTATAAAAACTAAAATAAGCGTAAAACAGTTCCAAACCTCATTATACTTACTTTCTCATTTCTCTATATTATTAATAATAACGTTGAATACTAATAATATTACTCATACCATTTTTAAATTAATAAAATGCATAATTCAATAAATTAAAAATCTATTTTTTGTTAAAAGCACACTTTGTTTTTATAAAATACAGAATACAACTAGAGGTGTTCAAAAAAACCGGTTTGTCAACTGGTTCGGGAAAAAAAACCGAAACAGGTTTGGGGCCCAAACCGGTTAGGCCCAAACAGGTTTCAAACCGACCCAACCCGGCGGTTTAGGTTCGGTTTGTAGGTTTTCTCTTTCAAACCGATTTCCAACTCGGTCCGGTTTCAAACCGGTTACAAACCGGTTTCAAACCGGTACCCAAACCGGTTTTCAATCAATTATTTATAATTTTATGTCGTTTGAATTGTTCTATGTTTTATATTTTATATATTTCACTTTGATTTTAAATTGTGTACTTAATTTGAAATTTTGTACTTTGTTTTTAAAAATAATTATGTAATGTTTTTAATTTTATATGTTTTAATTTTTACAAATAAAAATATGTAAATGCATCTTATAGGTTTATTTAATTATACAATTCATATGTAACATTCATCTTACAAGTTTATTGAATTTTTACAATTAATTGTTTATTTAATTTATAACTAACTAAAAAAAAAAAAAACCAAACCGGTTTTCAAATCGACCCAAACCGGTTTCCAAACCGACCCAAACCGGTTTTATAGGTTTGGGTTTTTTTGAATCCAAACCGGTTTAGAACCCGAACCGGTTTGAGGCCATGCCGGTTTTGACCACGGTTGACTAAACCGGTTCCGGTTTGTACACCACTAAATACAACGAAATTTGTTTTTAAGAAAAATCATTTTTCTTAAAACAATATATTTAAAAATCATAATTTTTTATAAAACAAAAGTTTAAGAAAAATACATTATTATTTATTTACTTAGCTATTTATATGTAATCATAATAATATTTTATATTCAAACATGATTTTATAATACATAAATTTTTATTAATAATTATTTAATATTTTATTTATTCAATCCGTGTATAACACGGGGTGTAACACTCTAGGCGAATCCCACATCGGCCGTGGACAGGAGAGATTCCTGGTTCATAAGTAATTTCTGGTCTCTAATATCACCAACGCGTTTTGGGCGTATTGGCTGTGGATGAGAGGAGAACTCCACAGTTAAGCGTGCTCAGGTGGCAGCAATCCAGGAATGGGTGACCTCCCTGGGAAGTTTTCACCCGGGCAACCAAAAGCAAATCCGTGAGCTCCTTGTGGGCAAAATGGACAATATTGGTGGTACGAGAGGCCGGGTGTTACAGAATGGTATCAGAGCCACTCCTCTGCCGTTCGGAATGGTGGGGCAAACCTCATCAAGGATGTTGAGTCCCCGGGGGTGTTAACAGGGACACCTTAGGCGAATCCCACATCCATAGATGGGATGGTGGGGCAAACCTCATCGAGGACGATGAGTCCAAAAGGGGGGGGGGGTGTTTGTAACACTCTAGGCGAATCCCACATAGGTCGTGAACAGGAGAGATTCCTGGTTCATAAGTAATGTCTGGCCTCTAATATCACCAACGCGTTTTGGGCGTATTGGCTGTGGATGAGAGGAGAACTCCACAGTTAAGCGTGCTCAGGTGGCAGCAATCCAGGGATGGGTGACCCCCCCGGGAAGTTTTCACCCGGGCAACCAAAAGCAAATACGTGAGCTCCTTGTGGGCAAAACGAACTATATTGGTGGTACGAGAGGCCGGGTGTTACACGGGGACTAACCTAGTTTGCTTATAAATAGTGTCAAAGCTCGTACGTAATCGTAACTTAATGAAATCGTTATTATGATATAACATGGCATACCGTTTATCATAAAAATACTAGTAGCAACCCAATTGAATTTTATCATTGATATAACTTGTACACCATGAAACTGAAAAGACATTTTATTCATATTGATTTTTTGCAATATAGTTGCATTTTAAAATAAAGTACTTTATATATTTACAAGACAAAAATATTTTATTTTAAATACAACTCAGTTTCTAATAAAATTTATCAGTGTCACTTTAGATTTTTTAAAATATTAAATATCACATGTCAAGGTCTTAAGAATGGAAGGTTGGGTCTTCTTGCCCTCTTACGTTACACCTTGTCACCGTAAATAAAAATTGACGACACTCTAATCCAACTACCGTACATTTTTAAAACCTTCTACCATTTACGTTGAATACGTTGTTAGTGTTCATACTTTCTCGCCTTATGATAGGTTGATACCGTTTTTAAGTTATTTTCACATCATAATTCAGTGAGTGATATTAAATATACAATGCAACATTGGTAGCCTGTCGTGCTTGTACGTTGTACATTTCTTTTCCAATAAAAAGTAGAGTTACGAAATAATGTCATAAATGATCACTTTACTAAAAGTTTATAACATGTGACAGGATACGTACCATACAAAGAACTAGTAAAGTGCTTTGCATCTTTTCCTAACAACTCCTCTTTCAACGAAGCATGCAATAAATTCGAGCATTCATATTATTTTGTTAAAACTAACCACTCAAATAATAAGATGAGTACTATTTTTAGACGCTATCAATTTAATATAAGACGAGTATATTTGACCTTTAACAACATATTCAACATAAAATATTGTTAATGAATGCTTAAAAATGCACTTATGATGAAAAAAAAACATGTCATGTTATTATGTGATGTAGAGTTGATACCTATAACAATGTAGTATATAGAATCACACACTATGTGATTGTTTGCATGTAAATTTAATGACATTATTAAATCCATATCTAAGTTATACCTTATTCATCTATAATTTTTCAAATACTTGAAGTACGGATAATACACGAGTAAAATCTCGTATAAAAATTAGGACATTATTTGCGTACACCACCCTCATTCTGCGACACCATCTATACGAGTCCTATAGTGCTACAAGACGCAAAATAGGGTGCTTATACCCAGATCGACAAAGTTGTAGTATGTCACATCAGTCAATTCCTACTCTACACGATGTACAGGGCTATAACATCTGCATTCATGATAGCGTATAATACCTTTAACGCGCATAATGTACCAACAACCTAACACTACGAAATATAATATTTTCATGTCGTGTTGGTGTCGGGATGACATCCAAGTATAAAATATTGTAACGTTAAGATGCACTCCCTAATATATTTTTTTTTTCACTCCTTTCTCAACGTTAATAAGTAATAACACCACCCCTTTCTTCATGAGAATTCAAACACACATATCTTTTCAACGGGTTGAATCGGATGTTCGCCTTGTTGTTCTTCCCTAACGGATGATTCGTGAAGAATCGGCATATGATTTTCCGGTGAATTTCCGATCTCCGTCAACGACGAAGAATCTACAGATATTACGCATTCATCATTTGTAGAAATCTCAAAATCAAGTGTAAGATCAACCTCTCATCGGATTTGTGTGTTTCTTTGCCCTAAATCGCATTTATACAACCGTTTATCTCGATTTCGTCTGCTTTTGAGGCAATTTTTGAATCGTAATCGTTAATTTCACTACAGCTTTCGATTTTCGTGTTAGATGAATAAACGATTTCAGTTTTGAGGGATTACGAGTTGTTATTAGACGCAATGGAATTGATTGTGTGGAGGATGATGATATTTGATTGGAGGTTTGTATTCGTTAACGGTTAATCATAATGATTAGGAATAGTAATTAATACCTACAATATTTTGATTTAATAACTATGATCATTCTTGAATACGAATATATGATATGGACTAATAGCAGGGAATGTTGTTCCGTAGGTTTAATAGTTCTTGCTCCACATGACTTGTTATGATTCAGGTTTTCACACATTTGCGTGCTTTTTGTCTGCTACACTATTGAGATGAGTTAATTACACCAAGATGTAACTTGTTTATATGTTTTTTTATCACAATGGCTTAATGGTTAATGAACTGGAATTATGTTAATAATGTGGTTATAAAAACGTTTTTCTTTGCTTGAAGATGGCAAAAACAAAAAAGTAAGTTGCATTCTGATGTAAGAACTCTCTTTGGTTTCAAAAAGTGTGCCTCTGGTGTGAGGCCATAGAGGTGGCGCTTCTTGCACATGTAGGTTAAGGTTAGGACCGTTGCATTGGAAATTTGGAACGTAGTGATATTTGGGATGCTGATACGTAAAAACTAAGAGGATGAAGAGATTATGTAAGGTTTATCTGATCAAGTAGGCTGATATGTAAAAGCGATGAGAGTGAGAACTTTTGGGTGTAATAAAGGTTATATAGTTATATGTAGAGCAATGCCTCTAGTACACAAAGCTCTCGCCTCACACCTTGGCTTTCCAGAAGCAAACACCTACCGGAGTTGACGACTTTAGACTCATACACGAAGGATGCTCATGGAAGCATTCTAGGATTAGTTTCAGTGATCCTATTCAGCATTGTAAGTCAGGCAAAAGAGAATGTAACAAGACATTTATGTGGCAGAAATTACTGTATAAATTATCTTGTTAGCTTAGTTTAAATATCTTGGCTATATGCAATATTTCTAAACGCTTTGGTCCAGTTTATATTGGAAACCATGATGTTTACATTTTACTTGCTTTATGCAATGCAATTATGCAGTATGCTTAACGCCTTGAACTTCCTTACTTTCATTTATCCCTGGGATTAACCTTATCAAGAAAGGCTTATTCTCTTTTAATATTGTTCTTGTATGCTTTTTTAGGTCCACATACATTTGATGTCAGCCTCAAAGTGATTTTTGGTGAAAATGAATGTTAAGTTAATGGAAAAAGATCTTCAAAGCCCCAGATTGCCTTCATCTGCCCGATCTCGGCATCACAGAAAATCAACTGAGGTTGGTTTGGAATGAATTTATACATAATCTCCGACTTCTAGCACTTAAATTCTTTAAAAACTTCTAAATCTGTTGCAGAATTTTACCTTAATCATCTAAACATGGTAATTCAGTATAATTTGCATATGTTTACTTTGTTTTGCACATTTGTCGTGGGTGATGCAGGCTTTTCCAGATGTAATGAAATTAAGTGAAAATGATTTGCTACTCAATGACCAAAACAAATACAGATCAATGTGGGTTCGGACGTATTCTTCTGTTTGGATGCTTTTGTGCTTCATATCGGTTGTTTATTTGGGTCATATTTATCTCTGGGGTATGATCGTCATAATTCAAATCTTAATGACGAGTGAGCTATTTAATTTGCTTAGAAGAGCTCATGAAGATAAACGTCTTCCAGGATTCAGACTTCTCAATTGGTAAGTGAATAATTATGATTATGATTACAACTAATCTCTTTTTATCAGACTATGCTTCATATGGAATTTTCATCACTTGCGGGGTTGTTTGGGATCAGCTTATTTAAAGCATTTTTTTTAAAGCAGACAAACACTTACGAGTCTTTGGATAATGAAAAAAAGTGTTTATCCTTCGCTTCTTATTTTTAGGTTGAAGTTGTTTTCAAAAACTTGTTTGAGCTTGCTTATTTCAAACTGATAATTATGATGGAATTGTTACAAGTTTCCCCTGAGGGTGAGATAGTTGTTTTCAGTAAGCTTATTATCCACTTAAAAGCATAAGCATGAGCTATTTAAATACGCAATCCCACCAGTGCTGAGTTTAGATTTAAGTCAATTTTTGCTAATGTGGATAAGTAAAAAACAATGTGGTGTCACAGGCACTTCTTTTTCACTGCAATGCTGTACGTGTATGGTCGCATTCTTGGTCAACAGATAATGCATGCTGTAACTCCTGATAAATTCTTCTACAAGCTGGCAACCAGTTTTATGAAATATCAAATGGTTATCTGTTATTTCTTATACATTGCAGGTGCATGTTAAAGTCTTTCTTAAGTCAGAAGTAGGAATGTTTTCATCTGATCTTTTGTTTAATTATCCCTTTATTACATAATCTGAATGCTTTTGATAATTTGAATGAAATTTGTGTTTTTAAGGTATGGACTAATGCCATAGAATAAAATTGTACTTAGGTTGGTGTTCCATTTTGGCAATTATATTATACCAAATAATGTCTTGAACTTTTTTTATTTTGAAATGGGATAGTCTGCCAATTTAGCGGGCATACAACCAGTATAGCAAGTAAAAAAGTTGATGTGACAAACCACCTCATCAGAAAATGGACTAGTCTGGTGATTATACTTTTTGAAATGGGCTATTTGGTAATTATACTTTTTTGGAATGGACTAGTTCCTTAAACTAGTGATGAGTCGCCTCATCTGGAAAGATGTCACATTAGCAAGAAATCGGTCAATCAGCCCATTTGAAAAAAAGGCTTTTCTTATATGAGTAATAACCCTTTTTCTTGTATGCTTATACCATAATTCATATTTGGCACAGGGTTCATGTGGTTCATTCTTACACTCAAGAAGAAGATGTACAAGTATCAGTTTAGTCAATATGCATGGACACACATGATTTTGATAGTTGTATTTACACAATCCTCATTCACTGCTGCCAATATCTTTGAAGGAATATACTGGTACCCCAGTTCATCAAGTTATTCTCAACTATTATAACTCTCTTTATTTTTACTATGTAATTGATTGTGACATGGCAGGTCGCATAGAAAGTAACATACTTTAGGCCGATACCTATTTTAGGTGATGAACGTTGTTTTTAACCATTAAACATCAATGGACTTGTTAAATTTTTTTATCTAAAGTAACCAACTTAAAATAAATTGAATCAAGGTTGCCTGACTTGGGTACCCTGTCCAAAATGATGACTTGGCTGCTACTGTGTTGGTAACTGAGTAACTCTGGAAACTGGTTAATGTTATTTATTATTGAAACTAAAGTGTGTTACCTAAAATGGAAAGCCACATGATCTAAGTTACCTTTTTATGCAACTAACCCGTCTTGAGACAAGGAGCTATCATCTCTTGCATTCATTGTGCAAGTTTCAGCTGAATTGTGTGCTTATATTTTCCTAATTTAGTTTTTATGAAAACATTTTATCTTTAACAGTTGTCAAACTTGTTATTTATGCATGCTTTGATTAGAACTTTTTAATGCTCATGCAGGTTTCTCCTCCCAGCATCACTTATTGCAATTAATGATGTAGCCGCTTATTTCTTTGGTTTTTTCTTTGGAAAAACACCTCTTATCAAGCTTTCTCCAAAGAAAACATGGGAGGGCTTTATAGGAGCATCAGTCACCACAGTTATTTCAGCTTTTTTGGTAAGATTATTTGCAAGTTAAAAGTCAAGCTCATTATTTTCATTTTATTGCTAGTTATGAAGTGAACTCTATGTATCAGAAGTTATTACTCTGTTATTCTAAATTTGTTAACTAATTGTTTATGTAGCTTGCTAATGTTTTGGGTCGTTATGAGTGGCTGACATGCCCAAGAAGGGTAAGTTTGCCCATAATTGATCAGAAAATGTAATTTTATCACAAACTGGAGACAACAATTTTGACCCATTTACTTATGTATGGTTGATTCGGCTATGTTTTATTTTCTATCACGAGTCAAGCGGGTAAATTTAAAAAAATGAAATTGATTCATGGTCCCAAAAATAGGCCTAAGAATGAGATTGAGATACATGACAATGCTGTGTGTCAAGCATTGAAAGGTTTAGTTTGATCTTTAGGTTGACTTTCTAGGCATATTATCATCACTCCAAAAATAGCTTAAAAAGGAAGCAAGTCTCATGGGTCAAACATGTTTAGAATCATCCGAAGTTAGTTTATAATTCAAATTTTTTTTATTTTTGTAGACATATTTGGCAAAACTAATTGTTTATAAAAGGTTTAAAAGTACTGAACAAAAGATGTTCCTTGCCGAGTCAGCCCGGCCCTTTCAAAATTACCCGTTTTGACCCAAACCCCAACCTGCACACAACAAGATCTGTCCATTTGCCACCTTTGTTACAAACTGTTATCTTACATTGAGGCTGCTCTGCAGGATTTATCCACAGGTTGGCTTGAATGTGATCCTGGCCCTCTTTTTAGGCCAGAAATATTTGAGTTACCTGGAGAAATAACTCCCTGGGTGGGTTTTAGCTAGTCATATTTAAAATCTAGCATTTATGTGAAAATAATAAGCTAACTTATTTTAATAATATGTTGTGTATGCAGTTACCATGGAAAGAAATAGCAGTCTTACCAGTGCAGTGGCATGCTTTATGCCTTGGATTATTTGCATCAGTTATAGCACCATTTGGAGGCTTTTTTGCAAGTGGGTTTAAGAGAGCCTTTAAGATCAAGGTATGTGATGATTATATGGTTTAAACTGGAAATTGAGGGCTGTGTATTAATTTGTTGCTAATTTTTTTAGGATTTTGGTGGTAGTATTCCAGGACATGGTGGCTTTACTGATAGAATGGACTGTCAGGTAATGTATTCTTGAACGAGTCTACTTGGATTTTGATTTAACGTAGTTGTGTGGGATTCTTTTTCCCTGTATACACGTGTTGGATTCTATCATTGCTTCCCCTTGGTAAAACGCCTTGTCCTCAATGTGGTCGGCGGGAAATTATTCAGCTAGCAGCAAGTCTTATTGATCCCATGTAGCCTCTTCAATAGGTCTATTGCACCAAGAAATTAACACTTCTAGAACTTGACGGCCGCCCTCCGTAGCCCCGCGGTGAGATAGGATAGAAGAAGGTATTAAATCGATCTCCGAATCTTTAGGGGCTCAGGATACTGGATGGAAATGACCCGTGAGCGGGTTTAAGCATGGGTGATTAATTCACGTATGGGGGAAACTCCAAGTCACATGTGACGGGCCCAACCAGGCGCTTGATGAGATAAGGCCAAAATAATGTGGGGAAACCTTTTCTATTGCCGTTTAGCAAGCTTGTGCTAACGATATAGTTGAATTTTCAAAAATACATAATCATCCACCTAGAAAAAGACTTCCCTGTGCTTTCCATTTGCCTAAGCTCGCATCTGATCTTGAGCCTTACGGAGGTGTGATCGTAGAAGCTTAATCATATCATCACGATTGATCAGCTAATCTTCCATTTGTTATTCTTTGTGTCACCCAGATGATACGGTATAATCGATGGGGGTTCTCAACCGTAAACCACAGTTCTTCCAGTTTGTTATTCTTCTCACCCGAAAGATATGGTATAATTGGTGGGGGTTCTCAACAGTAAACCACAATGAATGGAGTAGTACCGGTTGATGTATGATATCTTTTGTTATATGAATTTCAGCCCAGGCATGGTAGGTGCTCCATTTAGTAGGTTGCTCATGTGGAAAGTAAAGGAGGTAGGCCTCAAGGCATCTGTTGAGCACCTCCATTTGTCCATCCGTTTGAGGGTAATAGCTTGTGCTTAATTGCAGCTTGGTTTGGCTTAATTGAACAGCTCCCACCAAAAATTGCTATGAAATATCACGTCCCGTTTAGAAATAGCAAGTGAAACCATGTAGACGCACAATCTCTAAACACAGAGGCCACGGCTCTTACCTAGGTACGGGACACAGAAAGTGAGCGTATTTACTCAAAATCCACTACCACTGGGATTGTGTCAAACCAATTAGGAGGCAGCCCCACTATGAAGTCCATAGAGATATCCTCCTAAATAGGGGTAATGGATTTAAATACTCCCAACTATTGGGAATTGGCCGTTGCCACCCGAAGTATCATTTTGGCGAATATAACTCCCAAGTAAACACTTCGGTGTCTGTATCACCCGCTGTTTGTCAAAACCTTAACAAATGATATAAAATATATGACACAACAAACGTATATGACACAATGAGCTGATTTATTTGACATAATGACCAAAATAAATCAACTCATTTGTTAGGGTTTTGACAAACGGCGGGTGATTCAGGCACCGAAGTGTTTACTTGGGAGTTATATTCGCCAAAATGATACTTGGGGGTGGCAGCGGGTTAATTCCCAATAGTCGGGAGTATTTAAATCCACTAACACTCCTAAATACGATAGGGAAGGGTTGAGCAATAAAGTCTGATATTTGTGTTTCTGACAAGTAATACACTGTTGTATATAAAGTCGAACGACCTGTTTCATTCGTGGCTTGATGAGAAAACCGCTTAACTGTTCAAAACCCAGGCAGTGCAGCGTTTGTAAGCCTAGAACAAACTCAGGAACTCCTTTAACGTATAGCAGACGAAACCGATCAGATCAATGGCAGAGCAACAGAACAATCAGGCGTTAATCACTGTTAAAATATGCAAAACATCTTCTTTGTAGTGTCCGATGTTAAATGCCACAAACTACAACACTTGGGCAATAAGGATCAAAGCAATATTTTGAGTGCATGGGATACTTGAAGCAATCGAACCAAGAAAGGGAACACAAGTTGAAGAAAAAAAGAATGACATGGCAGTGCACTATTGTTTCAGGCAATTCCTGAGGACATTTTTCTTAAGGTATCACTCCACACCACTGCTAAACAAATCTGGGTTGCACTGCAGACCCGATATATTGGTGTGGAACGAGTAAGGGAGGCAAGTCTTAGTACTCTTGAATCTAACTTTGAAGCATTAGAGATGAAGGACGGGGAGACGGTTGATGATTTTTTAGGGAAAATAAGCCAACTAGTTTCGAAGTTCAATAGCCTCGGGCATACCATAGAAGACAAGAAGTTTTTAATGAAACTTTTTGGATCGGTGCCTGAAAAATTCATCGCGATTGTAGCTTCCATAGAACAGTTGGCGGATTTAAATACCATGTCCTTTCAGGAAGCCATCGAAAGACTTAAAGCTTTTGAGGAACGCATAAAGAAGCCGGGTGAAGAAGGTGATATGCATGGGAAGTTGTTACTTGCAAACATTGATGGAAAAGAAAAGAAAAGGAGCGCGGGTGTAACCTTTGTGGTTGTGAGAGCTCAATCTGAGAAGACTTTGGATGTGGCCGGGGTAGAGGTCGGGGGTCTAGGAGAAGTCAAGGAGGTCGTAGAGTTCAGTGGGATAAAAGTCACATCAGATGTTACAAATGCGGTGAGCTCGGACATTACGTGTCGAAATGTTCTAAGTGGGAGCAAAAGGAGGTTAATTTGTCCCGAAACGAGGATGACAGACCGGTGTTGCTGTGAAGCATAGTGCAAGACAAGATTAGAGGGGTGATTGTTGGAATAATCTTGTCAATATCTAATACTTAAAAGGGTTAATTAGTAAAGTTGTTTATTTAATTGTTTGATTCTGATTTTGTTACTTGATTTAGTTTAATTTTGTTTTCTAATTTAAGTTTAAGTAGGGCAACTTGGTCTTCAAGTTGGTTTAGTATAAATAGGAGTTTTGTTGTCTTTGTAATTGGGTGTCAAGTTCTTTATTCAATAAAAAGAGTCGATCAAAGGTTTTGATCAAAACAATTCTGTGTTCTTATTGTTTCTGTTTGGTTGCGGGCTGTGCCATCAAACTTCAAGGTGTAATGGTCTACCCGAATCAGAAAACGACAACCCAATAAGTAGTGATTCCATTTTTAGACTGCCAAAACCAAGGCCAACAGATAACAGTTGTATTGTATGCCAATTTGAATCGATTAGAAGGAGAAAATCCCTCAAATATGTGACCGGATGTTCTTCTTGAGAAAGAATTGCCCCAACGACATCTAACGACGCATCACACTCTACTACAAATTTTTTCGAAAAATCCGGCAATCAGAGAACACGAGCAGACATAAGGGCCTGTTTCAGTTCGAGAAAAGCTGTTATCTTGTCTCAAGAACCCAAGTATGATTGGCCCATAAGGCTCCTATCTTATCTTCCATGACATCCCACCATCTTTGGTGAGCCAAAGTTGTCATCATATCCATGGGAACTAGGTTAGTGGAATCAAGAGAAGTATGATAGGTATGATGGGAAAAGAAGGAAAGAAAAAACATAGTATAGAAAAGATATCCAAAATGATAAAGAAATCATTATTTTATCCTTAGTTTTTATTTCCTTAACTTAATTGAATTTTGTTTGATTCGGGTAAAGTTTTTCTTAGGTGAGTGATGAGAGTAGGCAACATAATCTTGAATATTTGGCAAGGATGTGTCATACTCGGTCATAGAAAGTGGAACTATCAATTGTGCACATACCGGGGTGAAGGTCCGATGTGAATCAGGCGTCTATATTGTCTTGTCTTTATGTTGTTGAGCATATGTTAAGTAATGACGGAGGCAAAGGCTCTGTTTGTAAGCCAACTGTAGCAAGAACAAGATTTATGGTTTTTAAGAACGGAAAAAGTAAATGGACCAAAAGGCACTAGGATGGTACTATTGGTATAAGACTCAGAAATAATAGGGTTAGGATCTGGTTCTAAAGCTGAAGTTGAAGATTCAGGAAAACGGGGCATGACTCATGAAAAGTGACATCGGCACTCGTAAGGTATTGAAATAAAAGGACTGTAACACCTTTATCCTTTCGAACGTGTGAATAACCGAGAAAGACACAAAGGATGGCTCGGGTTTCAAGTTTAGTTATACCTGGGCGAATTATGAACGTATGTTAAACATTAAAAAAAGCTTTTGTGAGTGAAAACAGAGTTCCTTTTAGGAATAACATAGAATAAGGGGTTTGACCATCAATGATAGATGAGGGCATACAATTTATCAGATAAGCAACAGTGTGATTTGTGTCGCCCCAAAAATGATAAGGGACATGAGAATAAAACATGAGAATGAGAGCAACATCCAACAAATGGTGATTCTTTCGTTCACCAATTTTGTTTAGGTGTATAAAAACAGGACGACCTCGTGAACAATGCCATGCAATTTCAAATAGGTAGAAAATTCAGATGACAAGTACTCTTTTGCATTATCAACGTTTAATGTTTTGATAGATGTATCAAACTGATTATTTATATAAGAGTGAAACTCATGAAAAATAGAACTAATTCAATACATGACTTAAGTAGATAGACCCACAGGAGTAATCATCCATAAAGGTAATGAGGTATTTAATAAACCCAATGTGAGACTGTGAATAGAGGAGAAACAAAATTTTAATGTTTATTTGTATATTTGATGAGAAACACTGTCAACCCTTATAAATTTTTGGATTATTTGATTTTAATAATCTCAACTTTTATTTATTGACCGGGATTAATCCCAACTCAAGAAATGTTTAAAAACACTTCCAACTTTAAACATTTTCGTTCAATGATCCCTTGCTAACTGAAAGTTAATACCGTTCGTTTTTTGATAACGTGGACTACTTATATGGCCAAAACACTAAGCAGAAAGTTAAAATCAACCATCAGGTCCGTCAATGTAAAACTTACGCATCTTGAAACCCGTCAATGTTCACATCCTGATTTGAACCACTTAACTCATTGGAGGTAGATTTCAACTGACGATGAAGGCTAGACACCAAAAAATAAACCTGATAGAAGTTGGACGGCGGCGTAGTTAAAAAATGGCTCAAAGTTTACCTCATTTTATCAAAAAAACTAACGGTGGTTAACTCTCAGTTAGTAGGGGATCGTTGGAGGAAAATAAGTTCAAAATTGAAAGTGTCTGTAAACATTTTCTGATTTACGATTAATCCTGGCCTAATAAATGAAAGTTGGGATTATTAAAATCCAATAACCCTAAAAAAAATTTAAGTTTTGAAAGTGATTGTAAGTGGATGAAATAGAACAGGTAATGATAAAGGTATGAAAAATATTATCTAGTTGTAAAGGAGAAAGAAAAAGTAGTGATTTTTAGTGTAATTATAAAAATGAAGATAAGGAAAAAATATTGATTTTTAATGTAATTATAAAAATAAGAATAAGGAATGAGATGTGAATGCTCACAAAGACCCCATATTTCATCCGGAACAAAGAAGTCCGGTCTCATTTGCCTTTCTGGTTCTCGTTGTAACGTTGAGATGATAATACCGGCAGACACTTTTGTGAATATATGGCATAACTTGCAGGCTAAGGTTTCTCTATTTTTCCATAATGCTTGCAGATGGTAATGGCTGTTTTTGCTTACATCTACCATCAGTCCTTTGTTATCCCACAATATTATCCTGTCGAGATCCTCTTCGAACAGGTAAGCTATTTTATCCTTTAAATCTTTTTTTTTTTTTGTCCCTTCAATTTTTTTTTATTTTATTTGTGGGTGCCATTAATGTAATGCGATACAAACTCTGTTCACATCATGGGACCCACAAAAGTTCATGGAGTAAGGGGGGAGAGGGCTTGCAGTTTTTCCAATATAGCATTTTAAACTCCATAATACATCGAGTTTACCATTTCGACATATTCAAGTATTAATGGGTCGATTTTGGTTATATTATAGTATACGCATATTTATATGACTTTATCATATTTGTCCATAATAGATATTAAGGAGTCTTACATTCAATGAACAAGAGTTGCTTCTTGTAAAACTGAAGGAGGCAATAGACATGAGACAATTGGAGCTTTAGTTACCTTATTATTGGTTTCCTTTCTACTAGAAGTGCCAATTCAGCATGTTATATCAAATGAGAAATTCATTCATTTTATTCATTTATTAGAGGTTTGTTGTTATGTTTCTTATGTACCTATTAGGATTAAACGTACGCAATCGCTAGTAGATTCAACATGAATCAACGTTCACCTAACCTGCACGTTACCTCAAAACATGTTTTAAATGTTTTGGTTGTGAATGAGAGAGTTATATGTACTTTGATGGGTGAAGTTTTGAAATAGGTAACTTTCAGGACCAATGCATCTGGATTCTTTATATGTAATTTATAATACTGAAAGTTGAATGTCTCCATAAATTTTCAGATGATCAAACTTATAAATAATTTAGATAAAAACGATAAACATCATTGGCTTGAAATGCTAATAACCATCATCCTTCATTGAGAGGACGGACAATAAGAAAAAAGTAAACTGCATGTATTGATTGCCTTGTACGGTGGGTTCTTGCCCTATGGGTGATTGGATCTTTTTTTAGAGGTAAGATTTGTTTATATACCACCCTCCACCACACCCTATCAGTAGTCTTGCTATAGATGATATGCATCGGGTATAATTATAATTTTAAAATCTTTTTTAGTGCATATGGTTTTCCGTATCAATTTCAATCATTTTTTAACGCCGTCTATTTCAGGCCTTTGTCAGCCGTCCCGTGCCCCCAATGTGGGCATTTCAATCTTTTCGTCGCCACATTTCAATAGAAATCAAAGATCCTTTTTCAACCTTCATCCATCAACTTCATTCATCAAATGTATTTTCAATCTAGTCAAACCCTCGTATTTGAAAGAATGTAACAACCAAATCACCTTAATTTGTTAATCAATTTCACGAAAGGTAGAGCCTTTCATCGTCATCACAAAATGGTGATGCAAAAGTGGTATGTACGAAGACATTTAAGAGTTTGATTCATACAAGTTTTATAATGATATTAAACTCCTCAGAATGTCTTCAAACATACTATTTTTACCACTCCATCAACTGATGATGATTAAAGGCCTTTCTTGAAAGTATTTAAGTTGGAATTAATCCCGACCAATAAATGAAAGTTGAGGTTATTAAAATTTAATAACCTTTTTTTATTACGTGTTTTTAAATTTTTATACTTTTATTGAATTTTATTTGATTATAATATTTAATTTTATAGTATTATTTTCCATTTTAAAAAAATTAAATAAATTAATAAATTCATTAGAGCCCCTGATCACCTGAATCACGACAGTATTAGACTACTTGATCGGGGGCTATATTCAAACTACTTGATCAGGGGCTCTATTTCAGTGCCCAGTGAGCGTCACATGTCGCAATATTACAGAATAACTCTATGAGAAGTTCTGTCCCACAAAACATAGTCCTTAAAATTGATAAATACCTTTACCCTTGGGGCTAAACTGAGAAAAAACTAAAAGTATAATATTCCCTTCTTTGCATTTTAAATATATTAGTAACAGTAATTAGTAATAGTAATTAGTAATTGATTATTGGTCTCATTATCAATACCAATTGATAGTGTTTGAAACAACATCAGCCGCAAATATCATACAAATATTTCAAAAATTAACTCAAAAGAATGAACTTACAACATATGGAGTGTGGTTACTCAGCTGCCTTCACCATCCTTTTTTGACGGTTCAGATCTCACGGTTCTGAGATTCTTTCCATACTCTGGAGAAGTTAACCGCCTTTCTAACGGTGTTTTCCGCTTACTAACCACAAACCGGTTCACTCCCTTTCTCATTGGCATAATCGATGGAAAATCTTCATCGGGTATTTGACTCAATTCAGAAATATCTTTAATTTGCGCAACCCGTCTAAACCATCTTTCTGCTTTAGCCTCTTCAGACATATCCAACGGGTCAGTTTCCTTCACAGCTGACCCTTCTAGGCTGGACCCTCGAAACCCGTTACTCAAATTCGGGTTTCCAGGTTTGGACTGATCTCCATTCGATATTTCAGGTCTGTTTTCATTTCCGTTCATTTGAGTATTTCTTGTTTCTTGCACAAGATTAATGTCATTTGCAGCTTTAATCGAACTCTCATGTAACATTTGACTTGAATCTGTGGTTATCGACGCTTCAGCCTCTTCAGATGTATCCAACGGGTCGGTTTCCTTAACATCTGACCCTTGAAATCCGTTTCTCAAATTCAAGTTACCAGGGTTGACCTGATTTCCATTCAAGGTTTCATGTCTACCTTCACTTCTGTTAACTTGAGTATTTCTTGTTTCTTGCACAAGATTAACGTCATTTGCAGCTTTAATCGAATTCTCATGCGACATCTGACTTGAATCTGTGCTTATCGACTCCTGATTATTGTCTTTTTTGGCAAAATAATCTGGTGGAAATGGAACAAAAGGAACAAAGTTGGAGTTTTTCTCTTGCTCAATCGCCTGTTGTCGTTTATATGTCTGGGAATTTAACGATCGATCTTTCTTTTTACTAACAACAAACCGGTTTTCACCTTTACGCATAGGCATGATTTCAGGGAAATCATCATCGGAAATAGCACTAGTTAAATCCGCCACATCATGCAACTCCGCCACTTTCTTGAACCATTTTTCTGACTTCTCTTCTTCGGCGATATCTTTAATCTGATTTTCAATTTTAGTAACTGATTTTTCAGAATTGATCTCAGAAACATTAGATTTTGGTTCAGAATTTCTTGTTTTTATATTTTCTGTTTTATTTGCAAACATGACATCTGGTAAAGGCACAAATGGGGCATAACCGTTATTTTTCGCCTGCCTAACAGGTAATGAAACCTCACCTGGTCTCTGGCACTTGCATTTTAAGCACATCGTGTTTCTTCCGTTGTTGAAAAAATTACATCTGGAGAAAGAAGAAAGATCAAAACCTAAATTTTATGAAAAATAGGTTATCTCATAAAAGTTTCAGTAAATTTCTAAATCTGTGATTCAACTTTCAAGGTAATACTTATAGGTTATCAGGTCAAAAATGATGATAGTATCAGTAAATTTGACCGTAAGGACTTTTCTTGCATGGGACATTGGTTCAAAAAACCAGTTGACTACACCCAAGGATGAAGATTACCTTATATCGGAAATCTAAAAATTAAGGCCGAGGATGAAGATTACCTTATATCGGAAATATGAAAATTTTAAGCTTTATTTTGGATTAAATATTGGTTACCCAAAGAACAAATTGGACCAACGTTGATTACACCTTTTCCGCAACTAGCTTGCGTGAAAAGGGAGGTGATTTGTATGCAATAAAAATTAATTTGTAAGGCAATTTCCATTTGACACTTTACGCGAAGAAAGACTGCTTTTGTCTCTTATATTTGTGGTGTACAGATCAATTTTTGTTGCATACAAGTCATCTCCCTTATTGGTTAATTCCAGATAGAATCAATTATGGGGTGGAAGATCTCTTAATCATGGCATAGTGTGTTTTTCTATTTACGAAGGTGTTTTATTTGGTTTTTTTGGCTGGCCTTAAATATGTTAAGAGTCTCCGTTCTTTTTGTATTTTAAACTTTTGTTTTGTTTTCTTCTTTCAAAGTAATAAGAAACAGGCTGACTCAGTTGTTCTATTGTTGTTCTTTTGTTTTCTGATCTGATTGTTTATGATAGCAATTGGTATTGTTCAAAGGTACGACCAGCGTTCAAACATTGGTCAGAAGGGTGTGATGAAGAGCTTAAGGACTGTGCAACCAACTGAAGAAGCAGAAAAAGATAGCAGAGATTCATGCAACCCAGATTGTAGCTGTGAAAAGACTACCAATATGTTGCTACAATGCCTTGTTTTGACAGACACGAACTACATAATTTGGGCTGTCAAAATCAGGATAAGTTTTAATGTTCAAAGTGTGCAGGAAGCAATTAAACTAGGCATGAAAATTGACACAGAAGAACAATAAAGCAATTGCTTACATGTAGCTAACAAAACCCGAAGAGCTTGTCCTTCGCTATGTCGAGGTCGATCGAGTTCAAGAGGCCCGCCTTGGATCCTTGATGACCGAATTCGAAGCTTTATAAATGCAAGATGGAGAAGAGATCGAAGATTTTGCCAGACATATCAGTATCATAGTTTCAAAAGCAAACAGCCTAGGAGCTACATTCGAAACTGTTAGGTATTACGTGTACGCGGCTGACCCGAGGATTCGGATAGGGTACGAAATCAATACAATACTACGGCTCGGGCCTTAAGAACTTGTCGGTATTTCTAATTGATTTCTAAAACGAGTGACGAGATACTGATAGCAATAATAGTAGTAATAAACGTAACTACGCAGCGGAAATAATTTAACCAAACAACCAATAACGTGAACTAATCAAACTGAACAGAATACCCAAAAACAGAACCTGTTTTGAAGGCTGTTCTTTGACCAGAAACAAAACAGAAAACAGCAGCAGCAGTGCACAAAACAGAACAGAACAGCAGCCTGTTCACTGCAGCAAATCAGCCCCTTTGCGGCGGCTGTGATGGCGGCTGCAGGTGGTTTATCAGCTGCAAACAGCAGCCCTTCAGAAGGATGTTGGTGGCGGCAGAAGGCAGCAGCAATAATGCTGCTGTTCTCGGCAGAAAACACACACACAATCACACGAGCACAGAATAATATCAAAGCAGTAAAGAACACAACGATTTAACGTGGTTCGGTCAAGGATTGACCTACGTCCACGGGCTACGAACCAGGGTTTCTTTTATTTACTTTCAAGACTTAAGATTACAAGTACAATATGAGGGTATTTATAATAAAAGACAAATAAAACTTAACATAAATAAGTTGAGGCAAATTAGGGTTAGGGCCGGCTGCCCCTAACCCCTTTCTGCAGCTGATTTGCGGCTGTTCCAGGGCCCGACCCAGGATGGATCGGAGCCCACAACACAACAGAAACCTGTTCCTGGGTCTCTTCCTCATCGTTTCACCAGATGTATCAGTAGCATATTTTCTCAAACTTGTTCTTGTGTCTCTTCCTGATCATTTCTTACCTATAGTTGCTTCAATTGAACAATTTGCAGATTTGAAGACCATGCCATTCCAGGAGGCTAGAGGCAATCGGCAGACTTAGAGCATTCAAAGAAAAGATAAAACCTGGTGATAAAGGGCATGGGTCCAAAGGTAATCACCTGTTATTTTCACGTGAAGATGGGCAAGCCAGAAAGAAGGATAAAAAAAAAACAATTCGTGATCGAGGGTATGGCTATGACAACCAAGGCCAAGGACAAGGTCATGGTCTATTAAAGGGACGTGAAATCAATGGGGTGCAAACCAAAGAAAAGACTGCTCAAATAGTATATGTTCCAGGTGTGATGCCATGGGACATTTTGCATCAGATAGTCCAAATAGAAAAGGAGATGAATAGAGCAACTAAACTCAAGCATAAGTGGAAGAGCCTATTTTGTTGATGAGGATAGGTTTCCAAGAAGGTTATCCCAGCTACATTTGCATCCACTCCCAATGTTCCGTTTATGTGGTACTTAGATAATGGAGCATCCAACCACATGAGCGAGAATTGGAGTTTATTTCTAAACTCTATTCAAATGTGGGTGGCAAAGTACGATGAAGTTTTTTAGCTCAAATTGAAAGATGAAGTTTTTTAGCATTTCTAGAAATTCTAAACTACTGTTGAAAATGAAGTAGGGACAAAGATTAGTCTATAGAACTGATCGTGAAGGAACTCACTTCACAAAATTCTATCTTATTTTGTGAACAACAGTGCATAGTTAAACAGTTGATCACTCCATACACTCCACAACAAAACAGAATTGTGGAGAGGAGGAATCAAACTATTATTAGCACAACAGAAGTCTTTTTAAATGCAATGCAGGTTCCCCAAAAAATCTGGGCCAAGGCGATTCGACATTCAAATATGTAGACACCCTATGAAGCATTGACAAAGCGGAAACCAAGAACTGTACATTTAAGGATATTCGGGTGTGTTGGCCATGTTAAAGTCCCTCCTAATCAGTTTAAGAAAGTACACAACAAAAGCATCCTACTGGTGCACCTAAAGTGAATCTGGATCAAAAGCCTATCGAATGTACGATGTTTAGTGAAGAAAACTCATTATAAGTCTTGATGTCTAAGTTCGAAGAAGGATGGGATTTGAAAATTTAGTTGGCGGATATTAGTGATGATAGCCCTAAATGGGCTGATTTTTCAGTTGAATTCGGCCCAATAAACAAGCTCAGTGACCTGAATCGGCAATCAATAGCAAGCCAACAAAAAGCTACTAACCCAAGGGTTTCTTCCAACCCACTTAGCTTGACGATTGGGCCTAACAGCCCAGTTGGAATTGGACAGGAAAGCCCATACTTTAATGAGCATCCAGCATACTCAGGGAGCTTTTTTGATGATAATGATTCACCCCTGTCAAATTCTCAAAGTTCAGGAGGAGGTGTTACAGGTCGAGGACCGCTTCTGCCATAATTGCGCATTGATACCATCAGACCATCGAACCAACTTGTCAGCAATGAAAGTTTAAGATGATTCGCAAATTAAAGGGCTAAATCCACTGAGTGAAATTTACAACAAAGCTCCTCATAAAACTATCAATTACAATAATCTTTTCATAGAAGAACCACCAAATACATTCAAGGAAGCAACAAAAAAAAAAAAAAAGAATGGATGGAAGCTATTGAAAAGGTGTCACTAGGAGTGAAATGGGTATTTAAGGTTAAAAAGGATGCGGATAGGGACATTACCAAGCACAAAGGAAGGCTTGTAACCAAAGGGCTATGTTCAGCAAGCCGGAGTGGATTTTGATAGTCTTCAACCCAATCGCTAGACTCGGAACAATTCAGTTAATTCTAGCTCTTGCAACACAATAAGTGTTAGGAATTCAAGCGGCGCAACGAAACCAACACACGAACACGCACAAACGATTATTATGCAGAAAACAGAAAATAAACGACACAAGAATTTTACGTGGTTCGGTCGGTGTGACCTACGTCCACGGGCTGCAACTAGGGTTTTCTTTATTTGCTCAGTACAAAGTGTTGGGTTTGTGAAGGCTTTAGGCTTGGGCCCATGTTTAGTTTTCTTGTTTATTAAGTTGTTAACCCTAATTAGTCTCTATATATACCTTGTTATGTATTTGTAATCTTTGTACTGAGCAAATAAAGAAAACCCTAGTTGCAACCCGTAGACGTAGGTCACACCGACCGAACCACGTTAAATCCTTGTGTCATTTATTTTCTGTTTTCTGCGTGATAATCGTTTGTGCGGTTTCGTGTGTTGGTTCCACTGCGCCGCTTGAAACCTAACAAGTGGTATTAGAGTTTTGGCTCGTTGTACACACAGGATTGCACGAAAAACGATTCACAAGAAGCTTTATTCTATCTTTGTCGAAGACTACCGTCGTTCTCGTTTGAAGTTGGGATTAAAAAGAAAAAATAATGAATTAAATCTTTTTTTTGTCTTCTTGCTGCTGCTGTTGTCAAGCGAAGAAAGAAAAAATAATTTCCTTTTTTGTTTTGGGAGTTGCGTAGGAAAACAAAAAGAAAAGTGAAGTTGCTATTATTATTTTTTTTGGCTATTATGTACTTCGATCAAAGAAAAGAAAACAATAATAGTTTGTTTTTCTTTATTGTTCAATTGATTGCGATTGTGGTCAAGTACTAGGTTACTACTCTTTGAAGCCGCCGATTAGGGTTTGGTGAAGAACTCTTGGATTCGTTGGGTAAAGGTTAGGGTTTTGTATATCAAGTTCATAAATTATCAACTATTTGAGGAACCATGTTTTGTGAAAGAAAAGTATTTTCGGGTTTATATTTGTCTACAAAGTTTATTTTTAGGAGCAAATTGGTCAATTGACAGTGTTCTGTAGAACAGCCGTCAAGTTCAAGCCCGTGCCATTATTGTGTCTGTTCACTGTTTCGATTTGCTTCTTGTTTGTTGTTTGAGATGGCTGAAGACGGGAAGGTTGTGATCAAAAAATTTAACAGTTCTTATTTTAGTTGGTGGAAAATGCAAATAGAAGCATTGTTATGTCAAAGGGACTTGGATATGGTACTTGGAAAAAACCCTAGTTCCCCCAAGAGGGCGTAGATTGCACACCGCGACCGAACCCCTATAAATCTCTCGTGTCTCTGTTGTTATTTATTGTTCTCTATTGTGTGTTCGTACCAGTTTGATCCTAAAACTATTTTGTTTTCATCTTTAAGAGTAATAAGAAGCGGGCTGACTCGGTTGTTTTACTGCTGTTCTTTTGTTTTCTGGTCTGATTGCTTTTGCTAACAGTTTAATCAACTGTCTTTATGCAATAACAATTTAATCAACTGTCTTTACTCTTTATGCAATAACAGTTTAATCAACTAGCAAATATAGAATTGAACAAATGTAAGAAAGGCTCACTTGGGACAATTCCACTCATTGCCAGTCAACTGTCTCTGTGGTCTTAACTCCTCACATTCAAGGCATTTAGTGTTCTTTGCAACATTCATGAAACTGCACCTGCTCCAGAAATATTCCAACAAAATTAGTAGGGCTAGGCCGGGTCAGGTTGACTCAAAAACAATCTTTTGTCTATGCTTAAAAAGATTTAATGTTGTAGTAATATTGAAGTCTATCAACAACTAGGTTTAAGCAACCTGTTTGACTGTTGACCTTTCTAATCTGTTTGATGGATTTGATCCGTTTGAATTTTTTCTCTTTTACAGCTATGTTTTTATACGCACCAATTGAGATAAAATATGATACAAATTGAGTCATTCAAAAAAAAGGTCAACGTTGAAAATAGCCTTTAAACACACTAAGAGCAATTGATAGCTTTCTGAACCCTAAAAGTAGGTTAACATTAAAAATAGCCTTTAAACAGATCTGTGTCATGAGTAAACTTACTTCTGGCATATCCAATCACCTCTCTTGGTAGTAACATTTGGTTCAAGATTTCTTGGTATTTGATCATCTTCCCCCCTACTATTAAAATTAGCCATCTCTTTTAACAAATTTCTTACACATAACTCAGTAGCTTCCTTGATGTTCCTTTCAGGATAAAAAATAGGATTGCTTGCATAACTCAATATGTACTTCATCAAGTCTAATGTTGTTGCTTCACTTGATTCCTCCTCCTTTAATTGTTGGAAACAAAATGAGAAACACAAAATGCAAACTAAGAACTATACTCTAGTGTCCCGTGAACATCTAAACAATTTTACTAACAGCTTTGTTCCTTTTTGACATCTTTATTCATATCATGATCAGTGTTGTAAAAATCGGCCTAGGCGGCCAATAATCGGGGATTAATCGGTAGTCAGCCCATTACCTTGTCGATTTCAGCTAATTGGTACCAAAATCAGTAGTCGGTCCTAGGCGGCACTAATCGGCATTAATCGGTAGTAATCGCTAGTAATCGGATCAATTTTTCTAGGCGGTCAAAGTCGGTCAACTGTGTTTTTTTCGTTCCTTGGTCAAAATCAGACCTAGTAAGTCTTAATTGGCCAAAAATCATTGGTTTTTGCGAAATTTCGACAACTCTCCGGCTAGATTCCGGCGACTTTCCGGCCAGATTCCGGCGAGATGTAAAATTTCCAGCGGAATCTCAGAAATTCCTGGAAAAACATGAAATTTTGGGCCAAATATGTGTGTATATATATAAATTTGAACATTTTTATTAAAGTTACATGTAAAAATGTTTGTTTCTATGTATAAAACTAAAATTTATAAATAAAAACTCCAATCTGATTAATCCCGATTAATCCCGATTACTCCCGATTAATCCCGATTAATCCCTAGTCGGTACCTCACCGCCCGACTAGCGCCTAGCGATTTTTACAACATGATCATTGATCATGATGTATCAATATTTATATGTAAAGTGTGGATGAGCATTAAAACCAATTATTAAAACTTGAAATTGCTATATGGTCCTAACAATTGAGAAAATTACTCATTAAGATTAAAAAAAATAATAAACAATAGTATAATCATATCATTGGTTTAATGATCTCAGTGTTGAGTCTAATGATGAACTGCTTTTAATTTTTAAGTTGAAATAATCACATTTAAAGCACACACCCAATGCAACACCCTAAACAAATCCCCGCATCAGCAGTGGACAAGAGGTATATTGGGCTCATAAGGGTTGCCCGACCTCAAATATACCAACATGTTTGGGTGCATTGGATGTGGATAAGAAAACGGACTTAAGTGAGCTTCTCCCGGCCAAAACAGACAATATCGGTTAATATGTGGAGCCAGATGTTACATCCAAACACCTCCATTACACTGTTAACTTAATTATCCATTTTTGGTTCATCTAACTTTTGTTTAAACCTCATAGATAACAACCAATATCAAATCCATGTAGTGTAAATTCTTGCAATTTTAGTTTTAATAGATAATACACCAAATATCAACCATGAATGATAATAGCAGCATTCTTACACTACCAGAAACATACCTGCAAGAAAGCCTTCATTCTTTTCTCAGTTTCATTAGCATTTTTTAAAAGAAATGGAGTCCCATCGTTTACAAGCACCTGGATATCATCCTTAGAAAGCCACCTGAACACAAACAAAACCACATTAACAACTTGTCTACAAATAATACAAAACTAGGCTTTATCATTTATCAATCGAATCATAGGGTTCCTTTTTCACTCATCCTCAAAAATTGCCACAACCTAAACATTACAACAACAGAAACGATCTGAAACATAATTATCTAAATTAAAATTTGCGAATAAAGAACAGAACAAACTAACAAATCGAAAGAACTACAAACCCTAAGATATCAGGTCTGTTGAGCGCAAAACCTAGAAACGAACACGCAGCATCCACAAACTCCATCGACAAGCTCTCATTCGGCACAAACTGATCCTTTACATTCCTATCCGATTCCACGTAACCGGACATCGATACAGATTCAAGCAGCTCCGACCACTCCGGCCACGGGTGGGACGACGGAACGAGATTCACATCGGAAACGTTATCGTTCTCCTCCGGTGTGTTACCGGTGGATCTGGAATCGAACTGCTGAGAGGATTTGATCGGAAAACGTGAGGTTGAGCGAGAGCGGTGGAGGAGGTGGTTGGGGACGGCGGAGATTGGGGGAAGATGACGGTGGTGAGACAGGCGGAGGGTGTACGGACGGTGGTGTGGAAGAGAGAGGGTGAATAGTGGTGGTGAGGCGGTGAACATTTGATCGGAGAAGCGGTGGATTGTTCGCCGGAGAAGATGTGGCTTTAAACCCTACACGGGGTATCAGAATTCAGATACTGTGTTTGAACGAGTAACGTTGCTACCGTCAGCGAACTAACCAGTGGATTTACATAGTGGTGTGTTTTGATGAGGCTTGGAAAACATTTTTGTAAAATAGTTGTGACCGCTTATTGAAAGATAAAATCATAATACGTTTAAAAGATCGCAACATAAAAGATTTTTTTAACGGTAAATATGGGACAATGTTTCGAATGATATGTGTTATTTTAATCAAGTTCACATATCTATTTCTAGCCAGATCTACACTCAATCTTTTCAGAAAAAAACTTACAACTAGAAAAAGCAAGTTTCTTTATTTTTAATTCTACACCAGTTTCGGTTGTAGAATCAGAGATAGGAATCACACTCACTCTCTTTAGCAGGTAACTACGAAATTGCTTTAAGTCTTTGAAACAAAGGAATTACTCACCAAACACGCTGGTTCGTATTTCTGATAATAAAAAAATACTGTAGGAAGAGTGTTTTCATGTAAATAGAAATAAAGTAAACTACATACTCGTCTACACACTAATACATAGTGGAGCAACTACCCACTACTCAAATAAAGTAATGCATAAAATAAAAAACAATAAAACATAGAAATGTTTTCATGCACATTATAAACTCACGTGCACTTAACCCAAGTAAATTGATGTTGGACTTCAACACTCCCCTTCAACATCAAGCTTCGATAATCCCATATTACGACAATGTTTCAGCAGCTTTGGGCCAGTTAAACTCTTGGTGAAAGCATCCATAACTTGATCTTCGGTGTCAACTTCTTCCATAACAATCTCTCCTGTTAGAACTTTCTCTCTAATGAAGTGATAATGCACTTCGATATGCTTCGTTCTAGCATGAAACACCGGGTTTCGAGCCAATTTAATCGCTGAATCGTTGTCACATAGTAGCTGAATCGGATAGTCGATTACTTGATTTAGTCCTTTCAAGAACTCGACTAACCAAACACATTCTTGAGCAACCATAGCTGCTGCACGATATTCCGTCTTGGTAGTCGATAGCGAAACAGTAGGCTGTATTTTGCTACACCAAGACACCGGGCTCGACCCATATAGAAAAACATACCCGGTTGTAGACTTCCTTTCGTTTAAGTCTCCGGCATAATCAGCATCATAGTATCCCATCAACTTTGGCGTAATCAGCATCACAGTATCCCATCACAGTATCAGAATTCAGATACTGTGTTTGAACGATGTTATAAAAACATTTTTGTAAAATAGTTGTGATCGCTTATTGAAGGATACCGGCCATACGACATGTTTGGGATTGCTTAATGCTTATTTTGATTGAAAAATTTTTTTAATAAAAAATTTTTGTTAATTTATGATTTTTCAAAATAAATTTTTAAAAAGATGTTTGGATTAGCTTATAAATTAAGATGTTGTAACATGATCAAAAAATACATAATTTTTAAACCGAGAGGAGTTAATAGTAGGTGGTAGAGGGATATAATAGGAATTTAGACTAAAATGAGTTTTCAAAAGTTAATAAGGGTCTGTTCAAGATTGCTTTATTGACAAAAATGTCTTATTAACTTATGACTTTTCAAAATAAATTTTTAAAAAAGTGTTAAAATGTCGTAAAATGACCAAAAGAGACATACTTTTAAAATGATTGGAGTTAATAAGAGCTAGTAAAAGGGTATAATAGGAAATTAGACTAAAAGTAATTTTTAAAAATTAATAAGTAACTTCATTCTTACTTTTCATAACCTTTTTTTTCCCCTATATGACAAATCAGTTTGAAAAATACTTTTTGGTTAGCCAAATATTTTTTTTTTTTGACTTATTAACTTTTTAAAAAGTTAATAAGCCAAAATTATGGGAAAATAAGCAATCCTACACACCCACTAAGGGGCTGTTTGATTACCGCTGACTCAGTAAGATCTAACTGAGTCAGAAGCTGACCCAGTTAGAAGTTCTGACTGAGTCTGCATTTGACTGAAACTTAACTGTTTGATTCAGTATCTGACTGATTCTGCTGAATGATAAAAAATAACCATATTACCATTGTATTTTAACTAGTGTTATGTAATAACTCGCTTCATAAATTATTTTAACACACAAAAAAAACCATCAAAAAACAAAACCCACATCCTACACCCTTTTTATCTCCTAATCCCCTTTGTATACACTCTTCACATCCTCTTACCACCACCACAACCACATCCACCGTCACCACCGTCACCATCGTCACCACCGTCACCATCGTCACCACCACGGACAGCCACCGCCATCGTCACCACCACAGACAGCACCGCCACCGTCACCACCACGGACAGCCACCCCCACCGTCACCATCGTCACCACCACGGAGGGAGGGCAGGAGCGGTAGAGGGAGGGAGGGCAGAGCGTCGGAGGGAGGAGCGCCGGATGGAATGGGGGTTCACAGAGGGGTCGCCCAGTGAGGAGACCGCCAGAGAGGGGGTTGCCGCCGGAGGGGATGGGGGTCGTTAGGGCCAGTCAGCGCCCCTTTTCTTGGTCAGAATGGTTAAAATCAGGGTCTGGGTCAAAACCCACGGACCCGGTTAGAACAGCCTCACATACACATCAAACACACTGACCGGCAGTCAGCCAGTCAGCCGGGTCAGACCCAAACAAACAACCCCTAAGTAGCCCACTTCTTACTTTTCAAAACCTTATTTTTAACCTATATGAAAAAAGTCAGTTTAAAAATACTTTTAGGTTTGCCAAAAACTTTTTTTGACTTATTAACTTTTCAAAAGTTAATAAGCCAAAAGTAGGGGGAAAATAAGAAATCTCAAACACCCACATAAAGTCATAATACTTTAAAAAGATCGCAACATAAAATATTTTTTTGAACGGTAAATATGAGACCATGTTTTGAATGATATGTTTTATTTTAATAGAGTTCACATATCTATTTTCCAGCCAAATTTACACTCAATTCTTTCAAAAGAAAACTTACAACTAGAAAAACCAAGTTTCTTAATCTAGAGCATTTTTACTTTAAACGAGACTCGAATACAAAACCATCTTATTTTTTATTGTTTTGAGTATCTCATCTCAAATATTCAGATTGATGATCATTGTTATTTAATCAAGATATTTAAGCATGAAAAATATAATTAGTTGATTGATTTTTATTTTTATTATTATTTTTTAAAATAATTATTACATGTATATGAGGCTAGCTAAGGAATCACGGACTCTAAAAATCGATGAAATGGAAAGGGCTCAATCCAAAAATGATATGGTGGAATGGGTTGAATATAAAATTGATTAAAATAGAAGGAAACCGCCAACCTTAAGTTTTGAACCAGTGAGATATGGTCATTGGTAAGCACATTAATCCCTGATTTTAATATGTTTTGTTGTTTTGATGTGATTTCATCCGAACTAATACTTAATATCTTTATTTGTGAATTTACGGTTGCATTTGGCATGTTGATTTGAATTCACCAAGAACCACAAGTTGCACACGCCGTGCCAAGGGGTGGTGATATCTTATGACCAAAAGCTAAAAATACAAACTCTGGAATAAAAATCAGACGCATCAATTGTCAGAATATTGCATGATCGTGAGTCAACTCCCGCTACCTACTAAAGACTTTTAGTAGGATCGCAATCAAAATGGTAGAACATGTGGTTATTGAGTTTGTTCTTCAACCATTACATTATCATTAGTTCACATATTATATAGCAAACCAATACATAATATTCAATAAAGCGTATATAGATCATATTTACTTCTAAAAGATACAACATCATGCATCCGATTGGCAATGCCTTATAATCTCAAAATGGATGAGAAAACCTTTTTCATTTCAGCCCGAACATCACCAACCATAGCCGATTTCACACGCCAGGCAATATGATCATCGGGCCTAACCAAAATGGCGCCTCGATGTGTCATTTTACATATATCCCACCATGATGATGAGTTTGACGGTTGTCTAACCTCAACAACATCAACATAGTTTTCCCATGGTGCTAATGATGCTTTTGTTCTTGCGTCCCCGTTCACCAGACCGTTTGGCCACATAACACAAACCTTAACCAAAATGTTATGCTCATTGGCGACTTTTAGTACAACATGAGCTAACCTATAGGATGAATCTATTGGTGCAATTATGAGAAGAAACTCGAGTTTGTCTACAGGTATAAGATCCAATGTGGACATTATTACCTAAAACACGTCATACGGAAAGAAGGTCAACAAAAAAGATAAGTTTTGGTAAGAAGATGTTTGGGCCAGACAGGTGGGTAACGGGTCAAACGGGTTCGGACAGAAACAGATTTGTATTTAAAAAAGTCAAAGCGGGCTGGGTCATGTTGAATTGACCAGCAAACACTTTTGTCCATCTCTTTGTATATAAGCAATGCATTGTATTTGAAACCTTACAAAACATTAAAGTATAAAACCAAAATAGAGTGTAAAAGATAAATAAGAGCAATTATTTAAAAAAATTGTAACACTATTATAACAACTTTTTATTTAAAAAGAAAGAAATGAAAGACGAAAGTGGAAGCAAAAATTGGTTAGGAGACGCCTATGAAACATTTTATTTTTATTTATTTTCCAGAATAAAATAGTTGGAAGTTGGCGTGTTAACCATGGACTTTAAAGCTTAATTAGCATTTCCCATAAAATGATAACCCAAATCTAAATAAAACATTTTAGGACATTGTATGCATCAAAAATAAACTTCGAGCAACTGTCAACCCATTTGACCCGTCCCGATCTAGCTAATTTATTTTATTTGGCCAGTATGAGATAAAACACAACTCAATTGAACCCCACTCTTGTAAGTATATAGAGATACCTCGTTTTTTACTTCGGATAAAACTCTAACATTCATATGAGGCAACCTTGAGCCCGGATCTGCTGAAGGAATATACTCCCGCCTACGACCCGTAGGTGGTTCTGGTTTAATTGGTGCACCTTCACTATCAATTTCAGGTACCAGTGCTCCTTCAATGTACCTGTGATGAATAGCTTCAGGTTAGCATCAACCAAGTGGTTTGCCTTATGACCGGCTAGATGGCAAGTATGGCAAACAAATTTAAAAGGTCGTACCTGAAACCTAAATCTTCTGCGGGGAACTGCAGTTGAAGGCTTTTTCCTTCTTCACAAATACGTCTTACTTTAGCAAGTCTAGAAGATCCAAGAGGATTATTCTCATTTAAAACAAAATCTGACAGTTGTGCACGGCCTAAGCTGAAAATTCCATCTAGCAGAGTCTTTTGAATTGCTGATGGTAAGATTGAACCTACTGTGTTATTGATAACTTGATGTACTACAAAACAAAACAGAAAAAAGTGAATCGCGTGTTTATGAACAAATACAATCCACGACAAAAAAAAAAATAAGAAGTCGAATATGTTGAATTTTAAATGGTACCTGAATTTGCAGTAGCTGGATCAAGACCAAGTGCAGCAGGAACTGCCATTGCTGCTTGAAAATTTTGGATGCTGAGATCAGTATTGAACAGTGCAATCTGCCAGTCAAAGAATTGGTTTTAGCTTCAAATTTGAGTTGATACTTGATACCATGAAATACCAACATACTTTCTCATTTTGTATGAAAAAGCCCCACAAATGAATTTTGTATTATTAAAGTCCCCGAGCTTGTCATATTTATCTAAACCTGTAAAAAATTATGGTAAATGCCACTTATTTGCACAGTTAGCACATAAGTGAATGCACGTAGACTCTTTTGCTGACATCGATGACTTTTTGATGTTAGGGTTCTAAGATATGTTAGTTTGTTATGGTATGCAAAGAGAGCACATGTATCAACGTCAGCAAAAGAAAGCCTATGTGGTGTCCATTTTTTAATTTTTAATAAAATAGCTATGAATTAAATATGGGTTAAAAAATGTTATTACAATACTAACTCAAATTTTCTAATAAAGCAATTTAGTAAGTGGTAGCATTCAAAAAAACACTTCAAGTAGACTTTCAACCCATTTCCTTTTTAGCTTAATGTCTTACTTGACCCATTTGAGATTAAATATAACTTGCATTGTCCTATTCATGAGTAAGTGGGTTGAACTTGCCACCTCTACTTTTTTTGGCAAGATTCGAGATTACAAATTTATCTATATGACCATTATAATCATTACAAGTAGCTAGAAGTACTGATTTGAATACACAAGGTTACTTTACTTCTCTTTATTTCAGGTATTTTAGATATTTGACAAATAGTCAGCTTTCTACTAAAAGATATTGAAATCAAATATTGCAACATTCATGGGATAGAAGAACTACAGGGAAAAAATATGAATGAAAAGAAAGATACTTTTATACCAATAAAATTGAATAAAAAATTGAAATAGTACCGGCTTACGCTCCATCTCATAAGTGGGAAGAATAGACATTGGAGCAATACCCTTGATGATTGCAGCCAGTTTCCAAGCAAGATTATGAGCATCTTGAATTCCAGTATTCATCCCTGCATAAATTAAGAGTTTATCAGTTGATATTTCCACCTGTTAGAGCCCACAATCCAAAACATAACGTAAGGAAATATTATGAATAGTGTATGCGAAATTGCGAATGCCACCCAAGTTTTCAACTCTTTTTATTAAGGCCAACTATATGTCACCCAAATTGTTGTTTTTTTGATAGAATTACAAGGGTATTTTTCTCTTTCCAAATTATTAAGAGCATTTGTGTTATCGGACATGTTTTAACCAAATTTGGAGTAAAAGAATCCGGGTACATACTTGGGTGGCCTATAAAGTTTCAATATTTGAGTGATCTTAACATGAAAAAAATAAAGAATACATGAGGGACATTATCCCAAAATATTAAGTAAATGAGTTATATTCAACTGATGTAACTAAAAGAATGCCTTTATTAGATGGCAATACGAAGTAGATAATACACATAGAAAATTGATGCCTGTAGCCTTACAGCAAAATGGAATATTTATAGACTTTAATACAAATCTAATTTTGCTTGGACTGTGATTCCAATATACTGTAGTCTGACTGTCTGAGAAATGCATAAAAACCAGATTCAGGGATCCAAAAAAAAGACCATTCCAGGCTCAGCAGAGGCAACCAATCCTAACTGGACCTGGATTTTTATTAACTGATTGTTGATTTTGTAAATGAGTTATATTCAATATACTGTAGTCTGAGAAATGCATAAAAACCAGATTCAGGGATCCAAGAAAGACCATTCCAGGCTCAGCAGAGGCAACCAATCCTAACTGGACCTGGATCTTTTCCAAGGTTTCGGTAGAATTTGACAATTTAATGCAATATTATTAAACATTTTTCTTTCACCAATACCTCGAATATATTTTCTTGAAATGAAAAGGTCAAAAAATATTGTCTGCAAATATGCAGTACAAATAAGAATTGCATCTAATTTATTCTTTCAAAAGATGCATTTTGTAGGCTGTGTTCAGATTCAAGGACTGTTTATGAACCAACACGCTTAACTGTTAGATAATTGGGACAAAGAGCAGAACCAAAACAGAAAGATATAAGCAGTCAACACAAATTATTTTATTGAGAAAAACAGGAAAGAAACTTTCACACACTTTGCTACTCATTCTACCAACTATTTATAATAAAGAACACAGCTCCTAATCATAATAGAAACCATAACTTATGGCTTAAATCAAGCAATGCTTGATTTATGCCTTGGACCCTTGACCTTGACTGCTTGACTGCTTTAAATGTTTTCTTGACTGATGAATTTGACTGCAGAACTCATGAAATTAACTTAACATTAACTGGCACAGAACCAGGCCTTGTAGGACTAGGTTCTTTTGGCACAGTCTTGGGCTGGTCTAAGGCTTTGGTTATTTTGAGCACCTCTACTCCAAACCTTCCAGAGGCCGCTTCCAAATTAATAAGGAGTCAGACTTCAATTATTTCTAGTTATGATTTTAAGGAATCTTAACATGCACCCAATTGGCTGCATATTAGAAACAATAGGACCAGCTAAAGAACAAACCCCCTTGGATTTGCAAGAAATATTACCTATTTTCAGAAGAAAAAAGAATGCAATCTACCTACCAAAACCACCAGCTGGAGGAAACCGATGAGCAGCATCACCAGCTAGTATTATACGGTTCTCACAAGCAAGATACTTCTCAGCAACTTCAGCATGCATCACCCATGGCTTTATGTCTACCACATTGATGTCTGCCAGCTCACGCCCTACTAATTTGAAGATTAACCTCTTACATGTCTGCAAGAAGTAGAAGATGTTTCAGGAAATAGATATTCGCAAGTTGCAACTACATGCTCAAGAAACTAATCAACCTAGTAATTACTATTAGTAAAAAGGTTGTAACACCAATTATCCCCATTTTAGACAAGAGAGAAAGATTAGTAGATGCTTTGTTAAGTTGCAATATGACAAACTTTTTTAACTTTGAGCTAGAACCTCAACAATTTCTGATTTCTATTGGACCTATTATTAAAATTTGTATCCATTTACTAATGACATGGTCCATTTGGGTTGTGTCTCATCTCAAACAAATCATATATGAAAAAATCAGCTAAAAGGGAAACACATAAAAAAGGTTGGAAGTAATTCAAAGTGATTTTTAATGCATGCAGCCACCTAAATTGTTTATTCAAAGATTTAGATCACTATTATAATAATATTGCTTTTCAATGTTGTAAAAATCGCTAGGCGCTAGTCGGGCGGCGAGGTAGGGACTAGGGATTAATCGGATTGGAACTTTTATATATAATTTTTAGTTTTATATATAAATACACACATTTTAATATGTAATTTTAATAAAAAAAGTTCAGTTTTATATATAAATACACATATTTGGCCAGAATTTCCAATTTTAAGCCAGATTTTCCGAGTTTTGGCCGGATTTTTTGAAAGTCTACTGGAAAGTCGCCGGAACCCTACCGGAATTTCGCCGGAATCACAGATTTTTTGGCTGATTAAGACCGCCTAGGTTCGATTTTGACCATCGTTGACCGCCTAGCGATTAATTGGCCAATTAGCAAAAATCTACTAGGTGGCCGGCCGATTTTCGATTAATCGGCGATTAATGTCGATTTTTGCAACACTGTTGCTTTTGTAATCATGTAAAATATTGATTATTTATTAAAGAAACTAAAAAACTAGACAAAAGTGTTTATGAGCCAAGCCAACACAACACTGTCAGTTTCAACCCTCACTAAAAAATAATCCATTTCAACCTGCTCCCACTTTCACGTGTTATCCTACGTTTGACCCCCCATCTTCCACTTAAGAGTTATGGAGTTAAATTTGATTAAATGGAAAACAGGTTGAAATTCTCCAAATTCAAAAGTTTAAGGGGTGTATGTCTTTCGATTAGAAGAAGTCAACTTAATATCATGCAAAGAGTAACTATTACATTAAAGGGAAAAAGGTACCTCAGATGTGAAATCTTCAAACTTCTGTTGAGGTGGATAGAACGGCATCTGTAGATGAATATCATAGAAATAAATACCATGTTTTAGACCGTTGCATAATTAACTAGTAAACCTTAAAAGAATAATAAAAAATTAAAAGACAGACTTTAAAGACCTGCAATATAAATTCTCCTTGCTTCAAATCATGAGCAACAAGAACCCCAATGGCCCCCGGATTAAAAATAAAAAAGAGCATGCCAGGTTTCTCATACATTAAATACTGCCCAAGTTCTTGACTTAAAAAATGGACACTAACAAGCTTTTGAATGTCTTTTTCACCTCTCATTTCTATTCCAACCAGATTCCTGACTGTACTTCCTGCCCCATCAGCACCAACTAGAAAGCTACACTGGATCTGATTCTCTATGTGCTTCCCCTCCTTAACAGAAGATGTGGTTACATTAATAAAGTTATCAGTGGGTTCAATTGACATACAATTGTGTCCCATCAGTATCTCTCTTTCCGCAAGGTGTCTATGATTCAACCCCTCGTGACTACGAATCGTGAATCCAATGGCTTTAAGTTGTTTAATTAGCAATGCGTTAAGTTTGTATTGTGAGAAATGGGCCACGGATACGGGGCTGACAATCTGGTCAAAATCTACACATGAGAGAACAATTAGCACTTGAGAAATCACCATACTAACATGAAGAGGTGGCAGCATGTGCAAGTAGAGTAATGGGTCCAAATGGGTTCAGGTCAACGGGGGTCACTTTTGTTCGTGTTGAGTTGTACTGGACCACTTGTCCAAATTTTAAGTATATCATGTGTTGTATATGCTTACAAAAACATCCTGCTATAGTAATAATCAAAATTTAAAAGTGGGCGATGTGTGCATTAAAATACACTTCGTGCAGGTTTCAACTCATTTCATCCAAATCAAACATAACAATTGACATGTTCAGAAGTAAATGGGTCAAAACTTCCACTTCTATGAAACAGGTTATTCTTTAACACAGAAACAATGACCAGCTACTTATTATTGTTTTATGTTATAAGAAAACTAAAGTTTATAAGGAAAGCACTTATAAATTCTTTGTTTGACCCCATAATCCCATATCCAATGGAGTACAATAAAGTCTGGCTACTATACGCCTAAAAGTATTTATTTAGCCATTACCATGTCCCAATCACTCTTTTCCCATTAGTCCTACTTTCAAGCCCATAAAATGTCACCTACCAGTTTATTCATATGATATTACTACGGTTCATTGAGTATAAATAAGTCGGAAAATATTAGTAAATCATATAGGCCAAACGAACATTTACTTTCTGAAAATCACCCTGTGTTAACAACAGTACAATAAAGATATCAACGGTAAGCTGCACGAACTGATAATTGATAAGAATTATTTGGAAAGCTGTACCTTGAGTTTGCATATGGTCTACCGTCCCTATAACAGAACCAGTCAGTGATGTGCAGTATATAAACTTCCTCCAAAGTTCTACAGGCGGTTGAGACCTTTGAATTTCCTCTGCTAAACCATCTAATTTGCGAAAAACCTGACAAGTAAATCTACATCAAAACAAAGTACATATGTTTAATGATGCTTTCACTTCTTTAATTGACTATTTAAATACTTAATTAGCATAAACGACAAACCTCCATAGATCTATTGTTGATAAAATGTGCTTGTGGGTGTTTGGAGAATGCCATGTTCCTTTCCATAACTGCACATTTGATACCTAAAAGAAGATTAAAAAAACTAGGCACGTTAGCTCAAATAAAAAGAAAATTACTGCATTTAAAATGAAAATTCATCAAATATCATGGCAAATTCAACCCGTACACGATTAGGATTCATGTATGTTAGTAATGATCAGATTCATATTTCCCAATTTTTCAGCATATTGTGATGATCACAATCAACAACAGTCAATCTGTAATAGAAAACTTGTGATCAAATGCTTCTCTAATCTCATATGCATCAACAAACACATAAACGAAAAACAACAATTGAATATGCTTGCATTGCAAAAATATACCTAATCTGGTTACCATGAATTAAAATGAAAATCCATTTTGCATCATGCCTAATTCAACCTCTAGACAATCAATATTCATATATATTACTACAGATAAAATTATTCAAATCTATATTCTCCACTTTCAGCATACAGTGATGAACACAATCAGCACCGCTCAATATGTAAGTACAAAACTAGCGATCAAATGCCTCTCTAGTCTCATACGCATCAACACTAACATAAACAAAAAACATCAAACAAACTTGCATTACAAAAACATACCTAATTTGGTAACCATGAATTAAAATGAAAATCCATCAAACATCACGGCTAATTCCACCTCTAGATGATTAAGATTCATACATCTTACTACAAATCAAAACATTCAAATCAATATTCTCCGATTTCAGCATACAGTCATGAACACAATCAACAACACTCAATATGTAAGTACAAAACTTGCGATCAAATGCTTCTCTAATCTCATACACATTAACACTAACATAAGCAAAAAACATCAATCAAATACACTTGAATCGCAAACATATACCTAATTTGGTGAGAAGAACAGAGAGAACAAGCCCAACCGGACCGGCGCCGACGATCAAAACCGGCAAAATCGAACCGTTCTTCGAGTAATCTGATGATAATCCTCTGATTTGTATATAATCACATGAAATTCTTCTATTAATTCTGTTTTTGATGTGAAAAAATGTACCAAATCTCCTTCTTGTGATTCCTAAAACCCCCATTGGAGACCACAGGGTTTAGAAGAAATAGTTCTACCTTAATGAGCTTTGATTTGCCTCTTTCTTTACTTAAGAGGAAATTATAATAATTAGTCCCTGTACTTGTGCTAAAAGACAATAATGAAACTTTAACTGTTTCACTTTTGGCGATCTTTTACCTCTTCTTTTTTAACAGCTGTTTTGCTTTTTTTTTTTTTTAAATCTGGATATCATTTATTTAGGGCATTTGTATTTGTGCCGATGAAAATGGCGAACACTGATGAAGTCGGTGAAATTGGAACGAGTACAAATACTCTTGTAGAAGATTGTTCGGTGATCCAAAACTTATTTTATGATAATTGATTTGATATCAGAAGAATTTCATACATATATATATATATATATATATATATATATATATATATATGGCAGTAAACCGTTTAAGTATAACTATATTTTTAGAATTTTATTTCAGAAATATGATCTTTGATATTAATGTTTTTTTAAATCTTCAAATATGGTTTATATAATCTTGTTGGCAAGTAAAATTATACTTTTAAATAGATATATTACGTTTCAAGAAAATTTGTAGGTTTTAAATTTGTAAAACAAAATTTAAGTATTAACAAATAGATAAGTTTAGTAAAACTTCATGATAAAATTTAATAACTTGATATAAATATAAGTACCCGTCAAGCTACTTAACCAGCTTTTTAATGTATAATCTCATTTTTCCATGGTTTAATGAATAATAATGTGTGTTAAAAAATTGTTGTTGGTACAATAAAAGCTTGTGAAAAAGAATAAAATGTAATGCTAATAATGATAATTGATAATAAAATAAAAAATAGGTAAATATGAAATTCTAAAGTTGTAAGAAAAATAATTGTAGAATATATATTCAATTGTGTTTCAAATGAGGTAAAATAAAATCAATAACTTAAACTTTTTAATTATCAAAATGCGTTTATGTGGCAATTAGAAAGTTATTAGAGAAATAAGTGTTAAACTTCACCGTTATCATATAAACTTTTAAACAACATCAATAATTCAAAGTACGATAAAATATCTCATATATATATATAATCATCACAATGAAATATATAAACCGACATGTTAATGTATTGGACTATGATGCAGATGAACAAATATGATATTGGTTTCAGGTGATTTTGTTATCATCAATGAGACATCCTGATGATTAGGTGATATATTTATCAACTAACATATTAGGGTTTTAAATCTGAAAGTTTTACAATTGTGACATATTTTTCTAAAAAAATCTAAAAGTTACTCTTTAAAAAAGTTGATTTTGTTAAGCGACGGATAGAAACAAAGGGCGATATGGTCTTTAGTTGAAATTTAATCATGTTAAGGGGCCATTTTATTAAATTATGTTTCTTTATTTAAGAGCATTACGAGTTATATTCATTTTTACAAGTTAATCATTGAGGTATAAAACTGCACACGTCATACCCTTTATATATATACTACGTGGTCACTAAACCACCAAACAAGTATACATGGTGGATTATGTGGGACGTGTTTAAAAAGTAAGTCGTAACATGTATTAAGTTAAATGAATTTTTTATAGTTTTATTTTTATAATTTTTACAAAGAGTAAATAAATGATATTATTGGAATATAAAATTGGGTTATTAGATTTTAATAACCTCAATTTTCATTTATTGGCCGGGATTAATCCCAACTCGTGAAATGTTTACAGACACTCCTAACTTTAAACTTATTTTCCTTCAATAATACATTACTAACTGAGAGTTAACACCGTTAGTTTTTTGATGACGTGGACTACTTATATAGTTAAAACACTACGTAGAATGTTAAAATTAACCATCAGTTCCATCAATCTGAAATTTACGCATCCTGAAACTTGTCAATTTAAGTGACGGATGAAGGCTAGACACCAAAACCAGACCAGATAGAAGTTTGGGGGGCGGCGGAGTTGAATAATGACTCAAAGTTTGCCAATTTCATCAAAAAAACTAACGGTGATTAACTCTCGGTTAATTGCGATCGTTGGAGAAAAATAAGTTCAAAGTTGGGTGTGTCTATAATCATTTTCTGAGTTGGTTTTAATCTTGGCTAATAAATAAAAGTTGGTATCATTAAAATCCAATAACCCAATAAAATTTTATTATTATACTTATTCTCCTATATATTTAAAAACCAATTGGATGAATAGTGTCATAGTGCTTTATATAGCAGTAAAGTACAAGCATTATAGCAGTAACAAAAGTAACAGCATAGGGTACAACCAGCAAATATAGTCATCTGCGTTCACCTCCATGTAAATGTCCTTAAAAGAGGGGCTTATGCAATGGTGGAACTCAGTTGGCGGTGGTCGAAATTAGCCGGTGATGGTGGCTTTGCGGTGGTGCCAGGAGAAATTGTCGTCGATCTTGTCCCTTGGTGACTTCCATGACCTTCGGTGGTGGAAGTCGGTTGCCAATGGTGGAGATCGGCTCACGATGGTAGCTTTGCAGTGGTTTTGACATAAATCATCATCGATTTCCTCCCTTGGCGACTACCGTTGGCCGCCAGGCTGATGACCTATCTCCGCCATTGAACCTACCCGGGTTCTAGGGCTTCAATGGTGCCTTGCGTGTTCGAGGGAGGCTCTAGGGTTTCGTGTTGTGACCGACAATCATGGTGGTCGGTGTTGGGCATGCGGTGGTGGAGGCGCGGTCGATTGCATGCCCTACACACATTTCCGATCGTGCCCCGGCAGATCCCTATTTGTTGGGTCTTCGGTTCCGATCACCCCTACAAGTCTTGTTCCCAGTTGATTTGGGGAGGGTCCTTGAATGAACCGTGATGGTGGCTGATGTCTTGAAGACAGCCGCCGCTTGGCCTCCCGTTTGCGATTGAGGTCGAGCGTCAATGAGCCGGTGATGTACCTTTTCATCTATTGGTTCTGATACGTATTTTGACAGTGTCAGCGTGCCTCAAATTTTTGACGTTTTGACTCCCCTTCGCGTTTGAGATGGGATTTCCAGTTGTCGGCCGTGCGGTTACAGTGTTTGTACCATCGTCGTCGGTCCCTTTATGCCTTAGCATGACTGTTGCATTTGCTATTCTTTGTTGATTGTTAATGTCGATCTTGGACTGTTGTTTGATTTTGATGGTTTGTGTCTGCTAGAAGGCACGGTGTCGATGACGAGGTCATGTATTTCTCCGAGACTCTTCGTTTTTGTTGCTTTGTGGCTATGATGATACACAGAGATTGGTGTCGGTTGTTCCAGCGTGGCAGCTATTCTAGATTTGCAGCCGCAACCTGTCATCGGTTCTGAGCCAACTTGTAATATACATAAACATGTCAGTTGCATGGAATCTGTTTTTTTTGACATGCAACGCGTGTCGAGGATAAAACACTAGTATGGCTTTATAAATCAAATATATAGAACAAGAAGAAATGAAAAGGAGAATATGGATGTTTAATAAACATGAGCAAATTTGGATTTTTATAATTTCATTGGTCGATATAACTTTTATTTGACGTTTGTTGTCATTGAGAAAAAAACTCATAATAATCATGGATTTCCACTACTGATTACGATTGTTGTCATAGATGTTGCTCGTAATAATGATTATGATTGAAATGATCAAACGTAAAATTCTTGCAAATGAAATCAAATGTGAATATACATTAACTATACAAATGAGACTAGCATTGATGACTATCATAAAAGTTAGGAGTGTTGGTCAAATTGTTAGTGTGTTTTGTTATCAATGCACTGTTTAAATTATTAAAAAAATTTCATCGAAAAAGTTATTGTATATAAATAACTAGATTATAAACCTACGTATTACATCACTTGTATAGAAAAAAATGATATAGTACAACATGCACTCAAATCTGCACGTAAAGTAAAGATTAATGTATGGTGATCAAGGTCACGTAAATTTGTTAACCTCATTTTGACATGTTAGGTTTGTACAAAATTGTTATGCATTGTGACCCGTCACTCAACTTGCGTGTTTTGTCACCTTCATAAATATCGAATCTTGGCAATTCAGAGAGGTAATATAATATTACCTAAAAAAACCATTTTAAAAGAACCCTAGCCAACCACACACTCTGTCAAGTAGCTTATTGTTTAAGATTACAATCAAGCACGTAAACATGGGGCCAAACACTGAAAAATATTAAAGCAACAAAATTAAAGCATGTCTATATTGTATCTCTATACACACATATATAATTATAGTAAGTTCCACTTAAACTGCTACGCAAGATAGAAAGTGAACATATTAACTTGAAAACCTTATTAAACTGAATGTCACGTAATAAACATTCTACCTAAATGAAACCTTCACACACCTCCATCGTGAAACATCACAATTTGGTTTCAAGACATCCGGGAACCAACCGATTAATACATGTGTCATTATTTCATTTCTTATTTCAAAATAATGTTTACTTAGTAGAAATAAGTTGAAAAAGTCTTTTCTAAATTAAAATAACTTTTGATGGTTGCTTAAACTTTTAATATATATTTAAAGGTAATTAAAAACCCTTTTGTTATTTACATCAAAACATCAGTAAAACAAGGTTTAAACAAAAGACAAATATAAAAAAAACAAGAAGCCACGAAGTATAATTCGTGACTTATTTATACCCCTATAACACCCTCACTTTGACCAAATAACACCCCTACTATTTTATTGAGTTCTTTTCCAAAAAAGTGTTGGTAAGAAAAAAATTTACTAGAATGGGTGGTTTCAAATATATTTACCAAGATGGATGTTTTATTTTTATTTTTTTATTTTTTATTAATATGTAATTCTAACTACTACTTTTTTTTTTTTAACACTTTTGTGATCAAAAAGACAAAAAAAAAAAATTGCAAACTACCCTTTCTTCATCTTATTCGCGCTCGCATCTTGCTGTACTATTCTGTCAAACATACATTTTACCAAAGAACCTCCTCAAATAGACGATGAATTTGGATAATAAGACATTAAAGGTGAATGATGAAGCTCCGACTTCGTCATATGGACCGTGTCGCACGTGTTGATTCTCATTGTTGCCACTAGAAAAGCGAGAGAGGGGCGACAACGTGTTTAGCTATGTGAAGTAAGGAACGTGCAAGAGAGAGTTCAAAGTAAGGGAAAAAAAAGAGATGAAGAATAAATTAACACCGACAAAAACCTGGAGTTGGCACCAGAGAAATGGGTTCCAATGCGAGAATAGACGTGAAGTTATTCAATATTATCATTTTTGTTTTTTGTTATATATATATATATATATATATAATTTAAATAAATAAATAAAAACACCCATTCTAGTAAATGTTTTTAAAATCATTGACTTTAATAAATATTTTTTTCAACGACACCATAAACCTCATACCGCTCATTTATTACATAAAAACTATAGATATATTACAATAATTAATGAATAAGTGGGTGTTTGGGATTGGTTTTTTCCCCATATTTTTGTCTTATTAACTTTTAAAAAATTAATAAACTTAAAAAAGTGTTTGACAAAACTAAAAATATTTTTCAAACTGACTTTTCATATAGGATAAAAAGAAGGTTTTAAAATATAAATAGTGAGTTACTTATTAAATTTTAAAAACTTCTTTTAGTCTAATTTATTGTTATATATTTTTGCTATCTCATATTAACTCCTTTTATTTTTAAAAACATGTCTTTTTTTGTCAATTTAAAATTTTTTAGTTTATAAGCTAATCCAAATATTTTTTTAAAAACTTATTCTAAAAATATAAGTTAATAGATTATTTTTATCAAAAATATTTTAAATCAAAATAAACAATCTTATTCTAATATTACCCCAGAGTAAAAGATGAAATCAAACGGCTCTTTGTCACGTTTTGCCCCTATCCAAACTCTATTATTCTCTCAATAGATTATTGTATCTTTGCCCTAATTCTCCACTAGAGCTCACTCTTATTCTCTACTCCCTTCTTATTCACGTTTTCTGTAAATCACAAGGTTTTCATTCCTGATTCCTACTACAAATCTATTTTCAAAGGTAATCTCTCATCTTTCCTCTCGTCGTTATTCTCATTCTTCATACGTATTTACGTTTATCACTCTTTGTTCTGTTGAAATTTCATTCATGATGCCTTAATTCCAACTTCTTATGTAGCAATTAAAATCCCTCATAAGATTATTATTGAGGACCCTTTGGTTTTCAGTGATGAAATTGATTCTTATTGTGGTTGGAAACGAGTAAAGTTACTAAATTAGCTTTAAGTTTGACTTGTAAGTCAAATGAGTCAACGAGATAGTAGGAAGTCAAAGTCCTAAAACCCCTGAATACATGTCTAAATGGAATCTTTTGTGACTTTGACGGTTTGGTATGTTGATTTTGGTGTTTTGTATGGATTTACATTTGGAAAATACTAGGTATGACATAAAAACCTATATGCATATTCTTTTATCCTTTTTATTGTTCATTTGTTTCATTGTTTGTATGCATTCAAGAAAAAACAATAGTTGTAAGTTTATAAATATGCACATAATCACAAGTTTATGAGTTGATCAAAAACACTATTCAGGTGAAATTCAGTTGTGGCAATGTCATCGTGTGCATTTTCTACATGTACCTTGCGTGAGACTCTACAAAATCATGAATTTGTATGCAAAAGAACAAGTGATTTCAAGAAGAACTTCGTTTCTGCTGACGTGTCTCATCCGAAGCTGACTAGGCGTAACTCGTTGACATGGAAACAAACTGGAAGCAGGCTCAAATGCATGGCACTAGACGTTGAATTTGACCGTGCTTTCTTGAAAGGGGAGTTGTTTCAACTTGATGATGTAATTGAAGCACAGCAGTTTGATAGAGAGATTTTGAGTGCTATATTTGAAGTGGCGCGTGAAATGGAAACAATTGAGAAAAAGTCGCGCGGAAATCAGATTCTAAAAGGTTATTTAATGGCTACTCTTTTTTATGAGCCTTCAACAAGAACCAGGCTTTCGTTTGAGTCAGCCATGAAACGGTTGGGTGGTGAAGTCTTGACAACAGAAAATGCACGCGAGTTTTCATCTGCTGCAAAAGGAGAGACACTTGAAGGTAAACTTAAGTGGTTTTTGGGTTGGGTGATGGGTCGAAACAGGTTTGGGTTGTAGTGGGTCATTTATTAGTACTTCTTATAAATAATTGATGTGTTGATTATGACAGGAAGTGAGAAACAATATTATTACAATTATAATATGAATCTTCGAATAAACAAAGTTAGGAGTTTGTATGAATTAAAAAAATAGACACCCAGCTGTGTTATGCTTTCAGCTAATTTTTTAATTAAGCAAAAAGATGAGTGGGTCAGTAACGGATAAAAACAATTCGCGTTGGAATGGGTCATCTGTTAGTAGGGGCTCGTCGGGGGTCAGGCTGTGTTGCCCACCTACACTTCCATGTCCGGTTATAAGTTCTTTTCTTGTAAATGGTTACTATGAATACAAATGCAATTTTATTTTAGTGATAATCGGAATAGTTGAATAAATTAAGTTAGGATGTTGACATGTTGTGTAGGTAATGGAAAACTTTCAAGTTTCAGTCTGTTTGACTTATTCCCTGTTTAGCTACTTTTATTTTTATTTTTTATTATTTTTATAATTTGAGGTGGCAAGACCGGCAGGTCGGTTGAATTTGATCATGTTTTAGTTTGGGTTAGGTTACCCACACACTTTTTTGTCCTTTCTTATATTTTTTTAATAAATACTTAATGACCTAGTTAGGAATACAAAAACAATATTATCATAATAACAACATAAAATCTCAAGTAAAACAATTTGAAAGGTTGTATGCATTAAATTTTGACTTTGGACAACTTTCAACCCACTCCACTTGTTTCCCTTTTAGCTAATGTATTCATTTTACCTGTTTGAGATAATATACAACCCTAATGAACCCCTCCAAGGTTATATATTTTCGTTCATTATTTAGAATCTTTACAGATAGTGTGTTAACTATGCTTACAAAAACAAGACTATCATAATAATAATAATAATCTAAATTCTAAAACTTTGAATGTTAGGAAGTTGTACTCATGAATGCATTAAAATAGGCTTTGGACGACTTTCAACCCACCCATTCCCTTTTAGCTAATTTTTGCTAGATCCGTTAGAGATAAAAATAGAAAAACACAAATCAAATAAACCCATTAATTAGTAAATGATCTAAACTGACACCTCTATATCTTTCAAATTATTTTGGTTTGATACTTTTGCAGATACCATAAGGACAGTTGAAGGGTATTCGGATATAATTGTGATGAGGCATTTTGAAAGTGGTGCTGCTAGAAGAGCAGCCTTGACAGCTAATATTCCAGTTATTAATGCTGGTGATGGACCTGGACAGCATCCTACTCAGGTATGTTCTGGAAGTCAAGAGATTTTTTTATGAAAAAAATTGTTATTACATTTCATTATGACAAACACCATAGGATATAAATTTGATTTCTATCGTACATTCGTTTCAAAAGCAAATATAAAATTGAAAAATCATTATGTAATTGCTATTAAGAAATACATTGTATTTGTATTTTATTTGAAAATAAAAGCATAGAATATGAAGAATATGAGAAATGACATGTGTATAGATTTGGGTAGTTTCAAAAGGAATGTTACTTAAACCTATCTAAGGGTGTGTTCATAGAAGTTGTGGGGGGCAAATTGAACATTGTACCTGATGATGTCAACAAAATAATTTGGATAGAAATTGAATGAAACTGAGGAATCTGATTGGTGAGTAAGGTTTGTCCTCATCTCACCCTCCACAGATCGTACTCGTTGAGTAGGATTTCAGTGGGTATGTTTGTTTGTTTGATTGGTAGGTGAAACTGTGAAAGGAACAATGATATCATGAATGTTTTATTATATTAGGAACTCATTATTGTCCTTCTAAGAGATTTCTGATTTTTTTTTGGGCACTTTGCATATCTAGAGTTTCTTTTTTTCTTTCCATTAAATCATCACAATCTACATGCATTTGCTCCTTATATTTGGATTACTCATTTTGATTCTATTTTGTGATAAAATTACATAGGCTCTTCTTGATGTATACACTATTGAAAGAGAGATAGGAAAGTTGGATGGAATCAAAGTTGGTCTAGTAGGGGATCTTGCTAATGGACGAACCGTTCGATCCCTTGCATATCTTTTAGCAAAATATAATGATGTGAAAATCTACTTTGTTTCTCCAGAAGTTGTAAAGATGAAGGTATGCACTAAGTAGATCATAGATATATTTACTCAATGGCGGTCAAAGGTTCGAGCTTTTGACTTAAAGGTCAAGGTCTTTTTGTTATGTTTCCGGTCAATAATTGCATACATAATAATGGCAGCAAGATTCAACAATTATCCTATATACATTGTCCATTTTATAAGAAGTGGGCTAGGCATTAAATAGAGTATACCATAAAAGAAAATAAATCTTTAACCTAGCTACCTCACATATTAACATTACCATCCTCTACAATGTTCAAATCAGGCTACCATATACAACAAAAAGTGCACAATAAGTACTAGATTAAGAAGGTCTATATTTAGAAGTGACAATTTCAACCGTTTACTTATAATGGGTTGATTTGGGTCATGTTTCTGTGTTTCACGTCGGTGAAGCGGGTTAAAACAAAAACTATTTGAAAAGGAAGTTGGTAAAAATAATCATATGGGTACAAAGTCATCCGATCTCTATTTTTATTGAAACAACACATTTTACTTAATTGTATTCGACACCTATTAGTTATTAAAAATTTGGATAAGTGTTCATGGTCAACCCAATCATTTGACCTTTACCAAAAAGTACCCCAACTTGCTCTCACCTTCTCTTGCAATATTTTCTAGCTTCTTGTATCATGTGCTTATTTATATGTTTTCTTTGTTTAAAAATGGGCTCATAGGAAGACATTAAGGAGTACTTAACATCAAAAGGAATCAAATGGGAAGAAAGTGCAGATCTAATGGAAGTGGCATCCAAATGTGATGTTGTGTATCAAACTCGCATCCAACGAGAGCGGTTTGGGGAAAGAATTGATCTTTATGATGAAGCCCGTGGCAAATACATTGTCAATCGTGATGTCTTGAGTGTCATGCAAAAGCATGCTGTGGTCATGCATCCTCTTCCAAGGCTTGATGAGGTAAGCGTAAACCCGACTTGTCATAAAAAAAACAGGCCATTTCACATCTTTCTTAAAGCTCAAATTTCTAATATATCCTTTCAAATGTCTTGATATCATATATATAGCCTTTCAAAACACTAAGATATCAGGTTTACTCATTCCATAGTAAATAAAATAAAAACTAATTACTTATAAGAAAGTGTTTAACTTAATATAAAATTAAGAGAGCACTATGCTTTGAGATGATTCATACTCAAAACGTTGTTTTCCTATTTCCTTATTGATTAAAACAAACGGTATTTATTTTATCTACTGATGTTTTTGGTGCTTTGAAAGCGTATATTCGGTATTTTGAACTTTTAGAAGGATATATATGAAAATAATTCTAAACATAGATTTGGGTATGCATTGCATTCACTAATTTTCATTTTTAGTTTCATTTTTGCATTACAAAGAAATTAAAACATATGTTTATTGTGCATGTGCATATCCAATTAATGAGCTGGGAGTTGGTCCACCCTTGATTTGTTTTGGTCCTAAACTAGCTACTCCTTTTCGTGTAGATTGTAGAGTTGGTTATTTGAGAGCATTTCGCTATTAATGGGTTGAATCTTGTTATGTTTGACCTCTTAATAGATTGGTGATTCTAAACAATCAGTTGAAATATAACATGTCATTGGGCCGAAAAGGTTAAAAGTAAACCGTAGTGTATTTAAATGCTTACAACCTCTTAACTCGCTCTTATCCAGAAATACTGGACTTTTTTTTGTAATATATTTTCCATGTTCTCATATAATAATACATTATTTAGTTATAAAATCAAGAAAAAAGAACAATAAATGTTTGCAGGTCAACCCAGCCCTCCCAACCCATCACAAAAATTTCTTGTTTTGACTGAAACCATTACCTAACCTGCCCATTTTGGTCCCTAACCCAACATATATAGGAAAGAGGGAGATTGATTATTTATGATGCAAAAAACTGAGAATCGTCGTTTTGATCATACATAGATCACAGTGGAAGTAGATGAGGATCCAAGAGCCGCATACTTCAGACAAGCGAAAAATGGACTCTTTATTCGAATGGCTTTGCTAAAGCTCTTACTTCTTGGTTGGTGATGATTTAAGTTTTGAAGATTGCAGGAATAATATTGGTGAGAAAGAAGCATGAATTAGTCCAATCAAGGATTTAATTGTTCTGTTTTTCAAATGGATGTGAGTTGCATTAATTTATGCTTTTAAATTTTGGACCAAGTGGACTTATGATGAGCTTTCAATACATCATTTGTGCTGTGTCTTCTCGTGAGTGTTTAAGTTTTATGTTAATTGATTTTGAACAATGAAAGTTGAACTAGAAGTTCAAGTTAAAGTATTAAATTTTAAAATTTTAATTTTGATATAACCAACTTTCAGAATATAAATGATGTACGACTGAAAATATTTTCATGCAGAAAGTTTAAAGGGTAATGAAATTAAATCTAAGCCTAAAGTTCACTACAAATGATAAATTTGACACTTTTTATATACTTTTCCTTCTTCGTTATCGAAATGTATTTAACATGTATTGCAAATATGTTTATCAAATTAAAATTATTGTTATTATTTTTAAATATACTAAACTTTAAAATTTATTGTTATATAAGGTTATTGGATTTTAATAATCTTACCTTTCATTTTTGGTCGGGATTAATTACAACTTAGTAAATGTCTCCAGACATTCTTAACTTTAAGCTTATTTTTCTTTAACGATTTTTTACTAATTGAGAGTTAACTTTGTTAGCTTTTTTTATGAGGTGGATTGCTTATGTGGCCAAAACACTAAGCAGAAAGTTAAAATCTACCATCAGATCCGGCAATATAAAATTTCTGCACCCTAAACCCATCAATCTTCACCTCCTGATCTGAACCACTTAACTTGTTGAAGGTAGAACTCAGGTGGCGATGAAGACTAGACAACGGGAAACAGACCGGATGGAGGCTAGGCAGCGACGGAGTTGAAAAATAGCTTAAAGTTATTTCATTAAAAAAACTATAACGGGTTAACTCTCAGTTAGTAAAAAACCTTTAAGAAAAAATAAGCTCAAAATTGAGAGTGTCCGTAAATATTTCTTGAGTTGGGATTAATCCCGGCTAATAAATAAAAGTTTTGATTATTAAAATCCAATAACCTTAATATATAAATGGTGAGTTAGGTAATCGGGTGATTTCAATAAAGTGTGATAACTAATAACTGGTTATTTTTAGGGAAAATTCCATAAACAGTCCCTGTGGTTTAATCAAATTGCGTGTTTGGTCCCAAACTTTAAAAATTGCAAAGATAGTCTAAACTTTTGTATAATCATTGCATGTTTGGTCTCTGACATAAAATTTATTTATTTTTTATGTATTTTATAAAAGAGGTAACTTTGTAAAATAGTAACCAAGTTTCAAAATTATCCTAATTAGGTCACTCAAACTTTTTTGTTCCAATCAGATCACTAAAGTTTATTTTGATGTTTCAAGCCTATATATTTAATCTGAATAGCAGGTAAAAAACTTAAAAGCTTAAGTTTAGGTGGGTGATGGTGGTCGAAGATGAAAGGGCGGAGATGAAGGGGTCACAAGTGATAGAGTCAAAGGTAATGGGGCGGTTTTGGTTGGGTTGCAGATGATGGGGCGGGGATTTGGGTGGGTCGCAGATGTTTGGGGCGACAGTGGTGGGGGGACGACAGTGGTGGTGTGATTGGAAGTGGTCAAAGGTGGAGGGGGAGGGGTGTTCGAAGGTGGAGCTATGGAGAAGAAGGGCGGTCGATGGTGTAAATAGAGGAAGATGGTTAGAAAAACAATTACTTATTAATTAGGTTAATTACATAAGATTAGAACACCAAACAAAGTTAAATGACTTGATTGGAGCCGTTAGAATTATGAGTGACCTGATTGGAGCAGTTAGAATTATGAGTGACCTGATTGGAACACTTTTAAAACTTGATTACTATTTTGTGAAGTTTTCCCTATATTTAAATTAACTATTAAATTTAATTTTAGGGACCAAAAGTGCAACGCTCACATAAAAGTTTGAACTAATTTTGCATTTTTGTAAAATTTAGGGACCAAATTTGCAATGACTACACAAAAGTTTGAACTAACTTTGTAATTTTAAAAGTCTGGGGACCAATCATGCAATCTGATCAAATCACATAGACTATTTATGTAATTTTCTCTTATTTTTATTTTGTAACTATTTTGCTTTTGGAGTATTTTAGACAAATAAAGTTGTTGTTCTATTAAAAAGAACAATAATCATGTTTTAGTATCAAGAAATTTTGGAAACATACCTTTATGACGGGTTTTATATCCTTTACAATTTTGGTTCTAGTGACCCGTGGTAAATGGCCGTGTCATATAAAACGGTAAAGGTATTGAATTTGGATACGATTAAAGATAATGATTTTCATATGCTTCCATGATATATTTATGTGAGTAAAAACTGAGGCCGCAAAACTATCATCACTCACGTACAAAAAGAGTGGTGTGCAGGTGAGTGCGAGAGTCAATGTGACTCTATGAGAGTGAGCTAAACTCACAAATGCAGTTTCACAAAGCATACCACATGACTTTATATAACACTCTAGGCAAATTTTACACCGTCCGTGAATAAAAGAAATGTTGGTTCATATCTAGTGTTCTACCTTTAATATCATCAAAACATGTTGGACATAGACTATGGATGAGAGGCCTGCTCAAATTGCAACAATCCCAAGGATGGGTGTTACCATCCTGGAAAGTTTTCACTCGAGCAACCAATAACAAATCCATAAGTTCCTCGTTCACAAAACTGACAATATTAATGGTATAAAAGGTCTGGTGTTACACCTTAAATCTATCTATTATAATAAAAAAAGATTTAAAATGAACACTTGGCAATTTGTAGTCAACTATAAAATTATATTTCCCGCCTCTCTCTCCTATTAAATGAGAATTAATTTAAATATGTAAACTATACTATAAACTATTTAAATTATAAATGTTTTTATTCTAATAATTTATTAAAACATATTAAACCATATGATTTATATTATTATATCTTATCTTAAAATATACTATTAAAATTTTTATTTTTTATTATTTTTATTTATAATTTCTTTGATATTTATTACTTTTAATTTCACCAACGACTAAACAATAATAACATGTAATATAGAAAACTTTTATAAAAAATAATAATTTTAACATGTTAAATTTTATTCCACCCATGTATTATATGGGTTTAACCTAGTGATAAATATGTTGAAGTTTAAAATATTTTGATGCATCTGACCCTTGTGATTTTAGATTCATAAGCTTTTTGTTTGTGTTAATCACTTTTTAAAGATTATTAGCATTAGTATACGCTTATTTGGACCAACTTTAGCAATCAACATGATTTAACAAAATGAACTCACCAGGCGTGTTACATCAATCAACACGGTTTAAACGCATTTACATCAAAGACCGATAACTTTAAGCCAAGCCAAAGGTGGGTAGTTCTCAAAAGGATGACGCGCAGACACTTTGACTCGTTTGACACTTCAAATTCAGATGGTAAACATATCTTAAGTATATAAGAACTCAATCATGATGACAAATTAAAACACAATTCTCTTTGGTCAAAACATACTAGTAAGTCGGGAATCTCTGGTCCACATCACGCGCCCATGATTCCAACCCGCCAATAATATCCTTTGCAGAAGTAAACCCCTTCTTATGAAGCAACTGAACAGCCCTTTGTGAATCATTACCTCTTCTACAGACTACATAAATACCAACATCTGAACCATTCAGAGTTCCATTGCTTTCTTGCACAGACTTCAGTTCAGATGATAGCTCGGGTAATCGCGATTCCAGACTTGCAAGAGGTATGTTTATGGATTTGGGAAGGGAAATGATCTTGTAATGATGGGATGGTCGTACGTCAATTAGGACATGTGGTGAGCCATTTTCGATGAGATCATTGTATTCCTTGCTGCTTATTCTAGAATCTGATGTGAGCAATTTTAACTTCAATGGAGCCTGAAAACAAATGAGTAAAATGGCGGGGTGAAATAAGTCGAAACGAGTAAAACATTTGTGCCGGTTGAAATGGATTCAGGAAGAGTGGAAGACACAAAACACTTTTTGAAAAAAAAAAAACACTTAGTATGATAACCAAAAGTATATCATTTCAAGAGAGAATGTGTATGCAACTTTTTTCATTAAGGACACCCAAGTATCAAACTTATTTTATAATCACCCAAAGGCAGAGAGGTTCATTAGAGAACACAATCAGTTCACCTCCATGAATTACAACCATCCCTCATCATCCACTTGTGATCAAAGTGATCGAATGGCTAAAATGGGTTCTCTTTGTTCTCTAGATTTGTGGTCCTATAAGGTAACTTCCCAGCCCAGGGTATTTATTTTGTTTTTATTTATATCAATTTCAACCAAAAACATACTGTATGAAGAACATGCCCTTAAATTATTTTAAAAATGTCAATTTTAACCTGTAACATTTTACACCTTATAGGCTTATAAAATATATTTATATCTTAAAAACATTACAGGCATTTTCGTCATTCGACATAATTTAGCCATAATTGGTATTAAATGAAATCTTGTGCATGCTTGGGTTAAAGATCTTTTTGAATAAATGGGGAATATAAGAAATGAAAGTTGAATACTTGGGTGGCTTTCACATACATTATCTCATTGGAGGTTTTATATAGAAAAATACACTTTGGGTGACTTTCAACCCATTTGATTCAATTGACCCGTTTCATTTTTTTCCATCATTAATTATAGTATATAGCGAAAAAATGTAACCCAAATCAACTCATTGACGGCTAGCAGTCATTTATGTTAGCAAAAAACTAATGCTTTTCAGAAAATATTCCAACTTCTTTCTAGTTGTCGAACCCAAACTTTCTTTAAGATTTTATAGACAAAAACTCATTATTAACATTCAACTCAGGTGAAAATCTTTAAAAGATGTGCAACTTTTAAGTCTTTAGAATCAATTTATTAAGCGAGAATGGATGTGTGATTTTCCCCATAAGTTCAAAAATATAAATAACCTCGACATAAAGCAAAAGGTAGAGGTGGCAAGATAGGTAGGTTGGGTTGGGTAACACATCAAAATGGTTCGGGTTGAAACAAGTTATTTGAGCTCTTGTAGCATTGATAGAAATGGAACACATCAGGATGGGTTGAACCGCAAACAAGTTTTTGTCCAACATTTTTATTCATATCATTATTTGTGTCACAAAAACAGTATTACTTTACGAATAATCCAAATCTTTGAATATAAGCGATGTTGGAAGGTTGTATGCATTAAAAATAGATTTTCAAAGCTTTAAACCCTTTGACCCGTAGGAAACGTTTACCCTTTGGTGGTTAAAATTAAAGGCAGGGGCAGTTACATGTAAGCAGTGCAAATAGCTGACATGAATTATGAATCTTGAACAAAAACCATAAAAAACCTCTATGGACCAAAACAATTTGAAAGATTTAAGGTAAGAAACCAAACCGCAGATAGTGGTGTGTGGGTGAAATTCTCATAGTCAAACTGTTGAAATTGTTGGCGTGTTAATGTTGCATTTTCTCCGCAAGCTTCACACTGTAATGACCTTCCTCTAATCTTTACCTGAATGAGTAATAATTACCAAATAGATAAGTTACGAGCTGTTTGGTCTGCACTCTGCAATCATTATGGATATGGTTTAATAAAAGCCTGATCCTTTAGGTGGGTAAGAAGGATACCCAAGTTAATGGATATCAACCTTGTTTCTTCAAACCTATACCCTTGTGCCAAACTTACTCAAACAATATCAAACCCATGCCCTCAAATCTTGACACCCCCTTATCATCAGAAATTTATGTGTAAAAGATAATACAAAATCAAGTTTTTAACTGCTTAACATAACTTACAATGCGAATTCTGGCTGATAATGCATCAAAAAGAAGCATTCTTCCAGAAAGTGGCTCGCCAACTAAACTTGCCAGTTTGATAGCCTCTAGGGCTTGAAGGCAACCAATAACACCAGGAACTGTACAGATATAGCCGGATGACAGATTATTAGATAAAAAGTAAGTGATACTTAAAACAGAAAATAAAAAATTGAGATAACACACAAACAGACTGAAAATAAAGTCTCTCAGTTATATTTAAAGTTGCTTAATGTAGAAAACACAAGGGAAAGAATCAACAGGGATTTATTGCCAGATTTTTCCATGAATGAAAATGTATTAGTTATGATAACAAAAACAATATTATTACAGTAAGAGCAAATTGATTAAAGAAGTGACAAGCTTTAGTCCAGTTCGTATTTTGGTATAGCATTTTTATTTGTAGTTTTGAACTCACAAAAAGACACAAACATTCAAAAAGTTCTAGGGTACTCCAAGTGCCACATGAGCAACATGCCACAGAAAAGTCAGCATGTTTAAAGTTACCTACAAACCAGCTACCAAATCATTTTGACCAGGTACATGTTCAGAGTACCTTTAGCTGAAGTTCGCAAGAGCTTTGGGGCTTTTTTATCAGACCTTTTAAAAAGTTTTGAGCTTTTTTTTAGTAAATAAAAGCATGTTACTGCCTACTGGAAACAGAATTAGAGAAAATTCAGTTACTTTTTTTATGCAATTTGCTGTCATAACATTATTATAATCTTCAAACATGCTTTAGAAGATTGCATGCATTAAAAATCAACTATGGGTGACTTTGAGCTCATTAGACCCATTTATCTTTAAGCTGCATTTTTTTAGTTTTGACATATTTAAGATAAAACAAACCCAGATTGACCCACCAAAAGGTAAATGGGCCAAATTTGCCACTAAGACTCCATTGACTTGGAAAACTTGCATTTATCTTAAGGGTAATATGGGGATAACAGTACATTATACCTATCCATTTTGAAAAGTGGACAGAGACAGACTAATAGTAATGTGGACTATAATCTTGGAATAAAGGGGGAATACGTTACAGGGTGGGGATTTTTACTCCACTAAAATTATCCATACACCACTAAAATATCAGAAATTACCATTATACCCTGTGATTACAAAAAAGAGAACAATGAGGGTAAGAATTAAGATTGTACTTTTAACAAGTTTTATTGATATATGGATAACTTTGGTGGCGTACTGTGTACAAATCACCTCTATGAAGTTATCGTCCTCTAGGACAGATCAGAAAGAAATTTAACTTGCCTACACCTAGAACTCCACTGTCTGAACACCTCTGACACGCTGTTGTAGGTGGTGGGGTTGGAAAAAGACATCGATAGCAAGGCCCCCCATTGTAATTATAAACTGCAAGCTATAAAAGTAAATTGAAGAACAAGAATGCAGTTATATAAAAACATGCAAACAAGTAAATCATAATACAATTTCCGTGACTTTATTCATATAAAAAACTCATTGTATTGCAATATGTACCTGTCCTTCCAAACCCAGTGCGGCACCTGATACAAGAGGCTGCAAGTATAATTATTAGAAGTAAATGCTGGGAAATGTATAATTAGTATGCCTTCAAATGTAACGTATCTTGAAAGAAACACACCTTTCCCAGTAAAACACAGCAATCACTGATCAAATATCGGCTAGGTGCATTATCTGTTGCATCTACTACAATGTCGTATCTAGAAAATTAACAGTCATGGAAAAGTTTTGCTAGAAAATAATTAATTAAAAGTTCGAAAAAATAAGACTAAAGTGACTATATTTATTTTGTCAAGTTCGAAGTATGATGGATACTTGCTCACAATCTCCAGAGCATTGGATGTGCGTAAAGCTTCTTTGTGTTCAACTACTTCAACGGTTGAATTAATCCTGCGACACACCAAAACATTGATAGTTAGTCACGCACAAACTTGATATTGATAGAAGTATAAAAAACATATTCTTTGCTAGATGCCTATACTTAATAAGATAGGAGAAAATAAATAACATACGAACGGCAGGCTGCAGCAGCAGATTCTACTTTAGACCGACCTATGTATGCTTCACCATGGATGATCTGAAATATTGATGAAAATTACTACATCAGCATGGTTTTGCTAGCTAAAATCAAAGCACACCCACCCAAAAAATGATGTACACCCAATTATAGAAAAAATCAAAATAATGGTTTAACATTAGTTGATGTTGATAACTAATTCACCAATCACTACAAATAAAAGGCAAAAAATGATACAATAGAGAAGGCAACACGTTTATACCTGCCTGTGTAGATTGTTTAGCTCAACAACATCATGATCCACCATACCTAACCTACCTGTCAAGATTCGGCTAAAGTTATTAATCCCCAAGGGCTTAAATAGACCATTCGACTCATATGTCCATTTTCTTTGTGAAAAGAGGTCAAAAAACTAGAGCATGTTACTATCTTGTTGGCAAGTTATGGGCAACAAGCAGCTCAGAACTACTTGTGAAGAGATGAAAATAACAATAAGCTTTGGAAACACAAAAGAGATTATCCAAAAGCTAAAATAAGAAAAAATCTCACCGACGCCACAGGCTGCTAGATATAACAGAGCAGGTGATCCCAACCCCCCAGCTCCAATAACTAAAATGGATGATTTTAGAAGATTTGACTGCCCTGCAACAAAATGATAGATAAACTAAATGAAACCTCTTAAAATGGATATACATCTTAATCTGAATGAAAAAACAAGTGAAAAAGAAGTGTAAGAATCCTATATGAACAAGAAAACACCTGTACTAATAACAAGATTGTACCGTAAATCCTTTGTCAACTTAAACACGCCCTAAAAATTAGCACTGATGTAGATTTTCATAATGTTTTCAAAATAATGAATTCCAGTAAATAAGCAGCTTGAAGTACGGACACATTCATCACTAAATCCCTTGCACAAGATTATGTTTCGATCAGGTAACTAGAAAGGCTGCAAACGAAGTGAATCAATAATAAAGATAAACAACCAGTACTTATTTAGCATATATATCACTACCTTGATCCATTTAGTCCACTACTTAATTCCAAATGTCAAGCGGGTTGCTTTTTAACTTCAAAACTGATCGTAAATCATCAATCCACCATTACATGAAACCATACAGCAATGCAAATTTGCAAGAAATTCAGAAATAAGCACCATACTACATTACTACAACATGATTTTTAGCATGACACAACAATTTCATACAAAAGTGATAGTAAAAAACTAGCAAGCCTGTAGGTAAAAGGTAATCATGCTTAACTTTACAATAGAACTTTGAACACCACTAGACTCCAAGTTCCAAACCTAAAGAACTGAAAGAATCGAAAAGAACTTTAAACACCACTAGCTTATAACAATAACATCCATCTATCCTATAACGCTCATATTCAATATCAAACTCAATATACTCAAAAGAAGCGAACCTTGAACACCAAACGAAGGAAGTAACAGTTGACGACTGTATCTGTAAATCATATCCGGAGTCAAGTCATGGCCACAATCGGAAGAAGTTGGTTGATTCGATAGTTGATTAGATTGAATTTGTTGAAGCTGAGCTTCGATTGCCGATATGCGAGCCTCGATATCTCGTTTGGAATCCTTTAACGACTGTAGTTCTTGAAGAAATCGTGACGATTCGTCGACTCCTCCGTTGGATTCCATTGATGGACACTGAGCTCCGTTTCAAATGGCCGGTGGTTTTTGGGAGAAAATCTAGAGGGGAGAGGTCAAATGATAAACCCTAACAATTTATACCCTTTTTTAGTTCACAAGTCAACACTAAACGAAATTAACAGGTTTTGTATTTGAGGTTAACATGTTTCGTATTATTAACAAGTTGACACGTTTAAGTTATGATAACAAATATTTCTTAACAGGGTAGTAGTTGTTAATGCGTCTATTTTAAACATGCTTATGTTTTTAAGTTATTTAAAATAATTGAATATATCTATTTATGCGTTGTTCACGTACTTTAGAAACATTATCCTTGGCCCAACCGCTTCAATCGAATACGACTATCATAGTATCACCGACTGAGCCTCCATCCTCCATTTGAGGTCTCTGGACTCCACCTGCTACCTCTTTAAACTATGTCATCATTTAAAATACACTTCTTATGCTCCTTTGTTCGTTTCAAGCGTATCAAAGTTTATCATGTTAAAGATTATGTATTATTCAAGACTTTGATGGATTTTTGTTAACTTTTGTTTCATTAAGTATGTGATTTTTATCATAACTCTTGAGAGGTCTTATCATATAATTTGTTTCTAAACATATATGTGTTCGTGTCTTGAAAAAATGACAATTTGTTATCGTGTTGTGTTCGTTTCAGCACTTATCATGCTCGTGTCGTATCGTGTTTGTGTTTTATTATGTCATGTTTGACTTGTTATATCAGTCCTAATAGGCACCCCAAACTCAAACGCTAATTCAAAGACAAACTTATCATTTAAAAGATAGGGGGTTAATGAGATTTGACTTTACTTACAAACAATCATTTGTTCTTATAGTCAAACGGCCGGTGAGCCTGCAAATGACCAATGTTGCATGTTTTCAAGCGGTTCTATGAAGGTTGTGTGAGATTAGATTTCAAGTGGGGTGGATATTTTTTTGCCCATTCTTGATACCGGTTTGAGGGTATTTATAGTTTTATATGATAACAGTGTAAATCCCTGATAGCTCATAAAAAGAGATGTAAAAGGGGACGACGGTTTAATAAAAGAAGGTGAAAGAGTAAAGGCGACAAGAAAGAAACTATGAAACTTTTTAATTGACAACATTCAGATTTTCTATCTAATCACCAAAACATGAAATTTATATGACCAGATTTTTTTATTTTTTAATTTGAGAATACATCTAGATTGTCCCGGTGACTATAATTTACAAATATTAGGTTTTTCCAATTGCTATATACTTACTATCAAATCCAATCGAGTAAAACCCACACAAACTATACTTATGCATATTTACAAAGGTCGGCGCCGAATGCCACCGGCCAAAAACCCCCCCTCAAGTTTCTTTATCGATATTTTCTAAATTTTTTTTAAAGTTTTGAACAATGTTACTTTGACCTCCCTCAAGTTTCTAAAGATCCAGGTTTATTCCTGTACAATATAAATTAGAGTCCGTATACGTTTGGAAGTAATAAGAATGACTCGGGTTAAATATAAAATATTTGTGTGCTTAACTTTATATACGTTTTAGAACTTTCTACGCTTCGAAAAACGTCTACATTTAGACGTAAATTTTGTTAGATATTAGTTGAGTCAAATATAAACATTTCGATGTAAGTTTTGTTTCGAAACGTGTCGGATCAAATATAATAAATTTTCGTTTACTTTAGGTTTCGACGTAAATTTAATTCAGACACGAGTCAAATATAAATATTTCGACATAAATTTTGTTAAAAAAAAAATCGGGTCAAATATAATACGTTTTCATTCAATGTTATAAATTCGGTCACTATATGTATTGACATACATTTAGTTCAGAAACGAGTCGGGTCGATTGTAATCTATACATTATCATGTCGCATACGATGCGCAGCGCGTAAAAAAAACTAGTTATAAATTAAAAGGTGATACTAAACCCGGTATCCCGGGTCAAAAACAGCCCATGATGCACCTTAGTTTAAAAGAAATCCTTAAGCAAGAATCCGCCATTAATAATAGAAACATAACATAGCTATGTGCATTAGGGGCTGTTTGGTTGGATCTTAATGATCATTAAAAAGTTATCTATTAATGTTCATAGACTTTAAATGGCTAAGAGGTAACCTTAATGCTAAATGATTAAGAGGTATCATTAAGATTTAACCTCTTAAACATTCAGTATTAAGGTTACCTCTTAACCATTAAGAGATATCTTAATGACCATTAAGAAGCTATCAAACAACACGTTGAGCGTCATTTCCTTTAAATTATACAATGCAAGAAGTATTACATCCTAAAACATTATGAAATCAGGTTGTTAAATTTAACACATAAAGTAGTTTCAACAACTATCATGCATCATGTATAAACTTTCATAATTTGCCAATTTGGTTTGATGTCATAAATTAGGATTTTATATATAACGCACTTAACATGCATCATGATACACGTACACAATTTGGTTTGAACTTAGATATTAATTCAATATAGAGCACACTTTTTAAAGTCCCTAGGCATTTTTAGATACTTATTAATTTATCTAAGATACATCGGTGGGTGTTACAGGAAGATGTGGAGTGACCGGAAAAACCTCTTTTTTTTTTAAACATATATGGTGTTGTATGGTTTTGAGCTAAAGTTGCATAAGTTTAGGTATTCCTATGAGAGCTTGTATTGTGTTGGGCAGAATTTTCAAATATGCAAGTCCATGTGTGTAATAATAATTTATATGATAGTTGAATCGGTATTACTTTTGACTTTCATAATCATCATCAAGGACGATCCCAATCGGATAGTCATTATACATATAAAATTGATTTCGATCATAAGGATAATTATAAGCAAAATAGGAAACATTCCATCCCTTGTAATTGAAATTTATAGGAAATCACATGCAAACCAAATGTAAACCTATGATAATTATAAAGTTGAATTATGTTTGACAACAAAAGTGAAAGTTATAAGTAACAATATCAAATTGTTAAATGACGCTAGAGTTAAGTTTGAATTATTAAAATTTAATTATCTAATATTCTTTTAAAATATAAAAGTAAATGATTGAAACTTGAAAGTCTAGGGAGCCCTTTTACTTGTGTCATTTTTTATGAATAATTTACCAGAAAGGCAGGATAATCAATAAATAATATGTAGTAAACTTTATAACAAAATCAATAAATAATTTGTTATTTTTTTAACATCAAGGATTTTATTCACCAAAATAAAAAAAAAAAAAAACAATTCTAGCAAGGTGCTAGATACAAGGACACCAAACAATATATTAAATAAAATAAGCACCAAACAATTCTTTGTTCCGATCGTACACATATTAACTCTTATCGTTGAAAACTCTCTTTATTTATATTATGCCATGAACTAAACACCATAATGGCAATAGCACACTGACCACATTATACCCACAATAGCTTATTACGGTGGTGGCATGACATTGGACAGAGGTGGTTCACCACCCTCATTTACAGGCGCTTCAACTAGCGGCGGTGGACCGCCAACTATTGGCGGGAGACCAACGTCAGGGGGGCCTTCTGGCGGTTCAGGAAGCTCAGGTCCTCTAGGAGGCTTCGGGGGTTTTGGAGGAAAAGGAAATGGTGGTCTCGGTGGTCTTGGAGGGAATGGTGGTTTAGGTGGGCGGGGCGGGAGTGGTGGTTTAGGTGGGCGGGGTGGGAATGGTGGTCTTGGGGGTCGGGGTGGGAATGGAGGTAAGGGCCCCGCATATCCACACATACCGAAGGTGCAAAAGGTGAGAAACGGGCATCGGTTGAAACACTTCCCGCAGTTAAACGGGTTGATGTTGGTATCGGTGCATACACCTCGACAACATTGCCAGTTAAACGGGCATCGACTCCCGCATACTCCACAGTTGTTCACATCAGAGGTCACCTCAACACAACGGTTTCCACAACACCGTCTTCTAACAGGAGATGGAAACTCACCTGAGTTACAAACCCAAGGCCTATCAGCACACCAGATGGCTTGTCGCCTGACTCGCCAAACCCATGGCCCCGCAGCTCGTGACCCGTTTGTGGCACTTTGGTCCAGCCCAATGAGCAGTGTTTGGTTGCTTTTGACACCTTCAGTTAGTGCACCATACAAAAGCAACAGAACAAGAACCAGGAGGCTGCTTTGAGTACATTTTAATCGAACCATTTGCAGGATGCATTAGTTTTGATGAATGTTTCAAGACTCGGAAATAATATATATAACGTAACAAGGTGAGCCTCACGAGTGACTTCATGTTTTTCTTACGCGCAAGAGTTTTAAGGCTTTCGGTTTGTGTGTGCTGTTGCGTGAGGGGTAATTATTATTATTAATGAGTGAAAGAAAGGTGTTCCATTGCCTTACAGGTTATGCTTTGGGTGTCTTAACAATGATCCTTTTTTTCTGCTTTATACAATTTCATGTGATTAAAGCAAGACTAATAAGCCTATTATCTCCCCTTTACAGCAGTATATTCAGATATTCACAATGTTGGAAAGATAGTGTACTGTAATATGGGCCTTAAACAGTGGGCCTAAATAATGATCTAAGCCCAACTAACCACTTCACTGGGATCTTTAAAATCAACATGTTTTTGACTAAATAAGCAACAAAATCAATCTAAAGACCAAAGTGATCATCTGATCACAATGTTATTAGCTTTCATGTAGCGGATAATCTTTTCTAGTATTTGCATACAGTGAATCTAATCATTTTAGAGTGTTTGGCTTAGTTGATTATCTGATTACCACAACTTCAAACAACAAAAGCGCATCCAAAACACATCTCTTGTACCATGTTAGCTATAAGAGCGTACCCGCTGCTTAACTTAGCTCTCGCTTTTCGTAGGGTCTGGGGAGGGGCCGGATCGCTTCGCAATCTGCCGTACACAGCCTTACCCTACACTTTGTGCTGGAAGCGCTTCCCATGGCTTAAACCTATGATCTCAATATCACAAAACAACAACCTTACTAATTGCTCCAAGGCCCACCCTCTCTTCTAGCATGTTATTTGATTTTGATTATTCCATACCACATAATCACTTTTAGAATGCACTGCCAAACACCCCTCAATCTTATAAGTAATGTACATATAAATCTTATGACTAGTGGCACATTCTAAGAGAAAGAGCTAAACTAACCTCTAGATAGATGATAATATTATTAACCACATTGGCTGAAATATCATCAAATGCAATACCCATTTGAAATTTGCAAACAATATCTGGATTCAATGAAACAAAGATACTAACGAATGTAGCAAAAGATCAGATTATGCAAGTAAACCCGAGAGATATGTTGTGACAAACCCAATCTACTTCATGTTTATGGAGAGAACTTATTAAAATTTAAAGGGACATACTGGTTCACTTAGCTTTATTTTCTTGTTCTTCTTCATCCGCCTGTCCATAACGACGTTCAAACTTTGCAATCTGACCAAGAGTTTTAGCCATCTGTCTTCTTGCTCTAAAGTGATAAACTTTACCTGCCTCGTGGATCTTGGTCATCATAACGTGCATCAATCGGCCACTTTGAGTCACATAACCGATCCATTGCATCTGAGGGTGAATCCCTTTCTTCATTTCTTCTGCAATTGAAACACAACATTAGAAAAACAGTATGCAATCTAAGCAAAGATAACTACTTGACATGAGTAATATGATCAAACAGTAATTATTGAAAGCAAAACGACGTCTTGTAGTAAGCATACGCGTGTAGGACGAATAATTTGGAAAGAAAATAATGAGATCAATGAACCCACTTCATTGGGGCAATAGGTCGAACACATGGTGGTCATTAACAAAAGCACTCATTAGCGATGAATAAACCTCAAGGCCCTTGAAATTATCAGATTGCAGACTCTAAAACCCCTATCAAAAAATCTAATTTCCTGAATTGTAGGAAGATTAAAAAGGCGGATTTCGATAAGAACAACCAAAATGTGTTCAATTTGAAATCAATACTGACGATATACGATTAGGGTTTTCACCAAACACACATTACAGGTATGTTATAGCTAAAAGCACAAATCATTGGGCAGATTAATGAATTCTACAACGAACAAAAGATTCAAAATGTACACAATCGCGTTCAGAAGATCAAAACCAGCAGATTTCAACTGCTGACGAATAAAATCACTTAAGTGAAGTAAATATTCATAGTGTCTAAAATTAACATCTGTATTAAAGGGAAATTGAGTATAATGATAGAGAAAACTTGCTAAAACGATGGAACTTTGGTAGTCACAGGCTCACCGCTCAGCTTCAAGAACTCGCCGTCAACCTCGACTTATGGAATTCAAACAATACATATATGATATATCAAGCCCCATTATTATGTCTACATGATGCTTATAGCCCCTAGTGAAAACTTCTTGATTTTATTAGTTTTTTAATCGAACTTAAGAGGCTGTTTAATTTGCTTCTGACCCGGTCAAAATGCCTGACCCACTAATCCGGTCAGACATTTTGGCCGGCCAGTGTGTTTGATTTGCACTCTTTCGCGTCTGACCCGGTCCGACACCACTGACCCATGCTTATTTTTCCACTTACCCGTTCAGTTTTGGAACAAGCTCTTACCCGGTCACCACCTTCTGACCGAATAAGATATGTCAAACAGCCCCTTACAATGATGTAACAAGAGTCAAGTTTGAGCTTAAGTTGTTTGAGTATGGTTTTGGCAAAGCTCGACGAGATATTTTTTTTTTCTCTGAGAAAACTCATCCCTATGAGTTGATTGTGTTAGACTGTTGGTTTTTAAAAAGGTTATTGTAACAGAAAACTAATTAAAGGTTAATTCGAATATGAAATCTCGTAGAGAGCATGCGTAGGGATATAGTATTTTATCATGTATTTTAATGACGGTTGACGTATTTCTATTATGTGTTTTTAATTTGATCACAAAACCAATAGATTCCAATTACCTTCTTACAGGATGTGTTTTCAAGGGCATCAATGTCTTCAACATTCCTCTCATCTTCATCACGCAACCTCTTACATGAGATGGCTTCAAAAATGATGGTTAGCACTTCTTGAAATGTTTCCTCAGAAAGTGACACCTCAACAAGAAGGCACCACATGTTATCCTAGCTTGCACCATCGTAATCTTGTTTTCGCTTCAACACCATTGTAATCGGTCAAGTTTATAACCCAAACAAGTTTTAAAAGCTAGTTTTTTCCACTACACCAAACCGGTTACTTGGTTACAACCCAATCCGGTAAAAAAAAAAAAAAAGATATTTGCTAATTGTTAAGGGACCCAAAGTCATCCCTCTTTTTATGTTTTCAACAAAACGAATAATAGTGTTCTCAGGTTTTCTTGGGTTAACGAGCTCGCAACTTGTAGCTTGTTCGAGAATAACATGAAAACAATCGCTCAAAATCTACTCGATTTGTAAACGACCGAACACCAGCCAAGTTATACTTTTATAAATTATGAACCAAATTTATGTCATATTATAATCTTATGATCAGTTGATATTTTATAATAAAAAAACATAAATGTAAAAATATAGAAGATAATCATATATCATGAGATAACAATCTCGTATTATTATTTCAACAAGTTAAGAAAAATAAATATTAAAAATATAAAAATTATATTTTTATATATGCAATTATCTGTGAAAATAACAAAATCATTTTTTTAAATAAACAAGTTGGTTCGCAATGTCACACCCTGGTTTCAGGATACCCAGGGAGAACGACCGATTGGTACATTTGTTTTGTTTATTTATTTATAATTTTAAAGTTAAGCAACAGAATATATTTTTAGCCCTATTCCTCGAACACCATGGTTTCTCTTCATTGTATTTCATCCATACGTGGTGAATATCCTCAGGTTCAACCACCATCATCAACTCCACCTCCAATCACACCTCTAACTAACTTTCTAATGAGTTTTTTGATAGTTTTTAATAGTTACTAAAAGGCTATCTCTTAATAATTTATAATATTTTAATGATCAAAAGATAATTTTAATATTAAATGTTTAGGAGGTAACCATTCTCCTAACTATGGGTCTTATTTTAGACTGTGATACTGATCTAGAGGTGGGCAAACCGGGTCCGGCCCAATACCCGAAGCCGGGTTCGGCCCAACCTGTTTTTTTCGTACCCGGGTACGGGTGGAACCGGGTTCGAACCCGGGTCGGGTTCACCCAACCTATTACCCTACCCGACATACCCGGTTAGGGTCGGGTCGGGTACGGAACCCAGATATAATCGGGTTTCTTAATTTTTTTTATTTTTTTTGTTTTTACATCATCAAATCATCATCATCATCATCATCATCATCATCATCATCATCATCATCATCATCATCATCATCATCATCATCATCATCATCATCATCATCATCATCATCATCATCATCATCATCATCATCATCATCATCATCATCATCATCATCATCATCATCATCATCATCATCATCATCATCATCATCATCATCATCATCATCATCATCATCATCATCATCATCATCATCATCATCATCATCATCATCATCATCATCATCATCATCATCATCATCATCATCATCATCATCATCATCATCATCATCATCATCATCATCATCATCATCATCATCATCATCATCATCATCATCATCATCATCATCATCATCATCATCATCATCATCATCATCATCATCATCATCATCATCATCATCATCATCATCATCATCATCATCATCATCATCATCATCATCATCATCATCATCATCATCATCATCATCATCATCATCATCATCATCATCATCATCATCATCATCATCATCATCATCATCATCATCATCATCATCATCATCATCATCATCATCATCATCATCATCATCATCATCATCATCATCATCATCATCATCATCATCATCATCATCATCATCATCATCATCATCATCATCATCATCATCATCATCATCATCATCATCATCATCATCATCATCATCATCATCATCATCATCATCATCATCATCATCATCATCATCATCATCATCATCATCATCATCATCATCATCATCATCATCATCATCATCATCATCATCATCATCATCATCATCATCATCATCATCATCATCATCATCATCATCATCATCATCATCATCATCATCATCATCATCATCATCATCATCATCATCATCATCATCATCATCATCATCATCATCATCATCATCATCATCATCATCATCATCATCATCATCATCATCATCATCATCATCATCATCATCATCATCATCATCATCATCATCATCATCTCCACCTAATTGTGTTTGTTGTGAATCCGGATTACTTTTCAACGACTTACAAAATTTCTTGCTAATGTGTTTGCTTAAAGTCGTGTTAGAATCTTTAGCAAGCAAAGCTCCACAAAACTTGCAACGAGCCTTTACAGACCCGTCACTCAACTCAACCATATCCCAATTGCACCATACATCCATGTTACGATTGTGTGGAAGAACACGAACGACGGTTGGAGCGTTGGACGAACTTTGACCAACGGAAGATTGTGATTGAGCCATAACACGATTCAAGACAGTGAAAAGTGTAAAACGAGAGAGTGAAAATGTAAAACGAGAGTAAACTATAGTATTTTTTGCGTATGTTTTTGCGTTTGAGAGTTGGGTACTCAATCAAACCAACCCACACCTATTTATACTACCTTAGGGGGCAGAAAAAACAAAAAAAAAGGTCAAAAATGAGTTCCAACGGCTATATAGCAGTTAAAAACGGCTAGTTTTTTAAAAAAACCCGAAAAACGGTAAAAACCGGGTTGGACCCGGGTACGATCGGGTCGGGTCGGGTCCGGGTTGGGTCGGGTCGGGTACGGTTCGGGTTCTAGAAAAATATAAAAACCCATAACCGGTTCCTACCCACCGGGTATTTTCGGTTCCAAACCGGGTACACCCTATACCGGGTTGTACCCGGACCCGGGTCCGGGTCGGGTCCGTACCCTGTTTTTTTGCCCAAGTCTAACTGATCCAAACCTATCACAAAATATAAATGGGCCAACGGGCTTACAGTTTTCAGTTTCCATATAAACAAGCAAAAATAATTAGCCCACAAAGGCTAATGTCGGCCCATCTACGAATCCTATAACAAACAGACGTCGATACCGTCAACATCTACTCATCGTTGATCGCTCCGTCGCCGACCACCGCCGTCCACCGTCGCCGGAGAAAAACCGGTGAAACTCTTTACTGATCGGAACTCTCGCCGGACAATTTATCTGATTACAGTTCAGTAAATCTACAATTCTACGGTGATCTTATTGTAATCTGATTACCACCTAACAATTGGTGTCGTTGATGTGTGAGGGTTTTGGAAGATCTACACGATTAGCATCTGTTTTTAGGAAGAAGGGGAGATTTGGATTTGGATTTGGATTTCGGTTTCGTAATGGACGAGGTGATTACAGCGGCTGATGCATCTTCGAGTCTTCGTTCTTACTCGTCAGAGTCGTCTGTTTTGCCGTCGAATCTGCCTCTTCTTTCTGCTTTTCTGTCGTTGTTTATCGCTCAGTTTCTTAAAGTGTTTACTCACTGGTATGTTATCATTCAATGCTTTTATGTTTGAATCTATTTGTGTTTCTGATGAATTATTAGTGGCTAGATTGGGCGTTTATTAGGGTTTCGGATCTGTTGATCTTCTAATTTGAAATCTTGGAGGTCTATAAGAGCTTGGTCAATCTGTGCATAAAGAAAAATACATGGGTTGATTTGGTTCTCAGTTTTTGCTAGAGAATTGCCTTCAGAAGAAAACTGGGTGCTTTATACTCTGATTAGTGGGGGAAAACAATGTGATTAATATATATCAATGTGATGGATTATATCTTATCTTTGGTTAGAACCATGAAAGTGTTGTATGAGTGTCTGATTAGTATAACCATAAAGAAAAGTTAATAGTCTCATTTGGTTTTTGCTCTTAGTTTAGAAATGTGATTGGTAGACTATCTTGTTTTCTAGTAAAACCCTTTCTACTTACTAACTGGTTATGCATACTGTTGTTTCTTGGAGACACCTAATTGTAAAGTAATGATACAATATGGAGTTTAGTTCATAAGCTAATGATATCCGGTAAAGAAGAAGTAGAGAAAATTGTTTCTTTTCAAAGAATTCTCATGCCTTATCATCCAAACTGAATATGCCACTATGGACACAACTGTTGTTTCTAGCTTATAAAATAGAGATTTTAGAAAAAGAAAAGAAACACAAATATACAATTAGTTAAGCACTTTTTTGTATTCTTATTCACCAACTTCCCAGCAACTCTTATTGTAAATTTTGTCTTATCCTTTCTGGACTCTCAGCACATACATGAAGTAGTCAGCTGAGTAGCTTTGATCTCACATTTCTTTTTATTTGGCACTGGGGAAAGGGTTGAATTACTGGTATATATCGAGACCTTTAAGACACTATTTTGAAATATGTTTGTTTCTTATGTGACTTCTGTTGGTTTTAATTTGATTATGGCTTTTGTTATGGTTGTGTTTTTTTGTAATCTTAGTTTGTTACTCTGGTTATTCAGGTTTAAAGAGAAGAAATGGGATACTAGAAGGATGCTTAGCTCAGGTGGCATGCCATCATCACATTCAGCAACAGTTACAGCGCTGGCTACATGCATAGGTTTACAAGAGGGCATTGGTTCATCATCATTTGCCATTGCGGTAGTTTTGGCATGTGTTGTAAGTACTTACAACACCTGAATTTTATTCTTCATGTTTCTTGCTGTTTATTAGAGTTTCTTACAAGTGTTTCAGATGGACAAATATCTAAACTCTGTTTCAGATTGATTTATACTTTTAATAGGGATTTTGTAGGATCATATGTGTAGGCTCTACCAAAGTTAGTGTGATACTGAAAATGTTCAGCTAGAACAACTACATGTTTGTCCCTAACAAAGATAACTGATGGAAGAGAAAATCTATTCAAGAGTTAGAGAAACAAAATAATTAGATTGAGCAAAATATAGACTAGCTCGGCCTTAAAATTGTTCATTTATCAATAATGTTTACACTAGTTGATTACTTCGTTTATTCAACAGGTAATGTATGATGCAACTGGTGTTAGGCTTCATGCTGGTCGGCAAGCTGAGGTATATCCCTCTACCTTTTTAGGGTTTGTATAATAAAAAAGTGAAAAACTTAGTATCCTATGGTTTGTGGGATTAATGATAATATTTTGATATCTATTTAAGTAAATGGACACTGTGTACAAATTGGGTTGTAGTACAAAGAAACCATATTCCATGCTCGTATTAGAGCTAGTCTTAATTCTTTATTAGCCTATGTTTTAACTTATGCATGCTTTTCTTTAAACCTGTAAAGATATTTATATTACATTATTTATTTATGTAGTTATTGAATCAAATTGTTTGTGAGCTGCCTCCAGAACATCCACTTTCCAATGTTAGGCCTCTACGTGACTCACTTGGTCACACTCCATTCCAGGTTTGGTCACAATCTAACTATCTATTTATGATTATTAATTTATATTGATCAAGGAAAAAACTTGATGTATTTCTTTTTTTATAAACTATTATTCGTAATGGGGCAATAACAAAAAAACAGTACTTGAAAAAGGGCATAGTAACTCATTTAATATTTTTCTATTGTGATGTTAAAATCCGTTGGGGGTGTTTGACTAAGGGTTTGGTATATATGTTCATTTTCTTATAATGTGATGTTTGAATTCATTGAAGTACTTGTTCTCGTGTGAACATAGATGACTACAAAATCTCCCTTTTTTGCTCCTCTTTATTACTCTTGCTTCTAGTTTCATTTACATTTTTCTTTTCTTTCAAAAGTTGATGGATGTGTTTATGTATATCTTTTAATATACGTGTTATCGAGTAGGTCTCGTATGGCAAGGTATAATGCATACTTCTATACTTGTTATCTGAAAAAAGGAAATTGGTGAGTGTTTAAGCTTTTATCCGATTATGCCAATGGCCCATAACATGTCCATATTGCAAAGCTATAGTCCAATATTAAACACTTAGAGATGAGTTGATGACCATGAACAAGTTGACCATTTTTACAGATCAGGTGATTAAATTTTGATTAGAATGGAATATATTTGTGTGTATAATAGGGCATCACCGGAATCTAAGATACAAGATTATTAAAGAGCACTTGGTTTTAAGTTGTGTGCATTATGTGCTCATAATGCATGATGCGCTGTCCAGAGCGCATCGTTGCACTTGATGCATTTCGTTTACATGATGCACTCGTGATGCGCTGTTTTCACATTATGCCTGTCCATCGCAACATGCTCAATGATGCGTGCGATATGCGATGTTCTGATCTTCTCCATTGAGTCAGACTTTCTCAATACGTCTAGAATTAAAATTGACCTTAGGATACTTGAAATCCCAAACAATCGACCAGTGAATGTGTCGATTAGAAACAGTTGACCATTGATTTTGGGGCCTAAACGCCTGACTTCTTTTAAAACCAAGATTTTAAGTATTTTCAAAAGCATTAACCCTTTTAAGTTTTTCAATGCAGGTTGCAGCAGGTGCAGTCCTGGGCATAGTGATGGCCTTTTTCATGAAATTGTCAACCTAACGGTTGGCATTGGATCATTAATGGTGTTTTGTGTTCGACTAAAATCAAAATGCTTGTTTAGATCTTAACAGATAAACATGGTTATTTGATAAACCAAACATGGTTTCCTCCATCCAAAAAAAAGTTGCAGGAGGCTCCATAGATGACAAACATAGTTTGTAATGATGTATTTTGCGTTAATTATCGTGTATATGTTTGTGGATTCTAAGAACAACAGCTATGAGTTCTGCAAGTTGATGGATTATGGTAAGTAGCTGATTAATATTTTTTGCTCATCAATTGTTCTTTATACGAAGTCCGCAAATTATATTACCGTTACATTTTTCTTCATCTTATTTCGGCAATTTGCAATGAGCCGGCTCAAATTGCTTGGTTACGGTGTTAGGTTTCTTGATGAAATCAAGTTTAATCCGACTATCTGAGAGCTTGAAGAGATATATTAAAACTATATATAAAAAGGCAGCATTTAACTATAGCTTGAGCCACACTTTTGTTAACGTAGTATGATCAGTATTAAGAAAACTTGATAAAGATTCAAGAGAACTATTTTGGTAAACTGCTAAATTTGAACCAAGTAGTTGAAGCATAGACTGAAACTCAGTTAATTCTTAATAGACAAGCTTGAGTTCAAGCTTTGATTGAATTCATAATTTTTTTAAAAATATGTTGGTGTCACACGTTTATTAATGAATGATCAACGTTAAGAAAACTCGATAAAGATTCAAAAGAAATATTTTTGAAAAATTGTTAAATTTATAACTATATGTTAGTTATATACTATAAATATAATAATACTAATAATCGTATGTATATGTGCAGTTGTCCCGGTTTTCCCAATTCTCTTGTATCAATTCACTAATTTGTAAGGGGAGAGAGTCGTCCCGGTTTCCCCAATTCTCCTGGTTCCCATATAAGATTTTTTCGATCTTCCCAACTTTTCTTTATTTTCTAAGGCATCGTCCCCCCCCCCCCCCCCCCCCAAAAACCCCCCCACCCAAACACACCAACGGTGTTAGCATTTGTCATATAGTCGCGATCAATGATGTATACTTTCAAACGTAAATCCCCCCCCCCCCCCCTTTTAAAGAGCATCACATGCTAAAACTTGAACAAAAACCCATTACCAAAATCCTATTTTTCATAAGCGAACCGTTCAATATACACAAGACACTGACTGTGACAGCAACCGTTTGCTCGGTTAACAGACTACTTAAACCCAACAAGATTTAAAAAGGAACCCACGTTAAATAGTATACTAGCTTTATATTCAGCTGACCAGCATGTGGTCAAATCCTCCAGCACCCGGAAGACCAACCCTAGGTCCTTGAACATTATGAACCAACTGTTGAAGCCACCTTCTTGTTGTTGGATCCTCCTAGAAAATAAACCAAATACATCAGAAACAAAAATAACGATTATTTCCATTTATCTAAAAATAAACAATTAGATGTGACAATTTAGATCTATTTATCAGAAAGTAGGTTGATTTTGGTTACACCTTATTTCGAAAAGATGAAATGTTGATTTTGGTTATACCTTATTTGCAAAAGATGATAATTTGATAAGTTTAAAAGCTTGTCAGAAAATGAAACTCGAAAGTCACCAAAAGAGTATTCAATGCTTACAACCTCTAAACATTTTATTAAATATTAACTACGTGTGTTTTTAGAGGTGGAAATTTTTTATTATTCACAAGCAAAATGGGTCAACTCGAGTTTTATTTTATTGAGAACGGGTCAAAGTAGAATATTACTAGAAATACAAGGTCAAAATGGGCGAATACTACCGACATAAGAATTACCCATTTGACTAGTTTTTAACTAAGCCCTTTCACCACTTCTAAACTAGATAGTATACTTTCCTGATTATGATTAACACAATAATGATATATAAGTTCAAAAAAATGGACCATAAACCCAACCCTTTTTTACCTTAATCAACCTACTCTTTTTGCATTTATATTTTTATTAGTATAGTTTCCTAATTATATTATAGAGCTATAATCTATACATTCATTAACCAAAAAATGCTGATGGGTCGAGCAGCGCAGCCCAAATGACTAGTTACCCAACCTGCCTGTTTTTACATTTATAATTTTAATGGTGTAGACTACTAATTGTATTTAATTCAGTAATAGTTTATATATTAGCTAAAAAGGTTGTGCGGTCGACCAACCTGACCTTTTTAATATTTGCGTGTTTTTCTGCCAATTGTAGTTTAGTTAGTATAGTCTTGTAATTTTGTAATTATATATAGCACACTAATAGTTTATAAAATTCAAAAAAAGGACAAAAAAGGTGTTGGCAAGTCAACCAACACGACCATTTTTGACAAAAGAACCCAACCCAGCCATTTTGCCACCCATAACTAATAGAGAATGCTTACACGAAGACAACTGCTAAAAGTAGCATCTCGTAGCATATCAGGAAGACAGCTCCTCAAAGCATCACACGCCCTGAAATATACATTTATTGGAATGTTTATAGTATCATAAAGATATAATGTAAGACAGGCCACTCAAGAATTCAACCTTTTCCATTAAGGCCACTCATGTATGCATTTTGCGTCATTATACCACTTTCAGGAAAGAAAAAAACCATTGATGAATGACGATAATGCCCCCATTTTTTTTCTTTGAAAAGAAAACAATTTTAACCTGTAGGTTAAACATGCTGATGAAAATGCCCTTAATTTCTTTTTTAAAATGCAACATTTTTTAACCTATAGGTTAAAACACATTGACACCTCATTAGAGGTACATTTGACTAAAAAAAGGTTTTTGGCCAAAACTTGTATATATGAAACCACATACATACTTGGGCAGTGTATAACTGTAAAGTACTTTCTATATATGAGTGGCCTTGATGAGAAAAATTGAATACTTCGGTGGCCTCCAAATACATTCATAGCATACAAGTGCATGTACCATAGGATTTGTGCTTTTTGTAGGTAATGATGATATGTATCAACTAACCTAGGATTATCTGACAAACGAAGGTAACATCGGATGATGTGTTTCAAAAGCCGTGAAGACGGTTGTTCAGCAAGTGCGGCAACCATATTTCCCAAAACCCTACCCACTGCAAAAAACCGTTCAGCGGTGGTGCATATGTAGTCCAACCCAACATCGTCCAGCAAGATCTTCTGAACTATGAATGTGGCTACCTAGTAAATATCAAAGCTTTAATCAGACTTCTAGAAAGCCAAAAAGATGCACATAAAGGTGGAATTTTATCCATTTGCTAATAAATAGGTTGATTTGGACCATGTTTTATCTCCAGCGGATCAGATGACAAAATTCAGCTCAAAGGGAGACGGATCAAAAGGGCCAAACAAGTTGAAAGTCTATTTTTGGTTCATACTTCCTAATCATTTATACATTTAGATAATAATATTGTTTTTGGTAAACACAGTAATCAATTCAAAAAAAAGGGCAAACAATAGTGTTTCAACATGAACCCACTTTGACCCCTTACCAAACCTCATGTTCTATATCATATGGATAACAAAATTTATCTGAAAGGGAAACGAGCCAAATGGGTCAATCAGGTTGAAAGTCGCCGAAAGTCTTATCATTTCGTTCACGCTTTCTTTTATTCAAAAAATTAGTTTATCACTCTAATAAATTATTTTTTAAACCATAATCAAGACATTAATTATCATTCAAATAGAAATTTTTTTTTTTGCATTCAATCCAACCCGGTTGGTTCCGGCCTCTATGAAAGCGACTTGTTTCAACTTGCACACACTATGACCTGTTACCCAACCCGCTCGACCCTATCCATCTTGCCACCTCTGGTATGGTTAAGGCAAAGTGAATACAGCATTGGACCAGTAATTCAGTATTAAAAAAAAAAAAAAGAAAAAGAAAAGAAAAAGAAAACAGATAAGATAAGGCTAAAACTCTACTGTTTTTGACAATTCACTGCCCATTTCCATTGTGCGCAGACACAAGGGTATTATTTCTGTTGAAAGCAGAAAACTGATAACTTCTGTGTCATCAACCTGATAAAGAAAAGGCAGTTCCACGTTAAAATGATTCATAAGAATGTTCTCTACAACTAAAAAAGAAAATACAAAAAGGTTGGCATGAAAAATATTAGTCAGAAAAAATTAAGTACCTTCACCAGGGCACCAATGACACCTAAACTAGTAAGCCTCAGATATTCAAATGGCCTGGATTTGCTAGTTGTGTTGAGAAAAGGATATAAATATAAAGGGATATGAGCTGCAAACAAGAAATTATTCAGTATGTTATAATAGTATGTAGTATATTAAATACTTGAGCGCAGTACGTAAAATATATGACTCCCTTCATAAAAGTCAGAGAAATCTTATAAAACTATGATCTCTTAATACAAATCAGAAACTACAATAAGTTGGGATCCATTTTTATTTCTAATCTCCATTTCTACGAGGAGTGGGGCATGGACTGCTAGAAATTAAAATCTATAACAAAAGAAGATAGTCATTTTGTGGATGATATACAAATACACAAGTACATAACCCAAATTTTAGTAAGATACTAGTTTTTTATCCATTTGCAACTGGTATACTTTTTGGTAGGTTGTAATGATAAGAAAAGAGAAATATATAATATAAATAAAACAGAAGACAACTTATTTTCCAGCTTAAAAATTCTAACTAAAATTAGGTGGTAATAGTATAACGTTTTATAAAATAAGAAGGAAAAAATGCAAAGAATATCATTTCTCACACACTTTTAACCCTCATATATGTATTCTTCTAATGGTGATTTGGACATACCTACTCAACCAGCGAATCACAAATTCTATTTAAAAACAAGATAATTTGTTGGAACATATAACTTACCATTCAAGAACAGCATTCTTGTGTCTGGATGGGAAGCTACACACTGCACAATATTAGCATAAAATAGTATAAATGCATCAGTCGATGATTGCCACTACCAAAAGAGCAAACTAGCAGAGTTTAAAAACTAAGGTCTAACTAGACATGACATTCGTGCCGAAAGCAAATGTAGAAATATTAAGTATCTTAAAAATGACCTTGAGTAATTATCTTTCCAATTGCATTTCCACGACTCTAATTAAAAACTGCTATTAATGAACAAACTAATATGAATGAAAAAAAACAAGGACCATGCTATCTAAATTAGAACATCAAAAGTATATAAATAAGTAAATTTGTGTACTAGATGTTAGACAAAGAAAAATAATTAAGCAGGTATGAGCATATGACTTGTCGAATTGTGATGTGAAAATAGCTTTTACCATTAAACATAAACAGAATGGCACAACTATGGTTTACAGTTCAACCAACTATCAAGATGATCAAGCTATGAACGCCTGAAATCCCAATAAAAAATTGGTACTACGAATTTCAAAAAGCGCACCTGAAGAAGGGCAAGTGCATTGCAAACTCTGTTTGATTGAGCTGGAGTCAAGTTGGGTGGTGATAAAAAGGGGTATATGGAAACTATTTCCTGCAAATATGCAATGCTTGGCATCAGTTGTGCTCTGAATCTTGACAGAATGAACTATGGTAATTTGCTCTAAATCTTGACAGAATGAACTATGTAAATTACCAGAGCAACAGAAGACAAAAGAAATGAATCCATGCATCATGCCAACAACAATAGAGCATTAACTAACTATAAATCCCATAAGATCTATATGCTTTACTCAAAATAGAAAAGGATGAACTCCTAACAGGCTAACAGCTGAAACAGCATAAAGAACTATGAGCGACTAAAACAAACAAGCAGAAGAATAAAAACATATAAACCTAAGCAAATAGAATGGTACTGCAAAAACAGAATTTGTATTGGCTGAGTGGAAGTAGAAGCTTACAACCACGTCCACTTCAGTATGAGTTTGGTCAGATCAGAATCCATCACATAACAGTTATGTTCCAAATTGCATTACATTCGTCTTCCTTTCTACCATTCATTTTTCTTTTACAACGGCTAACTCATACAACCTCTAATCTAAATCTCCACCTTTGTCAACCATGGGACTTGAACCCTCAACCACTTGGGGAGAAAGACCTTATCTACACACCTTGGTCCGCTAGCCTACAAGCCCATTGGTTCTACCATTCATTTATTTATTGCAACATTTTATATCATACCCTATGTGGTGTTTTGTTTATTGGAGATTAAAAAAAGGCAGGCCACAACTACTGCATATGAAAATGAGCCTTGTAAATTACAAAATAAAAAATGACATGATTAAAACAATTGTTGGATAGAAAGGCACAATGCAAATCATCAACGTCTACTCCATCCGCAAAGTAGAAGTAAAGTGTCTTGTCACTAGCATAGAGCATACCTGTAACAGAGCTGCAATAGTGCCAAAGGAGTTCCACAACAATGGAGCCAAATCTTGAAACAGCTCTCTCTTCTGCAGAAGAAGGGAATACAAGAAAAATCAATCAGGATGCCTGGATAAGTGCAACAATGGTACCAAAAGAACCCCAACCAGCGGAGCCTGAATCTTGAATCAATACCTTGTTCAAGAACATAATTTAAACCAACAGAAAAAAACATATTTATAGTTATAGCCCTAACTTTGACAACTTAATCTTATATCCAGTTCTGTGATAATCATTCCAATCATATAGAAACACAGTCAGTCTCAATTCTGTTAAGAAACACATATTTTTCCTCTTTCAAGTCAATAGCCTTTTGCCCTAGTTGTCTCCACAATTTCCCAATTAAAACCGCAATTGATCAAATCCACATACAATTACCTCAAAACTCACAAATTCAATCACATTTTTGTTAGGTATTACGTGTACGCGGCTGACCCGAGGATTCGGATAGGGTACGAAATCAATACAATACTACGGCTCGGGCCTTAAGAACTTGTCGGTATTTCTAATTGATTTCTAAAACGAGTGACGAGATAATGATAGCAATAATAGTAGTAATAAACGTAACTACGCAGCGGAAATAATTTAACCAAACAACCAATAACGTGAACTAATCAAACTGAACAGAATACCCAAAAAACAGAACCTGTTTTGAAGGCTGTTCTTTGACCAGAAACAAAACAGAAAACAGCAGCAGCAGTGCACAAAACAGAACAGAACAGCAGCCTGTTCACTGCAGCAAATCAGCCCCTTTGCGGCGGCTGTGATGGCGGCTGCAGGTGGTTTATCAGCTGCAAACAGCAGCCCTTCAGAAGGATGTTGGTGGCGGCAGAAGGCAGCAGCAATAATGCTGCTGTTCTCGGCAGAAAACACACACACAATCACACGAGCACAGAATAATATCAAAGCAGTAAAGAACACAACGATTTAACGTGGTTCGGTCAAGGATTGACCTACGTCCACGGGCTACGAACCAGGGTTTCTTTTATTTACTTTCAAGACTTAAAGATTACAAGTACATATGTGGGTATTTATAATAGAAGACAATAAAAAACCTAACAAAAATAAGTTTTGGCAGATTAGGGTTAGGGCCGGCTGCCCCTAACCCCTTTCTGCAGCAGCTTTGTGGCTGTTCCAGGGCCCGACCCAAGATGGATCGGAGCCCACAACACAACAATCTCCCACTTGGGCTTCGAAACATCTTCACTAGCCCTCCACATCAATGCGTCAAACACTTCAACCTGCTTCCACCCGGATGCGTGAAACATTTGCAACTGCACTTGTCTTGTACTTCTGTAATCTTGAACCTTTATGAAGAGAACCCTTCATACCACCTGATCCGTAGCCGCCTTCATCTGCAATTAACCCTGAAGGCCAACTGAAGCTACACAGAGCTTCAGTTTATCCAACGTGACAACTTTAGTGAACATGTCAGCTGGATTCCTGTCCCCTTTGATGTTATTCAACCAGATAGTACCATCACTGATTAGCCCCCTGATGAAATGATACCTCATATGAATGTGCTTAGTCTTCCCATGATAAACTGGATTCTTTGCAAGTTTCACAGCACTTTCATTATCGCAGTACAACGGATACTCTGCCTGTTTTCTGTCTAATTCACCCAGAAAAGTCTTCAACCAAACAAGCTCTTTACTAGCCTCAGCGGCTGCCATATACTCAGCCTCTGTAGTTGAAAGTGCCACGCTCTTTTGGAGCCTAGACATCCAACATATTGCAGTATCACCCATAGTAAACACATACCCTGTTGTACTTTTGTAGGTCTCTTTACATCCACCCAAATCTGCATCAGAATAACCTTTGAGAATTGCATCTCTACCCCTAAAACATAAAGCCATCTTTGAAGTGCCCTTCAAATATCTAAGCAGCCATTTAACTGCTTCCCAGTGTTCTCTCCCCGGATTAGACATAAACCTGCTAACAACTCCCACTGCATGAGCAATATCAGGCCTTGTGCATACCATTGCATACATAAGACTGCCCACAGCTGATGCATAAGGAACCTTCGCCATGTCGGCCTTGTCTTCATCTGTCTTTGGAGACTGATCTTTAGAAAGCTTAATATGACTACCCAGTGGTGTATTTCGGGTAGTTGTCTTCTCATGATTCATTTTGAATTTCTCTAATATTTTCTTAATATACTTTTCTTGAGATAATATTAAAGAACCGCTCTTCTGATTCCTGGTGATGCTCATGCCGAGTATCTGCTTAGCTGGACCTAGGTCTTTCATTTCAAATTCTTCAGACATCTGTCGTTTCAACCTATTAATTTCTGACATGTCTGAACCGGCTATCAGCATATCATCCACATAAAGGAGAAGAATGATATAGGAATTCTTGAATTTCTTAAGATAGCAGCAGTGATCCATCTCGCACCTCCTATACCCATTTCTGCCCATAAAATCATCAAACTTAATATACCACTGTCTGGGCGCCTGCTTTAAACCATAAAGACTCTTCTTTAGTTTGCACACCATGTTTTCCTTACCAGCTATCTGAAAACCCTCTGGTTGTGCCATGTAGATATCCTCCTCAAGGTCGCCATGCAGAAAAGCTGTCTTTACATCTAGCTGTTCTAAATGTAAGTTTTCTGCAGCCACGATACTAAGCACCAGTCTGATTGTAGTCATTTTAACCACGGGAGAAAATATTTCATTGTAATCAACCTCGTGCTTTTGTTGGAACCCCTTAACTACCAATCGTGCTTTGTATCTCTTAGTTCCATCACTTTCATCCTTGATTCTATATACCCATCTGTTTTGAAGAGCTTTCTTCCCCGTGGGAAGTTTAGTAAGAACCCAAGTTTGGTTCTTTTCAAGCGAACCCATTTCTTCTTTCATTGCGCGCTCCCACTGAGACGAATCTTTCACACGGATGGCCTCTGAGTAGCATTGTGGTTCACCATTTTCAGTGAGAAGAAGATAATTAACTGATGGAGAATATCTCTGAGGAGGTACAGACGTTCGAGTAGACCTCCTAACCCAATGTGAAGTATTTGAATTTCCTGAATCATTTGATGGTGCGGATTGTTCATCCACAGGATCTGAACTCCCACTATCAAAGAGATCTTCTTGTTCTTCAAATTCTTCCTGATCATTATCTTCAGTTTCTGAACTTTCTTCTTCTGCATTCTGATTGTTTTCTTCAGTGTTCTGACTTTCTGTCTCTGACTCATGGCTTTCTGAATTCTGGTTATCATCTTCAAACACCACCTGATCTTTACGAGTTTCTGGTATGGTTGAATTCTTGTCTTTGTAAAGTTTAGTTTCATTAAAGACCGGATCTCGACTCCTGATAGTTTTCCTGGCTTCAAAGTCCCAAAGCCTATATCCCATCGATTCAAATCCATAACCAATGAAGGTACATTTCTTTGCCTTAGGATCAAGCTTATCCCTCTCAAAGTCTTTTACACCAGTATATGCATCACAACCAAAAACCTTTAGATGTTTGTAACTAACCTCTCTTCCAAGCCATTCCTCTTCTGGTATTTTGAAACCAAGAGGAACCGAAGGTCCTCTGTTTATCAGATATGCAGCAGTGTTAACTGCATCAGCCCAAAAGGTTTTGGGAAGCCCTGCATTCAATCTCATGCTCCTGGCTCGTTCATTCAACGTCCTGTTCATTCTCTCAGCTACTCCGTTTTGTTGGGGAGTACCGGGAACCGTCTTGATCATTTTGATTCCTCTTTCAGCACAGTAATTCACAAATTCATTGCTGATATATTCCCCTCCATTATCCGACTTTATACACTTCACCTTCAGATTGGTTTCCATCTCAACGGCTGCTTTCCATTTCTTGAAAACATCAAACACATCATACTTGTTTTTGAGAAAATAAACCCATACTTTGCGCGTCGCATCATCAATGAAGGTAACATAATAGCTGGAGCCTCCTAATGATGTTACAGGAGTTGGTCCAAACACATCAGTGTGGACAAGTTCAAGTTTTTCAGCCTTAGGTGTCTTTCCCGTCTTCACAAAAGTAACACGTTTCTTCTTACCAAGCACACATGGTTCGCAGAATCCGGCTTCAAGTTCTACTTTCTTCAAGTCTGGGAATTTACCTCTTTCTGCTAACATCTTCATGCCTTTCTCACTCATATGACCAAGTCGTTGATGCCACAAACTAGATTGACTTGGTCCACTGGTTACTGCATTCACATCACCTACCGGTACCTCAACCATGTATAAAGTACCTTTCTTTTTCCCACGAGCAACTACCAAGTTTCCTTTGACGACTTTCCATTGTCCACCCCCGAACAACACATCATAACCTTGGTCATCTAATTGCCCAATGGAGATTAGCATCTTCCTCAACTTAGGAATTACCCTAACATCTTTCAGTGTCCATGTATTTCCTAGAGGAGTCATCAAATCAATATCTCCCATCCCAGTAATATCCAGAGTCTGATCATTAGCCAAACGAACTTTGCCAAAGTTTCCTGTTCTCAAATTCTTCATCTTCTTTGAGCTAAAGGTAGCATGAAAAGAAGCGCCAGAATCCATGATCCATGACTCAGTGGTGTTCTCAACGCAACAGATAAGAGTATCATCATCTGTATCATCTGTAGCAGCGTTAACCTCTTTCTTTTCTTTAGATGTCGATGGTTTGGGACATTGACTTCTGAAGTGCCCGGTCTCCTTGCAATTCCAGCAAGTAATATCTTTTCTTGGTCTTGATTTACTTCTTCTCTTTGATTTAGATCGGCCCCTGTTACCTCCTCGTTCGTTCTTCCTTCCTCTACCTTCAGTACTCAACAAGGAACTAGAAGACTCACCAGTGCTCCTCCTTCTAATGTCCTCACTCATAATCAGGTCGCGAACTCCATCAAGTTTAAGCTTAGTGTTTCCAGACGAACTACTAACTGCTGTAACGGTTCCTGACCAGCTTTCAGGTAACGAGGATAACAATAGTAAGGCTAGGACTTCATCATCGAATTTGATATCGACAGACACTAGGCGAGAAATAATAGAGTTAAAGTTGTTAATGTGAGTGTTAACAGAACCACCTTCCTTTAGTCTCGTGTTTACAAGTTCCCGAATAAGAAAGACCTTGTTGGCTGCGGACGGCTTCTCGTACATGTTAGACAGTGCATCCATGACGCCTTTGGCTGTCGTTTCCTTCAGAATGTTAAAGGCAACATTCTTTGTCAGCGAGAGTCTAATCACAGCAACAGCTTTCCTATCAAGTGCAGCCCAATCAGCATCTTTGGTGTTTTCAGGTTTATCACCGAACAACGTTGCACTCAAATCTTTCTGAACAAGTAAGTCTTCGATCTGCATCTTCCACCATCCAAAATCGACGCCATCAAACTTCTCGATTCTCGTTTTACCCTCATCAGCCATAATACCGGAGATCAAAGGATGAGAGCAACCAAGGCTCTGATACCACTTGTTAGGTATTACGTGTACGCGGCTGACCCGAGGATTCGGATAGGGTACGAAATCAATACAATACTACGGCTCGGGCCTTAAGAACTTGTCGGTATTTCTAATTGATTTCTAAAACGAGTGACGAGATAATGATAGCAATAATAGTAGTAATAAACGTAACTACGCAGCGGAAATAATTTAACCAAACAACCAATAACGTGAACTAATCAAACTGAACAGAATACCCAAAAAACAGAACCTGTTTTGAAGGCTGTTCTTTGACCAGAAACAAAACAGAAAACAGCAGCAGCAGTGCACAAAACAGAACAGAACAGCAGCCTGTTCACTGCAGCAAATCAGCCCCTTTGCGGCGGCTGTGATGGCGGCTGCAGGTGGTTTATCAGCTGCAAACAGCAGCCCTTCAGAAGGATGTTGGTGGCGGCAGAAGGCAGCAGCAATAATGCTGCTGTTCTCGGCAGAAAGCACACACACAATCACACGAGCACAGAATAATATCAAAGCAGTAAAGAACACAACGATTTAACGTGGTTCGGTCAAGGATTGACCTACGTCCACGGGCTACGAACCAGGGTTTCTTTTATTTACTTTCAAGACTTAAAGATTACAAGTACATATGTGGGTATTTATAATAGAAGACAATAAAAAACCTAACAAAAATAAGTTTTGGCAGATTAGGGTTAGGGCCGGCTGCCCCTAACCCCTTTCTGCAGCAGCTTTGTGGCTGTTCCAGGGCCCGACCCAAGATGGATCGGAGCCCACAACACAACAATTTTCGCGTTCCTAAGTTGTGAAATCACAAAATCCAACTACTCATTATCTCATTGATGCCTAAAAAAAATTGAACACATATCATGTTCTCTGATAATCATTCCAATAAAAGAAAAACACAGACAGACTTGATTCTCTTAAGAAGCATATACATCCTTTCTATTTCCGAGCAATAGCCTTTTGCCTTAGTTGTCGTCCACAAATTCCAATTGAACCTACTATTGATCAAATCCACAAACAATAACCTCAAAACCCACAAATTCGATCAGGTTTTCTCGTTCCTAAGTTGTAAAATCACATAGTTGAACTCTACATCATCGACTTGATACCTAAAAAAGATCGGATATATATCAAGTTATTTGACAATCATTCCAATCAAAGAGAGAAACACGATATGCCTTTCCTTTTTCCAATCAATAGCCTTTTGCCCTAGTTATCGTCTACAAATTCCCAATTGAAACCAACACTGATCAAATCCACACACAAATCAGAAAACTAACAAATTCAATCATGTTTTCACGTTCCTAACCGATCAATAGCCTTTTGCCCTAGTTAACGTCCCCAATTTCCCAATCGAACCCACAATTGAACAAGTCCACACACGAAAACTTCCAAACTCACAAATTCAATCAGGTTTCCATGTTCCTAAATTGCAAAATCACATAGTCAAACTCTACATCATCGAATTGATACCTGGAAAAGATTGAATATATGTAAAGTTCTCTGATAATCATTCCTATCAAAGAGAAATACAGACAAAACACCATTCTCGTAATAAACACATATATCTTTCGTCTTTCCAATCAATAGCCTTTTGCCCTATTTATTGTCCACAATTTCCCAATTGAAACCACAATTGATCAAATCCCCACACACACACACACACAAACCTCAAAACTCACAAATTCAATCATGTTTTCACGTTCCTAACCGATCAATAGCCTTTTGCCCTAACCGCCGTCCCCAATTTCCCAATCGAAACCCCAATTGATCAAATCCACACACAATCACCTCCAAACTCACAAATTCAATCACATTTCACGTTCCTAAGTCGTAAAATCACAAAATCCAACTCTACACCTTCGAATTGATACCTTAAAAACACTGAATACACATCAAGTTCCCTGATAATAATTCCAATCAAAGAAAAACAATTAGACAGAAACACAGACGGACACAATTCTCTTACGAAACACGATACACCCTGTCTTTCCGATCATTAGCCTTTTGCCCTAGTTTCCGTCCACACCTTCCCAATCGAAACCACAATTGACCAAATCCACACACAAAAACCTCAAACCTCACAAATTCAATCAGATTTCCACGTTCCTAAGTTGTAAAATCACATAACCGAACTCTACATCGCCGAATTAATACCTAAAAACGATCGAAACAAAGGATCATCTATCAACAACAACGTAAGTGCTTATGTACACGTACCTTTGAGAGTTCAAGAAGCGCGTTTTCGCGAAGATCGGGGCTGCTGAGATCGAGAACCAGTTGCTCGGCGGATTGCATTTTCCGATTGTTCGTCTGAATTTCTCACCGCCGGCGTATGAGAACGATGATGGAGATCGAGAGTATTTGCTATTTTTAGCAAAGGGTCCAGTATCCTTTTATATAATCTCAAAATCGCATTTAATTGTATAGTCTTAACTCTTAACGTACAACTAAATTGACAATTCTTCTGAACTTTTTTCTTTTTTTCTTTACAGTACTAGGTTACAATCCTGTGTAATACACTGGCTAAATAAATTTACTGTTACATGATTAATAATATAAAAAATTATTACTTAAATATTATGTAATATATAAATTGAATAAATCCATGTATTACATAGTTGAAAATTTAAAGTTAACATATTTGAAATTTTAATTATGGATAGTTATTAATTAATAAATAATTATTACAGCATTCATAATTAAGAGGAGAGAGAAGCGGGAAAACTAATTATTAGATGGCTTAAAATGCTGACAAGTGTCCAGATTTATTTTTATTTATTAGTATAGTGATTTAATCTTATTTGATAGCATTCTGAATTTTTCATTTTATATAGTGTTTAAATTTACGTATGACGTATCGTATGGTTATATATGTGTGGTATAGGATTATATTAGACGTATGACTGTCTGATAGTGCCCTTAATTTTCCTTGTTTTAGTGTCGTCAACCTCATACGTTACGTAAAAAATTATACTGGTGTATATATGAGGTGCCGATTTACGGTAATTGGTGTCTTAATAATTACACATCTATACTAATAAATGATTACATGTGATGACACATGTCATCACCAAATCTCATCTCACAAATATTTCCCGCCTAAACTTTTTGTAACAAATTTTTCACAAATCATGCTATATTTCTTATTTGAAGTTTTTTTATTTTAATTTTTTTTAACGACAAGTGTAAAGTTTTTATTTTTTTAACTACTTAAATCACACCAACCATTTCTAGATATTTTGAATCTATGATATCAATCATCTCAAACCTTATTTAACCCTTTAAACCTTATGATCACAAATTCTTATTTTTATATAATCGATTTAAAATAAAAATGATAGAGTTTAAATATTTTTGTTTACATATTTGAATTATATATTTGTAACTTTTAACCCGTGTGATACACAGGCTAATAACCTAGTTATAAATATGGGTGTTGCTATACATACCCTCCTTTATCTTAATTTTACTTGTCATACCCCCTCCCCTCAAGCTTTTAAAAAATACAATTTGATCCTTTTGTTTTCATTTTATCCGTTTTGACATTTATTATGATAATAACCAATAAACTTTTATACCAATTTTAATTTGGTTTTATTCTAATAACCTTTAATTTATTTTTCAAAAATTCAAGATATTAACGCCTATACAGAAAAGATGTCCGCGCTTTCTACTAATCAGGTAAAGGTTGAAGTTAGGATTATAAGCTTTTGTTATTTATGTCAAATTATTTTACATGAGCACGTACAAATTATGTTCATCACGATCAAACTGTTTTTTTTGTACCTGAATAAAGTTGTTTTTTTACTCTTATTTGACATGTTTTTCGATTGAACTTTTTATTTTAAAGAAAAACTATTATTTTTTATGATTTATTATCAATATGATTATTTACAATTCATTAATTTTCTTATTTAACACTTATCTTTTCGTATTAATAAATTTAATATGATGTACTATTAATTTAATATAATTATACAGCATTTAAAATTATTTTAAAAAATAAAAAATAAGATTGATTGATTTAAAATTAAAAGTTAAATTTGATTTGATTTGAATGTAAAGATAAAATAGGTAATACAAAAGTCTTTTTAAAAATATTGATTTTACAAGGGGGAAATATGAAAAGTTTTAAAATTAATTTTCTAGGGAGGAGGGTATGACAAGTAGAAAATGAGGGTATGTATAGCCCAACCCTATAAATATATTTGACAATGAATAAATTGTAATAAATTAAATGCAATAACGAATAAATTCAAATAAAATTTAATTGTGTAAAGCCAAAAAACAAAAAACATTCAAACAAAAATTAAAACGATTTATTATATAATATATAACATATGTTTAATAGATTACCAATACAATATCAAGTGCAGTCATTTTGGTTTGATTTTCTAGTTTGGGTTTAATTTGGTTTGGTTTTTCTAGCTTTTGTTAAAGTCAAATTGAAACTGATAGTTTGGTTATTGAGAAAATTTAAACCCAAGTCGCCATTCTTTTCTGTAGGGGTGTTCAAAAATATCCGAATCCGAAATATCCGAAAATCCAAAATTCGGATATCTGAAATTTCGGATATCCGAATATCCGAAATTTCGGATATCCGAAATTTCGGATTCGGATTCGGATAGTGATTTTGAGAATTTTCGGATATTTCGGATATCCGAAATATCCGAAATATCCAAAATATTTTTATAAAAATTTAAAAATATTAAATATTAATTAAATATTTAGGATATTTTCAGATATTTCGGATATTTTAATAAAAACTTCGGATATATGAAAAGAATTTCAATAAAATTTATTATATTTTTATAAAAGTTATTAAATAATACAATTTTTTTTTTGAAATTCGGATATCCGAACGGATACCCGAATCCGAATCCAAAATTTCGGATATCCGAAATTCGGAATCCGAAATTTCGGATTCGGATTCGGATTCGGATTCGGATAGTGAAATCCACTATCCGAAATTTTCGGATGTCCGAATTTCGGATGTCCGAATTTCGAATATCCGAAATTGAACACCCCTATTTTTCTGGGTTTGTTTTTTCAGTTCAGTTATTTTGGTTATAGTTCTATTATTTCATTTCATGCACACTAGGATGGCCCTACGGTTAGCTATGTTAATTTGAAAATATGAAATAGTTAATTGCAGGTGAGTCATTTCCAACAAAACTTCTCGAAATGTGATGTGTTAATGTATTTTTTTATTTTATGGATTTTAATATATAACTAGGTTTCACCATTCTACGTTATGCATAGAATCTTCCCACACTTCTAAATATCAAAACATGAATAACAAAACACGTCGTAAAAACTGTAAGACATCAAGAATTGTACAAAACATGTCGTAACGGTTGCATTCACTGTAAAACCCTGAAGTTTACTTCATGGTAAAGGTCACATAATCGTATGTTCAAGCCCGAAAAAAAATACAAAAAATAAAATTTATGTGGTCAGACTTTACTAACACATAATTTAACATCACATTATCACATTTACAAAATCATGTGTTTGATTAAAAAAAACAATAAAAGATAAAAATAAAAAACAAAAACAAAAACAAAACCCCGCCTTTTTATAAAAATAAGGTAAAAGAAAACAAATATTTTGACGAATCATAGAGGAAAGATTAAAACCTAATGCATGTATTTTCACATTGATCTTTAGCGGTCAATATAAAATTACTTAATTGTTGTGTCTAAAATAAATAAAAAAACATTAAAACACACTATTTATTTCATTGTCATTTAATTATAGAGTAATCTATATTATTATATAAAGCAAAATCTTTGGATACAAGTGTAATATTATAAAAAAAAGTTAAGACACCTAATACAACGTTTTAAACATTAGGTGCAAGTGTTCTATGCAATCATTCTTATTTTGCCTCTTATTTAATAAACTTCTTATGTTCAAAAAATTTAATAAACTTCTTCTAATTAGTATATTAATTAATTCATATTATTATTATATTATATAATAATGTGAGATTATTTGATTCACTTTATTATATCATTCATAATACTTAAAATTAACGTTTAAATTTATTAACAAGTATTATCTTTTTTGAATACTTAAATATATAATTACTAAATGTTTTTACAATAATAATAATAATAATAATAATAATAATAATAATAATAATAGTAATAATAATAAAACTTATAAATAAATATTATTTTATTTGAATACTTAACTATATAATTACTAAATATCTTTATAATAATGATGATGATGATAATAATAATAAGAGTAAATTACTATTTTGGCCCTTGTGGTTTATGCCGTTTAACCCTTTTAGTCCAAAAAAAATCTTTTGACATATCAGACCCTGAGATCGCATTTTACAACGGTTTTGGCCCCTAATACTAACTCTGCTAATTTATTCCGTTAAATTTAAGGGTATTTTGGACTTTTTACACCTCAGGGGCTATTTATGTAAATTGCAAAGTTCTTCTAATAATTGATGGGCTATTATGTAATTACTCAAATTACAAAAACCAACCCCCTAATTTTCCTTCTCTTCTAAATGAGTTTTTTGGTTTGTATATTAGAAAAAATGTTTTTATTTTTAAGTTTTTAAACTATTTATGTTATTTTGTTTTTAATTGTAATTTTTTTAAAAAAATAAACAATTTCAAACTTGGTTTTTATAAATAAATACAACCTTTTAAAATTGTTTTTTCATAAACAATTTTCCAAAATTATTCCTTTTTTTTTTTAATTAATCTTTCAACCGTTTCAAAATCTTTTGTTTCATTATACGATACAAGTTAGAAATATTTATTGTTATTTTGGTTTTCTTTCGTTGTTGTTATTGTTGTTGTTGTTGTTGGTGTTATTATTATTATTATTATTATTATTATTATTATTATTATTATTATTATTATTATTATTATTATTATTATTATTATTGTATTGTTGTTGTTGTTGTTGTTATTAATAAAACATGTTTTAAATATATAAAAATAAATACTTTTTTTTAAGATTTTGTTTTTATATACTTTTTTGAAGTCATTCCTTATAAATTTTTCAATTTAATTATGCAGTACAAGTTATAAAATTTTAAAATCTTTGGTCTTTTTTAAAATCTTTCATTTAGTTATACAATATAAGTTAGAAGTTTAAAATTTTTTTAACCTGATAAAGTTTTAGCAATTTAAACAAGTAAAACATAGTTATTCTAAAAATAAACACTAGCCATATAGTTGTTGAAAATATATACAATATTGTATAAGTTACTTATAGTCATTAAAAAGTATAAGTTCAAAAAATGAACAATTTTAAAATCCAAGGGGTTAAAAGTCGAATAATTCCAAGCAAACGAAAGATGTTCAAAATGAATATTTTAAAAAAACATTTATAGAAAAGAAAGGTTTTAAAAAAGAGGTTAAGAAATAGTGGTTCTAAAAAAGAACTATTTAAAGGACAAAAAGTTTTATAAAATAAATAAATTTTAACAAATAAACAGATTTAAAAAACAAATGATTAAAAAAATGAAAATATTTTTTAAAACGAATGAATTAAAAAAAAGTTTGAAAATCAAATTAAAAAGGTGTTTATAAAAATAAAAGCTTTAGAAAAGATGTATTTTTTATATTTAAAACGTTTTTTATTAAATAGTAATTATAAAGGTAAAGGAAAAAATAAAATAACAATAAATAGCTTTGAAAAATTAAATATAAAAACATTTTTTAGATATTCAAACCAAAAAACTCATTTAGAAGAAAAGGAAACTTAGGAGGTTGTTTTTGGTAATTTGAGTAATTAAATAATAGTCCACTAATTATTAAAAGAACTTTATAATTTACATAAATAGCCCCTGAAATGTAAATGGTTCAAAATACCCTTATATTTAACGGAACAAATTAACAGAGTTAGTCTTAGTGGCCAAAATCATTATAAAATGCAATATTAGGGTTTTATATGTCAAAAGATTATTTTTTGGACTAAAAGGGTTAAACGGCCTAAACCACAGGGGCCAAAATAGTAATTTACTCTAATAATAATAAAAGTTAATTACACGATTGGTCCCTGTGGTTTGCCCATATTGCAATATTGGTCCCAACTTTTGAGAAATTACAGGTTTGGTCCTTACTGTTTACTAAACCGTAACACAATTGGTCCCTAACACTAACTTCTGTTAACTTTCTCAGTTAAGTGGATGTGAAAAGACTTATTTGCCCCTTAGTTAAAAGACAAAATATATAAAATATAAATTAAATTATATGGGTCCCACTTTCTTTTAATTAAAGAATTATATATGTATTCAATTAATATCACAACCCCCCACTACCAGCGCACCCCACCGGAGACGCACCACCGCCGGCGACGCAACACTACCGACGACTCACCACCACCGCCGACAACATCCATCACCATCATCCTCCTCCGCTGGAGACAACCACTATCCCAAACCTCCACCTCGTTGATTACCCTTCTCCTCCGGCCACCCCACCGTCACAATTCTCCTCCTCCGTTAGCATCCTCCTGCACCATCACCCTCCTCGCCGCACCATCTTCATCATGACCATCAACACACTCCATCACCGTCATGGATTCGCTAATGGCGTTTGATTCAAGTAGCTGTAGGTGGATGTTTGATTGTGGTGGTTCGGGCAACGTTTGATTCAAGCAGCTGCCGGTTGATTGTGGTGGTTCAAGCAGCTGCCATTTGCTAATATTTAATAAATTTCTTTGAATTAATACATTATTTAATATAGATTTATTTTAAGTATTATCTTATTATGATATTTTAAATTAATATATATATATATATATATATATATATATATATATATATATAATTTATATTTTTATAACTTAATACTATTTGATTTAAGTATTATTTTTATTCAAACACCTAAGTATATAATTACTAAATATATACATAGTTATAATAACAATAATACCAAAATATATCAACGTTTAAGACAGGTTGGAAAAAAGGCTCGATAACACTTGCCGTATCACTATATATAACAAACAGAAAAAATTATGAGCAGTAAATGTGTAAGTTTTTTCAATATTATCATAATAATTTTTTTTTTCTTTTCAAACTAATATAAAACATACTATAATTTGTAGCCATAACTCTGTTTCCTTTTTCGCTATAATTTGGTGATAAGGCTCTTCACTATGTAAATTTACCTTTTCCTGGCCAGCAAATTTTTTTTTTTTTGGTGTCAAATTTGAATGCTACGTCAATTTTCGTAACCTGTTTAACCTTATCGAGCTTGCTTATCTTACTCATCATGTAAATCTCTTTTTTTATTGATAGAATGATAGGTCAATTAAAGTGTTGACTATTATTGTCTTATTTTAAACTTCTACAAATAACATATCCCCACAAGATCATATCATTTTTAGAAATCGTTGTGTTTATCTCTAACGGGTTAAATGGATCATATAAAACTAGCTAAGTGGAGAATAGTGCAGATGAATCTAACAAATCAAATGGGTTGAGAGCGACCTAGAGTTTTTATTTTTCTTATGCATATAACCTAAATTGTTTTATATAAAAAAAAATAAATTATTGTTGTCATAATGTTGTTTTGTATGTTAACTTATCTATACTATTATATAAAGCATATAGGGAGGATACAATTGTTATTTTATTCAAAGTGTAAGACACCTAAGATAACTTTTTAAACACAATATACAAGTGTGGTATGCAATAGTTCCTAAATTGCCCTTATTAAATATACTTCTTCTAATTAATACATTATTTAATTCACTAAATTAAGTATTATCTTATTAATAATGTTTTTAAAATAATAATTAAATTTACATTTACTATTTATATATTTAAAACTATATATTAAAATTAAGTATTATCTATACTACTATATAATACATATTAGAAGGATAAGATGGTAATTTTATTTAAAATATAAGATACATATACAACATTTTAAGCATAGAGTACAAGTGGTTTATGCAATAATTCCACTTTTGCCCCCATTTAATTAACTTCTTCTAATTATTGTTTTTTATTTAATACATATTACTAATACATTATTTAATAATATGATATTATTTGATTCCCTTCATTAAGTTTTATTTTATTTATAACTAGGTTTTTAACCCCGCGCGCGTTGCGCCGTGGGGAATTTTACTGTGCAAAGTGCATTAAAAAATACTTCCAAAGAGAACCTATAATTTGATTTTCATATGGCATTCGCAGTGGATGTTTAAGGCTAAACCTGCGTATCCTTCGTTTTTTAATGCAAATAATGACTTATTATATTTTAAAAATGGATATGAAACCAAAGGAACAAATAAATCAAAAAAAATCTATGAAATACGCCTCATCATCTGCAAATTAAAGAATATAACATAGTCAAAACTACATCTGATCTACATAACAAAACACAAAGGATCAGATCATTATCGAAAGATAAAAATAAAACCTATAAAACAGAATCAAGTCACCAAATATCTTCAAACTTGAATAAGTTTTCAATAGACAAATGTTCATACAAACCAAAATACTAAGATGACAAAACAAACCTTCGTATAGATGGAAGATGGCGCTGCTGGTATCGTAGCTAAGAATTCACTGCGGGGAAGGCCATGACGTAAAACGAAACCTGCAATAACACAAAAGAAAGCCTTGTTGTTACATTGATTTATTTTGACTTCTTGGTAGTGTTTTTTACATAAATTATTTTCTCTCTTTCAATTCAAGACTTGGTAAAGAATTCAAGAAGTATACATAACTTACTGTGCTTTAGGTAAAAAGCCTACAACATAAATTATTACAGTTGCTTTAGCTGACAAACTGGAATAGTGCTCAAATAATCATATTTGTGAAAACATCATATACATATTTAGAATTTAGAAACATTGCATAATTAAACAAACCCCTATTAAAATTCTATTTTGTCTAAAGAGATGTCAGATAACTGGAAGGCAATAGGTTAGAATCTCACCTCACAATAGGTTGAATATTAGTAAGTATATATGATGGAATCAAGTGAGGCATTTGTGTATGATATATGTTCTGTTGCCATTCCTGCTACTGGGAAAGGAGCTTTGAGTTTCACCTTTCTAGTAGGTTTGAAACTTGATGGAGTCAACAACATCTCTATGTCTAGCACTCATCTTACTAATGAAGTTTATAGGCATGTATACCCATTCTTTCCCTTGTGAACAACTTCATGGTTCATGAATCATGCATCCTTCAAAAGTAGGTGTAGCTCCCTGCATGTCACACAAAAGAACATAGCTTCATTACATAAAAATGAGTGTCATTCATTGGCACATGTAATTTAGCTCCAAAGGTTTATCGGTGTGAATTCAATAATAAAAATCGGTGTTTATATTCATAGGCCTAACGTGGATATGAAACAGAGCAAACCATCAGAAGAACAAAAGCAGCAAGCAAACAACAATTCAATTCGTAACCGTAGCGTGCAAGAGGAGCATGAAATCAGAATGTGTACCTGTATACCCGTGAAAGAAGATGGAAGCTCATACAGTGAACAATGATGTTGTTTTCTATCACGAACGCGTGCCACAAAATCAAAGAATAAGCCCCTTACCTAAGAAATCAGGTTCAGTATAAAAGAATCCAAGGATACTCCAATTATAAGTTATTGTTTGATGTTCTAAGATTGGTAGAAATAGTGTTTGTCGTGTGATTTATTCTCACCTCAAAAGTCTTGGTTTAAGCCTGTTGCCATATGCTCATGGGGTAGCTAGATCAAACAGAACCACCAAGATAAGTAAGATGAAGAAAAAAAAACATATTGTGCATATAACTAATCATTACTGAAACAATACCTTATCCGTCATTCAATTCTTATAAAAAAATCTCAATATATTATCTCAATCCAACTAAAATTCATGAGATTTAAAGCTAATTTACCTCGACTTTAAACCCTGCATATGTTGTTGTTGGAGTACTGGTTGTAGTCGGGGACCACTGCTGCATCCAATTCTTTTGCTGTCAACTGTTTTGAGTTCTGAAGAAAAACTTGAAGACTATCTAGCTATAAGTGAACAACTCATACATCATCAAAAAAATAAAACCAAATCGGTGAATTAAACGAATAGAAACAAATATTGGAGTTCAAATCGTAAACTAACTAAATCTACTCCAAATCTGCAACAATTTACAAAACCAAATATAAAACCCTAACCGTGGTTTACGAAAACAATAAACAACAGTCCGTATCAGATTATTGATCAAGCTAAACAAAGATAAGTCATTTGATTTGTGACGTTCCACACAAAGCAAGAAGATGATTTTGCATATCATTCAAACAAATTATAAGCAATAATTGAATCTATAATCAGTTAGCAAAAATCGAATCAAAAGAGCTGAACTTTACCTTCACACTACTGGTGGGCCGACCATCATCCCTAGCACCATCGCCGTCGCCATCATTGTAGTTGGTCTCCCGCCGCATAACCTCTGTTGGAGAAAAGGAAGAATAAATCGGGCCATGGCACCGCCGATACACCTCCTCAGATGGCGGCATGCCTAGGACCCTCAAATGGCGGCGGTGGCTTCTAGGCTCATACAGTGGTAAGCGATGGTGGGGGTGGGGGTGGAGGTGGTGGCCACTGCTTTCTTCTCCGGAACATTGTGTGTGTGTCTTCACCGCATTCTTCTCTCCTTCTAAATGCATCACGCACGCAGACAACTAAAAAGAGTGAGATGCTTGCCTGCTTGTACCTTGCTGCTTATAACTTGTACGGACACTATTCATCACATTCCTAAATTAACATATAGGGTAATAATATAAATTGACATTTAAATTTATAATTACAAATCATACTTTTAAAACTAAAGTTTTATTTTATTTATAATAATATAAATTCATATTTAAATTTATAATCATTGATCATAGTTTTTAACTAAATACTATTTAAATTAAGTATTATTTTATTTAAATACTTATATCTATACTACTTTATAATAAATATCTCTAGATAAAGATGTAATTTTTCTCAAACATACAAGTTTTGAATCAACATGTACAAAGGAGTGTAAGACATTTAAGAAGGGTGGAATAGAGAATTGATTAAGATTTTAAAATACTTTACGGGCAATATGGTAAATTTATCAATTAAATTTTATATACCTTGATATTTTTACCCTTGTCTCTTTTATGTATTTAATAAACATTATTGATACATTATTTAATATTATGATATTATTTAATTCACTTCATTAAATTTTATTTTATTTATGATACTATAAATTGACATTTAAATTTATATTTAATAATTATATTTTTATAAGAAGGGTGGAATAGAGAATTGATTAAGATTTTAAGATACTTTACGGGCAATATGGTAAATTTATCAGTTAAAGTTTATATACCTTGATATTTTTACCCTTGTCTCTTTTATGTATTTAATAAACATTATTGATACATTATTTAATAATATGATATTATTTAATTCACTTCATTAAATTTTATTTTATTTATGATACTATAAATTGACATTTAAATTTATATTTAATAATTAGATTTTTATAACTAAATATTATTTAAATTAAGTATTATTTTATTTAAATATTTAAGTATATAACTTATATATATATATATATATATATATATATATCTTCATGTTTATAATAACTATAATACTAATATTTTTAGAGGCATATTGTGAGTTTAATAATTTTAATATTTATCTATATCTTTTATAATAAAAGTGAAAGGAGGATTGAATGATAATTTATGGATTAAGACACCCATATGAAAAGTCATGCTTAAATTTCAAAAAATTAATCATTTTATTTCATTTATACTCTTACAATAAAATATAATATATGATGCTTATAATACAAATGCTAAAGCATATACACGTGACCAAACAAAACCGTCATTTACTTTCAATTCCGTTCATCCACTACGATTGAGCGGTAATCCCTCTTTCCCTTTTTCTTGCCGGTTGTTAAAAGCTCAATAACAATAAAGATGGTAATTTGTTGTGATAATTTCTCCATTAACTTTCTCTGGTATATGCAAATTATCACCGAAAGTTGTCTCCGATGATCATAAAACTCTAACCTATATTAATAAAACGAAACCCTAAAAATCTTGGTAATAAATGATTTCCGACCACAAATACCACCCATGCTTTCACTAATCTTGTTGGGATAATATAATTGTCTTATAGACTTTTGTAATATACGTAATTGTTTTCTTTAATTCAATTTTTTCAATAATCATATTTTTATTTTTTAATTTACATCATAACGCACCGATTTCTCAAAAAATCACGCAACAGCCGTACCGCCGCAATGCGCGGGCATTTCCACTAGTATTGTAAATGTTCTTAGAAATGGACTAATGGTTCAGGTTAACCATATCTGCCTATCTTGCCATTTTTATCCCTAAAAATGATGTTATCAGATGCCAAGAATCTTCTCCCTTCTTAGGGTCCTTTGAAATATCCTCAGATGTTGGTCTTTCGATATTGCGAAAGTTCTTGTTACCAAGTTCTTCCATAACTAAGGTAGCCTTTAGCTTTGTATACAACTACATGTGCCTTTTATATATTTAAAAACCTAAACATTGCAATGTGAAGACAGAAGTAATTTATGTTTTTGTAACGAAAGATTCTAAATTATAATATCTAATATGTGTATTTTTAAATACCAACGGTTTTCGTGATTTTCCTCTAGGAGATTTGCCAATGCTGTAGGTATGTTCAAATAGCTACTGCTCTGATAATGATTACAAAAACAATATTATCACAATAGTAATTCTAAACTTTGAGTAAACTTTATGAGGTTGTATGCATTAAAAAAAAATGTTGGTTGACTTCCAACCCTTCTCATCTATTAGACCCATCCTTCATTTAGGCAAGTCTTTTTGATGCAGACTATTTGACCCGTTTGAGATAAAACACAACCTAGACCGCTATTCATAAGTAAAAATTTGTCCAAAGTGCAACCTATGTTTTCATCTAACCTTTCGTAATACTTTCGTAGTTGTTTGTTTGATGTTGGGTTAATCGGATTAAGTTCAGTGGTCATTATTTGATATTTTTACATTGTTTAAAGTTTAATGTGCATGGAAAAAGATTAAGGTCTACGTGAAATATATGCTGGAACTTTTGGCTATGTATTTCTAGTTTATAGTCGAGTTCATTTAATTAGTTTGATTTGGTAATTAGGTTGACCGAGTTATTTGGAAATACACGTTCGTAGAAGAGTGGAGTATCCATAATGCCGGTTATTTAGCAATTTTATTGTTTCACGTCTATTATGTATAAGGCTATTTATAGCTCTTTAATTTATTGAATAAAGAAGTATCTTTCATCTTCTGTAAACTTACTTTCAAATACATATATTGTGTGAGTGTTATTTTGGGGCCGGATCCATCATTTGATAGATTTTGAGGTACACCTCAGAGAATGTTTTTGTACCAATGAAAGTGGTATTCGAGATTTTACTGATGCAAATGGCAGGTAACCATTTTGACACATTTTTTTGTGACACATTGATTTTAATAAATGCCAATATGTTCATAGGCATTATTCTAGTTTGGAAGTTGCTTCAGAATATTTTCGATCTGATGTAGATAAGATTTCTATTGGAAATGATGTTGTTATGCTGTAGAAGAGTATTTAAAAACAGTAGTAGGAAACTGTTTATTACTCAATAAATTTAAAATATATAGTTCTATTCGCTTTGTTACACCTAAATTAAATGTAACATAGTTTCAAATTTTTATTATTGTATGTAAGCAAGCTTTTATTGTAGCAGGTAAATAGTGACATGAGACAACGCTAAATCATCAAAAACTGATGCATGCCTGCATATTACCTTTATAAAAAGTTACTTGCATATAATGGTAAAATGCTAAAAGCATGTTGCATACAATGGTAAAACATTGAAATCGCGTTACATAAAATGGAAGAGAAACATATTGTTCTTACGTAATACACAGTATGAGAAGAAGATGAAAGTAAGCTATATTTTGGTGTAATAACACATTCTTACATCATTCTGCAGGTAAAAACTAAAAGAGCTGCTTAGAATAAATTTCTAAAGTCTATGAAAATTAGTTTTTTTTTTCTTCTGCATTTCTTACATTTTGTTTTCATAAACTTCATGCAATCACAAAATCTTGAAGCAATATTTTGCTAACACATATATATAATCACACATATTGCATCCACATATGCTTGATTTGATAAATGTTTTACAGGCAGTGGTTGTATGCATCGACTCGTAGACAATATTGACCGGTCCTTATGAGGTTGGATTCAAATATGTTAAAGTAAGAAACTTGGGTAAGTCTATTTAATTTTTAATTTTTTTAATACTATCTGCATTTATTGATTTAAACCATGAAAATGAGAATTTTTGAGAACTTTATGCACTCAGTTTTCTGATTGTTGCTTTCAGGAACAAATCTTTTAGTTTGGGATGAATCAAAGAAAAAAGTTTCATTATTTACATTTTCTTGTTTCTTTTTGCTGTGGTTGACTTTTTTTGGTCAAGGAAAGGGATTTGATATTGATCTGATAAACCTGATTTCTGATGCTGTGAGCATTAGAGTAATTGCAAGTAGCGGCACAGGAAAAACGGAACGTATTTCTGAGGTTTTCTCACAAACAAATTGGTGTGGGTCTAAGTATTGAAGAGCAGGCAATTCTATATTTGGAGGCCCAAGATCGCGGGCAATTTTGCCGTAGGCGGTTTGGGTCCTCGTTTCGGCCCAAAATCGTCTTATTCTATGAGTTTTTTCAATTTTAAAGTTAATTTTTAGTTTTTATTGGGCTTTATTTATGGACTAGTTTTCAAACCGTTTATGTTTTGAGGCTCATTCGAATTTTGTTTTTCATTTTATGTTTCTGGATACTTGGAATAATGAGTAGTTTTTGAAGTTTATGAAAAGTTATTTTCTCTCTACACAATTGTGTTTGTGTGTGAAATTTCCTGATTATCGGCATTCTCGCGAATCAACGATAATTGAAAAAATTATTCCTGGTATTTGTTGTGAATAACAGGATCAATTTGATATCTCGTTTTATACTACATCACAAATGCATCAGCAGCTCTTGTTGTCGAAATTTTTCATAGGAAAGAGGTATCTTAAATAGATTTCCACAAATTGATTTCTGACTACCAGCTTTTGTCACCCTTTTTTTTTTTAATTTTATTGATAATCAATGTGTTAATTATGATTACGAAAGTTATAATGAAAATAAAATTTTCTGGAAGAGAAATGAGTTAAGAGGTTGTAAGCATATGAATACCGTTTGGGCAACTTTTGATCCATCGACGTATTTGACCACTTTTCTTAGCTAGTTGCTTATTTAACAACCATTTTACCGCTTTTGCATATAGTTTCTTTATATAACCCTCCTCACATATTTGATTATTTTTTTTAATTTTTAAATAACCAACGTAAATGAAATTTATTTGTACAGTACATGTTATTCAAATAAACTCAGTGAGATCTTTTAGAAGAGTCCAATAGGATATGAATCTAACTTTTTTAATCATGCATTTTAAATTTTGCTATAAGTTTTATAATTACTTTGTTAAATAATTAAGCAAATATAAATATATTGGTTCATAAAAATTGAATATAATATACTTTATTTGTTTAGACTAGTATGTATTTATTATAAATAAAGTACAAATCCTAATGGAAATAAATGCAATGTAATATAGAAAAAATTAGTGTCGAAAATTTTGGTGCATACTTTGGAGATGCCTTAAGTCGCCGGGAATAGTAAAATGCCCGTCTTTAAATGAAAATACTACGAGCTGCAACGACTTTTAAATTATATACGGGTATCAATTCAATCAGTAAAAGACCATCTGTTGAAAAAAAGTATTGAGCCTCACATCCGGCAGTAAAATAATTTGAAATGTTGAATTAGTGACTATGATCATGCATGTTTTAATTTCCGTAAGTTATGGTAGTGAGTCCACACCCTTTTATCGTTGACCAACAATTTTTAGAGAACTTGTATTCATACCAAATGTATTTTTGTTGTGGAAAGAGATGTTGAGAACAATCGTTGTTTGTTTGTTCCATGTGTATCCGATATGCTACATTATGAAACGGGACTAGCCACTAATGACCTTATTATTTTGACGAATAAGGTATCTGTAACAATTACAAAAATTGGATTCATTGATATGTTTGGTATAGTAGAGGCCATTGTTGATCTAGAAAACATCATGGTCGCAACCTATTGTGAAGTTTAATGTTAGGTTTGGGTATATATGATACTTTTAATAAGTAGCCCTGGAATTATTTTTATATTTTTTATAATTTTTTTTATAGTTATTACTCTCTCATAATTAAGAAAGAAACTATGATTAATATGAAATTGAAAACAAAATTACTATTGAATACATGATAAACACCTCCGCGATGCTATCATTTGACTTTGCAATGTTAATAAAGATAAATTTATTCGAGATTATACGATTAATGAAATTATGTCCATAAAACATATATTGTTGTAGATTTGCACGAGACATGTTACATAGACCTTTTGAACTAGTTGTGTCAAAATATCATATACTCTCTTATTTGCGAAGATTATACTCATATACTGTTTTTCTTAACCGTTTCGGTATAGACGTATAATGTGAGAAGATGGGTTGCAAACGAGTCAAGTTTAACTCTAGCTCGGTAGCTATAAAACGTAAACAAGAAGTACACTTATTCAAAGTCAGATTTAAAATATATTCTACATACATAGATATAGCAATAGAGGGGACCTACTAAATTGCATATTGTAATAGTTACTCATAAAACTACATGCATGCAAATGTTATTATTTATTACAAGCGTTACATTAGCTACATATATAACATTTCATTACCAACATACATATGCATGCATAACACCGTCACCGGTGATGAACTCACGGAGACCGTCCGCCGTTCATCCCCGCCGACCCATCCATATCTCCGCCACCACCAACCCCTGCATCACCCAAATATCCACCGTTACCCGACCCAACTCCGCCACCAGCACCACCATAGCCCCGCCCCATCCCGCCACCACCATACCCTTGATCTCCACCACCGCCAAACCCACCATCCCCACCACCCCCACCTCCACTTCCAAACCCCTGACCACCTCTTACCCCACCACCACCACCACCACCACCACCATATCCCTGACCAACCCCACCAGGCCCGCCACCAAGTCCACCAAGGCCACCAAGGCCGCTACCACCGATGTTGCCGCCAATGCCACCACCTATTCCGGTACTCATTCCGGGAATAGCTCCGCCAAGAAGCCCACCCCTGCCCATGCCAACTCCACCTCCCATACCAAAGCCTAAAGCACTTGCTTCCACCTCCTTGGGCGGAACTGCTGGCGGCTCCGTGGCAGTGATGGCGGAGAGAAGAGCACCGGTGAGCAGAAAATAGAGGAGTTTAGAAGTGAAAGACACCATTTTTACAGATGATAATCTTTTGAAGGAGATGAGATGGTTTTTATAAAGGGCTGTGTTGTTGCATGCATGCATGAACATTAAATGTTGGTTTGTGTAGAGTCTTTGTCATATTATTTAATTAACACAGACCATAAAAAGTGCCCTAGTTCAAACAAATAAAACATTCATTCTATTAATAAATACATTAGTTAATTAAATGGAATATGGTCCCTAGAGTCATAAAATTTACTATTATTTGTTAAGATAGGAGGTATTTTGGTCATACAAAAACTTAACGTTCATTCGTACTAGGTTGAGAAACACTAAAGACTCAACTAATTTTTTAAAAGTCGAGACCAATTTTACAATATGAGTTTAGTACAAGGATCATCTATGTATGCAACTCAAAATATAAAGATAAAATTTTTAAGTGCTCGGGTTTTGGATCCGGATACGTTGGGTCCAAGTATAACTAATCTATACTAGGATGGATGGAGTAGTGTTTGTTGTAACAATTATTGATACGTAATGCGATCTTGGGTTAACCACCTTAAATTAAGTTGACTTCTTCGAAGGAGGTCTGGGTTCAATCCCCAACTAGTTGCACTTCTTGGAGTGTCCATCCCATGACCTTGATCGGGAGCCTAGATCAAGGTTACAACGTAATGCATTCTTGGGGTAGAAATAACAGTTCAAACCTTATCCCTTGCCTTGGGTGACCTGTGAGCCGCATTGTCTCGTGTGGATTTCTGGGTCGGGGGTACCACTGGGTAATGCTCTTTTTTATGATAATATCTTTAAAGGGACATTCTGTTGGGTAAAATGATGTACTTTTTAAACAAATGATTATAGTTCAAAATATACAAAGTGCAAATATGATGATTTTAAAGTATAGTAGAGGGATTGTGTTCCAATAAAAAAGTATGATTGTTGATTAAATGTGTATATATTTGCGTCATGCATGATAGACCTATACATATACATATGTATATTCCAATATCCAATTATATTTGTAATCTAATACATGTGCATTATCAGCAACATATTTTTTTGACCTAGACATATGCATATTATTACTCACTTCGTATATTTTACTTTTATAATATATCCACACATGTTCACTGTCCGTGATAACATCTTTTAGCACCTATACATGCATATACATACTCTTAATTATGCATTTATATAGTTCACTAATCTATCTTACAAATGATGCGTATTATCCTTGTTAACAAAACATCTTTTACCCCCTACACGTATATATGTATATATATACTGCCCTATCTAGATCTCACATGTCTTCTTTAATTGTCTTTTTAAGCCCTCTTGCAAACTTAGATAAAACCAAATGAGAGCAAAACAAGGGATATTAGTCCTGTCAATTTAGAAGAGAGGGTGAGATAAAATCAAATTTGCATATTCTTTCATACAAGAAATACTGTTTTATAAAAAAGTTCAATTGTTTATATTACCCCTCTCGCCTCTTAAAATAGATTATATTATTTCACCTAATTACAAAAGTGCCGGCATCAATACGTATAAACCATTAATCACTCGTATAGCGCCAGAGCTTGAACTAGTTTATAGGGGGCGGGAGCGAAAGTAAATTTTTTTTGGGGGGAAGGGACTCAAAATATATAATTATTTTTTAATAACTTGACAAAAAATTAAAAACTACTGACGAAAAAAGAGCTTCGCCCATGCACTCGTAATTTGAGCTTTTGATATATTTTCGATGTTTCACTTTTTCAACACCAAATATTTATATTTGTATGATATAATAATGTGCATTAGTATGTTGTATACTACAAGTTTATAAAACAGATAAATATAGAACACATAAACTGAGATAGCAAAGCTCAATGTTGAATTTATGTATTGTAAATGTAGGGATGATTTAGGAGCCCCAACCACCTTTTAATAATTTTGAATTTCACTCAATTTCACAGTTTTGACTTTCTTGGTTTAATGCCATTCGATCCAACTATTTACAGTTGAAATAAAATCATATATTTGTGAGGAAGAGTTAAATGCCATTTGACAAAACTGTGGTACAGAATATTATGCACGACAGCCTTGAATTCATCTTACATCGTAATCAAGTGTCTCTGTGTATTTATGAATTGTATGTTTGTGAGGCACCGAGGCTGCATAAATGCTAATTTGTTTTAAGAAAAAAAAAAGTAGGTTTTTGAGTTTTTCTCATATACACTATAATCGATATTGGATGATAATTTATACTGATAATTTAATCAATTATATTAATTGCTTTCACTTTTAATAACAATATACTAAAGTTGTATAATTATTATAAATTTACGCTTATTAATTTATACTTGATTCCACTAATAAGAAAGGATGTTTTCTTATTTTTATGGACGAATTTAGCTTGAATGAACCGGAGTTACAAGAATGCAGTGAATTTTCATACGTATATGGAGATGTGTATTGTATACGAAGAGATTTTTAGATATTTATAATAAATATTTATTTATCTCAATTTAAATGTATTTCTATTATTATCTAATAGTAATTTTTTTCATTATTCATGACAATGAGATTGTTTTTTTAGTTTTCTAACGATGTGATATTGTTTAACCAACTGTGTAGTATACATGTACTAAACTAGTATTATATATGTGACTATGTGAGTGTGTGTGTAAATTTTACTTCTTATAAAGTGTAACCCTTTTTTTGTTTGACTCAATGGCAACTCCTCTTCCCTTTCAATCGATCTTCTTGAGTTCGATTATTCGGCCCAATGTGTTTTTTAGTTTAGTTTTTAATTTGCCACTCTCACTCTATCACACACGCACACCCACACACCCACATTATTTTTTCTTTTTATTTTTTATTATTCGATCTTTCTTCTGTTTTAAAATTTACATTTAAATTTATACATATTCGATTTAGAAACGTTAAATTTGGGTAGGTCATGTTTAGCCATTTTTTTATATTTTCGTTATACATTTTTCTAAAGTTATCTTCATGTTTCATTTCCTACGTAGATTTTCGTATCTTTTTTGTTACACAATACTATCTTCAATTCATTTTAGTGTTTCTTATACGAGTTATTTATAATTAATCAAAAACATATATGATTTTTTCTCTCATCACTTTTAAAATAAATATTTTTCGTACATATCAAATACATCGTTACGATGTGTTTATGATTATATAGATTTTATGTAAAACTAAGTAGGGTCAAATATAATAATTTTTTTTTTACTTTTTCTTTAAATTCAATTTGGTGTTTCCTAACGCCCATTTTTGCAACAATATAATGACCTTCTTAATTTTATGCACGACAACGTTTATTTACAAGTTGCCACATAGATTATGTTTAAACCTGAACCGTGTTTTGTGTTTGTATGACAAACTATTCCATTACTTAATTTTCGTAATTTTATATTTTTAATAAACTTTTAAATATATGGTTTTGTTTAATTTATTTTACCATTATTTTTTTTTCTCAAATTTACTTTAAAATATAATGTTACTTTAATCTATGTCGCGATATAAATTTGTGTAAGACTGAGTTGTGTCAGATTTAATTTATTTCCTGCTTTTACACATGTAATTTCCATCTTCCCTAGTTCAGTTTTAGTTAAAACTAGTTTTATATACCTCGTGTTGCTGTGAAAACTCATGTTGTGGTGGGAAACGATGTGGGCGTTTGGTTTTATAAGTGGATATCATTTTAAACATTGAAACCTGTTTAAAAAACAAACTTTAAAAGTGTCCATTTACGAAGATATTAAATCAAGATTCGTTATGTGATAGATTGATTAAAGTTTAATGGTAGAAATATATATTGGTAAAAAAAAAGAAGTTAGTAATTAATAATAAAATTAAATTCCAATTAACTACTAGTTCATTAACATGATATGAATAATCCTAATTAGCAATATTAGTTACGCATGACCCTAGTTAAGTAACATCACATGGTATATGTAAGTGTGAAAGCCATACACGTTATTTCGACTTTTCAAACCATGTTTGCTTTCTAAAAGATTTTAAAATTCAATTTTACGGTCGAATTTAAATATGTGATTTTTGTAGTGAGAACATATGAATTTGAATTATATAATTTCTATATGTATATATAAAATACATGTATTATTTATTTATTAGGATAACCTTGCAGAATTGTAACCAAGTTTTAAAATTGTTTCGATTAAGCCACTTAATTAAGTTTAAAAAATATTTCAAACTCAGCTTTCATGTTTTATTTAAATTATAAATTTTAATATATTTTTAGCATTTTTTATTTCTTGTTTCATTTGAGAAATTTTTCTTTATTTATTCTAAGAATGACCTAATTAAAACACATTTAACCTTGATTACTACATAAAATTTTCTCTTATTTATTGTATCCAGTGTTGTAAAAATCGCGACTAGCCTCCGATTAAGCGGGATTAGTCACTAATCGGAGGTTGGCCGCTCTGATTTCACCAAATCGGAGATGCTAGGCGGTAGTCCGTCAAAATTGGTCAAAGCCGGGCCAAATCCTCCTAATCGGCGGTGTTCCAGTGACGATAACCGTCGGATTTAACCATTCCGGCGCCAGATTTGCTGATTCCGGCAAGGATTTGTGACTCCGGTGACGGGAACGAGGGAAGAGTGCCACCGGTGGTTGCTGCAATGATGGAAGAGAGCGGCTGTTTTAACTTTAGGGTTAATTGATTAAATTAAGTTTGTGTATTTTACATCTAATCATTCAATATTCATCAATTTACAAATTATTCCCCAAACTTGTCATTTAATTCATAAAAAAGTATAAAATTAAATATAAATTTGCAAAATTATACACAAAAGTCTGATCCGGTTAATCCCGATTAATCCTGATTAATCCCGATTAATCCCTAGTCCCTATCTCATCACCTGACTAACGCCTAGCGATTTGTACAACACTGATTGTATCGATATTATTTATTTATTTCTTAAAGTTTTGGTTATTCATGCTAACTAGAATTCAAATTGGTTTTTTGTGGTTTTTTGAGTTCTAGTTCCGATTCGAATTCAAACTTAGTTTTAAATTTTTTTATTTTCAAATATAAATAACTTTGTATAATTGATAAATTGACATGATAAACACCATTGAGCTTCAAGAGCTGAGTGTCCTAAAATACGAGACATGACGAAATAAATAATAATAATAATAGAATGCAAATAAATATATTATAACCATCAAACTATAGTGGTAAACTAGTATTAAAACCATGTCTTGCAAATATAATTTAATGAATCTTTCTACTATAATAAAAAAGTATCTTAGGTGACACGTGGCGGCACCACATTCGTTCTTACCAAAATTTTCCCGCTTCTCTCTCCTATTAAATAATTACCTTAATTATCAATAATATTATTTCTTTTTTTAGAACAAAAATAGCTTTTTTAATAAATTTAAAAAATTATCTATGTTATTTTTAAAAATAATTTTTATAGAATAAGAACTTTTACAAAACATCAAACTTTTTTATAATTAGTTTTTTTAAAAAGTTAATTTTTATAAACAAAAAAATAAATTAAAATTGAAATTTATAATAATAAAATTTTTAAAAATGAAATGTTCTATAAAAATTCATCCCTCCTCCATCGATTTGGGTTTTCATGTTTACGATCTAGATCTAGGCAATAACGCGATAAAAATCTAGAACTTTTGGTGATCTGGGTTTTTGCCAATATATATAATAATAAACTTAGAGAAAATTATAAAAATAATCAATGTTGTTTGATCATATTACAAGTTTAGTCATCAGATTTTAAAAATTACAAATTTAGTCCAAACATTTCGAAGTTTGTTGCAAATTTAGTCCCCACTATTAGTGTCCGTTAGTTTTTAACAATCTGGGGACTAAATATGCAATATGATCAAACCATAGGGACTAATTGTGCAATTTGTTCTAAAAATTTTGAAAATCAAATAAAAATTAAAAGAAATTCAAATCAATCATAAGAAATTCAAATAAACATCAATAATAAAATTCAATAATTTAAAAAAAATAAAATAAAGGTTAAAAAATCAAATCAAATTCAAAACTAAATAAAAATAGAAATAAAACACATGTAAAAAGAGAAAACGAGAAGTATTGAAACAAAAGTATGCGATTAAAGTAAAAAATTAAATAAAAACCAAATAAAAATTAAAATACAATCGAATAAACATTTATAAAATTCAAAATAAATATTGAAAAAATCATATCAAAGTTAAAAAAATAGAAAACGATTCAAATTCATTTTTCGTTTTTTGGATTTATACTTTCATAAGGTTTATGGATTCTTCGATTTAAACATAACATATGAACTTCATAAAAAAAAAAATTATAAAAAATAATATTTTAAGCATACTTCTCATTTTCTCCTTTTCTATTTTATATGCATTTTATTGTTACTTTTATTTACTTTTTAAATTTGGTTTGATTTTTTTAACTTTGTTCTATTTTTTAATGATTGTTGGATTTCTTTATTAATGTTTATTTGAATCTTTTAATTTATAATTTTTAATTTATAATTTTTATTTGATTTTTTTAGTTTTTTTTATTTTTTGAGAAAATTGCACAATTGGTCCCTATGGTTTGATCATATTGCATATTTAGTCCCCAGATCGTTAAAAACTAACGGACACTAACGATGGGGCCTAAATTTGCAACAAACTTTTAAATTTTTGGTTTAAATTTGCAATTTTTATAATCTGATGACTAAATTTGCAATATGATCAAACCACATTGATTATTTTTATAATTTTTTCTAAATTTAATGGTTATATATAGTTATTCATTAGAATCATATGAGTTTGAAGTAACCAAGGTTGAAGTAATCAATAGACCTATAGCTCTATGGCTTCCGATGTATACATATGTGATGCTTCTTCTTATGAGGTTAAGGATTATTGTTTCGTACTAGATAATAGTGTAAGTTGAAATAAGGATTATTGTTTGGTACTAGATAATAGTGTAAGTTGAAAAGTAAAGATTAAATGGTTGTTTGTTTGTCGTTCTATAAATAATACAAATTTGAAGAAAATATAACACTTTATGGTAGTAAAATAAGAATATTTTAACTAAATGAATGGTTCCATTTCATACAACTATTTTTTTTTTTTTTTTTTTTTTGAAAAGCAGAATATATTAACACCAACTCACTAGCAGATAGCTAAAGGAGTAAAGGAGAAAATTAGAGAAAGAAAATTACAGCAAGCATAACAAAATTTTGACAACGATAGCATCAATGGATCCTGTCATATCGTTATGACAACTCAGAAATAGTTAATCATTTCACTTAATGAACACCATTAAAGATCCTTGTTGGTATTAATAACATCACCTATCACTTGATGCTATTCAGCTTGCTATTTTGTTAAAATTTTCATTTTGTGTATACATACAATTGATCTAGAGATTAAACAAATTTTCATTTTCATTTTGTGTATACATACAATTGACCTGGAGATAAAACAAATTTTCATTTTCATTTTGTGTATACACACTTTAACCCTATATATGCGGGTTTGAACCTAAGCTTCCCCACCTCCACCCTGGCTAGTTTTTGGTTTTTTATTCTCTCTTTTTTTTGGCTTTACAATTTCTTTTATTATTTAACTAGATTTACTTTTATCAGTTACCTAAATTGTTTTTGGAATGCTTAATTATAGTAATCTTTAAGGGTTAAATTTCTTATTGTACTTAAGGTTTCTTTTTTATTTTATTATTCAACTAACATTTTTACAACAACATAACTTTTATATAATTGTCAAATATATCATTGCAAGGTATTTTTTATTTACGTTATGAAGTGCAAAAATCCAGTAGCCTCAATCTTTATCTTTATATTTTAATAAAATAGTAACTAATAGGAACACGTTAACATCACATTCTCATCACCAAAATTTTTCCACTTCTATTTTCTATTAAATATTTATGTTAATTACTAATAATATTATTTAATTTTTTTAAAAATTAACAATAGGTTTTAAATAAATTAAGAAAGAGATTTTTTATTAAGGTTATTTCTAAAGAAATAAATTTTTATAAAATAATTTTTTTCTAAAACATTATACTTTTCTAAAAATATGAAATATTTTAAAATTAGTTTTTTAAAATTAATTTTATAAGCCAAAAAATAATTAAAATTGGGAGTTATAATAAAGAAATTAAAAAAAATAATATATTTCTTATAAAACGGTTAGTTTTGAAGTAAAATATTTTTTTAAACAAAAAAAGTTTAAAAACAAAAGTTTAAAAAGATATCATTATTTAATAATTTATAGTCCTTACGTATATGTAATTTCATTATACTTAATATTTTATTTGTTCAACTCGTATACTACATGGATTTACAAAAGTTAGTGTATAGTATACTAGCTATAGTAAGTCGTGTATTATACAGGTTAAATAAATAAAACACTAAAATAACAAAAATTTATTAATTATAAAATAATATTCTAACATAAAATATGATTGAAATTATATATAAGTATAGACTATAAGTAATAAAACAATAATTTTAACTTTATAAACATTTTTATTTAAAAAGAACAAAACATTTTGTTTTAAAACTAACCGTTTTAAAAAAATCATTATTATAACTACCAATTTTAATTATTTTTTCAAATATTTTACTTTATGAAAACATCAATTTTAAAATATTTTGTATATTTAAACAAGTGTGATGTTTTAGAAAAAATTCTTAATTTACAAAAAAATACTTTTTTATAAATAACTTTAATAAAATTAGCTATTTCTTAATTTATTAAAAGTATTATTAGTGTATAAAGAAATTAAATAATATTATTAGTAATTATAGTAATTATTAAGTTGGTGAGAAAAGAGAAAAAAATTTGAATAAAAGAAATATAATTCTGACACGTGTTCTCCTTAGTTAATTTTTTTATTATAATTTCATTACTCTAATAAAAAGGTAAATGAGAGGGGCACGTGACAACACTGTATTCATTCTCATCAATTTTTTTGTTTCTCTCTGTTATTAATTAATCACATTAATTACTAATAATATTATTTAATTTTTTTAGATTCAAATAGTGTTTAGTAAATCAAGAAAGATATTTTTTATTAATTTTATTTCTAAAGAAAGTAATTTTTATAAATAAGAAAACATATTAAAACATCAAACCTTTTTAAAAATATAAAATAAATTAAAACTGGTGTTTTTAAAAGTAAATTTGTTTTTATAAAAAACAATAATTAAAATAAGATTTATAATAAAAAGTTTTTAAAAATGATATTTTATTAAAACGTTTGTTTTGAAACAAAATTTTTTTTCTATTTATAAAAAGAAATATTTCAATAATATGTTATGTTACAATATCGTTTTTATAATAATAAAATTTTATTTTATTTAATATTTTTTTTATTTTAACCCGTGTAATATATAGTTTTACTAAAGTTAGTATAAAAATAAAGATTATATTAGTTGACCAAAAAATTAATTGTTATGATTTAGGATCTAGTTTACTTAAATGATTTCACATGGCAATTTAAGTGTGAAAGCCGTGTACGTTATTTCGAATTTTTAAATCATGTTTGCATTCTAATAGATTTTAAAATTTAAATTCTAATCGTTATATGTGATTTTTATATAAAAAAGAAATATATTATAATTATAATATATATTAAACCAATATGTCTGTTGCTATGGTGTTTAGGTTTTTTTTTTCTTTTATTCATTTTTTCTATTTTGGTTAAATGAATTGAAGAATAGAACTTGACTCAAGAAAGTGGTTTGGCTTAGTGGTGGTATTTTCTTATTTCTACCAAGTTTACCCAGGTTCAAGTTTTACCCCAAGCATTTTAATTCTTATTTGCTTCCACTAACAATGTTTTCAGAACCGGATCGAACGTCGAATCGGACGTTTTACTGGTTCACCGGTCGAACCGGATTTATGAACCGGACAAATACATAATTAACCTTAAAATTTCAAAGATATAAAAACCTGAGTTTTAAAAATATAACATTGATCTAATAAATTAAATAAAAAAGTTACATAGATTTGAACTATTTGTTTTTAAAACCATTAAACACTTTTAAACTAAAAGAAATTATATATACGTTGAGTAAATTTATTATTATTATATTTTATCACAACTATCAATGATAATAATAATTTACTATTTACTGTAAAGTAAAAACTACTTTTTGACTTTCTAGTCTTTTACATATCAATTTCGCAGAATATTTTCACCATCATCATCTTCACTACCATCTCCTTCATCATCTCATTCAAGCAAAAAATACCATGAGACACCATCTCCTTCAAGCAAGAAATACAATCAGACATCATCTTCTCCATCATCTCTTTCACCATCTCATTCGAGCAAGAAAGACCATTCTCCCCGGTGTTGCAGCTCCGATATTCACCATTGTTGCCGATCTATTGTCCACCATTGTTGCAGCAACTTTGACGTCCACCGTTTATGCAGCAGATCCGGTGTTGTTGCGGCATATCCGACATTTTCCTTTCAGATCCGAGCCAACCGGTTCACCGAATCCCGGTCCGCCCCGCCAAATCGCTTCCGACCGGCCGGTTTTTAAGTTACAAAACGAGCCGAGGTGGATCGGACCGCCGACAACACCGAATTCCGGTCGGACCGGCTGGTCCGATCCGAGCGTGAAAACATTGTCCACTAATCCGTACGTCCTTCACATGCACACACTTCACATATTATTTCCCTTTTAACTATTTCATTATATTTATTATTTATAACTAATTTTTAAACATGTTTTATATTTTATGACTTTTAAAATAAAGTGTTTTCGTATACTCTAAATATGTTTATTTTTATGTAAGTTTTGTTGTAAATTTTATTGAAAAGAGTTTGGTTAAAAATCTACTCAATCTATGTTTCGATGTGAATTTTGCTAAAAAAGATGTCGCGTCAAACGTGATGTATTTCTATTTCTTATTCTTATTCTATAAAACATGTATTCGTATTATTAGCACTCATTTTTAGAATGACATAATTTTTCTTGATTTTTGTATATATTGTAGCGAGATGTTTTTTTCTATTTACTTTTCAATATCTAGAATTGAGACGCCGCATACTCTTCGCTTTCCGTACTTAACCATGTCAATGTTATTGTCACAACGTTTGGGCGCCATTGGTTGGTAGAACTCAACATGCACAAAGTATAACCCTTTAACACCAAAATCAAAGCGGCACGTCAGAGGGTTTATGCAATGTTTTCAGAACTTTACTGGACAGTAAACCGAACATACTACTGGTTCGCTGGTCAGACCGGTTCAATCGGTCGGACTTGATATAAAAACCGAAAAAATTTATAATTGTTTTAATAAATATAGGTAAAAAATACTAAAAAGTTAAAAATATATATAAAAACCGTTTCAACCGGTCCGAGCGCCGGTTTGGCCAGTTCAATCGGTTCGACCACCTGTTCAACGTCAAAATGGTTTAAAGCATCAAACCGGACCGGATTAGACTCCGGTTCCCAGTCCAATTGATCGGGCCGTCCGATCCAGTTTGGTTTTCAAAACAGTGGGTTTATGCGAAAAACTCGCCGCAACACGTGGGCGGGTTCAATTCTAGTTCTTTATTTATTGTATGTATATTATTTACTAGTTTTATTAAACCCGTGTATTACACGAGTTGAAAAAATAAAATATTAAATAAAATAAAAAAATTTATTAATTATTAACGATATTTTAAAATAAGATATGTTTAAAATTATGTATTAGTGATAACTATAAGTAATAAAATAATGATATCAACTCTTTAAATTTTTGTTTTTAAACTGGCTTTGTTTAAAAAAACATTTTGTTTCAAGAAACAGTTTTAAAATATACGTTTTAGAATTTCCTTATATAGCTCAGAATTTTAATTATTTTTAGTTAATAAAAATTTTTAAAATTTTAATTATTATGGTTCTGACTAAGCGAGCTTGAGCTCGAGCTTCAGATATTGAGCCTGAGCCGGCTCGCTAGTCTAAACGAGCTTTTGTTTATATAATATTATTTTATCTTATTTTTACATATTAAATATATATTTATATAAATAATATTATTATATATAAATTATGATAAAAACATTTAAATAATATATATTATGTTATACATACTAAGAATGATTATAAATGATTACAAATAAATAAAAAAGAATTTAATAATAAACGAGCCGAGCCCGAGCCCGAGCCGAGCTGAGCTCAAGCTTGAAAAATTTATGACGAACGGAGCTCGAGCTTTAGAGCTAAAGTACAGACGCGCCAAACTCGAGCTCGAGCTTTCGAAAATAAGAATGAGCCGAGTTCAACCCTAAACGAGCTCGGGATCGGCTTGACTCGTTTACACTCATAAAGAAGTATTTTAGTACTTTGAATTTAAATCCTGGAAAAAAATAAATAATCCATCCCAATGATTTCTATGATTCCAAAACTAGATATGCCATGAATAGTTACCAACCCTAAAAATTTTTCATATGGTTGGCAGTTTTAAGGGTCGGCTACCTATTGTAAATATTAAAAAAGTTTCAATGGTCTAGTTTAGGGTCCTTCAAAGTGTTCGCCGCTCACTCGATGCTCATTTGGAATTTGTTCGAAAAATGCTTGTTCGAACTTCTGCTTCATTGTAAACAAGCCGATTGGCTCGGATCGGTTTGTAAACTAGCAAAGCATCAGCAAAGGCCCGCTCGGCTTGGTTCGGCTCAAATTCTTTTTTTATATATATAATTTATGCATAATACTCTAGTGGATTTGACTTACTATATACAATTATACAATTATATTCATACATATTTGATTAATCAAACTAATAAAAAAATAACACTAAACATTAACTTGAAGTACTAAGTCGCTACAAGAAAACTTTGACATCGCTCTTACTCTTAGTCGATTATCTCCCGATCTCACGTATCGTTCTTTCTAGTATGCTCACCCCTACATCGGCGCAAGCCACAAGGTATTGTCATTTATGAAAATGTTATATTATGAAATGTGGCTGATTTTTAGTTATTAAAGCCTAGGAACTAATATTTTTACCGTTTTTATAGCAATATAAATCAAATGACACACTAAATAGTTGAGTTGTACAAAATTAAACCTCAAAAAATGCTCGTTCGATTTTCCGCTCGGTTGTAAACGAGCCGATGTGCTCGATTCGGTTTAGAACAAACCAAGCATGAGCAAACGTCCACTCGGTTCGGCTCGACTCATTTACAACCCTAGTCCGATTTCAATTTTATCACTTGATAAGATCAATATAAAAACCAAATTAAAAAAATAATAATCGTATAATTAAATCTATCGACATGTTTATTTTTCAAACTAACGTTAAAATTTAAGATTGTTTATGAGTGTAAACGAGTAAGGCCAGCTCGTTAGCTACTCGAGATTGACTCATCATAAACTTGGCTTGAGTAGTATTTAAATGAGCTCGAGCTCGAGGTTGAGCTCATACTATGGTTCATATAATAAACAAGCTTGAGTTGAAGATTCATATATAGAATTCACGCCGGCTCGCGAGCCTAAACAAACTTTTTATTTATATTATTTTAATTTATCCATTAAATGCATATTTATATAAATAATTTGTTATTATATATAAAACTATAATAAAAATCTTCATCTTCATACTCTAATAAAATGGTAACTATAAGGGACACGTGACAGCATCACTAAAGGTTACGCAAGACCCTTCAACCTCGCTCGCATGTTAGTTTGCTTGTACTATCGCTCGCCAGCCTAACCTGCTTTTTGGGTTGTCCTCTTTTAGGGAAGGGAGCGTGCCCTGTTTCCTAGGTAGGGGAGGGAGACGTAAAAACAATCGAAATAGTCGTTTTTGGTCGGGGCCGGCACCAGCTCAATAATTTGAATTTTTCCTGCTTTTTTCTTCTATTAAATAATCACATTAATTAATAATAATATTGTTAAGTTTTTTTTTAAATTAATATAGTTTTGAGATTATTATTTGTTAATGTTAATGGAGTGAAAAATGAGCAAACGAAGTGGAAACAAAGCACAGAGAAGCTGCTCATGCCAAGAGCCATTTCTGACTGCCAATAATTGGGATGTTAGGTTTGTGAAGAAACTGTCCTTGGGAGGGTCAGTATTACCATTAACCAAAATTTTCTAATCAAATTAACGTTTTCCACTCTGTTTTTTTTTTTTTTTCAAAATACCATTTAAAAAAATTCGTGATATGTATATGTATATATACACGTATATGTATAGGTATGGGACTCCAATTCTGGTTGTTTAGGTTGGGTGGGAGTCTTGCTTATTTTTCCCCAACATTTGATACCTATGCATTTATTGATATTAAAATTTGTGTTTTCATAATGGTATTGTACAAGTGTAGTATGTTGCATTGTGTTTAACAATTTAACCCTATATATATGCAACATTAAGCATTCATCTTCTTATCATCATCAATAGAAGTGATCAATATGACTTCTTTTACTAAATTCATTCTTTTGTTGGTCATTGGTGTTCTTGTTTGTATTGTCACTGCTCGGAAATTGACTTCAACGGATTCGGAGCAGACTTTTCGGGATGAGGAGACACTCTATGGTTTCGAGCTTGGAGGCGGAAGTGGTGGTGGATATGGTAGCGGTGTATATGGTGGCGATTCCGCCGTATTAGGAGGTGGTCATGGACTGGGAGGTGGTGCAGGCTATGGTGGTGGTGTAGGGTATGGTGTTGGTGGTGTTGGTGGTGGTGGTGGCGGTGGCGGTGGTGGTGCTGGTGGTGTAGGGTGTGGTGGTGGTGTTGGTAGTGGTGGAGGTGGCGGCGGCGGCGGCGGCGGTGGTGATGATGGGTATGGTGGTGGTGTTGGTGGTGGTGGAGGTGGCGGCGGTGGCGGTGGTGGTGATGATGGGTATGGTGGTGGTGGGGGCGGCGGCGGAGGTGGTGGTGATGATGGATATGGTGGTGGTGGCGGCGGCGGCGGCGGTGGTGATGAAGATGATAATGATGGTGTTGGAGTGCCTTGAGTGCATGCATAAGTAAAGTTACAATACACTACATACATGGATGGTTGTGTTGCTACTGAGTATTATGTTTTTATATTAATTTGAATCATAAATAAAAGATGGTTTTATGTTGTAATGAAATAAATGTTCTTAATATGTATGTGTATTACAAGTAATTACTTGTGTTATATGTTATTTTATTTTTAGGTGCTAAACAAACATGTTAATGATAATAAATAATGATTTTAAATAACTAATCCCTCTTGTACCCATTATTAATATATAGTTTCTTTTTAAATAACTAATCCGTCTTATACCGACCATTAATATATAGTTATCGTCCTGTTAAGATGACGGTGATAACCACTTCTCGTCTCGTAATGATAGTGATAATCACCTTTCAAGTTACTAAGATTGTAATAATCACCAACTCTAGTCTCATTAAGATGATGGTGATCTCAATCAAGTGAGTGTTTTGAGAATATAAGGTGTGTGATTCATTTGAAAAGTTCTTGATGCCCATGGATAACCATGTTTGAAAATTGAACATCTTGGATATTTATATTCCACACTTAAAAACACTTTGTAGAACTTTAATCTCCACCTTGATATATTGGAGCATGGATTTGATGATTTTGGTGAGTGTATAGAATGAACCTCTAAAAGTGTATTCTTTTTGTTGCAAGGTGTTTTCAAATTGATTGAGAGTTGTATTTATAGAAAAGCCAAAATGAAGAGTTTAAAATTAAGAGGACAACATGTCACTATAAGGCAACAACAATTTCTACCTGAGCTGTTGCGATGACATAGCGTTGCTATATGGTCATGACAATGTAAAAGAGTGGCGCAACAAGTGAAAGTGAGTATTTTATTTATGCGGCGACTTAAAGAGCGATGCAAGAAGTAAAAGTGAAGGAGTGAGGGTAGATTCAACACAACCCCGAACTGTTAACAAGATAATAAATTATTATCTTTAAGTACTTTGATATCGTAACTGTCCACATCTCAAAACTAGACGAAATCATAGATTATAACTTATAGTTACATAACTTGATCAAACTAAAAACATTTTCAAAATATAGTTTAATTTTCCTCATTCATGGTTCGTTTGTCTATGTATGGTAAGTGTATTGTTTTATTACTAGAATGATTATTGTACAATTTTATTTGATATCTATCTAAATATAGTGGATCAACAAACACCAACACAACAAATCAGAAAACCTCTGATTTGTTACACATTCATATACTTACACTATAACTCCATTTACCTTATAACAATTCACAAGATGAATGCATAAACATGCTACTATATTCATGTTCATATATCTTAGGCATTAACAAGTTGTTCTACATTCACAGGAGTCGTAATGGGTTGTGATCCGTTGTAGATTAAGCGTGCAAATATACTAGAAGTGTATTCAGTAGGATGGTATAGATCCCAAAAGAGGTGGTTTGTCCGGTTCGAGCAATATGGAGAAGTTGGATCGCAAAAGGCCTCCGCTTTTAGGTTTCCACGTCCACAACAAGCTTCTTTGACCTCAATAATTCCTGTAAACCAAAAAAATTGGATGCGACTTTTTGTAAATCATATATAAAAGTTGCATAATTTAGAGCAGCGTCTGTATCTTCTGAGATAGAGGTAATGCTTATTATCATATTACCTTTCCCAACCGTACTTTATTAGTGGGATATTACTGTGTGCATTTGTTTCTATCTTTCTTTTAGAGTTGTATAATTGAACTCATAATCACTATCTAATTTTGGAGAATGAAATAGAGATAGACGAAGGTTAAGTACCATAAGTTTCAGGATGTTGAATGATGCCATCCATAACATCGTAGGTCTCAAAATAAGAGTAGTGGATATCTGATGATTCCGTCTTTAATTCCTGTAGCAAAGCTTTTAGACCGCCATTGTACTTCATTGACCAAGAATTTACTTCGTTGTTGCACTCGCTAGTGGTGTTCTCCTTTCTTATTATCGGACAACAACCAATCTTTGCAACTCCCACTACCACAAATTTACGCGCTCCCAACTCGTACAATCTCTGCAGTCAAACCAGATCAAATATCCTTTTATCGTGCACAACAATCTTTCCAAATACATTTAAAAAAATCAGAATATACAAGATTAAACACGTGGGAAAAAACTAAACTCTTGCCTTTCTTATTTAGGATCGTTAATTTATTAGGTTTAGTGCTTGTTTTACAAAAAAGTGATGGTGTGTTCATAATATGAACGATTTGAAAAGCCGATAGCGCGATAATGTTTCGAAGCATTTAGAAGTTGGGATTTGGAAGTTTGTTACCTTCAAAAGTCCTTTGAGGGTTGAGACCATGAGATCAACATATTGTTGTGGTGTGTGTTCCTTAGAGACATTGGACTCTTTGTTGAAGTAGCCAAATAGATCATTGCTTCCGATTACAACTAGAAATAGGGACTTGGATAAGTGGGCTTGGGCTTCATTTGGGCCCAACTTTTGAACTAGTTGGTCATGGACTATCGAGTAATAGCCCACCTGCTCTGTCAATGGAATTGTTTTTTTCTGTTGATAAAATAAACTCTTTTATGGATCATCTTAAATTCATACGAAGTACCAAATGCATGTGTACATATGTATAAAAGTTAATTAATAAGTCAAGTATATAGATTTCTTTTATGGCAAGTTTGAATAAAAACAAATCTAATGATAAAATATGTATGCCAAGTTTTAGGGTAGCCGGTTACCAGTTTGAACGGTTGAACCGAAAGCAAAATTTGTAGATTTATTTATGTCAAAAACATTATTATTAATTCAAACATAACTAAAATCATGTAACTAAAAAATGGCATGTGCAACTCTTTATCTAAACGAGACAAACCAATTGTCAAGTTGTAATGAAGGTGTAATGACAAGTTGCAATTTATAAATAGATGGCAGGTTATAAATAAGTTGTAATGGTTAAACATGTCATTAGCTGGTTGATGGGTTGTTTTTATAAAAAAAAAAAAAAAAACTATTCTATTTTTTTATTTTCTTTTTAGGGTTTTTACTGGTTCAATTTGTTTAAAACCAAATTTTCATATAGATGTGTTTACAGTCAGTATAGTTAGTTAATAAAATCATAAAACTTGATCGAACCGTTAACTATAATTTTAGAAAAGACTAGACAAAACTAGCCAATTTTACAAATTTGACGGTCTAATAATTCCATTATGATGGTTTAAACCTTATTTTCTTTTCTTTTTTAAAGTTATGTATAGTGATTGTTTAGTTAAAATATCAATTAGATGTCATGTAAACAAAAATCATTTCACTAAAGTCTTCTTTAGATCAGGTGCAATAGTTAATTGGTGTTTAGAGACCTCATTGATGCAATTGTATAGGCAAAGTAGTGTTTGGTGCCCCATGGGTTTTAAGCCCCATTTAACTATCTTGTAATTATGTTTGGAGTCTCACTTATGTTCATGTTATTATGTTTGCGCTCCTAAAATATCCACTACTCTAGTCTAAACCACTAGTTTGTATTAAAAGTTCTAAAATTACTAAACAAATGTTTTATTAGGTTAATACATCGTGTATTACATTGTTTGAATAAATAAAATAGTGTATAGTTAGTAACAAAATTTTATTAATTATTAAATAATATTTTGCCATAAGGTATGATTGAAATTACATATAAATAAGAACTATAAATAATAAAACAATGATATTATTTTTATAAACTTTTGTTTTTAAATTTTTTTATTGTTTTTTTCTCAAAAAAGTTTTTAAACATTTTGTTCCGAAACAAATCGTTTTTAAAAATCCATTTCTAAATAATTTCTTTATTATAACTCTAAAATTTTAATTATTTTGGTTTATAAAAATGTTATTTAAAAAAATTTCTTATTTTATAAATTTATTTCTTTGAAAATTACATTTATAAAAAGATCTATTTTTTAATTGATTAAACAATAATTTTTAATCTAAAAAAGAATTTAATAATATTATTAATAGTTAGTATAATTGTTTATTACGAGAGAGAAATGAAAAAATTACAATTAAAATATCTAAATTTATGCCAAGTATCCACTCAAAATCTTCTTTTATTATAATACTAGATTTAGTAAACGAGTGTATTACATGTGTTGAATAAATAAAATATTAAATAGAACGAAAATTTATTAATTATAAAACAATATTCTCAGTAATTAATGTGGTTATTAATAATATAGAGAAGCGCGGAATTTTTTGTGAGGAGAAGTGTAATATTACCACTTGTCTTATTTAGTTACTATTTTATCAAAGTAGAAAATAAAAATTATTATAAACGCTCCATTATTTCATTTTGCTTACATGATCGATTCCAATTCAAACTTTTAGATAAATTTCAACTACCTACGGACATCCCTAATTGTACAAATGAATTTGATCAAATAATGAGATATATGCATTCTTACAACAAGTTCACCGGTTCTGTTTAAAATTCCGGCACCTCCAGACGCAAAACTAACTCTGGTAATCGGAGTAATAGTGCTACTAAACTGTTCAGACATCTTCACTAGAGACAAATATGGTGGTGCCGATGGTAACCCCACCGTCTCCTCTGTCAAATAACACACAATTTTAGTTAATAAACACAAATCAAAACCTTAAACTTAACCTAAATTCATCATTCCTAATCAAAACCTCAAATTTATTGAATAACCGCATGACGCCTTAGATCCATGGGTAGACCTATATATGTCTCATGGGTCATGGGTATGGGGTCATGGGTCTCTCCACCCCATGTTACATTTTTTTTCATTTAGTATATATACGTAGATTTTCTAACGGACCATCAGAAAATAAAAACACCAACTCTCATGAAATTTTGATTTTGACACATGAAATTTTGACACCGACTCTCGAGAAACTTTGACACCATTTCTCAAGAAACTTTAACAATGACCCTCAAGAAAAATCAATTTAATATTTTAAACTTTTACAAATATCAAGTATGAACATATTATAATTTAACTAACTAACTAACGCATGTTTTAAAATGCTTATAAACCCGAATGCCGAATAGGTATTTAAACAAATACTAAATAAATATTTTTTTATGATTAAGTTCATTACTACTCGAGTAGTCCAGCCATTTAAAAATTAACCTATTGAAACTTGAAGAGACGATTGCTCAACGGAGATTTTGCCCAAGACTTTACCACCATTCGTCTCTCAAAATCCGATTCTAGTAGTTCCAAAACACTTAATTTTGGAATTTGTTTTTAAATTTTTCCCTATTTTTTACTTTGATATTTTGATTATTTTGTAGACTAAATATTAGATTATTAATTTACGGATTAATCTAATTAATTTGTTACTTGATTAGTTGGTTAAATGTTTGATTATTTGATAAAAAAATAAAATCCTGACCCGACTTGACCTCACACATACCTAAAGAATTAATGTTCAACAATATACGACCAACCACTTAAAAATAATTCACAGGTCCATCACTGATTATATCGCCTACATTATAACAGAACGTACCTAGAAAATCCGCTGAATTTTTTCCGTTACTGAACCGGCCGGTGGCTTCTCCGGTGGGGTAATCGATGCCGTTGTGACGAAAATTGGCTTTCGCGAGGGATTGAGCTAAGTAGTTGTTGTTTCCGACGTCGACTAGTGAGTCGCCAAAGATGTACATTCCGGAGACTGATTCGCTCGAACCAGTGGTTCCGAACAGCAATATGCAGAGGAATAGTGATGTGATGAAGGTAAGTGGAGGTGTGTTGATGGTGGTAGCCATTGGTAGTGTGTTTTTTTGTGAAGTGTGTGTTAATGGATGATGGGGCTTTTATAAGTGGTGAAATGAAGGTTAAATGGGTTGGTGCATTTAGACTTTGGTTGGTCTGGTTTTGATAAAATTTTTTAACTTTAGATGTAATTATGGTTTCAGAAAACGATAAACCAAATGTATCGGGTTGGACATGTTAGTCTGACCAGAGTTTTGTAAACTAGAAGAGTGTCTGTGGGATACGACGGGAAACAAAACATACAAGTTATTTTTAATTAATAAATATGATAATACCATAGTTAAATTAAAAGAATAACATTCTCGTTTTTATCATACAACTTTTAAATAAATATTAAACTATGAAAAAGTTATATATATTTAAAAATCGTAAAGTTGTTTAGAAGTCAACAAGTATAATTACATAATTGGCATTAGTGTGTAAAAGATAATTAAGGTAGTTAAAATCATAAATGACAATTTTATTCTCTAATACTCTTAAAAATTAATGTAAAAGACAATTTCATTCTACTCAAATATATTATAATATAGCATAGATATATAGTTAAAATGGTTGGCTTGGTTTACACAGCTCGTCTCAAGTTTCAAACTGATCTAACTGTTAAATCGTAAAACTGAACCACTGAATCTCAAACTTTTTTTTTTTGAACGGCAAATCTACACTACACATACTCCTAAGTTACACCAAGTTACACCATGCCTGGGTTTGAACCCAGAACCTCCCTTCTAAGAAACAAAATCTCTAACAAGTGAGCTAACCCCACATTAACCACTTAATCTCAAACTAGTCAAATTAAATGCTTGCTTTACTAGTGTAGTTTATTCTAAACACCATGATATGTGTGTGAATTTATGGGGTGGGTGGAAAAATAAATTCCATACATGTGGTATTTTTTCTTTCTCCCTCTTATTTTCAGAATCATTACATGTGGAAGAGTATTATGATAACATTAATAAGCGGTTTAAATTGGTTTGAGAGAAATAGTTATTGTATTTGGGGTGTTTATCTTGTCACGTTAAGAGTTTGAATAGATAATTTAAACATTATCTATATATTATTTGTGTCAAAAATTTTAATTCTCATTTAAGCACGTTTAAAAGTTAAAAATCATGTTGTATGTTGTGTTCATGTCATGTGTTTTAGGTCGATCTATTTAACCCCAGTATTAAAAAAAAACTGAATAGAGATCCGAGGATAAGAAAATAAAAATAAATAGTTAAGATTATTAAAGAACTAGTCTCAAGTCGCTTATAGAAGTTCAACACATATGATAACAATACGCATAAACGTGCATAAGTTCCCATGCATGATGCTCCTTTTCTCAAAATAAAATGATACATGTTGAAAAATATGTTACATTATCACTAGCATAGATAGCAAGAAAACATGCAAACTAAACTTTTTTTGTGCGAAATATATACAAAAGTACCAGATTGTGACACGTATATTGGGCGGAGAGTATTTGCATCAAACACAAATTTATGCTATAATCACACTAAAGATATACACCATATTGCATAGTTGTTATAAAATTGAACTCTATTTGCATATATTTTTCTTATAATTTTAATTGTATATTTTTTTATTTCAATCATAATCATTATTATGAATGAAATCAAGTAAAAATCAAAGTCAATGAGCCTAGATCAATTAGTTTGGGAAAAGAAACCCCCATGTATTTTCAAAGTGTAGGTCATAAGTTCGAGTCTCACTTGGTACAATATGCTTCAAGTGGACTAGGGGTTTATCACAATGGGTCTTTAGGTGGTGAGTTTCCCTTGGAATGATGGGTAGGCGAGAATGGTGGCATTTTGCCAATGGGTTTACCCGGACGACCGGACTTAAAATATTCGTTGGTCGTTTAAAAAAAAACTGAAAACAAATGTAAATATTTAATAGTTATGCTACTCAAAGTACAATTTACAACAAAAGTTTTTGTTGGTGAAATACCATAAAAAAACAATATGCTTCCAACTTTTTCTCACAAAATCCCTATATAATTTTTTACAAAAACCAACATACTGTTTGTTTTGTTTCATAAAAGTCTTTCAACAATTTTTTGCACATAAAAAATCAATATATTTTCTGTTTTTTCACATAAAACCTCTCAATAATTATTTACACGTTAAAGTCGGTTCTTTTGTTAAATTCAAGTAGATTCTGAAAAAAAAAAGAAAAAAAAAAAAAAAAAAAAAAAACATCTCTCTTTTTTGTGTGTATGTGTGTGTTTTCGCAATCCCATTAATTAAACGATGTGAACTCGAGATGCAATACCTTAAATGGGCCACGTAAGGGGGGAAATGCACACAAACAAAACAATCCACGCAGTTTTTTTTTTCATTTCTTATTGGAATTTTCTTGAATATAAAATATAAAATGAATTTAATATGTAAATAATTGTTAAAAGATTTTCATATGAATTAACGTAAAATATGTTGGTTTTTTATTTGAAAAAATGTTAAGAAACTTTTTACAGTACAAAACAAAAAACATATTGGTTTTTTATGTGAAAAAATCGTACAAAGACTTTTCGAGAAAAAAACTAAAAATTTGTTGGTTGTTTATGATATTTGCTGATTGTATAAAATAAAATCTAATCAAGAGAATAGAAAATGAGAGATTTTAGATCCTACTTCAACATCCTTGAAAGTTTATTACTTCAAATCTTGGATTAACACCCACACAGCAATTTCAAGCTTTGAGGCACAAACTGATAAGCTATAACCACCTTCCACAAAACCCTGCTTAGCTGCCCAAACCGGTGCCTCGTCGGGTATTGATTAACCGCTTCAACCTGATTTCCAAAACAGTACAATACAAGTGACACGACAAACCGAAACTTTTTAGTCTCTTAAAACGCTAACCCAAACAACTTATCTACCCATGTCAACAATACGATAACAAATACCATAACTGGCGTATGACACGTGGCAACAAAATACTTGAACATGCAGGAACAAATACAACCATGAACTTAAACTAGTAAATTTAAATACTGTTAAACCGTCACACGAAACAAGTTCCCAAGATGCGAAACTGAACAAAGTGAGCATGATTGATAAAAGAATGTACACATAAACCATATTTACATAATGGATTATTGTCTTCCAAACAGCTTTAGAGCACTCCAAAAGTGTTCTCACCACTGTATGTCATGTATAGAAAACCATCTTCATCTTTGTTTTCCTCATATATTGCAGACATCATTGCAGCTATCAATCACATTAAAATGTCAGTTAGAACCAAACACACAACTATATGGACCATTAGAAGCCCTAAATTGGGCCCTGATTTTGACCCGTTTTACAAAATGAATCGAATTGAAACGGGTCGAAATCAAAGCCCATAGGAATATTAAAAACTTAGGTGCGCATTTGGCGTACGCCTATAGGACTTTCCTAAAAAAAGTGTAAAAATATAACAAAAAGAAAGTTTATGTGGGTTGACCCGACCCATTTCGACCCATCCATTTGCAACCTCCAAATTTCGCCCTATATATTTGATACTAACCGGTAGGCGGGAGGATGTTCTTAACGAAGATAAAGATAGCCTTTTCAGCACTGAGCTTAATTCTCTTTCTGACCACATAGACAAACTGTCCAACAGTAAGATCAGCAGGTACCAGATATCTGCATCCATCATTCAAAATTAAAGATTTGTGAGTCAAAAAAACCAAGTTCATAGTTTAAACCCCATGCCTTTAGTTACATGGTATCAGTCCCCATACAGTTCATGTGGGAACCACAAAATGGAGAACGTAAAACAAAGAATAAAGAAAATAACGCAAAATTTGATGTACGTGTGGAATATTTAGTCATAAAGATGAGATGCTTGGTGTAACAAAGCATAGAAAATAGTATAAGATATTGGTGAGGAATATGTAACCACTAAATCAATATCCTCAACAAGAAAATGGCACAAGAATATAAAAAAAAGTGACAAACTTTTTCTTGTCAATGTCAGGTACATCGCTTCGTTCTGCTTTTTCGACAATAACCTGTAAAAAACAGGACAAGGACAGGAAAATGATATGAATGTATGAATAAATATCTGAAAATAAGAATACTTTCAAATTAAATACCGGAATTCTGTCGGGATACTTCTCCCTGATGCGAGCAGCTTCAGCTTGGCGCCTCTCTGAAGAATTTGAGTTAAAAATAGAAACATAAGTTGCCACTTGCCATCCAAGTGAAGATTGTATATGTTCATTTATTTAATAAAAATGTACCAGAACTAACACGTTTTATTCATTTAACTAATCGAACTAACACAAACAAGGGTCTCATTCTTTCATTTAAATTTGTGGCATACGCATATAGATATACATCTGTGTGTGTGTTTTCTTGAGTTTATTTTAGTGCATTAACGAACAACCTAAACCAACACGAACAATTCCTTGCTTAATGAACAAACGCGGACAAGAAACATGTGTTTATGTGTTCTATTCATACGTTGTCCGAGTAACAAAAGACTCATTCAGTTCGTTTACAGCTCTGACCCAAAATCAATCGCAAACAAACGAAATATTGCTTAATAAAACTGTTAGAGATAAGCAACTTGAAACTGCTTATTTTCTGTCTGGTTGCATCAAAACATAATAAGCACACAAACAGTTTTAATAACTAATAAGCAACCTCAAACAACCCCAAAAGTTCTAAGCTGAGCACAAATAAAGCTCAAAACCCCATCAATGCAAAAAACAAACCACCAAATTGAGATACAAATGTACAAAACAACATAATCAACAATAATTATTTCCCTTATTATCTTCATCCACAAAAACTAAAAAGAACCATCAAATAAACAAGAATCAAAGTAACAAAAACTACTGCAACGAGATCAAACACCAAGATCAAGAACACAACAACTCAACTACAAGATTCAAAATTTCTAAATTATGATCACTAAAAACACACAGATGAAAAGTAACAAAGTGAGAAAGTACCAAGAGGGTGTTCCAGTTTGAACGAGCTTTTGGCCATGGCGATCAAGATTAAGCAACCAACTGCAAAACAACAACCGATGAGCAGATCGAATTAGGGTTTCGATCAAACACAACAAATCACGCAAAAAGGTTGGAAATTTAAAAACCCAATTCGTAAAAGGAAACAGAATCATACCCAAAACGTTCTGAAAGAGCCAATTTTGTGAGAATATTGATCGATGCGTATAATTTGTTCTTTATTTCTTGATTAGGGCAAAGGGAACTAGCGAGAGAGTGGATAATATAACGTTTTGTGTGGATGGCTTAATGGGCCTAACTTGTAGGGGAAGCAAGATATCTTATTCATGGCCCTTCTGGCCCAATAGGCTTGTAATACACTAATACGTAGTTTAGAGTTGCACATAAAAACCATGGCTTTAAAGCCTCTTCAAAGTGCTTAAATTTTTGCTCGGTTGTAAAAGAGTCGATTGGTTCGGTTTGATTTGTAAACGAGCCAAGCACGAACAAAAGTTTGCTTGGTTCAGTTCGCCTCGAAGTATTTATATACATACATAATACAGACACGCACACGTAGTATTTTAGCAAATTTGGCCGACCATATACAAATGTATAATTATAAGTATACATACTAGATTAATCAACCCAATAAAAAATCTAATACTAAATGTAAAAGTGAAATCCTATGCCGGTAGGACAGTTTGCTCATTGTCCCATCATCTCACGTCTCACCTTTAGTCAATTGTCTTCCGTTCTCACAGTCATCATTCTCAGTAATACATTCATCACCTCATTGGCCACAATCTTAGCCTTATTGGCGGCTAAAACGTATTGTTATTCATTAAAATTATTATGCTATGAATAAGTCATAAAATCTTAAAACCCAACATTGTTACTATATATAATTTTATATAAATCAGATGACACACTACATAGTATGGTTGAACAAATCATTCGCCACTCGTTATGCTCGCTCGATGTTCACACGGAAAATTAATGCTCAAAAATGCTCATTCGATTTTCCGCTCAGTTGTAAACGAGCCGATCAGCTCCGTTTAGTTTATAAACGAGCCAAGTATGAGCAAAGTTCCGCTCAGCGAGCGGATCGCGAAAAGCCCTCATAATAATCGGTTAACTTACCGACCTGATAACCAAACTGGTTACTAACAGGATCCACAAAAACTATTAGAAGCCGATAAAATAGCAAGTCAAGAGACGTTTGTTTTTTAAATGGTTAAAAACACCCGGCCCAAAACCGGTTAACACTTATTACTAAATTGTTTAGAAAATAACTTAATTTAACAAATAATATGATGGAAAAAGTTACAAAATAATCCTTGTGAATTAATCATATTTACAAGTTTGATCCTCAAATTTTAAAAACTACAAACTTAGTTTAAACATTTGGGAATTGTTTGCAAGTTTAGTCTCCTCATTAGTGTTCGTTAGTTTTTAACAATTTAGGTACTAAATCTTGAAACACACCAAAAAAAATTTTTATAAAATACTTTTTCAAACTTATATCAAAGTTAGGTCCCAGTTCAAATTAACACTTATCACTCGCAATGACATGTAATTTCAAAACAAATATAAAAGTATTACAAGACAACATGATCATTTTACAAACTTTTTCTACAATATTTATTCAATCAAATATTAAACGAGAGTAGGGTTTTTTCGTCAGTTCAGTCATGTTAATGAAGCTTTAACCATCTAGTGATACTTTTCCTGAAAATATTTAAAACATATTTTTATTATCTTTCACTAAGTAAGTACACATTCTTATTTCAAAAAAGTATTTCTATTTTGTTGGGGTGGGTAACATCTAAAAATTCTTTTTATTTAATCCTAATTACTTCTTTGGAATTCAACACCCGAACTTTTTGAGGGTTACTTTTAACACTGGAGGAATATTAACTCCTCTTTTTATATATGTGGAATTCAACACCAAAACCCCTTAGGATTTTAACATCCGAAATCCTTACATATATTTAACTCTCTCTTTTTATATATGTGGATTTCAACACTCAAATCCTTTGAGATTTCAACATCCAAAATCCTTACATTTATTTAACTCCTCTTTTATATATGTGAAGTTCAATACCCGAACCCCTTGGTATTTCAACACCCGAAATCCTTACATATATTATAATACTGTTTAAATTACCAGTACACATACTTGGACCTGTAATCTTATAAATCATTTTCCCCCATATTCATGCTTATTATAACAATTAAACACATATCACATGTAATTGAACATGTTTCATCTTCAGAAAATTAATGCAAACTTATAATAAAACGTATAACATATAATTAAGCATGTAACATAATTTAGTTACGGGTTAATATACTTACTTCCTAATGTTACTAACTTGCGCGTAAAATATAACCCATTAATTGTTGTAGTCAAAACCGTCTCCAAAATATATTTAAGCTTTTGCGTTCTCTTCCTTCAAATTCTACGATTTCACCTAGTCGTAATATATTCTTTTCTTCCAATGTATCTGAAGAATGTTGTTAACTTCTTTTCATTTTGACTTTTATCACAACACTTAACCAACTTCAATTGATGAGTTTTAGAGACACGTGGCCTTTTATTAGAAATTCTTATCCTTTCTTGAAATTCTACCGTTTATAAACATCACCAAAATTCTTATCCTTTCTTGAAATTCTACCGTTTATAAACATCACCATGATCGCACACGAGTATGACTTTGATTATTTATAAATATCACCATGATCGCACATAAGTATGACTTTGGTGTCACACATAAGTATGACTTTGGTTCTTTATAAACATCACCATGATCACACATAAGTATGATTTTGATGACTTAACCACCTGGTCTTGACTTTGGTGACTTAACCACCTAGTCTTAATTGACTTCTAATCTTTTAGTGACAATAACATAACCAAACTACTTGCAATGTTTTGGACCAATTCTATCCTTTCTTCACAAGACTTGATGATCCATTCAATAAGTGAGTGCTTATACTACTTTTAATAAATAAAAATGACTTTGTACATGTGGCATATTTTTAGCCCTACTCATGTTTTATTTTCCCGCTCATAATAAACTAATTAATACTTTCTATGTTGAAGTTTATACCATCTATAATTTAATATTTTTATTTCAAATTTTAAAATTTTATAACTTTCTAAATATCATAATAAATAGATGAAAACATAATTATTTATATTTTACTCAAATTCGTAATTAATTATTGATTGTAATTGTAAGTTTTAATAAATAATTAAATGAAATTTTAATATTTATATTTTAATCAAATATATATTAACAATGCCATAATAACCTTTCATCATTATACATTTTTAATTGTTTATAGTTATAGATGAGAACTTTTTTTTTTTCAAAAACTCAAATTTTATATCTCAGCATTTTACATCATTCAACTTATAGTTTGTTTTTTATTTTCCAATGCAGGGTACAAATTTCAAGGGGTGTTTTAAAAAAAATTAAAAACTTTTGAAAATTTTCACATATGCGGGATTGTTATTGAGAAATATTGATCAGAGAAGTCGTTTATGTAATCGAACAAGATCACAAATCAAATCACTTCGTAATCGAGTTATAGAAGCTGAGAAGATAGTTTTCAAATTTAATGTGTGTTGCAATGACAATCAATGTCAAATGTTGGTTTGTTTTTAGCCAACTGGAATCCCTACATAGTAAATTATATGTGGTGTTATCCAGAGCTACAAGTAAACATTAAGTTAAACTATTAATATTAGATAAAGATGATAAATTTACAAATAAAATAACAAATGTTGTGTATAAAATAGAAATTTTTAAAGATTTATAGTTAACGCCTGTAATTTCTTAAAAATATGCTTATTTGTTCAACCCGTGTATAACCTAGTATAAAATAAATATAAGAAAGCATATATAGCAACACCCAAATCAATTTAACATACGGTATAAGATCCGAATTAAGTGCCAAATTAATGCCCGAGAAAAAAGGAGCGCAATGGAATATCGAAAGATATTTATAAAGAGATCTATGTATGGTAGATTATTCTAGACAGTGACGAAGCTTGAGCCAAATCTTGAAGGACGGGGGTGTAAGTAAACTATTTTAGGAGGGTGGACTCTATATTTATTAAAAAAATTCTACTACCGGACCGAAAATTTACACTATCGAGCCGAAAATCAACACTACCGACGGAAAAAATAGAGGGGGCGGGGGCCCCGGCCCCAAAGAAGCTTCGCCCCTGATTCTAGAGATTTATTTTTACCCGTTAGATTAAGTTAATATCAATGGTACGTCATATGAGCAAAAGAAGACATATTTGTTGTTATTGATACTTTAACATCTTACATGAGCCAAGACGTCAAGGATTACAACAATTTACATAGGCTTTAAACATGAGTGAAACGCAGATAATTCTTCTTTGATGGGAGATCAGCAGTCTGGAAGCCATTGGGAAACATCTTGTTAGCTTCGTCGTCGGAGACACTAGGAGCTATCACCACCGCCTCGCCCTCCTTCCAGTTGGCCGGCGTCGCTATCTTATGCTTCGAAGCCTTGAGCAACGAGTCCAATGCCCTCACCACCTCATCCATGTTCCTCCCCGTGCTCGCCGGATACAGAAAACTCAACTTTATCTAAACAATCCAAACATCATTCATTCGCACACACACATACACACACACACTATATACTATACTATATTGTTTAACTAGTTTAGACACCGTGTATCCCACGAGTTGAATAAAAATATTAAATTAAAAACTATTAATCAATTTTTGTAAATTATAGAATTATTATTTGAGATAAGATATATATATGTATATATATATATATATATATAAATTATGTATAATTACTCTATTAAGTAATAACACAATAATAATATTTTTTTAAACTTTCGTCTTAAAATGCTTTGTTCTGGAAAAAAAAAAAACTTTTAAAAAAATTCTTTGTATTTAAAAACATCTACGTTAATAAAATTTTGTTTCAAAAAGGTTACCCTTTTCAATAAAAAGAAACATGTTTTTTTTATTTATTAATTATTTGTTTATCAATAAGAAAATGATATACAACATCATTAGCATTTAATGTTATCACAAAGGATTGACTTGTTATGAAAATGACATGTGACATAATGGTTATAACAAAATAACATGCGTCAAAATGGTTATAAGAAGATGACATGTGACAACAACGTTTTGCTTTATTAGTATTGATGATTGATGATTACAACTTCACCTTCTTGTCGGGGCCAACAATGTGTAGAGCACGAGAGGGGACGATTTGTCCCGAAGGATCTTTCTCATCAGGATCCACCATGTTCAGCTGCTTGATGATCTCTCTCTTTGGGTCAGCAGCAATCGGATACGTCACCTTCTTTCCTTTCTACACAAACACATATATATCATCATCATAATCAATCAACTATATATACATTTACATATACGTTATACGTTATAGGCTTCAATATCCTTGATCCACTCCTTGTGAGACTGGACATCGTCACAGGACAACCCCAAGAGCTTCACACCCCTCCGCTCAAACTTGTCGGCATACGCAGCCATCGCCCCGAGCTCCGTGGTGCAAACGGGTGTGAAATCACCTGCATGCAGTTTGAAGTTGAGAATGCATATGATTATGCGAAATATTTACGAGAAGGATTCAAAATAGTAAGCAAGTTTTAACAGTTTTCCAATTAGATCACTCATATTTTTATTTGTGCCAATCGGGTCAAGATAAAAAAAGATTCCAACAAAAAGTGCCTCACAGAGGCGGAGTTTCCAGGTTAACATAGACTTAAAGTTTTATTAGTGTTTCAATTAGGTCACTAATATTTTTATTTGTTTCAATCAAATCACTAAAGTTTTAAAAAGTATTTCAATTACGTCACTCATATTTTTAAAATTTCTTTGAATGGTTCAAAAAAATTTTAAAGTAATTTAGTTTTTTATAAATATTGTTAGTTTTTTAAATATTTCAATTATTTATAAAAAAAATTCAATTTATATATAACTTAATTAAAACAATCCTTAAACTTTAGTCTGATTGGGACAAAAAAAATATTTATAAATGAACTGATTAGGACAAAAAAATTTATAAGTGACCTAATTAAAATGATTCTTAAACTTAAACTTGATTACTATTATACAAAGTTACACCTTAAAAGAATTAAAATTACAGTACATACCAGGGTGGGAGAAGATGATAGTGAATGAGTTGTTGATATAGTCATGGAGATTGATTTTGCCATGGGTGGTATCAACTTGAAGGTTGGGGATGGAGTCTCCTATGGTAAGCCCAGGCATTGTATTGTTGATGGAAATATGAGTATGAGAATATTAACTATTAAGGCATGTAGTCAGTTTGAAGAAATATAAAGGGAGATTAGGTGTGGGGATACGTGGCAAGATTGTAAACGTGGCTGCTTGATGTTATGCCACCTCTCCACCTGCTGCCACCTAGTACATCTTTAGTCTCATTTCACTTGGAACAAGGGTTCAATAATTTTCTTAATTCTTTAAGGTTGGTAGGTGGCGGTTATGCTAATATTATTGATGTTGAATATCAAACGTTAGATGAGAAAAAATACATCAAGAGGTATATTGGAAAGAGTAAATTACGTAATTTATATTTTTACGTTTACTAGTAATTATGGATTACATCTTTTATTTTTACTAATTACAAAAATATTCTTTAATTAGTTTAATGATTTGTAATGATCATTTTCTAAATTAACCATCTTTAATTAGAGGAGTTAAGTCAAACTCATGTACGCAACTCACAGGAGGGCATGATAGTAAATTTCACCTCTAGTAACTTTTAAAAAAATAATGATACATACAAAATATGAAAAAGAAAATATATTTAAAAATAAAATGAACAATAACTAAAAGAAATAAAATATGCTACTTGTAGTTCCATATTAGTATACACTCATTTAGTAACGTCGGGGGCATGTGACACCGACCAACACCTTGCAAACTAAAGTCTATTTTATTAATTCAAGTCAAGTCTTTTAACTAATAAGTATACTTGATGGAATGGTTTTAGCTCTTAAACTTGGGTTCGAAACCATCTCCAAGCCAAAATTTTAAACAACTTTTATAAACTTTTTTATTTTATAGCTAATTTGATTTTCTAATAACTTGGTTTTTTGTCAATATTTTCCTTCTAAAGATTCCTAATTTGTGGTTATCTTAATTTTTTTTCGTGACACCCCAGTATAAATTTTGTTAAAAACAAAGTTGTATGCAAAATAAAGTAGCTTTTGACATCTTTGGTTCCATCGACTTACGATAATATATTGATACAGTGATAATGAAACGATACCCACCAAAAAACATCATTCCGACGTAAATTTAGTAATTTTGTGAAAAATTTTGATAATATATTGATACAGTGATAAAGAAACAAAATCATACCAAAAACGTTCTGAAAGAGCCAATTTTGTGAGAAATTTTGATCAATGCGTATAATTTGTTCTTTATATTGTACTAGAGGACGATGTGCACATGAAAACCGATTAAGAGCCTGACCCGAAACCGACTCGGTAACCAAACCGATTATTAACCAGAACCATAGAAATTGGTTGGGAACCGAAAAAACCACAAGTTATGGGATGTTATTTTCAAAGCGGTTAAAAATACCGCTCATAAACCGGTTAACCGGTTATTACTAAATTATTTTAGAAGAATACTTAATTTAACACATAATTTAATGTATATGCTAAACTAGGTTAGTATCCGTGTATTACACGTGTTAATAAATAAATATTAAATAGTTATCAACAAAAATTTATGAATTATAAAATAATCTTTTAAAATAAAATATGATTGAAATTACGTATGATTAATAAAAGGTCCATATCATTTTTTAAACTTTTGGTTTTAATTGGTATTATTTTTCAAAAAAAAAATATATGTTTGTTAAACATTTTGTTTCCAAAATAGTTTTTAAAAAAAGTGTCATTTTTAAAAATTTTCTTATTATAACTTTACCTTTAGTTATTTTTGTTTCATAAGAATTTTTATCTTTAAAAAACACGAGTTTTAAAACATGTTGTATTTTTTTTAAAAAATCTTATTTTATAAAAAATTATATATTTAGAACTTACATTTATAGAAAGGACTCTCTTTTAATTTAATAAAAAATATTTTTAATTTAAAAAAATTAAATAATATTATTAAAAGTTAATATGATTATTTAATAGAAGAGATAAGTATGAAAAAAAATTTTAACAGGCCTAAAATTACAACATGTGTCGTACAAATACTTTTTTTTATTAGTATAGACAAATTAGATTATTTGTTTAGTTTGTCTATTGATCCAAAATAATCTTATAATTCTTGATAACTTCAATTAAATATCCATTTTATTTCTTCCATTTCAAGTATCATGTATTGTTTTACTGTTTACACAAATGACACCTGAATTTTAGACTTTTATACACGCAATCACATTGTGTTATTTTTTTTAACGAAATTATATATTGTAACTTTGAAAATTTTCAAAAATAAATAAAAAGTTATTAAGTTTTTCTTATATATTTAGTATTTAATTACATTTTTACTAAAGTTTATAATTTAAAAAACCGGTTATTTTGATTAAATGGTTCGGTTAAAAACCAAAACCGGTTTTTTAGACATAAAATTACATGTGTGCCTTTTATTTGTATCCAGTTAAAATAAGAGGTGAATATCAAATAAGAGGAATTGTAAGGATATTTTAAAAACACGTTGCAACATATCAAACGGTCCAAGCCGAGTTAAGTTGTTTGATTAGTCGGGCTAGGAGGAACATGATCGGTATAATGGTGAATAACCGGGTTCACGGTTTGGTTTATAGTTTGGAACCAAGCAAGTAAACCAATACTGTGCGCATAAGTTTTTTTCCTTCATTCTTTTTGTAAACTTATTTGATACTTAAAAGGTAAAGCGTTCAATCTTACTTTCTTAACCTATTATTTCGATGAACTTTTAACGTAAACGATGTAAAGAAAAGAAGCCCGACCTAAACCATCAAACTATGAAACTTGGACCGTTTTGCCTGCTCCATGATGCCCAAACAATCGCGTCAGGTTTGTTTGGTTTACTAAAAACCTGTAATTACTTATCGAGTCAGCTGAAAATCTGTTTGCATCCCATTCAATTCATTTAGTCGTTAATATTCCCCTTAAAATAATTATATGTTAATACTGAAATATCAATTTGAAAAAATCACCCTTACTTTATTTTCTATAACTGTTTAAAGTTGGTTCCAACCGATAAAACTAATTAGAGATATAAGTTCAATCACTGATTTTGTTTCAAGACATTAGAATAGTCGTATGGACTAAAAACCATTCAACCATGGACTTAAAATACTTGCAATCAATCTATGGGTTCAAAGGGATTTATACTTCTTCTAATTAGTTGTTAGAAATGGTTTTTAATATGTAAACTTGATTAAGGATGTTTATACGTCTTTACTTTTCTAAAATTGTCAAAAGAGTGTCCAAACTAATAAGTTATTGTATACTCTTGCACAAGTTCATTGATAAGAAAATTAAAATCAAATACATCACATTAAAAAATAGATAAAACGTGATTATTCTTGGTTTGTTAAATATGTTTAATGACGTGTTTTATCAAATTTCGTGTTTGTTGAAAGCATAACTCCCACACTCAACAATTGGCATGAGAATAACAAAGTGAAAAATTACTTATTGAAAGTTAAACTAGTTTCGAGATGTTACATATTGTTAGGTGTGCGGGAATGAAAAGTGGAATACAATGGATCATTGTAGAGGATGAAATAAAATAAGATGTTTGGTTGATAGAACGAGATTACCTATTACACAATGATTTTCTTTACCTTTGTTTTTTTATTTTTTATTTACCAAACAAAACAAAGTAATGATTAATTTTATTCATACAAAGTAACCAAAAATAATAATTGGATGATAATAATCAATTTTACTCATTTGTTCATTCTATTCACTAGCTTATTTAATTACCCATACCAAATAAGCCCTTAAAGCTTTTTAACCAAGTCACAAGTTATCTCTTTCTCAAATAACATATTGTTGAGAATTATGTATGAATTTAAGTTACTTGTGCGTAAACCTTTGGAGTTTGAACACTCCTTTTGATATGTCTTTCTCATATCGTTTGCATATCATTTCTTATACGTTAGATTACATGCAATGGCAAAACTTTATTTTGGTGGGGGGGGGGGGGGGGGGGCCCTTTTTTTTCATAAGTAGTACTAAATTTTAGTCCGATGGTGAAATTTTTGACCAGATAGTGTAAATTTTTATATAAATATTGAGTTCGTCCCCTCTACAAAAATTTATTTCACCCCCGCTCCCACTACGAAATAATTCAAGTTCCGCCACTAATTACATGGTTATTCGGGAACACACCAAAGAGATATCAAGGGACTAAAAAAAGTTGTTTTTGCTAAATGTAATTGATTATGTTTTGCATTTTAATTTGAACATTCTAACATTTTAAATCATTTATGAATTGATGTTTGATTTTAATTTACTATATAATGACACGTCAGCTCTAATTTAATTGAAGTATTACAAATATATTCTCCATCTTGTAGACTTTTTTTATGTTATCTTGTTATTGATTTTGTAAATACTTTGATCTAAAAAAACTTGTTACACTATTCAAAAACCATCCCGGATAATTTGTGAAATACGAACCAAACAAATCGTAAATAAATTTTTTTAATTTCTAAACCAAAGGATAAAACTCGGAATTAAACTTGTTCTAGGAATCCTTCAAATAAATAAAAAAATATATAAATAAACGATATTATGATATTAAATATTAATAGCAAAAAAAAGAAAAAAAAAGTTGAGGAATATGATTTCAAAACGGTATTACTTTATCTTGTAAATGGTAAGGAATATTATGGGAATTTGAGGACAAGTAACGCACGTCTAGATGCCAATTTGGTGGGTGTTGATTTAATGTTTGAGCATAGTTTTGGAAAAGAAAGTGTGTACATGACTAAATGCAATGTATAATAACTAAATAAATATTTAATTATACGATTAAAATACTAACGGGATGTGTAAAAGTTAAAAGGGAAGATGAAAACAAAGAGAATGATTTAGGCTGTATATTACGTATGGTTACAAAACTCGTTAGGTGCTGCCAGGTCGGTCGACTGGATAGTTGCGAGTACTCAATATAGGTGGGGAGTACTCGGACATGATAAATTATACAGAATTTAATCTTTGGGAAATTATATATATGTCAAATATTATAATTTTACTAATATTTATAAAAAAAATATGTGAATATCAATTACAAATCAAAAGAATACATGTTCACAAACAAAAATATTTCAAAACGTAATATTAATTATTTAATATTATAAACGTAGTAATCATTTTATTATCAATTTTCAAGTTATCTCCATGAAAAACCATTAAAATTCAACAAAAATCGATGAAAACAACGAAAATTAGTGAAAATGATGAAAATGCCAGTTGGGTCGAGTTGGGCCGAGTTGGCCGAGTAGGGCCGAGTTGAGCTGAGTTGAGCCGAGTTGAGCGGAGTTGGACCGAGTTTGACCGATTCCGAGTAGTATTGACCAAGTTAATGAAAAACACCTCAGCACCTTGGCGAGTTCCGAGTACTCGCTGAGTACTCGGCCGCCTAGACCTAGTTTTATAACACTCATATTACTATTGGATTAGGTTGATTTATTAATTGTAAGTATTTATTAATCATAGTTGAATATATACCAATAATATAATATTACAATGTTCGTTAATCTGTTGGTTCACGCATCGATTGGAAAAGGGAATAAAAGTCTTTTTATATGAGATTAGATATTTTTCCTATCAGATGCGTTTTAAGACCGTGAAGAACAGACGCCTAAGGACGGGCCACCTATCAAAATAGATAATATCTTGTAAGGTATTTAGGTTGCTACAATTATTTGATCACATCAACAACTAAAAGCCTTAGAATAGTATTGACGCTTAGGGTCTCTCAAATCAATATCATGCGAATCAAGGTCCCAATTGATTTGAAGCAGGTCGGTCTTCTAGACCAAGATCTTGTGCATGAGGGTATATCGTGTCAAGGTTACTAGGATCATTTCGCTCAATGCATAAACAAAGGGATCTCACAATCCCTCAAGTGTCTTTGACCAACATTTATGAAATTCGATAGCTATTAAAGAAGAAGTAACACAGTTTTGATTAACTATTTTTCTTTAATCATTTGATTGCTTCGGTAACTGCATCACAAGGCACCGAAAATTCCAACGAATGCCATTAATCTTCCTTCTACGCCAAATTTTTACGAGACACGCCTTGTATTGTTTTTAACTTAACTTCTTTAAATGTATATGTTAATTAGCTCTTATAATGTATATGTTAATTAGCTAGTTGATGTAACTAAATATTTTTGAGATAATTATTTATGTGTTAATATGTTATATGAGGACTTTTAGCTAGCCAATTTTCTTCATGAAAAGTGTAATCTTCGAGTTAATTATATCTAATAATATTTTCCAACATATCTTTGTTGATACATGCAAACTAGCTGACCTTAATTTCTGGGGTGACGTTGAGAAAATTAAAAATTTGAATTACTACTCTAATCTAGCTATCTTACAATTACATTATTATTACATAATATGAAAAAACCAAATTGAGGAATAGTTGGTTTATAGTGATTTTAAGTTTGGCCACCAAGCTTTTCAATATTTGAGCCCTTTTTTGTCATCTTTATATCTTTTTTGTTTAGAGAGACACACGGACGGATATACTTTAGAGAGAGAGTCGATGCTGACGGCGGCCTGGGCATTCGTCGTTGTTGGCGGTCGTCATCATTGGCGGTTGTGTCCCTTACGATCGACTATTGTGGCTCTATATCCCCCAAATAGTCTGATTTTTCCTCCACGGTGATAAGGGGCTAAAAGATCTACTACAAAAATTGATGCCGGTTCCATAACCGGTAAATAGTTTTGAGTCACGCTTTGACGATTACGTTTTTTTCCTGTCTTAACCTGTCGGTTTGTGATACGATGAATCAATTAACTTGTGGCTGTGATGATGGGTTGTCTGAGCCTCGATTTTCCCGTTTCCAAGACGTGCAACGCACGTCAAGGCATCATGCCTAGTTCTAATAAAAAGATAACTTGAATGAACATTTGTTAAATTTCTTAAAGCATTTGACATTCTTTTTTTTTCCTCCCAAACTTCACATGCCTCTTTAGTTTAATATGCAAACTTTCCTTATTTCTATCTTTTAAATTTACATACCTTTCTTATCTTCATGCTCAAATCCATTAGAGCATTAGAGCATTCACAGTAGGTTCTCCATAAATATGTGAGTGTGTTCTTTATATTATACGGAATGATTATTAGTGGTTGTGAGTGAAGGATAGAGAACATGTTACTGTTCATCTCTATATTTGATAAAACACTGTTTATCTCTATTAATTTTTTAATATTTGTTGAAAGTGGTTGTGAGTGAAGGAGAGAGAAAATGTAATGATAAAAGTATAAAAATATATTATTTTATTGAAAAGAAGAGAGAAAAAGTAATGATTTTTAATATAATTATAGAGATGGAGATGCAGGATGAGTTGTGAATGCTCTTAATATTCGTGAAACAAAAGCAAGAAAAATTTGTGGACCAATAAGACTTTGTCACGTGGCATGGCTGGTGGATACGTCAGTAATCCTTGCTAAACGAATAATACTTATACTTAATACTTAATACTTAATATTTAATATTTAACTTATTACCCTATATGTAAAAAAGTAAGCTGATGAACAGTAGCATTGGGGTATTTTGGGTATTTCCATCGGTGCCTCGGCTGTTGCACATTGCACCTACTCCTTTAAGTTCTGATCACTCCTCGGCCGGTGCAATTGTTTTAGAGAAAGAGAAAGGGTGTGAGTGGGAACGACGCCGCTGGCTTCCCGGAAAACCACCGCACGCGCCCCCGGTTTTGGGGGGTTTGGTCGCCGGTTTTGGTCATCGCCGCCTTGCCGCCCGTTCTCGCCATCGCGTTGCTTCTTACTATGCGATTCATGGAGCGACGGTTGCGGTGGTGGGTTTGCGATGGTGGCTCTGGGGTGTTGCCGGTGAGTGTTGTCAACAACGTGCTCACTTGGCGATTGCGGTACCGTTGTTCGTCTCTCTCTCTTTCTCTTCGTCTGTGGTTCCTACCGTCTTTCACGCTACTTTCTAGGGTTATGGGGGGTTGTCTCCGCGTGTGAGGGTTTTCCTCTCGGCTATCCGCTTCAGGCGTGGCGACTCTGCTATACCTTAGTGGTGATCTCTGATTCGATATGCAAGCCTATCAGCCACCGGTTACAGCCGATGAGGGTCGTTAGGGCTCCTATTGGATCCGTGTTTATTGGGTGGTGCCCTTTTTGAACACATATGTGAGCTACGTTTGCTTTCTGGTGGTATACTCTAGAGGCAATCGTGCTTATGGTTGTCTGTTGTCGATTAACTGCTCAATGACGATGGCCCTAGCCACATTTCAGCATCCGAGAACTCAAATCTAAAATCACTAAAACCCTAGGGTTCTTTCATGGGTTTTATGACTTTTTTCATGCCTGGTTCTATATCATCGATGATGGTGGGCGTGGGTTCATCTGAGATGCAAATCTATTCTGATGACTATAGATGATATGATGGTACAGTGGTCGATGACGATGAGTGTAACCTCATCTGAGACTGTATGCATGCTAGCCTAGTGTTCAGCCACCGGTTATGGCAGCCTGATGTTTGCCTGACGTTTGCAGTCTAAGCCGTTATTTCTCCTATTGGATCCGTGTTTATTGGGTGGTGCCCTTTTTGAACACATATGTGAGCTACGTTTGCTTTCTGGTGGTATACTCTAGAGGCAATCGTGCTTATGGTTGTCTGTTGTCGATTAACTGCTCAATGACGATGGCCCTAGCCACATTTCAGCATCCGAGAACTCAAATCTAAAATCACTAAAACCCTAGGGTTCTTTCATGGGTTTTATGACTTTTTTCATGCCTGGTTTCTATATCATCGATGATGGTGGGCGTGGGTTCATCTGAGATGCAAATCTATTCATTAATATATATGTGACTATAGATGCAAATCTATTCATCTTAGATGGTACAGTGGTCGATGACGATGAGTGTAACCTCATCTGAGACTGTATGCATGCTATCTGCTGTTCATTAAGTGTTTAGAGGTTAATGTTGGATGATTTAGAGGCGATGATGATGAAAAGAAGGTTATGTTTGTTGTTATGGCGTGGTAAGCCTGATGTTTGCAGCCGCAACGAACAACCGTTTCTAAGCCTTATAACATTTGTGTTCTTATACTTACATGTTTGCCTTTCATGGTTTGCTTGATGAAGATGGCCATTTGGCGTATCTGAGGGCTATGGGTGTCATTGGCAAAACTGGATTTATCATTGTATTTACCTATGTTGTGAATTTGATTTGGGTACTACTATTATTGTTGAATATTGTTGTCTATGATAACACGTAAAAACGAGTCCGATCTTTGACGTGGAGCATGAACTGTTGCTATGTGTCGATATATTATATATGTTGCCTCTTGTCTTCGACTCTTATTATTTGGTAAATATGTTAGCTTGCGGCTATGATGATAGATTTTTGAGCGTCCGTTTAGCCCGTCCGTATGACGCACAACGCGTGTCTGGGTAGCAAACTAGTCATTTTTTTATTTAGTTCGTACAACAAGCGTTTGTCTAGCACTCTAGCCTAGCACTTTAACATATCATAGTCAAAGGTTCTTAAGAAAAATGAAAATTTATAGTAGTTTTTAATTTTTATGAGATGAAGCCAGTTTTAAATTAAAAACCCGTCACGTTGGGTAATAGAGTTAAAACACTTTTCATGTGTTTGTCTTTAAATAATATTATTTATTCACAGATGTTATCCTAACTGACACGGCATCTGAGCTGTCGTCACGCGTATAACCCGACCCGAATACCCGTACACTCACCGCCGTAGAAATAACCCGGTCCCCTTTCTATATAAACCCTAACCCTTATCTAACCCTCATCGCCATTAATACTTCCATCTTTCTTCATACTTGCTGTTGATTCGGATCGGAGATCTTCTGTAAGTTCTTATCTGCTTTCCTTTATTGTTTTTGGTTACGAGTGATTGTGAAATTACAGATGTCAGGTGATCTGTTTTATCTGTTTTTGATTTTGTTGAATTTGGGGATCGATTGTATGAAGAGTTACAGATGTTAGATGTTGGATGATCTATTTTGATTTTGTTGAATTTTGTGATCGATTGTATGAAGAGTTACAGATGTTGGGTTGACTATTTATCTATTTTGAGTTGTAACTTGATTTTGAAACTGATGTTTGTTCTTAATTGTTTGTGAATCAGTATACAATCATCATTCAAACAAGGTTCATGGTTGATATAGAAGTTCAGATCCCATCTGCTTTCGATCCATTTGCTGACGTTGAACAAGATTCAGGAGGTGGTGCTGGTGTCAAAGAGTATGTTCATATCCGCATACAACAAAGAAATGGTAGAAAAAGCTTGACAACGGTTCAGGGTCTGAAAAAGGAGCTCAGTTACGAGAAGATTCTCAAAGATTTGAAGAAAGAATTCTGCTGCAATGGCACTGTTGTTCAAGATAAAGAATTGGGCAAAGTGATCCAGCTTCAAGGCGATCAACGCAAGAACGTGTCGGCGTTCTTGACGCGTGCAGGTATTGTCAAGAAAGATCAGATCAAGATTCATGGTTTTTAAAGAGAGAGTTTGATTTTCAAAAGATTTGATCAAGATTTATGGTTTTTGAAAACATAAGTGGTTTGATTTTAAAATTTGGTTTGTGTTTTGCTTGTTGATGCCTGCTGCAAATTTCTTGATTTCTGTTTTTGTTTCTTGTGGTTTTCTGTAATGGATGTTATGTGTACCTGGATGATTATGATCACCAGTTTGGTTGGTCATGATAATGAAATAAAAGGATTTAGCGTGTTCAATATTTTTGTTGGCTTGTTTTATTTTATTGTCTTGTTTTATTTTATTGTCATCTAAGTGTGACGAACAAAGAATATTTTATTAGTTAGTTATTATGTTAGTTAAACTTGAAGTTGAACCTACAATTAAAAATTGAAATTGGGCTGAGGTTTATATTGATCAGTTTTTAGTATAGATCAAGTCTTAATCAAGCTTCTTTCACAAGCATGTCTTGGGTTGTTAAAGTGGACTTTGAAATACAGTCAAATCCCCTACGAAGATATATGCTATAATACCCTGCAAACATATGTAAGTAGTAGTATTAAGTAGCCATGCACATGGGAGACTTAGAAACCGTGAGATGAAAACCGTTGAAAACACTACATGGAAACGTTGCCACGAACATGGGGAACATTAATGATATACATAACTTTATACAAGGATAAGGAAACCTGAACTTTTTTTATGACATTTGAAACTCTATAATAATAAATCATATATAAAACGTTGTAAGAAAGACGAGGAAACTGCAAAAAAATAGAAAATTAGAACATTGAATCAGCTTTGGCGGTTTGTGCATTTGTGTTTTGGTTACTTGGTGTATTATGACAACTTGTACTAATGTATTTCGTTGGGTACTACAGTAGCAATGTGTTGATATGGACATGACAACTATGTAATGGTTTTGCAAAATATAGGGCAGCTTGTCCAAACATGTGCTATAGTCAAGTGTAAACTACTAATAGTCAACATTGTTGGTCTGTTTGAGGGTCTGTGCCACTCCAGATATGGAACAAATACCATTCAAAAGCCAATTACTACAGAACTGAATGGTAGGGTCAATTGGTTGTTCATATGTGATTTGAGCTGAAATGTGAGTTTAATGACATGGGTCAATTCTTTTTCAGTAGAGATCAGATTCACAAAGTCAATACTACTGGTTTGAATTGATTCTATTCACAAATCAGAACTTCTAAAATGCATATTTTGGTTTACAAAAGTCAGCATGTATACACCCATGTGCACAAGACCTGTTTAATTTCAAGATTATTTATAAAACAGTGGTTTGGAAATTTGGGAGTGAGTATTTTTGAATTACTGTAAATAAAAACACTCAAAACTAGAAATATGATTACACAACAGTTGTGCATATTTTTACAGAGTTCCACAAGAAAATACAGCAAGCTCAGACCCTAACAACCGTCGAATAAACCCTGGAAACAAAACCAAAGCTGAATCAAACCGAGTTCCTGGATCCGATCAGGGTTCAAGGTTCAAGGTTCAAGGTTCAAGGTTCAAGATATCTTCTTTGGTTAAAAATACTCCGTTTTTTAATGATAAAGAAATAATATTAGAAGAGCTTTACTCCCTGTGTTCCACTTCTCATCATGGTGCAAAATTCTTCATAATTTATCTTTCCATCCTGCAAAAAATGTTTCCATTTACAGAGTGAAAAAGATAAAGATAATTAAAGGAAAAAAAGATGGAAGAGGAAGAAGAAGATAAATTTACATTATCAGTGTCCACTTCTGATATAATCTCTTTAATGGTAGCTTCATCACCCATTCCATATTCTTTCATTGCTGTTTCTAGTTCATCTCTTGTAATAAACCTGAATTCAGAGCACAAGTTTAGAAAACTCGCTTTATGAGAGAAATTCCGTCAAAAACAGGTTTAGGTTCGGCCTCAAACCCGTCAAATGGATCGCAAGTATAGAAGTCGTCCAAAGTTCAATAATATCGTGTAAACTTTGTTTTTTCGATTAACTAGTTGTTACAAACACATTACTTGTGAATACAAATACTTAAGAACGGAGAGAGAAGTGTTTGCAGGACTACCAGACCTGGCACGACCCATTTTGACCCGTAGTAAAAATGACGTTTTGACTTGTTATACCCAACTTGCCACATCTAGTTTAGATACGTACCCGCTACCATCTATATCAAAATGCTGAAACGCTTTTATATAAATTTCCGATAGTATTGAGGAAATTTTATTTTTGATTAACCAATTATTACTAGCACTTATTATGTATACCAATATTTAAGAATGGGGCAGAAGTGCTCGCGGGTCAACCAAACCTAACATGGCCTCTTTTGACCCTTACTAAACATTATGAGTTTTGATCTGTCATCCAACTTCCCAACTAGCAATCTCTAGTTTAGATACATACCCGCTGCCATCTGTATCAAAATGCTGAAATGCTTTATACAAATCTTCTTCACGTTCTAGTTTGTGTCGATGCATTGTTGCTGTGATGAACTCAATGTAGTCAATCGACCCGTTTCCATCTACATCCGCCTGTAACATAGAATCTTTAAACCTTCAGAGTTCAAGTTTGTTTTTATGTTTGAAAAATGTTTTTAACAGATAATCTTTAAATTTTGAAAATTTAAGTTTGTATTTTATGCTTGGAAAATATCTTAAACAGAGAACCTTTAAATTGGGAGAAAAATAAAATTCAGTTTTGATGTTTGAAAAAATGATACTGTCACGTGGAATCTTTAAATCTTGAAAACTGAAGTTCATATTTTATGTTGGAAAAATGATGTTAACACTTAACAGAGAATCTTTAAATCTTGAAAATTCAAAATTCATTTTGATGTATGAAAAATGTTATTTAAAAATGAACTTTATTTTTAGGTTTGAAAAATGTTTCTACAGAGTATCATTATATCTTGAAAAATCAAGTTTCATTTTTCATATTTGGAAAACGAAATTTTAACATATATTTCTTTAAATTTTGAAAATTCAATTTGATTTTCGATATTTGAAAAATTAGTCATTAACAGAGAATAAATCTAATGAAATATTTAAAATTAACTTACGGCATCCATAAGTTGTTGAACTTCGGATTCTGTGAGTTTTGATCCTAGTCTAGCCAAACCGGTTTTAAGTTCTTCATATGTGATTGTGCCACTTTTATCTGTATCCATATTCATGAACATCGATTTTAGCCCTTGGATTTCCTCTGTTGATAGATTTTCTGCAATCACCTGGATTTAAAAAAAATCATGATTTTGTTGACATAAATAATTTTGATAATTCGAGGTGCATGTGCAAAATTCAATTCTTTTGACCCGTTAACCAGCTAGTCCATTTTGTCACCTTTGCTAGACAGCAATGTCTACCCAATCGCGTAAATGTAAGTCTATTTCGGTTGTATTTTAATAAACTCACATTAGTTAAAAAAAACTTAGTTATATTGGCATTTTGGCAACTCATCAAAAGGTTGAAAGTGACCTAAGGTGTTGTCAAATGCTTAAAACATCAAACTGCATTATTAAACAAAATCACATTATTGTTATAACGATAAAGTTTCTCTAATTTTATTAAATATATTAAATGTTAAAATTTAAAAAGTAGGACAAGACGTCGACGGGTCCACCCAACCTAACCTGTTTGAAATCATTATAGCCCGTTTGAAATCATTATAAATGACCAATTTAGACTTGTTACCCGACCCATCCATCTTAGTTATTATAAAGCAAACCTTGAGAGCAAGTTTCTTGAGTTTATTCATAGCTCGGAATTGCTTCATTCTTGAAAGAACCGCACTATCTATTGGCTTATCTGATGCTTCTCCATCTTCTCTAATCCATGGATGCTCTGTTCCGTTTAAAAGAAAGGAAAAAAAAATAAAAATAATTATTATGATGATCAAAAGATTTCCACAAATTTAAATGATATTAAAAGATTTAAGCATACCAAGAACTTGAGCAGAAGTTATACGCTTTTTTGGGTCAAGAGTGAGCATTCTTTGCACAAGGTTTTTGGCACTAGCTGAGATTGATGGCCAAGGATCACTTTCAAAATCAATCTCTCCTTTCAAAATCTCATCAAATATCCCTTTCTCGGTCTCTGAAATTCGATAGGTGTTTTTAGGTTGTGATCAAATAATATAGAGATAAGAATCGACCCATTAACTTACGAATATGTTTTTAGGGTCAAACAAAACACTGCTAAAGAAGAACGGGTCAAATGGGTCAAAGTGTCAAACAGGATGAAATTCGCTCAAAGTCAATTCTTGCTGGGATGATTCGTACACAACTTTTTTTACTTTATACAAAACTACGAACGTTTGGACAAAGTTACCTTCTATACAATTTAAACACATTTTTTATAACTTATGTGATGTCAGGGTAAATTTTTCTAAAAGAGATTAATAGTTGTGCATGAAATGAGAAACCATTTATAATGTATACAACCTCCTACATTTTTATCTCAAAGATATAGATTATTACAGTATTTAAAATTCTTGATGTAATCATAAGCTAGGCATTAATTATTTATAAAAATTTATGAATTGCAGGTCAACCCTACACAACCAGCCCATACTAAAAAATGACATCTTCCAACCCCGACCTGTTTTGACCCTTTAATTGGCAGCCTGTCGTCATGTTTGTAACCAAATAAAATAAACCCTTTGAACGAGTCATTCGTGTTGTTTTATCTTGAACAAATCAACTAGAAATAACTAAAAGAAGAACCCTAGTAGGTGAAACAAGTTAAAAATTGCTCAACATTTATTTCCAGTTTATACAAACTTCGTAAATTATTTTTTTATCCAAAGATTTAGATCATGGTAACACTAGTATTTTTGTAATCAAAGTGAATGCATTACTTATTTATAATGAGTGGATAAAAAGATGGATATAGGTCATCCAACCAACCCAGTCCGTACGAAAGACTAGATGTTCTGACCGAACCTGGTTTGACCCGTTAATCGAGCCACCCATCTTGGTGAGATTTATAACTTACCAGCCCAAAATGGAGGCACACCACTGAGTAGAATATACAGCATTACCCCTGCACTCCATATATCTATTTCCTTTCCATATTTACGCTTTAATACCTCTGGTGCAACGTAATACGCGCTTCCAACAATATCCCGATATGATTTTCCTGAAATATTAATAGCATTATTACCACAAGAGTACATGATTATTTTGAGAGAATTCTACTTCAATATCCATATATAAAATTACAAACAACTTGGCAGATTTAAATGGTCCAATTGCCACAATTTTATTTCTAGATCCATAAATATAACACAAATAAAATCGAAAGTGTTAAAAGAGCAAAAACTCATTTAACCAATGCTTTAACACACGATATTGCAGGATTAAAGGATTCATTTGCTAGAATTCTGCTTCAAGATCCATTGATTAAGACTAATTTCATCTTCTTTCCAAAGTAAAACACTTTTTTGCAGGATTATATGGTCTGATTCCCACAATTCTACTTGTAGATGCATAAATAAAAACAGATGACATCAAAAGTGTCAAAAGGGTACAGACTCATTTAACCATGATTTAACACACAATCTTGCATGATCAAAGGATCCACTTGCTATAATTCTACTTCAAGATCCATTGATCAAGACTAATTTCATCTGCTTCTCAAAGTAACACACAATTTTGCAGGATTTAATGGTCCAATTGGCACAATTCTTCTTGAAGATCCATAAATAAAATCAGATAAAACCAAAGAGTAAAGACACATGAATAAATAATCATTTGACCATAATTTAGCACACAGCAGAGCTTTCTCACTTTTATCAGAAAGCAAGAAATTTTCAGGCTTCAAATCCCTATGCATCACACCCATAAAATGACACACATGAACCACATTAACAATTGATCTACAAATAGAAGCTGCAGCTCTTTCACTATAATGACCTTTTGCAATAATCCTATCAAAAAGCTCTCCACCTTCACACACCTCCATAACCAAATGCACAGATTGCTTATCTTCATAAGCACCTTTAAACTCAACAATATTAGCTTGACCACTCAAATGCTGCATAATCTGAATCTCCCTTCTCATATCCTCTTTATCACCCTTTGTAATCAACTTCTTCTTAGATATTGACTTACAAGCATACTTTTGACCAGTTGAATTCTGTATACATGCATATGTGACCCCAAATTGACCTCTACCCAATTCTTTTCCCATGGTGTAATATTCTTTAACATCTTCAAATGGTTTTCCAAGAATCGTGTCAGATTTGAAGACCCTTTTGGGACTCGCCGGAGGTGGTGGTCTTTTGGCCGGAATTTGATCGGCCGGAGATGGGGATTTGGTGTACACAATGTTGGGCTCATCGGATCTGTGATTATAAGTAACACCCACATCAGTTCTTGAAGAACTCCTGCTTTTGCTGATGCAAACACCCATTTTTGGATCGAATTTTGAGACACCCAGATGGGGTTTTGAGCAATTGAGTTCAAGAAATTGAAACCCCAGGTTGAAAAGTATGATTATGAGCTGCTTTTTGGGGGAAATTGGATTAAAGTAATGAAATTTATGATGGAAGTAGAGAAGAAAGAACGTGGGTGGCTTGTATACGATGCTCGTAAATTGAAATAATAATCAAATTGGGTGTGTGAGAATCAATCTTAACGCGTTTGTTTATTGCTTTGAATCGGTTTGACTTGTGAAGGACATTGTCTACATGTGAATGGGAAATGGTGGTGCCACCATGAAAGTGATGGCTATTATCCAAATAACTAAATTATCTTAGCAACTACTTTGTGGTGTTTATCTTATATCAAAGGGTTTGGACTTTGGATATTGACACAAAACAAAATTATAAATTAACACCTCGGATTTTTATACGGGTCGTATAGCATCATACGCGTCGTATAGTGGGGTCGTATGGTCTTATATGGGGCGTATAACCTCTCTGACAGCCCGTTGAATTTTTCCTCGAAGTCAGTGTCAAAATTTGTTATACGCGTCGTATAGCCCTATATGTGTCGTATAGGGGAGCCGTATGGGGCTACAACATACGCGACGTATAGACTGTTTGTAACACTCTAGGCGAATCCCACATCGGCCGTGGGCAGGAGAGATTCCTGGTTCATAAGTAATGTTTGGTCTCTAATATCACTAACGCGTTTTGGTCGTATTGTCTGTGGATGAGAGGAGAACTCCACAGTTAAGCTTGCTCAGGTGGGAGTAATCCAGGGATGGGTGACCTCCCTGGGAAGTTTTCACCCGGGCAACCAAAAGCAAATCCGTGAGCTTCTTGTGGGCAAAGCGGACAATATTGGTGGTATGAGAGGCCGGGTGTTACAGAATGGTATCAGAGCCACTCCTGTGCCGTTCGGGATGGTGGGGCAAACCTTATCAACGATGGTGAGTCCCCGGGGGTGTTTAGAGGGACACCTTAGGCGAATCCCACATCCATAGATGGGATGGTGGGGCAAACCTCATCGAGGACGATCAGTCCAAAAGGGGGGGGGGTGTTTGTAACACTCTAGGCGAATCCCACATCGGCCGTGGGCAGGAGAGATTCCTGGTTCATAAGTAATGTTTGGTCTCTAATATCACTAACGCGTTTTGGTCGTATTGGCTGTGGATGAGAGGAGAACTCCACAGTTAAGCGTGCTCAGGTGGGAGTAATCCAGGGATGGGTGACCTCCCTGGGAAGTTTTCACCCGGGCAACCAAAAGCAAATCCGTGAGCTTCTTGTGGGCAAAGCGGATAATATTGATGGTATGATGGGCCGGGTGTTACAGAATGTGTCGATTTATCCAAAAGGGTGTCTCAATATTAAGACCCATATTGAATGAATAAAATGAAACACATTAAATGAATCATGGAGTAAATAGTTGAGATTAATGTTGATTGTAACAAGATTCTCTTATTTTAATAATAAGGTCCACGGAAATAAATGAGCAAAAGAAGGGGAAATTTTAGAAGTTCAAGAAATATGATCTCTTAATACATGAAGTCAAAATTAATCGGTAGAAGCTCGATCCGATAAAGTTTTAACGAGTTCAAGTTCAACCTGAACTTATATTGATTACATATATCAAAGAAGTTTGAGTAAGAAATTTATAAACGCTTAATTAGTGTCGTGAGTTGATTACTTATATAATATAATGATGTCTATATCAATGTTAAACAAATAAGTAAATGTTTGTGTCACCTGTCATAATTTTATTATAATTTTACGAGCTTGTCTTTTTTCGTTCGTATCTCATTTATTATCAAATGATATGCACAATTTAAATGTTAATCGATTGTTCACTATTTGTGTTATGTTTTAATTATATATGTATGCTTTATAAACTTTATTTTCACATTTCACAGATTTATTATTTACTGAATATTAAATAAAATTTTTAATTTTGTTTGAGATTGAAAATATTTTAATATTTTTAAACTTTTATTACCATTTTATTTAATATTTCTTTTACTCGACAGTGTATATCCCTCTGATGTAATATCTATATATCTATATATGATAAATAAATTAATAATGTTGCCGATTGTCATAATTCTATAAGTTCTTATTTACTTTTATCGCTTTTATATTTTCACCTAATTAATAATTTTGTTTTTTGCTTCTGTTTATAATTCCTGAATTTTTATAACTCTTATTTACTGTTCTCCCTTTTATATACGCACCTAATTAGTAAACTTATTTCCTGTGTGTTAGTCTTTATTAATTACTAAATTTTATTAGTGACTATGTAATAGTTAATATAATATATTAATATTATTCTACTCGTGTTTGTAGCATAGTATAGTTATATACAAATACTATTATATATGATGATTCTAATAGTTTATATAATTTAATAATAAGAAGATAATAAAAAGTTGAGTAGGAACAAGCTTGACCTTTCAAATTTACTCACAACACGAGTTCGACCTCTAGACGATTCTTGAAATGAATGCAACTGGAATTCAAGATTTGTTCAAGTTGAACAAGTTAAGTTTAGCTTAATTGTTATTTAGACGTGACTTTTACTTTATCTTTGGACATTTATACAAATAAAGTTTACCTCAAGTTTTGTATCAATTGATTTCTCAAAAGAGTTAAGTATATATTAAATTATAACATCAAATTCTTTTACTAGTTCCGACCTGATTTTTTCAACTAAATAACTAAAAAAAAGTTATAACTGTAATTATACGTTTTATGTTAATAAAAATAATATTTTTCATAAAATACAATTGTGCACATATTGGCCTAAAGTAGATGGCATATTCAATTTTGATGAAAATTCAACCTAAGCTACCCATATTTTTTAACTTGGACTAGGATGTTCAAGCCGGCAGGAATTATGTCATGCTTAAATCATCCCTCTCTCTATAAGCTCTTGATGTACATAACTATACACTTATTTCATTTCATTTCGTTCTGCATCTTCCCTACCTAAGTTATTTCTACCAATTATCAAATTATTAGTCATTCCAATTGTCTGGATGGGACTAATGTATGCTAAGTGTCCATACAACAATCTTGTTCATAATGATAACAATTGAGACTGTTGATAAGTAAAGTAAGAGTGACAATAGGGGATGTTGGTGTATTGTGGGAAGGAATTATTATTGTGGACGCGGTATGGGCTATGGGAAGGCCAAGACCGGATGAAAAGATGTTTGGTAGTGTGTGAACAAAGAGAACCCTAGCCCGTTTGATTTAGAGGAATGGTTGCGGTGTTGTTAGTAGATTAGTCATCGCGTGAGGAAAATCTTGGAGAATGAAATGTCCATCCCTCGCATGGTGCTACTTAAGAAGCACATTCTTATCACAAACTATTCTAGGTTAATACTTGAAGAGTACAAATCTACAAGCGCTTCAATAGGTTCAAACATGCAAAATAGACCTTATTTAGCCTCACCACAAATATGGGATTTCTCTGGGTCTTATAAACTAAACACTATAAATATCATCCCCCACTATAGGTAAAGATCATCCAATCTTACTTAGGAGCTGTTTGGTATTCTTTTAATGGTTCTATTAAAATGCTACCTTTGAATCGGTAAAAAATAGATGTATTTGTTTCAAAAAAAATGACACATATCAATCATTTCATTCAGCTCTAAATGATTAAGTAAAAAAAAAGTGTTGAATGAAAACTTAACTACTTTACCCCTCCCAACAAACAAAACCCTTCCCTCCATCGACATTCATTAAGTATCTTCTCCCCACCTGGCTTTAGCTATTGCGTGACCCCCACCGTCGCCATCTTCTCACCGTCACCACCCTCTCACCAGCGTCATCCCTCTTTGACGCCCTCCCAGCCCTCGTCACTTGGCTAGATCTTACAGGAAGATACCAACGATAGGAACATCAATTATGTCACTGGTAGGTTGATACCAACAACAGTAAATTCAACTGAAAAAAGTTTTATGTTTGAAAAATTATGGAGATTGATGAGAATTTGATGGAAGTTATTGAATGTGTGTGCTGTTGATTCGGTAAATTGGCATAGGCAAAAGCACAAACGAGTTAATCAAATGTGATCAAGAACTGATGTAGGCAGATTTTGAGAGGCTTGGGCTATCTTCACAACCATGATCCACGTATGATTCACAGAGATCTTAGATGTGATAGGTTTTTCATTAATGGTAATCAAAGGGAGGTTAAGATTGGTGATTTAGGCTCGCTATGTTGGTAGAAATCCAACCAAACAACACTTACTGGTTTCGAGTTTCTTGCTCAACCAGATCTTTTACTACTTTAGTACTTACTTTTACTATTACAGTACTTACTGGTTCAAAGATTATCAAACAGCCCACACTCTCACTCAAAAGTCCTGATTACTATTTTCTCAACCACCATATATTTATTATCATACCAGATGATGGCCATGAAGAAAAATCACTTTTGTCTATGGCATAGCTCATGACATTTCCTTGTTTTGCAAATCCATCTCAAGCTTGATCTAAAGTGGTCGTCATCTTTTTAAATTGTTCCTTAGCAATAGCCTATAGGTTAAGCAACAATTAACATACGTCCATGCAATTTGGCACATAAAGCAAAATACCATAAATAGACCCTTCACAACCCGATTCATTTGTCTTCAATAATCAAACAACGTTAAATATTCTCTATCTTTTAAAGTCACCATGTTTATATAATTATATATTAATTAGCTGTTTACAACGTACGTGGTCTCTAGTCTTATATGGTCGGTAAGAGGTGGCTAGACTTTTCACATTTCTTTATAATCATGTGCTCCTCCACTTTGGTCTTTTCTTGGTTTTTTAATCCTACCTAGTTTATTTGTCTGAACTGACACGTTTGATTTAGATACAATTAAATAACATTATTTGTTATAATATTCTTATATATGAAGATAATACATAATGTAAATACACTTTTTTATTTAAAGGGGTCCATATATTAAAGCTATATGATAGGCAACTAAGTATGAACACAAGCTAAAACTATTTAAATATAAAATATAAAAGTGTTTTACTTTACATGTTTAAGTATTTTTATCAATTATTGTTTTGGAGGATATCACAAAAAATAATTTCAAGTTTATTTGGGTTTTACTTTATTTACTTATTATTTTTCAAAAACGTATATTTATAATTTGTTTTATAAGAAATTATTTAAAATTTTAGTGTTTTTGTCACAAAAATTAAAGTTTAAGTGATTGTTATAATATTTTGATTTAGACCATTTTTAGCAAATTATCAAGCATGTATATCTTATCAAATTGTAGTGGTTGGATCAAAAATAAATTAATTTAAAGAACTTAAATACCTACAAGTAGTAAGGGTAAGTAATAGTCGTCTCCACAAGGAATTAACGGAAAGTGTAAAACTTTATAGTTAAAAACTTGATACATGGAACGAGAATATGAAAAGGAAATATTTTTGGGTTTATATTTAAAATATGATGAAAACTAAAGTGAATACAAATAATTAGGAAAGCAATAAAGTTGATTATGGTTTTGAAAACTATGATTTCGAGTTCAAGTTCAAAGATCCACAATAGGTTAATAAGAATTAATTGGTAATCACATAGACATGATTTTGTGAAATTGCCTGATTAAATTGATAATCAAGAAACAAATTTTTAATACTCGCTTGTTCACAAAATGACCAATTCATAGATATCAAGTATTCACACGCAAATTAAACTGCTCACGATGCAAGAAAACCGAATATGAATGATAGAATGTAAATACTTAAACATAAACAAATCATTTAACTTTAATCAAACACATAATTGAATTCTTGTGTCAAAAGAAAACAAACCAACAATGAAATCTAAATTGTAACCTATTGCTTCACTTACAAGAACTATTTTCTCGAAAGAGTGCGCTGGTGTTAGAGTAATATACACTGGTAGTGGAGCACTATGTGTTGGAACTTGTTTTTAGCCTTTTTTACTCTCAATGGCTTCAAGTTCACTTTCAAAAGCCTCCATGCGTCCATGAATCTTCTATCCACATGTTAAAACGTTCAAATTATGATCTTTAAGCTCTAAACATCTGTAACACAAGCATGTCTCAAAGTAACCTCATTTTATATTCATAAATATATAAATACACGAAATTAACTATGTTTAACACCAAACAAATAACACATGATCAATATCCCATATATACTTATCTCCACACTTAAAATTCATATTGTCTTCAATGTGATTAATGATACATAGTAAATAGAGAATGGTAACGAGAAACTCCCCTAAAAGTGATGATTTGAACGTGTGTGATCGTTTCTCACAGTTAAGTTAGCGCGACTAACGCGGGTGGGGTCTGTCAAACCCAGTAGCACTACTCAAAATTATCTCGCCAGTTTGTTACTAACGGTTCAAAAATGTAAGAACTTGTGTGATAATATTTGCACTACACTAACACATGCAATGTACCAAAATTGAAACATTAGTCATAAAAGTCTAAATAAATTAATATATTAATTACTAACTGCCGTAATAAAGTTAAATTAGTTTGGGCGGGAAAACAAAATTTTGGTAGTCTATAATTGTGCCAAGTGTTATGTTGATATACTTTTTTACTAGTTTTAATAAACCCATGTCATGCATAGGTTGTATTAAAAATGTTAAATAGAATGAAATATTTTTAATTATTAAACAATGTTTAAGATAAGATATAATTGAAACTTTTTTATTATAAATAAAATAACATTTTTGTTTAAAAAAACGTTTTAAAAAAATGTCACTTTAAAATCTATCTTATTATAACTTTCGATTTTAATTGTTTTTTATTTATAAAAATTTTACTTTTTAAAAACACTAGTATTAAAATATTTTTTATTTAAAAAAAAAGTTTGACGTTTTAAAAAATTTTATTGTTTTATAAAAAAATTATTTATTTAGAAATAACATTAATAAAAATATCTTTTTCGTAATTTAGTAAAATATATTTTAATCTAAGAAAGAATTAAATAATATTATTAGTAATTAATATGATTATTTAATAAAAGTGAAAAGAGAGAAAATTAATAAGAAAAAATGTAATGCTGCCACGTGTTCCCTTAATATTTTTTTATTAAATTAAGAAGATTAAAGGAGTATGATATGATATAATATGATTTGTTATGCATGGATTATTACTATCAAATAAGTGGGATCTTTATTTTTACTTTACACAATGTTAAGAAAATACAAACATCTTACATCTACGGTATAAATCTTGATACGGTTTCAAGACAAGAAAAATCAGCATATACAATATAAACTCCGGTATGACTGATCATGTCCGAGAATTTTTCAATTTACTAGTCATTTCTTTTGTAAAAGCTGAAACTTTTATTAATTTTTTTTAAGAATCTAAAGTTTTTAGTTAATCATAAACATCCAAGAAAAAAAACAACAACATATTTTAAATGTGTCTATACAATTACACATGACTGAAATGACAATCAATAATATGCAGGAAGAAAAAAGATGAGCAAAACCCAAATCAAGTAAAAACAAAAACACATCCAGCAATCACCTAAACACTACAACGAAGAAAAACCCAAATCAAGTAAAAACAAAAACACATCCAGTAATAATCTAAACACTACAGCAAAGATTAAAAAAACCAAATCAAAGCATGAAGAAAAGCATATCAAAGCACATACAATGAAATTCTATGATGGAACAAAGCGGAATCTAAGGGCGGGATCTAAACAACACCAAACAAAAGAGAAAAGCACCATTTAAAGAGAAAAGCACCATTTAAAGAGAAAAGCACTTTCAAAAAAAGAAAAACTAAAAAAGCAAAGATAAGGGCGGGATCTAAACAACACCAAACAAAAAATAAACAATCACACCTACTAGTAGACCAAATAGTCGGATGAAAAACAATCTCAATCAACAGATATATATAACCTAAACCCAAAAAAAAAAAACACTATTCGTCAATGTTTGGTTTTAATATAGTTTTAATTAATTGTTTTATTTTTTTTTTAAATTACTAGTATTTTCTATACAAAATTATGTGTATTATTGACATAATAAAGTTCTAAGTAAATGATTGTTAGCCACTTTCCAGTTGGTTTCTGGTTCACTACTTTATTGCATTGCACAAAGAAAGTTTTTCTTAAAAAAGGCATGGACATAATAACTAAAATCCAAGCTAAATAAATAAGCACTTTTTTACAATCCAATCACAATAAAAAGGCTACATATTACGAGAAATTTAAGAAGGGTATTATTATATATATATATTTTTTTTGTAGTGTGTGGATATTGGGACACTGCAAAATTATAAATTAACACCACAAATTTCTATACGGGTCGTATAGCCCCATACGCGTCGTATAGAAGGGGGATTGTATAGCCCTATACGGGGCGTATAACCCCTTTGACAGCCCCCTGAATTTTTCCTCATAGTTAGTGTCGAAATTTGTTATGCGCGTCGTATATTCCTATATGTGTCGTATAGGGGGTCGTATAGGGCTATAAGGAAGGCGTATAGCTCTCTGACAGCCCTCTGAATTTTCCTTGTTTTAGTGTCTTTCGACCCTATACGCCACGTATGATGCCATACGAGGCATATAGGGGGTGTCAATTTATAATGTGTGATGTCTTTATATTAGGACCTTTTTATAAATTAGTTGTTGCATTACTTCATATTTATTTGGCAGATTTTTTGTAAAGCTCATGGGATTGTGTCACTGCTCCTATAAATGATGGTGGGCTTGGGATTGGATCTTTAAGGGTAACTAATATTAGTCTATTATCCTGGTGGTGGTGGCGTTTTAAAACAGAGAAGCATAGACTATGGTGGAATGTCATAATGTTTTTAGCTCCATCAAGCCTTCCAATTCTCCAGATACATGGTAGTGGGGGATGCATGATTATAATGTTTTTTTCTGTTTAGAGTGTTAAAGATACGCTCTCACGTGGGGAAAACCTAGGTGTCTCATATAAATATGAATGGAATAATTGGGTGCCAAAAAAAGTTAATATATTCTCTTGGCGAGCTGAAATGGGTAGGATTCCCACACTCGACGCTCTCTTGCATAGAAAGGTTCAAGTTGGGAATTTGGTTTGTAAATTATGCGGCAATCATGACGAAACGGTGGATCATCTTCTCATTGCTTGCTCCATGGCTAATTTTGTTTGGACGCATGTTGCTCAATGGTGTAACCTTTCTCCAATATATGCGTTTTTGTTTCGGGATTTACTAGAAATTTGGAAGACTTTTCCTTCAAATGGGTTCACAAAGAAAAAGTTGCAAGCAATTGTTCTCGTCTCATGTTGGTGCATATGGAGGGCAAGAAATAATGCTATTTTTAACCAAAAGGTGACAACTCCTACCAAAATTATTGAAGATAATAAAATGCGTAGTTCTTTATGGGTGAGAAATAGAATGAAAGAGAAAAATGGTTATTTTCTTACTTGGAAGAGTTTTTCGATGCTAGTTAATCATATTTTTTTATGTTTGTATTTTTGTTGTCCAGTTTTTTGTTTCTCGTAGGTTTTTATCTTCCTGCTAACTCTTGTTAATAAAATTTGCCTTTCAAAAAAAACGGAAAAGTGGTGATGAAACTTTTCCGACTGAATTGTTACGGATTCCATCATTCCAACAATAAACATTTTCATTAATTAAAAGAAAAGGTAAAAAGACAAAATCTTTGATGGTTTTAATAGCCCATTGGTAATACGAAGCTAATAAATGTCCCATCATATTTTTTCAAGTTTCTTCTATTAATGGTTGGTGGCCAATCCATTGAAAATATATCACTATTCATAAAACACAGTTCCTGTAAACATGCTTCTCCATAATGATATCAATTTTGTCTTATCGGCATTTCTAATAAAAATATGTTGCAAAATCAATTGGAAACACAACTCTTTGTGGAACACCGAATAGTAGAAAGCAAAGCCTATGGTCGCCCAAACCAACCGGAACACGAAGCATAGGGCGTTTCCTGATACACACGGCCCGACACGGGTCGATATCATTTTCACACTATCAACATCGATCAGTTTTTGCTCAGCCCTACGCATAAGTCAAAATATCTTTTACTAGAGATAGGGATGGAACAAGGGAAAAATCATAAGTTTAAGGATGCAATAAAATAAAAAAATAATCATACAGGAAATTTTAATAGGTTAATGTTGATTTAGATTATTATTAATTGTTTAGGTTTATTAATTATTTTTAATTGGTATTATGGTATAAAGTTTAGTTATAAAACAGATCATTTTTTATTTTACGAGAAAATTTTCATAATAAGATTAGATGTCTTGGTTATTAATGTATTAGTTTATTATAAATAAGAGTCTTAGTGTAATATGTGTGCATTTCATTAATCTAACCTAATAATCCTTTACATATAGTGTCACATGTCATTCCGACAAGCCATCTTATCTTAGTATTTCCGCCCAAACTATTTATTTTATTTTAAAAAGTCAAATAACTAATTCTCAATTTTTTCTCTTTCTCTCTCTATATTATAAATCTATATCTTTTTTTAATCATTAGCTTTTTATAAACATTTTTTCATTAAATAATAACTAAGTATTTTGATTAAAAATATACTTTTTTAAAATCAAAATTGTCTAAAACTATGATTTTTTTTCTAAAACAACGAAATTTTTTAAAATTATGAAATATTTTAAAATCAATCTTTTTAAGAAATAAAAGTTTTACATAAAAATATTTTTACAAAACAAACCCATAGTTTTTAAAGAGTGGGATATTGATAAACAAAACGAAATTTTTTCAGAGCAATAACTTTTTAAAACGAAAGTTTTAAGAATGTTAAAAGTGTTTTATCAGCTAATCAAAGTACCATTATATTTGACGTTTTACAGTTCCTAACTCTTAGTTAATAAATATTTAGTATTTTTTCTTATTTAACCCGTGTAATACACGGGGTTATAACCTAGTTATTAATAAAATAGTTGTGGGAAGGATTCCACAAACCCTGTGTTTTTTTGTTTGAGTTTATCATATTCGGTTGTTGATTGTGAGTCAGTTTGATAAGCGACCTAATGCCAACAAACGGTATTAATCTTTGTGATTTGGTTTCCATGTACTAGATTAAATTATATTATCATAACTCATGAGATATATGCATGGAATATTGATATAATATATTCAAATAGATTATGAGCACTAATCGAGAACCAATCTTAATAGCATTAAATTTCATTAATAAATGTTTAATCTTTTAAGTAACCTAATTCTATTTTCTGGTTGGGCCGACCCGGCTTGTAGAACCGACCCGCTAGACTGAAACCAAACTGCACCGACCCATCTTTATATGGTCAATTTCTCGGTCCGTAAATTTCATACATTTCAATCCTCTGTTTGGGCTGGTTTGAGCCGCTCCGATCCGGGTTTGACCCATTGCACACCCCCACTGCCATGAGTGTGTTTGTGAGTCACAACTTTATCTTCAGGTGCACGGATCCGAATTGCAAGCAGTTGCCCCAACCTGATGGACTTGTGACAGTATTCCCACTACACGATGGAACCTGATGCCTCAACCCGAAAATGCCCCGACCACCCTCAATGTTTGGTCGTTTGCTCGTTTAATTAATTTACTTGGCTACAATATTTTCATGCTCAGATTGAACCGACCGGTCCGACCAGGATTACGATGATGTGAGCGGTCCAAACTACCCTGACTCATTTGGTACTCACAAAACTGGTCCGAGTAGCCGGTTGAATCGGAAAACCGGTTGATCAGTTGGATCAGTGTTGATTCTTTCAAATGTTAAGCCTCTTCTTTGCCAGATGTTCATCGGAGTCGTGAACTCCCTCTCATTTTTGTCGGAACTACGTTACAATCGACAAAATCTGTCTTAATTTTGTCAGGTCTTGACCAAATTTTAGCATGTCTTTGCTAGATTGGAAAGCTAACCCTTGTGTTTACAAATCTAGAAAAGATATTGAGTAGTAAGAATGATATTATAGGCCTTGTGGTTGGTCTGAGAGACCAAGTGCTTCATCGGAGAGACCAAATGTTTGCCGGGGATACCAAGTGTTTCACCAGAAATACTAAAGTGTAGGAGGAGAATTTTTGAAATTCACATGAAATTTAAAAGATGAGACTTGAAAAAGTAAAAAAGTGATTTTGTTAGATAAAATCAAGATTTATTTGCATCTATATCTTCAAGATTTATTTATTTTTCATTTAATCCATATCTCTTTTTTATGATTTATAATTAGTTTTTTTGTTTTAAATAGTTATATTAGAATTCTATTCTTATACATATTTTTAAATTAGTTATTACACTGTTTAACATTTAGATCCGGTCTGACCAATTCAACCAATGAAGTAGTAAACCGTTTGATTCAACGATCGATCCGATTTTAAAAACATTATTCGGCCATTAATGGGTAATTGGCATAGGAAATATAAAAGATACGAGAGACAATAAATTCACAAGAAATTAAACTTCAGAATTACAGGTGTTCCAAAACCTTTCAAAATCCCAAAAGGTATATATTATATCTCATAACAATCTTCAATTTTGTTGTGTTTCTTGAAAAGCAAAATTAATTTTCGCTTTAAAAAACCAATCAATTTTGCATCTTTGAATGCAAACGGCGTAATTTCCATCTTCAGATTTTCTTCTTATTCGCCCCAGCTGTTTCTTTAACTTCTGAAGAAATTCACAGGTACCCTTTATTCCACAGATCTCTATTCTCTCTCTATCGATCTTTTTATGGTGGTTGTTCGTCTTGAAAATCCCAATTTGACGATGTTGGTTTGGTTAAAGTTCATGAATACGTTTTCCCCATCGAACCATTGAAGTTGCTTGTGGTGAATTATATTCTTTTGGAACACGTAATTGAGCAAACAGAATGAAAATTGAGATTAAAGATTTATTTCTGCTGCTTTGAAACATAATCTAGAACTTAGATTACGATTATATAATATAATATAGGTGGGAGAAAAATTGGGCACACCAAGTGTTTGATTTATTGCCTGAGTTAATCTTTTACTTGATGGGTGTTGCTTGAATAAAGGTTTTCATATATGTTTATATGTAGTGATGGAGTTTGATGTATTGTTGTTTTGTAAATTTAATATCTTGAATTAACCTGTGCAATTTTGTGGATTTAAGGTGCTTGTTTACAGGATGGAAGGTAGTATAGTTAGACGGGTGATTCCTTCTGATAATAGCTGTCTCTTCAATGCCGTCGGGTGAGCTCGAATAATAACACTTCATTTTCGTTATTTGTTTATTCGCAAGCTATGATTTTGACTTGATATTTGGCTGTTTATTTGCAGGTATGTCATGGATCATGACAAAAATAAGGCTGCAGAATTGAGACAGGTTGAATTCAACTGTTTCTTTGATTTGTTTCTTATTTTGATGATTTTTAGTTAAACATTAAAGTGTTTTGTTCTTGTTAGTGTGGTAGTTTCAAGCATGTTCTTAAATATTTCATTATGTTGTATTGTTCTTTTTTGAAGGTTATAGCTGCTACAGTAGCTAGTGATCCAACAAAGTATTCTGAAGCATTCCTCGGGAAACCTAACGAAGAATATTGTGCTTGGATTCTTAACCCAGAGAAATGGGGAGGTATCTTTCACTCTCGTTGCGTGTTCTTGTTATGCAAGTTACCTTTTGCAGTTGTACGTCATGGGTGCCACATTGATCGATTTTGGGATTAATACTTTGTTACCTTTATTTTTGTTATCATCTTATTTATTGATTCATTTGTTAAATTTTCCAACTGAAATTTTCTCTATTGATTGCTTTTTTACATATGTCTGGACTCTATGTAACTTATATGGCCAAATCTTAATCTTTAAAAGAGAATCTTGTATATTACTCGCATTGGGTACATTAATTTGCCAACTATTTTTAAAATTAGTATATAATATATTTGTTGCTCACGAGGAGCTCAAAACTTTATTTTTGATTGGCCGAGAACTTCCTAGTGGGATTCCTCCCACCCAAACACAATTGTGTAGTTCTCCTATCAAGCCAATGCATGTTTTGGATTGATGGTATATGAGGTGGGGCATTCCTTATTTACCTAGTATTTCTCTTGGCCATGACTGTTGTGGGATTGCCTAGAGTGTTACAATATTTCCCTCTGTTTTCTCAGTCACTCCCCCAATATATGAGCATTGTTTTTCCATACTTTTATATACTTCTTCTACAATTATGATGTATGAAGTAAGAAAGCTTGCACCTCCATTCATTATTTTCACACATCAGGTAGCTCTAGAAGGGATGAGTTTAGATTTCAGATAGTAAATACATATTTAGATTGAATTACTAAACTTTTTCTTTGACTGATTGTCAACCTACACATTAAGTCCCCCAAGAGCTCAAATTACAGTTTCTTAAAATAATCTTGTGAAATTGCCTGTAGCTATTTGTACCTTAACTAATTTTGTTTTTTGATGTTCTAATGTTGTTCTTATCTGTTAGCCAAATGTTCACGATATTATGCTTATAGACAGTCATGCACTCATGCTTATAGACTTTTGTTGATTACTCAACATATATTGTCTGATTTGCTAAATGCATAATTTTTTAACCATTATGTTATGCCCCCTCCCTGAAAATATTTTCATGATTATAGATGTGTGCTTTTTTAACATGAATATACATGTCATTTGACTTACAAAAAAGTAATGAACTAAATCACACTATTATGAAGGTGCGATAGAGCTTTCAATATTAGCAGATTATTATGGCCGTGAAATTGCAGCATATGATATCCAAACCACACGATGCGACTTGTATGGACAGGTCGACTTTCATAGCCAGCATTGCCAAATATTCATATTTTTTGCAGTGAAATCTTTTAACCTATCTTTGTATTATTTTTCAACAGGAAAAAAATTATCCAGAAAGAGTTATGTTAATATATGATGGACTTCATTATGATGCCTTGGCTGTATGTCATTCTCTATTCTTCCTTGTTTTCGCCTACTTGTATACATGCATTACATTTAACAATTCTTGATTGAGATTTTAAAATTTACTATTCTTTTTGTATCTTTACTCCATGTTGGGATTTGGGACTATCTAAGGGGGTGCTTGAGTATATGGTCTAGCGGTACCAATGTGTGTTAGAAAGGTGTCCTTCCCATGTGGTTGAGGGTTCAAGTCCCTTTGTGACAAAAGGTGTAGTTTAGGAGTAGGATTAGATGGTTTGTGTGAGTTAGCCATTCAATAACAATCTAAGGGGGCGTTTGGATGTGCATTATGAAATTGATTATCTGATTATTGTGATTGCAGTCACCATCTTAAATTTTTAGTGCTTGATATTGGGCTTTCAAGTATCTCAAACTGATCATCAAAAGGATAAAATAAATTTGGTAATTTACCATTTCTCTTAACCTAATTTGAGAGACTTTCACTCACATTTCACACATGACACATCTCGTTTTTCACAATAATGTTTTCGGTCATATGTATTGATTTCATAAATAATCATAATTTGTCAAAACACTCGAACATCTGATTATTACAATTTCAAACATCTTAATCACACCCCAAACACCATCTTCTACGGCTTGTTTCACATTGTTGATTATTCAAAATCACGTAATCACTTTCAAAACGCACATCCAAACACCCACCCTTTCATCTCTCTTGTTAAGTTTTTCTTCATGGCCCTTTTTATAGTATGGGTGTGGGTAGATAACTAGATATGAAGTAAATAAAGATGACTGTGGGTCCCATATTGGATAAAGGCACTAAAAATTACAACCTAGGTCATTGAATCTTTGATACCCCCCTCACAAAAGGGCAAACTTACATTTATATTTCTTTTGATTTAGGCTAACTTTCCTTTTTTAAAGGGCAATCTTTTTAGTCATATAATCGGGAAAAAGACCATTCGACCATTGTTCTTTTGGCAAGTTAACTGTTAAAGCAATGTAATTTGATGAAGTTCATATTTCATATTATGCTGATGTCATTATAGATGTCCCCTATGGATGGAGCTCCTGAAGAGTTTGATCAAACAATTTTTGCAGTAAATCCTGATAGGACCATTGGGACATATGAAACACTTGCTCTAAATCTTGTAAAGGATCAACAAAGGTACATCAAATTTGTAGTTCATTGTTATTTGTTGAAGAAAATAATAGTTTATTGTTTACATGTTTTAGGAAAAGAAGTTATACTGATACCGCCAACTTCACATTGCGTTGCGGGGTTTGTCAAATTGGTGTGATTGGTCAAAAGGTAAGACATTTAAGGAAAACACTCTTTTCTTCATATCTAGAACCAGTAAATTTGACCTGTTTTGGTTCATCTCTAATTGGTCAAGTCAGTCAAACAGATTTAAAGATGACTAAAGAGTATTTCTTTTTAAACCATAAAATCTCCTAAATAATTTCCTCAAAAAAATTCGGTGGTTGTTGAAATAAAACTTCTTTTGTAATCATATTTGACGCAGCTGTTTACGTTAAATAAGTTTTTGAATATAATGTGTTTCAGCCCATATTGACCCGGTACCCAAATGAATTACTGAATATAATGTGTTTCAGCCCATATTGACCCGGTACCCAAATGAATTACTTTACTGGTTAGATGGGTAAAGTCAACAAAGCTAGCTACAAAAAGAAATACGTCAAACACGTGGAAAGTCATTTAAAATGTACTTTTTAATGCATAGAACCTCTTAAATCAAATTTTTTTAACTATTGAATAATGCAATTTTCTAACGAGATTCAACTTGCCAATAAAAAGTGTTTCGGATGCGTACCAATATTACTGGTTTTGGCACAAACATGTATTGTAGCCAATGACATTTTGTTAAACATTTGACCCCTTTTTTGTATTTAACAATCTAGGAAGCTGTGGAACATGCACAAGCAACAGGGCATGTCAACTTTCAAGAATATAAATGAAGGCATTAGGGAATCTTGAATTTATCAATCCTGTCATTTAATTGTTGTTGTAGTACCAATAAGTTTGTCTTGTTAATTTGTCCAATTTGTTGTAGACCTTTGTACCATATTAACTTTTGTCTAGACTTTGCGCTTCAAGAAGCAAAACCATAGGTTTCTTTTATGCGATACTATTATTGATTCTGAAGCTAAAAACTCTAGTTTAAAAGAAAGATTGATTATCATCTTTCAATTAGTTTGCAATTTGCTTCTAATCATTTTTGGTTTCATGTTATTGATGTCAAATTGTTGATCTTTTCACCACCATTAGCCCGATTCCTTCCATTTTCATTGTTTTTAGCTAATGATGTCAGTAGGAGTGTTTATAAACAGTTCATGCAAACTAAACTGCATAAACAATCTTGCCGTTTTAAAATGTTTTATGCAAACTAACAATAAGAAATTCAGTTTAAACAACAAAGGTAAACCGTTTTGGTTGACTTGACCAACCCTATGGGTGCGGTTTGTTGTCCAAATCTATAATCTGCGGTTCAACCCTAAAAAAAGTTGAAAATTTAGAAGCTTCAGGATTTGAACACAAGTTTGAATTCCAGCAATGAACCTGGGTTAGAAGACAAGACATAAAACAAGCTAAAAAACAAGATTCATAAAGTGATAAAAGATTCCTAAAACATGGTCCCAATTTCATAGTCTTTATGGATCCTATGCACATGATCTAAACATTAACAAGAAACCAAGTTACAGAACAAAAGAACGAGCTAAAAATGGCGAAAAACGGGTCCATAAACATGGTCCCAGTTTCGTTTCACATGCCACATTATAATCCTACAACCGAATAACAATATCGCGCAACATCTTGATTCTTGAACATGAATTAGTCATCCTGCAAAATAGACACTCAATATTGAAACTTTAACGCGAATCATACCTCAATCCACGTGCCCAAGCATTAAGATCGTCTCTTTTTAGTAACACTAACGCTCGGGTTCATATCTTCTGCTTCAACACTTGGCGCAACTGTACCTTTTGGCTTTCGAACCTTGCTTCCAATAACTTTGCCTTTAAACTGTTTTTCTGCATAACTCCACGTGGCCACTCAATGCACCCTTTCATACCTTTTGTGATATGCGGGTTGCTACTGGACCCCGGTGAACTCCAGTCAGACGCGCTCACCCCCGAGCTACGGTCCGGTGAAAGGTGTGTCCCATTTGTAAGATGGCTTTCGTTTGATAACCGCCCGTTTAACCCTTCCATTGATATTATCTTGCAATTGTCACCATTGCTAGAGTAAGATGACCTCCATAACCTTGATATTGAAGACCCTTTTTTGGGAACTTTATTATTCTGTACCAAACACACTTCGGTTATTTCGGTTATTGGGGTCCCGTCGTTTTCTTCCCATTCTCTTCGGGTGCTTTTGGTGACAGATGGAACACTCCCATTGGGCGAATAATTCGACCCTTCATCTTTAACATGACTCACTGTTTCCCACCCACTTTCATCATCTTCATCTTCTTCGTCATCCTCATCTAAACTACCACCATTTTGATCAAACTGTTGAATATCTTTTGCATTCATTTCACCAAAGTTAACCTCTTCAAAAACCGAATATATGTCGTCTGGGTTCGCAGGCTCATATTTAAAATCATTAATTTCTTGAATACTAACTGAATTAGCACACTGTTTCAGGGTTTCGGCTCGTTTGATCTCTTCTGCATCAAGATTCGACTTTTTTGAATTCAAGAAAGCTTCAAGATCCGCTACTAGCTTATTCATTTGAGAATATTTTTCTTCAAGAGCAACTTTTGCATCAACAAGCTTCATTTGCACACGCTCTTCACGCCAAACTTCAGCCATTTGTAACATTTTTCTTTCATCATCAAGTTCTTCTCTCATTTTCATGGATTCCCGTTTTAAAGCTTCGAATTCTGCTTTATCTTCACCGATTTCTTTAGCTAATTCATCACATACTTCCTCTGTTAACTCTCTTGTTTTCCTTTCCTTTTCATAATCTTGCATGTACCGTTTGGCGGATAATTTGGCATCCGATAACTCCTTGACTAACTTCGAATTCACAACTTCCATTCTTTGTCGGTTTTTTCTTTCCCTATTTAATTCGGTTTTCATATCATCAATAACCGCACGGATCTTTTCGTGCTCTCGGCTCCGCCACATGGCACGTTCTTCGTTTAACTTCTTTAAAAACTGTTCAAGTTTTTTCTTTGAAGCTCGTCTTTCGGTTTCAAGATCTTGAATGCGGGCCCGAGCTGTTTCAAGTTCTGATTCAAGCACCGACACCATTGACATCACCCCTACTTGTTCTTCAAGATGTTTTGATTCGCCGTAGATTCTTTTTACATCTTCTGATGCTTTCCATGAACATGGGTCCCACTTGGTTGCACCCTCCATAGCAGAGTTCGAAAAATGGAACGTTGGTTCAAGCTAGAAGATCACAAAAGTAGAACATGAGTCGGTTCGAGTGTTATCACTTGTGTTAATTCTTCAATCAATTAAGATTCTTTTCAAGAACTAAAAATTAAACCATGAAATCAATGGAAATCCTTCACTAATTGCATAAAAAGGAAGGTAAAAAACCATCAAAGTTACAAAATATATTGATTCAAGAACCTATCTAACCAGCCCCATTGACAAAGTAAAAAATAAAAATTTTAATAAGACTTTTCAGAAATTTTATCAAAGTTTGAGAATTTTAATTATTATTTTTAGTTTAATGGATATCTACAATAAAAAGGAGGTTACCCAATGCAACTTTCAAACAGAAGTTAGGTTAACTTTTTATGCAACTAGTGCTATATATATACAGTTTAATGTCATTTTCAACCAGATTTCTCATCTTCTAAAGATTTACAAGATCTTTGGATGTGCTTGTAAACCGATTGTTGAATGTTTACGTAAAACTGATTATGATAACAATCTTGGTTTAAAAAAGCGCGTCTCGGGGCGTAAGGCACACAAGGCGATCAGGAACACGCCTCAGGTCAAAGTTGGTTTACTTGATAAAAAGGGATGAAAAGATTATGAAGGGTTTATTTGATAAATAGGCTAATATGTAAAAGAGACAGATGGAACTTTTGGTTGTACATAGAGCAACGCCTCTCGCACGTGAAGCTCTTGCCTCACGCCTCGGCTTTCGGGACCTTAAAACCCTGGAGTTTCTCGCGCTTTTTAATGGATTACTTAAAAGTAAAAACAGATAGTGGGTAAAAAGATGCAAGAAAACTGGTTAATGAGACAAATGTAAATTACCTACATATATCTAGCATAGTTAACTGATCTCGGTTTTCCAAAACACACATCCAAACACCCCCTAAACTTCGAATGCTAACCAAACATAATGTTATAGTTCTATCAGTTTATATAAATTTCTTTCCATTATCTACATTTTGAGTCGAAAACAGAATCCATAATCACATGATCACATCATTCGTTCTTCTTGTACGATGTAAATATAAAACAACCGATGCAAAGAAGACCACATGGTTATTGTAGAATGTTAACTGCTGGTCAAACTTTGACTTTAAATGTCAAACAAATAACTTTCATCTTCAAATTGATTAGAAAATCATAAAGTAAAAAGTACTCCATCTAGTAAAGAATTTGTTTTAAAAGTGTAAAAAGGTTTATAGGAACATTAAAAGTCAAAGAATACTAAGTGGGACATAACATTTGATTATCTAACTATAAAAAGTAAAATACCTTGTGAAGAAACTTATTTCTTGATCCAGTAACAGAATTAGGGCTTTGTGGCACTTCTTTCATACGAGAATCAAACGATATTCTATTGTGGCGAGCAGGAGAATGGATCCCCGAATGATCCAATGTGGGCTACACATCATTCAAAGTCAACATCAAGGTTAAACTGATTTACCAAGTCAACATCGAGAATTAAGCTTAAATTCATAGTTTTTCAAATTTATACAAAAATAAATGATCTATTATGAATCTTACAGCTAGTAAAACGACCCATTCAAGTATCAAACACACAAAAGTCAAATGTAGACTTTTTCTTTCAGGATTATTAATATAAGAATCAAAATACACTGTCATTAAAGATCTTGAAATAATGATCTTTTGCATTTCTAAACAAGAAATCATTCTTGCAACAACAATGATGTTTTTTCTGCATTACATTTAGGTTCTACTATACATACACCACCCCCAATATCTATACGAGCCATATAGAGAACGAAAAAGGTCATACAGCCTGTATGACCATCGTCAATGGTGTGTGCGATCACATCAGTCGCTATAGAGTCAGTCCAACACATCATACGACTCATATGACTTGTAAGAACACCAACTCACACAGCTTGTATACAACACCATGGCGACCGTATAACACATAATTTGGGCCATTAGTTTGCCCAAAATAGTTACATTCTTCAAGAAGTCAATCAGTAGGTGTAAACCAAACAAAATTATAAACAAAATAAAAAGACACATTTGGGGTCAGATTTTAATCAAGATTTAAAGACCAAAAAATAAACCAAAATGATGTAACCTCTGATTAAACAGTTCTTTAATTAGGGTTTGCACTTAGAAATGGGGATACATTATTGAAGTAAATAGGCCTAATGATTTGAACTTCATATGATTGACAGCATTTGTGAAACCAAAGAACCCTAATTTAACAGTTATTTAATTAGGGTTTATAATTACAGATCAAGAACTAACAAATCAACTCACATTGCAAAACCCTAAAAAAACTACCATCAAATTTGAATAATTTCTTTACCTGAAGCACAAATCCATTACTCTTAGCAGCATCACACAACTCCCCACCGGCGGCAACACGAACCTCCGGCAGCTGCAGCCGCCACAGTCCGGCAGCTAACTTCCTCGCCGACACGGCGGCGACATCTCTCCGGCCACTTCTCCGGCCAGAATCCGATTGTTTTTCACTCCCAACATCAACATCCTTCACTTCATCATCTTCCTCCTCCTTACCCTCAACGAACTTCCACCGGAGCAACGGCGTCTCCGGCCGAGACCCTCTTTTTCCGGCCGCCGGAGCTCCGTCCCTGTGAGTCTTGACCCTCACCCCACCGCCGGAGTTTCTTGTTTTCCGACCAGATTGCTTTCTTGAAATGGGTTTCTGCGCAAGATCCGAATCTGGGGTAAAGTTCAAAACTTTCGACGATATGATCGCCGGAAGATCTGTTTTTCCGGTGATCTTCATCTTCTCCGGCAAGATTCAGCCATCGATGGAGCTCTTGAAGGCTGTTTTAAGGTGAAATAATGGTGAAAAAGACTGATCACCGTGAAAATGGAGCTCAGAAGAGTGAAGAAACAAGATTGAGCTGATGATTTCTGAAAGATTTCTTGAGAAAGCGATGTTTTCTCTCTCACATTCACTTTCTCTCTCACACGCTGTGAAGAGACTATGAACAATTGAACACACTATTAGTAGGTGTTTGTGTGTGTATGAATGAAGTTGAAGTTTGGGGGGGTTAGTGTAAATTTTGAAATTGAGTACACAGTGAGTTACAATAATGGTTCCTAGAGTATTCAATTATTACAATATTGTCGGCTTCTGAAATTATTGTTACATTTTAGTCCTTTAGAAGTTGAAAGAGCTATCTATGGAAATTGAATGTCGTGTTCACATGTTGATATTGGATTTTGATCGAAAGTTATACTATTATACGATAGGTATGTTTGTCGATTATGTTTAATTTGGTTTAAAGGTAAAAACCTTCTTTTAAAGTTGTGTAAAACTCTTTTACAATATAATTATAATATTAATTTATATAGATTTATGTTTTGTGGATATGTGAGAAGGGATTGCATCGATGAATGCAGATGACACCATGGTGTAGAGCAGGACAATTGAGAGTGCTCCACGTTGAGTGGTGAATAAGAAGAGCTCAAGGCCATCGCATTCTAACAATCCTGTTATGATACTGTTTATGATAACGACAAGTGAATATTTGACTGTCAATCATTTAACATACTCTGTACATAGCTGGCTAAGTAGGCGTAGCATCATGGACAAATCTCTGCACATTTTTGACCCCATAAGTCAAGATACCGTCATTATATCCAATCTTATTTATTGATCCGGTATCATGTCGCTTACTTTAGGTTATCAAGTAGTATAATAGCTTATGTTATCATGTTAACTTTTTCCTTAAATTATTTATCCGTATTAAGATTCTAGAAGTGATAAAAATGGCTTATGAATATTAACTAAAAGATAAAATCATGAATATAAATGATCGATTCATTTTACATTGTCTTATTCAAGTTTTAAATTATTAAACTTATTTTTCAAGAGAAGCATAAAAGTCCTAAAACAATCAAGGTGATTTTTTTACTTTAGTTTTAACCATTTATTAGCACCTAAAGAAATAAAAATTGAAGGAACTTTATCTATGCCGCCTTATAATGCATATCTTTAAGGTAAATTAACATTAAATTTAATTCTAAACACTTAATAATTATGATATTTATGACTAAATGTTGTTATTTAATGACATTATTTATGCTTCAAGGATTAGATATAAACATTAATATATTATCAAATAAATATATATATTTTACTGAAATTAATACAAAATAATATACTTTTTACTCTTATTTAAGTTATTGATATAAGAAACCGTTTAAAAATATTTATAAACTACACACATATGTAGACACTTATATTTTTATGTTGAAGCACATAAACTAAAAGTTGTGCAAAAATAAGATGTTATTGTGGCACATGCAAATCTTATGTATTTTGTTCTACATATGACAATGATGTATTTGTAAATCATCATTTATCATTTAAGACTGAAAGAATAAAATATTAGAACTGTTTAAGTAAACATTGACAAATATAAAATAAAAAATATTATCTTAATATATCAAAATATGTTCTATACATTACAATGTAACATTTTTTTAACAACAAACATTTTATAAAAAAAAATAATAATAATCGGCTAGAAAATTTCAAGCAGAACTCAAAGGAAAAAAAGGTGTGTATATATATATATATATATATATATAGAGAGAGAGAGAGAGAGAGAGAGGATAGTGATAAAAAAATTTATAAATTATTTGATCGTTTTCATTGGTTTTATCTAGTTTTCTCATAACTTTGTGGTTTTTTTAGGATCACTCGTTAGGAACATAGTGTATGTTTGTGTAAGCTATATAACTTTTAGGATATAAATAGTTATATGTTGTACTTTACTAATGTAACCTCATTAGCATAATTTTTTTTCATACTAAAACCTAGTTAGCTTTCAAACACTTTGTTGCAACTTATTTAATCACAAGTTAAAAAGAAACTTCTAACAACAAATGACCAAATCATTAGAACTAAGTACCATTTAGTACAAATAAATATTGCTTTTTACTAAGATCAGTAAAAAAATGTATGTGTTTATTTGTATTTTCAAACATGTTTTTCTTTCATAAAATGCTTTATTAACACTTGATGTGGTTAAATATTAGATATTACTAAGTTAATAAGTCATTCACGCTTTGAAACGAATATGACCATTGGTGTATGAACCATATATCATTCTACAAAATTTTTTTTATTTAAGTTATTATAACAAATTATATAAATATTTTTGTGATTTATAAAGCATGTAGAATACATGAATGTTTTAAACAAATATATATATATACACACATATATATGTCGTGTATAAATCATCTATTATTAGTTTACCATCATAACTTTAACTATTTTCTAACGGCTAATATTTTTGTTGGTTTTTTTAAATTTTAGGGATTTAATTGTATTATCATTTCATTGAAATAACCAATTTCAAGAACAAATCAATATGTTGCAACAAGTGTTTATGTAGTTAACAGCTTGTAATTATTTATCTAATTGTTGGGAATGAGAATACCTATATTAAATTAACAATAAAACACAAATTTTACATGGAAGTTTTTAGGCTATAATGGTTTTCCAAGATCCAGATTTAGATGTAATAATGATGTTACTAATCATGATTAATTTACTATGCAATTGTTTATGCATTTAGTTAATCATGCACTAACACTTAACACCATAAAACCGCAATGTTAGAGGGGTTAAACCGCAATTGAATTATATTCCAAGGGTCAAAAGAGACTATATTATTTTACCATTTAAGACAACCGAAAATTATAGGTCCTCGTATTGCCACCTTAGGCATGTGACTATTTCGTTTTTCACTTTCTTTTAATGTTTTCTATTTAGCATATCATTTTAATTTTATTTTACATATTTCCCCAAGTGAAAAACTAGCGCGCTACAACACGAGTGTTGAATTCTAGGCTCAATTTTAATATCTTAGATATTTGTGTTCATCTCGTGAAAAAGATTAAAAATATTCTAATATGTTGTAATGACAAATCTTGAGTTTCAAAAAAAGGAAAATTTCACCTAATAGTAATCAAAATTTTCAAACGATTCATTAAAATCACTCAAAATCCTTTTGATCCTTTCAGATTACTCGATTTTTACTAGGCATATAAATTTTTTATAAATTTTATATAAGTGATAAACAAAAATAAGTTACTGAAAGTTTAGTGATTTTAGAGAGAAAACTTTTTGAATAACCTTAGTATTACACCTGTGAAATATAGTTGTTGTCTGTTAGGTAAAGTTTATATCTCTCTACTCTAATAAAAAACTAAATAAGATAGACATGTGACAGCATCACATTCTTCCTCATTAAATTTTTCTTCGCTTCTCTCTCATATTTAATAGTTACTATAATTACTGATAATATTATTTAATTTCTTTATAGACTAAAAATATTTTTTAATAAACTAAAAAAAGTTTTTTTATTAATTTATTTATAAATAAATAATTTTTTATAAAATAAGAAACTTCTTTAAAACATCAAAATAATTTATAATTGGTGTTTTTAAAAAGTAAAATATTTGTAAGTAAAAAATAATTAAAATTAGAAGTTATAATAGTGAAATTTTTTTAAAATGATTTATTTTGAAACAAAATGTTTAAGTTTTTTTAAATAAAAAAGTTTAAAAAGTCAATTTCATTGTTTTATTAGTTATATTCTTACTAATACGCAATTTTAATTCTATTATATCTTTTAATAACATTTTATAATTAATAATATTTTATTTTATCTAATATTTATTTATTTAATCCGTGTAATACACGAGTTAACTAAAGCTAGTATAAAATAAAACACAAAAAAAACCTAAAAAATAAATTATTAATCGAAAACTATGTGGGTAAAAAATTTAGGGTATGTTTGGTATAAGATAATGGAATGAACGAAGGAATGTAATGAATGAGGGAATGGAATGGATGAGGGAATGAAATGAATCATTACATTTCATTATGTTGTTTGGTTACCCTAATGAATAAATCATTACTTTGTGTTGTATGTTAGATGTAAAACAACGAAAGAATGAAATATAAAAGTAGTTATGGTGGTGATGGCGGGTGGTGGTGGCAGCCTACGGTGGCGGGCGACGGTGGTTTCCGGCGGCGGTGGTGGCTAGCGATGGTGGTGACCGGTGGTGGTTTCCGGCGACGGCGGTGGCCGGCGGTGGTTTCCAGTGATGGTGGTTTCCGGCGGCGATGGTGGTGGCCGGTGGTGGTTTCCGGCGGCGGTGGTGGCCGGCGGTGGTGCCCAGCGATGGTGGTGGCAGGTGGTGGTTTCCGGCGGCGATGGTGGCCGATGGTGGTTTCAGGAGGCGGTGGTGGCCGGTGGTGGTTTCCGGCAGGTGGCGGCGGCGGCGGTGGTCGATGGTGGTTTTAGGCAGCGGTGGTGGCAGGTGATGGCGGTGGCCAGTGGTGATGGTTTCCGACAATGGTGTTTTCCGGCAATGGTTGGCGGGCGGTGGTAGTGGCCGACGGTGGTGGTGGCCGGCGGCGGTTAGTGGCGGTGGTGGCCGGTGGTTGGCGTTGGCGGCGGTGGTCGATGGCGGTGGGTGAGTGGGTGGCATTGTTGACTAATGATTAAAGAAGATATGGAATGAAAAAAAAGAAGGGGGGATGGATGGAATGAATTTGAAGGAATGGAATCAACTATGTAATGGTTCATTCCATTACCTTTACCAACCAAACATGTATTTATTCATTCACCCGTAATGGTTCATTCCATTCCGTCCATCATTCATGCGTACCAAACGCTACCTAAAGCAAATATATCCACCAAAAATACAGTGTATTGAAAGATAATAATATACAGAGTAAATTATTGACGTTTGATCTGTTTAACCATTTTAGTTAAAAAAAAAGTATATTGACATAACAAGTTGTAATTTTATAATGGTTTTGATTTCTAATAATAACCCCGCAATCTTTTGTTACATGTAAGGTTATTTGAACCCTTTTACTCTTTAGGAGTTTAGGGACTTATTAATAATATTAGATTGTTGCTGACCATTGAGCTAATTTATTCAGAAAAAGGTGTTCAATTAATTAATTTTTTTTCACATCACCTCTCCTTACAGTTCTTCTTTGGTTGTTCTTGATTCATAAACATGTATCCATCTTTACCTCTAATCTTGGCTTCTTTTTACAAACTCAAAAAAAGTAATAATAATAATGGGAACCCATTTTCGATATGACTTTTACATAGATCTAGCGGTTGACAATAATTTAAAAATCAAAGCTTATTAGTATATTTAACCGTTTGAATCAATAACATATTAGTATTGTTGGCTTGGTTATGAGCTAATTGATCAAACACAAATGAAGTAACCAATCTAACTTCTAAACACAAAAACAAAAAATGAAAACGGTAATTCAACCAACGTTTGCCTTCTTCCTTAAACCGATCACAATCAAAGTTGTCGGTTTAGTAACAGATCCAATCGTCTAACAAAATGTTTTCTCAAAGCCTGACCGGAGATGCTCGATATGTCCAAAGGATTAAACCGGAAACCATCGGTGTCATTGGTTAAGGTATGAGATTAGGAATTGTACACAAACACTAATAGATTATAAACAGAAAACAAAAGAGTGAAAGTTTTTAAAAAATTATAAATATATATTGGTTAAAAATAAATAAATAAAAACAAATAAATAAAAGACAAAGAGCTAACGTCGGTACATGCAGATATGTGGGGGAGTGGCAGGGGCCCCACGAGTGTAGTGCCACGTGTATATGTGGAACATGGAGCCATGTTGTGTTTCCCATTGGATACTCTTTTTATGATTAGAAAATAAGATATTCCTATTTACGATTTTATATTTATTTATTTATTTATTTATTTATTTTATTTAGGTTGTTTTGAAAATAGCTTTTGATGAATCCTAGGCGCTTTTCACTTCCACATTCCATTTTTAAACTTCTTATCAAAATTCTATTTTTAACAAAAACATAGATATTTAAATAATTTTTTAAAACGACTAGATGTTACTACTACCGAAACAGACTTGGCAAAATTTCACCGCAAAACTGATTACTGAATTGCATCTTCCTTGATTAAAATCTTCAAGTCCGACAATCATCGATTCTTTCAAACTCCACAGTTCATTCAGATTAGTGTATTGTTTTTTGAACTTAGTTCTCATATTATCCATCACAACATCAAGTATTAAAAGATGTTTTTCAATAAATGAAGCGTGTAAAGCCCGATTCGTGTAATTGGATTTGTATGAGAATTTGAGAAATAGTTATATTTGTTATATTGATAAGACTTTTTGAATATGTTTTTTCTATACTTAGTGACTTGATTTTAAAATAAAAAAAATCAATGGATAGCAACTAAAGAAATACTGTATTTCTAATCATGCATTTATAATGATGATTGAAGTATATTTATTATGTATGTGACATTGATTTGTTTTTATCCTTTTACTGTGTGACCCAATCCGACACGAACGGCTAGACCTACCTGAAACAGACTGAAAAGTTTTTATATTCAACTATATACAACTGATTCTCAAAAAAATCGATCCCTATAAAAAAGTTTTCTATGCCCACGCACTGGTTCATGTATTCTATAATGTTCTTCATATATAGTTTGATGCATGTAGACTAACATTTGTTTTCTTTTATCGTGTTCTTCGCTAGACCACATGAATTGATTATCCGATGTTCTGCAAATTGTTAATGGTCCATGATGCATATGGCTTGTTGGTATTGATTTTGAAATGTAATCACCTACACGACAACTTGCAATCACTATTATAGGAGTCATATTTTCCTATCATTTGTTTGTGACAACATCAATCGTTTCCCAATTTGAATTCCCTAATATTGCGCCAAAAGGCTTATTGCTCGTATCGACCCGTTTTAGAACCGACCCGAAAAACCCGTTATAATCCAGTCCTTAGGTTTGATTTTTCCTATATTCTGATTCTGGAGTTATTCTGGTTTGTTGTGAATATGTCACCCTAGCTCACTCTGATCTATAATGCATATTTAAGGGCTGTTTGGCAACTTCTGAATGAGTTAGTGCTGAACCAATAAGATGTCTGAACCAGTAAGAGGTCTGAACCAATAAGTGCTGGACCAGTTTAATTCTGTTTGGTTGGAAATCTGGTTGGATATCTGTGAAATCACAAATCTTTTAAAAAATTTAATTGTCGTATTTAAAATATATATCTACATAATCTCTGAGTCCCATAAGGCACATAAAGTGATAAAACACAGTTCACTTTCAAGGTTCAATCACAGTCACTACTTCTTTTCACCCCATCATCAAAAAAGGGTCAAATTTCCTTCAAAATCTTCCACAGAAAAGGTGGATCTTTCAATCTTCATCGAATAACCATGAAGGTATCTCTGAAACTCAAAGATCATCAGCAAAATCAAACCCCAATACTTTTCAAAGCCAAAATTCCGATCGCTTTCTTCGGTCTCTCCTTTCTCTCCGGCTTCACCGCCGGCAGCACCGCCGACCAAACCCCTCGTCGTCGCCCTTCCGTTTCGCCGGATCCGCCTCCACGTCTGACTCGAGTCAGATCTTTGGTTAGGTCTGATCGAATAAGTGGTTCAGTCAGACATCTTCTCCGATAAGAGGTAACCAACCAAACATTCTACGCCTGACCGAGTCAGACGTGCATGTCTGATTGGGGGGTCAGTCAGACCCAACCAAACAGCCCCTAAGATTAAACTTTTGACACATATTAGAAAGATCTAATAAGCGTATATTTATCCTAGTTATGAAGTAATTTTATCTACAAGTTGCGATATATAATCTGTTAAAAATCAAAGTGTGTTTTGTTTTTGTTTTCTTTTGATTTATTTTAATATAACTTATACATAGTCCGTGTTTTTTTTTCTCTTTCGAATTTTGTTAAAAATTGAATAAATAGGTATTCCAATAACATGATTATTTAAATATATTATATTTTCAATTTTATTATAAAAACGTAAAAACATAGTAAATAAAGAATTCAAGAAATAACATCTCTCTATAGATTTACATGATTATAAAATTTTCTTTTTTCTTTGTGTTATTTGTGAAATACATGAGTAAATTGCACATCAATTTAAACCGAATAAATAACAATCTCATCAATTAAAATATAACGAAACTAAAAGAACAAAAATATCTAGTTAATCCATTTAGAATAATGTCTTGAAATTTCTTCTTAATTAAATGAATATATTGAACTTATGTAATTATGTTGATTTTTGTTTGAAGGACCAACGGCACAAACGTCAAACGGTAATAAAACAGTTTATTAATTTGGGCTTTAAGTACTTGTGTGGGCCTTACAGACTACAGAATTTATTAATTTGGTCTTTACGGGCAATAAAACTTGTGCGGGCCGTACACAGTTATTAAGTTGGGCTCTAAAAGAAATTATAAAAGCATTAAAATCTACATTGACTGTCAGGCCTCATTAAATGGGCTTAAAGCAAACTTGGGCTACGTACAAGATAAAACGTGAAAACTGTGAAATGATAATTGGAGTCTTACCCACCCGGCATTGCAGCGGCATAGTACATGACGTAATAAAATATAAATTACAATCGAATTGACTTATTTTTAAACTAAATTTACATTGAAATATAGAGTAGCTCAAACTTATACGTTGAATTCCAGATCTACAATAATCATCATCATTGCAAAACAAGCCATCACCAAATAGTTTTGATCTTACCACCAACACAACCATCGCCATCACCATCATCAAACAAAACTGTCACCACCACCAACACAACCACCGCAAACAAAAGAAATATTTATTTAATGACGTGTTCATTAATTTCAATGAAACTCATATACATATCTCGAATTATCATGAACCGAGTTACATATTTGAATTGGTTTTATAGTTCAAAGTCTAAGAAAACCGTATTAAAGAATATTTGATTTAAAAACCGATACCATGAACACCTCAACTCCTCTTGTATATTATTTGACTAGTTTAGTACCCCTGTAATACACGGATTGAAAAAAAATAAAATATTAATTAGTTTATAATAAAAGTTTATAAATTATAAAAATATTTTCAGATAAAATATGATTGAGTTACTTCTATATAAGTACTTCAAGTAAAACAACAATGATATCATCTTAAACTTTTATTTTATTGAAAATATTTTATTATATTTTATTTTTTAAATATAATTTTATTTTCTTAAATCATCGTTAAAATAATAAAGCAGCTTTGAAAAAGTTTTAAGAAATTTTTTTGCTTAAGAAAATTTTTGTATCTTATATATTTTGAAGTTTTTTTTGGATAAAACATCTAGATTTTTAATTTTTACAATATCTAAATTATAATTTAAAGTTATTTAAATAATATAATTACTATTTATTATTATAATTTATTAGAATAAAGAGGCGGGAAAATCAGTATGAGAAAACCTAATATTTTAACATGTGGCATGCTAATAACTTATTTTATTATAATATATACATATTTTGTTAGTAATTTTTTTTATATATACATGATAAAAGAATGTTGGAATATTAAAATATAATAATAATATTATTAAAGCAATCCTCAACGGTTTAGGTGGGGCTAGGGCTGTTCAAAACGCTCGACGCTCGCTCGACGATCGTTCGGAATTTGCTCGAAAATTGCTCGTTCGAACTTATGATCGGTTGTAAACGAGCCGATCGGCTCGGATCGGTTTGTAAACGAGCCAAGCATGAGCAAAGGTCCGCTCGGCTCGGTTCGGCTCGAATTATTTTTTATTATATATATATATATAATTTATACATAGCACTCTAGTATATTTGACCTACTATATATAAATATACAATTATATTTATACATATTAGATCAATCAACCTAATAACAAATTTAACACTAAGCATAAAAGTAAAATCTTAAGTTGTTACGAGAAAATATCTGACCCCGCTCTTACTCTTAGTCGATCATTTCATTCTCCCATGTATCGTTCTTTGTAATATGCTTACCGTCTCATCGACTATAGTCTTAGTCTTATTGTCAACCACAACATATTGTCATTTAAGAAAATGTGATATTATGAAATGTAGTTGCTTCTTAAGTCATTAAAACCTAAGACCCAACATTATCATAATTTCTCATTGCAATATAAATCGAATGATACACTAGATAGTTGAGTAGTACAACTTGTTCGCTGCTCGTTTGCGCTCGCTCGACGATCGATCGAAAAATTAACGCTCGAAAAATGCTCGTTCGATTTTCCGCTCGATTGTAAACGAGCCGATCGGCTCGGTTCGATTTGAAAAAGAGCCAAGCACGAGCAATGGTCCGCTCGGTTCGGCTCGACTCGTGAACAGCCCTAGATGGGGCGTATAGTGGGGCAATGGGATTGGCCTTCATTAAGAAAAATATAAAGTAAAAACCCTACAAAGCAAAGGCAAGTGGGTCCTATTAACCCGCGTTATTTTAAAATCAAAGTAAATTCATATTCAGTTTTTGTTTTTTTAACTTCATGTTTTTAAATTACTTTCATATTATATTATGTTTAGGGTTGAACTTATGATTTTATTTTAAGAGGCAACTTTTATTAAATAGGCTAGTCTCATATTGATCGATTTATATGTAGTTATGTACTTGTATAGTTGTATTTTATAGCAAATCGCTTCTAGTTTAATGGTGTAGGGTAATGGTTTGGGTTTGGTCTTAAAATATTTTAGGCCTCAAGTTTAAACTCAACTTAAGAGTGTTTCCGCATAGTGAATACATGAATAATGAATTGTTATGTATTAATCTTATATTTTTTTAACAATCGGACATACACTCTTAACTCTATGTTTAGTGTACATTTAAAATCAATAATCACTACACATACACTCTCTAGGATCAAGGCACTAAAGAAAACTTTGGTCGTGTATATTTTTTTGAACGGCCAACAAATATATTATTATTAAAAAGGTACTAGCCGAGAGCTAGACTAATTTACAATCGCCAATACATTACTATTATAATGAATCACTCAACCATATTACATACATCGAAAGCACACCATTGTTCCCATGTCATTTTGTGCTTTCTTGAGCGATTATTAATACATAGATAACTTAAGAACTTCACATCTTCGAATATCCTTTCTAGCGATAGAGGTTTTTTGTTAAACAAAGCATCATTTCTGGAGGTCCATAAACACCACATGGTCGTTAAAATGATAGAGTGGACAACATTCTTCTTATTCATTGAGCCTGGGATATGCTTGTGAATTCGCAACAGGTCCCTAACATCAAAAACATAAAAGTGAGAGATACAACACCATCTCGCAATGAGATCCCATAGTGATAACACCATCCTGCATCCTGCAAAGATATGAATTGCTGTTTTCACTTTGGTCGTGTATTAAGTCATATATTTATTCTCTTAAAAATTGTAACGTACACTATTTTGTATTTAAATATTTATAAAAGGAAAAAGAAATATGAAGTCAACTATTCACGTGCATGAGGCAGCCAATTTGGGCGACAATTATAATTGGAAGTTTGGTGGGGGCTTATATTTTCAAAATTTAAACTATTTCGAATATATTTTTCGAATCATCTCAAATAGTTGAAAAAAATAATTGCTCACTAAAAAATGGAAATAAATGTTCAAAACTAATGATATTTATACAAGTAGCTATGATGAGTATGAGTTAGATAAATAGAAAGTGTCACGTTATATATTAAATGTATTAAATGGTTAAAACACCATGAATTATTTACATGCCACTAGAATGCCACATTTTTGTATGAGTTAGATAAATAGAAAGTGTCACGTTACATTTTAAATGTATTAAATGTTTTAAACTAATGTATATGTTTAAGTATATGTTTTAGTAGTTATTGGTCTTTCCTCAGTTTTATGATCGAGGTTCAATGATTTCGTCTAAGATTGAAATCATCAAGGGAGTGACCTAAGTCTTGGTCACAAGTATACACTCATGAAAAATATCATATGGGAATTGTTAGACCCTTCTATAACACACACAAGAGTGACCATCCTTTGTGTCTACACTATTAATTAAATTGATGATTACATGTTAGACTAGTTTACTTAGTGTGATGTCTTTAGTACTTTTAACCAAACATTTTGTAATGTATTTTAAAGGTGGGGGAGTTCATTCAATCCATACCGCCCTTAAGCTTTCTTTCATTCACGTAGACTTTTACCTTTTCTTTTCTGAACCATTCTCAAAGTGTAACGCTTCTTTTACAAGTGAAACAACTTCTATTTGAATGTAGGTTTCTGGGTTTGCGGTGTCTTGGGCTTCAGAATCTAGCAATCTGTTTAAGAGTGAAATGACAAAGAAGAAGTTACTTTGATTCGTTTGAGATGAATCATCAAAACTTGATAACGGGGAACTCGTTTTGATGAGATTTCAATGAGAAGGTTGGACATCATTTCTTTTAAATGAAGAGAGGATTGTAGAATTGATGTAAAATAAGTCATGTTAAAATATAGGGAAAATGTCACATAATAATAACCAACTTTTAAAAGTGTTCTAATTTAGTCACTCATGCATGTTTTTCTCAAATTGGACCACTAAACGATCAAATCGAGTCATAATCGAATTTTCTTATGTCAAGAAAGTAACAGTGGAGAAGATGTGGGGATCAGAATTTTCAATATATAAAATTATATTAAAAAATAAAAAAAACATGTTAATTATGAAAAAAATTAAAAAAAATACCTAAAATTTACGTCAACGTTCCATATCAGCATCAAAAGATAGAAAAAAATATTTTTTAACTAAAACAAAAAGTATAACATGCTAAAAAACATGTTAAGGCTTTTAATTTATATAAAATATGAAAACTGAGTGACCTAATTGAAACACTTTTAAAACTTGAGTTACCTAATCGGAACACTTTTGAAAGTTAGTTACTATTTTACAAAGTTACCCTAATATATTTATCGTGAAAAATCTATAATTTTTTAAAGTTTAATGACATTACAGTCGTCGAGGGTGAGGCCATCGGTCAAAAGATATTCACACGCAAAGTATCACCTCGGCTCACACACCTTAGAAATTATCATCTTTCACCAATACTATAAAGGTGAAACGGTGTTTCTGTTAGTACATTCTCAATAGCCACCCTACCCCGCCTCCACTCCATTTGAACATTTGGTTTTTTTTTTTTGTAAAAATATATCATATAATGAAACATGGATATGGTAATATAATGTACGGACTTGGGTGGTAGGTGGATTGTGATTAGTAGGTGGGATGGTGTAATAGTGATTAAGCACCTGATTAGAATTAAATAGACAAGTAATGAAAACAATGATGAATTGACAACAGAAGAGATAATTATTATTTTAATGGTTAATTGGATCATTAACTGGTCATTAGCACATACGATTATTTCAATTATTCAAATGTGAAACCTGAGATCATCATCGGGAGAAACTCACATTAGATGATAAAACCTTTAGCCTCACCTGGAACATCTTTTATTTTTGTTACACGTGGAATCCAAGATCTCCACTTATTTTTGTAAGATCTTAAGATATCTTATCTTAACTATTTGAGCTAAGAGTTATTGGTAAAAGAGATAATTACTATATTTTAAGAATTAATCACCAACTATTCTAAATGCATATTTATTTATTTTCAAATAATATCATACGTTCAATCTTTTATATTTTATTTATCAGTTGTTAGATGATGATGTGAGGACATCGAAATGATAAGATTTATTCTTTTAATGTAATTTGCTATATAATCTTTTTTTATAGTAAACTCTATAATCATAACGTCAACAACTTCTTAAATCCAGTGTGACACATTCTTATTTATGACCCCTTTTAAGTTAATTTTAAACGATTTTACCTAAGATATTGTTTAATTTGTATTGTTTGTCATACTAACTTTCATAAAACAACTTTACGTATATATAATCCGACCACATTGATACATATATCATTTTCGATATCATATATTTATATTTTTATGTTTATTTTATATAAAACAAAATATAATATTTGTTTTAATCATTCATTTCATTAAAATGCGTATTCAATGACTCAAAATGATTTGAATTTCTTGTGTATCTTATGATACTTATTTTTCACAATTAAATTGTTTAATCCCTTTTATTTTTTTAATTTATTTGAAGGTGGTTGTGAGTGGATGAGAGAAAAATGTAATGATAAATATATAAAAAAATTTTATTTAATTAAAAAAAAGAAAAAAAGTGATTTTTAGACTTTAGTGTTATTATATGAATAATGATAAAAAGTAAGATATGAATGCTCTTATAGTGTTTAAACACTTGACCTCTTGAATTGAGGAGAAACATATTATCATCATCAGTATGTTATCTTTGAAACACGAAACTAACATAAGTAATAGATATTTTTCAATTCCATAAACTAATTTATTAGTTATTGTATTTAACTCTAACATACGTACAATATAAAATGTTAATTTAACAAACACATATTAAAGTGATTATTTTAGTATACATATCTAAGCCTTTTTCTTTAAAAAGGACATATTTGATTTAGTTGGCTTTGTTAGTTACATGCCAACAACCACTTCACGTTGGAAGTGCACTAGACACCCTAAAAGAAAGCATCAAAACACCTTATTCGTGTTCACACTTGCTAGATCCGATTCTTAAACTCTTTTCACACCTGCAACAAACCGGTTTAACCGTTAGACCGGGTTTAAGACAAACCTTTCGTTTTCATGCTTATTTTGGATATAAATAGTCAAAGCTTTATCTAATTATGGTTGAGATAAAGACTTGGTCTATATCCTATAGCACCTCTATTCTTATTATTATTTTGTAATGATCATACATTGTTTTAAAAGTGAAGATACTTATTGAGTTATTTCTATATGAAATAAAAAACTAATAAATTCCAAAGTTTTTTTTATATTATAAAGAAAAAGGCCGTGCATTTGTTTGTTTAAAGTAAAGCAGGATTTCATTTAAAAATCATTTGGAAAGGGAAGAATCAAAGTAGACCCTATTCCAATCTTCATTCTAATAAATAATAAATCAATATTATTATTTTTGTTTGCTATAACTTTGTTCTAAGAAGATTTTCAAGAGTTTATCTTGAAATATATCTTATTTAAACATATATAACTATAATATTGTATTATTTATATTTAAAGCGATGAATAAATGTTGATTATTGGGGTGTTTGGCTTAGATTTTATTTTTTAGCTTATGCTTATATTTTAAAGTAGCTTATAGCTTATTTTCTATTATTTGATAAGCTCTTTTTAAGTGTTTGGATTAGCTTATATTCTACAAGTTGATTATACGTTAAATCCATCATTCTTTAATTTGTTACGGTAATAAGTTGCTTCAATAATCATTAATCTACCATCATTTGATGGCAAACGAGTAAGTTACACCCTTATACAAATAAGCTTTTTCAGCTAAAAAACCATCTTCAAATAAGCTTCTTCAAATTAGCTTATATAAGCTAACTAGCTTAAGTAAACCCGTGTATTACACTGGTTGAATAAATAAAATATCTAATAAAATAAAATTTTATCAATTATAAAATAATATTAAAAAATAATATACAATTAAAATTACACATGAGTAAGGACAATAAGTGATAAATAATGATATTAACTTTTTTTTTAAAAACTTTAAGCTTTTTTCTTTCTTTTTTTTAAAAAATAAATTAAATATTTTTTCAAAACAAACCGTTTAAATAATATCATTTTCAAAAATTTGCTTACAATAACTCTCAATTTTAATTATTTTTTGTTCATAAAATTTCTAACTTTTAAAAACATCAATTTTAAAATATTTCGTATTTAAAGAGTTTGATATTTAAAAAAAATTCTTTTTATAAAAATTTGTTTCTTTTAAATAACATTAATAAAAAAATTATTGCTTAATTTATTAAATATTATTTTTAATCTAAAAAAGAATTAAATAAAACTATTAGTAATTAATGTAGTAATTAATAAAAGAGAGAAGTGAAAAAATTTTGATGAGGATGAATGTGGTGGTGACAGGTGTCACCCTTAGTTACCCTTTTATTAGAGTAAAAGGATAAGCATAAGCTTAAAAAGCTAAATCAAATACCAAGTTAAACATATTTTGTAGAAAAAGCTATAAGCTTTGTTAAAAAAGCTAGGCCAAACACCCCTTATGTATTAGTCCTGAACATTTTTATACATCTTAACATATCTCATATGCACAATTGATATGAAATTATCTAAGGTGTCATAATCGTCTTCTTCGAGACTTATCTTCTTTAAAAGATCTATCTTGCCATCTTAAATGAACATGATTGATTTTCAACGATTGAAACATTAAACCCCTGCTACCAACTAATATTGTATGTTTTCACCATCGAGGGTTCACGACTTTGTTTCCGGTTATATGAACATAGACTTCCCAGTGAGTCGCAAGCTACAAAATTTATCCACCATCGAGTATGCTTAAGAGTAAAATTATTCTAATTGTTATCGTGTAAAACTTCTTTCGTTGAACACACTTAATTGTGAAATTTAAAGAAAAAAAAGATGATAATGCAATAAGAGTATTAGACATGTAATATACCACTATTCCATACATGTGAAAGGAATAAAGTGTCACTTTAAACGAATAGTTGATCAGACAATCCGATCCTAAAGTAAATGAAAGTGAAAACGGAGAAGTTGTATAATTACATTTGATTATGTCAAATTGATGTATATTATAATAATTACTATAAGGTTTAGGGTTTAGGAAAATTAATTTTATTAATTTATACTATTGATCAATATTAATCCTAGCTTGACAATTTAACCAATATTATTCTGAACTTTCGATTTTATTACTAATAACAATCTCAGTTCCAATGTTCGTTAAATCCGTTAGTTTTTTTATAACGTATCGTGTGACATGACTCGTGAAGTGTAACATAGTTGCAACTAAAAATATAAATATATTACAATTTCTTTTATAAAAGATCGTTTTTTTGAAATTATTTAACGTAACCATTTTGTTGCCTGTTAAGCAACTTGGAGATAAAGAAACACAAAATTTGAGTGATATACTTATATTATTCATTTTTAATAATTTAATACGTCATGTCACATGTTACGTCACGAACAATACCTTATGTCACATCATCAAAAACTAACAAGGCTAATATACTAAAAAATGAGAACTAATACTGGTTAAATATTTGATTGAAATTATAATTAACCCCTTAGTAAAAACTTAGGATTATTAAAATTTATTTTTTTTAACTTAATTTAATATAATAAAAAGGTAATGAGTTTGTTGTTCGGTAGGGATGATAAGGTCAAACCCATTCTCACCACGCGCCACGTAGGACACACTTCATCATCCTACGTGGCAATCCATATCACCTCAAACTATACATACAGTCATACACCCTCTTCATATCTATATATACAAACACCCATCATCACTCCCATAATATTATTTCAACATCTCTGATTTCTTCATAAACTTCAAAAATTCATCACAAAATCACAAATCAAATGGGAAATTGTGTACGGAAAGATTCCGGCAACCACTGGGGCGGCGATTACTGGGGATCGCCGGAATCATCGCCGGAATATTCCTTACTCCCCGGCGAATCTTGCACTGAAAGTCGGAAAAGAGTCGCCGGAGATGCAAATTCCGGCAGCCGGAGTTCAACTTCCGGCGGAAAACGGCCGGCGACGGAGGTGAAGATCAAGATCACGAAGAAACAGTTGCAGGAGTTATTGGGTATGAAGGAGATGCAGGGGTTGACGTTGGATCAGGTGTTGACTTTGTTGATCAACGGTGGTGATCAGGTGTTTGACTTTCATCGACGGTCGTGGAGGCATGAGCTTTACAGTATACCTGAGTGATCCTCTACGGCTCTACATGTATGTTTAGCTAATTAGTAATTAGTGGAGGTTTAGGTGATTGTTGTATATACCTTTTGTTTTGTGACTGAGGTTTAGATGTGTTGATGTATATATTTGTGTTTGAGCGGAGGCGCGGTGCTCGGTGACATCAGACTAGCCCGGCTTCGTTCGAGCCGGCCCTGAACGCGGGTTCTTTGTTTGAACTTGCGCGTGTGAGGGCCGGTTTCGAGCCAGTTTATGGGTTAGTTTTTGGTTTTTTAGGTGTGTTAAAGGTTTAAAATATCAACATATCTTTTATACACTTTATCTTGAATCATACCTGGATGCATTTTTAGCAAAATCAAATTGTTAAACTTGTAAAAAATATACTTAAATAATATATATGATACATTTAAGAAGAACAGGATTTTTTTTTTTTCTTAATTTTTTTCAAAAGTTGACGAAAATAAAATTTTCTTTATGAATTTGTGCACTATTGTTTACACCCAATTTACTTGTACTTAAAAATGAAGGTAGGGGGTTTTTTAAAATTTTTTATTCTTTTAAAAGTCAGGTTATATATTAGGTATCAAAGTATTTAAACATAATCTGTAGTGGGTTAGTGGTTAAGAACTTCGGTTTTTAATCTACACGCCCGGGTTCGATCTAACGCGTTGTAACTTTTGTTTTTTGTTTTGTTTTCTTTTTTTTCTTTTACTCTTTTGATATTTATTTTCTCCAATCACTTTTAATTTTTCTTGAGTGATTGTCGCGTCAAAGTTACGTTTTATTTACGTCGTAACGTACTAGACATAGTAATCTTTTCTATCTATATCAAATCGTATCTGTATCAAATCGTCGCAAATTCACACGTTTCTTTACGTACTTAACCACGTCAATGTCAGTGTAGTATCACACATAACAAGGTTTGAAAAAGCGTCGCTATCACGCAGACTTAATTTAGAAATAAGAGTTGCTTTACGTTTTGACGTTAATAATTTAGTTTAATACGAGCGGGACGATTGTAATCTATACTCTATCATGCCGTATACGGTATTGCTGCAAGTGCTTTTTTTACGTTTAGAATTGGTCTATGTTTCGACATAAATTTTATTTGAAAGAGAGTGGGGTTTAATATAAAACATGTTCATTCAATGGTATAAATTCGAGTTCTCTACGTTTTGACGTAAATTTAGTTTATAGTTGAGTCGATTCTAATCTATATTTTATTACACCGCATCCGATGCCGCCGCCGCAAAGCGCGACGGGTAAAAAAGCTAGTTATATGATTAAAATACAAAAAGTAATTGGAATAACATTGATTGGAGATACCATATATTAGTTAGATGATAACTTCTATTTTATAGTTACTTTAATTAATAATAAATTCTTTTAGAAATTTTATTATACAAACAATTAATTTACCGTTTAACTAAATTTTTTAAAACCGTTTGATTTTATAAGATTTCATATTTAATTATGTTATAAAAATTTTTAAATCTATATAATACTTCACCAATTACTTGTTCAAACATTTTACTAGTGTTTCTGTTAGTGTGTTGGTTTACTACTATAAAATAATACATTAGTTGTAACAACCTTTCAATCATATAAATTAAATAAAGTAAACTATAAGATCGACAAATTTAATTACAAGATTGACAGAGTCAAGTATATAATCGACATATTTAAATACAAAATCTATAAAGTCAAATACAAAATACAAGATCATTGAAAGGCAAATGAAATATATTAAAGATATGCTTAATATAAAATGCAAGATTATTGAACAAGTTTAATATTAAAAAAAACTGGTCAAACCAATTAAATAGGATTTTTATAAAACAATTTAAAAGTGCTTTAATATAAAATGTAGACGTACAAAAAACGGTTGGCCGAATCCTCCTAAAATCTTTCAAATATGTTTTATGTTTTTAAATTTTTACAAATTATACAATTTTTGCGGGTGGGTGTCCCTTTGATATGATAACCGAAAGGGATGGCGGAGAGTGAAGTGGTTAAATTTATATCAGTTATTGTTTGTTATTTTAGTGATAAAAATATCATGACTAATAGTCCTTTAGTTAGCAAGACATCATAATATTAACACTGATCTCTACCGATTTAAAGACTTTATCAGTAAAAACAACGAATCTTTAGAGCAGAGGATCTAAATTATCTAAACAACTACACATTCAATTGTTTTTCTCACTCATTCATTTCTTTAAAATATTATATTCCAATTAGAGTTTTACACAAAAATCAAAAAATAAAAAAAAAACTGTAAACCTTGAAATTTAGTGAATCATTTTTAAATCATGGAGTGGTTTTAGCCTTTAGGACACTCGTTTGATTTGATATATGGTGAAGTTTTAATTGATATGTGCTTTTGAATTAATTTGAAAGCTAATAGCTTAAATTGACTTTTCCCAATAAAGATATAACTGAACCGTTTATAACAAAAACTGATCAACTATGAAAATCTGAAAAACAAAAGTTTTCAAAGCATAGATCATATATTTGGTTTTGAACGATCACAAACCACATCACTACGTCTACGTTCTAAGACGACCTCAACCTTCCATCATCGAATTAATCGACCATCATTGTAAAGATGAAACAATATTCTACCGCTCTTTTGCTTTACAAAAACATACAATTGATGTGTCTTCCTCGCGATCTTTGTGCAATAGGCATCTTTATCAACTGTCATCGTCGATTGAATCAAGTTACTTAATATTCTACCGCGCTTTTGCTTTAAAAACACATACAATTAATGTGTCATCCACCCGTTGCACCACCTATATCACTCTCATAAACGGGCTTTTACTGACAAGATCCCCAGGCGTCAAATACCTAATTTCATGAAATATCATGTTTAACGTTCAATTTTGATTGCATTGACATGTTAGATGTCTTTCTTCCCTTTCCAAATGATAATTTGTTCATCTTTATACAATATAGGGACACAAGGTATCAAATCCTGTGCAACAAGACACAAATACTATCAAACTTGTCATCCAAGAAACGTAAAAATCGAAACTTTTTTATCATAAGTTTTATGTATAAAGTGGAAAGCACATACCCTTAGCTTCACAGCAATCCTCTTGCAGTCACTCATACCCACATGGGCACAATCAATCCTCAATACTTCTTCAGTTTCAAAGGCCTCTCTCACTTTCTCTATCACATTAACATACACGCCGTTTCTTGCTGCACAAGAAATGTAGCACGCGATGTCAAACTCCAGTCAACCAGTATATTATGGCAAATGTATAAGTATAGAGAAGGGTAATTAAGACATTTGTTATTTGTTAACGAAACCAACCAAGGGCTATGTTCAGCTTAGAACCAATGGTATGTTGAGAACCGTGAGAATCGCATAATACACTTGTACAAAGTGCATAAAAGATTGATTATCAAAAGTAGCAGGATGGAGAACAAAGGTGGTTTTATATAATGTTTAGTGTATCGCATTCTAAGTAATAGGTACAAATGCCTTATATAGTTCTCGCAGTTCTCAGAATTATTTGTTCTGAAAAGTGCGTCCCTCAGACAACAAAAAGAACAATAAAAACACATACTTAGTTTCATGATGGGTGGAGAATTAAGTCCTCGGTTCCTCATTTCTTTTGTTTCTTCAAAAGTCAATCCATCAGCAACATTCTTTATAAGCTTAGGATAAATTGGTGGATATGGCTTCCATAGCATTAAAGGAATAACAGGCCTGTTTTTAGGGTCATAGTTTCGTCCCCGATACAATAGCAAAATATTAATTTGTCTGTATATAATCTTCCCACCAGATTTATCCTGCAAATTTCTACAAATCAATCAGCTAAGCGCTTTTTAGTGAATCCAAACAACTAAAAGTACATGTGGCGAAATGGGTGGGTTGAGCAATGAGTCGAGTTGACCTGAAACACACTTTTTGACCCATTTTTTATGAATAATCTGTTTTTTAGATAAGATTACTAGAAAAATATGCTATTACACTAAAAATCTATTTTTGAAACAAAACATGATATTGTAGGTAGTATGCTTGTATGCATTAACTATACGATTTGGGTGACTTTCAACCCGCTTGACCCCTTAGAAAAAAGAAGTAGCCTTAGTCATCCCACATATTAAGTAAATGGGTTGAAACTATCATCTCCAAGTAAAAGAACTACAATTAAGATATATTACAAAACTAGTAATAAACTTGTATGAATAACATGATTTAGTAGGTTGTATGCATTAACAATATGCTTTGGATGACTTTTGACATATTTAACCCGTTAGAGAAAAGATAACTCCTTAAATAAAGCCATGGCAATCGTCCCGTTTCTACCAGGGTGACACATCAACGTCACGTCAGCTTTTCTCATTTTCTCTAGTTTTTCCCCGTTTCCCTTTTTTTTCAAATAAATTTTCTTAAATTTGTATTTATATTTCATTTTTATAATTAAATTATTACTATTATTATTTTTAAAAGGGGGTAAACGGTCATATGACTATTGGGTAACGGTCACAAAGAGGGGGGAGAGGCTCAGTGGCTCCCAATGGTTTTCCGCCGGGTCAGGAGTTAATTTTCTTCACCAGGTTCGAGGGGGTGGTGCTCTCACCCTCCCCCGGTTCCCACACCGTGTCCCCTAAGTGAGTTGGTCGAAATTGATACTTCTAAGCAAAAGAACTGCTACTATAGATACACACAATTATAATTTAACTAATAACATGATCTAGTAGGCACTTTAGACAACTTTCAACCCATAGACAAATTTCACCCATTCAAAAGGGGCCAAAATTGTCACCTCTAAGTAAAAGAGAGATCGATTTAAACCTCGAGATGGAAACACACGTTGTCCATGTCAAGAGTCGGGACGCCTAAGCATTTGATCCTCACAGCTTCAGCCTTTTTCCAATGGTTATGGATGTCATCAATCATGTTATGAGTCACCCCACCCTTTCCTAACACATCACAAATCTCATTAATCACATATTATCATAGACAATCAAAAACTAAGATTCAATCAAATGTTCCCTTCTCTAATTTCAACAAACCAACCCTAGCATTCACATATCTCAAGAATCAAAAATCAAAATCTTCTAATAGTTATAATGACTGTGAATGTGATTATGATAAATCTTGATTATTGTAATTCATATGCCCAAACACCCCTATCCAATAATCCCAAATGCCCCAAAACACATCAATGTTCATAAACACAAATTCATCTCCAACAAACTGATCAAACATTGTTTTCCCACAACAACATCTAATCAAATTACACCAATTTAGCACTAAAGATTCAAGATTTTACCCAAATTGATCTGTCGAGAGCAATCACTATGCCGATATCGTTCAACAAGCTCCAACACCTCCTCCTCCGACAACGGTTCCCCAAGAATCGCCTTCCTCTGTTCTTCAACTCCACCCACATCCACCGTCTCCGGCGGCGGAGCCGCCGTGCCGGTCCATTTCCGGTCAAGTCGACCCGGCCCGAAAGGCGAGAACTTGGGTGTTTCCCGATACCCGATTGGTGCAACAGAGGGGTTGAATTCGGAGTATGAGTATCGGAAATCAAAGGGTAGATGGGATTTTATTGGGAAATTGATTTGGGGTTTGTTGTTTGGTGGATCTTGTTTGGGTTTTTTGGGTTTGTGATTGTGTGGTTGTTGGTTTTGAGGGTTTGGGGTTTTGGGGATTGGGGAGAAAGGTGGATCGTCTAGATTGGATTGTGTTAGTTGACGGGAGATGATGGTGATCGGCCGGAGGTGGTGGTGGTGGTGGTGGCGGAGGTGGTGGTGCCGCCGTGAGATGAGTTTTAGCATTAGCAGGTGTGGAGGAAGAAGATGATGTGCTTGAGTAAAATATTTTTGGTAAAGAAATCAAGAACAAAAGGGAGTGTACATCTACTTTATTGCTTATCCTGAAGAATGAAGATTATGGGTTTAGGGTTTAAGAATCTCAAATAACTTTAAAAATTAATTACATAGTATGATAGTTTGTTCATCATAATTCAAACAAACAAGTTTATTCGATAACACTTCTAATTTTTATTTTTATTTTATTATTGACAATTTTGTTATATAATCATTTACATATTCACGTTTGATTTTCAATCGAATTCATTCAATGTGATAATTGTGAACGAAATAAAGAAATATATAAGTGAAATCAAGTAAAAGTTAAATGTAAATGAGTGTTAATGATTATGTTTTTATGATTTCCCTTGGTAATGAAAACGAATGTTGAGAGTATTTTTAATCAAATTGTTAGTATGAATTATTATCGACTAGTGAGTAACATGTTGGATTATTAAAATCCAATTTGTCTATTTAAAACCATTATAAAATAATAGGATGGATGATTTAAACAAATTAAGGTTTTTTGATATTTTTATAACTAGATTAAGACGTTTAGTTAAAGAAGTTAATTCAACAACATTTTTAAAGATTATTTGTTAACCTTTCAACACATTTACAACAATTGCTCTCAACCCACCAACTAATTTAGGACTCTTTAACATTCGTGTAACTCGATCACAACCCTAACTCATCAACCTATTTCACTCATATAGATAAAAGGATTACACGAATAGTGCTGCCTAAATACAATTGAGAGTGTATTTTACGATTGACATATTTAATACAAATAAATATTTTAGTTCATCAATTCAATCAATAAAATATAAAGTATCGTATGAAAGAAAAAGGATGGCTTGTTTCTAATCGACCTTATTTTATCATTTTGTTTGTGCTAATGTGATGAGTATTTGATAACATTAAAAGAAAAAAGAAACAATAATCATACATAACGTTTAGGTCAAGACCTCTTAACATGCAAACCATCAATCTATAACAAAACAATTCTTTGTATGATAAGCATGTAAAACTACAATCTCACATTCAATTGGATCTAATATTGCTCTCAAAATTCAATCTTTCATTCATGCATCTCCTTTGATCTCCAACCATGGACTCAAAAACATCCAACAAACAATCCAAACCTTCATGATCATCTTCCCCAACTGCCTTGAGTGCATAAACAATGCTCTCAATGGATGACAAGCATCCGGCTTTTGGTTGTCGCCTCACTTCACCATACAAACTTAACTGATCAACTTCCAATTTCAAATGTGGCAACAATCTCAACCATGGATTCTCTTTGTACATTCTTGTTGCTTTAGCCCATGTCCCATCTAACACAATCAAGTTCTTGACATTGAAATCGACATCTTCGACCCCAATCGAATTCTCACTTGGGAACAACAGCATTGATCCTGCAGGAACCACCATTTCAAATTCTTCAATCTTGTTCCCATCACTCCCTCTTTGAATCTTCTTCACTACAAACCCATTTCTCACACCATCAATCACAAACTGATCAACCAAAAGCTTATCAAAATCTTGATTGATGATACCCCTTTTTCCAACAGTGAAACTGATATCAGCAGGGTGTAAAGGTTGAATCTTTATCCGATTTTCGACCGAATCATGATGACCCAGATCATGATTTGATTCAAGAAAGTGTATATCGAAGTGGGCTTGTGAAACAACATCAGAAACATACGCTAGATTGACGTTCTTGAGCCCTAAAGTTGCGATTTTAGCTGAATTTAGGGGGTGTTTCTTCTCTAAACTGTGTTGGAGAAGTGTGATGGCTATGGAGTTTTCAAGAATTGGGGTTTTGAATCGATTGCAGAAGCATACACGAGTTGGTTTCGAACAAGATTGACACATGGGTCTTCGATTATCTTGACCAGAGAGGGTCGCCATTGCTAGGGTTAGGGTTCTTGTTGGGGTTTTGGGAAGATAGATGATGGAGAATGGTGAGTGTTTTAGGGGTTTGAAATTGGATAGCATTTGATTCACATTACATCTGTTGAAATGCAATCGATGTTGATGAATTTCACTCGGTTTAACGATTACTGTTGTTGGCATTTAAACAAACATCTTCTGGGCCTTTGTTATGTTTGTGATTGTAAGTTAAAACAAACGGCCAATGTTCTTCTCATATCTTGATTTCAATCCCTCGTGCCAAACATTAAGGGTGTTCAAAAATATCCGAATCCGAAACCGAATCCGAAATATCCAAAAATCCGAAATTCGGATATCCGAAAATTCGGATATCCGAAAATTCGGATATCCGAAAATTCGGATATCCGAAATTTCGGATTCGGATTCGGATAGTGATTCTCAGAATTTTCGGATATTTCGGATATCCGAAATATCCAAAATATTTTTATAAAAATTTAAAAATATAAAATATTAATCAAATATTTCGGATATTTTTAGATATTTCGGATATTTTATATAAAAACTTCGGATATATGAAAAGAATTTTAATAAAATTTATTATATTTTTATAAAATTTATTAAATAATACAATTTTTTTTTGAAATTCGGATATCCGAATCCGAATCCGAAATTTCGGATATCCGATTCGGATAGTGAAATCCACTATCCGAATTTCGGATATCCGAATTTGAACACCCCTACCAAACACACCCTAAAACAATTTATCAAGGGGTTATATTAAATAAATGAAAAAAAAAACGGCCTCTGCTGTCTCCGGCAACACCAACCACCGCAACACTCTTTCTCCCGCTACAATCTATCTTTGTCTATATATACGGGTGGGGTATCTATACCACACCATAACTTACTAATCATATTTTATTATGTCACATCACATCACATCACATCACATCATTAGAGATGCTCATATCATACACATCACACCATATCACACCACGTAGTTTCAACAGTTGAAAATGACAAAAAGTGGGGTGTAGCATCCGGTGTGGGCCTACTCTTGTTTGTATGTTAACACCGCTCACTAAAACATTAGGACCATAATACTGTATACATGTTTATAACTTAACACAAGAAGAGAATATATGACCATCAACACTATGCAAAAACATTGTTGAAAGGATTAAAATGGAGTAGAAGATGTAACAAGTTGTTCTGATGATGATAAAAAAAACATCATATCCACCCACGATGAATATAAAGTCAACAAAATAATTTTTAGAGTTTTCTTTATTTAATCGCTGATGGTAAAAAAATATGACTAAAGTAGAAACCGTTGATAAACATCATTTCCTTCCATCCAAAGCTAAAATGCCAAAACATATTAGTGACATTTAAGACCAGACATTTCTCCCGGACTCGGGCTACGTGTGATTCACTTAAAAGTGTTATGAAATGCGTCAACCCAACCCTGCCTTAGCCCTTAAGCAAAAGAAAATCAACATTGTACTGTGAATTAAAAAACTCACACGTGCATTCTCAAAAGTAGATTATGAGGCCTCACCAACAATACCACACTTTTTAAGTACTTGATTTAATGTAAACAACACCGAACAGATCCGTGATCATGTCATCAAATCCATTTTTATTAAGATGAAGAACAAAAACATCATTTTTATTATAGACGAACATACACTTTCCACTCTAAATCTACTTCTAAAATCACCATACATACACTCCACAGTATTTAAACCCACTACCTTTGATTGAAAAATACATCACTTTACCACAAAAATATCCCTTAGAGACAGAAGAATATCAGTTACAATTATCAAAATATGTTGTTTCAATAGCCGAAAATCAAACAAACATGTATTCAAGATCCAGAGCAAGCACACATCAATACACCTTAATGTACAAAAACACAAACTTCACAAGTATACAATCAGTCATTTATTGAAAACATATATTTGCAACAGACAGTTGGTGTGTATTAAAGACACACACAAGATGGCATGATGAACAATCTTGTAACTAATCTACTGAAATACTAACCAGACACTCTTGGACATTGGAAACAAACTACACATGATCCTAATCGAATAAATACATGTATATACACGTGTAAGTAAATTATTATAGTGTTGCTACTTGTAACTGCCGATCAGCAATATTTTGGTCTGAAATAATCTGGGGGCAGTGATGGACAATTTTCAGCCATATGAGCGTACGGTGCTATAGTATTGTATCCGGGTAGTTCCATTCGATACTTTCCAGTAATTTGACAAAATGGAAGCTTTACTGTGTCCCCATCATTGCACCATTTTGGCAGGCGGGTCATGTTGTTTTCAAAGAAATTGAGCGTGTACGCATCCTTTATCTGCATAGGTGTTGACTAATATTAGAGGAGACCATTTCAAATGGGTCAATTCAGGTTATGTTTTGTTTATAATGGGTCATATTATCTTAAATTTTAAATTGTAATTCCCTCTGTCTCAAAATATCCATCAACAAAAGAAACACGATCTAGTATGTGTACAGTTACAGACTTTGAAAACATGCAAGATTTTAACAGAATAATTATTTATTAAATTCAGACAGGTATTTGCAAATCTTGGAAAACTTACCGCAAATCCAACAACTTTCTTTTATAACTCAAACAGTTATTAGAAAATCTTGAATAAACATAATGTAAATTTGGTTACTTTTTCATGAACCTAGATGGGCATCTGCAAATTTTGGACAAAAACTTGCTGTAAATTCGGTTAACTTTTTATGAAACCCAGATGTGCATCTGCAAATCTTGGAAAAAGCTTGCTGTAAATTCGGTAACTTTTTATGAAACCCAGATGGGCATCTGTAAATCTTGAAAAAAAATAACTGTAAATTCGGTAACTTTTTATTGAAACCCAGATGGGTATTTGCAAATCTTGAAATAAACCTAATGTAAATTTGGTGACTTTTTATTGAAACTCAGATGGGTATCTGCAAATCTTGGAAGAACTTACTGTAAATTCGGTAACTTGAATCTCATTTGCAAGATCACCAAAGAGTCCTGCTTCTTTATACATTTCAAGGATGAAAGCAACACACGAAGTCGATTTTCCATCAACGTATATCCAGTCATCCTGTTCAGGAATTGTTAATAATTTTGCAAATGACGAACCACGCCTTTCAACTTCTACCAAAATTTCAGGAAGGTCAAGACCCTGCAAATAAGACATACTATTAATCTGTAATTTGGGATAGTAAAATTTTTGCTACTTGCAATATTAAATAATAGGTAAATTTGCATTTATCTTGATAATCAGTTTTTTCTAAAAGCAAGGTATTTACTTGCTTCTCTAAATCTAATTATTTTGACCCCTTAGGTAACAAGAAACATAAAACGGGAATCAATTATTTCATCAGATACTGAAATACTCAAATTTAGAGGTGACAAGTTTGACTTGTTTATGAATTAATGGGTAGATTTGGTTTTATATATATATATATATATGTATGTATGTATGTATGTATATAGGATTGGGTTCAAATGAAAACCAAAAGAAATAGTGTAAACCAATAAACCAAATCTCCACTTTTGATTTATGAAGATCAATGGCTCATACTTTTTTGAATAAAATAATAAAGTTATACTTTTATTGGAACATATATATATATATATATATATATATATATAGGGGAGGGTTCCTGAGAAAACCAATATTTATGTGAAAACCAAAGAAAGGGTTGAATGCTGTCCGAAGTCTAGTTTTAATACATACGACCTCCAAAATTGTTTTACTAAAGCATTTAGTTTATTATTGTAACAATATTGTTCTTGTAATCATAATTAATATAACAAAATGGATAAAAAGTGTGAGTGAGTCTACCCACCCTGGACTTACTAAAAACGACCGGTCACACAACGCCCTAATTATGCACTTTTACTCATATTAATAATTAAGACTTCAAGTCGCAACAATTAGTTTTAAGTACACATCCCAACACTCTCTAAACCTTTGTGTGCATGTGTGATTAATGACCCTAAAAACCAACCAAATACACATTTTATGAACAAACTCAAGAAACCCTGTTACTAACCTCAGTACCAAGCCGCTTGTTCAGGGCCTCATTCCATATGTTTGCTGCATATGCTGGTTGTAGTTGGTTCCATACGGTCATAACAGAAGCAACCTGTATGCCATTATTGGAAATATACTTTTAAGTAATACCATATATCATTTGCCTCAAATATTTCATTTTGTGCGTCCCATCTAACCATGAGCAAGAAGTTTTTTGGCTTTATCTAGACCAAGGTAACTAGCCTCATATAACCATAGAATCATTAGAAACAAGACAATGATTTAATTGGACCCACAAATGCATCTTCTCTCGCACCATGTAAATGAGACTAACAAGTCAAAAATGTTGTATGGCTAAAACAAAATATTCGTATATGAAGAACATTGTCAACATTAGTGTTGTTTTCAAAACCAAGTCACAAGTGAGGCATAAATGAAAGAATAGAATTGGCAATCTCGGCACCCTTACTTCTCAATGGGTGGATTTGGTTTGTGTTATATTTCAAACTGGCCAAATGGGTAATCTAAAACCATAGCTAAAAGGGGAAGGGGTCAAATTGGTTTGAAAATCAACCGATGACTATTTTTAAAGCATACAACCTCCAAAATCATTTTTATTCAAAGATATGGATTATTATTGGAAAATCATTTTTGTAATGATAAGTAACACATCAATTATTTATAGAAAAAGGTTTAAATGGGCAGAAAAAAATGTTTCTGGTCCAACCCAACCCAACTAGGCCCATCTCTACACAAAACTATTTTGACATGTTACTCAACCCGCCCCGTCGAACCCACCAATCTTACCACCTCTAGAAAATAGGTCCAATAATTGGAAATTGGGAGACGATTTCAATAACTATACCAGATGAGCATCAAGTGGGGGTGGATAATTTCCATCAATAGTGTCAATCCAGCTAAATATTAGATTATGATACCCATACGGTTTTCCTATCATGCTTTGTGCATACTCCCATGCAGCCGTTTCATTAAACTTAGCCCTAAGTTCAGGATGCAAAGGAAGCAATGCAATATGTGGATTTGTATTATCTTCTGTGAGCTCGAAATTCCACCATTCCTCCCATGGTAACACCGCAATAAGGTTATTACCCTGCAACAAAAACACAAACAAATTTAATCCATCAAATTAAATAAACTTAACGAAAACATGTAGGAACAAGATAATAAGATTAGATAGCTAGGTATAATAGTTTGAACTTATATATAATAATTATGTTCAAGAAAACATGTTCGACCCAAATAAAAATGAATTATAACAACAAAGATAATTTGGATATGTGACACCATTACAAATAACTTTTATGTAGTTTCTGTATACAACTTAAGAGGGATAACGCATATGGTCGCTACCCAAGTATTCAATTGTTTCTTTAAGCACCCATATATTGGAACTACTGTATCAGCTGCCCAAAAATGTATTTGGTTTCCTTTATACCATATCCGGCCAAAAACAAACCATAATCCTAAAATGACCAAAACACCTAGCCTTTTCTTACATTGAATCATTGACTTTTGATATATCTATACAAGGCTTTTTTTTTTTTTTTTTTTTAAATAAGGGCATTTTCACCATTAGGCATGTTTTCGGATGATATTTGTGTAACTGAAACCGCATACATACTTGGGTAGCCTATAGAGTAATTCCAGAATCCAGATACAATATATGATAACCTTATCCCTACCAAAATTTACAATAAGAGGTTATGAAAGTAAGCATCAAGCCTGAAAAACATCCATGCTTACTTGAACTCGACTCTTTATATTATACAAGCTTACATTTATGATTGAGCATAAAATCCGAAAACCTCAACTTGTTTGGAACCTTGGCAACAAGTGTCTTTTTCGGAAACTAATATTGTATTACCTCTTCATCTTCATGTCCTGATTCTCCAACCCATAACTTCCCTTCAGAGTCCCGTAAGCAAACTGCAGAGTGACCCGCATATGCCCCAGATGCCCATTTCTCAAGAGTCTCAAACCCGCCCCATAACCCGCGGATCTTTGATATTGCAAGAAAGTCCCCAGATTGAATATCATCTATGGTAATATTTGTAACCCATGGCCCTGATCGTTCTTCAAATTTAGCTCCCATATTTTTTTCAAGAAAAGCAAGGTTTGCATTCTCGCCCCAACCCGTATTTGTAAACAACGGAAATACTTCCCATAATGCTTGTAGGGTTCCTATCATTCCCGCTTCCATGAGGAAAATAGCAACACCTTTATTTTTTACCTTGATGAACCAAAATATAAGGGTAATATCAGTAAACATGGATTGAAAATATTGATGAATCAAAACAACTTACATATTCGTACTCAGCTTTTCCTTCCCATTCATCAAACTCAACTTTATGTTCCCGGGATAGGAAATAATAGTCCCATTTTACACGATATGGAGTAGCAAAGATGTAAAGATCCATGCATGTCCAACTGTGCGCATTGCTTACCTAAAGAAGAAATTGTTGTACAAAAGGCTATCATTAAGATATCATGTATAATTACCTAAACACCGGTACTGTTTGTCATTGCTTATTTGATTCTGGTTCTTCAAGCCACAATAATCGGTTTGAAAATGTGCCTCCAAAAACCCCTTAGATAATTAGGAACAAGAGTATTGGTGCTTTGCCATTTAGTTGTCAAAGTTCTTGTAAGTTTTAGGCTATAAAAGGGTTATGTTTCTTCATGCTTCATGATTAAAAAAAACTCACTAATTAATGTATGCAAACTATTTAACCACACAAATACCATGTTCATTTTTATGTTTCTTACCATACCATGTTCATTTTTATGTTTCTTACCATTTTGATAATGTGATTAAGTAGTGTTCATACTTCAAGAAAACCTTTTAACCTTGAACCAAAAAAACTATTCTAAAAGTTTTAGTAGCAGCAAATCAAGAATCAAATGATACTTAAAGGATCAATAAACCCATAACCTAAATTTCAAACAGATCAAAATACAAGCTTTATCCTAAATAAAAGATGAATTAATCAAAATAACGTAATAAGATTCAAGAAACCAATAACCCACAACTCAAACATATCATAAGATGAAAACACCCAGATATTAATGAAGAAAATGTGATTAAAAGCACAGAAAAAAGCTAAAAAAAAACTACCAAAGTGTGATTTTCTACAGTAACATGCTTCAAGAAACCCTAAATGATTAACTTCTGAACCACAAAAACTAAAACAAAAAACTTCATCAGCAACCAATTCACGAATCAAGAAACCAATAAACCACATGTTGAACGAATCAAAGAAGCAAAACTTCCGAAAATAAATCAACAACTAATCAAGAACATGTGATTAAACACACAGAAGAAAACAAAAACTATCGTGTTATGAACTTCTACAGTAACATACTTCAAGAAACCCTAAACATTCAACTTCTGACTCACAAAAAAATACACTAAAAACCTTATATCAGCAATTTAAGAATCAAGAAACCAATAACCCACATGTAAACAGACCAAAGAACCAAAAATACCAAAAATATAAGATCAATTAATCAAGAAAATGTGATTAAACACACCAAAGGAAATAAACACCATCAAGTTGTGAACTCCTACTCTGACATACTTGAAGAAATTCTAAACATTAAACCTCTCAACCAGAATAAAGTGCACTAAAAGCCTTATAGCAGCAATTTAAGAATCAAGAAACCACTAAACCATATCTCAAACAGATCAAAGAACCAAACTTCCCAAAATAAATGATCAATTCATCAAGAAAATGTGATTAAACACACAAAAGAGCATAAAAATCATCAATCTGTGAACCAACAAGAACATACTTCAAGAAATCCTAAACATTTAACCTCTGACCCAGAAAGAAACTACACTAAAAATCTAATAGCATCAATTCAACCTCTGAACCAGAAGAAACCACCCAAAACTTCCCAAATGAAATGATCAAGAACTATAGATATGCTAAACATTTAACCCCTGAACCAGAGAAACTACACTAAAAACCTTATAACATCAATTCAAGAATCAAGAAACCAAATAACCAATAACCCACAAGCCATACAAATCCAAACACCAAAACCACCCAACACAAACTACAAAATACAACAAACAAACCTTGATATGAAGAGTCCCACCACCAAACTCACTGCCAGTTTTGTTATGAAGCTCTAACCAAGCAGTATTATCATAAAAGCAAGAGCCTTTCCAACTCACATCAGAATTATTTGACACAGAAACGGCTCCAACGAAGGTAGGAAGAATATCGGTGGCAGTTCGGAGTGAACGGAGAATGGGCCATGAAATCTGTGTGGGCAACAATGGAAGAAGGTCTTGTGGGAGAATTGGTGCTTTAAGAGCTTGTACTGTTGGGGTGTTGGTACAAGTGAAGATCAAGATAGTGATGGTGATGGTGATGGTGATGATGGTTATTGTGTGATATGGTGAAGATGAAGATGAAGGGGCTCCCATGATCTGTGGGTTGGAGACTGGAGGAGGATTTGGGCATCTGATTTGGGAATATTTGGTTATGATTTTTGATTAATTTGTTAAATTTGAGGGATTTGATTAATTGATTTTGTGAAATTGAAATACAATAATACATTGTGGGGTTAACCAATCTGCACGTAACATTCGACCTGTTGTGGCTTATTTTGCATCAAGTGTTTACGTCATATGTAGTCGATTGATTGTGCTAGAAGAAATACGAGCTTATGTAAATAACCGTGTCACTTAATCATTGTTTCAAATATTACGATAGTTTTTTCTTTAATGATTACCATTCTTCGAAGGATAGTTGTTATTTTAATTAGATCCATCTATCCGTTTTCCGATCGGGCCACACCCTTAATTCCCTCAGGATGAAACGCATAACTAAAAAAACTCACCCATTTGACTCAACTCTAAACATTTTTGTTCAGATTGAGTTTTGAACCCAAAATTTTTTATTATTTACATATTTTGAGTATCTCGTCTTTATTATGTTAGTTATGTATAGATTTGTTGGTTATCGTTGATCTTTTGGTTATAGTTGGTTTTGCAATCTGATAAAGTGCAAGGACTTTTGTACAAAATGAACGTATATCCATAATTTCGTACTTTAGTGAATGCATGATACTTCTTAAAGCATTCACGGTAGGTTTCTTATATTTATGTAAGTGTATTTATTATATTTTAAGGATTGATTGTAAATGATTGTAATTGAATGAGAGAGAAAAGTTACTATTTAATTTGTATATTTAGAGAATCACTGTTCAATGCTTATAAATTTTTTAATATTTTTGAAAGTGATTGTGAGTAGATTAGAAAGAAAAGATAATGATAAAAGTATAAAAAAATTTATATAATTGAAAAATAGTGAAAAAAATAATGTTTTTAGTGTTAATATAAGGATAAAGATAGTAAACCTGATATGAATGTTTTTAGTCGGTTAAGTCTCAAGTTGGATGTATATAATCAACTTTAACATGCTAATACTTAATCTTTCATTTTTTAAGTGCTAAAGTCTAAACGATTGTCAAATTTGCAACAACTATGATGGACCCTAACAATTTTGACAATAATGATTCTTAAGAGCACTCAGAGTTGGATGAAGACGTTTCTCTAGAGTTACGACTACTAAATATGTCACCATTATTTTCCCACTTATGTGATATACCATAAGTGGTCATTTTTTCATACCAAATGTAGTTGAAGATTACGTCTTACTTGTTTGAAGAACAAACATAAAGCAAAGACAAAAGATCATAGGTGGTTAAATGCTTTAGTTAGAGAATCAGTATTTACATTGACGAGTTTTTATGTGTTGTACCATAAAATGAACTTTTAAAAAAAAAGTATTAGTATTGAAATTCTCAAGATAATTGCTACAAATTAACATATCAATGATTAACAAGTATATTATTAATACATGTCTATGAGTGGCATATACTAACACTAAGCAATATAACATTTTCATAACTGACATATTATCATGGCCTTCGCCTTCGAATAAATATAAGTTGGTGCAAATATCGACCCTGCCCCACACACGTCTTTTTATACGTGTCATCTTAAAAAGCTTGGTGCTATTGCGATCATGTCCATGTTTTTTGACCTACAATGACATACCCACCAATCACAATTTGCCAGTCACACCACACCACACACGCCATGAGAAGGGGGAGGGGGTGCTCACACTGTGTGGGGATGCCGACATAGGGAAGAAGCATTGGTTCAAAATGGGAAGAATCACCCAGCGGCACCCCACGTGTGGATGCCATGAAACAGCCAAATAGCATGGCGTGGGAGATCGGAGGCGGTGTTGTCGCACAGCGCTGCCCACTGCCGTGTTCCGGATTAGCAACAAATTCTTATGATAACAAATTCCAGTGCCTTATATGTCATGTCTTGTGTTATTGAGTTGGTTTTGTTACACAAAATCATATTAAATTAAAACAAGTCATTTTGATATTAGCCATGTTGGTTTAATGACTATTACAAAAATAGGTTTTAATGAGTCAATGAGTTTGTTTTGGTTACACAAAGCTATATTAATTCATAACAATTCATTTTAATCTCGAAGACATGGTTATGATTGCTAGTGCACTAATAGGTCTTCTAATGTGTTATTTAGATGGTTTTGGTTACGCACAATCACATTAAGCCATACTAATTAAGCCATACTAAGTCCTTTCAATGATAGAAAGATGGTTATAATGATTCGTACACTCAGGGGGCAGATGAAAGTATTCTTTAGAGGGTGGTAGAGAGAGATTTTTTTCAGATTTTCTTATTTTAGATTAATGTTATATTTGATCAGTTATTTCTTATTTAGTTGAAATATATTGAATAGTTAAATCTCTATTTTATTATCCGTACTAGGTTAGTACCCCGTGTATTACACGTGTTGAATAAATAAAATACAAAATAATTAGTAATAAAAATTTATAAATTATAAAACCATATTTGAAGATTAAATATAATTATAATTGCATATCAATAGTACTTTAAGTAAAAAAAATAACGTATTTTTCTTAAACTTTTATTTTATAAAAAAATGGGTTTTAAATAATTTGTTTTAAGAAAAGTGAATTTATTTTAAAAAAAGTTTGTTGTGTTCTGTATTTTATAAAACTTTTGTTTTTAAAAAGTGTATTTTTAATAAAAAATAGGTTTTAATTTATTATATTATGTAATTTTTAATTTGAAAATGATATGAGTAATATTATTAATAATAATAATAATAAAGAGAAATGATAAAGTTAGTATGATAAAACTTACAATTGTGTAAAGTCTTATTTTGATTTTTTTTTATTATAAATAGATAGATATACAGATAAATGGATTAGCTAGAAACCCATTTATTAAAGGGACTATAGTTAGTAATAAACACGAAGAGTTATAGTACGATATTTTAATATAAGATACGATTAAAATTATATATACGTAATAGTTCAAGAAATAAAATAATTATACTATTTTTTCAACCCTCTTATCTAAATGAAACCATTTTTTAAACAGTCGTGTTAAGTTTTTTTTTATAAAAAAATTATTGTTTGTAAGAATTTAATCTTGTTTATTAAAAACTCGAGTTTCTAATTATTCTGGTTGTTTTAATAAAATTGATTTTAGAAAATTTCATATTATTTATAATTTTTTTAAAAAAATTGACCGATTTAAAATATTTTGTTTCAAAAAGGTTTAGTGTTTTAGAAATTTCACATTATATAAAAATTTATTTTATTTATGATTTCTATGTTAATAAAAAGATGTGATTTTTTATTTTCTTAATAAAGTTTAATTTTAAAAACATAACTTGATTTTAAAAAATTTAGATGAGAGAGAGAGAGAAATGCATTAATTAATAAAATTAATTTTTATTAAGAGAGAGAAATTAGTTTGAGTGTTTAAATTACTATAATACCATTTTGGAGGGAAAATGAAGTGAGAATCTTTAAAATAATGACAAGTGTCAAAATAATTGTTTAAGAAAGTGACAAGTGGCCAAAAAAATCTTCTTTTATTAGATATATAGATATAGATACGTAAAGTTGAACTTGATTTAAATATTTGCCAAAATCATCGTATTTTAATTGAATTAGCATTAGTAATTTTACAATATTGTTAACAAAATATGTATAAGCTGTTTTTATCCGACCCATTTTAACCTGATGTATTTTGACCTTATCTACCTTTTTTTTGTTCCTAGAAATTATATGTAGTTAAAATATTTATTATTGTTGTTTGATTGTCTATATTAGCACTTAAAGTTGTGTAAAATTGTGGGGTTGTGATTTAATGTATTTTTTGAACCCGCTTCACATGATTCATTCTAAACTCATCAATTTTTGGTCCCTGCTGAAAAAAAGTTTAGAAATTCGTCACTACGTATACTAATAGGCTTTGTAATATGTTAGTGTGTTGGTATTGTTTACAAAAGTCGCATACATCATAACAAATTATTTTGATATTAAAGACACGAGTATGATGACCAGCACCTTAATATGCCTTTTAATATGTAAGTGAGTTGATTTTACTACATGTCTAGAATAACAAAACCACCCATTACCATGTATATTTCTCATATCAGTCCCATATGAAAATTAAGAGCTAGAAAAAAACTCATAATGCTAATGGTGCATGCCACTGAAAATTAACACCTACTAACACAATTGAAGCTCAAGGGTATAACACATGAATGCCATCAATTTCCATATCTTTATGTAGTGAGCACATGTGCATCATGGGTTACCATAAGTCCATAACCACCACAATGCAATCTAGATGACAAAAGCACCCATTCTAACATTAATCAACCATCCCTTCATGAACATATCAAAACCAAAACACATATGTTCAACATACATTTTGGTATTCTCCAACATGTAGAAGTATGCACCAACACAACAAGGTTGCCATTTATACAGATGTGGGTTTCAAGACCACAATTGGGATACCGACCTATTTTCTCAAGTCCAAGAACACCAATTCCCGCATACGTTAATTTCAAGACCATCAATTCTAGCATGGCAGATACTATGAAATCTTTCTAATATAATAAAATAGTAACTAAAGAGGACATATAGCATCACTACATTCTTTCTCACTAAAATTTTGTCACTTCCCTCTTTTATTGATTAAAAATACTTTTTAATAAATTAAGAAAGAGTTTTTTTATTGATGTTATTTCTAAAGAAATATTTTTTTATAAAATAAGAAATTTTCCGAAACTTCAAACTTTTTTGAAAATACGAAATATTTTAAAATTGGTGTTTGCTTTAAAAAGTGAAATTTTTATAAACAAAAACTAATTAAAATTAAGAGTAACAAAATTTGTTTAAAACAGTTTGTTTTAAAACAAAATGTTTATTTTTTTGGAAAAACAACTAAAAAAATTTAAAAAGTTGATATAAGTGTTTTATTTATTACAGTTCTTAATCATACGTAGTTTCAATCATATTTTATCTTAAAATATCGTTTTATAATTAATAAAATTTTATTTTATTTATTTAACTCGTATAATACACAAATTACTAAAGACTAAAAAACTAAAAAAGAGTTTAATTAATACATGTGAAAAATAAAGATGTTGCTATTTATAGTTTCAAAAAGATTATGAGCAGTTACCATTTATACCAAGCTTACATTACTATATGTAAGAAATTTTACCGAAGTATGTCACACCGACAAACAGCTGAGAAGCGTATGCTTGAATTTATCTAATATCTATTGTTGAATTAGCGACGGATCAAACGACAAACCATCCATCAACAAATCCCACAAAACAATGACCTCAGTTGCACTTGCTTGCGTCAAAGTGATCCGTCAGTAATAGTCCTCTCTTTTTTAATTTTCTTTATTTCCATTTTCAAAGTTTTTATTTGGTTTTGTCGATAATCCGTCAATAATAACATAGGGGTAGCCCGTCGCTAATAAGTCATCATGCTTTTTTCTTGTAGCTGAATATTTTAACGAAAGAGCATCCGCATATTCGTCGTCGCCATCCACTCACCACCCATTCGGTTCTCACTTTTTATATTTTAAAGTCTTAATAGATTATTTAAGAAAATATAAAGTATTATTATTTTTAATGTTTTTAGAACCGGATCGGACTTCGAACCGGACGTTTGACTGGTTTGGTGGTGGGACCGGATGACATCATATATATATATATATTATATATAGTAATATATATAATTCAATATAAGTAATTTATGTGTGTATTTTATAGTTATATATAAAACTCAACAATAATTATACATCCAACACTGAAATTTATAATCTGACCTGCTCGTTAAACCCATTAAAATAAAAAAAATTTTTGAAAAGGAAACAATTTGAGGTGGATCGGACCGGTGGCCCAACCGAATCTCGGTCGGATCGGCCGATCCGATCCGGTCATGACAACAATGATTATTTTATATATATTGACTTTAAGAAACAAAATAATTTGCCATTTTTCTGTCCACAACAAGCTATAAAAACATAAGCGCCACAAATAATAATATGCACCAAATTGGAACTTGTGTTGCGTGCCACAAACTGTCACGAAAGTCTTTAGTGACACCCATAAACCCACGTAGTCGCTAGACTAACGATAACAACAACCAATCTTCAAGTTCAATCTAGATAACCACCCCAACCCAACCCATAACTCAAACCCAAAGAATGTCCATCCTACCCCAGCACCACCACCTCCACCACGCCACCGCCATCGGCCGCCATCGCCACCGCCACAACCACCGTATCTATTGTGCCACCACCACTCCAATAAAGACCACACCGAAGCTCGAATCACTCGTCATCAACACACCAGTCATCACTCCACCCAAAGCGGACGACCCAAGTCTTAAGTCGACTTGGTCTCATCGCGCATGGGTGGCCACGGGGTGCACCACGGTACTCGCCTCCCTAGCCAGCTCGATCGTCGGATCGAGCAATGCACATGTATGGGTTGAACCCGTTTTATCCGGGTTCATAGGCTACTTGTTTGCAGACCTAGGGTCTGGTGTGTACCATTGGGGCATTGACAACTATGGCGATGCCTCAACTCCAGTATTTGGCACGCAAATTGATGCGTTCCAGGGCCATCATAAATGGCCCTGGACGATCACCAAACGTGAGTTTGCAAATAATCTACACGCGCTAGCGCGTGTTATCACGTTTACCGTGCTACCGCTTGATCTGATGTTTCATGATCAACCGGTGGTGTTGGGATTCGTGGGGATGGCTAGTGGGTGCATCATGTTTAGCCAGCAGTTCCATGCTTGGGCTCATGGGACTAAAAGTAAACTGCCGCCAGTGGTGATCGCGCTGCAAGACACCGGGGTGTTGGTATCTCGGTCCCAACATGCGGCTCACCACCGACCGCCATATAACAACAATTACTGCATTGTGAGTGGGGTTTGGAACAACTTTTTGGATGAGTATAAGGTGTTTGAGGCTTTAGAGATGGTGTTGTTCTTCAAGCTCGGGGTTCGACCCCGATCATGGAGTGAACCAAACTCTGATTGGACAGAGGAGACTGAGGATTCTCTGTCCACCTCTGCCCAATAATACTTGTGAAGTTTATATCATTTCTAATGTTATTGTTATATGTTATTTTTAAGATTGAATCAAATACATAGATCAAATTACCTCGTTAACAAACGATTATGTTCATGTGTTTACCATCATCGAAATCAGTTGATATTCTAGTTACAAAGTTGGTTGATTATCATACATCACATATTCAATTTTGTTACAGTTAGTATGAAACTTATAATTGAACATTTGAACCCTAAATAATCAAAAGCAGAATGTTTTCATTCAACATTAAAACATCTCTATCAAATAATAGGTTATAAAATGCAAACCCAAACACCTCATAAAATAAATTAATTTAAAATATATTCTATATTACATAAGCCCACCAATTTTCTGGCCCTGAATCTATAATCCAAACAGATACATGACAACAAGTGTGCATCTGATCAAAAAAAAAAAAAAAAAAAAAAAAAAAAAAAAAAAAACACACACACACACACACACACAAAACCAACCCATTCTCACACTCTGTAGTTTGAAAAATAAATCAGAGTGACATACATAACCCTTGGGTCTTCTATACGAATTTGATGTCAAAGCTAGTAAATTTGTATCAAATATACCTATATAATTAAAAGAAAATCACAAAAGTAGCCATTTTTCTAAATACGTCATACCTCTAGTCATTTCGAAACAAATTTTACGCATACAACCATGAGACACATGAATCTTTGGTTGTGTATCTACTTTTTCTCGCCTTAATATGAATAATAATACATATGTGAATCAATACAAAATACGGACAATAGTTAAAGTCATATTTCATAAGAAAAAATCTAATACGCGAGTAAAAGTAGATACGATGATTCCAGTCACGTTTCTCATGGCTAGATGAGTGATTTGTTTCTGACATGACTTTAAAAGTATAACCCAGCCAAGAAAACGATTACTTTTGTGATTTTCTCTATAGTTAATCATATAACACAGACATATGGACACGAATTATTGTTTTTGTAGCTGTTGCAGATTAATATCCCAGGCTAATGCCAACTGCGATAAAACTTGATCTGGCATCAAACCTTCCCAGTTTTCAGGAGGATCAACAGATGATGAGGCTTCACTTAAATTCACAAGAATCTCCCTTTTCAGTTCCACAGGGATTCCCAGAAAATCTTTTCCGTTTTCTATGATCATATCAAGCAACTGCAAACATAATCATGTCAAACAATGCAAATTTAATTAGAAAAAATGGTAATGAATTGGCGTAAAAAATCATGCATATATGTGCTTTTGATGCTTGAAGTTGTAGATTATCAAATAATAAGATGCGCATATACTAAAAATAGAGTGAGGTTCATCTCAGAACACTAAAGCACAACCTAATTCGTTAAAATTTTTTATTAGTGGTTCGTTTTTACAACTTACACGTGTTTTTTTAATTTTTTAAACGTTGATTACACATGTGTAGGTGATATAACCTACACAACTTACACACGCGTAGGATGTATAAATAACCAAAATCAATACATACATTTTATTTGAATTTCAAGATAGATGAATAAATATTACAATTCAAACATTTTCTTATAATTTAGAAGAACTAAAGATCAGAAAAGTATGTAAATAACCGAAATTAATTCATACTTTTTGTTTGAGTTTCAAGATAGATGAATAAATATTCCAATTCAAATATTTTCTTATATTTTAAAAAAACTTAATATTGAAAAAAAGAAAGAATTGTTTAGTTCACTCTATTCTTGCAAAAAATTGTGTTTTGCATAGAACCATCCTCTACTCAAACAAAAACATCTTATACCTGTTGAATCCAAGATAAACAGATGTCAAACAGACTTGGTTCAAGAAGAAACTGTGCAACCGCGCATAAAACTTCATTTGCCACATCATCTGAAAGCCGATCAATCACGGGTCCTGTTTCATCCATTAGTTTCACAAGCGAAAAATCATTCCCGCTAGACAAGACTTTACCGAAAGCCATATTAATATTATCCTGATTCTGCCTGATGTTCTCATTTTCCAGCACTTGTGCTGACATGTTAGGTGCAGCCCGGCCAGCTCTAATTGCTTCCAAAGTGGCTTCATCTTTTGATGCTTTCCAAACACTTCTTGCGGATGGGCCCTCTACAAATCTAACAGGTCCGCCCCATTTAGGTAACCTGTTATTTACGGCTCTTCTTGAGCCCATTTGCGTGTTTGGGCCTTGTGTATGATAGTGAGAAAAACCGTTGTACTTGCTAAATGGTCTTTCAGAAGATTCATGAAAGGCGCTGGTATAACTACTTCTTATAGTACTCAACGACACTGACAAATTACGTGCCATGTCATCAACGACTCGCTCTAGGCCCCACACTCGGTTTTCTAGAGTTGCCATACCATCATGAGATCCACCCTTAAAGGCCTGTGAAAATAAAGAAATTGTTCAATATTAATGTGGGCAATACTATGGGTTTTTGACCCATTTACTTATAAGTTATAACACATGTCGATTTGGGTTGTCTTTTATTTCACACCAGTTAAATGGGTCAACTAGAAAAAAAATAGATAAAAAGGAAACATGCCAAACGGGTCAAATGCGGCTTGAAAGTTGTTAAAAAGTCTATTTACAATGTGTACAGCCTCATAAATCATTTTATTAAGGCACAAAATGTGTCAAGAGCGACTATTGGTGGTCAGGGATGAAGAAAGTCAGAGACGGGTTGTTGTATCAAGACATAGTGTACTGATACTGATTGTATCGAGGCATATATGTAAATAAGGTTGTATCCACATGTGCTAAAAAAGAACCATTTTACCCGAGGTCATTTTAACTCGCTGCTCATCTTCGTTCATACCTGCAACATGTTCATTAGACGAGCCTGCTGCCTCTCCAAGTGTAATAACTGCCTCTGAATTCCCAACAAATTTCCTTTATCATCAAACTCCCGCCTTCTAGCAAACGAGCCATCACCTCCTCTCTCCAATCTACAGTCTTGCAAGTTGACTTGCCCATCTGGCTCTTTTGACTTTGACTTTTCTGCATCATTATTATCATTGACCTCTGACTCCTCTTCATTTGGCAAATTGATACACCTTCCGTTGACGACGACTTCAACTTCACCTGAAACCCTTCTTGATAGTCTTTCAAAGAATTCAGGGTTCAGTTCCTTGTCACTTAAAGGTAGACCCTTCTTTTTCGGTTTAGTTGACTTGTCGGATACATTTTGACCCTTGATTTGACCATTCTGAACTGGGGCCAAAACTCTTTTATCATCCAACTTTGGAAGGTCTTTTCTTGACATCTTGGCAGGTTCAGAATCATGACTTTGACTAGGTTTTTTTTTATCTTCATGATCTCCGGCAATAAACTCCCATAGTCGCAGGGCCTCTGTAACACTATCTCTCACAGGTTTTATCTGCACAAATTCACATACCGGTTAATTTACTTCAGTTAAGCGAGTTGGGTAACAGGTCAAAATGATAATTTTTAACACGGGTCAAAATGGACGGTGTAGAGCGACTCACAAACACTTGTTTTTTCATTTTTAAACAATTAATTTGTTACTTATGATTACAGTTATCATATAATTACAATAATAATCTAGCTATTGTGAATAAAGTAATTTAGGAGAAACACTTGTTCGAGGCATTTTACAAATTTCGTCTTCAGTTAAATGCTTAAATCTTTTAGATTAACTCATTTGTCCAGTTAAACATAAAATGTAATCCAACTTAACCTGTTTGTGGTGGATCTAGGATTTCTGATGGGTAAGCATTATTACAATATCTTTTTACGGTTTTACCATAACAATTTTGTTTTTGTTTACCTTTTTACAGCAAAACATTACAAATAAATTTCAATGTATGCACGCAAGGAAACGTGCCAAGAAAAATGTGAGCACGGTGAATGAAACATATGGTACAACAATAGATTTCAAAGAAAAATTATTCACTTGTAATCAACACTTGCATCTTTTACTTGTTTTCCTTTTCAAACGCTTGATATTTAACACATTTTACATATTTTCTTGATAAACTTATTTTCATATGTCACCAGATTGAGTCAGGGAAACACCCTTTTGGAGATGTAAATAAAATATCAGCTTTGAATCTGAGAAGTACTATGCTCAAATTTTTAAAAAATCAGTAGTAGAAAATGGTGTGATTTTGAACAAATTAGCAAATTAAATAAGATAAAACTAACCTTATCAAAGCGGCATCCCTCAAGTACTGTTATGGTAGAAGTTGGTTTTTCTCTGATTAAGTTACTTGAATGCAAAGCCAAGGCATTTAATGTATCAGCAGCCGCCTTTCGAGTTGACCAGTCAACACTACTAAGACAGTCATGAATACTTTGAAGCAGTGGCTCCCAGAATTGTGGAGAAATAGCACCAACCTGCCACAAATATGTAAATATTAGACATAATACATCATGATTATAACTTTATAGGGATCCCAACTATTTCCAAACAAGATCTAATAAGAATTGCATATTAAGAATGTAAGTGTTGCTCTTTAACATATCCAAATAAAAGCTTAAGGGTATCAGATTGAGCATTTCAAAGGTGTTTGGATTTATGTTTTGGAACTCTTATTTGAAGTTCAAATTACCTATTTACCCTTCTCCTAACCTAATTTGTGAGGGTAGGCCATGGATCAACTAGTAAGATTATTGCTTTGTGACCTTGAGATCATGAGTTCAAGTTGTGGGAAACAGCCCCTGCATAAGTGTAGGGTAAGGCTGTGTACATCAAATCACAAAGCAATCAACTAGTAAGATTGTTGCTTTGTGACCTTAAGGTTATGGATTCAAGTTGTGGGAAATTTGTGTAGGGTAAGGCTGTATACATTAGATCATGAAGCGATCCGGTCCTTCCCAGGACTCTATGTAAAGCAGGACCTAAGTCAAGCACCAACTAACAAAATTGCATATCAATACATTCCTACTAACAAAATTGCATATCAAGACATCTTTGATATAGCAATAATCCTTCCAAAATTGCATATCAATACATTCCTAACCATCTCCTTTAGGCAATCTGATCACCACTAATGGAACCCTCAATCACAAAACTAAAATCTTCATTTCATTTCCTAATGTAGCATCTAAATTTAGATAACTTGATGTAACTATAACATAATTCATAACTCACACAACAATAATCATAAAGTATTGATCATTTGAGCAATCGATCTAACCTGAGAAAGACTTGAAACCACAGGCAAAAGAGCATCATTTGCCAAGAAATTAGGGCTTTTCAAAAACTTGCAGATCCTCCCACAAAGCTTCTGAAAAGCCACAACAGGTGGATCAACACTCATCTCCACCATCTTAGCCATACACATCGCTGCACCAGATTGCACCCATTTGTTCTGTGCACTCATAGCCTCAAACAAAGGCTTCACAAACAAAGAAACCACACACCCAACACCAACACCATTTTCACCCTTCAAGTACAAAGACGAAAGATGCCCAATTGCCTCACAACAAGAATCTCTAACACTCGAATCAGAGTCTTTAAGCCTTTTGACAATGTGGGCAACAATCTTTTTCAAATGGGTGGTGGTGGATTGAGTGTAAGATGCGCATACGAACGAAAGGAGTCTGATTGCCTCTTTCTTGACGGTGGGTTTGTAGACAGTGGTCTCGCTAATGGCGTCGTAAAGGGTGTTGAGGATGATTGAAATGTGGTCCGGTGAGATGGTTTTGATGGTGGTTTCGAGGTCGTCGACGGCGATCTGGTGGGTGTCTCGATCGGAGAGTTTGTTGAGTGAGTTCAAGATTCGTTGTTTGAGTTCGACGGTGGCGAGGTGGGTGGAGAGTGACGGTGGTTTTGGTGGTGGTGGTGGTTGTGTTATTGGGGGTTTTGAGGGTTTGGGTGGCATGGCGGTGGTGGTGGTGTGGCGGTGGTGGAGCGTGAAGAAGGTCGAAGTTGCTTTTTTTTTTTTTTTTTTTTTGTGTGTGATTTGGGTGGTGGATACCAAAGACAACGTGAAAGCAACGATTTATAGGTGGAAAATGTGAATTTTGAAATTGGTAATTGGAAATTGAACCCGCTATATGCTATATAATTTTTTTATTGGTATCTTCACCTTTTTCTTTTGAATGACATCATAAAATTTACTTTTTACTAATTAAATTTTTTTCTTTTTTAAAAACAAAAACTCAATTGAAAACCTTACTAGCAAGTAGATAGAAGACATAAGGTACATGAGCATCAAACAATAAACCAGCACTACAAATCAACTCTTAAGCTGTTAAATGAACATTAGAATCTAAAATTCATCCATCTATCCCAGTCTAATTTAGCAAACTTAGTCCGACTTTTAATCCAAAGGAACCCATTTGTTTTCACATCCTCGATAAGTCGTTCTAATGATAGAGCTTGATTTCGAAACACCACCCCGTTTCTCATTTTCCAAATACACCATAGTGAAGTGAGAATCACCGAATATACATCTTTTCTAGATTTGGTTGTAACTTTGTGAACTTCCAGAAGATCCTTTATGGAGAAAGCATATATCGGTGGGAGTTTGCACCATGTCGAAATGAATGCCCAAACCATCGTGGCGTAATAGCACGAAATGAATAGGTGCTCAGTTGTTTCGGGAAGTTGGGAACAGAGCAGACACGAGTCCGAGTCCAACTTGACGTTTCTTCTGGAAAGAGTAACTCTTGTTGGAATCTTATCTAATTCTGATCTCCATACAAGAATATTTGCTTTAGCCGGAACCCAAGAACACCATTCAAAGATAAAGGAAGGTGATGGCCCTGGGTTTTTGGTGATAAGATCATGAACCGATTGAACAAAAAAACATGCCCGAGCTATCGCCACTCCAATTCCAAGTTGTTATGGGCGACAAGTAAATATGATTTTTTAAAGTAAAAACTTATATTTTACAATTTTAAAAAACTATAATAATTATTATATTTTATAACATTTTTAGAAACAAAACTTTTCATAATTCGTATTTTTTATCTTTTTTACGTTTTTGACTACATAACAATCACAAAAAAAGTATTAATCTCGTAAAATTATCTACTAAAATAGAGATTTAAATAGGCTAAATTAATCAAATAAATAAAAGGAAAATTTACCAGATTGGCCATTTGACCAATTTTGTTTTCATTAATAGTCGTTAACTTGAAAAAAATGGTAATATCGCTATGTAGCGATACCGCATGGATTAATATCGTCATAAAAAGATGTGATTTTTAATTTTTTTAATAAAATTTATTTTTAAAAACATAGTTTGATTTTAAAAAATTTAGATTAGAAAAAGAAATGTATCAATTAATAAAAAGGAAAATTACCAATATAACCATTTGACCAACTAATTTTATAATTTTAGCCATTGAAAATAAAGTTTACTAAATTATTCCACCAATCAGAGAATGTCACGTGTCTCAATATCGTTGACCAGCGATACCTGAACATGTTCGCATGGCCCGTATGGCTGAGTCAGCCATACATGGATGGGTTTGTATCGCCAAAACTTTAATCAACGATATATATAGGTAGGTGGCATTGTATCTCCAATCTTTGTTTCACTCTACTCACTTCATCTTTTTCTTTAAATCACTTTTACCCCTTAAATTTTCGTTTATTTAACATTTTGTATCTTTTGTTTTTACTCATAATTTAATAAAAAATCATAAATTAGTTTCACACACAACTATAATAAATCAAAACTAAAAAATTAGTTTAATAAATCAATTCCATGACAAAAAAAATATCTGAAATACAAAAGATGAAAATAATAAACTGGTTTGTAAGTAATGTAAATTGCACATATATTTTTTGGATTGAAAAAGTCACCAATTTTTTGTGACCTAAAGTTATTGCGTTTGTTTTTGAATTAAAAGAGTTATTTAAAAAAACTAAATTTATTTTAAAAAAAAGTCTAAAAAAGAGTTTGAAAAAACGTTTTTTGAATAAATTTTGTTTTAGAATAAGCTAACAAAACCTCGAAAGAATCGTAGTCTTAAATTAAGAATGATTTTAAAAAGAAAATTGATTAAAACTTTCTAAATAATGTTTTTTTAGAAATATAAAAATAATTTTGAAAATAAACAAAAGGTTTTCTGAAAGAAATATTCAAAAAGAAACGTTTTTTTAATTAAACATATCTTATTGTTTTTTTTAATATATTTGAAAAGTTGATTTTATTATAACTTATTAATTTAAAGTATTTTGAGAGTTAAAAGATAATAATTTGATAGTATAGGGTTGTTTGTGTAAATTGTTGTTTGAAAAAATGTTGGGCCCACTTGGGCGATACGAATTGGGGTACGTATCGCTGGTCAACGATACTATGGCCAAAATTTAAAACAAAAAAGTCAATGGATAAAATGATAACTTTGTTTGGTCAAATGGCTATTTAAGTAATTTTCACTTAATAAAATTGATTTTTGTTAAGGGAGAGAAATTAATTTGAGTATTTAAATTACTAGCCTAACTTCCGTGTGTTACACGGGTTGAAAAAAATTAAAATTATCATTAAATACATTTAAAAAGTAATAGTCATGATAATATTAAAGAAATTCTAGGAATAAAAGTACATTCTCCAATATTACTACAAGATATAATCACTACTTCTACGATAGATACGTCGAAATTTATAAAACAAAAACCTGATTCAGTTAGTACATTCTGAAACCTAGGAAACCATCATATTAAAATATTTCCTTGTATTGTAGTTTCCTGAAATGAAAGCAAAATCAAAAAAATATGATATCAATTAATAATCTGACCGTTTGACTTAAAATGTTTAACAAATATTAAATGGCGTAAATAAATTGTAAATACAAACATGATAATTAAGTCATTTGTTTACTTTGATAATATGCAGATTTTTTAAAACTCAATATAAAAAACTATGAATTGGTTAAAAATATGTACATGCAGATTAATTTATAAATTATGAAAAATAAATATATAGAAATATTAAAAGGTGAAAGGTCATTATCCTTTGTATAAATCAATGTTATTGAATAAATAAATGACAAATTATAGTATCTTAAATTGTTATAATTTTTGAAAATATATTTTCAATCAAAGAATACATAAATTTTTGGTTTAAAATAATTGACTTAGATTCCTGATTGTAATAAACTCAAATTATTTTTTTTTAAACCATATTTTTAAGAAGACAACACGTGACAATTGTTTGCTGAGAATATGTCATGTGCTAAATTATTGCTAAAACATAAGCCACATCAGCAGCATGGTAAGAAATGATCTTCATAAGCCACATCAGCAGCATGTATAAAAAGAACATGGTAAAATATGAAGAATAACAGAAACATTCCATCAAGCTGCACGTTATAATAAAGTATTCTTAAAGCAAAAAACGACAGTGTAAAACAAATAAAATCAATTGTAGATGTTTTTTAATGAGAATGTAAATCTTTATATATATATATATATATATATATATATATAACAAAGTTGTATAAAATTTGGTAATAATGAAGGGCGATTATTTAGGGAAATTATTTAAGGAATTAAATATTTTTGAGTTAATTTTAGCAACAATGTAAAATTTAAAATTTTAAATCTAAAATTTTTAAAACATGATATTTTGAGAGAATATATATTTTAAGTTATTTGATAATTAATAGTCATAATTATTAATTTTGAGAGAATAATATTTTTGGATGAGATTGATGAAATTGATGTCTAATTGTAGTTACTATGATGTAAATGGAAAGTAATAATGAGTTTATTAGTTGATTGGCGAAATTAATGACTAATACAATTACTACCTTGTTGAAATCATATATTGCTAATAAAACGATACATGACAACTGTTTGTTAAAAATATGACATGTGGCAACATATTGCTTAAAATCAAACTATGTGGCTGCACTCCTTTAATTTATTATATATAAAGATAAAATAATAAACTAATTGTAAAATTTTACTATTCAAATTATTAGTTTTAAATTTTAATATTCAAATCATAACCCAAAAATCTTGAATTGATTGTTATTATTGAAAATTAAAATTTGTGAACTACATATGTTTTGTTTTAATATTCAAATTATTAGTTTAAAATTTTATCTAATTTGATTAGTTATTTTTAGATTTACAGACTAAATTTAAAGTTTCTAAATTTCAACTTTAAGCATTAAATTTTAAATTTTAATTTTGGAATATTGTTTAATTATACATTAAATACTAAATAGAACTTACAAGATTCCGTTTATAGCCATATTGCTAATAACATGCCACGTAACAATCGTATACTATGAAGGTGCCATGTGGCAACACAATACTTAAAATTGTGCCACATGACTAAAACCCTTTCATTTATTATATATAATAATTATAATACTTTTTTGTAGGGAAAATAAATTGAGTATTTTTAGAAAAATGACAAATGTAAAAAATGTGTGTTAAGAGAATGACAAATGTCAACAGAAATTTTTTTTATTAGATACTATAGACTATAGATATAGATATGATTTTGGTTTTAATGTTTTAATATCTACTGATCTTAAAAGAGAAGATCCGGGTCAATAATCTTCTTCGTCTATGGAAGGTATGAAACAAAACATAGACCGAATACAAACATTAAAATCACCTTATGGTATTTCAATTATAATAATCATTTTTAAATTTACACTTATGATATTTTAATTATAAGAATTATATTTGTTTAATATTTGTTTTCTTTCAAAGAAAACAATAAAAATTAAGCAAATTTAAAGCCTAAGAAAAAAATATTAAAGAATAATGGTACTGAAACAGGAAAAAAATATTATGTCAAAAACGTTACGTAAGCTTATAATTAGTGTACTAAATTAAAGTTACACAAAATATAGACTCGTGTAAACATGTGAGTCTAGTCAAGCTCGATACGTTATGTTAGGTTTGGGCTTGCTTACTCAAAGCTTCAATACAAGCTTGGGCCCCGAGCTCGTTTCAATTCGATTCAAGTCGAGCTTTTATCGACCCGAATTCGAATAGCCCGGGGAGGCTTGTGATTCCACAAAACCAAAGTCAAATAAACAATTACATTTTCATTCTTCTCACACATGGCAAATGTACATTCCCAACTAAAAAGAAAACATCAACATATGCTCAAAGCCAAATCAACAATCAATGGAAGCTATACCTCAAGGAACAATGTCACTACATTTTATATATATTCTGACAGAGATCAAGCATATAACCACAATAATCTTAATGTTTTCAAGATTGAATCATGCTTTTTGGGCAGAAAAATTTAAAATAAAATTTTTTATTTCATCATCTGATGCCTTATCAAGTGCTGTTTTTCCATCTGCATCTTTAACATCATACTTGGCTCCTGCTCTCAATAGTTCCTCTATTTTAGGCTTATCGCCTTCGGAAGAAGCCATCATCAACAAAATATCGACGGGATGAATATTTTGGCATAAAAGAGCCTCCATTTTATCGTACGACCCCTCAACAGCAAGCATACCCATGTAATTGAAGTACTGCATTAAATCAGTTAAAAAAAAAAATAGATTCAATTGTTCATCATGCTAGTAATCATTGGGTTTTGTTGATTCTTGACATCAATTGGTATTCAAGAATCAATCCTAGAAAGCCCAGGATTTTCACAATCAGGGTCAGCATTACCATAACTAAAGAACCAATCTTTACTTATATTCATTCCTTTTACACTACAAAACACATTAAAAAATACTACATGACATTAACAGCTGCATTAAACGCATTGAACCGCCTTAATAGATCCAGCAAACACAAAGTATCAAACAACAAAAACCAAACCAAATGGAACATGATTGAAACAATTAACCATAATTGGGGAAAACTGTAACTGACTTATAAATACACAAGTATGCAATATCCTAAAGTTCAAGAATCATTGATCCAACGAATAATATTTATAATTAAATTGTAAATTTCCCCAAATTTAGTTTGTTCTAGCTCCTAAACAGCAAGCATACACTTACTAAAAGCTTTCAATACTTCAATTTTCCCACATTCCACATCAGATTAACTAGAAACAAACAATTACCTTCACATTGCCTCCAAGAATCACAACTTTCTAACTAGGAATTCAAACTTTCAACGAATTTAACGAACAAATTGCAGAAATTGGTTCTTTAAATTGCAAAAATGACCAACAATCAACAACTCCAATAGATTAAAATTTTCAACACAATTTTCGAATGAAATCAATGAAGAAACTGCAAGAACCACAAATTGCCATCAAATTACCTCCAAGAATCACAATATCCAAACTGGGAATTCGAATTTTAAACAAAATCAATGAACAAACTGCAGAAATTGTTTCTTTAATCATCAAATATTGACCAATGACCAATAAACAATCAAGAACTCCAAAAACGATCAAAAAGTTCTTAACACATATTACGAACGAAAATCAACGAATAAACAGCAACAACCACAAACTGCCATCATATTACCTCCAACAACCACAATATTCAAACTGAAATTCAAATTTTCAACTAAATCAATGAACAACCATAAATTTCGAATGAAAATCACTGAATAATCTGCAAGAACTGCAAATTACCTCCAAGAATCACAACTTTTCAACTGGGAATTCAAATTGTCAACAAAATCAACTAACAAACTGCACAAATTGATACTTCAACACCAAAAAAATAACCCACAAACAATCAAGAACTCCAAAAAACTGAAAAAGATAAAAACTTCAACACAGAAACCGATACCTGCTCGACATCATCACGGTCAAAATCATCACGAGACTGGCTGCCATAAATGCCAGCACCTTCAGCATCAACCCCATTCTTACCAAACTTAAACCAGCAAGTGGTTCTTGAGCCACAATTAGGCCCGATTCTTGAAGTCAATCTGCAAAATCCGAGCCCTTTTCGCTGACCCATGAACTGTGAACCAAGATTACGAAGAACAGGGGCCGAATTGTTCAATGATTTTGTGTCTGAACTTGCGAAGATGAGCTGAACAGTGCATGAAATCGTAGCCATTGGTGTGTTCTTCGTGTTATCAGGAATCAAAGGAAATCTCTTATCGCTATAGAGTGGCATATATCCCATCAGTTGCAACTAAATATGAATGTTATATAAACAATATGTGATAAAAGGATCACCAAATCAGAGTGGCGCAGCGGAAGCGTGGTGGGCCCATAACCCACAGGTCCCAGGATCGAAACCTGGCTCTGATATGAGAGAGAAAGGCTTCCCGGACGATTTTTTTTACGCAATTTTTTTCATAAATTTGATGCACAATTTTATAAATTTGATAGATTTTTCTTTATAAATATGATTATTTTTTAACGTGTGCATCAATTCGTGATGCAATCGGTTTTGTGTCGTAATCGACAAGTGATACCATCCAAACTTTTTCCATGAGAAAACTACAAATTTCCTTATTTATTTAAAATAAACAAGTACATTTTTTAAACTGAATATTCAAGTGAGATTGTGAACACCAAAAATAAAAAAATGAGCAATCTTATCTTATATTCTCGTACATTACGTTATATGGACAACGTCAGTGTAAAAAATTTACATGTTATATTTGCATTCAAATTCGAGTGGTTTGATATAACTTAAAACGATAATAACTATAAGAAATGTGAGTATCACAAAAAATAACCTTGGTTTCATTTAGAGATGTTAACAACTTGTCTTTTATTAAAACCTCCATTGGTGCGTATGTTTTGTATTTTGTTTTTCATTAGATGTTGTTTGACCTCCAGTTATTTAAATCTGACTACAACATAGAATTTTTTTTAAATGGTGCTGACTTGGAGAGTTGCTTCACAAGAGCGATTTTTAGATTATGTTTCACTAGAGGGGTCATCGCCAATACTAATCGACGGCAGTCGGGGTCGGGGGTAGAGGGGTGGGCAAAGGTCTTTTGTATCATTGGTTGGTGGTGGGTGGGGGTGGTAGGTGGCGGTCGATGACGAAGGCGAGTGTCGGTGGCGGAGGCGAGAGTCGGTGGAATTTGAAATTCTTAATTTGAAGGAATTCGAGGGAATCAATTTCAATTCAAATTCAAATTCCTTTCGCAGCCAAACAAGTAAAGAATGGAATTCGAATTTTAATTCAAACAAATTGCTACCAACCAAACACAATGACCAATAGAATTCAGATTTCAATTCCATTAAATTCTTTCGAATTCTTGCATACCAAACTAAGACTTATTCAAATATCTCATGTTGAATTGAAAAATGAGTGATGCAAAAATGAGTGATGCAAAAATGAGTGGTGCAAAACATGATGATTATTGAGAGTTTAAATGAGATGACATATTATGAATTTATGATTGTGTAGAGTTGATGATTCATGACTCATTAGGGTTAGAAAATGAATGCCCCTCCACCCTTATCACAACTCGTGTTGGTAGAAACATCACACATAAAGTTTGTAGCTTGTTAAAATCCACTCGCATTAAGTACATGGTCAAATAAAGATTTGGTATGTATTTATGATTTAATTTTAAACTGAAGTGGGATTTTGAATTATATTATGCTTTAATCATCATTAATTGGTGATATAGTTACAATCACAATTGGGATTAGTTTAAATCGAAATACGTTGTTCAATTGTGAAAATAATGTTTTTAGTGAAAACTAGAATCAGGCCCAGCATAAAATCCTATTAAATAGCACTAGTGTCACACCAATGTCAGTGACCATCAACACTGAAGTTGTGTTGTGTTAATGGAAAAAATTAGAACGAAACGTAAAACATACAAATGTACAACTAGATCGATCCAGGACACTCACGTTGTGACGAACTTTTCAAATGGGAAAAAATAGACGTAAAATTATTGAACCATACACGCATGTTGCGTCGTGTTACCTCGCAAAATTCAGAACGAAACGTAAGCAAAAAGTAACAAATTGAACCACACATGCATGTAGTGCCATGTTAGCTTACAAAATTTAGAACGAAACGTAAAACGAAAATTTAGGAAAGATGTAAAGTATAGGGAACCAAAGTTGAAAGTAAAAAATCTGTATGGTTAAATTGCAAAAGATAAAAAATAGTAAAAGATCAAATTTTTTTGAAAAAACACCCTAAGCATAAGTTGCAACATAATTATGCATAGAAAAATTGCAAATTAGTATGATATAAAGGCAAGTTGGATTTTAATATCTAAATTATCATTTATTGACTAGTAATAATCCATATTATTGTTTGCCAATAATAATCCTAACTTTCATTTATGTTGTCAAGAGCAATCCTAGTAACAAATTTTTTTATTTGTTATTCTTAGTGTCCACTTGATTTTGCTCACGGTGGTGATTAAGTGTGAAATAAGGAGACATGCAATGAAATGGAATGAAAAACGAGTGAAATCAAGTGTAAATTAATTAAAAAATTATGCTAATAGGATTGTCATTGGTAACAAAATTGAAAGTTAAGATTATTATCGTCCAATTTGATAGTATGAATCATTATAAGCTAATAAGTTATAATTCGAATTATTAAAATCCAATATACCTAATATAAATGATAATCTAACCTAACTAGTCTCCAAGTTAGTGAATTGGCAAGTTTAATTAGTCAATGTTGATTTCAATTGATCATTTGTACTTACATAAATGGTTGAAAGTTCTGAAAATGCATTAGAAACTATATAACTTGAAAGTATGTTTTGTACCTAACATGTTGGTTTAAGTGTGAACATTAGGTTAAGGGGTCTAAAATCATTTATAGGTGTTGGTATAAGATCCAATGGATGCATATAATTGAATACAATTAATTAGAGTTGAGTTACTCATAAAGATTGTTACGTTAAGAAAGGCCTAAGTCAAATGAGTTATGTTCTTAAAGAAGCACATGATGAAGATTTAGTTCACATTTTAGAAAGTCAACAGAGCCCGGAGAAAAACGTGCAATTTCAACGCCTAAATGTAGAGGTGACTTCATACTATTTTTTATACGCGAAATTAAAATATTCTCTTAATTTTTTAATTATTTTAAATGATTAACTCACTTGATATATATTTATAAATCTACATCAATATCTATCACGAGACTATAACTCTCAACCACTAGGGAGTAAAAACTTTTACTAAACACATTGATACTGTTAAACCACAAGCTATTTGATACGATAAATCAATTAATCAACAAAACAAATAACATATCCCGACTTTAGCAGACTTGATTTAAAATACAGAGTTAAATTTGATTTTGCTCTCTGAGGTTTGATGAAAATAATTATTTTCATCGAAAAGATTAAAAATATTAATTTACCTCCAAAGGTTTCATAATTTGTTTCAATTCAATCTAAAAGTTTCATAAGTTGTTTCAACTTGAATATAAAAAATAAAACTTTGAGTTAAGTTCAATTTTACTTCTTAAGCTTTGTTAAAAATAATTATTTTCCTACGAAAGATTAAAAACATCAATTTACCTCCAAAAGTTTCATAAATTGTTTCAATTTTAATCCAAAAGTTTCATTAGTTGTTTTAATTTTATCCAAAATAATAAAACTTTTGCAATGAAATTGAAACAACATATGAAACTTTTAGAGGTAAATTAATGTTTTTAATCTTTTGGAGGAAAATGGTTACTTTAGTTAAACCTTAGGGAAAAAAACTGAAATTAACTCTAAAACTTTTGAACTGAAATTGATACAAATAATGAAACTTTTGGACTGAAAACAATGTTTTAAAACTTTTGGAGCAAAATGATTACTTTTGTTAAATCTTAGGGAGTAAAATTAAAATTAACTATAAAATATAATAACTCATTTTAAGTTGTTTTAATCTTTTAGTATGCCTAAATTATGACATTGCTTATGTTATTACCGTTAAATCTATTTCTCAATCACAAAGTATACATCATCAGTATTTTAATAACAGGATCCGTAATATAATAAATAAATATTGTACCACCGGTATTAAAAAAAGACCCAAATGCGTCTCGAATTCTAGAAGAAAGTGGGTCCAACTGCAGAAACATGTGATTATAAGAAAATTTCGTGATGTTTAAAATCACCAAATCAGAGTGGCGCAGCGGAAGCGTGGTGGGCCCATAACCCACAGGTCCCAGGATCGAAACCTGGCTCTGATATTAGAGAAAGGCTTTCAAAGAATCTTTTAAAACTTTAGATTTTTTTTAAAGAAACTGATACAAAAATATGCTTCCTGCACTATTATTTTACCATAAAATTTGTGTCTTGGGGTATTGGTCTTAGATTTACCCGTTTATTTTTATAGGTATTTTGAAAGGTTGGTCTCGGGCTGAGCTTCGTATTTTTATGAATATTTTGAAAGGTTGGCCTCGAGTTGAGTTGTGTATTTTTATAAACATTTTGAAGGCTATTTTATGTCAAAACTATAAATTGATTAACCGATAATGGAAGGGGGTTAATAACCAGCTAGTATTCTCATTACGCAAGCTGTTTAGGAACTGGTTTATTTTTAAATAAGTTCTTTTAACCAGTGATAAAAACTAATTTTTATGTGATTAAGAATCTGTTAGTACCTAAACCGTTTTTTTTAATAAATAATAATTATACCCTCTCAAACCAGTTATTAACCAAACCTGTTTTTCAAATAACAACTTTGGATCATTTTAACCATTAACCAGTTCCATTAATAACCACAGGTTTCTAATACATTTTTTTTCGGAATAACTGATTTGCACCTCTATACTTAACATTTAGTCCACCCTGGTTTATAATCGTATTTATATTTAAATTGCTCACTTATTTATTTTATTTCAAAATTTTAAAATATTAATTTGTTAAGTTGAACCACATGTTGAGAGTTGTCCCAGAATTTAATGCTCATCTCCATGCATATTCATGAAGAAAACATTGACACATCACCACCCAATCTTCTTCACAAAAACAAGATCCACATTTTTTCCATGAATATAAATCATAAGGCAAATATATCAAGTTCATCAACATTTCATCAATAAATTTTTTTTTAAAAATGTCCAATTTTCACACAAATTCACAATCTTCTTCATTAAATCCCAGAGAAACATCTACAAACCCTCCTATTGAAGTCGGTACGAGAGGAACTGTTGCATCGCTTATAAAGCAAGAGATCGAGTACTTTAACCAACACAAAGTACACTCCCGGAAGCATAATGTACAAGGCATAGAAGCAGATCCAACACGCGCAAGTAGAAGAAAGAACAAGTTCATACCAAGCATTTGTTCAGCCATTGATGTGGATAACATCAATGGGCCTAAATTAGTTTCAGGATCCAGTTACAACAAACCAAAAAGATTCTTGATTTAACCATTGGTTTTTTTGAAGGGCAAACCTAGTGCACAAGACTCCTGCATAACAGTATCCTGTGTTGTTGGGTCAACTTTAGCCATTCGTTTCTTGAAGCTTTGGGAAATTAAGCTTCTTGGATTGATTTGTTATCCGGTCGGGCACTTTGCACTTATCCACAACTAATGCAAGAACTTGTTCATCTATTCGGGTTTCTGTTAGCTTTTCTTGTTTGCTTCATCTGCTTGTACTTCTTGCTTTATGACTTGTACCAATGGTAGACTCTTTAGGTTCCAAAATGGTGGGATTTGGAGACCAATGGTTTAATGCCCTTGAAATTAAGGCACTAATAGTACTGGTGGTTCATATTTTGATGGACCCATCTCTACCCTTAATATCTTCAAGTGTTTGAATCATTTTTTCCAATAATCAATAGTAGCTTTTGTTAATAATTCTTGATTTCGATGGTCGAGTTGTGTTATGCTGCAAATATTAAAAAGGAAGCATTAAGCACACGACACGTAAAAATACTGTGATTATTGGAGAAATAAAGACAATTATTCTAAAAATGAAAGCATCATCAGCACACAAAAAGTCGCAATTTTTACTCGTTAACAGACCACTTTGTTGTCACTTGTAACGGGTCAAATGGGTGAAATCAACAAATTTAGCTAGAAACAAAACTGATCTAACATGCCAAAAGTCACCCAACATGTATTATAACAAATACAATCTACTAAAACATTTTATTTATAATTTGTATTGTTACTGTAATAATATTGTATTGAAATCGTATTTAGCACTCAAATTTATGAAAAATTAAAAATTTTGGACAAAAATGTTTTATGTCAACCCAACATGTTCGCAAAAGTTTAACTGGTTTTGACCCGTTACCTTAAAACAACAAGGAGAAATATTGAAAATTTTAATATTAACATTTTAGTGTAACAAAACTTCCGAACAATAATAATCACCCAACTAATCAGCATGTTTTGAGATCACTTGAACTTACATAGTCAGATTAACACATCATTTAACAGCCAATCATGTGATAGAGCTCAAAGACAACAAATTTAACCACCATGTGATAGAGCTCAAAGACAACAAATTTAACCAATTACACCAATATTAAAAGCTAGGGAGTGTTTGGGAATGCCTATTCAAACTTTATTGCTGCTTATTTATTTTTCTTGAGACCAAGAGAACTTGTTACTAATAAACTCATGAGACTCGGCCCACCTATATCCTGCTAACCAATATGGTTAGGTAAAACACAACTTAAGCTGGACAGATCGCATTCAAGGGGTTAAAAGAAAAACCAGTGAAAACTGTATTCAAACATGAGATATCTACCATGGACCCTGGCGCTTACCATGTTTATTGATTCTTGGAATAAACAATCACAAAAAAAAAAAAAAAAAAACAAAACAAACAAACAGTAGAAAGCATGAGTGAGCTGGATGAATGTGTCCCCAAGGGGACATCATGGTGTTAAGTGTCTCTTCAGGTCGAGGGTTTAAATCATGTAAGGTGTAATTATAGGAGTTTAAGGATACATTAATAGTTGTTCTAAAAAAAGGTAGATGAAGGTATCCAATTTAAGTCAATGTGGGACTAGCCCATTTAGTAGAGGCTTAGGGAGGTCCTGGGTTCAAACCCTGACATGATGTAATATGGAGTAATTTAGGAGAAAGAGTAGGATAGATTTGCCGTTAAAAAAAAAAGTTACCCAATTTAAAGTTTAAACTTCAATCATGGGCATTCAATAAATTTGGGACAATTTTAAGAAACCTAACAAATGATCATCTAATTTCAACAGCAAAATTCAAAACCCTAGTAGTCCACTGGTTAAATTCACATTAAACAAGTTACCAATGGTGAGAGTATGAGTAAATGTGTAGAAGCATTGGACCAAAGTTCATAAAACATCATAAAGAAGATAAAGAATTACAAATGCAAAAGGGCCGGTACCTCATTGAGGATAGTTGTAGTTAGTAAAGCATCAAGAAACAATTTTTAACAGAGGATGAATGAAACCCTAATGGAAGAACCCAATAAAAACTCACCGAAGATGAGGGAGCTTGCAAAGGAGAATGTCTGCGAAACCCATCAAGAAAAACTTCAAGAATCTTGGGGTTTTGATGGTATTTGGGATTGCTTGTTTTTTTTATACTTTTAATTTATTAATTTTGAAAAGTTAATAAATTTAAAAAAGTATTTGTCAAATTTAAAATGATTTTACAAATTGATTTTTCATACAAGATAAAAAGTAAGTTTTGAAAAGCAAAAAATGGTTACTTATTAATTTTTAATGACTCTTTTTAATTTAAATTTCTATTAACTCTTCTCGTTTTAATAATTATGTCTTTTTTTGTTATTTTACAACATAATTTATAAACTAATTCAAACATTATTTTAAAAACTTTTTTTGAAAAGTTATTAGTTAATAAGTTCTTTTTATTAAAAGTTTTTTCAATCAAAATAAGCAATCTCAAACATGCCCTTTGTGTAAAACAATATCCGACAAGAAGCGTTCATTTGCGTTGGACCCTCTTGTTTTAATTTTCAAAATCTTAGAATGTATTGAATCTTTTTTTCTTTTCTTAAGAAAAAACTCATATACAATAATCTAATCTAATAAAACAAAATATCTATGTGACACATGTTTATTTACTAGCATGTTTATGTTATCGCCACCTACAATTGTCTATGTGTTACCACCACAATAAATTACAATTATAGTAAAAAATTTAACTTCAAAAATTTTCTTAATAACTCTCATTTAATACCATACTAATCAAGATAATCTAATCTAATAAAGCAAAATATCTATATGACACATGTCTATTTTCTAGCATATTCATATCATCGTCACCTAGGATTGTCCATGTGTCACTACCACAATAAATTACAATTATGCTCAAAATTTTAACTTCAAAAAAGTTTTTTTAATAACTCTCATTTAATACCATACTAATCAAGATAATTTCTTTATATAAATAAATAACATTATATTAAAAAGTTTAATGAGACTTAATTTTGTTAAAATATAATTTAATTTGTAGTTAAGCATTGTTAAAACTAAAATACTTCAAAAAGATATATAAAGAGGTTTAAAGATATTTATGAATAATAAAATCTTTTTTTCTTTTTATACTATTATTTATTACTTAAATATGCTTGTTATATATAACAATTTTATTGATATGCTATTTATAGCATATATTAGATTATACATATATATAATCTACTATATAACTTTTTATTTCAACACGTGTAACACACGGGTATCTAACTTAGTTATACAATATTACAATTATAAGGGTAATATTATAATAAAAAAAGTATTTAATCTAAAAAGTTTATAAATAATTTTGAACTTGACATGTGTCCTTCTATTGTTTTAAAAAGAAGAGAATTTTGATCATTGTGTTAAATATCTTAGCTCGTTGTATCTTATACATTTATTGTGTCAAATATCATTTTATTTTATTATATATTTTACATAATTTGCTATATGTATTTATTATTGTCTTTTATATTTTACATCATTCTATGTCATTTTTATTATTGTTTTTATAAATTATATAAACTTGTTATCTATCATTATATTTTACAATTAAAAGTACACAATGATGTATTTTCAACAATGTATTTTTTAAAATTCATAGTGTTGAAGATATCACGTATTATTTTTGTCGTCGTTTTTAATAGATTATATAAAACTTCTTTAATTAATTTTTCATTTCAACGTTAACTCCTACTTGGTGCGAGACATAATACTCTTTTTATCTATGTATCGATCTTCATAACTAAGCTGCCACAATTTCATATGTTTATTTATGTATTTAACTACGTTAATGTTATCATCGCAACACACATAACATAATCTGCAAACACGTCGGATCATGCGGGTGTAATTGCTAGTTTTATACAATTTATTTATTTTTAAAATTAACTCTTGACCTATTAGAGATGAAAACATCTTCCAAACATGTTCAGTGTAATAATATCAATACTTTAATGGAATCACGTTGTAGCACCCATAGTTTCCAAAAGGCCTAATTTAAAACCATCGAATGTCGCTAATTAGGGATGAAATAAAACGAACACGAATATAGCTAAACACATAATTGAAATCTCGTGTAGATCATCACCAAATTTATGTACAATAAGGTCCCTTTATCTTAATAAAACGGGTCATGATACAATTCTATTCTTGTTAAACTCATATAATCAATAACAATACTAACCTTCTAATTCAGTAGCAAATAATGGCATCAAGTTAAGAGATATATTATATTATGTCGGGAAATCTGGATTTTAGTACTGTTAAACCCAAACTAAATATGTTTACACACAAAAATCAAACAAGAAGAATAGATTATTAAACTAGAACAAGAACATTATAACCAGAACTAGACTTATGTTATCAATGATAGACCTAATACAGATATAACTGAACAAATAGTTTCATCATGATGAACAAAAAGATGAAACCCTAATAGAGATGATAATCAAGAGACGTAAGAAGCTACAAGAGATGGTATAACACTATAACTGATGAAAAACCATCTGATGAAGAAATATAATTTTGATGTTGAAGAACTGACAACCCATTAAAGATGAAGAATGAGAAGCCCATAAAATGGCAATCCAAGCCCATTTACAGAAACTCAATAATCTAGTCCGCAACACATCAATCCTTCTAAGTTTATCAGTTTTCCAAACAGATATAAGCAGCCCAAGAGTTCATCATGAAAAATATCAACAATTAGAAAATATAAGAAAATGAAGTAAAATATATGTTTGATATTACATTGAAACATACATATATTTAAATATATTACGTTCTAAAAATGCATAATTTAAATATACCTCTAGTTGAAAATATTAGGAAAAATTATGAACAAATCAAAATAAAATATGCGAAGCATTGGTAAATAAAGTTAGAGAAAGTTATATTCTTCATGGAGTCTAAAATAAAAGAAAGAGTTAACTACACAGTTAGTCCCAACGTTCGAAGATTACATTTATGTTCTTAACTTTCAACTGATTATCAAATTGTAACATCAGAGGTCTTTAGCTTGGATGGATATTAAATTTTCTAGTTAAAAAAAATAAAATGATTAATATACCCTAACATCAAAATACTGATTTGGTGGCAAAAGAGAGGTGGGCAAAAAAACCTGTTTGGAAACCCGGCATCGGTTTGGCCCCAAATCGGTTTGACCTAGAACCAGTTCTAACCCGGCCCAAACCACTGGTACACCCTCGGTTTGACTCCCCTACTATACAAACTGGTTTCAAAACCGGTTCAAAATATAAAAAAAACCGGTTTCAAAACCGATCCAAACCGGTTTGAGAGGTTCAAGTATTCAATGAGCCAAACCGATTTGTAACCCGAACCGGTTTGGGAAAAAAAAAACCGGTTTGTACACCTCTAGGCAAAAGCTTTCTCAGAATTTGAAGGACAGGTGTTCACGATTGGAGAATCCTTTCACTTGCCCGAGATGTGTATTTCGTGTGACGAGTATAGACTATAGATGGGTTTCTCTCTCTCTCTCTCTCTTGACACTTTCACTTGACCTGAAATGACTTAAATACCCTCGTCTTTTATGAAACAAGAAGCCGGCTTTCACTTCCTTTCAAGTTTCAAGACCTTTTCGTCATTAAAAAACAAGAGTCCGGGTCAACCATGAGCCTCTTCAAGTCCGACCCATATATAACAAACATATTAACACGTAATCACACACACACATACAAAATTACACACTCTATGACAAATCAACAACCTGCCGGAAAAATAACTCCGGTTCGCCGGAGAATATTCCCGCTAGACGTCCGGTGGAGTCTTCTAATCCAAAAGATTTCAACTTTTCAACAAATTATGAGCTTTATATGGGATCATAGATTTCTTGCTTGTTCTACAAGTAAACAACTCCGGTACCGGAGATTGTCTCGCCGGCTATCTTCTCCGGTGGATGCACCGGAATCTGGTTTTCACCGGAGAATCTCCTCCGCCGCCGGCGACAGCGATGATGCAGATTCCGATTTGGTTACTCTCAAGATTAGTTTATTGGGTGATTGTCGGATTGGAAAAACAAGTTTCATGGTGAGTTTACTTTTTTATTTTTTTTACTAGCTTTAGTAAACCCGTGTATTACACGGGTTGAATAAATAAAATACTAAATATAATACAATTTTAATAGTTATAAAATGATATATTAAGATAAAATATGATTAAAATTATGTATAAGTAAGGACTATAAATAATAAAATAATAATATAAACTTTTTAATCTTTTGTTTTTAAATTTTTTTATTTTAAGAAAAAAATTAAAAACTTTGTTTCAAAACAAACTTCTTCAAAAATATAATTTTTTAAAACTTTTTTTGTTATAACTCCTAATTTTAATTTTTGTTTATAAAAATTTTACTTAAAACATTAATGTTAGAATATTTAAATTTTTTAAAAGAATTTGATGTTTTAAAAGTTTCTTAATTTATAAATATTTATTTCTTTAGAAACAATATAATATATTAATAAAAAGATATATTTCTTTATTTATTGTTTGTAGTTAATGTGATATTAATAGGAGAGGGAAACAGGAAAATTTTGGTGAGGTGAAATGTGGTGGTGCCATGTGTCCATCATAGTTACTCTTTTATTAAAGTAGCAAGATTATTCTTTATAAAAATAATAAAGCATTTCTTTTTTTATATATATAAAAAGTGTAAGAAATGATGGGCTTAGTAATCTTGATGACATTTTCAAATTTTATTTTTTTAAAACTAAACTAAAATTAGCAACAAGTAATTGTTTTTATATAAATTTGACGAGTTAAACTAGAAAGTGTTAGGGTGAAAGGGGTGCCCACATCACACCACTGTCACACATTCACCCATCATATTATGCTATATCACGTCACACCACATCATATTATGAGAGGGAGGAACATACGCCACATCACACCGTAAATTTTTTTTATTAAATTACTTTATAAAAATAAATTAATTAAAAAGTACATTAACAAAAATGCATAAAAAAATGCATTAAAAATAGGAATATATCCATTAGGGGTGGGGTGGGGGAGCCAACGGCTATCTTTAACAGTCAAAAGAGGGGGGGTGCAAACGGCGTGGACATGCCATAGGGTGGAGGGGAGACACGGCATGGGGGACCGACGGTGGTGTTGACATGGGGCGCCGCCCCTCCCCGTGGAACCCCCCCCCCCCCCCCCCCCCGGGGATGTTATTGATTAACGTAATCACATATCACGACATTCTGATGGCAAGTGATGTATCTCATTGATGATGGATTACTTTAATTTTATCCCGAGAAATTTTTAAATGTTACCATTAAAGAAAAAGTTAATAGTTAAAAAATAACTAACTATTTTAACCCGTCGTAAGATATAGATGAAGACCAAACCGGTAAATCGTTAGAGCCAGTTTGATTATAGATGCGATTTTAATAACATTGGGCGAAAGCCTGAGACATATTTAATGGAATTATGGATTTGGTGTTTTTTAATGTATTAATTTTGGTATGGAGTTGACAAAAAGTTTTGACTATGAAAACTAAATATTTTGTAAAATTATAATACTTCTATGCATATTTTCGTTTCTAACAAGATTAAGTATGATCTGTACGAACACGAAGCCAAATATATGCTTTATACTTTTATAGGGATCTGCTTATTGTATATTTTATTTGACGAAATTTCCAATTTGAGGAGGATAAATACTTTAATAGATCTTTTGCATTTCAATTCTCAACATTAGATTTGTTTTTGAACAGCATTTTCAAGATTATATACGAAAAGATAAAAAATTATTTATAGGAATAACGGGTATTTGTATTTTAACTGATTTGAGGTACAAAATCAAATATTTAAAACCAATATTATTAGGCTCGAAACAGACCGGGATTTGGTTGGGCCACCGGTCCGATCCACCCCAACTCGTTTTCTTCTTCAAGAATCGGCCGGTTCGAACCGTGACGGTTGGACGGGAATCGTTTTTGACCGGATTTTCAATTTTTTTTTTATTTTAGTGGGTAGGTCGGATTATGAATTTCAGTGTTTGATGTATAATTATTGTCGAGTTTATATATAACTATAAAATATACATATAAAATACTTATACTAAATTATATATATAACTAGGAAAAGTTTACGGTACAAAGTGTTGTTTTCGTGCGAATAGTACGAAGCAACAAGGACCATCGACCTAAGAGATGTAAGGTTCAGATTTAAGATGGAATAATCACGTAAGCAATGTTTCTAGAGGGGTAGAATTGGTAATAGCTTACAATTATTGACTTTTTTTAACTTCCTCTATTTTTTTTAAACATATATAACTTTTTCATATGACATTATTTAAAAAAAAAAAAAACACACCATAAAAACAAGCATTTTATCCTTTTTAATATTAGTATAGTATTGCTATACTTTTTTTTTAAGAAGCAACATTTTTTTAAGAAAACGTCTATGTGTTGTGCGTATAACCTGCGTGATTATTCACTGCTTAATTATCAACATAACTTGCGTAATATCATATAACTTGCGTAATTATCAATATAACTTGCGTGATAATTTTTTATAACTAAGTAATTTTTCTTTGCGTAATAATATATATAACTTGCATAATTATGAATATAACTTGAGTAATTATGTAACTTTTATGCGTAATTGTAGTGCGGACGAAACTATCACTCCGCTAAAAAACACGTGTCACACTCTGGTGACTTCGTACGCTTCGCACGAAAATTACACTTTGTATAGTAACCGGGCCCTATATAACTATATATATATATATAGAGAGAGAGAGAGAGAGATAGAGAGAGAGAGAGAGAAAGGATCCTAAGAAAACCACAATGTTATAAGAAAACTAGAGAAAACCAATGAAACCGATTATATAATTTATAATTTTTTTATCAGTACCCTTTATATATATGTGTAAGTATATATAAATAAATGTATGGATCAAATGAAAAACCATAGCATGGTTTTTCATATACGTCACACATAGGTTGACCAGTAAGATGACCAGTTCTTAAATCTGGTTCTTATATCCGGTCTGACCAGTTGACCAGTAAGATGACCAGTTCTTAAATCTGGTTCTGAGAACATCATTTAAAGCCCTTTTTTTTCCTTTCTTTTTTGATATTTTTAAGATTAAATACATTGGAGATGAACAAGAGGATATAAGCTTAGAGATGGCTGGTTTGAATCTAATGGACAAAATGATATCGTTTGGTGGGGCAAGAATTGCTTTTCGTATATGGGACGTTGGAGGTAGTTAATTATTACGTTCTTGTTTTTTTATTTAAATTCTTTATAACTTTTTTTTTAAAATACTTAACAGAAAAATAAACAAATAAGCATGGTTGTATTTTCAACTACACAAACTATATAAATGCAGGTGACCGAAGGTCGAACGATCAAGTTCCTATAGCGTGCAAAGGCGCAGTTGCAATCTTGTTTATGTTCGATCTAACGAATCGATGCACCCTACACAAGTAAAGTATTTATTTCTTTAAGTTATGTATAATTATTAAAAATAAGTTTTCTTAATGAATTATTTGTGTTTGTTCTTGCATTTTCAGTGTACTAGGATGGTACATGCAAGCAAGAAAATGGAATAAGGTATGAAAATACTTAATTTATATTATTGTATTTAAATAATTTAAATTAAATTAAAAATGGGTAGGGGAATAATTAAATATAAAACAAAATAATATTACTCTTCAAAAGTTGTAGTAATTTATAAAATTAAATTGTTGCATGCAGACTGCAATTCCTATACTGATAGGAACCAAGTTTGATGATTTTGTAAAGCTACCACCAGATCTACAGTGGACCATTGCGACTCAGGTAAGACAATATATGTGTGTTGATATAGAATATAAGGATGAATTATATATAGAAGGGTTGGAGGATTAAATATTAAAAAAAGAAATAATTAATAATAATATTAATATTAAGATGCTCAATGGTGGTAATAATAATTACAGTATTCTTAAACACAGTATTTGAACTCATACATTGTGATTTAAAGCATTTTCAATATCTCATTTGCAGTTAGATTTTTTTTAAATATTGTTTCAATTATTATGCAACTAAAGATAAAATATGTTGTTGATGACGTGGCAGGCACGGGCATATGCAAAAGTAATGAAAGCAACATTGTTTTTCTCGAGCGCAACACATAACATTAACGTGAACAAGATCTTCAAATTCGTCACGGCTAGACTCTTCAACTTACCATGGTCTCTTCAACCTAACCTTAACCTAGGCGAACCAATTATAGACCTTTACTAGCAACCTTCGTGTCGTTTTCTTGTATGTAGTCCCAAACATTTGAACCGAGTGGGCCTAGTTCGCTACATAGCTCGACTGGGTTTGACCATATTGACTCGGTTCTTACTCGCATACAAGTGGAATAGAAATAGGTATAGACATACAGATAAAAATTATTTTACTTTATTTATATGAAAGGGCCAACTCTTGTAAATGGAACTTTTTTGTTCTCATAATTCATAAGTGCATAATGCCATTAATAAGATCATATGACTATATGAGCCATAGCTGTAATTAATGCGCTAGGTATGTTGTAAAATTGGGATCGTTGCGCACCGATATGAGTTTCAAATTCAAATCTGACTTCTACTGCTTTTCTATTTTAACCCTTTGAAGTTTGAAGGTCACATGACCAATTCAAGCTGTGTTTTACCTGATCTCGATGGTTAGCAGTCTAGCAGATTACTTGTGATGAGTTCCCAAAATAAAAATTAACAAAAAAAAAATGGACCTGCAATACAAAACTAATGAGGTGCAGGGATCATTGTGTGCAGGCTAATAAGAAGTTGTCATTATGCAAAAACTAATACCAAATTTGTCCAAGTTTATTGAAAAGAAAAACAAAACTCACTTCACTACCACCCACAACCCTGGGGGCAAAAAAGTCTAAACCTTTCTATAAAATCTAAACAATAAATACTCATCCATTTTTATTATCTACAAGCTGCTTTCTTACCTTGTTCTGCAATCATGGATGTAGATTATATCAATATCAACACTACAACCTTGTAACTCTTCAATCTTTGTTCTTGGATATTCACTTCTTCGCCTTTTTCAAATTAACAAAGAAAAAATTACAACAAAAAGCCGTAAAAAGAGAATAGAATCAAAGACAAAAAGATAACATGAGGAATTGAATGTTATTGGCCTTTCGTGAATGGGTCACCTTAAAAACTATCATTGATGAGCATTTTTATACGATTAGGAGCGATGACAACTTTGACCTATTCACTTATGAATGGGTCCTTTCGGTTATCTTGTCGAATATGTAGCTTCTTTCGAAACACGGGCAAACGACGACTTGATATACTTTTTTCACTAGGAGATACATATATGTACTTAAACATATCCCAGTCTGAACCTTATCACATTGTAGTGGTACAGAATTATTATCAAGATTTCTTTTGTTTTTGTCCCAATTTTTCTTCTAAAAGATATAAATTATCACTTCTTGAAAAATAAATTTTGAATATGAACAACAAACGCATCTAAAAAATAATCACTTTTTCTCCATGGCCTCATGTATATCAAAGGCACATAGATGTTACGAATCTTGAGATTGTTACATCTATTTCAAGAACCAAGAAAGCTTTCAGATGCCTGAAGGATTTTGTTTTCAGGTATGTAATGACATCTACCCCAAAATATTTAATTATTATTTTGTAAATTCAAGCTCTAACATTAGGTTGAAAAAAAAATCCGAATATGCTTGTTGAAAGCAATTTATTTTCACCCAAAAATAAGCAGATAAACATGAAATAGTAATTCTTCATCCGAAGCGCTTGCTGTTTAAATACATAATATTTTCCGGGTACGAATAAAGAATTGACAAAAAAATTCAAAACACACACACACACTCGTTATGCTTGAAAGTTGGAACATAAGCCGGAATTATGAAAATAAACCATCATAAACACATAAAGCATCTCAAAAATCATGAAAATCAGTCCAATCAAATTTATTATTCTTCTTCTTCTTTTTTTTTTTTTTTTTTTTTTTAAACTTTAGAGACTGTTTCTAACCTTTTCAAACTGAGATTGAGAATACACATGTCAGGTAATGGGTCAAAATAGGTAAGTTTAGTCTCATATGTGAGTACCAAAAATTTATATAATTTCAATAAAAATCTAATTTTTTGACAAACAACTTAGGACATCTTATGCATAAACGATACCTTGAGACACATTTCTTGTTAAGTTTCTTATTTCATTTTGAACTTTAATTTACTTGTTTGACTAAACGTAACCAGAATCAACCCATTCATATAGAAAGTAAAAAACAATCTAACTTTTATTAAAAGATTTACAAGGTTTTATGTATATAAATTCGCACTTTGGCTGAATCTCAATCTGATGAAGACATTTTTTAGGTTAATTTTTTAAGATTTGCCTGTTTAATCCTTTAGAGATTAAACAAAACCCTAATAAACTCATTCACAAAAATACATAGGTCAAATTTGTCAAGTGAATCTGGTCCACCGAGTCATAATAATATCAAACTAACAAATTAAATCGACTTTTAAGAGTGTTGAAAATACTAACCATAAAAACATAACAATCAAAATTATAGCAAAATGTTACCTGGGAATACAAGAAAGTTCCAAAAATAGCGATTGCAGCTCCAAGAGCATTGATTGGTTGGACAGGAGTATGGAAAATGATGATAGATGAAACAATAACAGATATACGTTTCATTGTATTTCCAATACTAAATGTCAATGGAGAGATTTCATCAAGTGACATATATGAAACTTGATTGTACAAATGATAGAAGATGCTTTGGGCTGCCACCCACCTATTATACAAAAATATTAACCGCATAAATAAGCCTTTTAGCCATTTATTCAGACATAAAACAAGCATGAAAGAATGAAGAAACATATAGAGCATCAAATAAACACACAACAAGCAACAGCTTGCAAGTGCAATCACCCCCTACCTCTAGCTTTGTAATCAATATAATTATTTTAAATTTTAGTATAAAAAATCAATCTTGAATGTGTGTTGAAAGTGGTTATGAGACTGAATAATCATAATATGAAAATCAGCAATAATAAAGGGCAGTAAAAATATTGTTCAAATGTACACAGGTAACTTTATTTAGCCTAAAAGGCTAAAATAGTTGGTTTATTTCTGTTGCAGCGGGTATGAAACTGATTAACTGATTACTTCAAGCAGAATCTGTTTATTTGAACAGTATAAACTAAATATTCTGACTTCAAGTCACAGTTACCGGATAACAAGTTTTAGAATGCGAATCCAAACACCAAATTACCAAATAAAATGGGTGGTTGTGCTTCCATAACACCACCAACCTTAAAAACAAATATTTTTGATCTGATGGCAACAAAAGCACGTCTCATTCAAACAAAATTGCGATGTAACAAAAATAAAAATTCGTTATCAAATGGTTACCATATAAACTGGGGCCCAATTTCAGATATCGCATTTTGCCATCCAGCAGCCCACAATTTCGGGCCTTCAACAGCAATTGCAAATGGTGTAAGGATCAAAAGTGATAACAATGATAGGCATGCATAGTAGTTCATCCCACTAACAGATTTCCCCTTCATGCCTCTTTTAGAAAATATGTTCCTAAACACAAACGCCAAATTGGATATCATAGCTCCCATAAAACCTAAAAGATCAACATCAACACATTAGTACCCATTCTTGAAAGGGCTTTATTTGCGTAAAATAACAATGTACTTTTCGTCTGAGCTGTTTTAGTCACTGTACATTTTTTGTACATCTGAGTTTAATATATGATGATTCTGTATCCCGTTAGGGTCATTTTTTATGCAGAAAACAGGCTGTTAAAATGATAAGTTTTTATATTGTAGAACTTATGTATAAGATGTTAGATTTCTACATAGAGTTTAATTGTATATAAAACTGTTAACTTTACCACTTACAAAATGATCCAAAAGGTACACAAAACCATCTCTTAATGACTAAGATGTACAAAAACAAGCACAAAGACTATAATGGAACAGTTGAGATTTTTGCAAAAAATAATTTAGAAAACCCGAATTACTGTAATAACTCAAGTTATGCATTACCGGTCATGTTGAAGTTGAGTTCAGTAAGGGCAGCAAGACCACAACCACCGATGATTGGCACGAGAGACAAGTAAACCGACATTGGGAATGTTTCTCCTAAGATGAACCTTGAAACCAACACACTAAAAGCAGGCTCACCACTCTTGATTATGTGTGTGAAAGAAACAGCAACTTTAGACATGCTTACAGTTGCTGCTACATGGCCAATTGTATGTGCCAATGCAACCTGTTACATATCAAACAATTACTAAATCATAAATATTATAAATCCCTGGAGACAAATCAAATAAATTCAGGTAGGAAGTAAAAAAAATTGTGTCATAAACCATAGAAGTCACATAAGTAAAGTATACCCAAATCATTTATGAATAATTAAACAAAATCCAGATCATAAACCCTAAAAGGACCAGAACATTTTTACATGGAACAACTATATGAGCCCATGCAACACGACAAATATCAAAATAACTATAAATAACCCAAATTTTAGTAATTTTATACCCAGATAAAAAAAACATATATAAAAAAGAAACAAAATTTAGGAGATTAACAGTTATAAAATAAAAAGATTAAGCTAGAAAATAAGCAACAAAAACCCATGTCATAAACCCATAAATGCAACACAATAAACAACACCCAGATCAATATGTTAATCATAAAGCAAAACCCAAATCAATTTATGAATCAATTAATCAAAACCCACATCATAAACCCTAAAAATACCAAAACTTGCTTACAGGGAACAAAGCCTTCCAGAAATCAAGATCAGTGTTAGGTGCTTCAACAACTTTAGTAGCCCAAGAGATCAACATGATGGCTGATCCAGCAGCAAGAGATAAAGTTGAAGTTAACCAAGGGTATGGAAAAGCATTCAAAACCTTCTTATTATAAATGTTAAAAATCACATTCAAAAACCACCATGTTGCAAAATAAACACTAATTTTAACCCTCTTTGCTGCTTCAGTTTTCTCCACAACAAATTCCCCTTCAGATCGATCAGCTTCATACGCTTTACAAACAACAACCGATTTCCCCCTCTGATCATCATATTTCAAAGATCGTAATGACCCAAATGTTTGAATTGAAGAAACATGCAAGGGTTTTGAGTTTGAGACGATTGAAATTTTGTCAATTTTGGGTGTGGAAAGAGGGGGTAAAACCAATGATTTCACCGGAGAATTTCGCCGGTGATTGGTGATTTTGGACCTACAATTGGGAATTGTTAAATTGGGTTGCTTCAAAGAGAAGATCATATTGAATACCCAAATGAGATCAAAACTCAAAAGGGGGTTTTGAGGAAGAATTGAAGATTTGTTAAACCCTTTGATCTTTGAATATGGTGTTTGATGTTGTGTATGAAATGGGTTTTAATCAAATTGAGTAAAAGGGTTCACGGGTGTTCATAAATTTCCAAACTTTAAAGCAATTTGATTTGGACTAATGTTGTGACCCAATACTCTTTTGCAGCTTTTCTTGTAGAACTACAATGTTGATCAAGAATATACAAAGGGTATTTGAATATTTGACAAAATCAATGATTTTGTTAAAAAAAAATTTATTTTTAAAACTATAGTATTCTATGTAAATTTAATTTGGTTGTTATTACATGTTTATTTTTATATATAATCAAATTTGATTTTATCCGTATTAGAATTGTAAGATTTGTTTATTTTTATGTTCGATGCAACTTAGTTTTCGCCTATGACATTTTGAAAATAGTGACATCAGTAATTGCTACTTATGAAAAGTAGTATGAATTTAAGTTTTTAGTGCAAATACAATGTTAGGTTGTATTTAAAAGTTTTTTTAAAAAAAATATGAGTTTTCTCATAAGAAAATTTAATAAATTAGGTTAAGAAAATCAAATAAATATCATCAAGGAAAGGAAATAACTTTAATTGTTTAGCAAGTTGTTGCAAACTTCAATTATTATCAAAGGAGGCAAAGGGTGACTCATGAATGTTGGGGGTGGGGTAGTTGGGTGAAACCTTCTAATAGCATATTCCAAAGGATGTCCTTTCACTAATTGACTAGGAGCCCTTCACCTTATTCAAAGGTTCACCTACCTTTTACCTTATGAATGAAATAATTAAATAACAAATGAGGGTTGATCATTTATGATGTAATCTAATCTACGAAACTAATAAGAAAATAGCTAAGTTTTGGGTTGAGTAGTTTAATACTTCAATCCGATTAATAGACTGATCTTATTTAAGTTTGATATATCTAATTTATTTAATAAAATATTTGTGTTTGTTATCTTAAAATGAAACATGTTGATATCCTGACTTATTTTTAGTTAAAATAGGAAATATCTCTTTATAAGTTTAACCAGTTATTTATTTATAAATTTGATACAATTTGTTTATGGATTTATTACAGTCTATTTAAGACCAATTTAATGTGTTTTACACCCATGTTGATATCCTGACTTATTTTTAGTTAAAATAAAAAATACCTCTTTATAAGTTTAACCAGTTATTTATTTATAAATTTGATACAATTTATTTATGGATTTATTACAGTCTATTTAAGACCAATTTAATGTGTTTTACAACTGAATGACATATCATCAATTTATTTGGACTAGCCACCCATTTAGATAAACGGGTCACATGAGTTCTTTTTTGAGTTACATGGTTTTAAGTGTGTCCAATATAAGGTTGTTATGTTTAACACGAATATATATATGAATTATGTTTAGATTCATTAACTTCGATGTTCATCTTGCTACCTTGACGTGATTTCCGCCGTACAAAACCTAACTTAAAACGATCAAAACACTACATGAACACTAGAATATAAGTGTACAAAAGACGTGATATGCATGCAAAAAGTAAACTATTTACTTATCTATAACTAACTTGAAGTAATCCATACTAATAAAATAAAATCCTTAGAAGCCACGTGATATTTTTATAAAATGTTCACCTAAGCTCCATTTAAAATTTAGACATATGTCCTCACTACAATAAAAATTACAAATTAGTATATAAAATATTTTCCTTAATAAATACTCATTTACTATTATATTAATCAAATTATTATTTTTAAATAATTAAAATGTTTCATTAAAAGTTTTTTAATAAGAGTTAATTTTGTTAAAATTTTATTTAATTTCCTGTTATTCGTTGTTGAAATTAAAATACTTTAAACATCGTATCCTTTTAAGCAAGCATTTTTAAAATATCAAGATTCACGAAGTCAAACTCAATTACAATGAGTGATTACTCAATATAAAACAACATCAACGCGTTAATGTACGTCACGATTTCATCTTCTCAAATCTAGGTATGTTGTACTACGTCATAATTTCATAACCACATTTCATAGTCACAATTTCATGTTTTTACATACAATGTTTATTATTTCAATCCGTGTAACCATGGATATCTAACCTAGTTGATAATAAATCAATAATAGAGCCCTGTAAATAAAAGGCTTACTTGAGATGAGAAGTTGCAATGTAACGAGTTCATTTTTCCCTTCTACATTTACGTGTGGCCTTAGGTTGTTTGTGAAAAGAGACCACTAGAGATTATTAAACATCGGCAACTTTGACTTCTATGATAAAGGTGGTGATGTATTGACTACAAATGATAAAAGCACGGGACAAACATCATATGATATTTTTCTATACACACTTTAGTGAGTTTTTGGTATTCTCTTAAATAAAAAGTACAATTAAAAGTTTAAAACCGTTATTTTATACTATAAAATAGCTCCTTCTTTTAAAGACTTTCCAATTTCACCATTTTTAATGATACAAATATTTTTTGTCCTGAATCCTAGTCAATAGACGAAGGAATTTGTGTTAAAAATAAATGTCACACATCGTAAATCTGGAAGGTTTAATATAGGTTTGTATGACGGGTTAAACTAAATGAATCATTTTTTAGCATTTGATATTAAAAAATTTGATATTAAAAAAGATCTACAAAAGAAAGAATATTTATGATTCATGAAGTGTGAGAGAAACAAGATCGATCGATGTCTCCTATTCATTTATATATTATTCCAAAACTAAAAATGGGTTATTTATATAATTATTGATGCAATTAAATTCATAGAAATCTATAGTTAAATAAATTAATCTTGAAATGTGTAATGTAGTGCATGGGCTTAATACAAATACATATATTTGAAATTAGAGAATTGTTGATTGATTCAAGTATTTTATAAAAGGGTTACACTTTTCCATCTACGTACATATACATAAATTTGTTATAGGGTTTTCATAGGATTCATCCATTTGAGTTCGTTATAGAGTTTTTTTTTTTCGGTCGTATGCAAAGAAGAGAACGAAAGACACCATTAACAACCATAGAAACCCTCACAATAGAGGTGACGAGAAGCATGGACGGATCCAAAATAATATTAAATGAAGAAATTATACATCATCTGTTAGACGTGAAACTCTATCAGGACTTATCTATGAATTTTTAGAATAGTGTATAGATTTGTCTTGTTGTCTTATATTCTCTTATCTATTTATTTGTCTCCTGCATCGGTATATGTGTTAGTTACTTTATGTTATAACATACCTTTTTTTGCTTGCCTTATATACGTTTTATGTTAGTTGTACTTTTTTATACTTATTTAAAAAAACATTTGATTTGACGATCTCAATGCGAGCAATATTTTATATATTGAGAGAGAAAGAAATGTTTGTCATTATCTCATCCTATCGAGATCATATCAATATATATTTGTTTTGAGTAGATTTTATTGGATATTTTTGATCGATTATGTGTAAGACAACATAAAAAACGACGTGCTCTTTGTTTTGTATACAAGAAGATAGTACGCGTCATAGGATGTACAGGGAACTACTCAATTGATTTGTAGTAGAGAACGAGTTGATGAAGTAGTTATCATCATCTAGGTGTAAACAAGATAAGTAAAGCACAATCATTATATACTTATACTTATTTTCAAAGGTCGGTGACCAATAAATAATAACCACATGTTTTAGTTTTACTATATAATGCAAATTGTTTGACAAATAACTAAAGTATTAGCTTAGATTAAGTGGTCTGGTGTTCTTTTCCTACAAGATTGATCGTCAGTTCAAAACATTCATGTTACACTTTATGAAGGACCAACTCATCCTTCCTTTTGTCACCATTTTCATGTTCACATATGAAGGACTTGATCGTATCTTCATTTTTATTTCATTTTCATAAATTTACTAATCTTCATTAATAATATTTGATTATATTGTTATTTAAATTGTTTCGACGTAGATTTCGTTCGAAAATGCATCGAGTCAAATACAACACAGTTTCGTTTACTCTACATTTCGACGTAAATTCAGTTCGGAAACGAGTCGAGCGATTTTAAGTCTATATTTTGACATAAATTTTATTTAAAAAAGAACCGAATCAAATACAATAAGTTTTCATTTAACGGTACAAATTCGAGTCACTCTACCTTTCGATAAACAAGTTTTGTTTTTTGTTTTTTGTTTTGTTTTCTTTTTTTTTTTCTCTTACTCTTTTGATGTTTTTTTCGCCAATCACTTTTAATTTTTCTTGAGTGATTGTTGCGTCAACGTTACGTTTTATTTACGTCGTAAGGTACTAGACATAGTACTCTTTTTTATCTATATCAAATCATCACAGGTTCACACGTTTCTTTTTACATACTTAACCACGTCAATGTAACCGTAGTAGCGTGCATAACAAGGTTTAAGAAAGCGCCGCAACACGCTAGCTTAATTAAAAATAAGAGTTGCTTTACGTTTTGACGTTAATAATTTAGTTTGGATATGAGCGGGACGATCGTAATCTATACTATATCATGTCGTATACGGTATTGCTGCAGCTAGTGGTGTACAAATCGGTTTTTTGGCCAAACCGGTTTGGGGTCCAAACCGGAACCGGTTTGGTCAACGAAAGTCAAAACCGGTTTGGCCCCAAACCGGTTCGGGTTACAAACCGGTTTCAACACAGGATAAAACAAACCGCCCAAACCGATTTGGACCGGTTCAGGCCCAAACCGATTTGGACCGGTTCAGGCCCAAACCGGTTCGGGTTTTATTTTTTTTATTTTTTATTTTTTAATTTTTTTTTGGTTATTCCATAATAAAAATTTTTAAAGAAAATAAAATTATATTATAATTATAAATAAATTAAAAGCAAATTTAAAGAAAATTTAAATTTTTTATTAAAATATATAATTATATTTATATTAATTGAAAATTTTTGTTATTAATGTTGTTATTAAAATCATGATGGTGGTAGTTTTATTATTATTATTATTATTTTACTTGTTGTGAGTAACTGATTATTATTGTTATTAATTTTGTTATTAATATAATAATATTATTATTTTATTTAATGTTAAATAGTTAAATTATTATATAATGAAAGTAAGATATACAATGAAACTATGAAAGTGAGAAATATAATAAAAGTAAGATATATGATATAAAAACTAAACAATTTAAACAACATTGAAGATTAAATAATAATTTTATAAAAACTAAACAACGACTGGTCGTTCTCCGTCATATGCAGCTTGTACGTTTATTCTTCGCCACCAGAACCGGAGCTGTTACGAAGGTACTCATCATATGCCGCTTCATCATCGGTCATTCCGGGCGTCAATCCGCTTTCTACCTCGTTCTCGTATAATTCTGCTTTGTATTCCAATTTTTCTTCAAGGGAGCATTTGTCTTGTACTCTTTTCGCGGCATCCAAAAAATCCTTCAAGCAAATCGACATATCAACCGCTTGTGGAGTGAGTCGAGTTCGTGTTATCGATATAACCCAGCCACTAACAGAAAAAGCAGATTCCGAAGCTACCGTGGAAGCTTGGACGGTTAGTAAATCTGGGGCCATGGTGTATAGGATGGGAAATTGATCTTCCTTACCTTTCCACCAAGCCAACATGTCAAAATTTTTAAAATCTTGTGGACTCATGGTAGATAAAAAGTTGGTTCCACCATACCTCCCGAGTTCACTACTTGGAGTGTTACCATGTTGACGTTTATTACATTCATCCCTTAAAGTATTATATAAAAGAAACATTGGATCATTTGAACTTCCGGCATGTGCCGCATGCCTTAATGACTCATGGATATGTGATGTTTCACCATATTTTAATAAATAAACATCAAATATTTTTTCTAAATGTTGATTAAAAGTAGCTTTTAAAGTTTGAGCATAAAAGAGGTTTTCATCTTCTAAATCCAGATTAGAAGTAATTTTATCAAGTAAAGTTTTAACCCCCGACAAATTTAAATAAGGGTTTAATGCAGCGGCACATGTAATAACCGGAGGCATTTCTTTAAAATACTTTTTAAGTTTTTCTTTACTTAGGGGTATCATATCCGAATAAGGTCTACCCCTAAACGACATCTCATTTAATTTTGAAGTCATTAAGTAAATTTGGTGAAATACTAACGGACTCGTTGGATAATAAACTCTAGAAAGACAAGTAGTTGCATTTTTAAAATTTTGAAGCACTTTGCTTATTTCTTCAATAACGGACCAACCCGATGGATGGTAAGTATTTGCCAATCCACGACTTACCAAACTATTATGAAAGGCTATTAAACTTTCTTTTTGTTCAATTGCCTTTTCAAACATGTTACATGTGAAATTCCATCGTGTAGGTACGTCCCAATTCGGACCTAAACATTTGGAATTTGCGTCTTTACAAAACTTACGATATTTACTATATCTTTGGTTATTGCTAAAAATGTCACGTAACATTCTTTTAAAACTATATTTCACTGTTTCAATGGTTCTTAAACAGTTTTGAACGGCTAAGTTTATGATGTGCGCAACACATCGACTATGGAAAAAAACACCGTCACACATTGGTTTATATTTTAATTTTAAATGATCTATCGCAAGTGTGTTATTTGACGCATTATCAAAAGATATAAAAAATATTTTGTTTTCTAATTTATACGTTTTAATAACTTTATCAATAAGATAAAAAATGTTTTGGCCGGTGTGAGGATAATCAAACAATTCAAACGCAATCGTACGTTTCATCATTTGCCATGAATCGGGTTCAACCCAATGGGCGGTGACACAAATGTACGAGTCCGGTGAACCGTGAGGAGTCGACCAAACCTCACTAGTTAAGTTAACGCCGGTTTGTAAATTTTCAAAATAAGATATTAATTCATTTTTTGCTTTTTTTCACGTTTTTAAACATTCTCTTCGAAGAGTAGCACGACTTACATTGATGTAACGTGGTTGGAGAGTTCGTTGAATGAGTTGAGTCAAACGTTCATTGTCGAAATGTGTGCCATTTGCTCCCGAACCGCATCAACGTTATAAGCCCAAACATTTCCGTCGTTGGTCATTGAAGCTTGACCTTGAGACGGTTGACCTTTCAACGCCTTGCAATATTTAAGCTCAATATGGTTTTTCAAAGTTGTGTTTGCATCTTTTTTGAAAAACTTATGACAAAACTTGCAACGAGCTTTGTTCGGACCGGTAGCCATTTGACATAAATCGTAATTGCACCATACTTCGCTGTTCATATTAGTAGGAAGGATTGCTACCACCACGTTGCTTGAAGACGCATCACAACCAACGGATGATTGAGCACTAGATGAAGCCATTTGAGAGAGTTTTTTGTAGAATGAAAGAATTGAGAGTTTTTTGCGATTTTTGAGAGTTGAGAGCGTTTTAAGTTGTTGTGATTCAACCAAAACATACACTACATATATATACTAACCTATTGGGGGTATAATGGTAAAAAAACCACCAAAAAACGGTCAAAAAAAGGCTCTAACGGCCAAAAAACGGCTATATAGCCGTTACCCAACGGCTAGATTTAAAAACCGGTTTGAAAACTGGTTTGGGAACTGGTATAAGAACCGGTTTGAAACCGGACCGGGTTAGGAACCGGTTCGAATGAGGAAAACCCCAAACGATTACAAATCAGCGGTTTGGTTCGGGTTGGAACCGGTTTGGCCCAAACCGGTTTGGGCAAAAAACCGGTTCCTGTTTTTTTGGGGGAACCGGTTTTCGAACTGGTTTTTTTGAACAAGTCTAGCTGCAGCTGCTTTTTTATGTTTAAAATTGATCTACGTTTCGACATAAATTTTATTTCAAAAAGAGTGGGGTCTAATATAAAATGTGTTCATTCAACGGTATAAATTCGAGTTCTCTACATTTGAGGTAAATTTAGTTTAGAGTTGAGTCGATTGTAATCTGTATTTTATCACACCCCGTCCGATGCCGCCGCATCACGCGGCGGGTAAAAAACCTAGTTACTATAACTTAAAAAGAAAGGTCGGTGGGGTTTCCCACCGATCTTTTTTCCTCTCCTACTTTTGATCTTTACATTTTCAGCCCCCGGTACTTTTAAAAACTTTGTAAAATATCACTTTTACCCCTTTAAGTTTCTAAAGATTCGAGTTTACCCCTGTGCAATATAAATTCAAGTCCATTTAAGTTTACACATAATTAGAAACGACTCGGGTCAAATATAAAATGTTCCCAGACTTAAGTCTATACACTTTAAGACCGCCTACGTTTCAACATATGTCTACGTTTTGACGTGAATTTTGTTCAGAAATAAGTTGGGTCAAATATAAAACGTTTTAATGCTTATTTTTATGTACGCTTTGAGTTGACCTATGTTTCGACATTGGTTTGTTTGGAAACGCGTCGGGTCAATATAATACTTTTTCATGTACTATACGTTTGGACGTAAATTTAGTTCGAAAAAGGTCGGAGCGATTGTAAGCCTATGTTTCGACATTAATTTTGTTTGAAAACGAGTCAGATCAAATATTAAACGTTTTTGTTCAACGGTATAAATTCGAGTTACTCTACGTATTGATGTAAAATTAGTTTGGAAACGAGTCGGGTCGATTGTAGTCTATACTTTATCATATCACGTACAATACCACGGCAACGCGCGACGGGTAATAAACCTAGTTTAATGTAAAAGCATTTGAGCTTGTCCTTTTAAGGTCTACGCTTAAATTTAATATTTTAAGCTCAGGTTCGGATATGTTTGTAGAGATTATCAAGAAACACCCAAGAAATACGAAACTAGTATTTAAGTTGCATTTGGTTTATGATGAACATCCATGCTTCCGATGAACTCAATTAAAAAGGCAACAAGGCATAAAATAACCATATCGAACAAATTATTAAAACAAGTGTCTTTTTATCTTTAAGTAGACATTCACTTGATATATTTATGTTGATTTTCTTTATTGGTTAATTAAAATCTATTTCACGAGTAAATTGACACTGGGTTCACATGTGAACTAACATTAGGTCAATGCGAGTTCACGTGTAAACAAGTGCTAGTTCATGAACGTTTATACTTACAAAAGGTAGTGTTATTTTTATATTTTTTTCAATGTTTATAGTTCAAGCTTATGAACAGACAGAGTTTAATAGTTCAAAAGCTTAATAAGTTGTTTCTAAAGTTTGGATTATGTAGTAGACGGCTGACAAGTGTGAAGACGAGAGAATGGTATGTTCAAACAGACGAATCGAGTTGAAGAAAAGCGGGTTTTGTTTTAGTACCTTCATCTTCATTGGTCGGTTATCTTTGTTGAATCAGAAGGCATCTGATTTGATGCACAACCCTTTGAAATACATTCCGACTTAATGATCCAAAAGATTAAGATTTAGGTCATGATTAATTGTGTTACAAGGATTGATCATTATTCATAAGCCATAACCAACATTGATTAGCGTATAGTGACGCTTAGCGTGGCCTTATGTTTCATTGATTCAAATATAATTAGTTATGCCTGTCACGTCATTCTCCATCTTTTATATAAATTCACCTTAACTTACCCACATAATATGTTCCAATCTATTTTGTCGCCTCTTTCACCAACTTTATTTTATGTAAATATCAAGTAATAGTATTCAATATGTTAAAATATTTAAAGGATAAAGGTTAAAAAAATGTTTATCGATTACATAACAATCATCCATTATGACTTGAAACTCGACTCGTTCATTTTGCCACCTCTAAACCACTAAGGTAGTCAATGATAAAAGAGAAGAAACAACTTTCATTGCAAGAGGTATAAGTCATTTATGCATCCAGTGTATAATTCGATTATAGCAAACTTCTATCAATCGAAAAAACCAAGGCTTTATTAATATGAAATAAGATAATAGAAATGTATTTCAGTACGTCATAAAAAGTTAAGTTAGAATGTTGTACAAACTTATTTTTTCTCAGGAAGCTTCTCTATCAACTCGGGTATTATTTCAAAAAGATCACCTACAAGTCCATAATCAGCAACCTGTAATTAAAGAAGGCATCATCAAGCGCATTAGAACAAATGATCGATTCCATATAGGTCGTTTAAAACTTCATAATATCGTATTTACCTTTTCAAAACGCTAAAAATATCATATTTACTTGTTTCATAATAAATAAAATAAAATCAGTTTTTCACTGAATAAATGAAGAGAATGTCATATGTCAGGTGGTTCTGTGAAAAAGACTGTTATAACTGATTTTACTTTATTTACCACAGGATGGGTAATTATGCAATTTTAGTGTTTTAAAAAGATAAATATGATATTATACAAATTAAAACACATATAAAATTTGAACTTTTAGAAGGGTATATATGAAATTAATCCTCTAACATAATACAAAACCGCAAAAATGAAAATAATCATAAAATGAAAAAAAAAAATCATCTTGCGACCTGAAAAATTGGTGCATCGGCGTCTTTGTTTACGGCAACGATGACTTTTGAATCTCTCATGCCAGCTATGTGTTGGATGGCCCCAGAGACACCGAAAGCCATATAGAGCTCTGGAGCAACAATCTTGCCAGTTTGACCAACCTGACATAAATGGGTGGGTTGGGTGACGGGTCAAAATAGGTTCAGGAAAAATGAGCAATTACTAGTACATGGTGAAAAGGGTTGGACAGGGTGACCGGAGAACCTTCGGTCCAAATTTAGATCTTTCTGTATTAGTAAATACTAAATAGGGTGTTATATATCTAATATTGTAAATAAATCACTTGGAAGGGTGTATGCACTAAAGATACATTTTTGGTATGGGTTGAAACGGATCAAACCTGGGTTGACCTGAAACACCTCTGGAGAGCTGATTTTAGTATAAGTAACCAGTGTGTTAAAAATATAACATTCTGAATAAACAATTAGGAGGTTGTACACACCAAAGATACATTTTTGGTAGTTGGTAAGGTTGAAACAAGACATGCCGAGTTGACATGAAAGAGAGAATTTATTTTAAAATTTTAACACAGGTAACTGGTGTGTTAATTATATAATTCTTGAATAAAAGAGGTTGTATGCATTAAAGTTTATATATATGGACATGAGGAGGTCGACCTGAAACACTTCTTGTGTAGATCTTACAATTTCTTGTACGGGTTGAAATAGGTCGGGTGGGATTGACCAACACCCCTTTCTCTAACTCTTTCATTTCAGTAATTAGTGTGTTAAAAAATCTAATAAATTAAATAGACAATGTAAGAGGTTGTGCATATTAAAGTACTTTCGGTAACTTTTGCCCTGTGCAACCCATTTGACCAGTTCCTTATTACTAGTGTTTTTCTTAGTACGCGTATGAGAGAAAACATAACCCGAACTGACCCATTCACAAGTAAATGGGTTAAATTGCCCCCATTTATGCATCCATATAGATCAACATGGCTTAAACGTATTCAATTATTGCATGCTAAATTCTTTTGCAACATTTGAAAAGATAGAAGAAAACACCATGCGAGTTACCTGGAGGTCATTAGGAACGTATCCGGCATCAACAGCAGCACGAGTGGCACCAACTGCACGAATAACAGCAGTAAAGATTTTAAAAACTACAAGTTACAATAAGCATACAACAACACGAGGAGCACGAACTACAAACAACAGTAGTAAAGATATGAAGAAATACAAGTTACAATGAGCATAAACTAAATCTAGGGAGAAAAGATTAAAGTTTTTTGGTTAGAACACCCTTAAGTTGCTTACTATATTGAACTAATTTCATATATATCCATCTAATTTTCATAATATTCTATTTACCTTTTCAAAACACTAAAAATGCCAGATTCATCCATCTAAGAGTATATAAAGTTTAATAGGAATATAACTTAACTAGTCACTACTGTGAACCATCTCAGCAGCATAACTTTCTCTTCATTTATTTAGTGAAATACACCACTATAAGTAACTGATTTATTTTGCTTAGTTATCTACTATGAATGGGCGAATATTATATTTTGAGTGCTTTGAAAGGGTATATATGATATATTATGGATATGATATTTTAAACTTTTAGAAGGATATATATAGTTAAACCTTGTAATTGTAATTGTATTGAGTAATTGTGTGTTTAGGGTTACAATAGAGGGTCCTTTATATAGATGACAATATTACATAATTAACCCTAAACTATTTACTAATAATAACCTAGTCTAATATTCCCCGCAAGCTAAGCTCGGGAGAGATTTAGCTTGAAATCTAAAAACATAAAACTAAAACTAAAACTATAAAAATAAAATAAGCAAACTATTGGTCTTGTTCAAAAGTTGATCCGGGTCACTAAGGCCTAACACCACCATTTGATCCACGTGCGGGAAACCTCCCCATCCGACCGCACCGTGTCCATTCAAAAAATAAGGGTTTTGCACCTGTTGTCTCCATTGTTTAACCGACAGCCATGTTTCTGCCCACAGTCGCCGAACGTGAACACCGGTTGTTCTTCTTACGTGAAACCTTTGCATGAAGGTGTGCCGCCGTAGTATGGCGGGGCCGCTGTTGTATAGCGGCGGGGCCGCTTTTGTATAGCGGCAGCGATTAAGGTGAAGCATCGCGTTGTTTGCGATGACGGGTGAGATGGAAGAGAAGAAGCAGCGGCGATTGTATGTTGTGTGTGGCGGCTAGGATTAGGGTTTAGCGGCGGCTAGGGTTGGGGTTTAGAAGCGGCTAGGGTTGGGGTTTAGCGGTGGCTAGGGTTGGGGTTTAGCGGTGGCTAGGGTTGGGGTTTAGTGACGGCTATGGTTAGGATTTAGTGGCGGCTGTGGTTGTGTGAAAGGACAGAGACGACAACGGTTTGTATTCGCCTGTTAAAGGCGAAGATTGCAATGGTGGTTATTGTAAAAGAAGCGATGATGGATGGTTGAACAGGGCGGCGGAGGCGGCCGGCCACCCTGATTAGGGTTTCGGCGATAATCGAGTCCTCCTGGCTCTGATACCAAGTTAAACTTTGTAATTGTAATTGTATTGAGTAATTGTGTGTTTAGGGTTACAATAGAGGGTCCTTTATATAGAGGACAATATTACATAATTAACCCTAAACTATTCACTAATAATAACCTAGTCTAATATATAAACTTGCCCCTAATATATTTATTGACCATTTAATACTTTTATATACACATTTGAAGAAGTTGTTGTTAGGTATCACAATCAGAGTAGGTTCCAGCGGAAGCAATCAAACACACACAATCACACAATATATATATAAAGTAGACACGAGAGAATTATAGTGGTTCGGTCTAGGTGACCTACGTCCACTCTGCAACTAGGGTTTATATTATCATTGTGCTCAAGAATACAATTACATCATGGGTCTATTTATAATGCTAGATTAGGGTTGTAATTAAAGTAATAACTTAGGCTCCAAGAATTAACTAATTAACCCTAATTAGGGCCGGCTAGCCCATTCTTTTGTTTATCATTAGCCTAGCAAAACAAGCCCGAGCCCCATCCGGCTCGGCCCAAAGCCTTCACAACCCAACAATCTCCCACTTGAAGGCTTTGAACAAGTCTACAAACACCGTCCAAGTAACCCAGATCCAGTAACTCCAGTATTCTTCATATCCAAAAGTCTTCCAAGCTTCAATTCCCATCAGCTAAGACTTCATTGTAACCCCTAGTTGCACCCCCTCTCATCAAGTACATGAGGGGACAGTTGAAGCTCCCCCGAGCTCCAATCCATTCTCTATCTCAACTGGTATGCACGATCCACCAGCTCCAGAGATAACCCGAGAATCATCAACACTCTCCTCATTCAGCAAGATATCCATAGGAGAGAATTTAACAATCGGAGTAGTGGTCTTCACAACCCAACATTGTTTTGTGACTGTACCCGAAACACGCCCCGTGCTCCCACTGTCACCAAACCCCTGACCTGGTTTAGACCTCCGATCCCGCTCAGCTTGAATCACCTTGGCACCAGGCTTCAGTCTTGCAAATTGAACCCTCTTTTGCCCCTTTGACTCAGCGAACCCAATTTTGTTTTGAGGAACGGTCATACTTTCCTCAATAGGTACTTCCACCATGTATAACGATCCCCGCTTGTTTCCACAAGCAATAACCATATTTCCTTTTGTCACTTTCCATTTACCTCTACCAAATTTTACTTCTTGTCCCTGTTCATCCAGTTGACTAACAGAGATAAGATTTCTCTTCAAAGCTGGAATTACCCTAACATTCTTCAAGTTCCAGTAGGTTCCCAATGGAGTTAACCGATTAACATCACCTATGCCCGTAACATCAAGGATATTACCATTTGCTGTTTGTACCTTCCCAAAGTTGCCAACTTTTAGATTCACCGTCTCCCCGCTGTGCATGGCGTGAAACGAAGAACCGGAATCCATAACCCAAGAGTCCACACTGTTTTCAGCCTCGAGTAATAACGTGTCATCATTACATTCATCCTCAGCAGCAGTGTTTACCTCACCAGATTTTCCTTGTTTACGCTTTGGACATTGACTCTTAACATGCCCAATCTCATCACAACTCCAGCACTTCACAGTTTTCCGAGCTCTAGACGAACTTCTCCCTCGACTCCCGCTGCTCCTGTTATTTTCCCTTCCCCTGCCAACATATAACAAACCAGAAGATGATCCACCACCAGTGCTTTTCCGGCGAGTTTCCTCACCTAGCACAATGTTTCGGACCCCGTCAAATGTTAATCCATTAGTCCCCACAGAACTAGTAATAGCCGTTACAGTTCCACATCAACTATCTGGCAAAGAAGATAGCAATACTACAGCTTGAGTCTCATCATCAAACTTCATGCCCACAGAAGCTAACCTGGACATGATCGAGTTAAGATCATTAATATGCTCCAAAACTGAAGTTCTCTCATTCATTCGAGTCATGAATAACTCCCTCATCAAGAACACCTTATTAGCAGCAGACGGCTTTTCATACATATTTGACAGAGCCATCATTATATACTAGCCGTGGTTTCGTGCATAACGTTAAATGCAACGCTCCTCGTCAAAGCCAATGTAATAGCCCTTCTAGCCTTCTTGTCCTTTGAGTTCCAAACTGCTTCTTCAGCTTTGTTCATTGTAGCCGGCTTTTCTTCCAATACTACTTCCAAATCTTTTCCACCGAGCAATGCTTCTATTTGCATCTTCCACCAAGCAAAGTCTGTCCCGTTAAACTTTTCAATTCGACCCCTCCCGTCTTCAGCCATTGCAAACGAGAAACGAATACAATCAAGAAACAGAAACTGAAGTTGATGAACACCGTGAGAAAAGATTAACCTTTGAAGAAAAAAACCAAAGAATCCAAGCTAACCGAAGCCAAGCACACCTCCAATAAAACCCTAAAACCCGAAGATACCTAAACCGGTAACTTCACTTGCAGAACCGAGAGCAATACCAGCGACCCCAAGGGTTCAAGACAGAAACCCAAATCGCGAATTGCCAAAAAAAAATAAAACCCGGACAGCCCTAGATCTCGAACCAGCAACAATCGATAATACCACAGCCCTCTCGAACAACCTTCTACAATTTCAGTGTGTAAACCCGGTGTGTTTCCGAACCTTAGCTCTGATACCACTTGTTAGGTATCACAATCAGAGTAGGTTCCAGCGGAAGCAATCAAACACACACAATATATATATAAAGTAGACACGAGAGAATTATAGTGGTTCGGTCTAGGTGACCTACGTCCACTCTGCAACTAGGGTTTATATTATCATTGTGCTCAAGAATACAATTACATCATGGGTCTATTTATAATGCTAGATTAGGGTTGTAATTAAGGTAATAACTTAGGCACCAAGAATTAACTAATTAACCCTAATTAGGGCCGGCTAGCCCATTCTTTTGTTTATCATTAGCCTAGCAAAACAGGCCCGAGCCCCGTCCGGCTCGGCCCAAAGCCTTCACAACCCAACAGTTATGAGTAGCAGTTTTCACTAGATTCACCAATTGAAACTATGCATGAATCTACTTAAAAGTTAAAATACAAGATGGAGATACCAATAAGAATAGATACCTGCTGCACCAAGTTTTTCAGCAAGTTTTTCTATTAGTTTAAAATTTTCAGCACTTTTAAGAGCTCGCCCCCCAGTAACAACAACACGAGCACTTCCAAGATCCGGACGTTCTGAATCTTGAGTGGTTTGTTTCACAACTCTAGACTTCCAATCTATCAAAAGATATAACAAAACATTAGCAACAGATATGAATAGTCTGACGAGTTGAGATGCAAGATAGGCATGTCAACCCTTTGGGAAACTGGTCAAAAGGGGCTGGGCCTGATCGAACCGACCCAATTTTTTTCTTTTTGAAAATATTTTTTTATGAATAATCAATGCTTAAAATATGATAATGAAAACTATATGAGTAAAATAATAATAAAAGCTTAAAAAGTATTCGTTGGCCATTCAAAAAAAATAATAATAATAATAGCATGTAGATGTAGCAAGTATTTGAATATAGTTTAGGCGACTTTCTACATTGTTCATTCTACCTTGATCCGTACCAATTTAGTAACAAAACTTGAGAAAATATCCGTTTTGGTCATAACTGATGCCTTATACTGTGACCAAGGAACATTTTAGAAAGCATGTTACTACATTTTGACCAAAAAATATAAAAAAATTAAACACTTCTACAAGGTTTAGTGACTAAGTTTGTTTAAGATTAAAGTACAGTGACATGTATAACACATGTAAGTAAATATGTTACTATTTTCTGGCATTACCCCAATTTCAACCTCTTCAGCCCGTTGTCTTTATAGTAAACTTTTTATATTATACAAGTTTGACTGGTTATCACTAAGACGCAACATGACCTGTTTACATATGAATGATTCTTACAACTAAACATATTGTAATCAGTTTAATTAATTAACACACCTTCACTAAAATTTGATAAATCAACCTGTTGTATTGGGGCAGGATCAGTTTTAGAATCAGGTGAAGTTGAACCCACCGAAAAAGAGGTTGTTCTAATGGTCAACATGCAAGGATCTGAACCAATGTAACGGATAGTACATAGAGCATTGCCAGCATATATTGGCCTGTCAAGAAAATTTGAAAAAAAAAAAAAGAAAAGAAATGCACTGGTAATTAGGGAATATAGAAGGCATAAACATTATTCCTCTAATTGTTACTTCAGACGAAAAGATTATTCAAGTCGTGTAACTATATGTATGTGCGCATCATATAAATTTAGAGGTGTTTGGGATTAATTATTTGATTAATGTCTTTTTGAAATAAGTAGTTTGGAATAAGTGGTTGAAAGTTGCTTATTCAAATGGGAGGTGCTTATTCAATAAGTGGTTGAAAGTTGCTTATTCAAATTGTTGAAAGTTGGAATAAGTGATTAATTATTTGATTAATGTCTTTTACAAAGTACACACCATATTTTTTTCTTTTGACCATAAGACTCTCACACCACTAAGATCATGTACAACACTATAAAGTTCTCCAATGAGGGTATTATGGTCAGATGCAGAAAACTGGTGGTGTACATAGTAAAAAGCGTATTTCACTTTCAAACAATTAAAGGAACAGTTTAGATAAGCAGTCCTAAACTCCTAATCACACTCAAAGCTGATCATCTAAGAATCAAAATGCGTAAGCAGATAAGCAATCCTAAATACATCTTTACATGTTTGTGTGTGGGTGTGTGTAAAAGAGTGGCAGGAGTTCAAGCCTCGACTGGTCATATTGTGGGTGGGTCAAGCAGGTTGGATAATGGGTCAAAACAAGTTTTAGTTCGATTAGAGTTGGGAGTTGGGTTGACCTGAATCACATTTTTGTTCATTTCTTACAAATAATTAACACACTAAATACGATTGAACAACAATTTACATGTGTTTCATAAAGCAATTTCGAGGTTGTATACATTAAAAACACACTTTTAATAAAATTTCAATCTGTTTGACCATTAAATACGATTAAACAAAATCTTTCGCTGTTTGAGATAAAGCATAACCCAAATCAACTAATTCACACATACCCAGTTGTGATGAATACCTTACAAATGTTTTAGATTCTGATATTTCAATGACATCAGTAATTGGTGAGACGTCTAAAAGGGCAGCTGCGCGAGGTAAAATATTTTTCCCAAAAGAATTTGCAGCAGCAATTATATGTGAGTATTCACCTTTTTGCTGCACCCAATGGACTAATTTGGCCCAAGGTTCTGCTAAAGGGTGTTTAAACGTATCAGAATCGGCCACCAGAACCTGCACAAAGAACAGCGAAAAATTAGAATTTCCTATGTCACACTGTAATGTTCTAAATACAACATTTAGGTTCTATTTTATCTCAATGGGAAAGTTCGATCAAATCAAACTATTTAGTTAAAAGGGTTATACAATCAAATGAGTTTAACGAGTCAAATGGATTTAAACTCACCTAAAGTTCAATGAAACAATCAAATGAGTTAATTGGGTCAAATGGATTAAAACTCACCCAAAGATTATTTTTTAATGAATACTATACAACCTACTAAATCATTTTATTCAAAACTCGGGATTCTTATTATAACAATATGGCTCGTGTTTTAAAAACCCTAAGAACTTGAGTTGAATTCGAATATAAGTCCTTGGACTTTATTTTTTCATGATTAAATCCTAGTAATCTTAAGACTGAATGAAAGCTCCGTTTTATAAAGTTTGGAGACTTAATCATGCAGATTATTTACTTTTTCATTATTTTTCAGAAAGTTGAATAATCATGCAAAGAAATAGTTTTTGGTAAAAATAAAAGTTAAAAGGTTTAGTCTTGAAAAAATCACTTCCATTGACTTGCATACATATGTAGTGCAAGTGCGTACGACTTTTTCAACAATTGCCCTAAATATATGGTTTATGTAATCAAGATTAACACATTAATTCTCTTAGAATATGGACAAAGAAGCGTCGTGTTATAACTTTCTACCAGTAATAAAGTACTAAAATATGATCCGTTCCAACCTGCACCAGTTTTGACTCGGTACCCAGCCCGCCCGACTTGCCCATCTCTACATAACAGCAACAAACGGGAAATGTAAGGGCACGAAATTTTCCACTTATATGAACTACCTGAGAAATTGAAGGATGACATGAAGCGGCATTTGCAGCAGCCTCCTGTAAGGTGGGTCCCGCCCCAGCCAAAAGCAAAGATAACGAGTTATCTTTAGTCAAGAACTTTCTAGCAGCTTCTATTGAACTTAAAGTGCTGGTAGTGAGTGAACCGCCTTCATGTTCTGCTATAACCAATGTTCCAAGCTATAACAAAATAAGATAGAAAACAAATCACCAAGAATGTATAAAAGCTACAAATGAATAATAGGGAGCCAAATAGGAATATCAGAACCTAGGGTGATTAACTGTTCAAGATCTTTTATATATATTCTTTTCCCATAAGCAAAAAGGAAAACATGATTCGATTAGAAGCAAGGGTCTTTAGGATTGCTTATTTAAGCAGTTTAACTACATATCATGTTTCACTAAGAGCAGATGACTTCTTTGTTTTCGGAAGAAGAAAAGTGTTAATACATGTCTGCTTAATTTAGGGCGAAATAAGTTGTTTTCATAAAGCATTTTGAGATTGCTTTCTTCAAACCAATTATTCTCGAATGATATAAAATTCAAGTTTGCCCTCAGGGTGAAATAAGTTGTTCCCAATAAATTGATTATCTGAGTTTGCTTACAAGCATAAATTGTTTATATAAGCAATTCCATACACCCCTAAAGGTAATATTGCATTTACTTACATAATCATTATTGCACATAACATTTCAGAAAAAATAGCATGGTACAAAGGTAATATTTCATTTCACTAGTCACTACACAGAGCACTAGTCACCAAAGATCCAAGAAACATACAATCAGGTCCACTCCCTATTTCCACGACTTCCTACTTAATTAGCCTTTCCATTCACCCGCAAAACACCTAACTTTTCACGATACTTATATTTACTTGAACACATTAGGTAATCATAAAACTGTAAAGTCGTAAACTTCAAATAACACTTCTATAGATTTGGCACCATGTCATGAACACTTTAACTTTAAACTTTAAGTTACAAGCAACAAACAGCATGCTCCCACAAAATGACTACAAATTTCTTTTTAGAAAGTTGAATTTCAAAATAGGGATTCCAAAGTGATTATCTAGCAGATATATTGAATCAACTCTAGGTTACATTTCCCCCAACTTAAATCCCATAAATCATCCAAACCCAACTAGAATCGATACCCAAAACAGAGGAGCAATTGGTGTATATTTCAAACAATAATCACATAAATCAACGATCAACATATTTCAGTAGTTTAATAGCACAAACCAACAGCATAAATCATAACAACTGTAACAAATTACTAACAAAATGCTGTAAACATCAATCAGTACAATCAATAGCTTCAATCGATGAAAACCCAACTCGAATCGATACCCAAATAGAGGGAAAAATGAAGTTTTCAATTGGGAAACAAGATCAATGCTTACGTATCTGCAAGATGCGATTGAACGACGAGAATGAGGGATTAGGTGTTTGAAAGAAGTAGCTTTGAACATTGTGCTCTACAAGAAGCCTCTTCTAATTAGTAATTTGCGATTGTAGAGACGTATAAAACGCATTCATTTAACAAAGTTCTCGTTAATGGTGTCAAAGTATGGTGGCATTTGTTCTTATCTTCTTCTTGGGTGTTCGATTATTCAAAACAACACCCATACTTCTCTTATTTGTGGTATAAGTTGTGAAAATAAATGGATTTTGCGTTTTATGAATTATATAAATCATTTATATGTAATGTACAAAAGTTAGTTAGAACCTACTGAAAATTCGGTCTATAAGTTGTAGATTTAAGTTAAGGTTTTTAAATGCCAGGAAATATATCATTTAGGTGCTGAGTTAAGTTTGGTGAAATCAACCCTAGGTAACTTTGATTATATTATATGTTAATGTTCAAAGCCCTTAAAAGACTAGATGTTTTGAAATGTATTAGAAAGAATTTCTTGTGGGGTGATAACAGTGAATTAAAAAAAATGCATTGAGTAGTTTATATAATGTTGTTAAACTTGGTGTTTAAGGGACTTGATGTGGAGAGTCTAAGATTCATCAACTTAGCTTTGTTGGCTAAATGAGGTTGGATGATAAACAAAGAGAAGAATACATGTGGTCTAAATGTATCAAAGCAATACATAGTCTAAACACTTATGATTGCGAGAGTGTGGCGAAAAAGATTGAAGTTACAAGGGCTCGACATACACTTAGAGGCAATGATGCCTTTAAGTTACATTTAAAACGTCAAAGCAAGTTCCTTAGGATGCCCTTACGACGAGTAACAAGCTTTCTTGAATAGTGTATATAAAGTGTTTTGTTTTTCCAAGAAAAAATTTTAATTAATATAAACCTAGCTAATAAGAAACTACACAGAGCGAGACAAAATTACAAACCGATACAGAAAAGTGACGGTTAAATTTTATAACTGTTTTGTGGTAGTCTTCATTTGGTAATGGAGTTCCTGCATGTTTATTTTTAGTAACAGAGCATCAAACAACTATAATGTTTTTTTAGTCTCTTAGGTTTAATCCATCAAGATTTAGTTGGTTCTGACCTAGTTAACATTGGTAGTTTGAAGGGGGTGTGGTTGACAAAATGAGTGGACTTGACAAAATGAGCGGGTTGGGTTGGATGAGGTCAAGGATCAGTTTGAATTCGAGTAAGAATGAGTCATTTAAAAAATAATTAATTTGGTCCGGGTCAAGATGGATTTGGACAAAAATAATTATAGGTTGAAATGGGTTGCTCTTTTTATCCAACACATATCCACAAAATCCCGACCCTCAACATCCTTACACTTTATAAAGCGTTGGCACCCTGTTCCTAAACTTTACCAACCACAAACATCTTGTCCCCCCGTCCATCGCTTACCGTCACTAGTTCAATCATTCAACAACCACTGTACAAAAGAGACGACTACTTATACACTACTGTTTGTTACTTTTCATCCCCTACTACCTCCCATCGCACCTTCAATCTAAATAGTCGTGACCAACAAATGCGCAACCTATCAGCAACTACTAGATTCAATAAAAAATGCAATTGTTCGCCTTCGCCCTAGAGAAGTTTGTTGATCAATAGTTGAAACCTAGAATATCATCTGATGTGTGTTGATGTATATTTATTTTTTATATAAAAATTCACACAATTTGTTTTAATAAAATAAATGATTATCACCTTTACACTAACTACACACACAATAGGCAAGTGCATCTATCGCATAGTAGTATAGCTTGAGGTAAAACTGGGTATCGTTCTGTGAACACAATTGCTCCCAATACTTAAGCATCATCTCTATTTAACCAATCAAATGAGTATGGATTTGTGAATATTTAAATTGACTAAAAATAATTACTAAATTAAACTAACAAAGCAAGAAAATAGAAATCAAGATACACAATCAAGTAAATATATCATTTGGACTTGGATTTTGATTTCACTTAGCATAAAAATAACAACTAGCATAAACTTGAGGTGAGACCAATTTTTACACATGATACATGAAAGTAGCTTAAACCCATGTCAAGAGTATCTAATCATATAACTCTGCGGAAGGCTAGAATGATAAACGCACAATAATCACCTAAAGTTATGCAATAAGAAACAATTGACATGATTATGTCAATGTTAAAGATGAATTAAACTCCTGCTAGAGTTAACTAATTCCATAAAATTTTGGAAAGCTAACACGATAAATACATGACAACCATCTTAACTTTTGTAAAATAAACAAAACTATAACTATCCTTCAACTCATTAACATCAAACCACGATTACAAAATCAATTCATAACCAATGACAAGAAAAATTCATGACATACATCATGATTTTTTCAAACATAAGCATAAGGATGCATATTTGCCCAATTTTACTAAACCTCCAATATTCATTTATCATTTCTAGTCAAATGTTATAAAATTACACACAAAAGATGCAATCATATCTATAAGTCTTGTAAAAACATGAGGTTTTTCAACACAACATACTTACAACACCCATAAAGTTGAACATTTCATCAACTAAAACAAATACGCATGATCATCAAAGAATAATCAAGTTTTATCATGACATTAACATAAACAACACCAAAAGTCATGTACAAATTGTTAAATCATGCTAAGTTCATCTAATTAGCCCATGAATCTTACAAAAAAACACACTCAAACTCAAGAATATGAAAGAACTCATAATAAATGTAGGGGAATTCAAATCAATTTTGAGTGAAAATAGGGTAGATGATGTTAAATCCTTATTGAAAGTGTGAAATCTTCAATCCTTGCTTTAAAATCTCCCAAAAACTCTTGAGAAATGCTCAAAATCATATAGGAGCTTGAGGGAGGGTAGGGTTTGAAAGGGAATTAAAGTTATGTTGGAAATGAGATGTACTGGGGTTATAAACCCGTTTTTTGCTCGAATATGGCCACATCTAAAGTGGTATTACCATATACAACTTTAAAAATAAGTTATTTGGAGTTTGGCAGCTTATATGGGTATATTTAGCTTTGATATGGTCATATTAGAAGCAATGCCTGTTAAAAGCTTAACCATGCCCTACCACTAAAAATAAATTCTCGCCATCTATTTAGAGGAAGAACTTATTCTTCAACAAAAAAGATCGTTGCTCCTAGTTTGCTCCGCACCTTAAGAGAAAGAGTTTCGACATACTACTCTATTATGATACCGAACCCTTAGGGGAACACCACCACTTTGAGAGTTAGGCCTTTATTCTGTTGTGCCTAGTCATTAGTATACTATTTCCGTATTTTTCCTCTTGAACTATTTCAAATCTTGGGTTTTCTTTACAAAAATCATCGAGCTTCATTCGACAACTACAAATTCAAATAAAACTTAAATAAGTGTCTAAGTTATAAATTTTGTAACAAAGATTACTTAAAATGCAAAGAAATATGTATTGTAAAAATATATAATTATTAACATATCGACATCGATGGCGCTGGTTGTTGGATTGTGGACTTGCGATGTTAGTGTTTGTTGCAACAATATCCATATGGTCAATGGTGGTTGCGGATGATGTTTGTCAGTGTTTGTTGACGGTAATGGCCGCAGGTTGTGATTGTGATGTCGGATGGTGGTGCATACGTGGACAATGGTGGTCGGTATGTCGAAGGTGTTGGTGGCATATTGGTATCGTGTAATACTCCTTGCAGAGTTACTCTTTATTTACTCATTGAAATTTTTTTAATGTGTTATACTCTTTTTGATTTTCTGTATATACTAAATACCCATTTTGAACTCATCCTAAAGTTTGATCTGTTTTAGCTTTGCCCATTTCAACCCATTCTGTATTAAGTAGCTGCCCATCTCATCCCAAATACCCAAAAAGAAGTACCCATTCCAACATTTTTCGCCTTTCTCGAGTCAAGAAGATTGCCATGCATATGTATGAGAATCACTAAAAGCATAAACATTTCAAATATAAAAAGTCATAAAAATAAATTTCTCTAAGTGTATATTGCATTTATAGCTATGTCAAAATTTGTTTACATATATGATCACTTGGTATGCGAGTAAGAGGCAGATATCTACTTTGCTCGTGTATCGGACTTTTGTCCATCAATATTCATGTAGTATACTTTTATTTGCATATATATCACGACTCACATAAGGATTTGCATATTGGTGTTCAAAACCAGATTGGATGGTGAACTGGTCATCTTACTAGTCGACTGGTCGAACTGAATTTAAGAACCAGATGAGTTAACAATTATATATATATATATATATATATATATATATATATATATATATGTATGTATGTATATATTAGATATATAATTACATATATATAATCCAATATAGATATTTTATATGTGTAGTTATTATTATATATAAAACTCAACAATAATTTTATATCCACGCTCCAATTCATAATCAAAACCACTTGTTAAACTTATTAATATCCACAAAAATAAATAATTCAAAAACTTGTTCAACCTGGTTCCGGTTCTTTGAATACTAAACAATTAAGGGTGGATTGGACCGGTATGACCGGCCGATCCAATCTGAGTTTGAAAACACTGAACATTGATAGTGGCAAATAAGTGTCATTTAAAAAAAAAAATTCTAGCTAATTGTAAAAATTGATCATGAGTCTCTTTCCTCCTTGTAAACATATCATGATTTATCATGATTTTTATGATACATGAATTATAATCATGTATTTTACTATTAGATTCACCTATTGAGATGTGTTTTTCATCTTCGCATATTAAGTGATGCTGGAGTAAATGTGATTTATTAACAACTTTTTCTTTCTTACTACATATAATAGTGCACATGAGCATTTTTAAAGATTGCAACCCAGGAGTGAAGTGATATTTAAATATATTTTGGTGCTATCGTTTATTTGAGTAAAACATAAAAAGAAAATTACTTTTTTAGATTAATATCATTGGCGTGATTTTAATTTTCTATCATATGGTTTTGCAAGGCACCCTAGCTCTCTGCTAGTCTTTATATTTATATCATTTTCATAGTTAAAAAATATTCTAATACTGTACGGGAGTAAATCTTATGCATGTATTTGTCGTATGCGGGAAATTATCTGGACATTATAAAATAGTTAACTTCATTTTTTATGAATTTGAAAGGTGCTTCTTTTTGTACCATTAGTATTAGTATATTCCATGTATGCCAAAAGAGAATTCAAATAACAAATAATCCACCACTTAATATAATACTATGTTGCAATAAGCCAAGCCCCGCCTGTGCAACATCAATGCAAAAACGAGATTTATATTTAATTGGAAAATAACAAAAGATATGATGGCTACATAATTTCAAAAGATATAATAATTAAGTTTTTAAAACAACATACATGTACGACGATGCTCTAAAGCTAGAATAACTGTTGAACTCACAAAAAATTAATTTACATATTGATATTCATGATTTTCTTTCAAATTTGTTATTTATATTTGTCTATACATATATTATCGTATTATAGTGCATAATATAACACTAAAATACTTGTAAAATAAAACCAAAATATATAATTACGTGCTACGTGTCAAATCTAATACTTCGCCCAACATAAAGGTGGTAATTACCATGAATTGAATTGTTAAATCTTGACACGATACACATATTTAATTATATTGAGTACATTTAAAATTTAAAATCATGTAATTTTTATACGAAATGTTTGACTCATTTATCCAAGCAAGTCAAATTGGTTATTAAACTCAATTCATAAAAGTATTAAACAAGTTGATATGCCACCCGTTTTATTAAACAGTTAAACATGTTAATACCGTAGGGCTGTCCAAATAGCTCGAAACTCAATCGAAAAAACTTTGAAAAAGTTCGCTTATAAACTGAGCCAGCTCACGCTAAAAATTTTTACGAAACCTATCTAGCTCAGCTCGTTTAAACTCAAGCCTGCTCGATTTTGACTCCATTGTTTATATCTAATTATATATATGTATATATAATTGTTTGTGGTTGTGAATGCTTTCAGCTAGTATACTTGTCATTTTATAATAACAATAATATATCAATTTTAGTTTATATCATAATTTTAACTAAAATACCCAATAATATATGTTCGCACCTATCAGAACTAAGCCCACTGATGTTAAAAAAAATCGTGTTTTGAATCTCGCTTAAAAGATACTCGAAAAAATTCGTTCGAAATCGACTTTTGAGCCAGCTCGGCTCAGATCATTTACAAATTATTCTAGGCTCAATTTGACTCGTTAATAAACCGAGCCAGCTCAGTTATATTTATTTAAAAATCAAACCAAACAAGTTAAAACTCATCCTAACTCGATTTACCTCGACTCGACTCGTGAAAGAAAAAAAGCCAAGAGAGTGGTCCCACTTGTAAATTACTTTGTTTTTTGGAACGGCAAATATATCTTACTCCTACTCCTAAATTACTTCATATTACATTATGTCTGGGTTTGAATCTAGAATCTCCCCTTTAAAAGACAAAGTCTCTAAAAAATGGACTAACCCCATATTGACTACTTGTAAATTAATTGTAAACTACTTATCTGTTTCACCAACATTGGTCAAAATACATCTTCAAAAGCTACAACCACCTGTTGACCAACACACCCCCACCCAAATATCTCTCAGTAATCATCACGAGCTGGCGTACGTATTGAATTGTTGATTCTTTACACATATTTAATTATTTCAGATATATTAAAATCATGTAACCCGAATCCGAATACGAAATGTTTAACTCATTTATTCAAGCGAGTCAAATGAGTTATAAATAAGTTAAACTCAATTCAGAAGCATGTTAAACAAGTTGACGGGTTAATCTATTTTTACAAAAATGGTTAAACACCATAGGGCCGTCCAAATAGCTTGAAACTCGATAAAAAAACCGTTTACAAACTAAGCCAGCTCATGCTTTACACCTTACAAAAGCAATCTAGCTTGGCTGAGCTCATTTAAACTCAAGCCGATTCAATTTTGACTCTTATATATTTAATTATATGTATATATATAGATATAATTGTTTGTGACTGATGAATGTTTTTAGTTAGTCTCCTTGTCACTTCATAATAACAATAGTTATATAAATTTTAGTTCATACTATAATTTTAACCAAAATACCTGGTAATACATGTTGCCCACTTGTTAAAACTAAGTCTACAAATCAAAAAACTTGTGCCTTGAATTTCGCTCGAAAAAATTCGTTCAAACTCGACTCTCGAACCAACTCGGCTTGGATCATCTATAAACCAAGCCGGGTCAGTTCGACTTGTTTATAAACCTAGCCAGCCCAGTACAACTCATTAAAAAATCAATCAAACCCTAACCTGAACGGCATGACTCGACTTGTTAACATAAACAATCCAATAGAGTGTTCCCACTTGTAAATTACTTGTAAACTACTTGGCTACTTAAAAACAAATCAAAATGCATCTACAAAAGCTCCAACTACCTGAGTCAAGTCAGTCAAACAGTCAACACACCCCATCAACAATCTCCTCCCTCGCCGGAACCCTAATCCCCCATGGCGGATTCCGACCACCGCCACGACGGCGGCACCGGCTGTTTCCGGTGCTGCTTCAGCTTCACCCTAACCCTAGGCTTCACAGCCCTCTTCATGTGGCTCAGCTTACGCACCTCAAACCCCATATTATCCATCCAAGACATCTACATTCCATCGCTCAACAAAACGCTAAATTCAACCTCCTACCAATCGATCTACATCGATCTGAAATTCGACAACGGCAACAAAGACAAAGGCATCTACTACGATCAACTCAACGTCAATTTAAAGTATTACCTCAACGGTTCGAGCTCCGGCGGGATTCCGATCGCCAACTACACGCTGCAGGGGTTCTACCAGGGGCATAATAAGAAAGCTCGCCGGAAGAACTGGACGGAGACGTACGATGTGCCGTGGGAGGCGGCGGCGAGGGCGGTGGACGGCGGCGGATTGGCGGTGTTTAGGGTGGATTTGACGACGGCGATACGGTTTAAGATAGTGTTTTGGAAGACGAAGAAGCATAGGGTGGTGGTCGGAGCTGATTTTGAGGTGAATGATGTGGGGAAGAAGGAGCGGAGGAAGGGTACTCGGTTGAATTCCGGTGGGTTTTCCGGTGGGGTTCCGGTGGGGTTGTTATTGGTGGTTTTTAGCACGTTGGTATTGGTGGTTAGTTGAATATTGTTTATGGAATTATCTTTTTGTATTTATGTTTATTTTGTGGTATATTTGTAGATTTAAATCATTAATTGTATAATTATTATGTATTTACCTTGCCTATTTCTTTTTCTTTTTACAATAGCTCATAGTTTATTTCTCTTACGCGATACGGTGTACTACGATAATGCTGATGGCGTTAAAGTTAATATGGTCGTTTATCTGGCGTGATGCAGCTAGAGATGAAATGGGCATCTTTCACATTTTTTAATTATATTAAATTGAAAAAATGTGGGTGAAATGAAGTAAAGTGGTGATGTAGGACATACATGATGTTATGAAGCCTTAAAATATATTTGATGGTCTTATATGTTTTGAACTCTCAATCTCTTACACAATTATATATTTACGTTATCTAACTAATTTGTTGTCTATTAATAAATTTTGTTAGATAAGTTATAAAACTAATTTTTATGTGATACAATGAAGAAGGAAAGTTCGTGAGCATGTTAACTAAACGGAAAATAAGGGAATGAATATAAGATACAATTAATGGTCAGGTTAGTTTTATAAGAGGGTTCAAATCAATTTCATGTTAGTTTTATAAGAGGGTTCAAATCAATTTCATGTTGAGTTCGTGAGCATGTAAACTAAACGGGTGGTCATGGGCTAACTTTACAAGTAAATTCGTTTGTTTCTACACATTTTAAAGGAGTTTGTGTTCCAAAACTTTAAATAGTTGAGTATTTTATGTTAAACTAAGAATAGAAATGAGCTTAGTTGATTGGTTTAAGTGCATAATGATTTTATAGATATTACATATTTTAGGTGTAATTTTTGTTTTTTAGTAAATTACATTTTTCGTCCTTTAGTTTTATAACAAATTTAAAGTTTTATCCTTAAAGTAAAGAAATTACAATAAATGTTCTTTATGTTTAAAGAAGTTCATAGTTTTTATCATTTTTACTAATGGACGAGTATTTTTTATGTGAAGTGAACATATGTGCCAGTGATATGAAAACAAAATAGTTTTTTCTATCTATATTGAAATTATTACATCCTACCCTCAACTCTTCTCTCTCTCTCTCTACACAAAGAACATCACCATTACTCGCCGTCACACCTCTCCCATCACCGGCCACCACCACTTGTCAGTTGTCAAAATCACTACTTGCCGCCACACCTCTGCCATTACCAACCACCATCCCTCTGCCACCATCTACTCTCTCTCCGGTGATAACCATGGGAGCATCTCCAGCAACCTCCATGGGCAGCCTCACCATAGCCTTTTTAAATTAATTATATATATTAACCTGTAAATACTTTAGTCGTGTTCGAGTTTATCTATACATAAAATCTAAAAAAAGTTATGAAAAATAAACGCTTTTGAAAGTCCATAGATTTTGATTTATGTTTTATGATTTTGATTCTGTGGTAGCTAGATTTTGGTAGTGTGGTTGGTAAATGGATGGTAGTTGATGATGCTAGATCAAGTCACAAATCACAATGCCATGTGACACTAATTTTTGACTTATCAATACATCATAATAAATTCTAATATATGCTTATAAATAAATTCATCAATTTAGATTCCTTGAATCATACGTTTTTATATTATTAAGAGCATTTCAGTTTATATTATTAAAATACTTCTTCGCACAACCTTAAAAAACATATTACAATAGACACATCTTATTAATTATTAACTTTTTGTTTAACTGTTATGATTAAACAAGTTTCAAACACTTACGAGGATATCGGTAAAGCTACATGTGATTCTTACTTTTTGTTTTGCATCCAACCAACAAAACGTAAAAAAGGTCATTCTTAGATACGGTCGACAAAAGACTATTTTATTAAAACTTCTTAGACATACTTAATAGTTAAATTAGATAAATTACACCATGAAAACTTTAAATTCAATGTGAACTAGTAAACCTTATTTTATATATTGTTTCAGCGTAGTTAAACATGTGGATCTACGCCATAGATTAACATTAGTTTGAATATTTTTTACATTATTTTACATGCGAATTACACAATAATTTTAGTTGTGTATTTTATTTTAAATTAACTCTTGACCCGCGCTTTGCAGGGATCTAGAGCGTAAAAGCAATGTACTAATGCTAGCTCAATATCATAACGATTGCCAAGACTTTATCATTCATTTCATACTTGTAAAAATGTATTGAGAACTGAGGCTCAGAAACATGCACGTAGTCAACTTATTACATTAACATCTTCATAGCCAATGACATGTATGTAATCTTTTTATAAAGTAAAATATTAAATTATAAGGCTCACAAGTGGTAATTTGTTGTGGTTGCAAAGAGTTAGTTTGCCATGTCATAACAACAAAAATATCATTTTTACCATCATCATCATTTATCAAACCTTGTCGCCCACATATCATTAAATCGATTGATCCAATATGAAAGACATGAACGATAACAAACTAAGGTTTACGTCTTTCAGATTTGTCTTAGGGGCTTGTTGCCTCATCATCATCGACAACAATAATTAAAGAAAAATAAGTGAACCAAGGTATTGTAGCAATGAACCGGCACAACCAAGGGCTAACCGTAGTGACACCGCCATCGACTATCAGCTACCGAAATACTCATCTCTGGCGTAATCACTACATAGATTCACAGTACAACCACCACCACCACGCATTGTGGTGACAACAGCGCTCCCACACCCATCATGAAAACCCTAAAGACCGACACCACCACAACAATGGTATGGCGACGATCACATCGTCGCCATCTAAACTAGATCTATCGAATAGTTAATGCCACAGTGGTGATAATGTACAACCACACCACCACCACCAACCATGTCGACAATGACAGATTTGACAACATCACCGTAACCGACTAAAAGACCACCACAACGAGGCCGACGCTGCAACACCAACTAACCAACCAACGGTCATCAAGAACCATCGGTCCTAAAAACGATGGCAACAACATGAGAGTTTACAACAAACCAGATCTGGGGCGATGACCACTGGAGATAGTATAGTAGCATCATTGTTGCCACCTAAGAGACCACCCTAGCCAAATCATGGCAGAAGTTATTAGAAAAGAGAGGGATAAAACATGTGTATCTTGTGCTTCATAAATAGTACAAATAGCTACACCGAACTCCCTCACAAAAAAGAGGTATTATTTAATATTAATACAATATAATTACAACGTGATGTATTTTAACGTGTGCACATTCACATGTGTACGAGTATTATTTCACATGTGAATTTAGAATGTAAAACTACAGGTTATACAACCACACGATCTAACAAAAATTTTAAGTTAAATTAACATCTCTAACTCATTATAATAAAACTAATAATAACTAAATCACCCCTAATATCATTTTTGTGCATGTGCATACTAGTGATAAGACAAATAACACAACCACTAGTTAGAAACGAGCATTCAATGTTGAAAACAGCAAACTTCAATCTAACATTTTATCAAACATCTAGTGGCTCATATGCACGGTTAAATGTCAAAATATTTGAGAAGAATTCTTTTAATCATATTTCAATCTCAATACATATATATTACTTTGATGGTGATATATTCATCCGTATTACTCTCAACAATAAGTTTTGCTAAATAACAACTAACAAATTAAATGGACCATATTAAACAAAAATGAATTAGCTTAACTAAATTACGAACTAATGGATTAAACTATAAAATATCAATAAATAACAGAATCTACATATATGAACTAATTGATTATATATAAAAAGGCATAACACAAACCGTCTATGCATATTTTGCAAGTATCCATACATGTTTGCATTAGCATTCAAGTCAGCATTCTAAATTGATACATGTTAAAAGGCAAAACGCGAACCTTTTATGTATATTGTACAAGTATTTAATACATGTTTGCGTTAACACTTATGTCAACATTCTTAATTTATATAAACGACCCTGAAAGTTTGCATTTTAACCTCCTCAACTTTCGATAGTATATACTCTATACTTATTTATTTTTTTCTACACTCATAATTTTCTAATTTATTTTTATTTTTTTCTTACAAATTCTAAAATTTAGTAACTTACAAAATTCTAAACATACCAATACGACATACTTATTTTTATGTATGTTTTTGTGTAAATTTCAATTACATAATATGAAAAAAGCAATGGCATGAATAGGGAAGTTTATGTTTTTTTATTTTAGTTAAAATGGAATTGTACGTCATAAAGTACAAGTAATCGGCGTACAAACGTACAAGTCGTCAAAATTTAATTATTCAAGTTTTTTTATTTTTTTATATTTTCCCCTCCAACTTCTAATATATGTATGATTTTATACAATTCAAATTTGTACATGCTCATTTTTTATTAATGGGTTAATATTTTCAACTGTTTGGTTTTGTTCTTTTTTTTCACTATAGCGTGGCTATTTTTAACAAAGTTCTAGCGTTAACTTTTTATATTACTTTAAATTTTTATATTTATTTTCAAATATTATCAACGGCATGCCGCAACACATGGGTTTGCAATACTTCTTATTTTGATGTAAACTCTCACAAATCTCATTTTTCTTACCTTCAACTGACGAGTCCGTAACAACGTTAGACGCTACTTTTTCATTATTTTCGCTTCCCGCCACAACACGGGGGGTGTTGATGCTAGTTCTATATAACTACAAACTAATTAACAAAAAATAAAATAAAATAAAGAAATTAAATTTCAAATATTTGAACAAGGGAACAACAAGGATTTCATTGACCTGCTTTGACACCTGAGTGTTTTAAGATCGTAAGATGAATAACGTCCGTTCATTTCATATAGTCATCAAATTACATTCTCACCCTTTTTCAATCATCAACTCACTCATTAACCCAAGGAAATGATCCTACATCTTTCACTCATTTTTTTTTAATATAATTAAAATATTCATTGTACGTAAAGCGACATGTCATCAACGTTGTCAAACCAAAACTTTTAACCCCTCCACCGTTACCTACTTTACACCCCTTAACGCCTAGGGCGAGTGGCGTGTCACACTCTTCACGTCTCTACGTCAGCTCTCACCCTAAGCGTAGACCACTAGACTCACGATTGAGATGCTCGAATGCTAGAGTGTCAACTATACTCGCGATTAAAAGTAAGAAAAAGTAAGAAAAAAGAAAAAAGAAAAAAGAAAAATAATAATAATAAAATATAAAAAAACTCACCCACCGACGCGTTATCGGGCCCCATCACGTTCTTCCCCAAATTAACAATCCGACCCCCTTTCAGATCAGATCACAACGATCTCATCTCATCACACTGCTTTCACACACACACACACCAACAACAACCAATAGTCTTCACAAATCTCACACACTTTCAATCAAATTATCACACTTTGAGATTCATTCAACACATTAGACTGTTGTTTTTTAGTTAGCTAGCTAGCTAGAAGCCTCGATCAATCGATCGATCGATCGATCTTCTGTCTAATGGCGGTGGTAGCTCGTGCCGGCAGAGGCGGAGGCGGTGGCGGTGGCGGATCGGCGTTTTCCTCCGCCGTACGCAGCTTCTTCTCTCACCGGATCTTCGTTTCAGCTATGTTTACTCTTCTGTTCTTCGCCACTGCCTCCGTGCTGTTCTCGTCGCATCCTGCTCGTTTGTCTGATAATTCTGTGAGTCTCGTGATTTGTTTGTTGCTGGTTATGTGTTGTTGTGGTTGTAGTTTGTGATTTGATATTTTGATGTGTGATTTGTGATTCTGGTAGGTTTAGGTTTTGAATTTGGAATTGGTGTAGTGTAGGATTAGTTTTGGTTTTGTATGATTGAAGCTCGATTGTTTTAGAAAACATGCAGTTTATCAGTTTTTTTTATAGCGAAATCAATTTCTGTTCGGTTTTAGGGATGAAATTTAAGTATTGGAGCAATATTACCGCTGTAAAATGATAATGACTAGCTAGATACTCTTGTTTGCGTTTGTTTTAAATGAACACAGACAAACACAAAGGGACACCAATTAAAGTAAGCATTAATATCTAAATTTAAAGTCTAAATACCATTAATAGATGATTCAACAAAGCGAACATTTTAAAAGTAAGCAATAGTATCCAAACTAAAGTCTAAATGCATTAGATGATTCAATAAGGTATTAGTAATAACTGAAAATATATATATGTAAATAAACATACACATACGGGCGTAAAAGAATCCTAACGAACAAACATAAACAAACATTCACGAATGTAAGTGCATGAACTATGCATGTGCTTGTATTTGCTAGTTTAGTTAAAAGAAAACAGCTTTTTGTTCATGTTTGTTTGTCTGTTAAATAAGTGAACATGAATGAACTTCCTGCCAAAAAATTTACTAAACGTTTGGTTTGTTTGCAAGCCTAATCATAACAAGAATGATCTGATTTCTTTTTAACAGGAAATAGAAACAACTGGGAGAGCATACATGCACAGAACATTTCTTGCTCTGAAATCAGATCCGTTGAAGACCAGGCTGGAATTGATACATAAGCAAGCAAGTGATCATATAATGCTTGTGAATGCATATGCTTCTTATGCAAGAAAGCTTAAGCTTGAGATATCAAAGCAGCTTAAGATGTTTGATGACATGGCACAAAACTTTTCAGATTTGAGTGTTAAACCGACCTATCGATCTGCATTGTTCGAGTCAGATGGGCCTGTTGATGAAGAAGTCTTGAGACAGTTTGAAAAAGAGGTTAAGGACAAAATTAAGGTTGCTAGATTAATGATTGCTGAAAATAAGGAATCTTATGACAATCAGCTGAAAATTCAGAAATTGAAAGATACAATTTTTGCAGTTAATGAGTTGCTAGTTAAAGCCAAGAAGAACGGGGCGTTTGCTAGCTTAATTGCTGCTAGATCAACTCCAAAAAGTTTGCATTGTCTTGCAATGCGATTGATGGGTGAGCGGATTGCAAATCCAGAAAAATACAGAGATGAGAAACCTAAACCTGAATTTGAGGACCCTTCGTTGTATCATTATGCTATATTTTCTGATAATGTGATTGCGGTTTCTGTTGTGGTGAATTCGGCTGTAAAGAACGCTCAAGAACCATGGAAACATGTTTTTCACATTGTTACAGATAAGATGAATCTTGCTGCAATGAAAGTATGGTTCAAAATGAGGCCAGTGGAAGGTGGTGCTTATGTTGAGGTGAAAGCAATTGAAGAGTTTACTTTCTTGAATTCTTCATATGTTCCTGTGCTCAGACAACTCGAGTCTGCAAACTTACAAAAGGCTTACTTGGACAACAAGGCAGACAATGAGACCAAAGATGAGAAAGATATGAAATCATCTGGGAACACAAAACATTTGTCAATGTTGAATCATCTTAAGTTTTACTTGCCTGAAATGTATCCTAAGCTACACCGGATATTGTATTTAGATGATGATGTTGTTGTTCAGAAAGATTTGACCGCGTTGTGGAAAGTTGACTTGGACAACAAGGTTAATGGGGCGGTTGAGACATGTTTTGGATCGTTTCATCGGTATGCTCATTATTTGAATTTTTCAAACCCTTTGATTAAGGATAAGTTTAATCCCAAAGCTTGTGCATGGGCTTTTGGCATGAATATTTTTGATCTTGATGCCTGGAGGCGTGAAAGATTAACCGAGCAGTACCATTACTGGCAGGATCTGGTACGTCTTCTTTTTTATGTGCTATGTTGTATCAAATTTATGTCTTTAAAACTATAAACTTAGGGGTATTAATCGTGTTGGGTTGGCGGGTTGAATTGTGCAACCTAACGCAACCCATGCATGGACTGGTATATTTATTCGTTTCGAAATCATCAACCCTAACCCACACACACTTAAAATCATGTAACCCATTTATCTAAATGTGTCAAACTGGTTAGTAGATAGTAATCAAGCTGTAAATGTGTTAATTCGGTTGGTGGGTTGTAATAAATGGGTTAAATAGGTAGTCAATCTGATTAACTAAACGGGTTAAACAAGTCAACCTGAACACGACATGTTTACCAAACGAGCAAGATATAACAACCCAAAGGGCCAAAACCTGATTATGTTCATGTCGTGTTGTGTTTCGGGTCGCATTGAAGCTGCCACCTCTATTTAAACTTCATGCTTGGCTATCTTGAACAAGTTTGTTTCAAAATTTGTTAATGGTCTCGCTTAAAATTTTGTTGTGTAAACGAGCCCCTGCTCTGCTCGCTTAACTTAAGAGTGTTACTACTGAAGCTCTACTCATGAGTAATTTTACAGTCTAAAACTTGGCTTCTTTATAATGAAACACATTATTATGTTTATGTGTATATATCTAATAGGCTTGTGAGAGCCTAATCGAGCTCAGTGCATGAACCTTGAGCTCAAAGCCCGTTTGAGTCAGCTTGAATCAAGCTTTTAACTAGTCGAGCTCTAGTTGATCGCACGTAACTCATCAAGAAACTGATTTTTTTAAATCTTGAATCAGAATGAGGACCAGAGCTTGTGGAAACTGGGGACACTACCACCGGGCTTGATGACATTCTACTCGACAACCAAATCATTGGACAAAACATGGCATGTTCTCGGACTAGGATACAACCCAAGCATAAGCATGGATGAGATCAATAAAGCTGCTGTCATTCATTTCAACGGGAATATGAAACCGTGGCTCGATATTGCTATGAACCAGTTCAAGCATTTATGGACTAAATACGTCGATAATGAAATGGAGTTCGTGCAAATGTGCAACTTCGGCCTGTAAACAAGTGAGTAACTAGATCCATTTTCGGGCTTTTCTTGCTAGCTGCTGCATGTTCTTCATTCGATATTATGTAACATTATTTTTACACATGTTTTGATAGTTAGAAGTGTTGAAATATCAAGTCAAACGAGCCAATGCGCCCGGGCTCAGGCTCGGGTAGCATACATGTTTCAAATGATTCTTTTTGTATCTCTTGATAAGTTAAGGTATAACCAGTGCACAACGTTCAAGTTATTTGTCTTGATTTTACATTAGGTTTAAATGGATCGTTGATCGAGCCAGGCATCGAATTCCTCTTCGGTTTGTAAAATCGACTCTATTTTGAAACTCATAGTCGCTACAAGATCCAAGTTTGTCTAATAATTTTTAAATTCGGATTATATTATAGTTTGGTTAATACAAATTTTGTCAATGTTATTTGTACTTCTTTTTGTGAGATATGAAATTATACATATTGTCCTCAATCCTTAAAGAGCTCAAAATCATATATAAGAAAAAGGTGTTTTCATTTGGTTACTTTGAAATTTCTTCACGAATGCAATGAGTGTAGTTAGTACATTAGAGCCTTTACCTTTTTCTTTAAGCATTCATATTGAGTTTCTTGTATTTATCTTTAGAGTAAATTACATGGATGGTCCTGTGGTTATGTTAAAATTTTGGATTTTATTCTTAGAATTTAAAATCTTTGAATATAGTCCCTAATATTTCTTTCTCTTTCATATATGATCCCTAAGTTTGTTAGTTAACAGTTAGTAATGTTAAATGTCGTAAAAATTAGCATTTTACTCGCATTAACCTTCTATTTAATTTACCTTTTAAACTATAGCATTATTTTTATTAAAGAAAAAATTATATTTTTGTTTTTCAAAATTTTTTTATTTTTATATTATTTTTATAATTTCGTTATTAATAAGATTATTATTTAATAAAATACGTTTTAAATACACAAATAAAAAAAAATTTAAACATGTTTTCTAATGTTCGGTTTTTAATCCGTTCGTTTTCTATACGTCATTCTAAAACTATCTGATTATTTAAACTTTTTTTAACTGGTTGGTTTTCTAAAGTTATTTTTTTAAAACCATTCATTTTTTAAAACATCTTTTCTTAAACTAATTATTAGTTTTTTTAAAAACAATTCAGTTTTAAACGTTTTTATAAAGAAGATATTTTTATAAAGGTTTAAAAAACCCCGCATATTGATTTAAAAAAATTTATAAACCAAACATTTAAAAGAAGACATTTTCTAAAATATTTTTTATTTGTGTATCAAATAATAAACATATTTATAATAAAATAAAATGTAAATTACATTGATGATCCCTACAATTAAAATAGTTATTTTGACAAATTTAGCATCACTAACTGAACTAACAGAGTAGGGACTATTGATGAAAGATAACTATAACATTAGGGACTATATTCGCAATTTTAAAAGTTTAAGGATCAAATTCAAAATTTTAATCAAATCACAGGGACCATTCGTGTAATTTACTCTTATCTTTATACATATAATTTATTATATTTATCTTTATAGTTACACTATAAATTATTTTCTCTCTCTTCTTTTAATTAAATAATACTTTTTTATGTATTTATCATTATCTTTTCTTTCTTCTTTACTTACAATCATTTTAAAAAGTATTGAAAATTTTATAAAAATTAAACAATGAGTCCTCAAATTTAAAGATTAATAGAAATATTTTCTCCCTTTCACTAACAACTACTCAAAATTATTTCATATAATATAAAAATTTCACTCATAAACTTTTAAGGAATGGAATGTGAATGCTCTTATGTGTCAAAATGGGTTTTATAGAATGTTTGAAACCGATCGAACTGCAGAAACCGAAGTAAGTTTTCATCCGTAGTTAGTTTTGACCGTTTATGCTTAACTAGCCGTTTGACTTCTTTTTTTTTCTTTTTCTTTTTCATAAATCATATACCATCTTAAAAACTTTTGTACAAACTAAGCATTTCGTACAAAAAATTAAAAAAAAAAACTGGACTGTTAAACCGCAGAAGCATTAAAATTGTCCTATCCACTCACATCACCCAACTTGCCCAATTTATTTTGTTGTTTCTTTAATTTATAGTTATTTTTTTAACCGAAAGAACCATACCATAAATACCCTAACAATCCGTTGGGATAGTTGGCGAACGCTTGCTACTTTTTGTAGATTTATTTGTACATAATGTGTGTTATAGTAAGGTGCACAACATTTTTAATAATGATCTAGTTGTTCATAAAAATGATTTTAGGATGTCTTACGCTACGAACATTCTAAACTCTAAACGTCAACCCTCATCCGATTTTACTCTTGTAGCTCATTTGATGCAAAACATAACACCAATCAATTTATATTTAAGTAAATAAACTAGAATTGTAACCATTCTCGTTATTATAAAGAGTCTGAATTTAGTCTTCATGAAAACCTACATTGAAAATGTATCATCTATATTATGTTTATGGGGAATGTTTACCACAAAATCAATTTTAAGTAGAGAATCTTGAAAAACAAAGACCTACAAAAACTTGTATTTTTTGTTTTAAACATGATGCATGAGATGACTATACGTCTGCCCCTCTGTCTCTAACTTTCTTTGTGTATGCCAAGCGCAAAGTACCGTGCATTAGACCATCTCCGATAGTAATAAATGGAAGAAATTTGTGGTAAATGTGTGAGTGAGAGATACGGACGTGGGAGGTGATGAGAAGAGAGGTGACAAGAAATCTATTTGGAAAATGTCGGGTTGAAAGCAAATTGTGAGAGGGGAAGGAGGAGGGCAGAGTGAGGGGTACCCCTTAAAATTTCTTTTAGATAAGCCCACTAAAAAGTAAAATTGTACGTGAAGATAATAGCAATGAAAATTATCTTATATCTTTTTAATAATATTATCATCTCTTTTAACTCTATAAATACAACAATCATTCTAAAAACAACTATAAATTAGTTAATGACATGGGGATGAACTCAAAATAACGCTTTCACCCAGTTGTGCTGCCACCACCAACATCCCAATATTTTCCTATCTCCCTGTCGGGGCCCACAGAACAGAGGCAACGACCTTGGAAGGAGGAGAGGGATGGAGAGGAAGCTACGGTTACGGTTTTCTAAAACAGCGATGGCGGTCGAGAGTAATAGGGGTGACCGTGTACCGGTAAGGAGAGAGAGGGGCGGTGGAGGATTTGAGTGGTGGTAGGGTATACCAATCTGGTCATGGGTGTCAAACTTTTACAAGAGAAATATTTATGCTTTATCAACTGTACATCATGTTCTAAAACTTGTAATCACTGTTCATTTACCATCACATTTAATTATAGAGTAATTGACACTTCTAAAATAATTAAATTATATTCAAATATCAAATTTTGACTTGAAATGCATCTCAATAACATTTATTAGCATCTTGTAAGTTGTAAAAAAATACCAAGTCTAGTGATGCCGTGATGCAACAATAAAATTTTTTTTTCTTCACATCTGATACATATTACATATAAACTAGACTTCAGATGCATATACATATAAACTTGGCATCAGATGCATATAACACATGAAAGGTAATAACAATATTACAATGTCACGTGACCTACAATGGCTTAGAAACCTCCAATAAACCATCAGCAATGTGCGATTACGAGAAGGGAAAATGTTACGGAATAATAACCAAATTTTAAAAGTGTTCTAATTTAGTCACTCATGCATATTTTTCTCAAATTGGACCACCAAACGATCAAATCGAGTCATCATTAAATTTTCTTATGTCAAGAAAGTAACGGTGGAGAAGACATGAGAGGTCAGAATTTTCAATATATAAAATTATATTAAAAAATTAAAAAAAACATGTTAATTATAAAAAAAATAAAAAAGTACCTAAAATTTATGTCAGCGTTCTATATCAGCATCAAAAGATAAAAAAAAATATTTTCTAATTGAAGCCAAAGGTATAACATGCTAAAAAACATGTTAAGACTTTTAATTTATATAAAATATAAAAACTGAGTGATCTAATTGGAACACTTTTAAAACTTGAGTTACCTAATTAGAACACTTTTAAAAGTTGGTTACTATTTTACAAAGTTACCCTAAAAAACAAAACTTATTTGTTAAACTCATGATCGACACTTTCTTTTAATTTAAAAGTTCCAACAACTTATTTCAACCTACGATCCCATTAAATACCCCACAATACCAATCCTAAATCAACTCTAAACCCTTGCTAGATAAAACGAAATAAAAAAGTAACCTAAATTATCTTAGAGTAATTTAAGAGTAGAAAAATGATAGATTTGACGTTTAAAAAAAAAAAAAGGATAAAACGAAAAAGTAACCTATAATTAGCATTGACTTGTTAGATAAATTAAAAATAAATGAACTCCAACTAGCTAAGATAAACATGCTAACTTAAAAATAACCAAAAAAACTCATAATCATACGAAAAAAGCCACCTAAAATCATCATGTTTAGCGGTTGAAACGGATCCAAAAATCCTTTAATCTGTGGTCTTGCCAATAAAACTCAACCCATACCAATTCAAACATTCACACGTGAATTAACAAAGATCAACTCCAACAACCTAAACCCTTGTATGCAGGTCCGACAGTGACATCGACTAAATTTCACATGTTCTACGAACAACATGAATAGTGGGTGCAAAATTTCCGGTCAACACACTACATTGGCTATAGTAGAACAATATACATAATGATGCATTTACTTGAACATAATACATGTAACCTAATGTACAAAAATATAAATATTACATGATCAAGAATGCATTCATACCTGATCCCGCAACTGGGTCAATAATCTCTGCATACTATCGAGTTTGTGGGCAAGTTGTTGTACACTATGAACATGGGCATTGCTAGAATCCGAAGTGCTTAATTCAGCAAAGATGGTTTCACAACTGGACTGTGAATCAAACAATTCAGCCTCAAGTGAAGATAATGTTGAATTGAGTGAAGAACGTTGGTTATCTGGAGGTGAGACCGAAGTTTGACCACGATCAAAGCTAGGACGTTTGGTATCGGTGTTCTGCGTTCTTGGAGAAAATCTACCTTCAACACTGTCACTTCCTGCAATGAGTTAATTTTTTTAAAACTAGCTAAAATGGAACTGGTTGAAAGTCGCATGAAATGTGTGCAAAATTTATACAATCTTTTAAAATATTTAAACTGGTATTTTAATAAGGTTTCGACTTTAACGACTTTCTTTAAGAATGATTTAAATGTTTTGAAGGGTGGTACTTGATGGTTAAAGGCAGTGAGAGAATGATTGGTGGTTAAAGTACCAATAGTAATGCATAAAAACGATATAAAAATCAATAGTGAAGCATAAAAACAATATAAAAGACATCCTTAGTGAGTGAGTGATGTGACTACCATTCGAGCCATGTCCAATTTTAAAAATGGATCCACGTCATCCCTCTCATAGCCAAAAACGACCCCAAAAACGCCCCCTATCCCTCTCTAGTCTCTCCTACCCTTCTCACAAAGGTCATTTGTGGGCAAAACACCTCTTATCCTTCTCTCCTCCACATCTGCCAGATCTCTCACTCTCTCCTTATGTGAGCTCAAAAAATGCACCAAAACGAGCATTTGGAGATGCTCTGTATTACAATATAGTACATTTAATCATATTTAGAACTTCTCTTTGAAACAATTGTACATGTAGAACTATTGTAAACCCTTTTTATGGATTTATGACCCTGGCTATTTCTACTTCTAATTGAATATAATTTACCTTATTTTTTCTTCTTCTTTTCAACTTTCATTAGAGATAAATTTATATTTTCTCTAATAACTTCTAATATTTAATATAATGATGGAACGACTAGTGTCTTTAATAACTATAAATTATCATTTATCATATCTTATATAAATTTCATATTCTTCTTTCTTAGCACAAAAAGTAGATTTGCATCAAGTTTATTCAACATATCTTGTTATAATATGATTTTAACCTTAAAGAAAATGTCTGGAAAATCTGCATGTTAGTTGAATTCGCACTTAAGTTCCTGGGCTGTGTTTTGCATGATAAAGTTCCTTTAACTTACTAATGCTAAATGAAAAGGTCCTTGGACATTTTTTAAAATATGCTCTTCCTTTTTTGCATGATTTGGTCCCAACACAAAAAATATGATACATATTGATAGTGGTAGCAACCTGATATAACAGACAACTTTAATTCGGTCAGCTGTTGAAAAAAAATAAGGTCAAAATGAAATCATGTGGGTCAGATATGGGTTAGAATGATGGTTCTACAAACAGGTCTATGGATTATCCGAATGAATTAATTCTCCATATGATTATCACACGCATGTGATCATGCATGCCTTCTTCCCACGTTCCATTCATTCTACCACTTCTTTGCAAGTTTAAATTTAGTTTATTTTTATGCTTTAGTGGTTGTACATTAGCCACTATCATTAGTACTTGAATTCCATGTCTCCTTAACATTAGGATGTAACTTAGTGGTCAGTTTATTTTATTTCCATATGTATCGAACTTTGGTGGAGGATGAAAGTAGTGAGTTTATGAGTATTTTCTTGTGTTGATTTATCTCTTGTGTGAGAGTTAGATTGATATTTGTCTATGCTAGTTCAACATTGGCAAGTTGGATGGTGTTCTTAGACACGATTGCTTAACCGGAGTGGTGTATCTGTATCTTCGGTTGATATCGCAGCCCTATCGTTTGTTTCGGTGGTGAATCTGTATCCGAAACGAGCCTTAGATCTATCTGTTATTTTGATCGTTACGTTTGAATCGATATTCTCCGGGCGTACTCCTATCACATATCCAAGGTTAATGGGTTGGTTTCAGACTTTCAGCATATCCAGAACCTGCCCAGTTAGCCGACCCAGTGATAAACAGCAATAGGTTGAGAGTGAGTTAGTGGGCGGTTACTTAACTTCTATCTTTTGCAGTAAAATAAAGATTTAGGTTCCATTTTGTTCTTGTAAAGTATTTTTTATTGTCTTGTTTGTTGTTTTAACAGAATTGCCTCTATCGAATTGGGCTATCACAGTTCTTGTTTCCAGAACTCAAATCATCCGATTATTAGTATCTATCAAATTATGAATTGATCATTTTTCATATGATTAACTCACTAACTTTATAAAAAGGTCAACTTCACTTTTTTTTATAAGTTCAAGGATTAATCATGCAAAAATAAAATCCAGGGGCTTATATACTAATTCTACGATAGTCCATAGGCTTTTTCGACGTGTTCTCTTTTACCTATAATATTGTTTCTTTACCTACTCATGCATGCATGTCTACTCATGTACACACATGTACTGAATAATTTCCTTCGTAACATGTCACAATTATTTATATAAACGATAAAAAAAAAGAAATTACCAGGGTGGTTTAGTTGACTCACTGCTGCCTGATCATCTGACCCATCACGCTTAAGCAATTGCAGGATCCCAGAAGTTATTCGTCCCAATGAACTGATTTCCAACTTGCATAATTGAGTAACATGTTGAATCTCATCCTTGCATACATCTATCTCAATCTGCAGAATCCCAAATATCAAATGGTTATGATTCTAATTACTCCATATCACACAATCACTTTGAAAACACAAACCCAAATACTAGGGCCGGCAATTAGTGTCAAGCAACGAAAACACAACACATAGCTGGCACGAAAACAGGTTCCAATCATAAATGGTTAACACGACTAACCCGTTTAATAATAGCTAACCAACCCATTGGAATTCTAAGTTCAACCTGTTTAACATATTCACAACCCCCTAACCTTGACCAACCTTGTACAACCCATTCAACCCACCAACACATTTAGATAACTAGGTTTCTCGAGTCAATGTGATATGTCTGGGTTAGGGTTCAACTTTTCAACAAAGTAATCAGGTCATGTTCGGGATTGGATTATAAAAAATTCACCAACCCCAAGCTCACAAGAATTGCCACTCCTACCAGATTCCCCTAATATCATAGCAGCAAGTAAAATGTAGTCACCGGTCGTTTAGAGGAAATGTTCAGATGTTCCAGTGCCCAACTAATTGCACCACTGGCATCATGATCTTCAGAAGTTACTACGTCAAAATCAAGATCTATCCCATCATGTGGCTCTATTTTTGTGAATGTATTGTCCTTTTGCTGAGGTTTCACGGTCTTCCAACTGTCAACACGAACCTAAAAGGGCACAAAAGTTAAAAAGTTTATCAACCGGAAAACAAAAGTAGAAACTCTTCACAAATGCAAATACTAAATGCATACCCTGACTACTTCAACAGGATACTTAGGTGCTGAAGTCGACGTGTCACTTTTGCTTCCATTTGCTTGAACTTTGATACTCTCAAAACATGTGTGCCAAGATCTTTCTTCTCTGTAAGAATCCTCAAGATCATTGACTATACGCCTTTCCGACATTACCTCCATGCTTTCCAAAGCAAAAAGCCAATCCTTGAATTCTAGTGATACATTCAGATCCTCCAGTTCACCCAAGTTCAAGTAACTACTGTGCTTGTCACCCCCTATACTTTCATCTAAATGAGAAATGAGTGTTATTTAATTTAAATAACTAAGCAACTGAAAAATTAAGTACTTGGCAAGATAGGACTGTAGTGTATGGTTGCATTGACTCGTTAAAAGAATTGTCCATTTTTATGAGAAAAGGGATAATATATACGCAGGCCGCCCATTTATGGAAACTACTTTATAGGTAATCCACGTATGTATTCAACTTAATTTCATACTAAATCCATCTAAAAACACACTGTAATATTGTAAATTGACAAAAGTACCCAAGTTTGTTTACATCAAAATCTGATAGATCTATACAATGGTATTTTGACATTATAAAATTCTATAGGGCATTTTCGTTCTTAAGCATGCTTTTGACCGAGGTTGGTATTATAAATGAAAACTGATGCATATTTCTGTGTCCTATAAAGTAGTTTCACTATTATAGCATTATGGGTGGTCTTAATGTAAAACATTGAATACATCGATGGCCTCCACATACATTACCCCATAAAAAACAAATAAATATTTATTGTTTTAACTATTTAAAAAAAAAACAATGTTATTAGTATAATAAGAACAACATAAATCTTTGAGTAAGACAGAGGTTTTGGCCTTAAAAATAGACTTCGGATTATTTTCAACCAATTCTTGTGTTCCCCTTTTAGCTAACTTTTTAGTGTTCTCATTTGAACCGTTGAAGATAAAACACAACTTAAACTGACTCCTATAAAAAGTGCACTGAAATTGCCACCTGCACAGAAAATCATAGCATAGTGGATAAATAGCTTACTTTGACTCTCCCTCACCTCATTGACAGATGGAGGTGATGATTTGAATAGTTTTGATAAGGGCCCTGCAGAAAAACGCTCTAAACCTTTAGAGAGTCCCACCCCTGGCCTGCCATCTGGCTCTAGAATCCCAACACGGTGAAGTAAAGCTTCATTGTAATTCATTCCACCAGCAAGGCGTAGACCCGCAATACAACCAGACACACGTAAACTATGATACTTTCTATCTTGTGCATCATATGGGATTACATGCACTATGGTTAAGTTCAAAAATGGAATCAACGCTGCATTGTTTCTTGATCTAACATCCTTCCTGTTTTTCACCCAAAATACAGCTCTCATTTCAGAGCCAGGTGGCACAGCGCCATTTGCTTCACAGGCAACTTGTACTCTGTCCCAGCGTAAAGTTGATGAAATTGCCATGGCAGCACCCAAGGTTCTATGGGTAAGTTGCAGTAAGAAGTCGTCTCCAATGAACTGCACTAGAGGGGTTCCCTGAGTATCAGAAGAAGCCTCTAGAAACTTTAGTTCCATGTATTTAAATGCTAAGCTGATTGCAGTATCAGCAGGACTCTTTTGGCTAAAACTATTATAATCAGAAGATTCTTTTCTATCTGTCTCACTCCATTTATTTTTTCCAGCCATCGCCATTTTAACACTAACATTGTCGATATAGGAATAAAAATCTAACACGTAAAATAACTGCTCAATCGAAGTGTTGGAAACAAATTGTTCACAGGCAACTCCTGCTCTAACGATTCCACCAGGTGGCGGAATGTTTCTTAATGGGCTTCCATCTGATGTCACCATTGCCACCTGTACACAAAAACCTTTCATCTCAACACACCTCCATAGTTCTGAAGAGTTTGACTGTGAATTATAACCTTCAATCGGATCGTTACATGTATCCAGAGACAGATCAATGAGAGAAGCGTCAGCTGTCCATCTTCTCTGGCTGGAATCAATCGGTTGGCCTTCCCACAGACAAAAACATGCAGCATCCATGTCAAGATTAAGCAGCCCGAGCTTCATAGAAGGTGACTCAGAAAAGTATAAATTTTCAATATGAAGCCTTGCCCCTTTAAACAGGCTGTGTTTAGAGTTATCATAATCTGTGGAATGATCAGGCTTCCTAGCCTCAAGTGGAACAGTAATGTTTAACTCTTTGATATTGAGAAGAAGGGAGCTGATAGATGGATCTGGGGATATGTCTTCAGGATTAACCACAATTCCATCAGCTAAAAGGGATAATATTCTTAGACATGACTCTTCTTGAAGATGAATCTGGCATGAATGGCAGCATATCACACAACCAAAATAGTGAAAAGGTTTTATTGTTTATATAAGGGCAAATTGCATGAAAAGGCCACCAGCTTTTTTCACCCTCCCAAAAAAAGGGTAAATTAATGAACAACAATACTTTAGGTGGTGATCCATTTTGGTAATAATAGCTTTTTTATATTCACTTTAGACTACTTTGAATTCAACCTTCTTTTCAATCCATATTGGTAATTATACCTTTATGACATTTCCTCTAGAAATAAAAAACATCAAAGTTTCAAAAAGTTTTCAAAGTTAAGCGATTTCCAGGCATAGCATCAAGTCAAAAGTCGATGTGGTCCAAGTTAAGTTACTTGGTCAAATTGCCTTATAAACTGTTACATTTTAATGGTTCTTATGGCCTAAAAGAAGGTTACTTGAAATAGAAATCTGAAAAAAGTTGGTTGCTTTTTTATGCAATGAACCTTTTAATAATGATATTACTGTTGTACCGTTAGAGGCTTGCAATCGATCATTGTTTGTGATGAAAATGAAGGCGGGGAAAGAGAGGGCATAAATAGCAGAGAATAAATGGATAAGAGTGAAGAAGGCTTGTTTTGTCTACATTGCTGATCATCTAGAGGATATATTGGAGGACAAAAATTTTTGCCTGGTAAAAGAATGAGAAATGTCAATTTTTTATGGGTTATTATCTTGTTTGCACGTTAATGTTGAAACACGATATGAAAAAAGCAATCAACTCATACCAAAATCTGGAATTTGTAAAATCTCCTCTGCAGCATTTTGCATTGACGGTTGCACTAGTGGGCATGGAGGGCGAGAGAAAGTATCCCTGGTTTTAATCATCATATATATAGCGTATGTTTCATCGCTTGACAGTGATAAAAATTAACTACAATCGCTAAGCTCTAACATGACTACAAGTTCTGGTTCCTACGTTCTGCAAGTCATTCTATATTATTCTGCCTATAAAAGAGTGATGTTCAGTGGTTGCATTCGATATCTATAGCTGACTAAAAAATCAGATCTACAGAAAACTGTAATATCTAAAAAAATTCTATGTGTTTGGAATCACATGCCACTAATGCCAGCAATAATTACTATCAAACTCGTTAGACAAAAAGATATGCGGCCATAAAAGGTGTGTATGCAACTATTAAATATGATATGTAAAGGTCTTATATTGACACAGTTATACGTTAAAATTAGTCCACCAACCATGAACCGAGTCAAGAATTTGGCAAAGATATGCGGCCATAAAAGGTGTGCATGCAACTATTAAATATGATATGTAAAGGTCTTATATTAACACAGGTATACCTTAAAATTAGTCCACCAACCATGAACTGAGTTAAGAATTTGGCAACTTCTCCATCAGAGACACTCGCCTGCAACACCAAAGACAACCTAATTTGAATAAACACAAAACAAATTATAGTGTGCGGAACGGCGATTAGGGAGAAACATAAACATGTAGCATTTTAATACTCTTGTTTTTAAGTGTTGTAGAGAGCTACCCGAGAAAAGAACAGTGACTGCATCAGAAATTCTAGTTGAAACCCTGGAAGTAAAATAAAGAAGTCTTCAGCAAGTACCATTAATTTATTGTGCAAAATTTAGATTGAAAGCATTAGCATACCCATATATAAAAATATAATTATTTACAATAGTAAAGAAATAGACAAATATCATTCGTAAGAAATCACAAACCAGCATCTTTAATGCCAAGAAATATATGATCTACCATAAAGGAGACTAGTGTACGTCCTGCAGCTTCTACTGATTGCTGGAGAAAAGATTTGTTTTAGACAACCTAATTAAGCACTCGATGAAAATTGCAAACTGAAAAAAATTATAAAAGATAAGATTTAACCTCTTGAGAATTTGAATTCACATCTTCTCTGTTAATACAAACATATAATCCCATGAAGAAGCGAAGAAGAGCTCGAAGTCCTGTTCATATTATTGTATTGTATTGCAAAGCCAGACCAAAAACATATATCAGATAACAAGGTGGCAAAAAGGGTGGGAGGGTAATGGATCAAAACATGTAGTGCAGGTACAGGTTGGGCCACTGGGTTTGCCTCATAACACTGTACCCAAAAAGAATATATTTTATGAACACTTAAAGTGTCAAATATGATTACAAATATTGTATTATTTTGGGTAACAACTTAATTATTAAACTGGATCTATTTGAACCTAGCTTCCCAAACCCATGAAATTTTTTTTGCCAATCATATATCCAGTCTTATACCTGAACACCTATCCCGATACCCGTCCCAAATATTTCGGGTTGGTATTCCCATTAGACTCAGGTTTTTTTGCCATCCCTATGTACACTGAATTGACCCATTTATAAGTAAATGGGTCAAAATTTCCACCTCTAATTCTGACAATAATGCATGAATTGGTCATCTTCTACTAACCTGGTTCACTTAATGCTGGGCAGATGGCTTCTGAAATATGAACCTGAACTTCCAGACCTAGCGGCCAATTAAGATCTGTCCTTTGTATTGTAATCTGATTATAAAAACACAGGGAAGTTGTGTACAACTAAGGTAATGTTTTTCTTATAATGCACATGTTAGTAAATTTCCAGGAAATCAAGTCTTAAAGAGGGTTAACATTGTGTTACATAAGCCTCTCCAGATACTCCATCAATAAATCGTTCACCACCAAAGAATACACGTTTTGCACCATCGTCATCTTTCTGGTTAGAAGCCCCCTCTGACTGATCTGATAGCATATCAGGATGAGGCAGGAGATCGATACATAAATACTCCCATTCAAGTTTCTGGTGATTCGAAAAGAAAAAATGAAAAGTACTTTAAAATCATACAAATGCATGCATTAGTGTAAACAGATGCCATAGCAGATAACATAGCAACAATATAGAACCTAAAATGACAACCAACAAATTGGTTGGTTTCTATTTTCCTATAGAACCTAACATGCAAACTATCAATTATAATTTCAGTAAACATATTCACAGGTGAATTACTCTGAACACATAAATGAAGTTTTTGCCACTTGAGAATTCCCTTGCTGCCTTTAGGTTTACAACCTGTCACACGTAATTGCTAATTGGTCATTTGTTTACAGAAACATTTTCTAAAATCAAGATATGGCAAATAAATTAAACATGGATTAAGGAGATTACCTGCCAGCTTTCATTTGTGGTATACAGTACTAGATTGCGAATAGTAATAGATGCCATTGGTGATGCCCTGCATAGCAAGAACACAAAAAAAAGAGAAATAACATTGTGTACGTAACAGAAACACATCATAAACTCACCAAGTTCCGCCTCGAAGATGTCTGCCACCACCATGAGTTTCAAGTAATAGATTGACAGTCTCTATTTGTAATGTCATTCCATCAGCTATCTAATAAAAAATAAAGTCAGTCATCTCGTTTAAAAAATCAAGTTCAAAAAACCGTAACTGAAGTAAGAAACTGGTGGTGAGTGATGACAATTGTATACTCGTATAGAAACTAACCTTCTCAGCAAATCCATAGCCACTGCCCTTTGAGGAACTAGTAGGTGCTTGTGCACTATACATAATACAGTGATATGTATCAGTACTATGAAATGATTAATTACTGTAAACATAAAATCAAACTACTAATCACCTGCTTGAGCTCCTACATAAATTCAAATCATCATTCGCCTCTAACACCAAATCGAGCTTATCAATTTGCACAACAATCGGCATGAGTTGCACATTACTCAAATACGGAAGCTTCAAATTCACAACCACCGGCTTACGTTAATAAACTTAAAATGCATGTACATAACAAACACACAAACAATCAGAATATCAGATCACAAGTCACCGACACCAGTGCGAGACGCTACTCACCACAATCTCCAGCTTTCCAGATTTCGCCATGCTAACGGTTAAAGCCGGCGGCAATCCAAGGCTCGCGTGCAATGCATCACCGCTTATATCTATCAAAAACGAAATTACGAAATCAAATCACCTCGACTTCTCCAATTTCAACAAATTAGCGTCATAAACTCGTAAGTATCGTAATAACATAAACAGTTGAATCATGAATGAAGATTTGAAAACCTAAATTAGAGAGCTGAACAGTGCGTCCTTGTAGCTTGAACTGATCTCTGGAGAACGATTTGAACCAGTATTTGAGAGTGTACTCCAGCGCCCTAGCCATTATCGACTCCATACGTCCTCCACCGACTTTAGACCTTCAAACAAACAGTCTCCGGCAACGCCACCGGAAATTCAAATCGGTGATCGGTGATGGTGAAAGCAATCAGGTTTATGATAAGACGTTGAGGCGGTGGTGAGGATAAGGGGAGTGAGGCGGTTGCAGATGATGAACAATGGGTGAATTGTTATTGGATCTCGGGGCCGTTGTCAGGTGATGATTTGTTGTTCAGTTGTTTTTCATGGGGCGTTTGCATTAAAAGGAGAGCTCGCGAAGAAAGTGTCGTTTACGTATTTTACTCTGTTTCGGACTGGAAGATTTTTATTTTTTTTTTTCAACGTTGCATGTGCGACCCTGATTCGGAGAATAGGTGTTATTTTAATCGGATCCATCTATTTGTATCCCAGTCGAGACCGAACCCCCAACCCCCTCAGGAGAAAACCCATTGCTAAGAAAACCCACTAGCTCAACTCTGAGCATTTTTGCTTAGAGTGAGACTTGAACCCACCTTCCAACGAGTAAAACTTGAAACTTTTATATGGGTTAAAGAATGATTTAGGTTGTAGAATACTTGTAGTATTTTTTTGCAACTTACTTTTCGGACCAAAGTTTTTCTTTATATGTTATTTGATTCAAGTTACAATATTTTAATTGATATTTTAACTTATTCAAGACAGTCGGTTTTTTTGTGAAATTTTATAGTAAAAAATTGTTGTATCATAGTAAATAAAAAAATAATAAGTTATTGTCACTATTTTGTTTCAGTTATCGTTTTCCACTAATGATATACTAATATCTCCCTTAAGCACACACATAATATAACGTTACTTCCTTTTTTTGTCTAAGAGTTTTAGATTGTTTGACCTCGTTTTTCTTTTGTTATACTTTCTTTTTGACTTTTTTTTTTCTTTCGTAGCAACATAAGAAGCATCCAACATAAGGGCATTAGTTGATTTATAACCATGTAAGTTATTCTTTTTAATTATTATATTGTGTATCATACTTCATCCTACGTGGGTATCTTGACAAACCTAGAACGTATACGTCAACAATATTGGGTTAAAAAGTATATATGCATACAACACATGTTAAGTAATCGAGTTTAGGAGTAACCCACATGGCCAATCCTCTATAATAAATGCCTTGGATAGTTAGGTCTTCATCCTACCATGTATTACTCATATTTACAAATGAATATCAACCGACTTGACACAAGTTAAGTGTCTACGCTATAATCGACGTTTTTAACACGGATATATAAAATTCCCAATCGATTTCACCTATTTAACCAAGTGATCCACCAATTTAAAATCCTTCTACATGTCAACTTGCCGACCCATAACGATCAACATTGGTTACCTCTAAAAACTTTACATATTTAGCTCTTAATTTTTTTTACCAGACACTATAATATAAAATTTATATTTTTGAAGTTTAAAGAGAAAAAAGTTAAAGATTTTACTATTCATTTTGAGAGGAAAGTTAAATCTTTTCAAAATCAATCAATTTAGAGATGAAAATTAGCGGATAAGATTATAAAAATTTTTATTTTTTTTATTCTCACTTGCAGTATAAAAAACTCAAATATTCAAATATTTTTTTTTATTTCTACATACCTTTTCACTTCACTTTTTCAAAAAGACTCAAGAGCACAAGCACACAACAAAAAGTTATATATGTAATGAAACAAACCATTGACTATTTGACGCAGTGGTATCCCGATGGGTTTTCTTAAGAGAGGTCGTCGGTTTAAGTCTCGATTAGGTCAAAATTTGATCTAGTTGATTTTTCTAGTTGTGAGTTTACTTTCAAGAAGGTTCGTGGTGCGATCACGACCGAAAAACATATAAATAAATTCGATTAAGGTAACGCTTATTTTTTGAAACAGGGTAATAATGAAACGAATCAATAATGCAAGGGTTGAAAATGCAAAACCCATCCGACGGAAAATAAACGTGAAGCGATTTACCGTTTACGACGACATCGAGAAAACAACTATAGCAAACAAAGGATTACGTGTGGGGATGATCTTTTCTTTCTTTCCATAAATTCCTTCGATTCAATTCGTTATCTTCTTCGCAACTTCACTCAATTTCTTCATCTTCATCTTCATCTTCATCTTCATGGTATAATTATCCAGTTTCAAACCTAGATTTAGATGTATATACATGTACACCTCTTTCAATTTCATCTTTATCTTACCTAAAAAACCCTAACACTTTCAATTTGATTGCGTAATCTGTCGTTTTTAGTTTGTGTTAGTTTATCAGATTCTTTGCGTTGTAAATACATCAATCAGGACGATTCCTTCGTTGTTTTTTTTGCTGAGGGATTCGGATTTGTTTGTTTATGTGGTGATCGGTTTGAAATTTGAAGTGTTAATAGTTAATAGCACCAATCGGAGTTTATTTGTTTGTTTATGTGGTGTGTGGAGATGTTGTGAGTTTAGGAAACAGGTTGTTTTGTGTGTTTATGTGAGGGAGCAAAGTTGCGGTTATGATCGGTGCTGAAAGGGGAAGAACGAGGGTTTTGTTGTTGAATTGTATAGGTTTTGGAAGGAATTGTTGTGTTGTTTTGAGGTTTGGGGATGAGGAGGATTGATCAGAAGCAAAGATATGGTGGTGGTGGTGGTGGTGGGAAGATTGGTGGTAACAATGGGTTTATACCGAGTTCTTTTCGTTCGCTTTCAAGCTATTTGAGGATTGTGTCATCTGGTGCATCCACTGTTGCGTCTACGGTTCGGTCTGCAGCTTCAGCTGCATCTACGATTGTGGACCGTGATACTGATGCAGTTCCTGATCAGGTGAGGTTGATCTTTCATAAGTAAAATATTGGCCTGAAGATTGCCTTCTTTTACATATAGTTTAAGTACACATTTGAAGCAACAGTTATGTTAATGCATAATCTAATCGAAGTGTAAATACATTTCCATGTTTCGAATATGTTTGTTGTGGTGTTTCATTCTATGCAAAGAGTGAGTATATAATATTCTTATGTTGATTTTGATCTGAGATCTGTTATGTGACAATTCTGAGTCCAGACGTGAAGTTACCTTATCTTTGAATAAATAAGGTGGCATGTGACTTTCATTACTATTTAAGTACCGTGATGATTTAGGCTTGTATATTGTAGCTCAGTTGTTGATGCCTTGGTGGTTTATATTGGCATAAGGTTAATTACACCAAAATGTGACTTGAGTTTACCTTTCTGTCTCGGTATTTAAGAAAAATGCTATTTCTTCTATTGCCCATGCCATACTTTCAGTTTTTACCATGCAACATCTGATAGCAGGGAAAATCATGATGTGGCACCAGTTTTTGTTGATGTGGCAGCATGTCATATTACAATTTTATTTGCTATAGAAGGTTATCTGGATAGATTGTGAACAAATGTACTTATGTTTCATAAAATTGAAAAAAATAAGTCTTTTCTCACATACAAAGTAAAAAGATGCAAGTTACACTTTCGTGTAATAAACCTTGGCATATAATCATGACTAGTTGACTACTGGCTTTCAACTTTGTAATTTTAACATTTTTTTACCACGTCCCTTGATTTGTTCTTGGGAGCATATTATTTGGATGCTACTTTTTTGCATAAGCTGGCTAACACCCTTATTACCTTACAACATGATAAGAAGAGATACAACCTGTATGGCTGTGCAGTATACGAATTGCTGTATATCTTTTCTGTGCACATGTTGTAGACAGCTTTATTGGTTTTTTATACCTGGGAATGAGCCATGAGTTTTATATGTTTTTCAACAAAAGGTGCTATGGGCCGGGTTTGACAAGCTGGAATGTGAGGGCGGTATCTCACGCCAACTGCTATTACTCGGGTTCCAGTACGGTTTCCAAGTGTGGGATGTTGAAGATGCAAACAATGTGCGTAACATAGTCTCTAGATATGACGGTGCTGTTTCCTTTATGCAAATACTGCCCAACCCAACTGTATCAAACCATTCCCGAGTTGAATATCCAAACGATCGCCCTCTATTGGTGATTTGTGCAGATGGGTCGTTTTCGGCAGGTGTAAATGCTCAGGGTGGGCCCACTATTTCTAGCAATGGTAATATAAAAAATAATCATGATCAGATAAATGGTGGATACGTGCCTACTGTTGTGTGGTTCTATTCATTAAAATCTCAATCGTACATAAAAGAATTGAAGTTCAGGTCCGCTGTTTACTCTGTACGATGCAGTTCCCGCCTTGTTGCTGTTTTACAAGCAGCACAGGTCTGTTAGCTGCTCCCTTAAGTAGTGTTTGTTTTTCTATCCCATGAAGGAATGGAATGACTTTAATTTCTCAAAAAAATTTATTTTAATTAACGTTTTTTTTGTTCTAATCTTATTTGAGGTTTGTGTTTACATATTTTATTATGTTTAAATTTTTATATTTGTAAATATAAAATTCTGTGGTTTCTTAAATTACTTAGAAGTAACATATGTAGACGTTTACATTGTATGAAAAAGTAATAAACTAATTTTATTTATGAAAATTATAAAGTTCTATTTTTTTCTAAACAGGCCCAGTTTAATTATAATCCAAATGAGATAATGCCAAAAATTTATAAAAATAAATCATATCAAACAACATACTAGAGTGACTCTACTGTCCCCCATGCTAAAAACATGATAATGGAATTCGATGGATCATTCCATTCCATTACATCTGTAACTCGTCCATTCCATCCTTTGTCATTCTGTTATGTCCAACCAAACAGAACCTAATTTTTTAATCTGCAACGTTTTTGCGGTACACTAAAATACTAAGTCATATGTATATGGATAACCATTTACAGGTACATTGTTTTGATGTTGCAACATTAGAAAGGGAGTACACAATTCTCACAAACCCTATAGTAACAAGCCCTTTACGGTTTGAGAATATAGGATTGGGCCCACTAGCTGTGGGTCCCAGATGGATTGCTTACAGTGGTAGTATTGTGGCAGTACCAAATACACATGTCAGCCCACAGCATCTTACCCGCTCCAAAACTTTTACTTCCCCTGGTTCAAATGGGAGTATTGTTGCACACTATGCAAAACAATCAAGCAAACAGCTTGCTGTAGGAATTGTTACACTTGGGGATATTGGTTACAAGACGCTTTCTAGGTATTACTCTGAGTTAATACCAGATGACAACATTTCTCAGCAATTAAGTGATCCTGGACGGAAAGATCGTGGAAACACTAATGGCCGTTTACCTGATATGGAGAATGTTGGAATGGTATATGTTTAAATGATGAAAATTACCATTTTAACCTTCTGTACGATTTGGCATTGAATGAGTTATGATTGATATGTTTTTGGATTTGATAAAATTTGTAATCGGATACATGCTAATTGTCATAAAATAACAATATACTTTTGGTGTTTGTCCATTTTGGTAATTTGAACTTCTTTCAATCCGTTTTGGTAACTATAAGTTTTTTGAACGGCCTACTTGGGTAATTATTTGCTATCTGCTAATTAGTTATGTTTTCTTTTTACATTTTTAAGCTCTAATTACCAAATTGGGTCTTTCTAAAAAACTTGTAACTGCCAAAACCGCACAAAGTTGTAATTACCATAAAGGACCACCACCAAAAGTTTTTTCTATTTTATGACTTTTGCTTTTTATAACCTTAACAAAGCAATGGAATGTGGAACATTATAAAATTAAATGCAAATGTATTCAAACACCAACATCAATTGAAATTCAACTTAAAGTTTTGGATGGACTCTAATATTCTTGCTTGCTCTTCACTGATACAATGCAAATATTTGATGATTAATATTGAATAAAACTTTGCTTTTGAACAGGTGATTGTTAGAGATGTTGTGAGCAAATCAGTAATTGCTCAGTTTAAGGCACACGATAGTGCAATTGCATCCTTATGTTTTGATCCCAGCGGTACGTTATTGGTGACAGCTTCTGTTCATGGTCATAATTTTAATGTTTTTCGTATAATACCAAGACCTGCCGCAAATGGTGCACCTTACATACATCTTTACAAGCTTCAACGTGGTTTTACAAATGCGGTATGATACTTGATTTATTAATTTATTTTGGTTATTCTGATATTAAATACTTGTATTTTATTCAAAAAACTCAGGTTATACAGGACATAAGTTTTAGTGTGGACAGCCGTTGGATTACCATAAGTTCTTCAAGAGGCACCAGCCATCTATTTGCTATTTCTCCATCAGGAGCCTCAGTTAATATACAATCTGCTGAAGAATTTTTAACTACTCGGAATCAGGGATACACTTATAATGCCGCCAATAGGCTTCCAGTTACACTATCTGCTGTCAGTAGAATAAGGAGTGGAAATAGTGGTTGGAAAAATGTGGTGACCGGGGCAGCGGCAGTGGCGGCATCCAGTAGGATAAATTCAAATTCAGGGGTTATTGCTTGTACATTTCATAAATGCAAGGGAAACAATCTTGCTGTGGTTTCGGGTCCCACCACGTTAAAGTACCATATGCTTGTTTTTTCTTCTGGTTGTGTGATACAGTATGCGTTGAGATTATCGTCTGAAGTAGACGCTGCTTATGAATTGTTGTCACCTGATAATGATTCAAAATTTATTGTTGAGCCAATTCAGAAGTGGAATATCTGTAATAAACAAAACAGAAGGGAGCGAGAAGAAAATGTTGATATATATGGTGAAAATTGGCATACAGATAACAGAAAAGTATTCCCTGAAAGAACTGAAAATGGAAATAGTAATTATTTTGAAGGTATGAGTAAAATCAAGAAAGAAAATGTGAGCCTTGAGGTGAAAAACCATGTGTACATTTCTGAAGTTGAATTACATACGCACCAACTACATACACCAGTATGGGCAAGAGCGCAGGTACCTGTTATTTAGTTAATGCCTTTACTTTTAACTGTTTTTTTGCAAGCTACCAATGGATTATTTTTCAATTTTTGTTGATTTTTGCAGATAAATTTTCAATCTTTAACGATAGATGATATTAATGTGGATGGGGTAAACAATTCAAAGGGTGAATTTGAGATAGAGAAGATTCCAACCCACACAGTTGAAAATAGGTCTAGATATTTGGTTCCTGCTGTTGGCTATCTTCAGGAACCCAAGGTGCAAATGACCAGGTATGTATAGAAGTAGTTCACAAAATATTAATTCAAGTGGTGAATATATGGACCCGGATAAAGTATCTAGAGAGGTGACAAAACTGGTGGGTCCGGCAGGTTAGGTAATTGATGAGGATGTATATATATATTTTTTTTGTACCAAGTCAAAACGGGTTGGGCAGACCTTTTTGAATAATTAGCATGCTAAATAATATTTACAAGTCATTATTTCAACATGACCTTAGAATAAAATGATTTAGGAGGTTTCTGCATTATAAGTATAATCTATAAATTTTGAGTCTACCTGTTTTCTTAAGCTGATTTTTTTATTTGCTTGTTAGAGAGAAATGCATAAACAATACTGACTCATTTGTAAGTAAATGGGTTGAAACTGCCATGTCTAAACATCCTTGTTAAAAATATATACGTAATTTGCATAATTTCTAACAAGTATATAAATTAACACAAATCAAAGAATTTTATTCTTAGTACTTTATATTGGGAAAAGAAGTAGGTGGAACCCACTTATGTTTGTGTGGAATTGTACTTGTGTATGGACGAATCTCACCATTTTTATGATGGCCGCTTGGCACATGCCACCTCTTTCCATAAAAAACCATTGCTGGTGCTCTTAATGATGTGTTTTTTCCCATTTAATATTTATAATTTTTTCTTACCATCATTGCCTAAACTTATAAAAAAATTTGTTATCCAGAGTTCCTGCTTTAGATTACAGCAGAGGTGGATCGTATGAACACGAGAAGCTTCTTAAAAATGGGAGCAGCTTTGATCCTATAACAGATGGTGTACTTGAGAATGGCGATGAAGAAACTGGGGAGGATGCTGCTGGTCAAATGCCAATAGAAGATTCCAATGGCTTTGTAAATAGTGACAGCTGTCCAATATCTCACACTCGACATGAGACTGTAGATAATAGAGAGCACTCAGCGAGTGAGACCCAATCTGAGCTTGTAAATAATTACATAGATGAGAAACTCGAGAACCAATCTGAAGATCATGGCAATGAGTTTGATTAAAGGTAAGCTTTTTTTATAGCCTTAGCCAGCTGATATTATAAGTTTATATAGGTGGTAAAATGGGCATGTTGGATAGCGTTTCGAAACAGTTTGGGGTCAAAATTGGGTAGAAGTTTTAAGACGGGTTAAAACGGGTAGGGGTGGATTGAATTGTTAATAATTTGCTTTCTTTTTAATATTACAAATAAGAAATGCATTAATGTATGACTATAGAAACTGGGTAAATTGCATAAAATTGCAATGCAACTTTGGTATGATTTCTATTTAGGGCAACGTGCTTTGTTTTCATTAAAAAGTAGCCAATATTCAAACTTTTGGAGAAAACCTTAAACTTTCAAAAGTTATGGTTGAAGTTTATTTGACCCGATTAGTTGGTCAAAATGATAACATTGCAGCTGATTTATAATTTTCTACCATGTTAGACCTCTAATTTTCTGACTTGGTAAACCAGTTACTGAGAAGATTAAGTTAGAACAAAACTTTAAAAAAGTTTGGGTCTTTATATGATTTCAAATAATGCATCCTGACGCGAAACAATATGGAGAACAAAGATGGTTACCTTTTTATGCAGTTTGTTCCAAGTTGTTTTAGTTTTTAACCCGCTCAACCTGTTTCGGTTTGTTAAAAAAAATGAGTTTGACTTGTTTGACCCGTTAGGATGAAATGAAGCCCAAGTCAACCAGTTCTTTTACATAAACAGGTGGAAATTACCACCTATATAAGTTTTTCATATGTCAAAACTTCACTAGTTGTTTTGTGGTTAGTTTGCAGGCACACGGGCTATGGTGGTTTGTTTCTAATGTAAAGAATAATGAGGGCTTTTTATCTGTGAGGTGTGGGATTGTATTAAGGTTTGTTGTTTTGACGACTGACTTATGTAAATAACACCCGAATAACCACGAATAACTAGTTGTAAAATGATGTGGATAAAAGGTACCATCATGTGCAACTTTTCAATTTAGTTAGTTTTTATGTTTATTTGTTTTTTATTTTGAAAGATCATGTTGTTATGGTATGTTCATAGACCATCAAAATATGCTCTTGTATGACAAACGCACACGCATGCTAAGTGCATTTGGAACTCTTTGCAAACAATTTATGAGTTTGCGCTTTGACACCGTTCTTTTTTAGGACGATTATAATTTGGGCTGCGCAACGATACAAAACTATGCCTGGTTAAATTCTGTTAAAACTGTTACAGAACTAGATAGCATAGTACCCAACCAAGCACTGGCTTGGTCTTTGATCTCATGCTTCAAGCCTAATTTCTGGCTCTAAACCAGTCTCTTAAAAACCAAACAAACGGGCGGTGAGAAACAAGCTTATGTAACATGATCTTAGTAGTTACTTTGATCAGTTGTAACTCTGAGGTAGTAACCCGCATTCATTAGTAACTCATGAGTAGTACTGCGGCTTCGTATTAGCTCCACATTAGTTGCCACTCTGTATCAATAGTAATAGGTTGCCATCAGTAGCAAACATGTTATATCAGCATTTAAGCACATCGATGGCAACCTCTTCGAATAATAACCATACTTGGAATTAGTTGTAGCAACTCCTTTTTCCTCAGCAGCAACCACCCTGTTATTTCCCTCACCAGCAATTAGGACTTGAGGAAGGTAAGGAGGTGTTGAAGAAAACAGAACAGTAGTGGCAGTTACTTGCATTGTTGTTGGTATTGGTTTCTATTTTCTTCTTAAAACATTGCTACAAAACTAATGTAAATAAGAGAAAATAAACAAGCTTAAGACTAAACTGAATCGGCAGAAAAGCAGAAACGGAGTGCCTCAGCGTGTTCCGTACAAGTTCTGGTTTGGTACGGTACGGTTTCTGCTAGTTTAAAACCCAATTACAACCAGAATAAAATACAACAATTGGAATTCAAGCAAGTTAGTACAGTTTTATATATCAGCCACGTTTTCTCGAACAAGCAAGTTTCAGGCATAAAAACTTGATTGATATCATACTGGCATACTTTACCTCACACGACTTCATGATCATCAAGATTTAAGCTTTTAACCGAATCATGTAAAATTAAGTTGCAGAAGAAAACAACATTCCCATCCAGCAGGTATGATAACTTAGAAGGTATTGATATATCATATGCTTGAGTATAAATTACACACTGATGCCTAAGAGTTATAAAACAATGACAAACTGCACGATCTTTAGATGGAAGCGGAATTAGGCGACGGGAGGGTGGAGCTCGTGATCTTGTGAGGTGTCAACAGCAGCAGGTGGCATAAACGGCCACATGGCCATTCCAGGATAACCAACGACAGGAACCAACTTATTTCCCATTGCTTGGCTTTGGGCGACTGCAATGGCGGTAGGATATGCAGCTGGTATTCCAGGTGGTGGGGCCAAGAAACCGGGTTGTGTGTTCATCGAATTAAGTTGCTGTTCAAGTTTTTCTTTCTCAGCCTTTAACGTCTGCTTCTCATCCCGCAGCTCATTTTTCTCAGACTACAAGCATCAAGTGAATTAGCAATTTTGAACATAGAATAAGTACAAGTGGCAAGATGAGCAGAACAGTAATGGGTAAAACGGATTTCAGTTAAAAGAGGTCATCTTTTAGTATGGACCAGGTTGAGTTGACCTGACCCATTAACATTGATTCTGAAAATAGATTAAAAAATGATTATTACAAGTTTGTTTTTTAATTTAAAGGGTTGTGTTATACAAACACCCGTTTTTGATATTGAGACACCCTATTGTCTCTATCTCTCTCTATGTATCTATATGTATGTATAGAGAGAGATAGAGAGGATGAAAATAAATTGGGTGTATTATTGTTTTAATCTTTGAACAATATTGCTTTTGGAGGGTTTATGCAAGATGAGTGTAACACATCAAAAGGAGTTTAAGTTGAAACGAGACATTGGTTAGGTTGGGACAGGTTGGGACGTTGGGTTGGGTTGGGTAGGGTTGACTTGACATGCAAACACTTTTTTTGTAAATAATTAGATTACACAGAGATGATATTACAAATTTATTTTAAGCTTTGGACAGATGCTGGAGGTTGTACACAAGATTAGCGATCACAAAGAGTTTTAAGTTGAAATGAGTCATTTTTAGTATGGGTCACGTTGGATTGGCTTGAGTTGAGTTGAGCTGCAAATAAAGTTTTTTTTCCTTTTCTGCAAACAAGGATGGGCAGGTCATGTAACAGGCCAGAAAGTTGAAGTTGAAACAAGTCATTTTTGAGTATGGGTCGGGTTGGTTTGGTTGAGTTGAAATGCAAACACTTTTTTTTTTTCACAATTAGATAAGAGAAAACAAAATTATTACAACAATAATCTAATCTTTGAACAAAAATGCTTCAGGAGTTTGCACACAGGAATTTTTTTCCTGGGGTTGAGGGGGTTGCAGATAACAGGTCAAGAAGACTAGAAAAGTTTAAGTTGAAACAGGTCTTTCTTCATATAGGCTAGGTTGGACTGCTGATAACACTTCTTTATGTTTTAAATATTTAAATAAAGAAACAACGTTATTAAAAAGAGTTCAAGTTGAAACAGGTCATTTTTAATATGGGCTAGGTTGAGCTGACCTGAAAAAACTTTTTTTTGGTAAATATTTAAATTAGTTAAACACTTTATTGTAAACACTTTATTTGAAGATTAAAAAAAATGGATTGTTAAACAATGTTATTACAATAATATCTGATCTTTAAACAAAAATGCTATAAGAGGTTGCAAACAGTATGGGCATGTCTCAAAAACTCTTTTTAAGTTTAATGGGTCATTGTTAGTATGGGCAAGGTGGGTTTGGGTTGGGTTGGCTTGACCTGCAACCACCTTTTTTGTGACTATTCACATCACAAAACAGTATTATCACAATAATAATATAATCTTTGGATAAAAACACTCTAACAGTTTGCCTGCATAAAAACACACTTTGGATGACTTTCAAATTGTTTTAGCCATTTAATTCATTTAACTAAATATATTAATGTGAACTGTTTTAAATAAAACATGGCACTGGGATCACCTTGAGCTCTTTAATTTTTTCCTGGAGATCTGAATTTGAGTCTTTCAGCTTCAGGGCTTCGTTTTTTAATTGAGTCACCATTCGCACAGCATCAACCAAAATAGCAGCCTTATCCGTTTTAGGGGGTCCCTCAGGTTCAAGAATTGAAGCCAATTCAACAAACCTAGATGTTATGTCACATTATTAACACTAATCCATTAAGGTGGTGTTTGCTTGCACCTATGAATCACTACCGGTACAGCCGTACAGGTTGCTAACATTATAGAAGGGGAATGGGTACGGATATCACCCCTTAGGTAGGTTTAGAAGATTCCCAACTTTATGGGTATTAACCGTGTTCTTTCAAATCCATACCCTTAAACCAAGCAAACTAAAATTATAAAATAAACACCCTCAAATCCAAACCATCAAACCAAAACATCCCCTAAAGATTAATAGAGCACACAAGGTAAAGAGTACAACATACTTGTCATTTAGTTTATCCCTTCTCAATTTCTCTCTGCATGCTTTGGAACTTGTACCACCGGACGGTTCAGCCCTTCCCCTGTTGTATACAAGATGGTCACTTTTATGTCAACATAAAAAATAGAATTTTGCTATATTTTATAGCAAGCTAAACATATGTGAATCAAGTATTGGAGCTTGTTAGGCAACTAAATTGATTTCTTTATCTCTTTTGCTGTTCGCACTGTCCCATAAAATAATTTTCACGACTACATGGTGGGCAAGCATTAAAAATAAAATTCATATATATATGGAATAAAGAATATAGTTTTCTCTTGAAAAGAACCCACCCAAACAGTAGGTACGTAAGACTATAAAACAAATTCGCGTTGTTCAGAAATCTATAAAGATGAAGGGCAATATTTACCGCTTTTTTGAACCAGGTTCCTTACGGCCATCTGAATCAGCAAGAGAGCCATCACATCCCACACTAAAAGCAAGATTAAGCAGGTAAGGTGAAGAGGTGATTAAAGTATTAACCCAAATGAAAGACAAAAGAATCTAATGTATGAACAGAATAAATTAACCAGAAACTAAAAGAAGATAGAATACATAGTAAACCTTGAACGTAAGATTAAGCTCAAATGATTCCAAGAAACAAGGGCATGGGGACTATGTTCATATGCCGATGATTAAAATAACTACACACCTAAGTTTTGTTTGGGATGGCTTATTCAAACATCTTTTCCGCTTATTCTGTTCTTTAAAAGCAGAAGAGCACTTAAAAGTGTTTGTGTGAAGAATAGAGTTTATGCTCTTCTGCTTATTTTAGGGTGAAGTTGTTTCCAATAAGTAGTTTGAGATTACCTATTTCAAACTGACTATTCTTGTTCAATTCAAAATTACAAGTTTACATTTAAGGTGAAAAGTTTCTTTTATAAGCTGGATATCTGGTTATACTTAAGCAAACGCTGTAAAATAAGCAATAAGCAATCCCAAACACCCCGCTAATCAATACTCTTCACATACCAATCTACCCTTTTGGCTTCACAGGAAAGTAATGTAAGAGAATTACAAAAATAAATTCCAAGCATAAAAGTATAAAACCGTTGTTTATTAACTTCTTTAAGAGACTAGAATCTACAAAACCTCAAATTTCATCCATGTTTCAACATCCTCATACAATTTCCCAAAATTGACTAACCAATTGGCAGAAGCTACACGTAAAACACAACAAAAACCCTAAACTTCTTAAACTTTTACACCAGAACATGAAAACCCATTACATGATGCTATGATCATCAATCAATTCATGCGACTTTAATCAATCGTAATCAAATTAGGTCAATTGCTCGATTAACAAAATCCAATAACGAATCGACCCGTACCTAGGGTTAAATAAGCAATAAGCAATCCCAAGCACCCCTCTAATCAATACTCTTCACATACCAATCTACCTTTTCAACTTCACATGACAGTAATCTAAGAGAATCACAAAATGAACTCTAACCATAAACAGCAGTTTAATAACTTCTTCAAGAGACTAAAATCCCCAAAACCCCAAATTTTATCCATGCTTCAATACCCTCATACAATCTCACGAAATCGACTAACCAATTGTCAGAAACAACACGTAAAACACAACAAAACCCCCAAATCTCTCAAACTGTTACACCAGAACATAAAAAACCCCTTACATAATGCCACAACCCTCGACCAATTCGTTCGATTTCAACCAATTCCAATCGAATTACTAAATCAGCTAATTAGGTCAACTATTACACAATTAACAAAATCCAATACCGAATAGACCCATACCTAGGGTTAGACGATGAGCCATTCAACGGAGCCTGTACGGGCCAGCTGGATCCACTCGCCGGAGTAAGAAACTTACCTCCAACATTGTCGATCAACCCGTAGTCGTAGATCCAATTAGTGGTGTTCTCCGGTGACACCATCGCCGGAGCAATACAAAGTCAACGAGATTCCGGCGAGAATGCGAAGCGAAATAGAGGAAAGTAGGTGGGGATATCGGTCGCCGACGGTGGTTTCCGGTGAGGAGTTGGTGGAGTGTTTTTCACCTTGAATAATATTATTGTTTATTCGTTGATGGAAGTTCATCATGATGACATTATTTTGGTGTTTGGGTGGTATACGTTATTGTGGGTTTGGGCTTAACTGTACTGTCGGCCCAAAGTTTAATATCGATTGGCTCAAAAGCCCATGTTCTGATATGTAGCTAGCAGCTAGCTAGAGAATTGAGAGAATAAAAAATCAAATTAATTGGAACTTGGAAGTTAGGCTTGTCGAAGCGGCACGTTTGCAAACTTCGCTGCTCGTGGTGTGTTGGTAACATTAATGTAATAATACCTAAACCAAACCTGGTTCAAACCCGATTCAACCTGATTTAAACTTGGTTCTTACTCTAACTCAAAATAGTTTCAATCCGAACCAATTCTTAAAAAAAGGAGAATTTTCAAAATATCCTTTTAACCATTTTTTTCCTTTAAAATGTCCTTTTGACAAAGTCATCCCCAAAAATATCCCCACCCAATAGAGTCGTCTCTGACCATGGAACAGAGTCGTCCGAACTTAAGATGAACGGCTCAGGTAAAGATGCATGTCTGAATAGGGTCGTTACAAGGACCTGTTTATGTTCGTCCGAACTTTTGTAAGTTCGTCTGAACCGCTCATCGTTGGTTCGAACGAACTTGTTTTGCGATCGGGTCGCCCGCTTTGGGGTGGAGACATTTTGAGGGATGAGCTGATCAAAGAGACATTTTGAGAGAAAAAATTTATCAAAAGGGACATTTTAAGAACTTTCCCTCTAAAAACCGCTTTTGACTTTGTTAACCCAACCCAAGTCGGTGTCTAAACTAACTTCCAACCCGTTTTGTTCACGTTTGAAGATACTAGACAACCCAAAACAACACATAACCTTTTATTTATGATCAAAATCAGCCCAATGTTAAGCACATGGGTCAATATTACCAGGTATGGTTATAACTTATAACAGACATTAGTTAAAAATCTACTTTGCTACACACTAATACAGGTTACTCGTGTACTCATATCGATTTTTCATCGTTTTTACGTAACTATGGAACTACATTCAGTCTTATTTTTTATAGCAAGTTTCCTAGCTTTTGTGGGCTAATATGTTGGTACAGCAGAAGTACTGCTATGATTATGCGTCAATCAGATCTTGTAATCAATAATATGCTCAGGAGTAGGTGAAGCTTTTATGGAAGCTGTATTTGAAGAAATGAAGAACAGGTTTATTGATAAAGCTAAATAACACAGAAAGAAAATGAAGTTTTGAGTCTGCCTGATCAGACTGCATCTATAGAAGAAAAGGCATGATACGCCATGCAAAATTCAAATCGCCATGTCTACATTAAAACTTATAACAATTCAAAAGGCCAACGGATCGAGAACAGAAGTTAAGCCAAGAGTAGACTATGGTTCACATGGTTCAGGTTTGACCTCCATAGCAGCCAGTGATGGGTCAATGATTTCAGGTGGTCAACACTGTTTGTTCTTCTCTTTTTTTGCCTTTTCTTGTAATTTTACCACCTTCTTGTTGCTCAGCTTTCTTTTGAGCCCGTATCATGGCCCGTCTTGCACGTGGACGCATTTCACGAACTTGTCTAGGTGGCATCACATATGGCTCGAGTAACTTGTCACCAAATGGGTGCTCAATACCTGAGAATATTCTCAGTTTTCGATCTCTGTCCTGTAATGAAAAACATGAAGCAGCATGTAAAATAAAATAAAAAAAAATTATCACCAGAAGATGTTGAAAATTGATATAAACTCACATCACGCAGTTTATTTCTTGGGAGCATACGTAAAACAGCTTTCCTGATGACTTCTGTAGGATCCTTGGCCATCTGGTCCTTCAAACTCCTTTCCTTAAGGTGTCCAACATACCTGTAAACTAATACTATTAATAGGGCCACAGGGATGCGAGTTCCTAACAAGAAACAAACTTCGCAGGCGACCTGCTTCCATGTTTTAGGTAAACGAGTCAGGGTCGGGTCGAGTCAACCTGGCAGGTTCACAGAAGGACCCTTTGAATTGATATATTTATTTACACTGGACGGATATTTATGCCAACATTAAAAAGCTACAAAGGAATGCACATCAAATTTTATAATTTAAACATAATTGGTCCATACACATCTGTTTGTTAGGTGTAAATTTATAATTTTATAACATCTAGTAAAAGAATAAAATAATTCTTTTCTCGGCTTAAACTGGTCATGTTCATGTCGATCCGAGAATATGCATGTTGTGTTCTGTTTCATATGTTTGACATTGTTATCGTGTTTTTGTCATGTTTGGGAAAAATTTTCAGGTCCATGTATGGGTTTAATCCACCAAACTGAGAACACGACTAGCATAGCACCCCTACATATTAGACAAAGAACTAGTATTTTGCCCCGGCGTTGCGGCAGGGGGCATAAAACCGTGTCACGTAGCACCAATGTCACACCACCGTCAACAACCACCAACATTGGAAAATCTCGAATTAAAAAAGAAATAAAAACAATAAAAAAAAAAAGGAAAACCAAACAAAAGTAGATGCAAAAACGTTGAACCATGCACGTGAAACGTAAAACATTAGAAACAATATGTAGCCATAAAAGAATTAGATTGTTGTACTTTTTGCATAAAAATGTGTACATGCAACTTGGCAATTAGAATATATATAATTGAAGGCATGAGTTAAATATTAAAGAAAAGAGTGGAAAAATGATACTTGCCCGGTGTGCCATCGGTAAAACTTATTAGTGAGTTTTCTGCCAGTGACACATATATCTTTAGCATTAATCACAACGCACATATCGCCATCATCACGATTAGGTGTATATGTAGGCTTATCTTTTCCTTGAACCACTGTCGATATTTGTGATGCTAACCTACCCAAGACCTGCATTAAAAGTTTAGGAATATTTTGCTTATGCATATCTCACTTGAAGATTACAAATACCAAAAGGTCAAATTATGTTGTTTTTTGCATATATATGGGGAAGGAGGGACAGCATACCTGGCCTTTGGCATCAAAAACCCTCCATCTTAGTCCTTCCAAATTGATACGTCTTATACCAGCAACGGCTTTCTGCAATAAGTCATTATTGGGTCTAATGTTCAATACTAAGCTTCTAGCAATTGAGATCAAAGACAAATGATGGTCCAAATAAAATGGAAGAAAGGATAATATTTGGGACAAGTAGTGGTTACTATTTCATAATCCACTGTGTTGATCGGCCAGCTGTTCATGCAATGCTGATTTGACTAATAGTATGTTCTCTAGACGTCAAACTTCAGTCTCCAGAGAAGTAAGAAAAACGTGAAGGAAGAATTTGCCTGTAAACAATCTCATAAGGTGTATACTTAGTAGCAGTGCTTTAACATGACACATAGATCTAAGATAGCCTTCCAGACGTTTGTTTAGCCCTTTTTTTTCCTTGGGTGATAAGCACAGAACATTCTTGGACCCAAGCCAATAAGAAGAAATTCCTTCCGAAAAACTGTAACAAACATCTTTCTTATTTCTATTATAAGGCTAGGTTACCCTAGTCTTAACTATTCTTAAGTTAACTTTTTAATAAGAACATTTTGCAGCTCGGGATACTGATACAAACCCGGTGTTGGTTTACTCGCCAAAGAACAGGCGGGCCCAGGCCGCCCAGTTGACCCTGATGGTGCGCTAGAGCAACTCTCTGGGTTTGACCGATTCTCGCCATATTCCTTCTAATTCTCAGCCATGTTCAAATTAGTGGGAAGTTTTACCAACTGCTGTATTAGACTAGTAATAGGGATCCTTAGCCTATGTTCTTTCATTACCATATGTTTTATCTGATCTTGTTACTGTATTTGGAGACTTGCCCATCTCAAATAAGGCAGACTCCTTGTTTGTTTCAATCATATCTTCTCTATCAATTTTCTGTTCTTATCAGATACCTGTTAGCTCTGATGTCAAGCCTTCTTTAAGAACAGTCTAGTGGATAAAACTAGTCCTTAAGGTTCGTAACTCCATAGGATCTTTAAAGATTGAACCTTAAGTGGTTAATCACTGCTGAATATCAGGGTGAACAAAAAACAGAACCTGAAACTACTAAGTGCTGAGTTTTAGAAAGCATGGCCTTGGGTAATACTAGCACTTACAAACCTCCTATGGTTAGTAATTCTAGATAAGTTTCTGCCACTATAAAAAACAGCTTAGAGCATCAGCATTCAATAAATGAAGCTTGCTAATAATACTCTCAAATGGATCATGATAAACCTTTGGTGATTCCTCTACAACTAGAGTCTACAGACAAAGTAATTCTCATCCCTTCTTTCCTCCTATACATCCTTTCTTAAAATGAAATTAAGGTCGTTACAGATACGAACATTTAACAACAAATTCCCAAATTTCAAATGATGATAAAGAAATTCAGAATCAGCATGAAAGTAACAGAAGGATACCTTGAGATTGCCGCTGAACGACTGAGCTGCTCCGGACATTTTCCGACGCCGGATCCGATCAATAGATATCGGAAAAAGCTTCGATTTGTTCACTCTAAAACCCTCGAAAGCCCTAATCGCTGGTGTATTGCAACTTGCACCGTCGACAGTAAATGGGCCTCCGGAATCCGGATTACGTAAATAGTCCAGCCCAATTAATGACTTCACAATTCACTCTTTCACAATTCACAGGTTGAAAAAAGTAAAATAAAATAAAAAACACTCTTCGACCTCGTGTTGAAACTGGTTTGGCAAAAACCGATTAATAATTGGTCTGAAAACTATCATAACCGAACCAGGTGTGTTTAAGACTAATTTTATGATAATAGGTGTGTTTTAAGACTAATTTTATGATAATAAATCTTGAGATTACAATAGAAATATTGTGCACATAATACGATATCATGCATACATTTTCAGCCTGTCAACTTGTGTCTATTTTTAACAATTAAATTAATTTTAACATGTTATGATTTATGAATGCCGTTGTTACATAAGCCAAGTTTAATCATGAAAGTTGATGGGTTTTAATAAAAAATTTAAATACATTGTTTTTACACAAATGCAAGTCCATAAATAATTAGTCTTAGAGGTATTTTAAATAGGAACCAAAAATTATGTTTCAATAATTGGCTGAAAATAGTCAAAGCTACTAGTATATCAACGATATTTTTAATTTTTATTTTTATTACTAATGATAATTTTGTTTTGTTAACAAAATTTTCACATATTATCCTATATATTAAAAATGAAAGGCGATGAATAGTGTTCTATCCATCTTTATAGCGTAGGGTGCAACTCTTTAATGCGTGTGGTAGCTCTACCCATGCCACTCGCAGATCAATGTGCAGGTACAACCGTGCCTTCTGGCTTTTGCCCTACCCTCTACACCTGCACACTCGATGGTGGATGATAGATTGATCGAAACAGAAGACGGAGAAGAAGATGATGACAGGCAAAAGAAGAAGGCCTACCTTTGATTTCGGTGAAGACTACCGTCTTTTACGGTGGTGAAGGGTCGACATGGAAAGATACCGGTGACTGTTGACGGTTTAAGGTTTCAATAGAGGTATCCAGCCCTATGGTGGCAGAGGCTGACCCTGATTCGACTACGACGGATCAGCGAATCTCTCTCCTATTGATCTCACCCGTCAATTTTTCACACCGCTAATGATCCGCTTCCGTACCTCTTCTTCAATCTTCACGCCATCGGTTCATGACCGTCAACAGGAAAATGGTTTCAATTTTTCAGAGCCCAGGGTGCAACTTGATCCCAAGGTAAATCACCATAAACCCTAAATGTCTTGTATATATTGTTTGAGTAGTTGCTGATCTGTGGTATAATAGAAGAAAGATTTGGACTTTTGTTTGAGCTTGCACATCTAGAAATATTTGTTAGCTTCATTTTTCGTTTTAGGTCTTCTTATTCAACTGAGTGGTTTTGCCCACTTTTGTTGTTCGATCTTTTGCAGGTTAGGTTTCTTCCATATTGCTTCGATGTAGGTATGTTTTCTTTACAATAAACATTTACGACATACAACCTTTCATAATATGCATATTATACGCAAAAATTTGTGAAGATCTTGCCTAATATTCCCCAAAAGTCCAGCCATTCCGCACTCCACTTTGGTTATCTGTAATCCTACTTATTTTTCTTCTTTATTTATATATATCAAGTTATATGGTAGCTTTTATATTCCCAAGCACATCTATGATAACTTATTAGATGTTAATTTTCTGGCTACATATGTAAATGTGTGTATCTAAAACTCTAGAAACAGGAAATGCCCATTCTTTATATATCATAGTCATTGTTACCTTTTGATTTTGATGTTAAAATGGTAACTAAGCTGTGCAAGTTACCACATAGGTATGATGATTGCTAGAGGAGATATGGCAAAAATCGAAGTTATTAAACATGAATGTTACTGGGGATCTCAAATAATGTTTAAACTAAATAAGTCCATGATATTCGGAGGCCGAGCACCAACGTATATGAACCTAATTTGAAGCTAACTTACGGGGACCTAACCCATTTGTCAACAACTCAAAATAAAGCTACAGATACTACTGTAAAGTATTTATAGAAATGAACCGTGAAGAGTCTTGGCATTAGTTGCTTTTTCTTAGGTATAACTGGAATTGTCATACATATACATATACATACGCACAAAATGAACTTATACATATTCTTAAGCATAATAGTTATCTATACCTTTTCATGCTTATAATGAGCCATCCAATATCAAAAACAATACTGGAACATGCTTGCCAATAGCATTTCTTTGAGCATGATAATATTGTAATCAAAGATTCTAAAGATGAAAGCAATGATGCATTAATGTCCAGTACTGTTGGCTTATGTGCAATTCCTGGAAGATGCATTAAGTGCTACATCAATGAGAAGCAGATTTTGGTAAGATTTTGAGAAAGAAAACTAGACCACACAGGTTACAATTTCAACTCATTTGCTAACGAATGGGTTGAATATGTTTTATTCCAAATGGGTCAAATAAAAAGTCAGCCAAAAATGAGACGGGCCAACGGGACAAGTATCCTTAATTAAATTAGTAAACATTTTGGCTTCTGATTGGGATAATATGATTTATGATTTCATTTTCAGATATTATTATGATATAGTATTTGAAGGAAGCGGGCAAAAAACTATTTACGGGTCAACTCGCAATTTAACCAAACTATTTAATGTGTTCTTTTTAAATTTGTAAATGTTACTTACATTCAATTTTTTAAACAGGTTGGAAACATAATTTTGATGGTTGAAAACTAGGGTGACAGTTTCAACAAATTTCATAAATTTTGTACTGGATTTAGAAGAAAATACAAAACGGAGATATTAGTGGCAAATGATTCTTAACTTACTGTTGTAGTTGGAGTTGCAGTTGCTTCAAAGAGAGTAAAGGCTGTTATTGGTCTTTTCAAAATGGGAATTTGGTCTATCATGGTTACGAGAGACAATTACAGTACAGCTATGGTTTTCAAACGAGGTCTGTTTGCTCATCATAACCACCTATATGTATATAAGTAAACATGCAGGTTCATGCCATTTCAAAATGCAGCTAGGCATTCAAGACGTTAAGGGCCGAGGCGATGCCGGCTAGAAAAGCTTATGTCTTTCTTTCATTTCAAAAGGACGGAAGCACAATTGCTATGGTTGCTTATGACATCAACTCCCCCAACTTCATGCTTTGAGATGATTGTCAAATGTAAAATATTTTGATTCATCAGTAATTTGACTTATTATAAGTTTCTACGCAAATTTAGTTCGAAAACATGTCGGGCCGATTGTAATCTATACTTTATCACGTCGCGTACGATGCCGCCGCTACGCGCGGCCGGTAGAAAAACTAGTTTACATTTAATTTTCATTTGATTTCACTCATAATGATAGTTGTGAGTAAAATGGGAAAAAGTAAACTTTTAATCGAGCAAAAATCAAATGTAAATGTATGATAGTTATGTTATTACGTTTGCCTTTAATAATAAAAGTAAAAGCTAAAATTGTCATCAGTCAAACTGTTACTGTTAATTTATCATCAAACAACAAGAAAATCGTATGTCATTAATTTAAGAGTTAATTTTGTTTTTCATCCCTGAGTTTTGCAAATTGTCTCCATTTGATTAGGGCTGTTCACGAACCGAACCGAACGCAGCTCCGCTCGAACTCGGTTCGGTTTCAAACCGAGCGGCTCAATTCGGTTCGAATTTACATATTCGAGCGCAAACTTCATGCTCGAACTCGGTTTGATTTTAACCGAGCGCTCGGTTTCGCTCGGTTTCGTGTTTCGATTAAGAAGCAGGTCGGGAAATGCAGGTCCGGTCGCAGGTGCAGTGGTGTCCGGTAGCGGGTGCAGCTGTTCCGGTTCGCAACTGAGCAAGGTCTTCAGGAATGTCTCAGCCCGCAGGGGTGTCGCAACTGAGCAAGGTCTTCAGGAATGTCTCAGCCCGCAGGGGTGTCGATGGGCCGTTGTTCCGGTTCGCAGGGGTGACGCTGTTGGTCGGCGACCGCAGGGGGAAGGCTGGAGGGTGGAGGGGTGGAGGGTGGGTTCAAGTCTTAAGGAATGTCGAGAGGCTGGCAGGCTGCGTGACTTTGTGTTTTGGTGTATTAGAGAATTAGGGTTTTTACTTTTTAAGGTTGTAAGTTGTTTTACATTTTAACTAAAAAATTAAAATACTTGTAATTGATAAATAACTAAATAAATTAATAAATTAACATGTATATAATATATAAAAACTAAACTAAAAAATAATTCCAGCGAAACCGAGCGAGTGACGAGCGAGCGCACCTTTGCTCGTGCTCGGTTCGTTTTGAAACCGAACCGAGCCGCTCGTATCATTTACAATCGAGTGGAAAACCGAACGAGCAAAATTCCGAGCATTTTTCGAACGAGTTCGAGCGAGTTTCGAGCGTCAATCTATTTGAACAGCCCTACATTTGAGTATCAACATTTAATTTGTCTCTATTATTGGCCTGAGTTTTGTAAATCATGTCCGTTTCAGTCCAATTTACTAACGGTGTTAACTTTTTCCGTTAAGTTAGTATTAAATGACCAAAACACCCTTCATTTAAAAATAAACACATAGATCCAATCAATAAACACAATCACTTATGCTCTCACTATTCTTTATCGAAATTGCCATCACCGAAACCCTTGGCCGCTGCCGTAGGCACCATAAGATCACAGCTAACAACCTCCCTCCACCACCGCGGTGCCTCCACCACGAGCTAGCACCCCGGCCACTAGGAGCGACCGAATGACTACTTGAACCGAACCCCTCCTCCGCGGGGCCAATCAAGGAAGTGGGAAGATTGGGAGCTACCTTGCTACTTCGCTAGCTTTCTCACCATCGTCTTAATGCCAGGCCCCGATCTAACCCTAGAAATTTGGGCACACGAGAAGGCACTCAAACGCCTTGAGGCTTAGCGTCGTAATGCATCTTATGAATCTGATTGATTGTTCGATTCCAGGTGTCTGGTAATTTTTTCTGATGCTTTACTTGTTCGTATGGTGTTTTTCTTCAAAGTGGTAGTGAAGGTAGTTGTAGGAGGGTGGGGGCAACAAATTAGGTTTTTCAGTGGTGGTTCTGGTTGTTGGTGTTATGATGGAATTGATGTGGTAATGGTGGTGGGGGAGGAGAGTTGAAAGTGTGGCAGTGGTGATGGGGGAGGAGAGTTGAATACGAAGGGACGGGGGAGAAATGGTATGGGGTGGGACGGTGGAAGTGAGGGTGGTTACCGAAGGGTGGGGGTGGTGGTGTGTGCTCGTAGTGTTGTGTGGTGCGGTGGTGTGAGGTGGTGGTGGTGTGTGGTGCGGTGGTGTGTGCCTGCGGTGTTGTGTGGTGGTGGTGCTGTGGAGAAGGAAGAAAGAAGGAGAGTGAGATGGTGATATTCTTTATAGCCCTTAGGGGTATTTTGGTCTTTTTTAAAAATCTAACAAAAAATGTTAATACCGTTAGTCAAAAGGACGAAAATAGAAATGATTTGCAAAACTCAGGCCAATAATGAAGACAAAATAAACGTTGGTACTCAAGTGAAGACAATATGCAAAACTCAGGGATGAAAACCAAGATTGACTCTTAATTTAATGTATTTATTATTTTTTGAACTGCTAATTGACTTACTAACAGACCACTGCTCACCCGATTATCTCTCTATTATTCGAGCACGCAACCCAAAACCACCATAAAAAAATTACTATAGATGAGAGATAATATATGACCCAACTTTGAAACTTTTATTTTCTTGTTACCTGTGAAACTTAAACCTAATATTTCTTTCATTTAGATCAAGAATCATGGTTATTAAATATTAATTTAATTGGGGCATTTACATGTTTCTCCTTTTAAACTTTTTAATTACATATTTACCCAAGTTAAAAAATTAATTACATATATCCTCTTTCTAAAACATATATATTACATATTCACCCATTTTATTAAAATTAGTTATCGAATGATTATTGTATTCATAATTTTACTAAATTATTTTTACGCATTTCTCTTCTTAAGAACATCAAACATATATTTTCTCAATTTTGAGTTTTCTATATAAATAAAAATTATATAATTATAACTCCAAATACAAAAATTCATTTCAAAACAATAATCACAGTAATCCAAATTATATCTCCAAATACAAAACACAATTGCCAAAGGTTCAAACAATTATAATAGCAAAACATTAATATGTAAAAATCTTTTAGTAAAAACAAGACAAAATAGTTATTTGATAGGTTAATATTAATAAAATGAATAAATATGTAATATATGTATATTAGGAAGGAGAAATATGTAATTAGTTTTATGCCTTGAGAAAATATGTAATTTAAGGTTTTAAAAAAGAGAAATATGTAAAAATCCTAATTTAATTTAGTAATCTTAACAATTTTGTATACCCATACTAGCTTTAGTAAACCCGTATATTACACGGGTTGAACAAAAAAATATTAAATATAATAAAAAATTTATCAAGTATAAAACGATAATTTATGATAAAATATAATTAAAATTACGTATAGTAAGAACAATATGTAATAAAACAATTATATCAACTTTTTAACTTTTGGTTTAAAACTTTTTTTCCAAAAGAATAATAAATATTTTGTTTCAAAACAAAGCGTATTAAAAAATATCATTTTTAAAAAATTTCTTATTATAAATTGTAATTTTAATTATTTTTTGTTTATAAAAAATTAACTTTTTAAAAACACTAATTATAAAAAAGTTTGATGTTTTGTAAAAGTTTCTTATCTTATAAAAATTATTTTTATAAATAACATTAATAATAAGACTTTTTTTAAATTTATTAAAAAATTATTTTTGTTCAAAAAAAGTTAAATAATATTATTGATAATTAAGGTAATTGTTTAATACGAAAAAGAAGCGAAAAAATTTAGGTAAAAATGAATATGGTGTGACTACGTGTCATTCAAAATAATTTTTATTAGATCATAAAGATTTTGTAAGAGTTTGTAAAGAAGAAATTGGCTCCAAAGTGACGAACGATTGCAAATGATCACACAATTTCAGGGATAAAGAAACCTACACCAAAACGGAAATTGGGGAAAAACGATCGGATTCCGACCATCAATTTATGCTTCCTCCGTCAACGGCAACCGTTATCATAACTCCGACCGCCGTGGAATCGCCGTCGTGTTCCCTACATTCAAACTGAAGCATCATTCATCCTTGAAATAGTCCACCGAACCGCAAATTTCAATTCAATTTACCCTTGAAGAAACTACATTAATCGGAAAATTGGGATAAAACTTACAGCAATTTCTGCGAATTAAAGTGATCATAGGGTTTGATCACATTGATAGCAAGAATCTGATCCCTAATTTTCGATTGTTGGCGAATGAAATTATTTGAATTTTGAAGAAGAAATCGATTGGCGATGGTCAAGGCTTTCTGGGATGATGCCGTTTTGGTTTGGGTTTTATTGTTGGTTGCAATGATTCGAATTGATGATTCAAGAAAAAATGCGCGCCAAAGGGGTGGTTTTAATCGTGTTGATTATTGTTGTTCTACTTTACCCTTTGGCAGAGGCTGTAGATTCAGACAGAGATCATCAACAACTGCCTCTTGACAATCGAATCGATTACGAGGAAACAATCGATGAGGATATGGTAATGCTCTACTGTTGCTAATACTTTGAGCTTGATTTGTGTTCGAGATGATAATATGTTGTTGATTTTGTATTTCTGTGAGACATATCTATCAATCTGTATAATCAAACAAGCAAAAAATTAGTCAAAATATAGGTCTACTAAGTGCCCAACAGGTGTTTGTGAAAATGTGAGGTTGTTGAAAACTACTAAAGAAACTAAGAACATTAGACTAGCACCAAATTCTTATGATTCTGTAGTCATTATTGTAATAGATACCAACTTAAAGTCAAATTTTTGCTAAAGTTTGTTGGTGGTTGATGAAGTTGGTTGGCTGCAGGCGAAACTATTATGGGTGAACTGTGGAGCAGAGTTGGGTTATTCCATGGAAGATTTTCAAGATCCTCATGTCAAGAAAACCATTTTAGATTGCTTACGAGATAAACGAATCGTTTTATCAAAATCCAGAAAGGATAAGCTTACTAGAAAGTGGTATATAGAGTATTTGGTGTCTTTTTTACACAAACCTAGTGATGCTCCAGGAAGACGCAGGTTGGCTGAAAGTGTTAGCCAAGGAACAGTTATTGTTGTTGTAATCGTTACTGCAATCGTGACACTTTGTGTTGCTGGTCTTCTTTTTTACTGTTATGTTAGGAATTTTGGTCTTGCTGGCAATCAAAATGATGAGAAACCTCTTCTCAGCTTAAGTATGGGCAAGAATTCAACTAGTGGTACATGATAACATAAACCAGATGCTAGTTTCATGCATATATGTTTGTATTTTGGTTTTTTTTATATGGGGGTTGGGTAACTTTCAGGTGATTCAAAGAAGACGGTAAATTCCAAAGGTAAAAATGGTAATACATCAAACGGACAGATGGATGCGAGTGTCTCTGTTGATTCTGCTGATCTGCACATGAAGGTGCCTTTGGATCCTTCTATGCCTCCTCCGGCTGGGAGGGTGAAATCTTCCTTACGGCATACTCTGAAGCCTAGAGCTGTAAGGGCAGAATCATCATTACGCCCTACCGGAAAGATAGAATCTTCTATACGGCCTTCTGGTGGAAGGACAGATTCTCCTGTTGGAGGGGCAGAATCTTCACCACAAAAAACACCAGTGAATGGAAGGTCTCCTGTTTCTTCTCCTGCTGCAGGTGCTGCTCCTGTGTCCCCTGCTACTGGTTCAACTTTCTCTCCTGTCGGTGCTCCTTCCACCCCCACTCGACTTGGACCTCCTTCTGACCCTCCACCGTCTAAAGGAGCAACCCCACCGCCACCGCCGCCAGCGCCACCACCACCACCTACCAGTGGACCTCCTCCACCTCCACCTGCTGGAGGAACAGGAGCACCACCACCGCCATCACCCAAACCTGGAGAAAGTGCAAGTGGCCCCCCACCACCACCTCTGCGATTGGGTGCAAGCATCAGACCACCACGTCGTGCAGAGGCTGCTGATGCTTCTAAAGCTAAGCTAAAACCATTCTTCTGGGATAAAGTTATGGCTAAGCCTGATCAACAAATGGTTTGGGATAAGATTAAATCAGGATCATTTCAGTAAGCTGCTTGCTTCTCACATCCTCAACATTTAGTTATCTTTATGTAAACTTTCTGAATTATAAACAAGTCTTTTAATCAACAGGTTTAATGAAGAAATGATTGAAAGTTTATTCGGCTATCATGCACCCGGAAAAGAGAAAGATCAAGATACCAAAAACGCTCCATCAAAAGAACCTCAGACGCATTTTGTTAAAATTATTGATCCCAAGAAAGCACAGAATCTGTCTATTCTTCTAAAAGCACTAAATGTTACAACAGAAGAAGTTTCTGCTGCACTTATAGAAGGTAATTCCTTCTCTCTTTCCAGTATTGTTCGATAAGCACTTCAAGTTTATTGCTGGTTTATATCAGGAAATGAGCTTCCTATAGAAATCGTTCAAACTTTGCTGAAAATGGCACCGACTAGTGAAGAAGAACTAAAACTAAGGCTATATGGTGGGGATCTTAGCAGGCTTGGACCAGCAGAAAGATTTCTAAAAGCATTAGTTGAAATACCATATGCTTTTAAAAGACTCGAATCGTTATTGTTCATGTGCACACTTCAAGATGAGGAAGCAAACATTAAAGAATCATTTGAAACTTTGGAGGTTAGACTTTGCAGTTATTATAGTTGTTACGTGTTAGATTCAATCTGGTCGAGTAACCAATCCAGTGGGTTGAATGTCACTCAAAGTCTAATTATAAAAAATACAGCTACTACAAGAATATAACCTCCTCAGTCTTTTTGTATATACTTTTGATGGTTGTTAATTTTGTAGTAAAATAAGTCTTTTCAACGGCTTACATGGGTAGTTAAACTTTTCTTTTGTCAGCCTAGTAATTAAATAAGCTTTTTCCCCATATTTTTTTTCGTTTTGTTCATTATAATCATAGGGATGCGTCTGATACACTCATACACAACCAGTTTTGTGTAGAGGCGCATAATTCACTTGTACATAGTGCTTGATAAGACATAATGGTAGTTAAAAAGAGACTGGAGTAAGTCATACCTTCCTTATGTATCACATTCAAAGCAAAAGATACAAGTGTTTATACAATTCTCACAATTAGCTACTTAAAGTTGGTTGTCTATTTCTTTATAACCATGATAGTCTTTTCAAAAAACTTGTAATTATCAAAATAGATGTAAGTATGTAACTACAGCCTTCAATAGTTATTAGAAGATATATAACTAAAAGCATTAGCAGGCCAACCCAACCTCTACCAAAATGATCCATTTCAACTCAAACGAGTGTAACATGTTACCAACCAATCATCTTACCATTTTACCACCTCTACAGATCTAGAATGTCAGCTGATTTTTATGTTTTCTTTCTGTACAAAACTCCATAGGCTGCTTGTGTGGAACTCAAAAAAAGCCGTTTATTCCTCAAACTATTGGAAGCTGTTCTAAAAACAGGGAACCGTATGAATGTTGGAACTTTTCGCGGCAGTGCAAAAGCATTCAAACTCGACACTCTCTTAAAACTCTCAGACGTCAAAGGAATTGATGGAAAAACAACACTTCTACACTTCGTCGTTCAAGAAATCATGCGGGGTGAAGGCATACGAGCATTTCGGGCTGCCAAAGATGGTAATAAAAGCATCTGCACCCCTGAAACCAAAGATCTCCTGCTAGCAGCATCTAATGAAGAAGCAGATGAACTTTACTGCAGACTTGGGGTTGAGGTTGTTTCAGGCTTGAGTAACGAGCTCGAGAATGTAACAAAAGCAGCAATCATCGATGTTGACGGGTTGACCAGTTCAGTTTCAAGACTTGGACATGGGCTCGTGAAAGCCCGTGAGTCATTAAATACTGATATGAAGAATTTGGAACTGCAGTCTGAAGATGCAGAAGGTGATGAGTTTTGGCTTATATTGTCTGGTTTTGTGGAGACTGCAGAGAAGGAGATTACATGGATGTTTGAAGAAGAGAAGAAAATAATGGCTCTTGTGAAGAGCACAGCAGATTACTTTCATGGGAACTCTGGTAAAGATGAAGGGCTGAGATTGTTTTCGGTGGTACGCGATTTTTTGATTATTTTAGAGAAAGTTTGTAAAGAGATTCAGGCTGCTCCTATCAAACCACCAAAGAAGAAAGATGACCCGGGGTTTGGGGCTCAGAAGGACGATGAGTTGCAACCGGGCGTGCGAGAAGATGATCCAGGTCAGGCCACTGGTGGTGGTGTAATGCCACCATTGCCTCCGATCCCATCACAGTCAGAGGGGTAGATGTAGTTCTTGTGAATATTACAGTTCGTCTAACTCGAGTTACGGGTGTTAACCATGTTGGGCCGGCGGTTTGACGGGTTATATAGGTGAATCCAAACACGATTGGTGTAATCATCTGTGTCTAAAACATCAACACAACATCAACTTTACAGGACGTATTTAAATCGTGTTGTGTTTTGAGATGACCCGTTTAATGTTTATTTGTAAATATGAGTATCACATGTTAATTTAGTATATTTTAAACAAAAATTACCGTGGCTCATTGTACTTTTAATAAGCTTAATTACGATTAGAGAATCCTTGTGAAATTAACTTGAGTAATGATTGTTAGAAATAAAGACCTGGTAAATAGTTAAAAAGATTCATTAATCTTTAAATGTTTGCATTTTTGAACAGCTACCTTAAAATCAAAATAAAAACCTTTTTGAAACCCTCTTTGAATTAAACAAACTTCTTTACAATCATTAACACAAAAATAAACAAGTTAACCCGTTTATTAAACTAGATAACAATTTAAAAGCATCTTTGATTGAGTCTATCAACCTACGGATACCAATGTGAAGCAAAACAGATGAGCGATGCATAGGAGATAAATGTCCGTAGGCACAACGATTTGTAAAGCAAGGATGGGCGTTTTGAGAGAGGAAGAAAGCATAACTACACGAGGGAGGTTCGTGGATTTGTTGCAATTCTTGATAATTTTTTCAATTTATTTTAAACGGTAAAGTTTATTAAAATGACAACTAAAAAGATGCTAGGACCACATAAATTATCTTTACATGTTTGCAACTCCCTAATGGATGAAAATGACACTGCGGATATGTAGCACCATGATAAGGTCTACAACCACACCTCCTTTGCGAACGAGCAAGCCATGAGCACATGTTCCAAGGACTTGATCGCACCAAAACATAGAGAGCATTCGGTTTACGATAGATAAACACCCATCTCTAACAAAGCTTCTTCAAACTTGATTTTGCTAAGTCTAAATCTCCAAGCAAAACAATTCTTTTTAAGAGGAACCCATGCTCCCCATTATTGAGACGAAAATCTAGTAACATATTTATCAATTCCTGGACTTGCATCACCTTCTCGATACTATCCACAGTTGTAGATGCCATAACAGATCAACTCATTTATTAAAAAAGCCATGCCTTGAATCTAACTAACAGTAATTCATATTTTTCATCTTTTAGTTTCAATAGCTACACTAAAACACAAAGGCACCCTAACCTATATTTGCACTTTCTCAAAAGTTTCATTTTCGATTTACAGATTCTAAACAAAGGTCCAATTTCAATTACAACTTCAGGGTAATATTGGATGTTGGATTTCAATACTGGATTTCATTACACACAACAGCAAGCATCAATTTTGATGGTGTATTGGAAGTACAGACATTCAATAAAATCACATTCCACAGCAATCTTTAAGGCACAAAACTTCTCAAGATCATGAAAGATTAAGTTTTTCATTGAATTCAACAGTTATAGACATATTACCTAATCCTAATCACCCCTAAAAACACAAATTCAACACCCCCAAAAACCAGATCACAACAAACCCTAAATCCCAAACAATCTTCAACCCACATTGCACAAATCTATCTCCCAAATCTCCATCTATTCATCATCAGCAGATTTCGAAGACCCAGGAGCCTTCTTCGGCAACAAAAGATTATGAATATTAGGCATCACACCACCATTAGCAATCGTAACATCACCAAGAAGCTTACTCAACTCCTCATCGTTTCTCACCGCCAATTGAATATGCCTCGGGACAATTCTAGTCTTCTTGTTATCCCTCGCAGCGTTTCCCGCCAATTCAAGCACCTACACAACATCAATTATCAAAATAAGCCCAAAAAAACCCTAAATTTAAACAAACCCTAGAAACTTCATTTTTCAAGTTTGAATCAACCAGATGAAGACATTACGGTTCGAAACTGTTGTCGTTGAAACTTACTTCGGCGGCGAGGTATTCGAGCACGGCGGCGAGGTAGACCGGAGCTCCGGCGCCGACACGTTCGGCGTACTTGCCGGCTTTCAAGAACCGGGCGATACGGCCGACGGGGAACTGGAGGCCGGCTTTGCTGCTTCTTGAAGTGGCTTTTTTTGAGACGCCGGAGCCTAGGGTTTTGCCTCTTCCGGCCATTGTTTACGGCGACGGTGGTGGTGTGCGGTGGTGATACGACGGTGAAGGTGGTGTTGGTGGTGTTGGTGGTGGGAGAGAGATGTGGAGAATGATGGGGTTTTGGTTTTGATTTATACTCGTTTGGGGAGGGTGGTGTGAGCCAATAGGAATGGAGGAAGCGGATCGTGGATTGTGGCCGTTGGATTGAGTAAGATCTGCGTGGGAGATTCGCGATTTCGCGTGTCTACTTTATTGCTATTGGGTTTCTCCGGAAATATTCTTTATGGAAAAATAATATCAAAAGGCAGGTTTAAAAAACTAAGGGGCTCTTTGATTTACTTCTGACCCGGTCAAAATATTTAACCCGTTCACCCGGTCGGAGATTTTAACCGGTCAGCACGTTTGATTTGCACTCTTTCGCATCTGACCTGGTCTGACACTACTAACCCATGTCTATTTTTCCACTTACCCGGTCAGTTTTGGAACAACCTCTTACCCGGTCACCACCTTCTGACCGAGTAAGATATATCAAACAGCCCCTAAGTTTTCCCGACCAGCTTGTTACACGAAGAGTTCTATAATGATCTCAAATGTCAAAATACAAATGTAAAAACGTGCCGCGTTGATATTATACGTAACGTGATAACGTATAGATTAACAATAAACCCGATTTTTTTCGGATTAAATTTATGTCGAACCGTAAAGTAACTCGAATTTATACCATTGAACAAAAATGTATATATTTGACCGACTCTTCTCCAAAAAAAATTTATGTTAAAACGTAATTCAATTCAAAACATACATAAAAAACACGTGCAGTTGCATCATATGTTGCGTGATAAAGAATACATTACAATCGTCTCGACTTATTTCTGAACTAAAGTTACGTCAAAACGTATAGTAACTCGGACTTATACCGTTGAATAAAACCGTTTTATATTTGACCCCACTAAATTTAGAACAAATTTACGTTAAAACGTAGGCGAATGTCGAAACATAAGAACATCTCAAATCGTATATAAATTTTTGCACGTAAACATTTTATATTTGACCCGATTCATACCGACACATAGCCGAAACTTTAGAAATCTTAAGGGGTTAAAATGACATGTTACGAAGTTTTTGAAACGTGTTAGGACGTGAATGTGCCAAAGTTGACAAGTTAGAATATTCAATAAACAAATCATATAAACATTATTATTATTATTATTGTTTAAATATTACTGTTATTTTAATATTATTACTATTGTAGAATCACACATCAATTTTTATACGTATAATATCACAAACCAAAATTTATTTTATCACTAGCACGGGTAAGATTTTGGTTCTATTTAAGAGTTTAAATGTTTTGGGTAACTGGCATATTTTTCAATCAAAACATTAGGAGTTTAAATTATGTAGAATGTGGGTGTAATGATTTTAGGTGTAAAACAAATATAGAGTGTTTACATGTTTGACAATGTACAAATTATAAGTTTAAACGATTGTTGGCATGGTTGTGGCTGCATACAAAATAAGGGTTCGATATATGATTGTTTTATCATTGTCTAAATTTTGGTGTTAGTTTATTATCTTGATGTTAGAAAGGCTTGCCTGTTATTTACAATCCTAGTATAATTATAGTATTGTTATTAGGAAGTACCAAATATGTGTTTTTTTATATTGGTGTAATTGTAGGCGTAGAACATGTTAAAAGCTATTTTATACAGTGTTGTGACACTAAAGAAACACTGACATCAAAGGTAGCAAGATTAAGAAATTGGTACTCATGTGCTAATATCAATAATTCAAGACCGATAATAGAGTTGATAGATTTAAACCCTAATAGTAACTAAGAATATGGCAAATGACAATTAAATACATGGGAGTCATTTATCAATTATTAAAATCGTTGGACGTTATATATGGTGTTGATCAACGTCAAATGATTGATCGAAGATAGAAAGAGAGTTTATAAATCTATTTTCCTTAGCTAGTAAGACAAGTAGAGTATATATCTTCAAACAAAATGAGTTTTTTTGCTTTTCAATCTCTATTACTCAACTCTCACGCTCAAACACACACATACAACCTCAAGTGTGATTCTCTCATGTCTCGTTCTAAACACACATTATCTTATTCAATTCAACTACATCTAAATGTACATCAATATTGCTCCCTACATATTTCTCATTTAGTTTCTTTATTGATTTTTATTATTTAGGATCTATAATTTAAGTCATATAGGGTTTTATGTAGTTTTAGGTTTGATTGAGTGAATTTCTTTGTTTCTTTTATGTGTTTTGGTTATATTAGAATCATTGATTAGTATTTTATCACTTTTAATGATATAAAATGTGTTCAGATGTTGTTGATGGGTTGTCGAAGCATGAGCATCGATGGACGCATGAGCACGGTCATGCCTCGCCCTAGACGGGGCCGTGATCTGGTTTTATGGTGTTAGATACGGTCATGCCCTTGATAACGAAAAACGTGGTCATGCCCCACCCTAGGCGCAGTCGTGTCCCTTACCTTACTTTTATTTTATGTTATTATTAATTTATTTTGATTTCATGTCATAGCTGCTTCTTTGGGGAACTTAGATCACCCATGGCCTCCCAACTTGTCAAGGACGAGGAGTTGTATGCTGAGAGACTCGAACCCCATGAAACTTAGTACGCGTAGCTTCAGGGGCGGACCCACTCACGTGAGATGGGGGTCGCCCGAACCCCATGAAAAAATATATTTTCCTTGATATGTATACAATCAAATTCAAACGACCCCCAACAAATTTTGACTCCGAACCCCATAAAAGAACCAAAAAAAGAAGAAAGAATAAGTGAAGATAGAAAATACAATTATGGTTTTTGCTAAATGAATACTTACAGTATTGCCATTGTTTCATATGAAAGAAAGAAGAAGATGAAGATGATAGATATAAAAGAAAGAAGTAATGATGATGGCTCATGTATTTACAACCAATATTTTTTTATTAGTAGGGGTCTATTTGAAAATATATCTATAGCTAATAACTTAATGTTAAAAGCAATATCTGTTATAAGAAAGGTGAGCGGAAAAAACAATAAAAGTACACTAGGGTATGTGTTATATTATTTGCTTTATTTATTAATTTATATAACCAGTGTTTGTTTTTAATATAATTTTATTCATTAGCATCTAAAATATATTTTTTAAGATAATTTTATCTATTAACGTAACATTCTAATATATTTTAAATTCTACTCTATAATTTTATACAAAACTTTACCTTCCGACCTTAAGGGAAAAAACAATTATTTAACATACTAGAATACCATTAAACTAAATGACATTTAGTGATTCTAGTGTGTGTGAACCGACCGACCCGAATTAGAGTAAAAACTTTTATAATTAGCTATAGTCAACGGACCATTAAAATTTTCCGACCCCTATGAAAAAAAATTCTTGGTCTGCCACTGCGTAGCTTGTGATGGAGTTCTTGTCCACTTTCGAGATTGAGTTTCCTCTTTGATATCTTCTGCAAGCAATTCGATTTAGAATTGGAGGTGATGTCTTGGGCTTTACACAACAGCCAAAAACTTGCAAGTCATTGTTCATTGAGGGTATCTATGGTTTTAAATCTATGGAGGTTAGAAGACAGTTTTGACCGATCATGATTTTGGGGTGTATGATCCGAGTCTAATTAAGGCTTCCAGTTTGCGAGATCGGTTATTCCAGATCATTCATCGTTGTATTATGTTTTCCGTATTTGATAGAGGTTAGGTGGGATAATGGTGTACTTATCCGAGCTATTTTACTTGATTGTCCGGCACATCCTCACACCTGCAACCATGCTCATTGCATTGTTGATTACTTCACCACAATAGCTCCAGGGATAGAGACTACGAGATGCATTTGTAATGGTTAGCTGGTGACCGTGATAGCCAAGTTTTATAGACTTTTAACTGATGAGGCGATTCGGGGATTGAAACCGACAGCTCCGACTTCACTGATGACGACCAAGACTTTACACAACATGCGTATCGTTCAATCGATGCTGGTTGAGCATAGGTTGATTGATTGATGGGATAGAGTGTGTGATCCAGATATACTTTGTTTAGATCCTTTCTATACCTAAACCCAACCAACGTCTGTTGAACGATACACATATTGCGTAGTGTCAATGCTAGAACCGCCTCACTAGTCAAAAGTCTATAAAACTTGATAATCACAGTCACCAACTAACCACCGCAAATACAGCTTATAGCCTCTGTCCCTGGAGTTGTGGTGGAGAAGTAATCAGTAATGCAATAAGCAAGGTTGTAGGTGTGAGGATGTGCTAGAAAATACAAGTAAACCAACTCGGAGTTCACCGATGTCTCCCCTTGACCTCTGCTAGAAATGGAAAATGCAATACAATAGTGAATAATATGAAGTAATAGGTCTAGCAAACTAGAAGCCTTGGTTAGGCTCAGATTCCGTCTACGTGCTAAGGAGCAATCACCAATGCAATCCACCGCTCTCACTGGTCAATTTCGTCTAAGGCAGATGTACAAAAGTTTTGAAATTTGAAAATGAGATTAGTCCTATAAGATGAACAAAATGAAAACTTCAATATGCTACTCAAATAAACTTACATGAAGCCAAATTTTATCTCTGTTTTGGTTTTAGTATAAAGTATAAACAAGCTCGAAAAATTTTTCAAAAATAATATACAAGACTGGTCATATATGATGACTCTTAACTCTTAAGGGTCTAGAGTACAAATATAAAAGTAATATCATACACAAAATTGACAAGATATGTTACATCTCATTTTACAAAAGGTTTCATTTGAACCTTATTTTCCTCAGTCAGGACCACACCAAAACTTGAGCTATGTGCTCTGTGTTACTCAGTCTCGGGTAAAGATGGTCCAATATATTACACAAAACAAATCAAAGAAACAAAACAAATGAACTAATTCAAACGAAAGAAAGAAAAAAAGTCATTTAGTCGTTTTTGGTTTCTAGTTAGAAACAACTAAGACACATGTTTTATAATACGAGGAATGAGAATCAAATTAATTTCTACATTCGCGCTCTTAGGCAGGTGTGGATAAGTCCAAATTTTAAAGCCAATACCCATGGTCCAAACACCCCTAAACGTCAATGGAATCAGCTGTGCTATCCATAGATTCAGCTCGGCGGTGTACACTATTCATCGAGTCTTGACGATCAGACTGACTTATAGTAATTACAACATCGGATGTGGAACGTTTGTAATGTTTTCTATTGTGTCGTGCTTTTAATATATGAGACAACACTTGCACTGTGTCTCTCATTGCTGGTCTTTTTCTTGGTGAACGGCTGACACATTTGTATGCGAGTGCCGCCACATCATTTAGTTCTCGCTCCTCGAAGTTCCCATCAAGGCGTGAATCGGCTATTTCTTCCCATCCTACCTGCCCTCCTGTATTTAAGGCTGCCTGTTTATACCAAATCATATTCAGATACAGAGTTTATTAATAAACATTAAATAATTAAAGGATATATAAATTCCTGTCACTTAATCTGTTAAGTTTTTTTTTACATATTTAAAAAATTGTCACACTCTCAAACAAAGTATCATGTGATTATAACAAGTTGAAGCATCTAAACCACATCAAAACACAATCTGCTGCACCACAGTTTCTTATAGTTGATTATCTAATTTCAGTTGAATTAATATCATACAACTAGTTGCAAAATGCATATCCAAACACCCCTATTTTATGTGCATAAATACATAGACATATAAAATTGGATTTTTTCATTTGAGCAAAGGTCGGTTTTAATCATGATTTAAAACAAACCTATAATCAATGATTTAGTTTCTAGATTTTTCATAAACAATCTTTCGGTCACAAGTAGTTTGGTTTTTTGGTTATAGGGGTGGTTTTGGTTAACCACTAGTTAACTGGTGGTTCTGTATGGGTCGGTTCAAACACATTCTGTTAACAAATCCAATCAGTTTTCATTTGAATGGAAAAAACAAAATACCAAATAATTCATAAATAAACAAGGAGGAAGCAAGTGATATATTATTCTTTTAAAAATATAAAAAAATATTTTTTACTATGATCTTATTATTAAAAGAAACAAATATAAGGGGACCGTTATTCTCAATTGGTTTGTTATTTTGGTTATTATATTTATTCATACACATAAAACCATATTACCATAAAAATATCAAATCACACAACTTGGTCATAAAAAAGTCAAAAGTGAATTCTCATTTGGTTTTGTTATTTTGGTTATTGTTCGGTTTCATGCCCACGGCGAAAGAGGGGAGGGAGAGAGAGATCTTACAAGCTCAACCAACTCCAAAAGACCTTGTTGAGGGTTTCTTCCTGCAATAAGCTCAAATAGTAATACTCCGAAGCTATAAACATCACTTTTCTTAGTGAAAGCTCTTGATGAAATATATTCAGGATCTAGATATCCAAAAGTTCCTTGAATATTTGAGGCATTTTTGTTGATCATATCCTCCCTTGAAAGCCCAAAATCAGCTACCCTAGCACCCATGGACTCATCCAACAAGATGTTGGAAGATTTGATGTCTCGGTGTATGACGGAAGGAACCGCCTAAAGTTATATAAAAATATCAGTAAGAATGATTTTAAAAAATCACGTAGTAATAAGTGACAATTTTGACTCGTTTACTTATGAGCAGATCAAGTTCGTTTATGTTCTATATCTAATGGGTCAAACTGGTAAAATTAATAGATTAGCTTAAAAAAAGACGTAAATGGGTCGAAATCACAACATAAAATGTCTTAAATCATTATTTTTGGACAAACTAAACCATTGTTAAAATCATTGTAATTTTTGTACCATGTTTGGAGGAAAAAGTGTTTTGACCCAAACTGACCCGTTTTGACATGTTATCCAACCTACCCATTTTGACATCTTAAAAGATAGAAGTAGTAGTTAAGGATGGAATAAGGAACAAGGCTTACTCCATCATGGAGATATTCTAATCCCCTTGCAACATCCAAAGCTATTTGAACTCTCAAATTCCAGCTTAATAATTCATGTTTTTCACCTGAATTCCATAGAGTTATGCAAATTTGATTAAAGTTCTTTTGGTGTGTAAAGGGTATTATTCTACATTACTTTCATGCATTTTTATGATATTTTAATTAAATGAAGATCAATTTAAACTATTGGAGTAAAGTTAGATGACCACTCACTGTACAAATGAGAAGATAGACTGCCTTTGCTCATGTAGACATATATAAGCATGTGTTGTCCCTTCTCTGCACAGTATCCTACCAAATTCACAAGATTCCTGTGATGTAACCTTCCCAATAACATAACCTGAAAGAAGATAAAAAGACACCTATCAGACAACTAATAAGAAACAACTAATAGTTGAGAAGAGATCTCTTTGACTCCTGAAAGTCAAAGTAAGGTTTGCGAAAAAAGTCTTCTTTTTACCATCTGTTGTAAAAGTAACAATTTTGATCTAATAATATTAGTTTTAAAAAATTATTTTCAAGATTTTGTTAGTATCTGTTGAGCTGTATCTAAAAAGAAATTCTAAATTCTTGATCCACTTGTCTGGAAAATAAAATTGCAGACCTACCACCATATGTTAAGAATCTTTGTGAGTATAGATGGAAAAATGGGTGGGTCGGGGCTTGCTAGTGGGTCAAAATGGGTAATTTGGCACGAGCCAGAATGGGTTGGGTCAGCCAGAAAGACATTTTGTACAATTCTTTTATAGTGGATTATGAATAATTATGATTACCAAAACAAAGTAATTTAATAACATCTAGATTTAGGAGGTTGTATGTATTAGAAGAAACTTTTTGGACGGTATTTGACACATCCTTTTTTATCATTTTTGAATCTATCCACTGTGTATAAAACATAACCCGAATCACAACCCATTTATAAGAGAGAGGCTCGAAACTGCTCCTGTAATTGTGATATGTACGACATGCTACTTTAAAATGTTATATGAAGCATGGAAATAAATCACACCCTATAATGCTCAAATAAAACTACAAGTCCACACTTAATGCAACAAACACTTACTGTTTACGACATATTATAAACATCATACTGAAAAAGTTTAAAGATGAATAGATGCTAAGTGATTAATATTCAGTTTAACTAAACTACTCAAGCATGTAAGTTGATGATTTGTATAGTGGATAAAAGGATAACCAATACCTCTGTGTGAAACTCTTTCTCGCCTTGTTTTGAATCAGTTGCCAGAACTTTAACAGCAACAGTCTCCCCAGTGCTCATCTGAGCTTTGTAAACAGAACCAAATGCCCCTTTGCCTATTGTAGAAGTAAAATTACATGTTGCTTTTTGTATATCTCTGTTTGATCAAAATGATAAAAATAAGCAAACAATAAGAATATAGGACACAAAGAAAGAACATTTGGATGACACTTAAAATTGACGTACTTGTAAGAATACTCAAGAATTCCAGAAGCTGCAACCACATGAGACTTTCTAGGCCCCCCAAACCAAGACGACACGCCGTTATGAATAGATGCTCTTGATGACTCTGTACCCATCGATGAATCTGATAAAACTGTACAAGAATCGGCTCCATTTGCTCGAATTGGGATGGTTGATGCTCTCCTGGAACTGCTATTTCCAATCTGAGATCTTTTCCGGTGAAACCTAAAGCACAGCAGTCCAAATATGGCCAAAAGTGCTCCAATTACTACCCCAATTGAAATCCCAACGATTAAACCTGATGATTTCGGTTTCATCTCTTTACATACACTTTGATGTTCCCTATGCAAGCAATCAATCCATCAACACACCTGTGTAATCCAATTCAACAACTACCAATTTAGTTCAAATTTGATTGGAATAAAATTATTGAATTCAGATCTTTGGTCTAATAAGAAGAAACAACAAAATTCATTAAAAAAGAAGGCCAAATAGGAGCAATAAGATTAAAACAATTGGATTGATAATTGCTTAAAGTTCATACGCTCGATTAAACAGAAATTAAACGAAAATATAGCAGAACGGTGAATTTAGGAGATAGAAATCAAATGAGCAATAGCACGATAGTGCTAATGCATAATAATCCCAGAAGAATCTCGTAATAAGAAAGCGAAATCCTCGAACAATTTCGCACCAAAAATATCATCGTTGACGAAATCGATGTGCCTTTTACTTTTTCCACCAGAAAACATACGCAACCGGACGAAAACCAAATAAAAAGTCACAGTTTATCATCTTATACAGTAGAGATTATTCAAACATCCAAAACTAGATTGTCAACATCATCATATCGCCAAGTATAACCATACCGTCTAGATCAAGCGATGAATAGTGAAAACAACACAAATTATACGATCAAAAATCAAATTGCACAAGAAACAAGTGAAACTACGATCAAAACAAAGCTTAAACTGATTCATATAATCATATATCATACACAAATCAACAGTAGTTTGGTTGTTGATTGATAACCTACGGAAGCAATCGATTATTGAAGTAAAAACAGATACATTTAATGCATTACAGATTTGTCAAACAACCAAAAATAGGTCGTCAACATCATTATATAACCAAGTCTAACCACACCTTTCAGATCAAGCATCTTCGAATTGTCAAAAACACATAAATTATATGAATAAAACTCAAATCACACACGAAACAAAGCTTAAATTGATTCCATTAGTATATAAACCAAAACTCTAGCCATAGCTTCTAGAACAATCACGACGAACAGTCAACAACACACAAATTACACGACTGAAACTCAAATTACAAACGAAAACAAGTGAAACTACCATCAAAACAAAGCTTAAATTGATTTCATTATCATATAACCAAAAGTCTAGCCGTAGCTTCCAGATCAATCACGACGAACAGTCAACAACACACAAATTACACGATTGAAACTCAAATTACACACGAAAACAAGTGAAATTACCATCAAAACAAAGCTTAAATTAACTCCATTATCATATAACGAAAAGCCTATCCGTAGCTTTCAGATCAGTCACAACGAACAGTCAAAAACACACAAAATATACGATTAAAACTCAAACTACAAACGAAACAAGTGAAATTACCATATTTACCATCAAAACAAAGCTTAAATTGATTCATATTTCACACACAAATCAACAGTAACTAGGCATGCGATCGATTACCTGCTGAAGCGATGGATTATAGAAGTGAAAAACAGTTACATTGCTGAAGAATTCATATGAGAAATTGAGAGAGAAAGAGGTGAAATGAATATAAATTGTTGTTGAAGATGATGGAAGAATAATTTGGAGAGACATTAATCCAAAATATACTGCAAATGTGGGAATTAAATAAGCAAATTGGATTGGTCGCTGTTTCTTTGGTGGTGGAACAGCGTGTGATACCGTGTTTCAGGGTTTATTGCGAATGATTTCTTCATACGTCATCCGAATTAGATTGTTTGACGATTATGCCCTCCAATGTTATAGTGAATTTTATCGAAGGTTTTAGAAAATGGACCACCGGAGCTGTGAACCGGTCATCTTACCAGTCCACTGGTTAGATAGGTTGCATTAACCGAATCGGGTTTAAGAATTGAGTGAAATAATAAAAAATAGTATAGTTAAATATTTTTATATTACCAATTTAAATCAAAATACGAAAATACACTATGTTTTGGTGTGGATTTTTAATTTTAATAAAGTATGAAGATTTAATAACTAAAATATGTATATGGAATACTAAATTAATCCAAAATTAGAGTTTAAAGAAAAATGAAAAAGTAAATTAAGTCGGACCACCCGGTCTAGTTTAAATGGTTTGCAGCTCTGATCAATAACCTACTAGTTTAAATTGAAAGGTCCAAATATGTGTATCTGGACCGTTATCTATGATCGTTTTGGTCCAACTTATTTGGTCCCAAAAACATGTATTTCATATTTTCATTTTATAGTTTCTAAAATCTGTTAAATTGCTTTAATCCATCGGTTTGTTTTTTAAAAACCGCTGCAGTATTAAGAGTGGAGACAAACAATGCAACTGGTTCGCAGTTTCGATCAATAACCAACTAGTTTAAATGGAAAGGTCCAAATATGCATGTCCGGACCAGTATCTATGATCGTTTTGGTCCAACTTATTTGGTCCCAAAAACATGTATTTCATATTTCATTTTATAGTTTCTAAAATTTGTTAAATTGCTTTAATCCATCGGTTTGTTTTTTCAAAACCGCTGCAGTATTAAGAGTGGAGACAAACAATGCAACTAGTTTGTAGTTTCGATCAATAACCAACTAGTTTAAATGGAAAGGTCCAAATATGCAAGTCCGGACCAGTATCTATGATCGTTTTGGTCCAGCTTATTTGGTCCCAAAAACATGTATTTCATATTTTCATTTTATAGTTTCTAAAATTTGTTAAATTGCTTTAATCCATCGGTTTGTTTTTTCAAAACCGCTGCAGTATTAAGAGTGGAGCCAAACAATGCAACTGGTTCGCAATTTCGATCAACTGGTTTAACTTTTCATCATATTTTTATAGGATTTTCACAATTTTTTGTTTGGGAAAAATCTTAAAAATGCAACTGGTTTAATTGAATACCATTGATGTTGTCGGTTTCTTTTCGAGTCAATGTAAGAATAAACTAGAGGGAATCAAATCTATACTATATAATAAAACAAGGTTTTTTAGGGACACGTGTCAACTGATGTTGAAGTCTAAAATATTGTTTTCCGCCTCTCTCTCCTATTAAATGAAAATATTTTTAATTAAGTAAACTAAATAATTAGATACCCAAAATATAAATCTTCTTATTCTAATAAATTATTAAAACATGCTAAATTGGTAGATTTCAGTTATATTTTATCTTAAAATATAATTTTATAATTCTTGGCTTTTATTATTTGTTATTTATAATTTTTTAAATTTTCATTATTTGTTATTTTATTAATGACTAATGACATGTATCATACAATATATTATTAAAGTCTAATGATTTTAATGTGTTGATTTTTTTCTACCCATGTAATACATGGGTTTCTAACCTAGTAAATCATATACACATACGAATTAACAAGTTTGGAATCATATAAATCATATAATTTGTAAGGAGTGGTGTAGTGATAAATACATTTTTCAATTATATGGTTTAGTTGTTATAATATTTTAAAAACCATATGTTTAATACAAACCATCATTTATCTGATCATCCATTATTAGTAAGTATTAGTTGGTCGACAGTATCAATGGGATTCATCCGCGAGCCACCAAAAATGTCGTGTGATTTGTTAAAACATTGATGTAATATTAGAGGTTTTTTTTTTTTTTTTTTTAATTTTTTTTTTATTATTTTTATTTTATGTTTGGATAACAAGGGTTGCCATAAATAGATATTAAAAATTTAGTAGTTACTCGCATTAAATTTAAAATTACCTTAAACAGAATAACTTCAAGTTTGTTAAGTATAAAAATCTGATTACCTCAGATGATAATTTTTTATTATTATTATTATTATTATTATTATTATTATTATTATTATTATTATTATTATTACTACTACTACTACTACTACTACTACTACTATTATTACTACTATTATTATTACTATTATTATTATTATTATTATTATTATTATTATTATTATTATTATTATTATTATTATTATATATTTTAGGCAGAAAAACATAGAGATGTAGTTTTGATTGTATTTTTGTGACTTTTTTGTATTTTTATATCTTACTTTGTATTCTTTAAATTATATAATACGATAATATTTGTTTAACTTTTTTATTAGAAAAATAGTTATTTTAAAATTAATAAACACATGATTGACGAAGTGAAATAATTTTGTAATAGTCCTCGAGCTTAGCGCTTGAAAGTGCTTAGCTTTAAACACAAACATATCCCACCATCAACCATCCCCAAAACCCGCTTTCGAGTTGTGAAATTAATCATTATCTTAATATTAGGGTTGAATTTAGATTTATATAGGTTTTTTCTACTTGTTAAAATTATATTTATAACTTGCTATCAATTAATTAATATCTTTATCAAAAAGTTAAAAGCCAATGATATATTGATTTAATAGTTTAAAAGAGAGGTGAAAGCTTTGCTTCTCTTAAAGGTCATGAGTTCACTCATTGAAATTAGAGAATAATTACTAACATGGTGTTCCTAATTACTAACCTGTCATTAAAAAAATAAAAAGTTAAAAGCATAATTATGTTTTTTTAGAACGACGACTTACAAACTCATCTACTACCACTCCTAATGTACAACAGCTATTAATCTACTGCATACCAAGATTTAAACTCCGATAGTATTTAAAGAGTCTTTGACTCTTACCATTAGACCACCAACTCAAACAATAGATGCATAATTATATGTAACAAGCTAAGGATGATAGGTATGGTTGGCAAAACAGGTCTTATCGTGTTTAACAGGTTAGAGATGACGCGCGCAGCACACGTATCAAACATAAAAATGACTTGTTTAACTACCTATATATCATGTCTGTAATTTTTTAAAAATGTTTTTGTGAACCAAGAATAAGAAATAAAAAAATCTAGTCATTATTTTTAAAAACTTAAAAAATTAATATATAATTTTTATTAAACAGGTCTAATCGTGTCATAAACAAATCGAAAATCGCGAGCCCTAAATTGATAGGGGCCGACCCTCCTTTTTCTTTATCATTAGTGTTAATTTTTGGTTTGATAGTTTAAATTTTTATTATATATATTGAGTTCGTCCCCCCTTGAAAATGTTACTTTTGCCCCCTTAGAAATGTTCAACCTCTATCAATGTATATATTTTATATGTTATATAAGAGACTTATATGAAACATATTACTGATTTTAATCATTGTCAGATGTCATATATATTTAGTTATTGTATGTTTTAAGAATTAAAATCCATTTCTTTCTCGCACATTCATGAGATTAGAAAGTCGCACAATTTGTTTATTAAATCGGTGATGGTAACCACAATCGTTAGCTACATGATCACTTTATGGATGAGGATGCTGGAGGTATTGAGATGCAGATCGAGTGACGAATTAAAAAAAATATGGATGGGGACTTGTTTGTTTAAGTTTAATTAATAGATGGACACAAACACTTAAAAACATTTTTTTGTTTCTCTATGGGGTAAATATGTTTGTTTTTTAGATAAAATTTAAGATGAACTTACACAAAAAAACAAATATATATACATAAAATTTTATTTTAAAATAGAACCCATCATAAATATTAAAGTCTATATATACGTGGTATTCATTTTTTATATGATTCTTACAAAAGTTGACGATTTTACAAATTTCATATTGAGTTATGAGTTTAGGGTTTAGTCATGAAATTATTGAATTTCGTAGCCATTGCATTGGGTGACTGCAGGAGTGTTCCAAGACCAAAGTATTGTTTCCGTCCAAGTTTCCATTTTGCTCCTATGAGTATTTACTTATACGTTGATGATCCGAGGTGGTGTTGCATGAACATAATGTGCTAAATTTAAAAAGTCATATGCACTAGTACAAATATGTTTAGCTCGTTATACACAATTACAAAAGCTTTAAAATTAGATATATTTTGATGTAGTTAACATATAAATTTACGATTATAGTTTATATTGTTCTTGCATGTCAGTAGTGAATATTAACTTAGATCCTTAAAATGTTAGTTTTAAGAACATGAACTAAGGGTCTGTTTGGTAATATTTGAATGATTAAGTGTTGAACCAATAAAAAATCTGATCCATTAAGTGCTGAACTATTAAGAGGTCTAAACCATTAAGAGCTAGTATATCGCTTAACTATTCAAAGGCAAATGTCTGACCAATTCAGATAAGAGTTCTTAACAATTTAGCATTATACCTCTTAACCATTCAGTATTAGTATAATGCTTAACCATTCAGAGGCAAATGTCTGAACCATTTAGACATTTGCTCGCGAAACAAACAGTCTGAACCATTAAGAGACTGCCAAACAACCCATAAATAACCGTCGACGTGTCTCTGAGTGGACCATTTGATAGTAAAGTATCTTCTTTCAATCTAAAAGGTTAAAAGAAGTTAAAATCTAATACGTGTATATGTGATTAATAGGAGAGATGAAATGTTGTGTAAAAATGACCATATATATATTATTGGAGAATAGCAAAATCATTAAAACGTGCATTACTGCATTCTATTTGATGGAAATCAAATGCAAAAAGAGTATACCCTAATTTTTTTAATGAATATATTGTTATGAAGTATGATATTATATAAAAGCGACTAGACATAATATTTTAAAATTGAAAACTAAAGAAATTTGGCCTACACACCAACCTTATTTAAGTATACCATATGAAGTGCTTTAAGTGCATATGAGCAATAAATAGAAGTGTGAGTCAAACGACTAAAATGGTGGCAAATTAGGTGAGCCAAATTAATCGGCAAAACAGGTTTATGTCTTTTTTTATATTTTTAGTAATTTAATTTTATTTTTTATGGCAAATTAGGTGAGCCAAATATCCTATTTTGAATATAACTCGTTTTTAACAAAATTTTACAAGGATGCTAACTAAAAATTAAACACAAACAGAAATTATTATTTTTTAAAAGTTAATGAGCGAAAATTATGTTTAAAACATATGTTATATATTATATGGATATAGTTGTAACTTTTGATACTTGAGGGTCTAGCATGAAAATTTTGTTGGTGTTGATAAATGTGGTAATGTGGTATTATAAATGTACTTTCTTATAATAATAAAACATGTGAACCGAATTCGTGTATCAAATATATTAAAATGTAAAGATATGATTCACATTTTAGGAAACTAAATTTAGTATTTTAGTGTTCATAATTACAGTGAATACCAGGAGATAGAGTTATTACTCGATAAAAAAAAGTTAGGCAAATATCATAAAAAGTAAAAAGATTGGTGACAGTATATATTACAAGACATTTATTTATGATGATACATAAAATAATATCATGTATTTTACTATTATAAAAATATAAACTTGTCTTCAATAAACATTTCCATGCATATACCTAAAAATATATCATTTTCTTTATTTCCTATTGTTTTAAACATCAAATATAACACCTTTTTCTCAAGTTTAAAATCAAAATCCTTTCATATAAATAAGAATCCTTCTAAATAAATAATAAATAATAAATAATAAATAATAAACAAACAATTAATTAAAAAGACAATATTCTATGGGAAGGAATGCTCCTTGCATAGGAAGGGGAAGAAAGTATGTTGGGACAAGCTTAATCAAGAATATGGATAATGGATTAGAGTTGGATTGTGGAGAATGGTGACCCACCACTCATCTTGCATTTAGTTTGCCAAGGTTAGTTTGGTAATTTGACATGAGCAGTATTTATATGTATTAACTAGACTTTAAAGGGTGAGTAAATTATTTTTTTCATATTTGTATTTCTTATAAATTTTGTATTTTGTTATTTCTAATAATTTTTATCGTTTATTCTACATTTTCTAACATACATTATCATTGTGTTTATACATAATTTTGTTATCTTTTAATTCGCAATTAAACATTACAACATGTTTCGTTTTATACTTTGTTTTTTGATTAATATATGTGTACTTGTTTTATTTGTTATGAAAAAAAAAAAAAAAGTTAAAAAGAAAGGAAGAAAGTAGAGTAATGGCGTTTATGAGATGTCCACGTGATCCTTTATGCTACCTTAATTGCCAAATCATGTGCAAACATGGTCAAACCAAACCAACGACCACCGCAATCACCACAAAATCCTTTGGGCTTAATCTTTTATAATTATTTCTTTCGTTAAAAAACTAGTAAATATAGTAAAACATAATAAAAAAGATATTTATACTTAAAATATAAACTAATTTTTATAAGTAGAAGTATTAAATGAAAGTTGTTTTCTTTATAATAAACTTCTTAAATCATGGATGTACAATTACTTTTTAATTAATAGAAGTGGTTGATATAAAACTTTTGAGTAGAAGATAAATACAAGGATGGAAATAAGAAGAATTTAAGATGAGCATTGATAATTTCACTTATATCTGATACTATAAGTGCGTCTCATTAGTCTCATACTTATTTGTGTACTCATTAAATCAATACCTATTGAGTATACTTGTTATTTTGTTAAAATTATTCATTGATATTTTAGTTATATTTCTTACTATTTTTTATATTATATAATTTTATTACCTAAGAAATTAGAAATATAAAGACTATATAAAACACTGACGAATTAGTATATTATTTCATTACTTAAGGACAATATAAAATAAAAACAAAATATTTTACAGGAATGGTCTGGATAGGTCATGTATCGTTTAATATTATATACACAAAAACTTCTAAAGCTAATCTTATACCTGGTCCTATATCCTAAAACACGTCATGAATGTTTCGTGTTTAGTCTTGAGTTCAGGTTTTGCACCACATAAATATATAGCTTAAAGGATGATAAAATTTCTATAGATACACAGTTTATTATCTAGAATACATTGACAACACAAAGTTATGATTAACAACAAACAAATCAAATCTCTCACCTAAACATGAATCATGCAATCTATAATCATGAACTAAACAAGACAGATTATAAACGCTAACTATCTGATTACTAGATGCTACATAACAACAACGAACAGAGAGAATTAACAAAAAAAAGTGAGAGAAAGCCCTAGACGATGATGAGAGAAATCATAAACTCATTCTCGTAAACAACAGACGAGAAAGAAAGAATTGCGAGCTAAACTATCGAGCTTGTTTCTTCTTAATTTGCACACAAGCCCTCCAAGCCATCAACCACATATTCTTGGTTCTTCCCTTTAACATCAAATGCATCCACAAAACAATCCTCTAGCTTCTCTAAAACATTTATTAATACTTTCGACTTTAAATACCACATGTCCACATATATCTATCCTATTAGCAATCATGTCACACTACAAATGTTCAAACAAACCAAATCAATAAATGTTATAGAAAAACTAATATTATATTTTTAACAAGGGACACTTAAATGATTGCATGCATGCTTGTGTAGGAAGGTAATCAGGATATAATAACCCATGAAGTCGAGTGGCATGTGTGCCAGCACGTCGTTACATGTGGTTTATTCTCAAGTCACTTTCCTTTTTCCTTCTTGGGTTTTTATATTGTCTTAAAATATAATAAAGAAGAAAAGAATGAAGAGGTGGAAAACTAGAAAAGTATTATTTATTGATAAAAATAATAATTAAAAAATACTTAATTATATAATATTTATTTATAGTTATAAAGTCAAAAACAAGTTGAAGTATGTTTACATCAATATATTCATCCAATGAAAATAGAGATATTCTATATTTTTAAAAAGAAATCAGAAAACAATCATTTTTCAAGAAACTTTTGCTTGTATATTTATTTAGAAAAAGCTAAATAGTAGAATGTTTCGATCATATGACGGTTTTTGTTTTAAGTGTTTACAAATTATACTTACGGTTCTTATTATTTATTTACTGCAGCAAAAGTGATGTTGACAAGAGAGTATAAACTATAACGATTTGTTGTGTCTAATCTGTAGTTTTTATACAAGAAGAAATGGATCATATGCTCATGAGGTGTGTTATAGCAAAATCGATATGTTGCAAGTGATTATGTGGTGCTAAGTGCCGACCATCATGCTAGAAGAACTAGTCGCATGGATGTTGGAAGCTATCAACAATTTGGACCTACACGAGGAGGAGAAACAAGTCGTATTGCGATCTTCTTCACAACATGAGGGAGCATGTGGTAAAATAGAATCGATAGACACTTAAAAAAAAAATTCTCTTTTATCAACTCAATATAGGAAATTAAGATGTCATATTTTCTCTGAGTAAATAACATGGCGAATCTTAAAGAGGCAAGGAAAATCTGATGTAGTTGTTGTACTGTATTAATTTTCTTATTTTGTTGTGGCTATTTGCTGAGTAAAGATCTGAGCTTTTATAGTTTATATTGTTTGTTAAAAAAGTTACTCAATTTAACACACTCATAGTCTTTCTCACAAACTAAAGTGAAAAATCAATTACGTTTTTATGAAATTACCGCTATACTTTTAAAATAAGACAAAAAATAAATAAATAATCTAAACCCAACTCTACGTCCCCTCGCCTTATCATTCCCATACAAAACCAAATGCAAGCCCTTCATCGTCATTTTCCATCTCTGTCACGTTCCTTCTCCCATCGATGACCAATAAGTTGCAAAAGCACCATCCCGCGGGTGTAAACGTCGGATATTTCTACGTCACTACAAGCTCTAACAACCATTTTAATGCAAGTAGCCTTTTGTGTCTTGTAATATTGTCAAACTCTACTTTGGTCTAGTGTTATTAGCTTTGATAACCCAAAGTTGAAAATGATGGCCCAATGATTTTCTTTTAAGTAGGATGTTCTTTGGCTTGAAGTCGAGCTTTTGTGACATCTAGTGCAACAACAGATAAGAAATTCAACGTCATGCAATAGCATGATATCACCAATAAGGATATCCAGTTGTCTGCCCTATTGTCAATAGCGACTATAGCGTTCGCTATAGCACGCTACGTGGCGTAGCGCTCACATGTCACTATTTGTGTTCTGCGACCACATAACGTTTTTTCTTATTTTTTAAATTACAAAAAACAACAGTATAAACATAAATACTTACAAAATCAAAACACAACGGTTTGTGGCTAACTCACACGTAGATTCATATGAATGGTAACCTTTTTTGTTACCATCATTAACCCTTCACATTGTATTCAATAAGCACTTAAATGGCAATTTCTGAAAAAACATGCATCAAAGATATATGTTGTTATGTGCCATGAGAACTAAATTTCGATTGATAAACAATGCATAATCCATAAATTAACATGAGTTAGAGACAAATTAACAGCATAGTAATCAATTAAACAATTAAGAACAGTGAGATTAACAAATCATATATTCTATTATTAGGTACTGAAAAAATATGTTTATCCGCCATGAGAACCAGATTGAGATTAACAAATCATATATACGAATCACAGATTAACCGTAGTTTCGGATTAAATCAATAACATTGTAACCAATTGAACAAATTGTAAGAAAAATCAGTTGCTTATCATGGTCTCTCAACAACTAGGCGTTAAAACAATATAATTATGCGCCATGAGACCGAGATTATTACTGATAAACCATATATGAATCATAAGTTAACCAAAGATTCAGACTAAATCAATAACACAATAATCACTTAAACAAATAAAAACAATGAGTTGCATATGATAGTTCTGAAGATTAGATGATAAAACAATATGTTAGTTGTCATGAGAACCAGATTGTGATTGATAAACCATGTATGAATCATTAACTAACTAAAATACGCGACTAAATCAATAGCATTGTAATCAATTGAACAATTAAGAACAATGAGTTACATATAACAATTTTTAAATAATTAGGCAATGAAACAATGTATGAATCATAAATTAACCGCATTTTCGGACTAATTCAAAAGCATAGAAATCAATTAAACAATTAAGATGCTATCTACATTCAACAATAATCCAAAGCGAAACAACCATAATTGGTGGTTCCATTATCCGTATTATAACTTATAACAATTGCATAATCACCCGAAGCCCTAGCAAACGACCCACGGACCAACATGATGTTCAACATTACAAACAACAGCTCCTCGGCTCGTGGATAGTTCGGATCATTCGGTCATGTAGTGTCAAATTGACAATTCGGAGTTATTTAGAAATTAGAATTGGCTCATGTGGTGGTAAGATGTCTATGTTCTCCTTAATATCTATGCGGTCATGGGTTAGAATCTTAAGAAAGATACTTATAGATGTTAAATACGAGTAGATTAGGAGCTGTTCTAAAATAATATAAAATTGGTTTGGTTTTAAACTGGAATATGACTAGGATTTAAATTTTTGGGTTTGTGAATTAAGCGAAGATATTTTTCTAAGTAATGCCTTTTTAATGAAGTAGAAACAAGTAACATGTGGTATGAAACATGTCAAACGGGGATACAGAACTACATTAGTGTCAACCAAACCCAACTAAAAAAAATCTTTATAATTGGTTTTATGGACTACTTTTGTATTCATGAGAATCTGATCGAAAAACTAATTTAAGTCTGTAAATACATTGCTAACTAATAGGATATGGTAAATCATAAATTGTGTTAGTGAAGTGGTCTTCAAGAGGTTTTGACAGAAAATCAATAAAAATAAGATTTGAATATAAGACGTGATAGGGGAAATTCGAAAGCTTACCATTATACATTAAATATTTAATGTCTAATACTTACCACTTCACAACCCTTTGAATGATTCCTTTTATAATATTAAAGGTGTTTTGAACAATTATGTTATGAGTAGTTTTTTATGCATGTGTTTTAGGGGTGATAAATTTTAATTTTTATCCTTTTTAGTTTTTTAAGAATAACACAAATACAGTGTGAAACAAACTTACGTTTATAAAGAGTTAGTTCTAATACGATATTTTATAAAAAAAAAACAATGTAAAATTTATGTAAGAGTTATTTCTTTAATACAATATTTTTTTGATGAAATAACTTAGCGTGATGTTATATCAATACGTCAACCATGATATAGAATGTTTGGAAGCTCGTCTAGAGTCTGGATTGGATCGTACAATCATACCAGGTTGTCGGCTCGGATGTTAAAAGCACGTTGTCTCAAAACCAGTTCAAATTGGGAAACTTGTTATTAAGCTAATCTCATACATATAATCTCGAAATCCTATCCTACTACTCTAATAAAAGAGTAAAAAAGTTGCCACGTGTCATCATATGGTGTCTTCTCAATTTTATTTTCCCGCCTAAAGTCATTATCAAATTTAAGCAATTAATTAATACCTTTGTTATGCTTTATTTCATTTTAGGTAACTCAATTAAAATTTCATTTGAATCAAATCTAATATGTTAGGCAACTAAATTAATATTTCGTTTTAGTTTTTATTTACATATTTTTTTATTCAAAATTTTGTTATTTGTCAATATTATTGTCAAATTATTTATATTTGAATTTTACATTAAAATAATTTTATAGGTAGAAAAGATCTAATTAAAAAAACTTCAGTCATCTTTCTATTCTAATTAAAAAGTAACTACAGGGCATACATGACAACACCATATTTATACTCACTAAAATTTTCCAACTTATCTCTAAATAACTAATCATATTAATTAGTAATAATATTAATTGTTTTTTTAAGTTTAAATAGTTTTTAATAAATTAAGAAATAGATCTATTTATTAATGCTCTTTATAGAGAAATAATTTTTATAGAATAAATCTTTTTTAAATATCAAAATTTTATAAAAAAATATAAATTTTTTAAAATTAATGTTTTTAAAAAGTAAAATTTTTATCAATAAAAAAGTAATTAAAATTCAAAGTTATAATAAGAAAGTTTTAGAAAATGATATTTTTTTAAAATCTTTGTTTTGATATAAAATTTTCATTTTATTTATAATACGAAAAATTACAATGATATCTTATATTAAAATATTGATTTATAATTAATGAATTTTTATTATATTTAATATTTTATTTATTCAACCCGTGTAATAAACGGGTTAACTAAAGCTAGTCTTATATATTGCACTTGCTTACGTATGGAACGAACATAGTTTTATTGTTCATGTTCGTTCATTTATTAAACGAATGAACATAAATGAACTTCCAACCGAACAGTTCACAAACTGTTGGCTGAATGTTCATTTCGTTTACAGCTTTATTTATGATTATTTTCGAACACATTTTGCGTTGGAATAGTCTTCGAACTTGGACGATAATCGTCCATCGGTCCATGTAACAACTCGAAATCTACATCACGAATCACGCATCCATCCATTGTAACAATTGAAAACGTGGTTTTATGCAAGGATAGATCTCTACACATGTTTGTTGCTTTGTATAAAGTATAAATCACGAGTGGGGTAAGTTTCAGTTCTTTTGGGCTACATACGGCCCAACCTAAACTTTTTTGTGGGCTTCAGCATCATTTTGTAGACAGACTGAAAGAGGCATGGACTCGTTACTACTTACTAGTAGAGCACTTGCCTTGCCAGTTTCCTTTGGATATTGCAAATTAAAATACATTCATTTAACATGAAAACAATAATTTTTAAATGTTGCATATTAAGGTTTCTGGCTATATGTAGATACCAGGTTAATATTCTGAGAATTACACGAGTTGAATAAATAAATATTAAATAATAAATAATAAAAATTTATTAATTATAAAATAATATTTTAAGATAAAATATGATTTATAGGTAAGGATTATAAGTAGTAAAACAATGATATTAGTTTTTAATTTTTTTAAAATATTTTTTCAAAAATTTATTCTTATAATTTTGTTCCAAAAAAGACCATTTTTGTAAAAAAAAAATATCATTTTTAAAACTTTCCATATTATAACTCCGAATTCTAGCTATTTTGGTTTATACAAATTTTGTTTTTATAAAACTATCGATTTTAAATATTTATATTTGTAAAAAAGTGTGATGTTTTAGAAAAATTCTTATTTGAAAAAAAAAATGTTTCTTTAGATATTAACTTAATAAAAAAAATCTTTCTTTAATTAGTAAAATCTAAAAAAGAATTAAAAAAAATTATTTGTAGTTAATGTAATTATTTAACAGAAGAGGGAAACAATAAAATTAGAATTAACAGGTATACAACTGTGTATGTCCATCAAAAACTTCTTTTTGTTATAATAGATAGAATGTAGCATATACTCAACGGGTGACTTTTGAAACCTCCAAAAGTGGAAACCGGGTTAAACCAGCTCAAATGAACTCATTACAATGACATTGGAGCTGAAACGTAGAACCCTAAATATAAACCCTTGAAAGCTTCGATCCTAAGACCCACCTTACTTAACCATCCATATAATTTGTTTTACGTGAAATGTTCATCTTAAATGTATTAGCAAATGCTAAGTGAATACATAGCATTTTCATACTATATACAATGTTTAAAAATGAGTTTAAAATACCTAACCATCTTTCAAAAACACATCGGGGAGTTTGAAAACACCTCTTCCTATGTACGATTAACCAACATTTCACGGTCAGTGAGTTTTAGTATCAACGTTCCAAAATTCGCTAGGGGAGTTCCAAAAATCCTTTTGGGAGTTCTAAAACTCCACCTTCAGAACATGATTTTCAGTTTTGTTTTAAGCACATTCAACCCATGTATATGAGTGCTTATTCACAACAATTCACTTTTATGAGTTCAAATTGATAATAAAAATATAATTTACACATATATTATCTTTTCAAACATATGAGTAACTTCAATCTTGTGCAAATCTTAACCTGTTAAGAATTCAATGAGAGATTCATAGATTTTAACCAAATTGGTTAAGTTCACAATTCAATCTTTGGTGAGACTAGAAGTCTCAATGCACAATGGTATCTCCTTACTTTTAATGATGTTTCTTGGCGTCAAATAAGAGGGATTATCTAATCACATAACACGTTAAGTATTATTTTTGTTGAAATCAAACATTAAGCACATACCAACATATTTGCATGGTCTAACCACATAACATACAACTTTGGTAAAACTCTCATCTTGGTCATGTTCATTGACAAAAAATAAAAGGCTCTATCATATCATACGCCACAGTAAGTAATGCTTACGAAATCTAAGTTAGTCACACAATTTGTCTAACTCAACACCTTCATTTCCTTCTTATTCCACGGTCGTGTTCTCGTGACCACAATCGACAACTCAAACACTTTCCTAACCATGTTCTAGTCCATGTCTTATCCACTCTCACTCCTGACCCTAGTGCTTTTCTTTAGACACTAGTATGGTGGGATGCTAAGTGTATAGAGATTAATGCCATGGTGTGGGTATGAGAAGGATCAGAAAGACATGTAGAGTAGAGAAAGTGTAATCATAGGTTGAAAAAAAAATATTAAAAAATTGAAAACCAATATAAAAGTCAATGAAATTACATCAGAGCCCAAAATAAGTGTCCCAATCAAGATTTGTGATGGTTCAACAAATCGGGCTTGTTCATCTCCCCGTTCCATCATTTCACTTTATTTTATAATATAGTTTGTATTTGAATTTAATTTAAGTTAATCATGTTGAATGTATTTTAAAAAAATACACAAAAATACTACTTCATAAACCAAGGTTAATGGTATGTAGCATGCTAATGGCTATGTATGTGTTCTTTTGTTATCGTTGGTGTCATGTAAATTAATCTTTTTTTTACCAAAGCGAAACACTACTTCATCACTTTGAATTTTGACTGTAATTGAGTCAAGTCGAGTCAAGTCAAGATGAACTTGGGTTCAACTCATTTCAAAACCGACTTACGAGTTTGCTCGTTTATCTTAATGAGCTCAAAATGTAGGCTCAAGCTTGACGTGTTTATTTAAAAAAAATCATATTTTACACATGTTCATGTATATAAAAACAAATATAATATTTATTTATCTTATATTTTTTCATTAGAATATATCAAAATATCCATTGTCTGCAGTCTATTCAAATAATATAGCATTAAATTGACTTATAATTTATAAAAATTATAATTTAAGTTTTAAAATAGAACAGCCAATTAGTGACCTACGAGCGAGCCAACGAGCCAATTTTGTGTGAGATATTTTCTAGCTATTATCGAGCAAACCTTGAACGAATTACGAGCTGTGAGCTTTCTAAACAACTCTACTTTGAATATAAAAAGTTAATTGTTATTTTTGTCTTTTAGTTTTGATCTGTTTTGCCATTTCTTTTAAAGAATATTATTTTTCTCTTCCGGGTCCTGACTAGTTGACTTTTTAAAAAGTTTATATTTTTATCCATTTTCGTTAACTTAGTTAATCGTGTTTGTTAATTTAGGGGTATTTAATTCATTATAAAAATCATATAATTTAAATTTTCATTTGTATAATGACTTAAATGCCACTAACTTAACAAACTCAATTAACTAAATTAACGGAAATGGATGAAAACGAAAGATTTTTAAAAAGTCAAGTACCTAGAAAAGAAACTTTTTTTTTTGATGAAAATAACAAAACAAACCAAAACTCGGGACAAAAATGAAGATTAACTCCAATAAAAATACATACATGTTTACTTGATTTATTAATAGGGTTATTGGATTTTAATAATCTGAACTTTTATTTATTAGCCGGATTAATGTCAACTTAAGAATTTAAGAAATGTTTATAGACATTCTCAATTTGAGCTTATTTTTCTTCAACGATCCCTTACTAATTGAGAGTTTATCCACGCTAGTTTTTTTTTGATGAAATGGGGCCAACTTTAAGAGTCAAGTGGTTTAGATAAGGAGGTGGAGATTGATGAATATTAGGATGCAGAAGTTTTAGATTGACGAACCTAATAGTTGATTTCAACTTTCTATTTAGTATTTTGGTCATATAAGCAGTTCACGTGATAAAAAAAACTAACGGTGTTAACTCTCAATTAGTAAGAGATCGTCGAATGGAAATAAGCTTGAAGTCAGACACTATATATTGAGTTGAGATTTATCACGACCAATAAACGAAAGTTGGGATTATTAAAATCAAATAACCCTTATTAATAAGTATCCATGCCATCAAGTTTAACAAGTTTTAAAGTAACAACTCATTTCCATAAGTATCATCCTAAACAAGTATAAGGATTTAATGTATAGAATATCTACTACAAAATAAATTATGAGCCATATAATTATACAAGTTGGTATGAACACCATAACATTATGCATAACATTAATGAAATTAAATAATGGTTTTAAAAATTGTTAAAACAAAAAATGTGAACTATGGAACAAAATTATGATTATGGCATACGTCTTTTCCATGCAATATGTTATACAATCAAATCATACCCATATATGATAATAGATTAATAGTGGTTAGAAAATGATGTAAAATAAAAAAATATTAAAGGACGCCAGGACGGGCCATAAATGGGCCAAGGCCCGACAAGATAAAACATAGTAGATATACATTACACGTGTACAGGCCCAGTCAATTTAAGCATTCTTTAAGGCTTTTCACACGTGCTCCCGAGCCCTGACCACTCAAATACGAAATGACGTGGATATTCGCCTTCAACATAATTCAGGCGTCTTATTTCGGGTTTTCTTAGCCTCTTGTTATTTTTCATGAGTTTTCTTTTCTTTTTCTTTTGAGAACGACAATTATTTGATTTGATATGTGTTATTTTAATCGAATGTATCTATTTATTTTTTTGTTGGGGTTATACTATCAACTCTCTTAGCAGGAAATTCATAATTGGAAAAACCTATTAACTCAATTTTGAGATTTTTGTAATTTTCTTTATTTTTATGTCATTTTATTTGTTTTAGCATCCAAGGTTGTTTTTTTTTCCGCTTATTTTTCCGTTATGAATATTTTCACACCCATTCTATAAATATCTAGAACACATAAAACCGTAAGTATAGGAGAAAATATGGACTCTGTTGAGTAACGTGGGTGATGAATTAAGCAGAATAGATGGTCTTGCTTTCAAAGATTAACGGCACCAATAACAGAACATCAAATCAACGACGATAACTTGGTTGTAGTCGTTTACTGATCAAACCAGTCAAATTAATTTAAAAATCACATGCCATTATAAATAAAATAACAATTTAAACAATATATTTAACTAATCTTTCTACTCTAATCTTTCTACTCTAATAAAATGGTAACTAAAGGTGTCACATGTCAACACCACATTCAATCTCATCAAAATTTTCCTGCTTCTCTCTTCTATTAAATAACTACCTTAATTACTAATAATATTATTTATTTTTTAGATCAATAATAGTTTTTTTAATAAATTAAGAAATAAATATTTTTTATTAATATTATTTCTATAGAAACAAACTTTTACAAAATTTTTTTTTCTAAAATATCAAACTTTTTTTAAAAATACGAAATACTTTAAAATTAGATTTTTAAATAGTAAAATTTCTATAAACAAAAAATAATTAAAATCGGAAGTTATAGTAAGGAAATTTTTTTAAAAAATGGTTTGTTTTGAAACAAAATATTTAATTTATTTTAAAAAAAAAAGTTTAAAAATTGATATTTTTGTTTTATTACTTATAATTATTACTCATACGTAATTTTAATCATATATTATCTTAAAATATTATTTTTAATAAATAAATTCATAATATATTTAATATTTTGTTTATTCAACCCGTGTAATACACGAGTTTACTAAAGCTAGTTAAGAAAATGTGAAACTCCATGCCCACTTTGCGTACTCATTTCCCGAATTTCTTTAGAAGCTTATAATATTTAACGAGGTCTCCGCAAATAAAAATCGGCAAAATGGATCAACTTAATCTATTTGATTTTGTTTTGAAAAATTAATTTGTTTTAGGATACTCCAATATAATAAAAAATATTATAAAAGTACATCTAATTTTAAAGGTCCTCTAAATTATTGTAACTAGTTTTTAATTACGAAGTACCATTTCCTCATTATAATGACGCTTTAACACCTTATAATGGTGTGTCCACTAATGTATATTGTTTTAAACCGCACATACTTAAATGGACGCAAATAACCATTGTCTTAAAGCTCACACATGCACATGTGTCGGCCCTAATGTCTTCATACACTTATTAGGATTTTTTTTGTTTAACCCGCCCCTATTTATTTGTATGTGCATCCAAGATGTTTTGGAGTGAAACCAAATCATCTGTTGAATCAGAAACAACCTGTGCCATCAATTCTCTTTAATTAATGGATCCAACACAGATGATCAACCTACTTGAAGCAAAACAAATAAGACCGATATATAATAAGATATATAATAACCAGTGCAAAACCAATGAAAAACCATGGATGCTTGCATCTTCCATTTGCTGGTTAATAATAGTCAAAACTAACGGTTAACTGTTCGGTTCGATGTTTAAAACCTAAAACATTACAGATATCATCAGAGGCGAAAATAGCCATATCCATGACTTTGAAAAGAAAAAATAAACAATATATTTCTTAATGCTTTGCCAAAAGCTAATCACTTTACAAACTTCCCACACTTTTTCACCCCATCTTTTTCACATCAACCCATATTACTTTTCCTAATCTTTCCCTTTCCATTCCCTAAAGAATTTTAACGATCCCTAATTTTCTAAATATTTTGTTAAATCTTTCTACTTTAATAAGAAAGTATCTATGGGGGACACTTGGCATCACCACATTAATTTTTATCAAAATTTTCCCGCTTCTCTCTCCTATTAAATATTTACGTTAATTACTAATAATATTATTTAATTATTTTAGATATATATTAGTTTTATAAGTAAATTAAGAAATATATCTTTTTATTAGTGTTATTTCTAAAGAAATAAATTCTATAAAATAAGAAACTTTTCAAAAACACCAAACTTTTTTAAATATATTTTTTTATAACGGTTTGTTTTGAAACAACATGTTTACTTTATTTTTAGGAAAAAACAAATAAAGTTTTAAAATAAAAGTTTAAAAAGTTTAAAAGTTTTAAAATAAAAATTTAAAAAGTTAATATAATAAAAATATTATAAAAGTACATCTAATTTTAAAGGTCCGCTAAATTATTTTAACTAGTTTCTAATTAAGAAGTATCATTTCCTCACTATAATGACGCATTAACACGTTATAATGGTGTGTCCACTAATGTATATTGTTTTAAACCGCACATACTTAAATGGACGCAAATAACCATTGTCTTAAAACTCACACATGCACATGTGTCGACCCTAATGTCTTCATACGCTTATAAGGATTTTTTTTTTTTGGTTTAACCCATCCCTAGTTATTTGTATGTGCATCCAAGATGTTTAGGAGTGAAACCAAATCATCTGTTGAATCAGAAACAACCTGTGCCATCAATTCTCTTTAATTAATGGATCCAACACAGATGATTAACCTACTTGAAGCAAAACAAATAAGACCGATAATAACCAGTGCAAAGCCAATGAAAAACCATGGATGCTTGCAGGGCCGGTCCCGAGAATTCCCAAGAAATATTGGGCTCGGAGCGAGAACAAAATATGGGCCCCTATAAAACGACATATAGAAAAAGTGTAAACCGAATAACTTGTATATAATTAAAAATTTTATAATACGACGATAATTGTTAAAACAATAAACAAAACGAACATATTGTATCAAAATAATATAATATTTTTTAAACGAATTAGGAAATTCTCTTATCGTTTTTTAAAACAAAGTTTTCGGTCAAGTTTTCATATTAAATTGAGTTTAGAACTGGTAAATGGTATTGGGCTAAACTATTTAAAATGTTAATGAGCTCTAAGGTAAGGTATTATAGATTAAAATAATTAAAATGTTATTAGATCTCTCTAGTGAGCTTATTAATAATTTATAGCTTTTTACTATATATATATATGATAGAGAACGAATGTTAACCCATGTTTATTGTGATAACCCATTAACCAAACTAGTGGTGCACAGCAGGCCATGTCATCACTGTAAGTTAGAGTTACAGTGGTAAACTAGTGGTCCACAATTAACGTTAAATTTTTTTTTAAAAACATATAGCAAGACTATACTTAAATTAAATATATTAAAAAGATCTATTTAATGGTGTAATTTGTATAAAAAAATAACATCATACAAAAAAGTTAAAACGGTTTTAAAAAAATGGTAAAACTTTTTAAAAAATGGAGGGAAAATTGTTAAATCAGTGGTGTAACGTTATGTAAAGTTAGTTGCATTACATAATCATGGTGTAAGTGTTTGTTACATTAGTGTTAACGGGTTATCGCAATAAAGGTGGGTTAACAACCGTTCCTTACCCTATATATATATATATATATATAATATAATTTTATAAAAATTCCGGGCCCATGAGGAGGTCAGGCCTTGGGCGGTCGCCCACCCCGCTCCCCCTCAGGGCCGACCCTGGATGCTTGCATCTTCCATTTGTTGGTTAATAATAGTCAAAACTAACGATTTAACTGTTTGGTTCGATGTTTAAAACCTAAAACATTACAGATTTCATCAGAGGCGAACATAAGTACATAACTATATCCATGACTTTGAAAAGAAAAAAATAAACAATATATTCCTTAATGCTTTGCCAAAAGCTAATCACTTTACAAACTTCCCACACCTTTTCGCCCCATCTTTTTCACATCAACCCATATTACTTTTCCAAATCTTTCTCTTTCCATTCCTAAAGAACTTTAATGATCCCTAATTTTCTAAATATTTTGTTAAATTTATAATATAACTAAATTGCATATTAAAAATATAAAATAAAACTACATTATTCTGACTAGTTTCTTGACAATCAGGGTTTTGTTTTAGAACAATTTTTGCCGTTCATAATATTTGATAAACTAGTAGTTTTACTTATATTTAACAGTTTAATGTTATACTATAAATATTTGTTAGCTTTGCTTTTATAAGAAAATCTGTTTTGACAGGACCCATATCTATACTATTAAAACTTTATATATTCATCGCTGGTTATCATTATTCTAACATCATGGTCATAATTAAATGTTTGGGGTAATTAGATGTTAAAGTTGGGGCTTTATAAGTTTTCATATTTCAAATGATCGAAGGTTGCACTTGAATTGTACGTAGGTGCACTTGAGATGTTTGAACGTGACATTGACTCTAGTGCTATCAATTTCTAACTTTACCATACATCAAATCAAGAAACATAAATTAAAATTACAGAAAAATCGTAAGTACGTCATATATTTACATAAAACTATTTATGTCAGAAGGAAATACCTTATATAAAGAACCATACAATTTTCAAGTATGGACAAATAATCTAATATGTCCTAAAATGTATAAACTTTACCCATTTTATGCTTCTAAAGAAATTCAAATTCTAAAAAAGATCTCATGTACACAACATTAGTTTAGAGTACAAAAACAAAAGTAAAAGAGTGAATAAGATTTTATATCTTCGAAGGGAATACATCGATACGCCAAATAGAGTGATGTGAAATTTGTTCATGTATCTCATGACTACATTGGTGAAGTTTTATACAATGTAAAAACTGAGATACGACGTGAATATAAATTTTTTTAAAAATAGACGTGAATTTTTTTCTTTCATTTCTGATCTTAAGAAAGGAGGTTCAAATATTTAAAAATTAATATTATTAACTTATATATACCGATAATAACATAGATACATAAAAGTTAGGACTTAGAAGGACAAGTTAAGAATCCTGAGATTAATTCTTTCAATTTCACCGTATAGAATTACAGAAAAATGATTTTTAATGTTGTTACGCAGACAATGTTTTTCAATGGTACTAGTTTTCATATTAAACAAGTTTTTTTTATTTCTTTAAATATCTTAAGGGAAGTGGGAGAAGTGCCATTTTTGCTGGTTTTCCTCATATGACATATCGGTTTTTTTTTTTTCATTTATATTCTAATTTTACCCGGTTTGTATATAGGGCGTGTCCCATTTTTCCTCATATTTTTCTTGTATGTTGTGTGTGTGGTACGATACAACCAGCAACCCATATACATTCACCCGTAGAGTCCTATATCATTTTCATAAACATTCAGAATTCCTCATAAAATTACAAAACTAACATACTTTATCTTTTATATAATTTTACATACTTGAAAAACATTCATAACGGGGAAAAAAGAAACTAAAAAGAATCATAAAAAATAAGGTACTAACGTGTGTTCACGTTTTTATGACTATAGAGTCAAAAAAGTTGTATAGAGATTGTGTGTATTTTAAATAGACAAATTTATATAATTTTTCATTCAAATATTCTTATAAAATAATAATGTTAGGATAACCCTAGGATTGCTTAAAGTAATTCCACACTTTGTGAGGGGGTAGCAAGAGTTGACTTATAGACTTGAATTGCACCTCTGATGGTTTACTTTGCTTACTATGATTGCAAATAGGCTACTTTGATTGAATGTATAGTCCTCCTTTCTTAACTTTTAAGTTTTGAATATCAACTTGTTCTTTGTGTTAAAAAAATCGGAAAATGAAAACCTTTTTTTTATGAAATTGATGGTTTTTATAGTGGAATAATATCTTGTTAGTGTGAAGAATAATATCCATGTGCTCTATGTTGGATGAGGTCAAGTACTTGTAATTATTTGAATTTAAAAGCGTATTAAATAGTTGCTTAAATAAAGAAGTAAAAAACTTCAAAAAATTTATCAGCTAAACATATGATTTAACAGTGCATCAATCGTGTTTTTTTTTTAAAGTAGCAAAAACCTATTTCAGAAGACTGTAATCTCATGTAGGGATAATCACAACCTTTCATGATCAAATCAATCTTTTATAAATCTTAATTTTACAAAATCTTAGCCATAGGAAACACAATTTATTTCCAGTTTTGCAATTGTAGAATTCTTGAGGGGTGTTTAGTGAAAATTAACCATTAAAACAAGACACCAAAATGATGAACATTCATTCATTAGATATTTAGATTCATAAATTGCTTTTGCACATACCCTACTCAACAACAACATTAAAAGCACCAAACACCATAACATTTGGAGATTTCAAATGATCTAAACAAAGATTTTCTCAACTTCCTACCTCAATCCATAATCAATTAACATTATTCCATTCCTTAAGCCCCGGAGACCATTTCGGGCACTTCGGGCTAAAATAACTCGACACCACCCTATCATTTAACAACTCCACGATCGGCTTGTATTTCACACACCTCGGGGTCTTATACTGGTTAATAGAAGCGCCTAAACTTATTGCATAATCCATCAACTTATTAAATGTCCCGTTTTCAACAATCTTGATCTCCAACGCTCCTATTGACTTATCTGAAACTCGACCCTGCCTGTACACGCTATTCAATGACTCTTCGATTGTAAGACAACAGTCTTCATAAACCGAAGCGGGAATTGTGGTTGAACCATTTTCAACCTCCCAAAAGATCACGTAGTGCCCGGGGATCGTGGTTGTGTCTGCATAGCTCGTGTACTCGGTTAAGGCTGCACTAAACTGGAGCAAATGATTAGCCGCTTTCTCGACTGCTTTATGTAGCTCGAGCTCGTCGGTCTTGTCTGCGTCGATACTTAATGCCACATTCTTTCTACAAATGAAACTGAATTGAGGAGCTTTGTTCTTGAATCCAACAACTTTTAGAACATCACCAACTTTATATCTGTATAGACCTACAATAACAAAAATCATTTTTCTTAATCCAACAACTTTATATCATTTTATAAGAGTCTGTCAGAATATTTATACGTCTCATACAAGGGGTGTATCATTAACCAGACCTAAAAATACTTAGTTGATGAATTAAATATTTTCAACATAATTTTGTAAATCTTTTATACGTTACATAACATACACTGACACACATGCATATGTAGTCATGTTGGACCCATCAAGATTCTTGAAAAGCAACATATAAATTAAAAAAAAAAAGATTTTTGTAAATAATAGAATCAAACATCTTACTGGTTCGTCTTGTCCGGTTCACTATCTCAATTAGTCTGACCGGTTCAAATAAAAGCAGTTCAAATAAACTAAAACCAACCAGTTAAAACGACAAACCTGCATATGTTGTGACAACGAGCTCGTATTCTTGACCAAGCTTAACATCCGCGAGATCAACCAATTGTTGATTTTCTTTCTTGCCTTCTGTCGGGCCCGAGCTCACAATGCCATCATCTCGATGAACCGGGAGGAACTCGAAGTAAGCCATAGTGGGTATGAGTGTGTAAGCAACCTCACTAGGCTTACAAAGTGGGTTCAAATTGACCCCAAAATAACACTCAGAAGATGCATACATTGTGCACACAAGAGGCAAACCATTACTATACTTATCAAGTGTTGGTATATACTGAGCCATCGAACCCGTGACTATAACATCAACATACTTCGTGTTCGGCCACAGTCTCTTAATGATCCCTTGCCACGATTTCCTCGAGCATTCGTGCTCGATGAAATCCGCAAGATCAGGGTCGGGTTTTAGTATTTTCATCACGGATTCCCTCACGGCCGGGTCGGTTATAACCGGGTTCAAAGTACCCGTACAGATATCACGGGTCAAATCACGCCAATTTTTAATTAAAAACTGAATAGCCCGAATAAACCCGGAGGCAAAAACCGCCCCGACCCGAAGAACCTCTTTGTTGAGGCACAACCCACAGAGCATTTGGGAATACATGCTTTGATACGGGTCGGTGCAGAGGATGGTCTCATTAGGGCTGGTGTAATTGGTATACGGGTCGGATTGTCTTTCTGTAAAATGTGGGCTTTTGTAGTAACTTGTTAAAACGGGCCGGGCCATGAGCCCACCTGGAGTTTTGGTTTCGGATTTTATGAATAGGAAGTACATTCCTTTGCCTTTATCCAAACCGGTGACGAACTGGTTCATCACCGGCATAAGAAGACTGTATAATGAAGATCGTCGTTTGAGCTCGTCTTCGATGGTGGGCATTAGTTTCCTTTCTCCTCCAGAAGTGCCAGAACTGTAATCAAGCCAATCAAAACCAAGAGTGTTTACTGTTCGGTTTAAAACCACGAGACTATAAAAACTAGTCAATTATTTGGTTTAGCGGTTGGTTTTTTTCTTTATCTTTGTTTCAGTCGAATATATTGACACGTGACATATCAAAACATTCTTTTATTACATATAAAGATAATAGATTTTGTGGATATTTTTTATTAAGTATGGTTAGAGCATTCATAATGAATTCTCAATCTTTATTCATATAAATTTACTAAAAATCATTATATTTTCTATCTCCTTTTCAATCAAATAATACTTTTTATATCCTTATCATTATTGTTTTCTCTTCACTCCACTTACAACCACTTTCAAAAATATTTAAAAAATTTATAGGGATTAAACAGTGATTCTTCAAATATACCAATCAACAATAACATTTTCTCTCTTATTCACTCCCAACCACTCAAAACCATTCCATATAATATACAAAACACACTCACAAAAATTAAGAATTCCACGGTGAATGCTCTAACTAGTTATTTTAAACCATAACAAATAGTTTGGTTTATGGCTTATATTAAAAGTTCATGGTAAAAAGCAGTTGATAACAGTTTGGTTACCATTTATATAAAATCCAGATATATAAAACAATTTTTTTCCTAAAAAGGTGTAGATAGAAAACTTATTTAACAAAATAGTATAGTTTGAAAATTATTTACCAAAATAGTGTTTTTATACATTTTTGTTTCTCTCTCCTATATAATAAATTTTCATAAATGCTTTTTAATGATTTGTTTAAACTTTTAGAAATGTTCTTAAAATAAACGTTTATATAGTTTTCCAGAAATGGTTTTTATCTATTTCAAAAAGTGTTATATAAAAACATTTTTTTGAATGTTTAATCATTCTATTTAAATATATTTTTTAAATTTCTTTAACTATAATGGATTAGATTAATTAAAGATCATTCTTTTTTTGTTTTTTGTAAGCTTCTAAATGAAAATATTTATATTTTTTTAACTTGTTTTAGAATGTTTAATTATACTGTTTCTAAAATATTTATAAAAAATGCATTTTATCTTAAACAAAGTTTTAACTATATTTATCATGATAAAAAAACTTTATTTTACGTTGTTTGTATATATATAATTTTACGTTCTTAAATATATAAAGACACAATAAGTTTTTTTATAATTCATATATATTTTTAGTTAATGTGTGAATTCTTTAATTACCAACAAAATAAAAATGTCATTTGTAATTTCAATGAAAAACTTAATAAAACTTAGTTTTACTTTTCAATGAAAATTTTATCAGAAGATAACCAAACAAAGTTATATATTTAAATATACTTTAGATAGTAAATTACTATTATAAATTATATTAGATTTACTCCAAACTAAAAAGAAAAACAATACACAATAATAATACTTGTTTCGTAAAAGGAAATAACAAAATTTTCTATTTTAATATCAAACTAAATATTTTAAAAATCATTTTTATAAAACTTTTCGAAAGAAATAAAAAAGAATGTAAAAAATTGAAAACATTTCTAAAATTATAAATGAAAAAATTAAAAGAAAACATTTAAAAGTCTTTGTTAAAAGTATTCAATGAAAATAAGAAAGAGAAAACAAAAAAGTTTAAAAAATACATTATTTTAGTAAATACTTTTTCAACTATACATTTTTGATAAATAAAATTTCTACTACACCATTTTGGTTAAAAACTCCATATAAAACTAGATAAAACCGTAAGACTAGTATGTATAATTTTTAGATATTTTATATTAGGTAAAAAATAATTAATTAATTCACATGCATTTTAAGTGGTGTTGATGTTCTAGAAACAGATGTAAAACCTCATAGAGTAATTATTCTAAAAGTTTTACGTTCAAGTATCACATAGCTACAAATATATAAATTTACCAATTGCTAATATGAGGCTAGCCCACTTGGTAGAGGCTTTACTTCTTAGAGGGGAGGTCTTGAGTTCAATCCCAAAAAATAGAGTAATTTGGTGTTGTGTAGGAGTAGACTAAATTTACCGTTCAAAAAAAAAATAATAAATAAATAAATTTACCTATTTAAAAATAATAATTTATGCATTTAAGGAATTCTTAGAAAAGAAACAAACGTTAATAACAAATGTATTGAATTATACAATAAAAATGGAACGTACCTGGTTAAGAATTCAGAAACGGGATGTGACGAAAAGATGGGGGATTTATCGCCATTGGCGATACGAGCTATATCCTTCCGGATATCTTCATAGCCGACCACCGGAATAAGTTTTTTAAAGCTTTCACGGTCGGTGCGGCCGGAGAGACGGTGGCGTTGGAGGTATTCCACGGTGGCGTTTTGGCTCAGGATTTTCATCAGTTCACGTTGCTGGATTTCGTCGGGGTTGGAGGTCACATCTTCGATGAATTGAAGCGTTTTTTTGTATTTGTCGGTGAGGGTGTCGTCGGTGGTGGTGGTGGCGGTGGCGGTGGTGATGGTGGTGGTGGCTTCCGGCATGGTGGCGGACGGTGGTGTGGTGGTGGTGGTGGTGGTGGTGGTGGTTGTGGTTGTGGTTGTGGGAGATATGATGAGAGGAGGTGGTGTTTATATAGAGGAGATAGTGGTGTGAGTGTAAATATGTAGGTGATTGGGGGTATTTGTTTTGTATTAAAATGTAATGGAGTTTCATCACATGTAGATTTGTCATGGATCAAGAAATCAAGATGGCCTTACGGTTATTGTGAGAATTCTAGTAATATATTTTTATCAATCTAAGGAGGCGTTTGGTTGGAAGGAATGGAATGGAATGGAATTAAGAAACTAGTATAATTTTCAAGTAAAATTATGTTTGAGTGGGTAATGAAATGTAAAAACCAAGAGAATGTTTCACCTCAAATTCCCTTGATTGTGAGATTTTAAAATCCTTCCACCTAGAGAGGGAATTTGAAATCCCACGACCAAGGAAATTTGAGATGAAACATTCCCTTGGGTTTTACATTTCATTATTCACTCAAACATAATTTTACTTGAAAATTATACTAATTTCTCAATTCCATTCCATTTCATTTCATTCCTTCCAACCAAACGCCCCTTAATTGTTCGTGTTTTTAAGAATGATATTATACTCAAGTGGTTGAAGTAAGTTATTTTAAAACTTTATTGAAATAGTAACAGATTTTAAGTTTAAGTCTTACTTTTGATAAAAAAAAATTTCAGTTGGACCAAAGAGTTTTCTTTCACTTATGGTGAATTTCACCTGAGTGTGATCTCGGATTGCTTATTCGAGTAATGAAGATGATCGGGTGGGTCATTGGCCCGCCATTGATCCAATTGGCCGTCCAAAAAGATCGTTCATGTTTTTAAATTTTATGCTTCTTGGTTACATATTTTTTAAAAATAAATGTATGATTTTGCTTTTGATGATAAATATTATCTTAATTGGGTCACCTATTTGTTTTTCAACCGGAACACACCCACAACCATCTTAGGAGAAAACCAAGAATTAAGAAAACTACCCGACTCAAACAAAAACATTTTTGTTTCGAGCGAGACTCAAACCTCAAGACCTCCATATTTTTAATTGTTTTGAGTATTTTAAATCAACCATCAGGGCAAAAATTATTAATACTTATATTACATATATAAACATTATGCATTTAAAATTTATCTAACTAAATTTTGTTTTTATAGTTTTATATAACCTACCTTTAAGAAACAAACACATATGTAGGTTATATGTAAACGAAAAATTAAAAATAATTTGTCCATGAAACAATAATAGTTACATTTTATCATCTTCTAGAAATATAATCATATTGTTAAAACTGTTTTTAGAACAAAATGGAGAGGATAAATATATATATGATGTTTACTAATAAATATATGTTTGAGTAATTGGATATATTATTTAGCGGGTATATGTGTTATTAGTGTTTAATTAGATCGCTATAATCTTATCGTATACTTTGATTCAACATTTTTTTTAATACCTTATCTTATTATCATATCATATTATATAACCAAAAGTGACTACTTTACCACTAGTAGATACAAGGATACAAACAACCTTGTTTTCCACGTAATCATCTACTTCTTTTTCTTTCTACGTACATGTACTTGTTTTTACGTCTTTATGCATTTGTTTCAAGGGAAAAACATAAAATATAGATATGCTAGTTATTGTGTTAAGTGAGTTTTTGATACGAAGTGTACAGAGTATCATATTGTTATGGATACTATATGTGTAATTTTGAAGGTGAATGCGACTTTTATATAATATATTGTTTTATACGCAACATTGTAATGTTTTGTACACTAAAGCAATTCAACGACTATGTAACGATAACACACAACATCATAATAAACAAAGAATTAACATTTAAAAAAAGAATTTAATTTTAAGTAGAGTAATAACTTACTTAAAGTAACAATAACAAAAATCTAGATTTTAGGGTATAATATCTTTTCAAGATGACTATAGATTATATAAAAGTTATATGAGTTTAAAAAATTATTGAAACTATATTCAAACAAAAAAGATTAGTAATATGGGATCTTGTTTTCGCCACAATCTAAACTACTAATATACTGAGATCAACGGTCCTTATTCACTTCACATGTTTTGTATGCGACAACTATTTTTATTTGATCAGAGCTATATATGTGCGTGTATGTTCACGCGTGTACGTGCTTGTGTGTCTATACACACACAGATGCATATGTACAGGGTGATTCTTATACATACATAATACACACATACATATATAGGGTGTGTATCTCAAGAAACAAATTGTTACAGAGTAAACCAATCAAGATCAGGCAATATAGTTGTTGTATTGTAAAAATAATATTATTATATATTAACAACATTATAGTCTTTTATATATATGTTTAAGTGCGAATATGTTGAAAAACTAACACATGTGTAATTTGTAACTGCACACAATGTAAATTTACACATGTTTACATTGTGTAGTTTACAATATAAACATGTGTTATGTTTTTAACACACGTGAATTCACACACACACACACACATATATATATATATACATATATACATAAAAGACTATAATATTATATAATTTTTGTTAAACTAGTAATTGGAAAAGAATAATGATGATTAATTTAATCCATCCCGACTTGCTTCATATGCTTACTTTTTACATGTTACTTAAGCTCTTGAGACGTCATTCGTTTTCCTAAATAGTTTTTTCAAATAATTTACATGCATCAAAATTATTAGTGACCAATTATTGATTCAGAAACCATATATAAGTTATTAGTCGCCAATAAAACATACATCATGTAACATCACACGAATAAGATACGATATGTATGTGACAAGTCGAAAGGTAAACTTTTAGGATGAATCATAATCAATTGAATTGGATTGATTATTAATACTTTATCTGTTTACTATGTTTTAATAGCCGATGAGAAATCTTTATATACGTTATCACAATGAAAACCGACAAACCCATGAAACCCGACAAACTACTTTTCTATCGATTGAGGTCGATGGCCTCTAGGAAATTAAAGCTAGTGAGTCTTAATGTGGTGAAACTTGAACCAAATAAACTGTATATCTTTAGTTTTGTCCTCACTCCGCTTCTGTAGTTAGATGTTTGATATTTCTCATATAGAAAGTAACATTAAACTGACTAACAATTAGTTTTTGATTAACAATCCATTATTTTTAATTTCTTGGTGGACATTTTCTTAAGATAGTTTATTCTCGTACGACACTACTTGCTTGACTTTAGTTTAAACAATACATACATATAAGCTTCTAAAATGGGCGCCACTTGCCAAGATAACATGGTTTTACAAGATTTTATAAACTTAATTTGATCGAGTTAAAACAAAAGTATTTTAAAAATGCAAGGTTATATTTACCTGATGAAAGTTTATTTTATTTTAATAATTAATAAGTTAAATATGATTAGTAATATATGTTAAATAGTTGGAGGATAGATCCGTTAAAAATCATTTTGTAATTGAAAATCATAAAACCAAAGAAAAATATTGATTTTGATGGTTACATATATGTAACATGCAAATCGAAATCACTATGGTATACTAGTTAAAACAAAAGAAATATATTCTCATTTCTTCATATAATGTTGTTTTTCTCACATCTCTCCTAATATACAATCTTGATTTTTTTCACCTGTAACATGAAGTGTAGGTTTGATCATCATATATGTTTTTAATAGGTTACACATATGTAACTATGATTTGAGCAACGAAGAAGAGAAAGAGTAACCCATCTGTGATGCACGTAACTCAAGTTACATATGCTACTAATACAAGTTACGTATATATGCGTAACTCAAGTTACAATCAAGTTCAATTTATGTAACCTTTTTCACAAACACCAAATTATAAAAAAAGAAAGAAAGAAACTAGACGACCCAGTTAGATATATGTAAATTTATTTCACGTTACATGTACGTAATACTAATAAAATCACCAAACACAGAAAAACTAAAAGAAGATCATATTATTCTTAACGATCGATCTCCAATGCTCAATGTTCCTGTGCTACAATTGTTCCTCTTGATTGATCTACCGCAACAGAAACTGATATGTCTTCAATCGAATTTGATAATTTTTCACAAAATCTTTCGGCCGAGAGAGAAATTGAGTTTTTCTTACTCGATCTTTGTGAGAGAGATGGCGGCAAGGGAGTTTTGGGTAGAAAGATGATGAGAGATGAGAGAATTAAGAATTCAATAAGGAGATAAACCAAGATTTAAAAAAAGTATTAAAATTAAAAGGGTGTCAAAATTACTTTATTATACACTTAAAAAATGTAAAAGATAAAAAATTTGATTAACCAAAAGTAGTTTTTATGCTTTTTAATTATGATTTTGGTTTTCATTTGACCTATTCTATATGATTATATCATAAATTCTCAGTATAGTAACTAAAAATACTTTAAGACATATATACATAGATTATAACCTGCGATCTATTATTGGTTCCACTTATATAATATCATTCGTAAAAGTACTTCTATTTTACGTATTATAAATGAACCATTATATAGTTTTTATCATTCTTAAAAATACTTCTATTTTACGTATTATAAGTGAACTATTATATCAGTTTTTATATTGTCACGTGAAACAAAAAAAGTCACAGCTTACAATGAACAACTGATCTTTAAAGGTGTTAACCACTACAACGAAGTCGTATTCAATCATTAGACATTAGCTTGAATGACTCAATTGTTTATCATAGTGACGAAGCTTAAATCAAACTATAGGGGCAAAGGGTAAAAGAAAATTTATAGGATCGGAGGAGGAACTTAATTTATATAATAGAAATTTAAATCATCCGACAAAAAATTATAACACTGACAAAAAAATGGGGGTACATGAATGGTGGCTTCGCATGTTAAGCTTCGCCCTTGCTTTACCACCGTCCTTCCCTTTTTGTTATAAACATGAAGTAAGAGTAGACAATTCCTTAACTTTAGCCGAGAGCCTGATAGCTAAAGAAATATAGTTTTAGTAGTAAACGTTCAAATAATAGTTATAAGTCCCATTTTAACCATCTTAATAAGCTAACCTCACAAGTTTTCTACAATTAAATAACTACCATTTAATGTATACGTTTTAGCTTGATCTACTTCATTCACTAATGAATTTAAAGGTGTAGCTATTCGTAAATTACTCAAGACCTTGTTAAAAACTTGAATTAAATCAAACTTAATTGAGTATTTAATTAATCAGTTTGAGCCAAAGTCACATATGAAGCTTGACTGTCTTGCTACCCAGTCGTGAGTCTGAAAAACAACTCAAAAGTAAAGCTCGAACTTTAGAAAAAACTTCTAAACTATTCAATCTCAAAATCATTTAAGTGAAAAAAAATAAATCTTAAATTTTAACAAGCTTAGATTTAACTTGACTCGTTTATACTCCTAAATATAAGCCGAAACATATCCAAATATATTCCATGATTTGTTGTGGTTTATGACGAATGAAAGATTTTGTTTCGTATAATATATTAAAAAGGGGTGTAATAAGACAAAGCAAAGCACATAACAGTCCAAATCACCGAAAGTGGTCGCTAGCTAGTGTCACTGACCCATGCTTCAAAAAATTATGTTACTTATATATCCATCAAGCTGACGCAAACTCCACTGTCTTTCTGACACGTGTCCCACAAATGCGTTGACTTTCAGGCTAATAGTACGACTGGTCAACTGATCCGACGGCCAGGAGGCACCTAATCCTCCTGTGATCATGGCCTTTGCAACCGTTAGATGGGAACGTCAGGATTTCAGAGAATGTTCTTTGTTTTCTCCAAGAACCATTTTTATATATAATTGTTTGGTAAACAATACATTAATCAGAAATGAAGTACCATGTGACGAGTTTGTGAATTTTATCATACGAGAGTTGAGGAGTGATATTAGTGTAGTTAAATACATCAAAAAACGTATGAAATTGTAGTGATTTGGCTTTAGAGATTGAAACATAAATAGAAAAAAACGTTATCCATCGCACATTACGGGTTAATAATTTAAAGAAACAGATAACAAATAATTTAAACGAAAAAAACAAGAAATTATAAAAAAACCAGAAAAAAAATGTAAAAAATAAAATGTTAATCACAAGAATCAAACCCCCGACATCTTGCTGAAAGACAAAACCTCTCTAACCTACTTGATTGCCACAAACTTTGTTAATAGCAATTGAAATACAAATATATAGGTAGTATTAAAATCGATAGCTTTTCATTGACTATCAATATCCGTAAATGAGGTATATTTATTTTAATGATATATAATAAGGGTTGGACACAACGTGATAAAGTGTTGATTACAATTGACTCAACTCATTTTCAAACTTAATTTACGTCAAAACGTATAGTAACTTATACCGTTGAATGAACACGTATTATATTACACCCGACTCTTTTTCAAATAAAATTTATTTCGAAACATAAACCTACTCTAAACGTAAATATAAAAACACTTGCAACGACTACGTATGCAACATGATAAAGTATAGGTTACAATCCCCCTGCTTGTTTTCGAACTAAATGAACATCGAAATGTAAAGCAATTCTCTCTTAAAAAAATATAACTCATGTGATGCGGCACATTTTTAAACCACTTCAAAAACACGTGTAAATTTGTGACGATTTAATATTGATATAAAAGAGTATTATGTCTAGTACTTTACGGCGTAAATAAAACCTAACGTTAAAACGATAATCGCTCAAGAAAAATATAAGTGACTGAAAAAAAAAACATCAAAAGAGTAAAAGAAAAAAAAAGAAAATATAATATAATATAAAGAAAATAAAAGAAGAAAAACTAAACACAAAGTTGCGCATCACCAGACTCGAACCTAGGAGGATAGATTCAAAGTTCTACACTCTAACCATTCCAACTACACAACACTATATTAATAACATTGAAACATAAAATATATAAACTGAGTTTAAGAGGAATAAAAAATTAAATAATTCAACCGACCTTTGCAAATAAGAGTATACTAGTTTTTTTACCCGTCGCGCGTTGCGGCGATGTTGTACGCGTCGTGATAACGTATAGACTACAATCGACCCTACTCATTTCTAAACTAATTGTACATTAAAACGTATAGTAATTTGAATTATATCGTCAAATGATAACATAGTAAACATAAATAAAAGTCAGCATGTGCGTCGACGTCATATGTGGCGTGATAAATTATAGACCACAATCGTCCTTACTCGTTTTCAAACTAAATTTGTGTCGGAACGTATAGTAATTAAAATTTATGCTAACGTATCATATTTGACCTGACTTGTTTTCAGACAAAACTTACATCGAAACGTAAACTATCTCACAGTTTATATTCGTCTCACTTGTTTTCCAAAAAATTTTTACATAAAAAAGTAGACAATATACCGACACGTACATAAAACTAAGAACGTGATAATTTTTTTCTATGTAAAAATATACAGAAGGTAATCCCGAAGCTTTTTAACGTCAAAGTAACATTTTATAAACTCATAAAAGTTGAATAGTTAGAAATGTAAAATTCAAAAGTAAGGGGTGAAAGTTGAACCTTTCTTTTTATGATAATAAAAAAATGTAATTGTGAAATTACCTTTTAAATTAATTAAATGTTTTTTGGAGTTGGATGATAACCAAGCACCTCCCAATTAAAAGCCCATGAACCTAACCGACTATACCAACCATACAATTGATACATAAATGAAAACAAAGCTATATATGTTAAAAGCAAAGTCGAGTGGCCCAATCCAATTAGGCACCGACCTTTGCTTTTAAATATATATACAATTAGTCTATTTCGGAAGATAGTAATAACATTATAAAAATAGACATGTATTTGCGATAACATGACATTAATTGTTATAGTTGGTGTATGAGTGATGATTTTTAGAGTGAATGGTGGTTTTTTCTCTGTACTTGAGTCATATTTATAATTTTCGTTTAAAATTCTTTTTTATTCAACTAATTTTTCAAGGGTTTAAATTTTCATCAAAAAAAAAAAAAAAAAAAAGTTAACTCTGTTAATATAAATTGTTAAGCATGTAAATTGACAAAATTATCCTTTAAGCTACAAAACCAAATGTCTCAATTACATAACCAATTGAGTGAAACTAAATCAAAATATAGAGAAGATGACGGCTAGAAGCGATGGTCCCAATTATACAACTATTTCGCAATGGGTTCCCTACCGCTACAAAAAAACAAGCTCCATCCTCCCGCAACCGATGAATCCGATGAATCTCATGACTTAGTCATGATGAAATGTTAGAAAATGAAAATATGAAATATCCGATATAGGTTTCATAAATGAAACAATAACCGATGAATATATAAAAATTTAACTACAATACGTTAACATAAATTAGGATTTTTTCTTTATATGCAAAATTACATTATTACCCCCTCTTTAATGATAGACGATTTAACATTTTAAATTAACGGGGTTAAATTTTTTTGGATGAAAATGAAAATTTTTAAAATATTATGGATGTAAAATAAATATTTTTTGAATAAAAATAACAAATATGATCAAACTACAGAAAGAAAACGGCAATTCACTTTTATTTTTATTTTGAGTTAAGCGTGAAAGTTAGACTCAATAATCAAATGTGTATGAAGCTCTTTAAAAATGTAATTTAAAAATAATATAGCAAACTCATATCGAGTTAAATACAATAAATTTGAGTTATTGTTTTCCTTCTTAATAATTAAAGGTATTAAAGATGCTTGAAGGTAGAAATATTGATAGAAACTTTTTCTTAATAATTAAAGGTATTAAAGATGCTTGAAGGTAGAAATATTGATAGAAACTTTTTTGTTTAGATTTAAATAGAAAAGCAAAACGCAAACTTTTTTTTTTTTTTTTAATCAACAATGTGTCTGTTCGCTCTATGAAAAGTGTTATTATTTCTATAGAGTTTCTTTTTATTTGTACACACATTCTACATAAGTTAGTATTGCTACCTCAAATGAATAATGAACTTAATAAATTTACTCTTTTCCTCAATTCAGTTTATTAAGATTAAAATAATAAACACTATCAAAAGGTGTGAAGATGTGTAAATTGCAAGTAGGAGGCCACCCACAGAAAACAAGTAAAACAAACGCAAAAATCTCTACTTTACAAAATTTTGGTTCCTTTTTACCTTTAATAATATTTTTCCATAAACATTATGAATATTCCAATTCTATCTCATTTTATACTGTGGTTGAAGCTTGAACAAATGTGTAAGAGGCCGAAAGTCACAAGACTCAAATGAGAGAGGACGAACTCTGTACATATAAAATTTTTGGATGAAATACATATAAATTTTCACTTTTGAATGAAAAAATAGCCCCCCCGCCCCCGGCGGCCATGACAAAGCTTCGCCCTTGATTTTTTTGAGAAGTTTGTTTTTTGTTAGAAATGTGATTGTAAATTAGTGACAGAATGGCGACGAAATGGCATTGCAAAACATTAACGGATCGACAATAATTTTACGAAATCTAACTTGAAAAGGGGTGAGGGGACATTTATTCGCAACATATCACCAAAGGATTAATAAGCTAGACGTTTGTAAATATGTGACTAATTACCGACGCCACTCAGTTATAAATAATAATAATAATAACAAAATTTATTGACTATTTTTGTTGATGTTTCTGGATGAACCGTCGTTTCCGCTGGTGATTCTTGATCATGTTTTCTAGTAGTGTAGTGAGGTGAGAAAATGTTATCACTAGTAACTTATTTGTAAATCGTTTGCATATCAACACTCTTTAGTGTGTAGAGACCATCAAATTAGGAAATCAAACTTAACCAAGGAACTAACCTAAGGTAGATTCATTAACATTCATTCATGTATATGGTTTCTATACTCATATCTTTACTTATTAAATGTTTGAAAGTTGTTACTATAACTGATCACAAATCCTATTATATATAAACTTTCAAAAAGTGCATTACATATTTTTAATCTTATTAAAAAAACAACTATAGACAATGTGTGTATGCATATATAGATTAAGTGATTTTAACTTTGTCTTTTAATTTATTAAGAGTATATAGAGATCCAAAAGATCTTATGACAAGAGGTTATTGTGTAAAAGTTTTTATGGTGAAATCACTTTTAAAAAGAATCATTTAATTACAATAGAAGATGAATTATAGTAACATGTGTACAAGATCTATTTCAATGAGTATAAGGGCGTGCCTTTATAACAATTTACAAAGGGGCAACCAAGTGGTAAAAGATTTTGAATTTTTAAAGGAGGCCTCAAGTTTGAACCATATAAGCTACAACTTCTTACAACCGCTAACATAAATCATAAGCCTAATAATCTATAATCATGAAGAACTAATAATTTGTCATACGGGCTTGTAGGGAACAATGGTGTTTGGGGTTTACATTTCATGATATCTAAACTGGTTCAGTTAACTTTATCGTTGTATATGAAAATATCTGAATTTTAGTTATATTTTTTCAATCCGTAGTACGATAAATAAAACACAAGTGTCGCCACAATTACTAAAAAGATTTTAATTTATAACTAAATGAATACATACCGTTTTACTATATATACTATAATATTTAAATTTGTATATTCAAAATTAATTATTATTTATAATATATAGAAAATATTTTAAAAAGAATTTATTTTAACAGTATACAATATCTTAGAAACACTTTGCAAGGAAAATGATTTCCACTTTATGCATTTTTATTTAGCATTTGGAGAACTTTAATCGGTTGTTCTCTTTCATCGTCTTTATTTTCTCTTGCTTTAACTTTTAATAGACGTACGAATGAGTAAGATTCACGATTTTCGCATTTTGTCGTCTTCAGTATAGAAAAGAAAAAGGTAATCAAACAACAATAATATATTAGTTACACTAAATATCACATTACGAAAATCCATAAGCTTATAGATTTATATATTCTACATAAAATCGAATTGAAACTTTAGGTTTTATAAGATAAATTACTCTTATAAGGGTAAATGCTTGATAATTGTGACAGTTTCTTTACTGCTCAATTAAAATCGTTCAAACTTATCTTCTAATTACAATTCACACAGAACGTTTATCAATGTTGTTATTAATAATGAAATTTAATTATTTTTCTATTTCAGTCACCAAATCTATACAATAATAAAAAATTTCATAATATTAAAAAGTGATTTTATTGTTAGTATGAAATATTCTTGATTTTGTTGACACACCATTACAAATTGTTATAACTTAACAATCTTTTCACTATTGTTAACTTACAAATAAAATCAAATAAAATACTAATAACAATATATTTAAAAAACCGTAAAACACAAAATATATATCTATTTATAGATTTATACATCCAACATTCATGCCAAATAAGTTATAATTTATATTTAATTGATCGACGTGAGGGATTTGATGTATAATGACAGAGATAGCATGCTTATATAATAATGTATACCTTATTTTTCTTTCATCTTTTATAAGCCAATGTCAGTCGGCAACAAATTCATTACTCAAGAGTCGAGATGTATTTTCCTATGCGTTTTATAAAAGCATGTGTGCCATAAGTTCATGATCACGAACAATGTGGTATGTTTTATGTATTTTCGAAGGTTTTGACAGTTCACAATTCATGATGTTTAAGTAGGTTCTCGAATTCTCTTTTAAGGATTTATTATTGTAAAGATAAAAGTTTGTTTATAAAGATATTTTATTTTGATATGGGTTGATTCCACATGTTACATATGGATTGTTAAATGTTATGAGATGCTTGAATAATTGTGCATTGAGGGGGTATCCCTCTTTTGACCACATAGTGCTTAAACCAAATAATGAGTGCGACACGTTGAAACAAAGTAACAAACTACATTCTTTTTCTCTCATGCTTCTTCAATTACACCATATATGTTGCTGTTGTTTTATCCTATATAGTAAAGTACAAGTTATATTGCAGGGTTTACAAATAAGTATTATCATAACTTCATAAAATGTATAAAAATAACATCATCGATCTTAAGCTCTTTTTAATTTTTATGATCCCTAATTTTAAAATAAAAAAATTTTAGAATTCGTATTTTCATTTCACAATATCAAAAGAATTCACATTTTTTAGAAATACAAACTCACACATGCACTAATCTACTTCTAAATTACATCATATATTCACGACGGGTGGTGAATCCTTACCACTTGAAAGAGTTACTATCTCATTTTGGTACCATTAGACTAAATACCGTAATTTGGTAGAATTCACACTTATAGATTATATTCATTTTGTATATATAACTACCTAAAAATATGTACATTCGTTTGCAAATATATCGTGTCCGTAAGAACAAGAAGGGTACATTTTATGAATCGACAATACGTAATCATATAGATTAATTATACTATTATACTAATATAGATATTATCTTAGTTTTAATATAAGCTTCAAAGTTAGAGACAAAGTTCTAGTGTTGCAAAAAGGTTTTCCACTCAAAACTTTTACCTCAGAACAAACTTTAATAGCTAGTGTTTATAACTTTATATCATAAAGTTTTAATTAAAAATGTTTACTTTTTTAAGAATAACTTTCCTATTTGATATCATATAAATTATATGTTTCGCATATTATTTATGAGACAAAGCTCAATCTGATATTATTTGATATTCATTTAGGGCGATCCAATGTTTGGACTTAGGGTTTCTTAGTTCCATTTTTCCAGTTAAACCGTAAATTGAATTTCAATTTGTTTTCGTTCGGTTTCAGACGGGAACGACCTAACAAGATTATAGATGTATGGATCTTGATACCTCAAAGATGGATTCGATGAGTCAATCATCTGAGGTCTCAAAGTGTCGAACAAAAATGCTTCATTTATCAAACGACTTAATAACTTAGGGATTTACATTAGGAAAACCCTAATTCATTAAAGATGTATACTCTAATGGGCTAATGTTTAAGGACCTATACATATAGTTTCATCCATAATTCCATATATATGAATTTGGTTTACTCGGTTTAACTTTAAGAATTTGTTATCTAAAGAACCAAAATCCTCTATTAAAAACCAAATACGTAATTTGGTTAAGTATTAAACGATTTCACTTTAGTTCGGTTTTTTGTTTTCATAAACAAATATTGCATCTAGGATTATGTGAGAAGGTTATACATTTTCTAAAACTTATGGATATATAGAGATCAAATGACATAAGATTGATTATGGGTGACATATTTTACCACCAATTCATTTCTTTATATCAACTCATGCATGTTAATTAACTTACCCGCTAATGAGACATGATTACGTCCCTAACGCTAATATTTATACATAACTTTGAGTTTATACAAAAGTTAAAGTTATTAAAGAGAAACATCCAAATCGAAAGGTACACAAAATGAAAATGGAGACATGATGTTTATAAAAAGCATAGGCATGACGCCAATGTAGTGGTACCATTGAGAGTACTCTAATAGTGCGGAATCATGTCCTTTCTTGAGGTAAAGTTTTCCACTCAATTTTGACGCATAAGCAACAATAAAGTTTGGGTTCAAATTAATGCCATTTTGTGATAGAGAAAGTCTATCGTCACCATGCATCTTTCTTTATGTTTTCTCTCTCATTTTATTCTTTTTCTTATTTATCTTCTCATAAATTTCGCTTGAGTCTTGAATTTTTAATGAAATGTACTCTCCTTCACCTCTCTTCTCCACTTGGATGTCATATAAGCTACTAGTGTCTAGAGGTGCACTCACATATATAAAAGTAACGTTTTGATTTACGAAAGAAAAATATGTTTGTTAATAAGAATGCATATAAAACTCAAGAAAAAACTTATAACGATCTATTAGAAAGCAAGGTTCGATGTAAACTATTGTGGTGTTTGGAGATTTTTCATTGTTTTGGTATATTTTTTATCTGGTTTTGGTATAAAGTTAAATTAAATTCATATAGGAATGACATCTTCTTTAATAAAATCAAATAATTTTTGTCACTTTTTATTTTCTCACAATCATTTTGTCTTATGTCATTATCATAACAAGTTAACCCTTATGATATTAAATACTATTGATATTATACATCCTTTCAAAATTATAAAATAGATTTTTTTTTACAAATATCAAATAAAAAAGGTAACTTTTTTAAAAACAAAATTTTATGAAATATTAAAATATTTTAATACAAATAATTTATTTCCATAAAATAACATTGTTATTAAATAATTTAAACAAAAGTTTTTCAAGACAAAAGTTAAAAAAATATTGCTATTGTTTTATTACTTAAGATAGTTAATTATATGTAATTTCAATCATATATTATGTTTAAAAGTTATTTTATAATTTGTAAATATTGATTGTGAACTATTAATTCAATATTTTCATTCAACTCGTATAGTATACGAGTTTTAAAACTAATGTATAATAAACGAGTTTAATCAAAAGAAATTTTGAAGAAGTACGATCAACAATGCTCTTTGGATAAAACGTGCTAAGAATGATCTTTAGAATATTTAAAAATTGTGTTTTGTTCAAATTATCACACATTTTTTTTTTGTTTCTTTGTCATATAGTTAATTCTACTTCTCTTTTTATACACAGCTCTAAAAAGGCTTACGAGTTACGAAATGTTACAATAAGTTCTTTTTCTTTTAGAACTAGTAATGATCATATACTCTTTAGTCCTACTACAAAATCGATGTTTGTTTTAATTGCGAGACTGTGATGGTTTCTTTTAGAGTTTTCTAATGTTTATACAATATAGTTTACCGTTTTAACATATTGTATAAAGTTTAGTGCCAATAAAAAATATTTGAGTAACATGTTATTGTCCCCATAAAATATGTTACTTACATGCCCTAGCGCCAAGCAATTTAAATAAATAGTATGTTCTTTCCTTGCTTGAATGAAGTTTAACAAATGTCTTAACTAACGTTTTCTTTTATTAGACCACACCACCACGCTCCACCCTCAATTGCTTCTCCGGTAGTCACCATCGAGCAACATCTTAGCCCATCGTTGTAATCATCCACCATCATTAATCTCCACCAAGGCCACATGTTGCACCCCTAGCTATGACATAATGCGTTATTTTGTAGTATAGTATCATTGATGACTGACAGTCATACAATTGGTACTAGTTTAAATCTTTACAAGTGTAATGTTATGTGGTATTTAAGAGTAAAAAAATATTGTTAAAAAACCTACAACCTAATGATTATTATTTTATTTTCTCATTTAAAAACATTTTAAAGTTTTTACTAGTGTGAAAAACAGGCTTTTTTTTTAAGAAATCAGATGTAGAAAGAAATGTTGAGAAATATTTATCAACTACACACACCCAAAATATAATATAAGCATTTATTTGAAAAATAAAACAAGTGCATTATTAGATTTTGGTATCTTGGAAGTATGTTGTAGCCGATAAAAACGGCTTTAAAGAGCAGATAAAGTAACAATAACAAACAACAGTACGCGCCATTCCTATCCATATATCCATCTAAATTATTCACATCTACATTTCATGAAAAATAAAAAAAACTATTTTATAAGTCATAAAAGTTTAATTTTTTTGTTTCCATTAAAGATATGGTGTGTACAATTTTATCCAACCCAATAAACATCCCTACTATGTTTACTCCTAAATAACTCTATTATTATTACTGGTGGGAATGCATATATATGGGCGTTGTTACGGGTACATTTATTTTATCTTATGTTTTTGGTTCATCTATCTAATCATTTATAATGTTTTATACATGAATATTTTTTTGAAAGTGTAAGTGATCTTGAGAAGTAATAACTTTAGAAAGGTGTTTACATTTAATTATTTGTACATAAACTATAAAATCAGTTTTTGATATTTTGTACATAATCATGAACATAAACCCATTTGAAACACTTGGAGATCAAAAGAAAAAACAGACTTTGGTGACTTGAATATGTGTTAACATTTATAGAAAAAATTCGTATTTAGTAAAATATATTTTTCTATATATTTTTGACTTGGTGCTTCTTGGATAGTTAATAGTAAAAAGCTATTATGGGCAATAATTCAACATAAAGACATATCAAATACGAAGATTCATGAACTGTACGGTAAGACACACTCTTGTTATGAGAAAATTATTGTTAGTGATTATCAATGTGTTGTTCTTTAAGATAAAATAAAGTATATCTATAGTAAAAACTATCAAATGTGTCAATATTCTTGTATTCTTTATTTTAAAAAGTAGTATAATAATACATGGAATTAACAAATAAAAAAATAATGGCTTCATAGATTTCTTAGTAGTTAAACAGAGGTAAATAAATAATGACTTCATAAGTTTCTTAGTAGTTAAACAGAGGTGACAATGGGTGGACAAGCAGGCTAAAAAATCCAATCAAATACGATCAAACACTCAACAATAAAACTAAAGAGAGACGCAACACTTCTTATATATATTATATCATAATCATTGGCTCATCTCCATCCCTGTAAGAAGATTAGACGTGACAAATTAGACGTGTTAAACGGGTTGGGTAATGGATCAACATTGGTTCGAGTCAGAACGGTGTTACAAATATATTAAGATTTTCCACAGATATTGATTTCTGTGATTTACCAATATATTTATTAAAATATATAGGTCACAAAAAATATATTCTTTCACATTTGGATGCTTTTTTAATATTTTTACATTTAAAACATGATAACATTATAAAATCTACGAATATTAATTTATATAAAATCGAATATTAATTTATAAATTCATTGTTGTCAATATTAATAAAATTTAAAGTAGATAATATTAATAAAATTGATTAAACATATCAATAAATGCTTAATATCCTTAGACTATTTGTACATCATGCTTAGAGGGTAATTTTGAGATTATAGAAAAGGGTTATTAGATTTTAATAATCCCAAGTTTTATTTATTAGCCGGGATTAATCCCAACTTTGAAAATATTTGCAGATACTTCCAACTTTGAACATATTTTCCTCCAACGATCCCTTACTAATTGAGAGTTAACCTCCGCTAGTCTTTTTAATGAAATGGGGCCAACAGTAAGCTATTTTTCAACTACGCCGCCGTTTAGCTTCTATCAAGACTTTTATTCGATGTCTAGCCTCCAACGACACCTGAAATCTACCTACAATGAGTTAAGTGGTTCAGATCAGAAGATGAAGATTGATAAGTTTTAGGTTACAGAAGTTTTAGATTGATGGACCAGATGGTTGATTTCAACTTTCTGCTTAGTTTTTTGGGCATATAAACAATCCACGTCATCGAAAAACTAACGGTGTTAACTCTCAGTTAGTAAGGGATCATTGAAGAAAAATAAGCTCAAAATTAAAAGTGTTTGTAAACATTTCATTAGTTGGGATTAATACCGACCAATAAATGAAAGTTATGATTATTAAAATTCAATAACCCTATAGAAAATCTACAACGAAATTAAATGTCTAAATGTTTAAAATTGTGTTTAAAATGTCAATTTTGTTCTTCTTTCATACTTTGCTATTATTATTATTTATTATTATTATTATTATTATTATTATTATTATTATTATTATTATTATTATTATTATTATTATTATTATTATTATTATTATCCACTACCACCATCTTTACTATGATAAATTATGTCTAAAATGTTAGTTTTGTCCTCCTTTCATACTTTGTTATTATTATTATTTTTACTATGATTTAATATTATTGTTTTAAGCTAACATGTTTGGGTCTCAATTCAACCCATTTTAACCCACGCTAACCATAATTCTTTGACCCTTAAGTAGGTGGTTGTGGAAGAAAAATGGCAACAAGACAGTAATGCATGGAAGCGACTGGATTGAGAGAGTGATGCGGCATAAAGATACAAGCAAGATGGTGTGAAGGATTTAAGGGCTTGAACCAAGCTAGAAAAATAAGTCGAAAAAAAAGAAGTTATAATAAATTTTAGATAGAAGATGGAGAGAGGACTCAACGATACATAAATGAAAGTTATTATAAATTATGCATTATTATAACAAATAAAAAAATTGTCTACTATAAAAGCTATCATTAGTAAAAACCTCAATTAATTATAAAAAACATGGCAAAGTTATCATACTATACATAAAATCAATGTAATGTGTTCATTAAAACTTTAGGTTTATCACTTTTATAGATATTAAAGTATAGTAAAATCTAAATCTAGATATTACAAAGTTTATTCTAAACGCATGATACATAAATGAAAGTTATTATAAATTATGCATTATTACTTTTATTTAATTTTCCTTTAAAGATCCCAAATAAAGGCTGATTTGTACCTACTGTTTTGTTGCATAGTTTGTCGGTCTAGTGCTCCAAATATTATGCACTATGTTTTTTCCTCTACACATTTATTTGTTTCATGGGTATTGGAAATAAACGTGGTAGTATCCTATGTAAGAGATAATGTTTCTGAAAAACTAGAAATCTATGTAGAAATGTTTATTTATGTTCTTTTTCTAGTTCAAACACATGTGATTTTTTAACTTGTAATATGATAAATTAGTTATTAGGAATGAGATGCGTTCTTTTAAATATGACATGAATAAAAGCCTTAAGAGTTCACACGAATATGAAGATGAAAATCGACTCTCCGGATTGAACACCTTTAAAACTTTTGGATTGACCAATTTAACCCGTTAGAGCTTCAACTTAAGATATACGAAAAATTCAATGATAACAACACGATGTTGAGATATCACCAACATAAGAGACTTTAGGAATGTAATTTAGGCCGTTTATTTAAATTTAGTCATCGTTTATATGATATGTTTTAGGCTAATCAAGTTAAAGCGATCTGTCAAAGTGAATTACATATGTTATTCAATTTTTAAACATATACGCTAGTTTATTTTGAAGCATGCTAAGGTATTGCTAAAAAGAAGGCTTTATTGATATAAAAACGAAAGAAGATGTCATAATTCATTGCTTTAGACAAGAATATTAATTATTGAGTTGAATACGAGGAGATAATTAACTTTAATCAAAAGGTAAAAGAAGAAATTAAAGATTAGAAAACATGACAAGATGGATCATAAAACATATTATTTGAAAGCCTAAAAAGATATTTAACTTTTTGTGATTCCAAAGTTAAGATTACATTAGCCTTTAAACTTCGCGATTAATTAAATTATGATTGTTCAAAAAAGTTAATTTTATAATCACCCGGCCATAAGCTTCCCTAATCAGTAATCACACTCAGATATGTAATATATTACAGAGGATTAATAATTTTCGGTTTATAATCTATATCTACAAAATCTATATTTCAACTTTTTTCCAATTTTTTTATGAAGTTTAGACTTCAATAATACGTTACAACTTAAGTTATTAATTTGGATAAAGATAGCTTTATTTTTGCCGAGTATTAATTTACGTATCTACTTTATTTTAATGCTTCTAGTTATAATTGTTCGTAAAACCATAATATGATCAGATTTGACATCGCAAGGCATTTTTAAATGTTTCACAAATATAAAATGAATAAGTGATGTTTAACACATTACTTGACTCTAGAGGTAAAAAATTTCCGAACAAATTACATCATATAAAATATAAATATATAAATGTACCTAAAAGATCAATATACTTCCAATTTTCTTAATATGCGATCCTAACACTTAAATTACGAATTTCTTTATGACTATATCATCATTAAATGTTAATACTACAGACTCTTTTTTAATCACCTCACATGAAATATAAAAAAAGTTGAAAAGATATTCAAGTTGTGATTGTGGTTAACTTTTAGGCCATCGTATCATGTTTAGGGGGTGCAACCAGCATGGGACCCAATTCGACCCAGTGTCCTCTTGACCACTAACTAGTCTTCCTCTCCTCACTAACAAACATCATTCAACTCATTTTTAACCTTTTCTTTTTCGGATGTTAATATTCATATGAGCCAAATAGTGTTTAAAAGTGGCTTATTAAAAGTTAAAATTTTTACATGATAATGATTACAACATAATGTGTTAAGATACAAAGTTTTAAACTTTGAAGTTTTTAATCAAATCTAAATCTAAGAGCTCTTTGGTAGTCTTTTAATAATTCTATTAACAGTATAACAGACTATTTTTAAATCATTCAAAGATAAAATATGTCGAGTTTATTTAAAAGACATCTAGTAATGATTTATGGAGCCGCTCTTATTTGATCAGGTCTCTCAATGGCTTAACACAAGGTTGTCAAACAACCACTAACACTATATACTAATAATTTAGCTAATGACACTCGTAACTTTCACTTTTATTATTAAAGCTTATCCACTTGCTTAATCATCATAGATTTACACTCGATTCGAACTTGACTTCGCTTAGAATGAAGGTATGTTTCCTCATTTTACTCTTAATCAACATTGTGAGTGCAATCTATTGAAAAGTAAGTGTAATCTATGATGACTACACGGGTGATATTATCCTTGACAATAACAGTAAAAGTAGGAGTGTAATTAGTCAAATTACCAATATGGATTGGTAACAATTTGGATTATTAATATCTAATCATGTGTCAAACACTTTTATAAAGATTATGAATCGATCTTCTACAAAGATTATTAAGAGATCATTTTCAATAACTTTGTGGCGGGTTTATGATGGTTTTCCAAACGGATTTATTGGTGGGTGACATGATTTTAGAAAAGATGTCGTTGTGCTATATATTGGCGTCTAATCTATTTCATGATGTATACATTGCTTCTTTATAATGGGATTTATTGAGGTGGAGAAACAATAATGGGTGCTAGATGAATAGACCAATGACTAGAATAGTTTGTGTCAAGTTAGTTATTGAACTCCCAAAGGTAAATAAAAAAAGGATGAGTAGAAAATGGATTTTTAGAAAAAAAAACGTCCCTTAACAAATATGAGGACTCAATTTTAAACCAAAATTCGATTTTATTTATCTCTCTCACATCTTCTAATGATCTCCCATCGTTGTTGCTCCATCACATAATCACCTATTGCAGCTCATTAAAACCCTAGGATGAAGAAGACGATGGAGGATGATTTTATTAAACGATAGTAATAAGATCATGAAGGTTTGTTTGGTGGTGAGATGTCAAAGAGATGTTGTAGACGATGGTTTGATATGTTGACGATGATGGGAGATGGATGTGAAATGCGGAAGATAATGGTTTGCGAGCAAGATATTGAAGACGATAGGGGAGAATGGTTAAAATGATAAAGACAAAAAAGACACAAGAAGATTTGTTTCGTTATTCACATGTAAACAATCATATTCCTACCATCTAAAATCAAAGTTTACACTTATGAGCATCTTTAAACAAAATTCGATGAAAGTTCATATACCGACACTTTTAATCTCTTCTTTAGTCTTTTTTTATCCTTTATTTTTTTTCATTAATTTAGATTTTAGATTAGATGCTTTCTTTACATAAGAACTACTCAAATCCAAACTTCATGTTCATGAAGATCATGAATGAATTATCAGATTATATCAGATATTAAAGAATATAATATTATATGCAACTTGATAAATATTGATTATGTTCACATGTTGTACACAAAATGTTAGAGTGAGTTTTTGATGATTCAAGGACTAGGGGTGTTCAAAAAATCCGATATCCGAAAATATCCGAAACCCGATCCGTATCCAAATCCGAATAAACCGATCCGAATTCTTATTCGGATATTCGGATCGGATCTCATCCGAATCCGAATTCCTTATTCGGATTTCGGATTTCATAATTTTTTTATTCGGATTATTCGGATATCCGATTAATCCGAATAAGAATTCAACTATGTTTTTAGCCCAATACTCATTAGCCAACTACCTATTATATTTTCAACTCAATATTAAAGAATATTAACACATTTTAGTCCTCTAATCCTAAACAATTATACAATAATCGATTGTTGTTCTAAATTAAAGATTATAATCTTCGGGTTTTATATAATTAGTTATTATGTTTCAATTTGGGTTTACATTAAATTTGTATTTTCAGATTTTGTATCTTTTATTATGATTTTAAACTTATAAAATGTTAAGAAAAAAAAATTAGCAAAAAAAAATTAAGAACAAAAAAATAAAAAAATTTGTTATTTAGTTTATTCGGATTATTCGGATAAATTCGGATTATTCGGATATATATCCGAATCCGATCCGAATTGAATTCGGATAGATTCGGATCGGATAGAGATATCCTTATTCGGATCGGATCGGATTTCGGATAGGGTCTTGAAATTCTCATATCCGAATAATTCGATCCGAATAATCCGAATAATCGGTTATCCGATCCAATGAACACCCCTATCAAGGACCATGGAAAAGAGTTATACTTAATGGCAAGAAAAAAATAGTTTGATGATTGATGGTTGAAGTAAATAATGGCATGAATTGTCACCACAAGTGAAACTAAAAAAGAATGAGGGTGGGGGCCATAAATCCATTTTTTTCCATCTATCATCCATCTCTTTTGCTCATAACAATTATATGACTACATATATATTCTTTTAGTACCACAACAATCCATAACCCATAAATAATATTCAAAAGGGTTCACCATCCTCCAACAAACTCTCAAAACCATTACAGCAATTTCACTCACTGTTGCAGTGATTTTAAATTTTTATACATTGCGACAAACTTTAGCATAGGTGCCTGCCTTTTTTATTTTGTTACATATTGTTACCATTTGACTACATTCAATTTGGTCCCTTGTAAATGATTCGACACATCGTCTTATATTCGGTCTTTAAAAATACATTTATAGAAGAATATAGAACATAATATTCTAGATTTTATTGTATGTTTCTTTTTATAAGAAACTAAGATATATAATTTGAGGTTAAAATGTTACATCAAAATGATATTTTATTTACATTTTTATAGTGAAAAAAATTCATAAAATAGTAAGTTTTAGCAGCATTCCAATTAGGTAATTCATATTTTTATTTGTTTCAATCAGATCACTAAAGTTGTTAGAGTGTTTTAATTAGGTCACTAATATTTTTATTTGTTATAATCAGGTCCCTACAGTTTTAAAAGTGTTCTAATTAACATTGTTTTCACGACCGGATCGGACCGGCCGGTCCGACCGGTTCGACCGGCATTCGGTTGGGCCACCGGTCCGATCCCCCCCAAATCGTTTCAATCAAGTTGAACAGGCCGGTTCGAACCGGTTCGGACCGGATTTTGTATTTTTTTTATTCTTTTGATTTTAATGGGTAAAAACGGGGTATTGAACCATAAATTAGTGTGTTGGATATAAAAATATAGTTAAGTTTTATATATAACTATAAAATACATATATAAATTACTTATATTTAATTATATATATAACTATATATATATATTATAATATATATATAATTATGACGTCATCCGGTTCTTAAATCCGGTCCGACCGGTCCGACCACCAAACTAGTAAGGTGTCCGGTTCGACGTCCGAGCCGGTTCTGAAAACATTGCTAGTAATTAAGTCACTCATATTTTTTTATTTTTTTTAAATAATTCACAGATTTTTTTAAAATAATTTAGTTTTTTATAATTGTTAATATTTTTAAAATTTTCAAAAAATTTAAACTTTTTGCAACTTATGAATGACTTAATTAGAACAATCTTGAAATTTTAATGATCTGATTGGGACAAAAGTTTTTACGAGTGATCTAATTGGGACAAAATACTTTATAAGTAATCAAATTAGAATAATTTTAAAATTTAATTACTTTTTTACAAAGTTATCCCTAAAGAAAATAGCGTAAAAGTGTAACTGCTTTATCATTTTTTTTTCACTCTTTAATACATCATATAACTTGTTAATCATAATTTCACATCCAAAGGAATCATCACTATCCATTTTATGCTTACAAGTGACTAGATTTCTTTCCTGCATTTTCTAAAATAACCCTAATAACCTCACAATTTGTGCGTGTGTATAAAGAAAGGAAATTTGTAATCTAAGACTGCATGGATGGTGGTGTATGACAATGAGAGAGAAAGTTTGAGAGATACTAGATATATGTTGGTCCCACAAACAAGTGAAATTAATCAATTATAAAGAGTGAGGGTGGGGGCAATAAATCCATTTTTTCTCCATACATCATCCATCTCTTTTGCTCATAACAATTATATGAGTACATATTCTTATTCTCTTAGTACCAATAATAACCACTACCCACAAAATAATATCCAAAAGGGTTCATCATCCTCCAACAAACTCTCAAAAACCACATTTTCTTGACCCCTATAGTCCTATTATTGTAAGCATATGTACGACACATCATTACAAGCATATACATCAAAACCCACTAGAACAAGACCCAAACTTGCAAAGTTGAAAGACTATTCTAATGAGTTTGGCACACTTTTATAATTATGGGTGCATTAAATGCCATTACAAAAGTGAATCAAAATTTTCTGAAGTTCTAACACATCATTATGATCATATGCATAAAAATTCATTACAAAACTAAATTTAACTTGCAAGATTCTTTGTAGTGGGTTCGACAGTGTCCTTACAAACATGTTGCATCAATACTTATTACAATAGAAACTCAAACTAGCAAAGTTGAAGCATCGTTGTAATACGTTTGGCGCGTCGTTGTTAGCACGCGTGTCAAAAACCCATTATAATAGTAAATTAAACTTGTAAAGTCTAACCAACCATTTAATGGGCTTGATACATTGACATCAAAACAATTACAACATTTTTACTCACTATTACAATGATTTTATACATTGAGACAAACTTAAGCATTGTTGTTTGTTTTTTTAGTTTACATCTTGTTACCTTTAGACTACATTCCATTTGATTATATTCTTGTACATGATTTGACACGTCATAATCACCAATGTGTTAAACCTTATTAACACTTTCGGTCCTTCAAATAATATAAAAATGCTTATATCATAATATAGAACATAAAATTCTTAAGTTTCGTGTATATTGCTTTTTTATAATAAACTGAAATATATAAATATTTGAGATTAAAATGTTTCATCAAAATGATGTTTTATTGACAATTATATCAAAATTTAAAAATTGTAAAATTGTAACTGCTTTACATATCCTTGTTCACCCTATAATATATAATATAACTTGTTAATTATAATTCACACCCGAAGGAATTATCACTATTCATTATATGCTTATAAGTAAGGGTGTACATTTATAACAAGATACGAAAACAAAACCCGAATCTAACACGAAATTTACAGGTTTAGATTTAGTATAAATGAGTTCGGGTCAGTTTCGGTTTTAACCCACCAACTCATTTAGCTAGGCGGGTCATGTTCGGGCCAACCTTGTGGGTGCACAAGTTGACTAGTTTAACCAATTTATTAATTATTTATTTTGTATATATGTTTTATGTCATAAGTTAAAAATTTTAGGTGTTTTATTTCAAAATTTAAAACTAAAAATAGAAACAAAAATAAAATTTCATATCTAAAATATAGTTATTTTTATATTAATTTAATTCAAAGTATTAACATGTGAAAAAAATACAAATAACTAAAAATCGGATCAAATGGGTCTTTTTCGTGTCAACCCACAAATTTACATATTGTTTGTGGGTTCACGCGTCTAACATGATTTTCGAGTTCGGGTCGTGTTTGTGTTTGTGTTTGTGTTGGGTTGAACCCACCAACCTACAAATACGACTTGTTTAACACCCCTACTTACTAGTGACTAGATTTATTTCTTGCATGTTCTACAACAACCCTCACAACTTTACAGTTTGTGTATAAAGAAAGCAAATTTGACAATCTAGCATGCATGGGTGGTGGTGTATGACAATGAGAGAGAGAGAGAGAGAGAGAGAGAGAGAGAGAGAGAGAGAGAGAGTAGAGAGAGAGACTAGATGAATGTTGGTCCCACAAACAAGTGAAACTAAAAAAGAATGAGGATGGAGACTGGAGGCAATAAATCCAATTTATTCCAATACATCATCCATATCTTTTGCTTATAGCAATTATATAACATATTCTTTTAACCCACAAATAATATCCAAAAGGGTTCATCATCCTCAAACAAATTCTTTAGACCAACATTTTCTTGAATCTTGACCCCATAGTCCTATTATTAATTGTAAGCATATGATACAAACACCTAAGCCAACTCTATTGTAACACCCTAACCATAGGCAAAACTGATTTCAAAACTTCCATGAGAGTTCATTGATTCATGTATGAAGAAAAAACCACATAACATATGAGTTAACCTCAAACAGGCCAAGCAAAAGAAGTTAGTTAAAAAACAAAACAGATCAAATGGGTAAAATTAGGGATGGAGCTAAACAACTGAGCGACCCCAATGATTTTTGCATTTTATGTAGAGTATATAATACAATATTTTTTCGATGAACCTAATCTTTTTGGCAGCTTGACCGCATAAATATAAATTCTTGGAAATGTTTACAAATTATATATTTTGAACTTAGAAGCTTATAATAACTATTTCAGTGATTCTAATACGTTATGACAAACTTTGGTATTGTTGCCTGTTGACCCCCGCTTTTTTATCTTGTTACACATTGATAGACCATTAGACTACATTCTCTTTTGTTAAAGCATTCACAATACCATCTTCATCTTCATCTCTATAGTTTAACTAAATATCATATTTCGTTAATTTTTTTCTCTAAATTTGTTTAACCTCAGACAGCTCTATCTCCACACAAATATTTATTTTATTATTTTTTTCTCTCTTAAACACACACAAAAATTATAAAGATTGATGAATAAGGAATCTTTATATTTACAAAATTACTATCCATAAATTTATAAAATTTAAAGACATAGATAGAGATAGAGATCTTGAGAGCATTTACAACCCATTCTCCATCCCTATCTATATAACTTAACTAAAAAATATATTTTTCTTTAAATTTAGCTTATTTATAAAAAAAAAAAAAATTTCACATCACTCTCTATCTTTATCCTGCTCACAAATACTTATTTTATTATTTTCTCTCTTTTTTATACACTCACAACAATTTTATAGATGATGAATAGTAAACATCTAAATATAAAGATTTACTATAGCTAATTATCTAAAATTTATAGATGAAGAAAAAGATAGTGTGTGGGATGGAGAAGGAAAATACATAAATACTTCAAATTTTATTGATAGATATGGATATAAAGATAGGTTTGTAAATGCTCTAATAGAGGTGTAAACAAAAAAAATCTCTAAATAAAGATAAAGATACATATAAAGTCTAGATTAACAATGATTTGACACATTGTTATAATTAACAATGCATCAATCCTTAGTCTTTAAAATAATACAACGATGCTTACATAAAAATATATTACATAATAATATAGCACATAAAAGTCCAGATTTTCTTGAATATTTCTTTTTATAAGAAACTGGATATATGCCTATTTGAGGTAAAAATGTTTTATCAAATTGATATTTTACTAACATTTAAACCATAAGTAAAGAAGTGTAAAAGTGTAACCGTTTTAACATGTCCTTTTTTTTATCCTTTTAAAACATTTTTAAAATTTGATTACTATTTTATAAAATTACCTTATATATAATATAACTTTTTATTATAATTTCATACCCAAGGAATCAATATCACTATTCATTCAATGTTACAACCCGACTGGATTTCTTTTCTATATGTTCTAAAACAACCCTCATAACTTTACAATGTGTGTGTAAAAAAAGCAAATTTGACAATTTAGCATCGCATAGGTGGTGGTGTATGCAATAAATCCATTTTTTTCATCTATCATCCATTTCTTTTGCTCATAACAATTATATGAAGCATATTCTCTTAGTACCACCAACAATCCACAACCCACATATATCCAATAGGGTTTTTCATCCTCTAACAAAGGATGTATGATTGTCTTAGCTCCCGCTTAGGGAAGGAACCAAATTGCTTCACAATCTAATGCATATAGTCTAACCTTACACTTTTTGTTGAAGACTGTTCTTAAGACTTGAACCCATACCTTCAAGGTCAAAAGGCATCAATCTTGCTAGCTGCTTCAAAGTCTGCCCTCGTTCATCATCCTCAACAAAATACTCAAAACAACATGATTCTATTACCGTAAGCATGATGCAATTACATATGCCAACTATACAGTCAAATCCTAACCACAGGCAAAACTGATTTGAAAATTAGCGCGGTAGTCCACTAATTTATGTATGTAGAAAACCACATAACGTACCCTGGATTCTAATGTGTCAATACATGGCATGTGGTAACATCGAGCAGGCAGAGCAAAAGAATTTAGCTAAAAACATAACGGGTCAACTAGATTGAAAGTCACTCAAACATCTTAATTATTGACCAAAAAAAAATTGAATTAAATCGACCGTTTGACCTGTCCTAAGAATGACCCGTTACCTAACTTACCTAATACTAGCTCTACAAACAATGTTTTTGGCATTGTGTAACTGCTGTGAAACAAATCAATTTGACAAAATCAGTCAATACTAGAGATGAGTCATCATGGCCCATTGGGTATTTGGAGCATTAACCATAGTCAGCCAAAAAATCAGCCATGTTTTTCAGCTATTCTTAAGTGTCAAATATTTCAGATAGGACCAACACACAAGCATGTTTCAATCAAGAATAATGCAACGTATCAATAATAATCATAATAATACCTGTGGGGTAATAGACCTCGAATGCGATATACCAAATCGCGAATACTCCAGAAACAAACATTTCAACAGTTCATTGAAGTCAAATGAGCCCGCATTCAAATCACCAATAAATAATATTAATTACTTGTCAAAACCATCCACCAATCGTGATACAATACCAGTCTCGTCATGTTCAAAACACAAATTTCTCTATTCCAACTGCACGAAGCAAGTATGATGGGATGGCATGCCACATCTATGTATGTTTGTTCATTAACTTTGGTGTTATCACCTCATGACCAATGCGATATTTTGCTATCTGAGCTGAACTTGCAGTTGACGGGAAACCTTGAAACACCATGCCTTTTGTATCATCTGAATTTATCAAGCATAAACGGCGGTTTGGAAGAAAAAGTTGCATTATAACCGAGGAAGCAATCAAATATGAGCATGTTGGGTAACAGGACAAAATAAAAAAAAAATTATGTGCAACTCAAAATGGGTTGGTCAGGGTGGCGTGGCCGGTGATTTTTATCCGTGTTTTTAAAAATGTATGAATAAATTATGTGGTAAATATTATCATGAAAACTATATAGTTACTGAATAATCCAACCCCTTATAATAAAACTAGTTAAGGTGTTTACGCATGAGTATGGTTTGAATGACTTTCAACCGGTTTAACCCGGAGCCTTTTTTAGTTAAACTTTCAGTTAACCCATTTAGCCCGTTAAAAGATAAAACAAATCATTGTATCGACTGGGTTACTTGTTGTCATCTTTGCGTATGTGTAAAATAAAATAATACATCTGATACTATATAAGACTATGGTGACAAAAAATAACATGATGATTTCGCACGTTCCATGTTTATGTTTCCAAGGAGGGAAAAAATGTGAACCCTTCGACCCAAGTCCTTTTAGCCAAACTATCTAATTTTACTCGTTTGGCCCGATAGCAATAAACCATGTCAATATAAATGTACATACTGCTTTATCTATGAACATTTTGTTATATAGGCCATGGGTTCAAGCAGTGGAAAATATCCTCCTTTACAAAGTGCATGAGTAAGATTGCATACATCAAATCATAAAGCGATCTGGCCGCTCCCCAAACAACAAACCCTACCCAAAGAGGGAGCTAAATCCAGCACCGGGTATGTTTTTTACTTGTATAACATATAAAAAATCTTAAGGAAATATACAAGTGTCATCCAAACCAGTTCACGTCGGGTCGGATAAAAAAAAGTTCATAAATATAGCTCGCATCTATTAAAGTCCGATCCATACAAATAAAAAATTTATTATAGATAATCAAATCCAGCCAAACCCATCATACTTGTTGGACCTTCTATTCTTCCTAGACCAAGCAAATTTGAACCAAGTGGGTAAATTTGGGCACTAAATATAATGGCTTGAGCTAAATATAAAGTAACCGATTGAGTTGGGTTAAGTTATATTTTTGATTGAGTTGGGTTAAGTTATATTTTTTAAGGGGTCAAGATGAGCAACTTTAAAAGTTGAAAAATTGGTCAACAAGTCAAGACAAGACAAGACACGTAATAGAGAATATAAAATGTGTCAAGATGGGTCATTTAGGTATTTCACATAACAAGTTCGCTAGCTACAACTGATTGCGAACCACAACCGCCGCTGAAAACCACGATCTCATCGTGCCCATTATACTGTTTACAATCATCAATTTCAAGTAGATATATGCAATTTTTGGTCTCAATTTCTCATATTGTTAGGATTTAGATCGTTTTTTGATCTTGGGTATTGTTGCACTAGCAGAATTATATAGATATTAGTGTTAATTGTCAATTTCGTCTCTAAATTTTGGTCTGTTTTGACATTTCCATCCAAAAAAGTTTTTTCCCTTTCTGGGTCCTTAACTTTCTAGAACATTGCCATTTTCATTCATTTCCGACTTTCCGTTAACTCAATTAATTGTGTTTGTTAACTTAGTTTCAATCTTTTGGATATAAAAGAAAACTTAAATTAAATAATTTGTTTAATGACTTAAATGCCCCTAACTTAACCAACACAATTAACTGAGTTAACGAAAATGGATAAAAATGATAATTTTTTAAAAAGTCAGGGATCCAGAAAGTGAATAAAAAATATTCTAGATATTATATTCGAGTACATGTATGCAATTTGTTGATCTCAATTTATGCTCAATCTTGAACTTAGAAAGAAAAGATTCAATTGTTTTTGTATCATTTTAAATGAATCATAATTCAAATATCATGCATCTTTACTCATATCAAGTAATACAGATGTTCGTATGGAACATAAAACGGGTTCATTAATGAATTTAGACTCGAAAATACTAGTCACTCAACCAATATTCTTAAAGTTAAAGATACAGATGTGAAAGATTTAACAAAGGTACTGCTTACATAGAATGAAAACATATGGTAGTGTTTGTACTTTGTTGTATGTTCATCTTCACATCCAATATTGTATGGTGTTTACTGTTTTAAAGCTGCACCATTTATTTCTGAAATGTAAATGTATGGTAATGACGACAATTTTTTATCTATGTATTTTTTTGTATATCCACTTTATAATTTAAGGGAATTTTATTGGGTTAATCTTGATTTAGTCGGTTTTCGTTATTTAGGGTCAATATTTGTTTTTTGGTATCAATAAAACTTCCATAGATAGGATTAGGGTTGCTTGGTCATTAAGTTTCCGGTTTATTATAAACATGGTTGTAAAAATCGGTAACGATTAATCGGGATTAATCAGATTGGAATATGATACATGCCCGCGGGTCGATCTAACTGCTATGGGCAGCCCCATCAGGATTTTGGGTCCAATTTGACCAAGTCAAAGCAATAATCAGAATTGTTTGCAAGTCTGAAGATAATGGGGAGGGAAGTTACGAGCAGTTATTAGAAATAGGACTTGTTCTTTTTATATTTGGAGTTTTGGTTTTACATTTTCGTTTGTTCTAGTGTTTTGATTATCAAGCTGACTGTTTTTGGTTTCTACCATAATATTTATAAATAATTTTAGTTTTATATATACACACTCATTTTAATTTTTATAAAAATGTTAAGATTTATATATATAAACACACATTTCACCAAAATTTACACACGTTTGACCAAAATTTTCAAGGTTTGACCATAATTTCAAACATTTGGCCGAAATCTGACCAAAATGTGACTGGAATTTGGCAGGAATCTAGCCGCCGATTAGGACCTATTTTGTTCGATTATGGCCGATTACCGATTTTAACCACCGATTACCAATTTTAACCACCGATTACATGAAATCATCAAAGTCACCGACCGACTAGCGATTAATCACCGAGTAATCGGCTGACTAGGCTGATTTTTACAAACACTCATTATAAATAGGATTCATTGGGGTCATTGTAATGGTGCAAGTCAAGGGTTTATTAATACAAAAGAGTTTATCATAGTTTTAATCAAATAACGAGTTTATTATTTGCTTGTTGACTAGTCCTTAAGGTCTGGGCCAACAAATTTTAAGAGCATTTGAAACTAGAGGCGGTGATATTAAGGTGAAATAGAACGGTTATAGAAAAGAAAACAATGGGTTTATATTTAGTGGAAGAAACCATATGGTAAATTTATTAAAGTTTAAGGAAATCAAAGTAAATTAGTAAAATAAAGATGAAAGATTTTTCAAAGTAGTTATAGTGGTTCAAAGTTTAGAGGTTTAAGAAAAAAAAAATTTGCATACAAAAGTATAGTCGTTCAATTAAAAAAACCTAACACTATACTATTCATAAACGTTTCGGCTCAGGTGGGGTGTCTACTCAGGATGGGTTCGGATTAGAGTGGAACAGTTTAAATAACCGGTTAAGATGGGTTCAGGTCAACACGGGTTTCGGTCAGGACTAGTTGATTCAAAAAGTTCATAGAACCACCCATACACATAAGAAAATAGTAAAAATAATCAAGTCCACCCAAACCCGTCATAACTTGTTGGACCTTTTGTTCTTTCACTATATATAGTCATAGAACCATTGTCTTCTTTCCTATAACCCTTTTATTTCACCTTTCTATCACCACCTACATTGAACCTATCATATATGTATCTTTTAATTCAAGAGTACTGGTTAAGTGACTAATGTTTTCGAGTCTAAATCCATTAGCAAACCTGTTTTCAGTTCCATACGAGCAACTGTATTGATTAATATGAATAAAGATGCATATATTTGAATTATGATTCATTAAAATTGATTAAAAAAACAATATAATCTTGTTTTCTATAAAGTTCAAGTTCAAGATTGAACAATAAAGTAAGACCAACAAATTACCTAGATATACTCAAATACAGTATGAGTATCAATCTGAAGTTCAGCGATACCCAAATCAAAAAATGATATAAATCCCAACAATATAGGAGTTGAGACCAACAAATCGAATACGGCTACTCAAATTGAAGAATGTAAATGGTATGTATGAGCATGATGAAATCAGTGATTTTCAATGGCCGTTTTGGTTGCGATTAGCTACAGCTAAAGCCTAAAGGAAATGGGATCTGGAAACGATGTGGAAAAGACAGGTTATGTGAAATACCTAATGGCCCATCCTAACCTGTTCCATATTTTCTAATACTTGTCTAATGTCTTGACCCATTGACTACTTTTTCAATGTTAAAAGTTGCCCACATTAACCCTTTAAAAACATAACTTAACCCAACTCAGCCCATTACTTTATATTTAGTGCCCAAAACTAAGTTTACCCACCTAAGTCGAAATTACTAGGTCTAAGTTAAACACTTAGTTTGGCTGAGAAAAAAAATAAATCAAGAGAATGCAATTGAAGGAAGGGTTAATAAAGGAATAGAACCGTGACTTTCACTGTTTTGTCAATTTAACCCTTAAACTTTTTGGCAATGATTCTGTTCCGTATTAATTTTTGACCCATTCAAACTTAGATGTATTTATGGCTTATGCTGGATTTAACCAACCAAAGTTCATTAGTTTATCGACAAGTCCCTTAACTTATGGTTTAAAGTTTAAACCCCAAAGGTAGAAGAAGTTGCAGGCTTATTTCATTACTACCCATTGTAATCTCACTTATGTTGCTTTTGGACTAATCACTTGAGGAAATAAATTCACATGTATTGTTCATAAATTCCAAATCAAGTTTTGGCCAAGACCTCAAAATAACAGTTCAATTTACTCCTGGCTCTCACAGCCCAGAACCGAGTAACACCTGTTGTTTTTTATTCCTTACATTCCATACATAGATAGAAGAATCCATATCAACAGATGCAGAAAATGAGTTGCAAAATCCTTTCATTAAACACATCAGAATGCCAAATTTCAATTTTGAACATGATTTAAAATTCAATTGCTACTAGTGAATATACAAAAGAAATAACCATAATCCAATTGTACATTAGGGTAAAAAGTTCAATAACACAATACTAAATGTGGCAAGATAAGCAGGTTGGCTAAAATGGGTCAACAGATTTTGGGTTGAAAGGGGTCAATATTTAGTACCACCGAAACGGACGAGGTTGGGATGCCTTGACTAATAAACACTATGCAAACTTATTTATAGAAAATAGTCAAAAGAAACCAGTGGATGCCAAAAGGGCTAAATCTCTATTTTTTTAAATGGTTTTTTGCATGACTGAATCCTTAAATCTTTTTTTTTAGAGAGCATGAAACGGTCCTTCTGTAATTAAGTCCCTAAACTTGTAAAAGGAACATTTTAGTAAATTTTCAACAATTTCCCTATTTTATAAAATATTAATGCATAAATTATGATCGGAAAAACAATATCTTTTGTAAATATAATCTAGATTTTTGTATAAAAAAGAGTAAGGATGCTGCATGCATTAGAATAACACTTCAGGTGAGTTTCAGCCCATTTGAGATAGAATTTAAGCCAACCCAGCCCATCCATAAGGAAATGGGTTAAAATTGCCACCTATACAATCTACCAACACTCAGATAAAATATTTTATTAGGTGATACAAGCATTAAAACAATCGGATATTATGCACTCATTTCTTTTGCTTTGCGCATTAACTAGAGTTCTGTTCGATTTTGCAAATATATAGCTCTTGATGTATCAAGATGAATCAATATATCTTCAAAAAAAAAATTTACAAGCAAAATGTCATTGTATTAAGCGTCACTAACCGCCTAAATAGTTTGCCAGATTCTCTATTCTACCTTACAACACAACTGCATTAGTTGCAATCTCTAAAAGATATATTTTAAAAGGGTAAATTGGCATTTAACCTGTGTTGTCAAAGGCACAGTAGGCGCCTTTCTAGACGCTCAGGCGAAGCCCAGCGCAAGAAAAGCGTCTCATAACATTGCAGGCGCTGTTCCGGCAAGTTTCCGGCTGGATTCCGGCCAGAACCTGTAAATTCCGGCAAAAGTCCGGCCCAAACATGTCTTAACATACAAAGCCGGCAGCATAAAACATCTTGGAACCAGCCTATGTAGTTAACTTTGAAGAAGAATGAAAGAAGAAGAAGTAGAAAAAAAGAGAAAGGAAAAGAAGAAGAAGAGAGAAGGAATAGTTAAATGATTTAACTATTCAGAGAAACATCCTAAAATTGTGAGACTTTTATCTAGTGGACACTTATTTTGGGACGGAGCAAGCACATATTTACATGCAACAATGACGCTTTGTATGGAGATAAAATTAATAAACAAAGACTATTCAGTAATCAAGAGAGAGCTTACAATGAGATTTACATTGTATTGTATTCCCGGCCTTTGGGCATCCTCAAATATATGGCCAAAACTTGCATGGCCTTTTGTTTGATTGCTCAAAACAAACAAAATCATAGTGTGCATGTTTTTCACCTTCATGTGTAGTAGTGGGAAGGCATTGTAAAAATCTGCAATCAATATTAGAAACTAAATCAGAGTATGCCTAAAGAGACCACAGTGAGTTTTTGCATTCACACGCATGAATTTATATTCCTCAAATCCCAAATATTCTACAATAGCTAAAGAGAGACTGTATAATTATCCTATATCAATGGGTAGGTGCCAAACATAATTATGGAATTACAATTTCAATCAAACCACATATATGACACTTGACATATTGTCAGTTGCAAAAAAGGAGGAAAAAAACTAGTTAGAAAAGAGTAGCATATTCAAGTAGTTGATGAAACAGCTAATGTCTAAAGCATGCAATCATAAAGATTGTATCATGGTAATGTCTCCACATATTTAGGGTATTGCCTAAATCAAGAACTTATATTGTCAATTCCTCAATGAATATGCCTGTGTTTGTTTTGTAATCAGAGATAACTATGGGTACAAACTTGACAGTAAGGTGGAATGAACATGGGTATTATTACGAACTACCTTGGAATTGAGGATCTTATCAATTATATGTAGCATGTATGTGTAGATATGACAGTAGATCACCAAATGAAGTCAAAGTTGGTGATTTCTCTGTTGTTAAAAAGACAGCGCAACTAATGAACACCGTCATCTAGTGCTCCAAGTCTGATGACAACTTTCGGTATTCATATCAATTGAGGAGAACCAATTGGACACAAAGTCAATCAGACAATAATGCTGGAAACCATTCTAATTTGGAAAACAAGGATGGAGCACCAATTGATATCTTTTTTGATCAGTGTGTCAGGTGCTTCTCACATGTGAATAGGTGTGACATTTGGTGATCCAACGTGATGTGTCTCCATCATCTCTTGACCATATATGACTGGTAGAATGCATCTTTATCATCTTTTCACCATATATACAATTATACACTTGCTCATATTCTATTCTTTGCATCTACTCGATACAGTTCAATGACGCTCTTAGCCTCTTAGGGAAAGACTACATAATTACGTATCCATTGCCTAAATTGCTTAAATTAAGGTTGTCCTGGGAGGTTCTTAGGCCTTAGCCAAACAACGACATATGGATACTAATCATCCTTATGGTTAGTGATTACATCACAATCTTAATTGTTTCCATTCACTATCTTAATTTCTACACTATGATGCTAACAAACTTAAGGATAATTACACATAATTTATCAAGTTGAATTACACTAATGGCACAAAATTTACACATATACGGGTACAGCCTTGAATGTGCACTATGTATTGTAACCGGATAACCGAGTTATCCCAACAGTTGGTGCAAAGGTTCAAAGAAGAATCTGACACCAGCATTCTAAAAAACTTGCATATGAAGAATAATGTGTCTGGCTCTCTATTAAATGCTTATAGATGTACAACTTTATAAAAACGTACTGCCACTTGCTAGTAATCAAAGCATGACCTGTGAATCTGATATCATTCAGAAGTTAACCTAAAGTCCCAAAACACATATAACTTCTACAAATGAAATGATGAAGATTATGTTCTTCTAAATTCATGATGGTGATGAAACACAAAAACATAACAGATGAGATTAGCATTCAAAACCTCAAACTGATGGTGATTTAAAATTTCACTAGCACTTTTTTGCTGTTGATTATGTTTGTATGTTTGATTACAAATAAAATAGAAGAAATTAAATACCTTGAATCTATCGATCGGATGCAAAGTAATTACCGATGATGCAAGTGATTACCAGTGAAGAAAGAATCATTTGTGATCACAGCAGAAATCTGCAATTTTATTCACCGAGAAGATGAACAAACTTTCTGATAAATTATTTGGGCTCTTGGAATACATGGGTGATGGATTGGGCATACATTTGAAATTGGGCTTTACCGTACGTGATGTTTTTTTTATGTCTAAACGGTTATAATAATATTAATATGAGGTAACTTTGTAGAATGATATTCAAGTTTTAAAATTATTCTAATTAGATCATTCATAAACTTTTTTTTGTTCCAATTAGGTCACTAAACTTTGTTTTAATGTTTCAATCTTGTGTATTTAACCTGAATAATAGGTAAATGGGAGAGTCAAATGTGAAAGGGAGGGTCAAAGGTGAGAGGGTCGGCAATGGTGGGGGGACGATTGTGGTGGTGGGCGGGGATGGTGTGGGGACGACGGTGGTGGTGGGTGGCGATGGTGGGGGGCGACGGTGGTGGTGGGCATCGATGGTGGGGGGAGGACGGTGGTGGTGGGCGGAGATTGTAAGGGAAGGTAGTGGTGGGCAGTGATGGTGAGGGGACGGCGATGGTGGTGGGCGGCAATGGTGGGGGACGAAGGTGGTGGTGGTGGCGGCAATGGTGGTGGGTAGACGGTGATAGGGGACGAAGGTGGTGGTGGACGGTAATGGTGGTGGGAGACGGTGGTGGTGGGAGACGGTAGTGGTGGGCGGCAATGGTGGTGGGACGATGGTGGTGGTGGGCGGCGATGGTGGAACACTCATAAAACTTAAAAAATAAATAATTACCTGCTAATCAGGTTAATTACATAAGATTAGAACACTATTGTAAAGTTAAATGATTTGATTGAAACAATTTAAAATTTGAATGATCTGATTGGAACACTTATAAAACTATGTTACTATTTTGTGAAGTTTTTCCTATTAGTATCCATTGTCTTAACTCTTATTTTTAATTTTTTTTAAACAACAAATGTATGAGCTTGCTTCGGGCTATACATGTTATCTTAATCAGTTTCATCTATTTGTTTCTTAGTCGCGACCGCACCTCAACCCCCTAAGGAGGAAATTCGCAACTACAAAAACTCTCTTACTCAACCCTAAACATTTTTTACTTGAAGTGAGACTAGAACCAAGACCTCCGAATTTTTAATTGTTTTAGGTACCTCATATTAATCATTTGGGCTAAAAATTATTGGTATTAGCTCTCAGTTAAGGGTTATGAAAGAAAATTGTTAGTATTTTAAGTTTTTTTCATGTCAAAATTTATTTGTTACTATCATAATAAAGTATATATATTTACTGAATAAAAAAACTTTTTAAAATAATATATATGGCAAGTCGTATAAAATCTTCTATTTTCTAATCAAAGTTGTGATGATTATGCATAACTAAGATAACATTGAATTTTTACATTTTTAAAAGTAGATTCCTACTCTTTTCCAAATTTTTAAGTTTATTAGCCCCGACAATATGGAATTCTTGGTTGGAATTTTGGAGTCTATAGAAGTCGGTTCAATCAATTGATCAATATACACACACATATATATATTATATAATATAGACAATAAAATAATCATATGCGCATATGATTTTGACATAACCCTTATAAATAGGTAGGCCGGTTGAGATGGCGAATAGAAAATTTACATTACAAAATGCTGTTTTCGTGCGAAGCGTACAAAGCAACGAGGACCATCGATCTAAGATGAACGGTTTACATTTAAGATGAAATAATCACGCAAGAAATGTTTCTGGAGGGTAGAATTGGTGATAGCCTACAATTGTTGACTTTTTTTAACTTCCTTCTGTTTTTTTAAACACATATAACTTTTTCATATGACATTATTTTTTTAAAAAAATACACCATAAAAACTATCATTTTATCCTCTTTAATATGAGTATAGTATTACTATACTTTTTTTTTAAGAAACAACATTTTTTCAAGAAAACGTCTATGTGCTGTGCGTATAACTTGCGTGATTATTCACTACGTAATTATCAACATAACTTGCGTAATTATCATATAAGTTGCGTAATTATCAATATAACTTGCGTGATTATTTTTATAACAGAGTAATTTTTCTTTTTGTAATAATAGATAAACTTGCGTAATTATGAATATAACTTGCGTAATTATGAATATAACTTGCGTAATTATGTGACTTTTATGCGTAATTATAGTGCGGACGAAACTACCCCTCTGCTAAAAAACACGTGTCATACTCTGGTGTCTTTGTACTTTTCGCACGAAAATTACACTTTGTATAGTAACCGGCCCCATAATAATTATTACATCAAAACAATTCATTTAAAAAAGATATTAGTACGTGATGGGTACAACCCGAGTAAGGCCAACAAACCCTTTACCGCAGCAAAACTAGAACCCGCGCGGGCCTGATTTATAGACATGTAAAAACCAAGCACCGATAGCCCTAGGCAATGGTAAGTCCCGAGTCCAATCCCGCTCTTAGAGGAAAAAGAAAGCAAATGTAATCTCAAAGAAAGCACATATTTCGGGCTTCACATGAATTATCTTGGCTACAATAAAGCCCAAACTATGTCAAGAAGCCGATGATAACATGAGCAAAGGACAAGGCATAGGCAGGCGGTCGAACCATGCAAACAACAAGACCTTAAGAAGTAAACCCGGGCGTAAACATGCACCAAATGATGACAAAAAGCAAGAGACGTTGACTTTAGGGATTTAATGGCCTTTACTGTCACTAACTTGTTCAGAAAAAAGATTTCATGATGATATAAAAAAGACTCGTTGGGTAGCAGAGGTGCTCTAATAGGTCACAACATCAACTAACGGATAGTAGAGTACATCGACAGTCTAGAGACCTACATATTAAGGATTGGTTAACATGAAATAAACTGTATTAGTGTTTAAAAATAATTTAACGATAATGACATATTTGTATAAATAGATTCTCTTGAATTCAGAGAAGAACAACATGAATTTCACCTATTTCATTTTCTTTATTAACTCTTTCTAAAAACAATACAACACATACCTAAATTTTTTCTTAAGATTCTTACTTCTCGATTTGACTTGAATCAAGAATCAACTATGTAAAATCTGATTCAATTCGAAGTGTAATATTGAATTCAAATACAAGTTTAAAAAATCTAGTTTTGAATAATTCGGTTTGATTAACCGAGTATTCAAAATTCGATTCATTAAACATTCCCAGTTGTGTTTGCGACAGTGGTACTGAAGATGACAACAATGACAAGTAGTAGAGGCAATCAATGCTAGTTAGTGGGGCTACCCTTTTTAAGTTAGACTAATTTTATATATTTTTAATAGCGAAATATATGTTAGAAATTATTCTAAACCACTAAGAAGCTAGAAGCATGTATAAGTGACTATTTTGGCTTCTTGTATATATAATTTTTTTAATTGTATGTTTTTAAATAATAAGATATCGAATTTGACAAAGAGAAGGATGCCAAATTTTGGCAAGACTTTTAGTAAAAAGTCAAAATTCCATGTGAAAAGACTTATTTCAACCACCTAATTTGCTTCACACGTCTATGAAACAAGTCAAAATCATTAATCATTTTCCGTTGACAAATTTTGGACTACTTAAAATGTGTTGACTTACTAGAACGCAAATGTAAACGTGTTCTATACTTCAACTAACTTTCGTATTTAATTTTATCCAAATGTAACTTGTTCTTGGTTATTACTTTAATGTTTATTAAAAAGGAATTGTATTTTAGTAAAATCAACGTTTACGAGACTGGACAGGAAAATAAACTGAAAAAATTAAATATTATTGGTCTGACTGGATTTAAGAAACAGATTAAATCATAAATAATATGCAATAATATATTCAAACAAAAACCAAATTTGAAAAACATAACTCAAGTTTTTAATATTATATTATTAAAAAGTTGAAAAAAAGTTCCTTTCATTATTTTCTTAGAATTTAAAAAAGATTGATAAAAAAGGAAAAATCTTTTCCCAAAGACATGGCTTGTACTATACAAAAAAACATTACACCACAAGGATTGGTCGGTTAACCTGGCACCAGTTCTCACATCCCTAAACAGAGTGGAGAGGTGATAGTTAGCAGGCGGGCTAGACCAACCCGTTGAAAACAAACATTTTTCTATTGGTATCTAAAATCTAAATACGAAGATCATATTATTATTCAAGAAAGTCATGTAAATTATCATTTTCACCTGTTAATATAAAGAAATAGTCTCTTGACTTAGAATGTATATACATCATTTTTAAAAAAATTGGCACATTTACATGTGAGTTACGTGATTTAAGCTTTTCTACGTGATTATGTTTTTTTACGTGATTTAAGCTTTTCATGAGATAATCTCGTTTCATGTTTTGCAAATATATACATGGTTGTATCTTTTTCTACATGAATCTACCATTTCTGTGAGATTTAATCACCCTTTTAGCCGATAAAAACGAGAGAATACTGTGTTAGAAATTACGTTGGAATTATGTTTTGTTCGTATAAACTTGTATATTTATATGTACATATAATTTGAATAAAATAAGAAACTATAATTTGGTTAGAATTAATCTTCAACACATAAAACGAGAGTTGGGATAATATTGTGGTTATGCTTACAAGTGTGTGGCTGCTGTACTGACCAACGACCGCTAGGTCAAAATCATGTGCCATCACAGTTGACTTCCAATTCATATTTTGACTCATCAGCGGTCAAATCACTTTTAAATACGGTGTAGGCCTTTCTTCGAAAATTAAATAAGAATTATTTTATATATGTTACTATACTATGTTTAAAATGACTTGATTAAAGTTTAAGATTAACTTCTTATTCAACTAGTTTACCCAATTTAAAAAATATAACATGTAGGGTCTTTTGACTCTTTTCTTCTGTAGTTAAATACTTAAATAAGAATGTTTATATTACTTTGCAATGTTTAAATCAATTCAATTAACATTAAATAGTATTGTCGGATGAAAAAGATCTTGAAATTTTTATAATCAATAGACCACATCAGCCTATATGATAATCAATAGACAACATCAGCGTCGATGTTACACACCAAGTTTGGGTCACCCTGAGTTATGTGAATTGATCGGGATCATTAGATTATTTTATTCGAAAAAATTATTTTCAAAAATTTATTGACAGTGCAAGATTCATTTGTAAACAATATTGTAATATTGTTTCAAGAATTCAAGACAAGTTTCAAAATTGAATCATTCATTGATTCATATCATTGTTTTACAAAGATCATATTTGTAATTACAAGCAACAAGGTTCAAAAATCTAGAGATGCATGCATCTTGACTTCCATTTTGAAATTTCTAATCTTTGACACTTTGACATTATATACACCTACAAAGTTTATACTATAACATTTTCTAATATCATATTCAGTTCAATCATTAGTTACGAGTAAAAGGTTTAAAATATAAAATCAGTGAAAAGGTGGTGAATAACGTTAATCAGACTCAAATCATTTTCGCAAGCAAACATGATAATATTAATTTAGATTAACCATATAGGCACATAGGATGAAATACACATCTTTATCTTTCGTTGTATACTAGTAATAGTTTGTTATCCGGTCACTCATGAGACCTTTAATGCCTAAAGAGCCGTAATCCTTTGTCACAAAACTATGACGAGTGATGCTTAGGCATAATATCATTTTCAAAGTCCTACCCTCTACATATATATCAATTGTGATCAGATCACACGTGCAATCGTAGTTCGATGCTTGTTTTGTATTTCACTAGGATACATTAATAAATTAACTATTACTCATGTTGGTTTTTAAAAATAATAGTGAAGCTCAAGGATTCATAAGTTTCATTTTAAAAGATAGACGTATTCATTTTTTAATCATGCAGAGCCTTATCTACATGTTTTAGGGTTAGTTCCAGATAGCTTAGGCAAAACATTAGCTTATAACTATGCTTAGAAATGCTTTACAGAAACTTTCGGGTGATTTGGATCTTCTAGGATCAAGCGTTGGTTCACGAAACAAGTCGAGACAGGATCTAGGCACGTGCTTCGATATTAAGTGTATGATTTAGTGTGGGATTGTGAAAAATAAGCAGAATGGCTGACCTAGTTATAGTTGGGGTGGGCAAGCTGATGCGGTCCATATCCACAAGGCGATGTGGCCCAAATCGCGTGTACCCCCTGCATGTATGACATGTGCCGCGTGTGCATTGTCTTAAGCCTCTTTTGCTATCCGCATCAAGGTCCACTCGTCCGTTATTACCCATTAGTCAGCATACATGTGTCGAATCCGTATTGTTTCCTTAACATGGTCGATGCAGCCCGCATCATCAAGGCAATATGGCTCGTATCGGCTGTTGCAGCCCGTAAAACCTTCCTGCTGTGGTCCACATCAAAGCTTGATAATTCTTTATATTTATGTTGGATTTGAATTTTGGGAGTGTTACTATTGATTTATCCAGAGCTCTTGTTCAATTGTAAACATGTTTAGGTGTTTAAGCCAAAAGCATATATCACACACATACATTCATATTACTAAATAATTTCATATCAAAATCCAACCTAAAACTTTTAAACTTTTTTGAAACAATTCTTAAGATCCAACGCAAAATCACTATATAGTGGGTCCTACAATGGGTCACAATAAGGCTACGATAGCCCTAATACGAGTTTTCACCTTAAGGCTAAGATGACATGGTTAGACAAAAACTACAACTTCCATGGTAGGCTATATTGTTAAAACAATTCTCAAACTTACCTTGTTTATGGAATTATAACTTAAAGCTTTTGATACTTAGAGAATAGTTATGGAAGTATTTTTTTTCTTATTTAGTAAGTACATAAAATTATAAAACAATTCTCAAACTTCAAAGTACATTAAAAGATTGTTATCAAACATTCAATGAAAAAACCCCACTCTGAGACCATCGTAAAGTCCCAGTTAAGCATTGTAGCCTTACAATGCCTTAAAGTTGGCTTTTTCTGATGCATTGTTAAACCATTTAAACGAGGAATGGAACAAAAGGAAACTTAGGTGCTCTGTATGCTTACAGTACGCTTATGGTACAAGTATCATAGTTTTGCCTTCAAACCAATTTTACCATATCATAAGAATGTAAGTAACAAGCTTGGAACAAAACACAATATAAAAACACTTACATGATGAGTACTTCACAGAACTAATTTCTTATAAGGATTATTGCATTTTAATAATCCCAACTTTTATTGGTCGGGATTAATCGCAACTCAGGAAATGTTTACGGACAATACCAACTTTGAGCTTATTTTCCTCTAATGATCTTATACTAACTGAGAGTAAACACCGTTAGTTTTTTCATGACATAGATTACTTATATGACCAAAACACTAAGTAAAAAATTGAAATCAACCATCAGGCTTTTTCAATTTGAAACTTCTGTATCCTTAAACCTGTCAATCTTCACTTCTTGATTTAAACCACTTGATTCGTTGAAGATAAATTTTAGATGACAATTAAGGCTCGACACCAAAAAAACAGACCTGATAGAGACTGTGCGACAGTGGAGTTGAAAAATGGCTCAAAAAACTAACGGGGGTTAACTCTCAGTTAGTAACGGGTCGTTGGAGAATAATAAGCTCAAAGTTGGGAGTGTGTATAAATATTTCTTGAGTTAAGATTAATCCCGATTAATAGATGAAAGTTAGGATTACTAAAATCTAGAGTAAATTACAAATTATGTCCTTTATTAATACATAAAAATTACAGCGTGTGTCCTTTAGTTTCAATAATTGTATTGTATGTCTTTTTTTATAAAAATTGAACACATATTGTCCTTTACATTAACCTTCATCCAAATTCACAGTTAAGTTAGTCATGTGCCCATCACATGAGAGGCGTTTATGTAATTTGACAATTTATAATTGATAAAGCTTGGAATAATTAAGACTTTAATAAATCATCTAACCATTATGCTCTCTTTTTTAAGAACGAGCAAAAGAGAAAAACTCTAAATCCTAAATTGAGTGCGTAGAATAAAGCAAAGAAATCAATATCACTACAGCAGAAGCTAAAAGCACGAACGACGCTCCGACATTAAGGCGGATTGTACAGTTAGAGCGATGAAAACAACTGAAATTATCAATACTACCTTGCGTCATAGTTGAATCCAACGTCTTTCCCATCCTTCAGATTCAACTAAATTAAAGCACAATTCAACATCACTAAATCCATAGTCTTCCTTTTCCCCCAACGGATATCCAAAATTTCGGATATCCGAAATATTGTATACGGATACAGATAATGATTTCTACTATTCAAAAATTTTGTATATTTGATTTTAAACACCCTAACATGTAGGTGAAAGAAATGAAATGACGTAGAAATATTTTTAACTCATTTTATGAATGTAAATACATAAATGCTCTTTCATATGAGTGACACATGTCTGATTTAACTGTGAATTTGGATGCAGTTTAGTTTAAAGGACGACAGATGTTCAAATTATTTTAAAAAATAACATTTCATGTAATTATTAAAACTAAATGACATAACATACAATTTTATATATAAATAAAGGGCACAATTTGTAATTTACTATAAAATCTAATAACCATTCCTATAACAATTCAATTATGAATTAAAGAACTACTTGAGTACTTATTTCCAATTTCATCAGACATAATTTGGATTGATTTTTTATATTATCAATTTAACATAAAAACAACTTTGTTTATTTATTTAATTTTTTATCCTATAATTCTAGTCAAAAGATATAAAGAAAGGTATAGAGACGTCTTAAGAATGCTAACTTGGATATTATAATAATTATTATTTAGATATATTATCACTAAAAATTGTTAAATTGGAAACTGTCATATCCCAAAGGGCACGCGCGAATGACGCGTGGGACCCAGTAGTTGACTCATGTTTTTTGTCAAATATGATCCATACACACATTTTAAAACACACAAACACACGTCAAAACGATGACAAACAACATTACCGGAAGACCGGCATGCTTCTTCGACTCCGGTGCCACCCTTACCGTCCAGTGAGCCCGAAAAAAACCGGTTCCTGAACCGGTACCGATATGTAAATTATGGTTAAAGGAACTAAATAATATATATTATGTTAGACATACAAATTATAATTATATATATATACTATCACAATTAGTAAATAATAAACGAGTTTAGTTCAATCTTGAAAATTACTCAATCATTAGCTGAGCTCAAACTTTAAAAAAAAAGCTTTAAATGAGTCGAGCTTGAGCTAAGGCAAGTGTACTTTCGCTCGTCTTGTTTACACCCCTACTTCTAACTAGTTGTTTGTAGTAGTTGTAGTTTGGAGTTTTCTGGATAAACTTTCGAATCACGTGAATTAGTTTCCGGTTAATTTAAGGTGATTTTGATGGTACTATAAAATATTTTATTGGATAAGAAATAAGGTTTCAAGAATAGGCATGAAGTCCTATATGAAATCTCATGCCTATATGAAATCATACCAGAATTTGTATAAATTTGATCCAAAATGCTGACTAGGTGAATCATTTATATACGACTTGATGCATAACAATAATTGAGCGAGTCATTGCAACGTTTCAAGCGTTGATTAAACGACTCGTAGTCTTAATTATCAACTGGCAGTTACATAAGTAGGAACCATTACTACTAACTGCCATTAGTTTATGTTGACCGTTAGTTGATACATACCATTAGCATCAACTGGCTATTAAGAGATACATACCATGAATAGATATCGACCATGAGTTATTACTAAAGGTCATAGTTTCTACCGACTTGTAATCATACCGATGCAAAAAGTTACTACCGAAGTACAATGTTGCTATTGAAGTATAAAGTTACAACCAAAGTGCAATGTTACTGATGAAGTATAAAGTTATTCAAAGCTACTATCGATTATAACTTTCTACTGATGATTCAGAGAGAAAATACCAATCAACCTTTCATCATCCATGCAATGCAAAGCAACTTCTAGTGATTTAAAATAATGCTAAAATGAAAATATCTCAAGCTGACTAAATAACTCGACCCCGGCTAGGGGTGTTGTCTCTTTGACTCACGAAGGGCGTGATTCCCACTAAATTAGATTAGTTTGTGTTTGTTCTGATTAAGTTACATTAGTTTGTTGTTGGGTTTAAACCACCATTCGTTTAGGAGCATTCATATTCCATTCCATATCTTTATTTTTATAATTACACTAAAAATTATTATTTTATTATTTTTTTAATAGAATAATGTTTTTATACATCCATCATTACTTGATCTCTTTTCTATACTCATAAATATTTTAAAAAAATTATAATAGGTGAACAATGTCTTACCAAATATATAAATGAACAATGACATTTTCTTTTTTTTTATACGTACAACCACTCAGTATCATTTCTTATAATATTAAGAATATGCTTACAAAAATATAAGAAACAAAATATGAATGCTCTAAGGGGCGTTGCCTCTTAAAACCATGTTGTTCCTAACTGTTTGAAATCTAATATCATCAAAAAACTATGCACCCCACACTTTCTAACTTTTTTTATGTTATGTATGATATCTCAATTGTTCATTAAATAAAATCTTAATCACCCAATAGCTTGATTTAATTAAAAATCACCCACATTGTTAATGGTTTTACATCTTCCGTGCAAGCTTTAAACTTTCAAAAGTCTGACCTCAGCGTATCTCTAACTTCAATTCGTTATGCAAACATGAAACATTTCTGTAGCAACATATATATTCTAACATGTATGAGCCTCTGTCTTTACGTTTTATCTTGATTCACCATCACTACTTCTACTCATTTTAGTAATTGTCAAATGTTTTGGTTTCATGTTGTATTGTATTCATATTTCATTTTGTTGGATTATATTTATACATTTTATATGAAGTTGAGTTTTTAAAATAATTATATATAAAGAAAGCGAAAGAACAGAACTAGTGTTTAAATGAGTTGTACTTTCTTGTCTTACTCAAGAGTGCCCCATATGATCTATGTCCGAGTATATTCAAGAAACCATAAAGTGCAGCCTTAGAAGATATATTATTTGGTATCAATGATTAAATATTTAAATTATTAAAAGAAACTAAATCTAATATATTAGTTTACTGAAGAATAAAAATAAAGTGTTACTTAATTATAACTAATTCATGAATATATGGAAGTGTTGCGCTTTATATACTTAATCAAATTTATCAATAATGTTTAACTAATAATACACATATACATATTCATGTAATCAGACATACCCACATAAATACATGCAACCTACATACATATATACAACCATAGTGGATTAGGAATCTTTGTTTTTTTAATTATTGTCGTGGTTTGAAAATAGTTCAAAAATATTGATGTCAATCAATTGTCAAATACATATTGTTGAAACTATATAAAACTCTCGATTCATGTTTAAACTTGTCAAAATATTTAATTATTAATTTGTTCTAATTTTTTGTTTGTGTTTTACATTTTATGTTAAGCTGGATTGGGCTGGACACTAGATTATCGGCTGCTATCGAAAAATTGATTGTGTGTTGTTGATCGTAGGCTCGGAACGAAGCAGTAGCTGGGTACCAGTTCAAGTGAAGATCCATGTTAAGGATCCAAGACCTATTGTTATATTCATTTAATCTCTAGGTCATGCACAGATGTTAGAAGTACCCATGAAGCTCTCGTTTGTCATATTAAGCCTATAAAAGATGTGAGCAGCTGATAACAAGACTTCAATCTTCATTATTCTCTTGTTCAGCTCTCACATTCTCTTTGTTAAAATAATTTATGTTCTTCGATTAGGGTTTTTATCGTGTTGATTATCCTAGTTGTTTTTAGTAGACGTGTTCTTGTTATCAGATCATCATAAGATTCTAAATCTGAGTCTTTATAGTTCGAGTCAACCGTTATGTTCCAAGCTTTGACATTCTTCGTTTTGGTTTTTTTTTTGGTTTTTAATAAAATAACATTCATATTTGTGACATGGTATCAGAGCCTAATATCTCTATTTTAGTCTTTTTGATTATGATGTTCTCTTTTTCTCTTATATTGAATCTTGTTGGTAAATTAGAGTTCATATTCTCTATGTGGTTTAGGGTTTTTTGATATACAAAACCCTAAAGGTTGGATGTAGTTTGAGCTGTCAAGGATAATATGCTGTTGTCATGCTTTTGAAACCCTAATCTAGTTATCTTTTAGTTTTTTTTCCTTCACAACTTTTGTAACCCTAAGCGAAGGTTACAAGGTTGTTTTGAATCTACTATTGGAGTAACCTCGAACAAGGCGCCTCTCTATAAGAATTGTCTTCCCAACCTCCTTTATTTTTTGGTCTCATGATATATATCTTGTTAGGACAAACATTGTGATTGATATACATAAAGTGTCACCCCCAATTTTTCTATGTATTATTTTTCTATGTTACATTTAAATTATTTGTACTATGTGGATTACAAGTTATATTACTTAGTTCTATACAACATATTCTTATGTATCACTTGTGTGAAGTTTATTCTTGTGTATCGCATAAACATCTAGACTAACCCTTAATCAACCATTCTAGTGGTGCGCTTGTGTGTTTACTAATCTAATTTGTTGATTGAAAATGGTTTTAGAAATGACTAGACCTAAAACAAATGGTGTTGTGACCTTAATCAGTAAAATAGAACCAAATGATCCACTTTACAGGCTTGTTAGTCATTCTAGTATGCTAACCATAGTTAATAAACTAAAAATATAATGTGTGAAAAAATGCTATTAAATTAACTTTACTAAGTTAAAAGAAATATTAGATTCATTGATGGTAAATGTGAAAGGTAAACTGATAATAATGTGCCTGCTAGTTAGTGCGATAGATGTACCTTTATAGTTCTTACCCGGATTTTGAACGCATTTCTGAGGAATTATTTGTACAGCAATTTTATTCTAAACTTTTCTTTTAGGTTTGGTTGGACTTGAAGGAAACATATGATAAGATAGACAGGTCAGTTGTCTTTTAATTTTATCCAAAAATAAAAAACCTAATAAGTCAAAATAGAATAACTGTTTTTGATTAATATGATAGATTAAATACAATGTGGAAATAATTTGAGGCTATAGTCCAGTTTCTTTCATGTATGACTTTAAAGTCTGTTTGATATGAGGTAATTGAGTGAACGAAGTAATGGAATGGACGAAGAAATAAAATGGTTATAAGAATTAAATAAATTATTACATTTCATTGTATTTTTTGGTTACCTTTTAAGAATGTAATGAATCATTGTTTTGTGTTGTTTGTTAAGTAGGAAAAGACGAAAGAAAAAAATACAAAAGTGGTTATGGTGGTGATGGTTAATGGCCAGTGGTGGTTCCCAGTGGTGGTTCTCGGTGGCGGCGGTGGTGGTGGTGGCGGCCGATAGGGTGGTTGTGGTGGTCGGTGGTGGTGGCTAGTGGTGGTGGCGGCCGATGAAGGTGCTGCATGGTGGCCGGTGGAGGCGGTTAGTGCTGGTGGCCATGGTGGTCGGTGGTGGTGTGGTGACTGGTGGTGGTGGCGGCGAGCGGTGGTGATGGTTGGTAGTGGTGGCCGGTGGTGGTGGTGGTGGCTGGTTGGTGATTGTAATGACTAAGGATAAAATGGGATGGAATGAAAAAAAAAGGTGGATGGAATTGATTTTGAGTGATTAGAAGGAATCTGATTACTTGTATAATGATTTATTTCATTTTCTTTGGCAACCAAATATGTTATTTAATATTCACCCTCAATCGTTCATTTCATTCCGCCTTCCATTTGTTGATACCAAATGCTACCTTGATGATTCCAATCACCTAATCAAATTAATGCAATTCTTATAGGTCTAGATGATGTTTACGAATTCAACCTATCCAAAAGTGTGTAGCATGATGGTATATTTTTCTGGTTAATAGTAATGATATTCATATATATATATATATATATATATATATATATATAACTACAAGAAATTAGGGTGTTTACTTACACATAATTACCTACATATGTACATATGTGGGTAAAATACCTACACATAATTTACCTACGCATATTAAAATAAATGCATACACATCTAACTTTTATCTACACATAATATTACTTTTACCCACATATTTATTTATGACACGAGTTAACAACATTTTAAAGAGACATGTAGTCATCACCATAGTTTACGTCAGTTACCATGTCTGTTATCACCTAGACAAATCATTAAACTTCTAACCACATGAATTAATTAGTTTTAGCAGGACATATATGTGTAGGATAGCATGCTATATGCATATACATAACTCATGTGTGGGTAATGAGTTACATCTATAGGCACGAGACAAAACATCATGACACTTAATTATATATAGATAAAGACAATCACCCACACATAGTAGGATTTTACCCATACATACTATGCGTAAATAAAAGCTTAAATTTCTTGTAGTGTTACTCTATACTCATTGCTTGGTATTATTCTTCCACTCTTAGGTAGACATTAAAATGCTCGTTACATAACACATGTATAATAGAAATGCTATATTTGGGGCAATCATGTCGTGCAATTATTTAAAACCAATACAATTTATTTTGTTATCGTAAAGCGAGAGTATACTAAGCTACATCATGAAGAATATGATAGAAACTTATCCCAACGTGGTAGTTGTCGATGACCACAACTGTGGGAGGAGAATGTTGAAGGCTAAAAAAAGGTTGTTTCTTTGGATTTGAGATTACTAACGATCTTTGTTATATAATAACAAATTGACCATTGATATTAATACTTTAAGTACTTGGGGGATCTCATGCTACATGTTATGGACTGAAATTATTGTAAGGTATGTGACTTGTCTAACATTAATTGTATGGGCAATTGGTATAGGGTTTATAGGCCAAATGGGTTCTCTCACCCATCAGACTAGTATTTTAGGTTGAATTCTTTCGTTTGGTCTGTAACACTACATGTCCTTATCTAGAGACATGCAATTATTTTTATACACAATGTAGTCATTATATTGTTAATAAGTTGCTTATCACTCTAATCATTTGTTTATTATATGTAGATTACCACCTTGAAAGAACAAGTGAAGGCGTCAGATGCAACATAACTGTGAAAGTGGGGAGGCTAGGGAGTCCGAGCAACCATTAGAGAGTTGTAGCATCGACAACAATCAGGAACGCTAGCACCTCATGTGGCTCCACCTCTGTTGAACATACTGCCATGTCAACTACCAATAATCTTCGTTAGTAATCTGTCGCTAATACTCTTGTTGGAGACCCCTCGGTAAATTCTCTCTAAAAATGCATTTTTCACGCCTTCTCATTCATGAAGTACCAAAGCAAGCCACCTTGATCAAGTAACTTTCATGCAGATCCGCTTGTCGGTGAAAGTCTAATGAAAATTGGTCTTGTTTACTAGAGAGGTGCGAAAACGTAAGAGGTATTTGTATTTGTTATTAAATGTAATGTAATACAATATATTTTTATATTTTTAAATATACTAAAAAGAAGAAAACAACGTGGCAATATAGTTAGTCAGTAAAAACACCTTAGTTCCATCTTTAGTGCAATTTGTGGGTTAATGTGTTCGTGGTAACATTCGTTTGGGATCAATCTGTAAAGTTTGTCGCTAACCGGGGGGTTCAACGAAGTTGTTTGTCGCCAAAAACCCTCAATTTTATTTGTAGTATATTCATGTTAGATAAATTATCTATGTATATATATATCTTTTTACTTTAATAAAAAAAGTAACTTTATTTTAATAAAAGAGTAACTTTACTTTAATAAAAGAGTAATTAAGGGTGACACGTGTCATCAGCACATTCATTTTTATCAAAAATTTTCCGCTTCTCTATCTTATTAAATAATTACATTAATTACTAATAATATTATTTAATTTTTTTAGATCAATAATAATTTTTAATCAATTAAAAATAGATCTTTGTATTAATGTTATTTTTCTAAAAAAACAAACTTTACAAAAAGAAAATTTTCTAAAATATCAACTTTTTTTAAAAATACGGAATACTTTAAAATTAGTTTCTTTCAAAAGTAAGATTTTTATAAACTAAAATAGTTAAAATTTGGAGTTATATATAGTAAGGAAATTTGTTAAAATGGTTTGTTTTAAAATAAAATGTTTAATTTATTTTTTAAAAAATACAAAAAAAATTTTAAAAAATTGATATTTGTTGTATTACTTATACTTCTTACTTATACATTATTTTAATCATAACTTATCTTAGAATATTATTTTTATTTAATAAATTTTATTATATTTAATATTTTATTTATACAACCCGTGTAATGTAAGGGTTTTTCTAAAACTAGAATATATATATATATATATATATATATATATTAGAAATTAAGCACCTTTAAAATACTCATGAAGTTTAAGCTTATATTTATACCCAAAATAATTCTTTTTGTGAAGAAGAAAATAAATTATTTTAATTTCAACGGGACAATAAAAGTCAACTAAACTTTGGCATTTGTTCCTGTTCATCTTAATTCTTACCTACACTCTAAATCTCAGCTTTCAGCTTCATATAAATACCAAGACAGCCCACCCCATTTGATAATTTCATTTTCCAACTTTAAACCAATAATATTTTTTAAACAAGAACAAGAAACCTACAAACATCTTCAAGATCAAGAAATCAATTTCATCCGAAAGATGGCAGATGGCTGGTGGGATTCAAGAACAAGACCTTGTATGGATCCAGTTTCTATCACCTCCATGAATCTTTTTCAAGAAACCACAGAAAGCACCACCACAACCACCACCAGTGGCGGCGGCGGCGCTGGCGGTGATCGCGGTGGTGATGGGGTGTTGAGCAACAACCCAAGTTTACAGATGATGGAATTAGGTCTCTCATCACAACCAATATCACAGCCTTTGGATTGGAATCAAACTTTGTAGTAAGTTGTATATTAGAACATGTTCTTGTTTACTTTACAAAACCCTAATATTGTTTGTTTTGATGCTTTTGATTGTGAAAAGTTTTTATCTTTTGATGCAAAACAGTCGTGGAGATCAAGGAAATGGTGATCAACAAAGTGGGTACCAAACCCTAATTCAAGAAGATAATAGTTTGAGCTCAAACACAAGCATTTTTCAAGAAACTCTATGGAAATCACATAAAATGTATTCGGAGACACCTTCCGAATTCAAGCAAATCAACGTTAGAGGTTTTCGATTAGATGAACCAGTGCATTACAATGATGAACAAGGATTAAATCCAAGTTTTCAAACCATGGATCATTCTTATGGAAGTAATTCTACAATAATACAAAGTTTATTCGGTACTGATAGTAACACGAATCAACAAGATTCGGGTTATGATCAAAACCAAGGAATGAGTTATTCATATCAGTCTGGCTACGGGGGCATCACTATGTCTGGTGGAAGTGGTAGCAGTGGTGGAGAATATCCTCCCCCGCCACATGCACCACAAGAATTTCTAGGGAATTCACCACCAAAAGTGCAGCAACCGAGCATTGCTACACAACTACAATTCTCCAACAACGCTCGCTTTTGGAACGCGTCCGCAGCACCCATGAATGATGTTAGATCAACTTTCTTTCCATTGCAAGCGCCACCACCTTCACTAATTGAAGATAAACCGAAGGTATATATCAATGATCAAGATTCACAAATACACAATAGTACCCACAAGTTATATTACATCAAAACCCTAATATTTTTATGTTACTTTTGTCACTTGTTTATAAAACAAGAATCCCATATCAGAAATGGTGAAAAAGAGCAACACCAAATCATCATCAACCAAGAGACCAAGAAATGAAAACCCCCCATTGCCAGCCTTTAAGGTGCATAATAATCTTGATTTTACCCTTTATGAATCTTGAAAACTTAAAACAGTTAAAGATGCAATCTTTGGTGTTCATTTGTACTGATCAGGTGAGAAAAGAGAAGATGGGGGACAGAATCACTGCACTGCAACAATTAGTTTCTCCTTTTGGAAAAGTATGCATGATCATATCTATATCTTCAGATTTTTATCATCATCTTTTCATATTTTTTGATGATTGAATCTTGAAGCAGAAGTCTTGTTTGTTTTTTCACAATCATAACCTTTCTGGTTTTCCTTTTGCAGACTGATACAGCATCCGTATTGTCTGAGGCGATCGAATACATCAAATTTCTCCATGAACAAGTTAATGTTAGTTTTGAATAATCTAAAATATATACAAAAGTAAATGCTTAATTATAACTTACTAATCTTGATTAATCATTAATTTCCTCAGGTTCTAAGTACCCCATACTTAAAAAATGCTGCAATCATGCAGCAGATGCAACAACAGGTGCTTATAAGTTACAAGCTAATCAGTCCATTAGTGTTCAAATTTGTTTTTGTAATGAATATATGATCGAATTTACGATATGGGATTGGATGCAGATAGCAGATAAACCACCACAAGGATCAGGGCAAGATCTACGAAGTCGAGGGCTATGTTTAGTACCGATATCAAGCACATTCCCTGTGACACACGAAACAACAGTCGATTTCTGGACACCATCTTTTGGTGGAACATTCAGATAAGTGTGAAAACACGAAAGAATTCACGCGCATGGGGCCGATAGAGATCATCAAAGGAACTAATTCTAAGCAATAAAGTACAAATATCTTGTAGAAATCTGAAGAGAAAGTAAATGAAAGGATATGAATCTTTAAAATGTTGGGCCATCTACAAGCAAAATGATGCAGTATTGGCCAATGTGCTTCATTAGTTAATTAGGTGTCCATCTTTGTACATAGAATTTGAGTCATTTGTAATAATTTTAGCATTAATAATGATTAATTCACTAAAGTTTTTGTGTAGAAATATGTGAGAACAGGTACTAATTGTACCTTACATATATAATTAAACAGATTTGTATATTGTTTCTTTATAAAGAATCTTTTTGTATGTTACATGTGTAGCAAAGTTACAATAATTAATGATGATCACATTCAAGTTAATTTTACGTGTCCAGTTCTTAATTTGCATTGTTATATAGTATCTTACATGGCTATTTAACTTTTTTCATTGTTAGCTTATAACAATAACAATAATAGATCATTAGTGGTAATTGTCTTGGTGTAAATCCAATCTCATATCAGAAAATGAGAAAGTAAATAAATATGTTAACACCGTTGGTTTTAGAATGAAACCCTATGTGACCTTATACATGTGTTAGACAAGTTGGCTAAATATAGGTTCTATCATGATGGTGGTCAATATTGTCGTTCCATAGTTTATGCTATTTTGAGCGGTTAAGCATGACAAATGTTATAACTTTATGTATTATCACGAGTCAACATGGTTTTATTTTTTATATGCTCTTAAACTATCATTTTTAACTCGTCTATTTTCATCATTAATTATATAAGTATGGCCACTCTTATAGTAACATGATAAACGTTATAACTTTAGACATTATAAAGTTATATATTAGATTGTATTAATTATAAGTGATCATTACGGACTAAGGATCTTGAATTCTGACACCTTTTAAGAGTATATATAGAATTGGTATTCCTATTATTTGTATGCATTATGATTTATGTGTCATAGTAGGTGAATATGATATGATTATCAAATTAAAAGGAGAAATAACAGAATATTATGTTGGGAATAAATAAGTTGTGGAAATGTGTGTTTTTTATATTAGTACTTTTTTTATAAATAAGTTTATATGTTTAATATTCCTTAAAAGGAAATGGAAGGGTGTTGGTGAAGTCGCATTAGGGCCCATGCTTGGTGCTTTTATCTAATGGTCTGTGAACAATTAAAAGTGCCTATAGTTTTTTGTAATAATTTAATAAGTTATGATCTTATATTGTTTTAAACTTAATTAACTATATAAGTATTATATAGCTTAATAAGAATATTGTTGTTTAGCTATTATTTAATATATTGTATTTTCTTTCATAAAGATCAACAAAGACCATCTTATGAAAGGAAAGAATGTTACTAGTATTTTATCAATAAATAATTAAGAAAAATAAGACTAAATTTGATATTTATGGGACTACCCCTATTATGAAATGAATGATAATGTAATCAAGTAGTAGGGACTTTAGATATGAGTTGCTAGATAGATAAACCCTAGCTTCACTTTGAAGGATGAATAGATGCTACATAAAGTACCATCTTCATTATGTGTACAACATATGATGATCATAGTTTGGTGAACATAGATTTGTCTTATTGCAACAATCTAGACATTGTTTTTCTTCTTTTTAATTCTATATATATTTAAGGGTAGTTTAGAAAATACCACAAATTTTAAGCTTACTTTATATCGTTTATGAGTGATGTCCCAAATTATCCAAATAGGTTATGTACAAACAACATATTGTTAAAGTAATAGGTGTTATACAATACAAGTATAAAAGTGACATTACAGATGAACCATGACAATAACGTGCATCTTGTAATGGTTTATTTTGGATAAAGGCTCTATATCTAATTTAGAGATTAGGCAAGTGAGTATATTAGACTCCTCGTTGCACATGACATCATATCCTGATTAGAGATTAGGTATGTGAATAGATTAGAATCTCATATGCACATGAATTATGTAAATCTTGTATGCATATGTAATGTGTTAATGATCATAGATAATAGAAAGAAGATTAATTCGTTGGTTGCTAAGTAAATGCTTACATATAAACATGAGTTATTCTCTTTGTTATTAAGTGGTCTAGAGTGAAATATGGTGAGCGTGAGCTAGGTAATTGGTCATATTGATATCCGAGTTATGATGTGTCCCAAGACCAATTAATGTTGTAAGGTGATTGAACGTTTGAATATTAGAATGCACAAGATAGTTATAAAATCATTTAGGTGTAACTTTGTAAAATAGTAATCAACTTTTAAAATTGTTTCAATTAAATAATTCAAGTTTAAAAAGTGTTTCAATTAGGTCACTCGGCTTTTATTTTTATTTAAATTATAAGTTTTAACATGTTTTAGCATGTTTTTCTTTTTGTTTCGATTAAGAAATATTTTTTTCTTTGTTTTGATACTGATGTGGAACAGTGATGTGAATTTTAGGTATTTTTTAATTTTATTTAATATAATTAACATGTTTTTTTATTTTTAATATAATTTCATAGATTAAAAATTCTGACCTACACGTCTTCTTCTTCATTACTTTGTTGACATAAAAAAATTCCATGATAACTCGATTTGATGGTCTGGTGGTCCAATTTTGAAAAAATATACATAAGTGATCAAATTAAAATATTTTTAAAACTTGATTACTATTTTATGACATTTTTCCTAAGATGCATCATCAAAGTTGTTATAAAGTAAATAAACAAACGTAAGAAGTGATATTCATTCAAAATTTGTTATAAAGAAAATTAATTAAGATAAATTCATTTTGTTGTATTTATTTCTGGAATATTAAGTTTGGTGTTTATAAAATGATGTGAGGATGAGGTAAGCATGAAGGAAGAAGGGAAGGTAGGAAAACAAAAAGTTAGTAGTTTGTGTTTAAAATTGTTTTATTTAAAGAAGCGATAGCGATAGCGACTACACTTGTTTCCTTATTCCCTTTAATAATACTCCATCCCACTCAAATACTTCCCCATCATTACCATACTTCAAGTTTTCATACATTTAATTATCACCTCTAGTCCTATTTCTTTATTGTACATGTTCTTTTTATTATTATTTTTAGTCTATATCCATGATCATAAGTTGATTGATGTATTTCTATTAAAAAACTATCAAAATGTATATAAAAAGTATGAATTTATAATTATTGATTGTCTATGTATTATACATTAGTTGATCCAAGACAAGGTCACTTGGAAGCAGCCAACCGAGTCCTTTGTTACCTTCAGGCTACATTAAGGTGAGGAATCATGGAAAACTAATTTTTTAAGATTTTTTTGGTATGAACATAGTATGCAATAAACACAATTGTTCACCACTAACCATATTATGACCATATTTGAATGTCATTTAAACTATGAGAAAAGCTTAGTGTTTAGATAACTCAGGATGTTAATTTGCAGTTGATAGTTGTAGCAGACATCTTGAAGCCCTAAGTTATGAGTACACATTGCTTGTGGTAGTGTGAAGGTAAATATAGAAGTCATTTAGCTTGTCAAAAACCATAAAGCGAATATAACAATACTAGCAATAATGGAGTTCGCTCTTAATATATTCGGTTTGTCACAGTATCAATTGTATTTGTTGCAGCCTATGATAACAAAATTTCTTCCTCAAAACAATTAGCAATATCATTTGAATATTCGAAGAATATACGTTCTTATCTGTAGCTTTTGGTAATGATATATGTATTATTTTAGCATAAAAGTGTAAATAATTTAATTGTGAAAATGGTTAGAAAACAAACATGTAGCACCCGGCCTCTCGTACCACCAATATTGTCCGCTTTGCCCACGAATAGCTCACGGATTTGCTTTTGGTTGCCCAGGTGAAAACTTCCCAGGGAGGTCACCCATCCCTGGATTGCTCCCACCTGAGCACGCTTAACTGTGGAGTTCTCCTCTCATCCACAGCCAGTACGCCCAAAACGCGTTGTTGATATTAGAGACCAGACATTACTTATGAACCAGGAATCTCTCATGTCCACGGCCGATGTGGGAAATGTGTAGGGTGTCACAATTACCCCTCCTTTGGACTCATCGTCCTCGATGAGCCCGAGAACATACTCACCATCCCCGATGAGGTTTGTCCCACCATCGCGAAGGGCACAGGAGTGGCTCTGATACCATTCTGTAACACCCGGCCTCTCGTACCACCAATATTGTCCGCTTTGCCCACGAGGAGCTCACGGATTTGCTTTTGGTTGCCTGGGTGAAAACTTCCCAAGGAGGTCACCCATCCCTGGATTGCTCCCACCTGAGCACGCTTAACTGTGGAGTTCTCCTCTCTTCCACATCCAATACGCCCAAAACGCGTTGGTGATATTAGAGACCAGACATTACTTATGAACCAAGAATCTCTTCTGTCCACGGCCGATGTGGAAAATATGTAGGGTGTGTCACAAAACACGAGTAGAAAACATATTTTCATCCTTTAGAAGAAATCTACGAACTAAACTAATTAAACCCTACAAAATTTAAAATGAATTAGTGATCTGATGGTAATCATTGATTGCTGATCTCTGATAAGAGCCTTAAAAACATAAAAATTAAAGGAAAATACTATTTTTAAGACTCGTTCATAATTATAAACGAATATTTATGTGTAAGATATTGTTCTAAGCTTTTTGATATTTGTCTGGTGAGAGATAACATACAACAGATCTAGTGGTAATCTGTCAGTTTAGTGGGCTTCCTAATTGGTTGGTTGTATAAACCATCGGTGATTGGTCGGTATTCTGTCGGGTTAGTGGGTGTCCCAATCCGTCATTGGTATAGATCGTTAGTGAACAGTCATGGTTTTGTTGGAGATCCGCCAATGAACTTCATTGGTGATCCGTCGTTAATCTGTATGGGAAGTCTTCTTTACCCATGTGGGGATTCTCGCAAGTTCAACTGATGATTCAAGCAATCAGTAAAAATTCTCTTTATTTGTATAATTGTAGTGAATGCATTGTAGCTTGTATTGTTATGAAATGTTATTATCAAATTATACCAAAGGGAAACCAAATGTAGAGAACTTTGATCATCAATCTTTTTCAGAAACACACAAAGAAGGTATCGTGTCAAGTCACCCAACTCGTGTTACAAAATACAAAGGCTTGTTTAAAGTTATTAAAGTTACCTACCATACATCTATATAGCTGGCAAAATGATAGTAATAACCATTCAGAACAAGGTTGACCTGTTAACGTATTCTGGTTTCCTTTTGTCAATTTCATAATCATAGATGTTCCATATATGATTACAAAAACTAATACTATAGTTTAAAGGTTTTTATATTTGAATTTAGTTCATGAATAGACAACTTAAAGCCTTTCTTGGGCTTGAAAAAGGTCACATGATAGTCCTCAAGTATGTGAGTATTTTCACTGTTGTCAAAAACCCATACATGAATGACCTAACATCCATCAAAGTCACACAACTACATTCATGGCCCACGTATATTGGTTTTTATTTTTTGTTATATTTCAATTGATAAGTCTTATTCAACTTGGTTACAAGTTGACCTAAATTGGTTATTATCTGCATTAGGTGCGTCAATCATATTAAGTGACGGTAGAGATGTCTTTACAACACAAACTACTAAAGCAAGTTTTTTAGGTCTTTAAATTTTAAGGACTCCTTAAATTTTAGATTCATCAATTCTAATTTTTTTTTTACAATTAATCAGCCCAACCTACTAACTATTATTGTTTGATCTTGATTAATATTTAATTATCTTAATCTGTTATTGCTCTTTTGTCAATATAATATATTGTTGTTTATTTTGATTTTAATGTCCATTTGCAATTGATTTCTCTCCTTTACTTTAGTGTATTGTTGTTTGTTTATCATTTAATATACTCTTTTGTTATTAATTTTATTTCAAATAATTAAGTTGTTTACCTGCCATAAATTGTTTTCTGTCAAAGTATACGTAATTTTGGTTGTCACGGATTGGAGGCTTAGACTTTTAAAAATAATACATAGACGAGGATTCAAAATTTTGTTTCGCTTTACGCCTCCAAAAGTGTAGAGCCGGTCCGAAGTGGCGAGAGTGAATCGTTCAACCCAAACAAAACTTATATATTTATTTATGTAAAGACATTAACCCTAAGCTAAACACACTTAAAATCATGTTACTTGAACACAATTCATTCTATTCATCTATCTAATGGAGTCAATCAGGTTGACGTGTTGATAGGTGGTAATCAAGTTGTAAATCGTAAATGTGTTAGACGAGTTCGAGTATTGTAATAAATAGGTTAAACAGATCATAAACGGGCAGGGGAGTCAACTAGTCAACCTTTTTTAATTGAAGTAGTTATTCAAGTCGACCCGAACATGTGCCGTTTAATTAAACTAAACAACCCAAACACAACCCATTTAATTACGCAAAATCAACCCAAACACAACCCGTTAAATTAAGCATATCAATCCAAACACGGTTCGTTTGATTAAATATCTTAACCTGATCATAATTAAACATGTTAGCCCAAACACGCACGTTTAATTAAACAGGTCAATCTAAACACGACCTGTATATTTAAACATGTCAACCGAAAGACGACATGTTTAATTAAATAAGTCAAGCCATACACAATCTATTTAATTAAACATGTCAACCTTCATGCGAAATTAGCAAGTGAACCCAAACACAATTCGTTTAATTATACACATTAACTCGATTATGGTCTGTTTATCTTACATTGTTTCATGTCAAGTGTGAAGTGTATATATGTAAACAAACATATTATTGGTGGTTCTGAATAAAAGTTACAAGAAACGACTTTAAACAACCTGAAAACATGCTAATGTGTGTTTTTAAAAGTAAAAGACAATAACCATTTTGCAATCATATAACAGATATAGAAATATGAAACTTTGAAGGAAAAACAATCTTAAGATTATGGTATGGTTTTTGTTTGTATCCTGAGATGGTGAAATTATGCAACTCCCTTGAGTTTCTTAGCAACGGTGGCGATGTGTTTCCCCTGGTGAAAAGCCTGTTCGAGTTCCAGATCAGATGGCTGTCTTGACCCGTCACCAGCGTATGTTCCTGCACCGTAAGGACTTCCACCTTTGACTTTTTCCATTTCAAACATGCCAGCCCCAAATGTGTATCCGATTGGTACAAATATCATTCCATGGTGAACCAGTTGAGTTATGGCAGTCAAACTGTGGGAAACAAAGGGAAAACGATGTTGAAACGAAATTTTCAATGGATTTTGTTTCGCTTAGTAAGCAATTTTAAAAAACGCTGATTTAAAGCGTTTGATCATCGATCTTGTTATGTAGACAGTTGTTTAAGCATCATATTGGGGGGAAAAAAGGAAGCCATAGCAAAGTTATTGATGCGTCATCATTTTGATGTGTAGGGAATTAACCACGGATCGAAAAAAATTGTGAAAATATGTTACCGTTTTATGATTGAAAATAAGCATCAAAGAGGGCAAGATTAAAAAAACGATGGGACTAGTTCCTAAACTTTGATCTTACATGATTAACTCGGTTTAACTTATAAAACTTAACAAAAAGTTTGGCATGTTAAAGGATTTAATCAATGAAAAACAGACATTTTCGTTACATTTTAACAGGTTAAAGGATGTAAGCATGCAAGAAATGACCTTTTTGCTAAGTTTTGTAAATTATAAGATTTAATCATATGCAAAAACAAAGTTTCAGGACCTATCCACTAGGCAAATCAATATTCCTTTTTTTCAAAACCTTCAAATTTGAATCCAGCATCTACTAATTTTCTACCTTTAATCCTAAAAGGTCACATACGCAGCCACAAGTTGTGTTTTACCAAGTCCTGTTAGTTAGTAGGGTGTTGTGGGGACATGAGTTTTTTCAGTGAGGAGTTCTCATGGTTGTAAAAGGGTTAACTTTTTAAATAATCATTTTGGTCACAGTGAACAACTACTCGGCTTCAAATTAGATATGTGTACTTACGCGGTAGTTTCTTGACCACCACCTTGAGATCCAGTGCAGTAGAAGATGCCAGCCGGCTTGCCAGCGAGCTGTTGGGTTCTCCAAAGGCCACCAGTGGCATCAAAAAAGGCTTTGAATTGAGCAGACATCATACCGAATCTTGTAGGGAACCCAAAAACAAAACCATCTGCTTCAGAGAGTTCGTTTGGTGTGATTATTGGTACATCATTCTTTGGTGGTGCACCCATTTTTCCAAGCACCTCTTCAGGCAATGTCTCCGGGACCTGCACCCAAAATAGGATTAAATGATCAACTTTATATGTTTGATTTTGTTGATCATGAGATGAAGTTGTGGTAATCAGATGATCGGCTAATGTCATCGAATAGCAACGTAGTTAGGTTGGTGGCTAGTTTTGATAATTATAGTTAATAATGTTCCGACTTCGATAACTATACATCTATTCCTTTTTGGAATAGCAAGTTGATGGGCCCGCAGAAAAAGATGACGTGGCAAGCCACGTGATCAGGAAATCGGCAAGTTTGGTAATTTAGTAACAAGCCACCTCATCAGAAAAATGCCACATGAGCAGGACATAGTCATCAGGTCATCTAGTTGCCAAATTTGGCCGTTTTATTAAACGATATTTATAATGTAGTAATAAGCTAACTAATCAGAAAAAAATGTCACATAAGCAAATACAAGTAGTCATCAGGTGACCAATAACCAAAATTAGACCATTTTATATAGGACTAATGTCAATTATATAGGACAAATGTCAAGAAAAATAGCAGTGTGCTTTTGGACTTTGTCCGTCCTTTAAACGGCCCATTTCGGTAATTAGAGATTTGTTCCCTATTAGGTATTAAATCTTCCCCAGTTTGTTTAGTCTGTTTTTTACACTATAGTTCCCAGTTTAGCCTGTTTTAGAACTTCAAATTACCAAAATGAATCGAAAAAGTATAAATACCAAAACAGACCACAAAAGAAACTATGTTGCTATTCTACGACCTTTGCCCTTTCATCAAAGTATAACTATAAGGTTGGGACATTATCAAGTGTAATTACCAAAACATACCACCAGCCCAAGCATGTTACTATTCTGGGTCATTAGCACCTAGATAATTAGTTGTTTTAGAGTTTAGAAATTCCAACTATTTTATAATTTACAAGTGAAATGACCCCTGGATAATCAGATAATCAAAACCAGTTTGTGTAGGCTACGTCTAAACTGATTTAATTGACCCCTGAAGAACCAGATTAGCAATCATTTTTACTACATCTAAACACTATAAACTGGTACTCATAATCACTTAAAAACCAATGTAAACTCCCAGTAAAACATCTACCTGCCATAATTTGGCTTCAACTCCTTCAACAGATGCAGCTCCTTTCTTGATTTCTTCAGCTAGCTTCGCTACATGTCCGTACATAGAGTAGTACCTATAACAAGAAGGAACTAACAGTTAGTAACCTAGACATAGACTTGGCCAAAAGCAAATGTTCATCCCTGAAATAGTTTCTTTTGGGCAGCTGCTATTGCAATACACTAATCTTGGGTCTAGGTCGCCCAATGTCACCCTTTGCAAGTAGGGACGAAAGGAGCTGATTAAATCATAAACTATTTATCAGAAAATGTATACACTGTTTATTGTAATACCGAAAAGAAAGTTGTCAAGTGATCTTATAGGTAGCTTGACATGCCTGAAAATCAAGTTTTTCAATGGCACTAAATCACAAAAGGGAACACCTCTGGTCAAGAGTTCTCACTGTTCAAATGCACAGAGTTACAACTCCAATGAATCATTACATGGGATTTCCTTCTCCTAGAGGATGTTTGGGATTTCTTATTGAAACCGCTTATCTGTTCATTGCGTTTTCATACCACAATAAGCTAATTTATAGGGTGTTTCGGGTTACTTGTAACTGTTGGTTTCAGGCTCAAGATTACACACTCACAAACTCTTTCAAACTAAAATTGCTGCATAAATTATGACTCAAACACTAGATCCATGGCCCGTAACTTGACCCGACTTTAACCCGATCAAGATTAACCCAAGATTAACCCAACAGTAACTTATATAAATTGTTTTGAATAAGCAGTTTGAAGTTGTGTATTACAAAAGTTCTTATTTCAAAGTTCGATTATAAAAAACTAAAGTCCACATCATCATCACTTCACAGTTCCTTTTGAAAGCGCTAGATGATGTATTGATGTAACATGCATAACTTACTTTTTAATATTTATTGATCTCAAGAACCTGATTTTAATATTACATTTAAAAATCATTCGCACATTTTACTGGCTATCAAAGGACTAGCAAGTAGCAACACATCTTCCTCAATCAATGTTACTTCCACTAACCCAGAATTTGGTCATTACTTCCCCTATTCTTAAAAAAAGGGATTGAATATTTAGACACACCAAAATTATAAATTAACACCCAAATTTCTATACGTGTCGTATAGTCCCATACGCATCGTATAGGGGGGGTCGTATAGCCATATACGGGACGTATAACCCCTTTGACAGCCCTCTGAATTTTTCCTCGTAGTCTGTGTCGAAATTTGCTATACGCGTCGTATAGCCCCATATGTGTCGTATAGGGGGTCGTATAGGGCTATATGGGGCGTATAGGCCTCTGACAGCCCCCCCCTGAATTTTCCTTGTTTTCAGTGTTTTCTACCATATACGCCGCGTATGGACCCATACGCGACGTATAGAGGGCTGTCTATTTATCCAAATGGGTGTTTGAATATTAGAACCCTAAAAAAACATATTCCTATTTCAAGTACTACAATTCAATATTTCAGTAGTTTCTGTACCGATTCATCATAAAAATATACCAAAATACCAAAATAAAAGTCTAACACTTATATCAAATCCAAAAACATTAACAATTGGTAAGACATGCATCAACATTGTTAATCAAGGAGTCAGATGCCTTCATCATCTCATTCCTAATTCACATATACACACATCTAACGTAAATCCACTTTTAACAGCATAGCAATCTGAAAGGTTTACTAGTCAATGCACTTAAAACTACACATCTAATCCTACCTTCTATCTGCAAACTTAAACCTAATTACCTAAACACACATTCATGAATCATCATCAATCAACAATACACCGATTTCAAATCAGCGATCAATTTCACGTCACCGAACCTACGAAACAGAAACTACAAGCGTAATCAACCGATCTAATCATCCACAACATCCAACAGATCGCTCAACATATTGGATCAAATCAAATACAGTTATATGATTATATCAAATCGAAAGCAACAAGTATCAAGTATCAACATCACAAGCATTATATTATATAATAAGTTTATAACTGAAATGGAGATATGATTAGATGAGGAAACATACACAATATACACTTTTGTAGCCATTGATGATGCGAGATGTGTAACTGTAAAGCTTTGACGATTAATTGATTGAATTGACTGGGGACGATGAGCAATAACATCTGGTATTTATACTGCATTATGGGGGTCAGCTGGAAGGGGCCAGCTGGCATGAGGTTTGTTGAATGAATGAAGATTTAGGAAGGGGACGACGTCGTATTGGGTGGGAAAGGGGGATAATAATGGTATATTTATATGCGTGGGTAATGATGGCATGTTGTTGTCACGCCCACCATCATTTTTCATTGCTAAAGACGTCTTACTCAACATACAACTATAATCATGACATTTGAAACGGGTCGGGTCGGGTCGTTAAACGGGTCGGGTCGGGTCGTTAAACGGGTCGGGTTGGATATGGGTTTTGTAGGTTTGTGCTCATGATAAGAGGATTTATTGACCATTGATTTAATGCTAATGTTTTCAGAACCGAATCGAACAGTGAACCGGATGTCTTACTGGTTTACTGGTCGGACTGGTTATGAGGACCTGAAAAAATTATAACTATTTTAATGAATATATGTAAAAAATACTGAAAATTTTAAAAATATATAAAAAAAATCGATCCAACCGGTCCAACCCCCTGTTTGAACCGCCGCTTCGGGTTAACCGGCCTGTTCAATGCCTCCAAAACGAACTACACTTGATCAGACTGGTAACCATGGCGATTCCCGGTCGAAGCGGTCGGACCGGCAGGTTCGATCCGGCCCTAACAACACTGCTTAATATGTAATGTTGTTTATTTGAGGAATTTGAATTGTTTGATGCTGAAATTTAATTGTTGAAGTTATTAGCATTGAAGATAGTAAAAGACTTTAATTATTTTCAACTTATAAAGATATAAAATCTATATAAATGGAAATTGAGAAATTAAGATTTATTCATTTGTTATCTTTGGCTAAGGATGTATTGATGTAATAAAGTTTAATTTTATCCAATGTTTTCAGAACCGGATCGGACGTCGAACCGGACGCCTTACTGGTTTGGTGGTCGGACCGGTCGGACCGGATTTAAGAACCGGATGACGTCATAATTATATATATACTATATTATATATATAGTTATATATATAATTAAATATAAGTAATTTATATATGTATTTTATAGTTATATATAAAACTTAACTATATATTTATATCCAACACACTAATTTATGGTTCAACACCCCGTTTTTACCCATTAAAATCAAAAAAATAAAAAAAAAATACGAAAACCGGTCCGGTTTCCCGGTCCGACCAGCGGTTCGGGACGAACCGGCCGGTTCGACCAGTCCAAAACGAGTCGCACCGAACCGGACCGGCTAGGTGGCCGATCCCCGGTCGGACCGGCCGGTCCGATCCGGTCGTGAAAACAATGATTTTATCATTCCTACTGTTTCATGCATCAACCTAATATTGTTCCTATTATGCATTAAACTTGTGTATTAATGTGTATCAAGTCTATATTTTAATTTAGTTCGCATTAAAACATTCCTATTTGATTTAATTGCATCAAATAGTTCATCTATTTAATTATTAAGCATCAAATCTTCAATATTTTCTATGTAATATCATGAGCTAATATTGTGCAATGTTGAGGCATGAAACCTATGTATTGATATGCATCAATATAAAACTTCATAAAAACGTAGTTCTTTTATTTGATTATTAACTGCGTAATTATGAAAATATTTGCGTAATTACTAATATAACTTGAGTAATTATTATTTATAAATTAATTATGAATATAATTTGCGTAATTATTAATATATTTTGCGTATATCCACCTTATATGCGTAATTGTGGTGCGGACGAAATTACCTATCTTTCAAACGACACATGTCACGCCTTGGTGACTCTGTATGCTTCGCAAGAAAATTACACTTTATATCATAACCGGCCTTTGTATATATTAATTAATATTAATATTAATGTAGAGGAATAAAAATAGCAAGTGTGCTAAATAAGACCAATCCAATAGATCATCCAAAAAAAATATTAATAGCCCTTTTAATACAAGTGAGACTAATTCAGTAATTCACAATTATTTGCATGTGGATATATTAAAATGTCAAAAATGTAAGTTTAGACGCATCTATCATCTTATAAATATAGCTAATTTATTATAAAATTCTTAGCAGGTTAATTTTGTTCATAATTGGTGAGCCGGCTTGAATCAAAATAAACGATTACACCATGATGATGCAAATCTAAGCTCACGATATGAAGTTTGTATATTAGGAAATTATAAAGAAACTAGGTTTTTCCCCACACGATATATTGGGGAAAAGATGTTTTTATAACCAAAAGTTAAAGTGTAACATGCCCAAAAGATGTAAAAACGTGTTTTTTATTTAAACTGTCACTATAAGTGGTGGTTCCGTATCATAAGATTACTATTCATCAATTCTCCTTCATTATATATATATATAACGATATATACTAGAGAGGTGTTCGTATGGTGCGAAAGTGAACACAACGTGTAAAATTCTTTTGAAATTAAAAAAGAAAACATGTAACAATATCATACGTATATTAAAGATAATAAGACGTTTATTTTATGGTGTAATTTTTTTTAACAAATATTATGTACGAAAAAGATATAATCTTTTAAAAATCATAAAAAAGTTGGTTTGAAAGTCAGATGACAAGTATTTAGTGGGTGTCTGGTATTGCTTATTTTGCACCAACTTTTGACTTATTAATTTTTAAAAAGTTAATAAGTCAAAAAAAGTGTTTGACAAACCCAAAAGTATTTTTCAAACTGACTTTTCATATAGCGTAAAAAGAAGGTTTTGAAAAGTAAGAAAAAAGTTAGTTAGGGCCCGTTTGGGATTGCTTATTTTGGTTGAAAAGGACTTTTGACAAAAATGACTTATTAACTTATGACTTTTCAAAAGGAGTTTTTAAAAAATTATTTAGATTAGCTTATAAACTAAAATGTCATAAAATGACCAAAACATACATATTTTTAAAATGAAGGGAGTTAATAAAAGGTAGTAGAGGGGTATAATAGGAAATTAAACTAAAAGTCGTTTTCAAAAGTTAATAAGTAACTCACCACTTACTTTTCAAAACCTCTTATTTACCCTATATGAAAAGTCAGTTTGAAAAGTATTTTTGGGTTTGCCAAACACTTTTTTAGATTTATTAACTTTTCAAAAATTAATAAGTCAAAACTAGATTGCAAATAAGCAATCTCAAACACCCACTTATTAACTTTTGAAAACTCTTTTTATTCTAATTTTTTTATATCCCTCTACTATCTCCTATTAACTCCCCTCATTTTAAAAGTATATCTTTTTTGGTCATTTTATTACATTTTAGTTTATAAGCTAATTTAAACATTTTTTTAAAAACTTTTTTTGAAAAATCATAAGTTAATAAATACTTTTGTCAAAAGTTGTTTTCAATCAAAATACGAAATCCCAAACAGTCCCTTACTTTTCTATTTTAATAATTTGATTTTAAATGATTGTATCATATGTTTGAAAAGTTGTAATTACTTAAACTTTTATAATTATGTAAAATTACTTTTTTTTATCCTCATATGTATTATAATATAGTACAGATATTTTAGAATCAAGTTTAATTTAAAAATTATACTCTATATTAACATTTGGCAACATCAACCGACTTAAATTAGAACCATCTTAAACTCATTACACGAGAGGTAAGTCAAACTCACTAAACATGTCAAGCAAATGGTGGTCATATCAAACTAATTCAACAACATACAAGAAAATTTTCTAACTAACAAGGCTCCGCTCAAAGGCAATCTTTATAAGCAACATCGTCAAAAATGATTAGTTATTCCTAAATACATGTTGACTGTTGACGTAACTTGTATTATAAATGAAAGTTTTATACACAAAATGTAACGTGATGAAATTGTAGATTGTAATTGTTGTAAACAAAATACAAAACAAGTTTAATGTATGTCCTTTTTATACGATTTAACTACAAATATAACTGTAGCTTGAAATACATAAATTTAGCGTTTATATTATTATTAATGTTTTTTTTAGTTTTTTGATCGAGTAAAAAGTCTGAATTTTATAATAGATATTATCTTGCATTGTATCCTTGATCTGGACAATATATATGGTCTCTCTACTACATGACATGAATATGATAATTGGGTGTGTATCTTCAAGTCGAAACCTCGTAAGCAATTCTAATTATTACTCAATCTCTTTTATCACAAAGTGGTATACGATATGTTAACTTTGTAGTTCATTGATGGTGCAAATGCGGGCTTGTTTGTAAGGATGGCTCGATGAATGAGATGCATTGTTACAGTTATACCTAATGGTTTCAAGCCCACACTTAACATTTATGGTTAATTTTTATAAAGTTATAGTTTAAAGTTTAATGGTCAAGTTTTTAATTCAATCTTGGCTTCAAGGAGTAGTTTACAATAATGTTTTTACGTTAGATAATTTTTTATATTTGCCTGGGACTGTTTTATACGTACTATTTTAGGTAAAAGTCCAAAAATAACGACAACAAATTGAATCACTGTTAAGCAGACGGCTTCAAGAACTTAGTTCCGTACATTGTAAATAGTTAAGGATCTCCAAAGCATCAACCATTGGGAAAACATTACTTAGCTATTGACTTTTCTCTTTGTCTTGGAATCTCAATAGAAAAGAATAATTTTTATATGTTAGAATGATGAACATGATTAGTTTTTGAAACCTAACTACAGGTGCATTGTACATAAGCTTATTATAAATACTCATGTTTTATATTTTAATTTTGATATAGCGGATAGATAATAAGCAATATAATATTTGATACCAACTTTTGATGGAATGAGGTTTTCAACATTTCTATTTCATCGCAAATGAGATAGTTTATTAATCTTCTTAGGTAAATGAAATGTTATTGATTCTTTTCTGTTTCCAAAATGTTTTTTTTTTTTTTCATTTTAAAACTTAGACCATCATGGTCTCATTGTTATAAGTTTTATTTTATTTATTTGAATTCATACTTCATATGTTTGTTAATATCGCAAAATACAAACAAAAAAATGAAGTAGCATTATATTTTAATTTAAAGTTTATACATGCATAAATACATACATATACATATATATCTATGTATGTATACATATATTGAATACTATCACATCACTTGGTTTTTGAAACTGGTCGATCGTGAACTAATAAAACAACGAGTTCAACGATGGATCCTTAAAACATTGAATCCTTCTTCACATTTCGGCAAAAGAAGTTAAAGGATGTGAAAGGTAAGGAAAAGAAGGGTTAAGTGGTTATAAATGCTGAATGATTAAATCCAATTAAGCATTTATATCTCATTTTTAATATATTTGTGAGTGTGTTCTTCATATTATAAAAAATGGTTAAGTGGTTGTGAGTGAAAGACAAAGAATGTATTACTATTCATCTGTATATTTGACAAAATATTATTCATCCTTGTTCATTTTTTAATATTTTTTAAAAGTGATTGTGAGTATAGGACCGAGAAAAAATAGTGATAAATGTATTAACTGAAAATGAGAGAGAAAATGTAATTATTTATAGTGTAATTATAAACATGAAAATGTAACATCCCATATCTTCATATTTAACCTTACAATTAAGCTAAAAGTTACATCCACGTCTCATTTCTTATATTTAATTCCAAGAAATTAAATATTAAATAATATGGAATAAATATGAAATCAATATAAAGAATCAATAATAGTTGCTAAATGTAAAGAACTAGTGTTTTAACCAGCGCTATGCGCGCGGGAGTTTGGTTGTTTTTCTCTGTCTTACGCGACCGTGACTTTCTTCGTTGTCGGGTTTGCTCATCGGAAACCACAAAAGCGTATACCGATACCAGTTCGATTAAATACCGAATACCGATACTAATGTTTGACGTCAAAAGCACAAAAAAATAAACGTTTGTGGTCAAAAAGCAAACTTCACCTGCGTTACACGTACGGAAGTTTGGTTGTTTTCCTTTGTCTTACGCTACCGTGACTTTCTTCGTTGTCGGGTTGGCTTATCGGAAACCACAAAAGCGTATACCGATACCGGTTCCGATAATATCGAATACCGATTCTAATGTTTGAACCGAAAAACAAAAAAAGTAAACTTTTGTGTCAAAAAGTAAAAATATAAAACTTTATTGTTAATCCTAATTAGAATTTGGGTTTTAAATACATTTTATAAAAATATATGGTCAATATATAAAAACACAAACTTTTAAATGTATTTTACATAATTATGTGGCCAATATATTAAAAAGTAAATTTCACTGTAGCAGTGAAGTTGCTTTTTAATATATATTGTAATGAGAACTTAAAGCATTCACATCTCACATTTTATCTTTATTTTCATAATTACAATAAAAATCATTATTTTTCCTCTCTTTTAATTAAATAACATTTCTTTTACATTTTCATTATCTTTTATTTATTCTCCACTCACAAATACTTTTAAAAATATTAAATAATTTATAAAGGTTCAACAATGAATCTTTAAATTTATAGATGACCGGTAATACTGAATCCTTAAATTTACAAATGAACAGTAATATTTTCACTTTCATCCGCTCATAACCACTTAAAACCTATTCATATAACATAAGGATTTCACTCACAAAATTATAAGGAACCGGATGCGAATGCTCTTGGTCCATATAATAAGGAATGGGAGTGCTAAATTACACAAAAACCTTATATTTTTTCTATTTTGTTCTCATATTATATGGATCTTGTTGCTTTAGGGATTAAAATGTGAATGCTCTAACAAACTATATTGTGTATTCACTTAATTATGACTATGTAATTGTAAATAAACTTTAAATTTTATTTGTTTACCTATTTACAATGGAAAATGTTCTACAGAGAAAATATGTGCTTGCACGCACACACATGTGTTTGGCAAAAAAATGTGCCAACAAGTAATGATACAAGCCAGACGTTATACATAATCAAAGAGCTTTAAAAATAAATCGACATCAAATAAACCAAACCTAGTCTTTGTCTCTTTGTGTGTGCATATTAGCTAGTTGTTTAATCAATAAAGCATTGCCTCTTCCGAAAGTAATATCAAAATCGAATTTGATGTTCACTTCGTTCAAGTATTAATGGCGAAAGCAAATTTGGAACTAATTTTATTTAATTTAATTTAATTTTGTTTTGTTTTGAAAGGAATATATTGACTAGATGGATGCCTCTTTCGGTCAAACGCACGCACAATTGACATACACATGACGCCAATGGTTATGTTAGGTTTACAATTACCAATCGGCCCACTCCAAAAAGTTAATAATAATGATAATAATACTAATAAGCAAGTTAGACGGAACAACGGGTTACACTCGTATAAGATCTTGTATATTTGTATTGTGTTCAGGATCACGTGTCTGGTAAAAGTTTCGGTTTAACTTGGGCACTCCAACCCGTAAACACAATCCATTTAACACCACTAGTCTAAAGCAAAATTTACATGTAGGTTTTTTCTTATAATTATTTTTAATGTAACATCGTTCAATTTATCTAGACTTAAAATCAACAACAATAAACTACATGGTTCATGATTGATAAGTATATATGTATGAGTATGGCTGTACATGTGTATGTTATGTTTATTCTCTAGCTTTATATATTTCACACAAAGTAATTGATAAAATTTGTAATTTAGTTCTTCTTAATTATTAAAAATGTTAAAACGGCTACTTGGGGATTTTTTTTATAGTTTCTTTCCTCTTGTTTTTATTAGATATTCTGCTTATGTAATCTATTAACTATAATAAAAGAAGGTTTTTATATGACACATGTCAACATATAAGGCAATTTCATTTTTATTTTCCCGCCTCTCTCTCTTAATTAATGATATTAGTATATATAGTAATTATATTATTTAAAACATTTCTAAATTTAAAAAAATAGATATCATAAAAATAAAAAACTAGATTTTTAATAAAGAACACACTTTAAAATTGTATAAGACAAGAAAAAATTCTTAAATACGAAGTATTTTAATACCATTTTTCTAAGTTTTATAAGATGATTAGTTTTTTTAAATAAAATTAAAAAAAAGACCAGAATGTTTTAAAAAACAATTAAAAAAACATAATCTTATAAAACGATATTTTAAAATGATATTATTGTTGCTTTTTACTTAAAATACTTATATATACATAACTCAATCATATCTCATTCACAAATATTATTTATAATTTTTAGATTTTATTATAAATTATTTAATATTTTATTTATTCAACACGTGTTTTACACGGGATACTATACTAGTTTTTAAATAAAAAGGTCGTTAAAAATTATTAAAGAAAAAGTCTTGAGGGTCTTAAAATTTTGGCCTCAAGCCCTTAATTTATTTTGTAAAATAAAGAGTAAAGTAAATATATAGTAAATAAACAGGATGTCGGTTCTCTTTATGATAAAAAAGAATCATCAATCATATAAGTCACAAAGTCGGTCCCCTCGAACTAGTGTCATCTACAATTAAGTCACAAAAAGTAGGAAATTAGGTTGCTACATGCCTCATGTATCATAAACACTTATACATAATGCTAGCTAGACAAAAAAAATGTTTCGAACTAGGTAGTTTTAACCACCATGCATGGATTTTAGGTGAAAGATGAGTTTCTTTTGGTTTCGAGAAGATATGTGAATGTGGTTTACGAATGTGACTTATAGCAAAACATCCTAGATAATCTTTGTAACCTCACAAGATTTACCAGCATATGATAATAGGATTCAATTATGCTTAATTTTTTTAGTTAAGTTAGGCATTTGATGGTTTAACATATGTGAAGCTCATTCACACATATGCTAATGAATTTTGTGAGATTGCAAGAATTATCCAGAATGTTTTGCCACATAGGCTACATACGTAAAGGCCACATACGTAAGTTGTATTAACGTATTTCAATTCCTAGATACCAAAAGAAATTCATCTTTCACCTAGAATCCATGGCAGGTCAAAATCACCTAAGTTAAAAGAAAAACCTAGCTAGATATAACAAGAGATAAAAAGAAAGACGTTATGTAGTTACGTAATATTTTACATATCACAATTAAAACAATATATAGTTATAAGGGTTAATGTAATATTTACACTACTAAAAGTTAGCTGTGTTTTCAATGATCATGTATATACGCATACACGCATAAGTTTCCAATTACTTGAAAATAAGCTCACACTGTTATCGTAAACCACAGATGCCTTAAATAAAAATATAAAAATATAAGGGCACATCGTCTTTGAATGTTAGGTGACAACTTATACTTTATTTCTCTATGGATTAGTGTTATTTGTCTACTTTATTCTTCCTTTAAAGAACGTCTAGTATTTAAGAATTTAGAGGGATAACATATATAAAGATCATCAATATGTGTCGCCTTGTTTAGGACATTTGACTATAATACTATATAGAGTTCAAAAGTTGTCACTTAGCGCACAATGAGGTTTACTTACAATAAATAATTCAAAATGTAAACAAATGTGATATAATAATGATTTATACTTCTTTGATGCTAGAGTTCTGAAGTTTTAACTGCTTAAATAATAACTTTTTTATGAATAAATAATACGGGTAGGATTATATTGAGAACTATGTTTTTTCGTGAGAACTTTAAAAACTATTATGAGTCACACATTTAAGTCACATGCAACTAACATGGCATTTTCATATTTTTTTAAAATGTTCACAATTTTTTTATGACATTATTTTTTCAAAAACAATTCACCATTAATTTTAGTATTTTTTTATCTTTCCAACGCGTACCATATTTATATATTTTTTCAAAAAAAATCATCCATCCGTTATTTACACATGTGTAAATTAGTCAGGGGCGGATCTATGCCCATAACAACGGGGTCAAGTGACCCCATTGATTTTTGACCCGGTAGTGTATCGTATAATATCGAATTTTTCAATGAACCCATAGTTTTTTAAGAAGTGAACCCATTAGTATTTTTAAGTTTACTTTAAAACTTAAATATGGTCTTGGTTCACTGGTTAATGCATGTGTAAATGAGAAACATGTCATAGGTTCAACACTTGCTACTTGCAAGTTTACAACTTTTTTTTTTATTATTTAATTTGTAAAATTACCAATTTACCCTTACTTAGAACTATTTAAAAACACTAACCCTTGCTATTTGCAAGTTTACTACTTTTTTTTTCATTATTTTGCTACTTGCAAGTTTACAACCTTTTTTTTTTCACTATTTAATTTGTAAAATTACAAATTTACCCTTATTTAGAACTATTTAAAAACACTAACCCTTGCTACTTGCAAGTTTACAACTTTTTTTCCATTATTTAATTTATAAAATTACCAATTTACCCTTATTTAGAACTACTTAAAAATACTAACCCTAATTCATCTTAAGCAAGTTTTTTAAAATCATCATTACACAATTGAAATCACCTTCAAACTACCACAAACTAAATTAATTCATCTTAAGTGAGTTTTTTATGACTCGACCCGATAGACCAAAAAAAAAACATTTTTGTGACCCGACAGGTAAAAGTACCTCCACTATGGACCAAAAAATTGTGACCCCAATGAAAAAATTTCTGGTTCCGCCACTGAAATTAGCCATTACACAAGTGTAAATTTTGTTTTACACATGTGTATTTTCAGGTATTACATATGTGTAAAATGACGTTTTTAAAAAAGAGTTTTTTTTTAATTTTTTATAAAATTTTTATTTTTTTATGAAAGAGGAAAACAAGAGAAACATTTTTGTCATTTTACTTTTTTTATTTTTATGTTATTTTTTATTTTATAAATTTTTTTTTATTATGTTATCATTATTTATCATTTTACCTTTTGAAAATAAATGAGTTCTCATTTGATCCCTCCCCTAAAATAATACAACTTTAAAGAGTTATTTTTTACTAACTTTGAACATTTATATTTATACTAAGATTATAGATTATTATTTATGGTTTTGTGTTATCTTTTAATAGAGCTTCTTAACGAGCTAATTAAAAGTGCATACAAACTGGAGTTAAGATGAACTAAATCGTTGCTTAATCTCACATAGGTGGATAGACAATAGGGTGATAAGTGAGTTTTTTCTTAAAGATTGAATATGTTCATCTTAAAAGAGGCGTTAGATCTATTTTTAAGAGACACAAAGCTAACAGTTTATTTCTTGTTGCAGCCAAAAACACTATTCATTGCATACATTTGTTTGAATCTTTTTTTAATGTTATGTAATTTTTATTTACATTCTTGTAATCCATTTGTATTCGATATTATATTACTTCCCACAACATAAAAATGGTATCTTTTTCATACTATTTGTTTAAATGAAAATACTTAATTTTCCAAATAACAATGCGAATGGATCCCTTAGTTATTGAATACATTGATAATCCATTGGTTTGAATCTTTTCAAATTTATGTGATTTTAATTTACATTCTTGTAGTTAATTTTGTATACTATATTATACTAGGTCCCACAAAATAAAAAGGGTATCATTTTTATATTATTAGTTTAAAAAAATATGTATTTTCTCGATAACAACGCGAGTGGATTGAAAGATGGAGTTTTTTTTTAATAGCGATTTTGTTCTCCTAAACATTCCTAACATTGCACTTGTAACAATTTGAATCCGAACCACTACTTTTAAACACTAGACTATGATATCATGGCCCCTAAGCGAGAGAAAGGTGTCTTAAGGTTTTGATATCCCTAAGCAAAGAATAAAAAACAGGGCCCATTGTCAAAGTTAACATTATAAACCTTTATTTTTTATCCGGGCTAGGAATCAACAAAAATGAACTAAAAGTTTTATAATTGTGGGTAAATATAACAACAAAGAACAAGTTCTCTTACACAAATTTTAAGCATAAACAAGTTCTCTTTTACAAGTAGTCAACAACTTAACAAGATTAATTGTACAAATTGCAAGCACCAAACAACTTTACAAATTCAACTATCAAAATATAATTCAGAAATCAAGCATTAACAGAGTCAGAATCAAGGAGTAGAGAGATTAGGCTTCTATGATGGAGGCCCAATTGGAGTGGCTAGCCAAGCCTAATTTAAATTTAACACATCCAAATACATTCTATTGAAGATGAGCCCCTAATAAAAATAATGACCCAAAACTTTAGTTTTATCAGCTTTGAGCTTGAACCGAAAGATGACAATTAATGACACAATGGAATGAGATCACATATGGAAGATCACAAAGAGGACCAGGAGGCGACTACAGTAGGTGGTGACGACGTGGACGCAATGTACGGAGAATGGTGGTGTGTGGTTGGGGGAAGCGGGGCAAGATGTCATAAACATCTAACAAAACTTTGTTGAGGTATAGTATCCTATTTATGAAAGAGACAATCATCAACAAAAACATAACCTACGTAAAAAAGCCAAACTAAACATTTACCTGGTTCAAAATCTAGCCAGGTTCAAAGAGGGACAAGAAAAAGTCTTTCTCGGAAAGAACTTAGTCAGTTTTAGTTGGATCCAACGGAACACGTATTCACTTTTTTTAGTGACACATGAGACCAAATCAATATTTAAAACGGACAGGGAGTAGCCGGCAGGAAGTATTTAACATTTTACTATCGGTTAAAAATCAATAAAACGATGCTAAAATTCAAACATTTGATTTATGCTTGTTCAATACTCAAACTTTATTCCCTTATAAAAACATAAAAGATTATCTTGTAAAGTCGTAATAACCCTTCGTTCCCTTATCTTGATTTCACTAAGATAATCAAACCATAAAACTTGATTACAAAATGAAACACTAAACTAGAAAAACAGCAAAGGTTACATTTAAAAATTATAACAAATCAAATCTATTATCAACAATTTCCATCATTAACCCATCCATTAAACGTCAACAATCAAGACTTTTAACCCCCAAACTCCTGCAACAACGCCTCTTCAAGCAAAACCTCCGATCGAGCCATCAAATTAGGGCTCAATCGAAACATAAGCACACAAAACTCCATCTGATTAAGCCCACCATCCCCATCAAAATCACCTTCTCTCACCATACTTACAACATCATCATCGCTCAGATCCCCAATCCCCAGCACCCAACAGTTCTTCTTCAAACTATCGAACGTAATCACGCCTCTATCAGCATCCATCAGCAATTGGAACCCTTTGCACAGCTCTTCGATCAATCCTTCGCCGCCCAATCTGTCCGCCATTGTTGGCAGAAGATCTTCGAACTGGGGTTGATTCGTTGTTGCCATTTATCGGAAATTGTGGTGATTTGAGTTGAGATTGGATGAAGGGGTTGAGGGTTTATAGGAGTGAAGGTGGTTTGGGGTTCTTGGAAGGTGGAGGAAAACGCCATTGATGAACAGGTTGGATACAGAGGTATGGTTCGTGACTTCGTGTGTATGGTGGTTTCGACGAAGGTCTCGACTTGAAGGGTTAATTGACGTTTTCGTCGGTTTAATGACCGCATGGTTTAAGTTTATTTGGTCTTATTATCTTTTCTTTTTTTATTAACGGCGTTTGGTATTATTAGTGTGAAAAATTTTCACCGATTATAATTAATTTTACTTATTTACATTATAAATAACGTGTTCTAAGTTTTATCAATAACATAACTAATGTAGAGTAAGCGATAGCCATTACCTTACCCGTAGTAAACAGATTGATCAACTTAAAAACTTTCTACAAATTGTATTCAAGTGTGTATCGCTGGTCTTGTGCCCTAGTCATAATAGTGATTGCCGTTTAAAATGTGGTGTGATTCGAATAGGCAAGTGCAAGTTTAGGCGATATTTAAGAATAAAAAATGTTTAAAAAAATTAGCTAAAAGTCTATAGTTAGACAACAACGGTTAACCTGGATAAAGCCTAGGTATGGGTTCATCAAGCAAAATGTTTATATTTTCTAAACTAAAAATTTATAAATGTTCTACGTCGCTTATACAAAATAAAAAATAAGTAATTTATAACTATCAATATTATACAAATGATGTCTGTTTTAAAAAACATATCATTATTCATTTATTCTAATCTCCATAATGGATAGTTATTTAAAAGCTTTCATAAAACCCTCCATGTGTCTTACTTATTGGTGTATAGGGTATACTGGTGTGTTTAGTATGCTCCCTCTTGTTTGATTGGGCCATTTTTTTTTTGTCTTATCAACTTAAATAACAATATAAAACACCTTACCAATGTTTTCAGAACCGGATCGGACATCAAACCGGACGCCTTACTGGTTTGGTGGTCGGACCGGTCGGACCGGATTTAAGAACCAGATGACGTCATAATTATATATATACTATATTATATATATAGTTATATATATAATTAAATATAAGTAATTTAAATATGTATTTTATAGGTATATATAAAACTTAACTATATTTTTATATCCAACACACTAATTTATGGTTCAACACCCCATTTTTACCCATTAAAATCAAAAAAATAAAAAAAAATAAAAAAAAAATACGAAAACCGGTCCGGTTTCCCGGTCCGACCAGCGGTTCGGGACGAACCGACCGGTTCGACCAGTCCAAAACGAGTCGCACCGAATCGGACCGGCTAGGTGGCCGATCCCCGGTCGAACCGGTCGGACTGGCCGGTCCGATCCGGTCGTGAAAACACTGCACCTTACCTCCTCAGGTATGAAACAAAGATCAAGCGCATATTGTGTATTCTACAATAATCAAACTTGAAACAAATTAATTTTATATTGTATTTTAAAAAAATTAACATGACACCTTCATGGCTTCATATAATGATACTAGCGGATGAAACCCACACGGTGCAGCGGGGGTATAAATATTTTTAGAACTGTTTATTTAATTAATTCTTCCATATCGTGCTAACTCTTATTTTGATCTTTTTTATTAATGTAGGATATCAAACATGTCTATATTACTATAGGGATATCAAATTTGTAAATAACAAGTTTGTTTATGCATAATCATTTGTATCAAATGTAACAAATGTTATTAAGTGTCTTAAAAATGAATTAAAATTACAATATTGTCCAAAAAGTTATATTATATAATAGTATAGATATAGATAGGTTAAGTAACCTTAAATATAATAGTTCTACTTTAAATATAATTAGAAAATGGTAGAGTACAAATATTTAAAGCTTAAAAATGGTATAATATGAATAAATTTTATGACATTACACATTAAAGCTTATAACTTTTAATATACCATCTTAAAATTGATATAAAATTACAAATCTAACTATGGTTTTATTATTATATATTAGTATAGATATAGATAAAGGTTATTTATTTTGCATGTATTCTGCATGTAAATAAATTCATTGAATTTGATTGTTCATTGTTACTATAATGTGTTTGGAATGTTGGATGGTAAACTGAAAAGGGGACGATCACTTTTCTGTCTTTTATGGCGCGATGCCTACTTTTCTATAATCATATAATTTCATTTGCCTAATTTTCTATAACTCAATAATTAGCATCATTTGTTATCATTTATAATAAACATATCACCTCACATTTATAATAGCTTCGTTTTCACCTAATTATTTTCTAAACAATACATCCATTCATAGTTTAAAGTATATGTTTTTGATAATATATGTTTGTCTTTCTTGAAAAACTATAAAATAAAATCTGAAACTTAAATTGAAAATTGAAATTCAAAAAAAAAATTAAAAACAATTTATTTATGTAATTTTAGAAGTTCTACAAAAACTTTTAAAAACAAATATTATTAAAAACTTGTTAACATTGCCAACCCGTTTTCAAATGGGTCAACCTGAACCCGACTTGTTTTTAAACGAATCAAAACAAACCCTATTTGTTTTTTTTAAACAGGTTATGTTTTCTAACCCAAAACCTGGTTTTCTTCGAGTTTGAATTTGGGTTGTTTCAAAAATAATCATACCAATATCACTTATATCACTTATATAACAATACTTTTCTTTTTGTATTGTATGTATTTATTTTCATTACATGTTGACATCAACGAGCCACAAATATTCAAATATTTGTCACTACATTAACCCACGATTACATCCCGCCGGTGTCCCCAAATTCACGCAGCACGATCAAATTCAACCATTTTTTCCGATCATCTTCCTCTTCAACCTTCATCTATCAATTGCTTAAATTCACTTAAATTCTAATAATAATCGTTCACAATTGAAGATCATTAGTGAAATTCCGATCGGTTGAGTGCACAATCGGACTTCCTTACGAATCATTTCCACTTGCATGCAGGTATTTCGTAACTTTAATGCTTTTGTAGTTCCTTTACTTTTTGTGAAATTGTTGATTCCTTTCGTTTGTTATGTGTTTCGGATACTTGATGCATGTGTTGTAACGTTGTTCGATGGTTTCTGTGTGGCTTCGTGACGCAGTTTTGAGGCTAATGACTAAGGATCTGAAGGTTCGATCTCACAGGTAATGTGGATTATCGATGTGAAGTTGAAGTTCTAGGGCTTATTATCTGTTGTTGATGTTGATTTCGATGTTAGATGAATCGTTGTAATGTTGGATTTGGTTTCCGATTGAGATCTATCTATGTTAGCGATAGCATTGCTGATGTATTCCTGTGTACAATTAGTTTTGATCACGGAAGAATCTATTCTTTGTATAGCTTCTCGGTTCGTTATTCTAATGGATCAACACATGATGGCATCATACAATTGGGGATATTTTTGTATCAATTAATACATTATTTCTTCTTCGGCAAGCTTTTTATGAACAATTCAATACATTTGAACCCTAGGGAAGTAGGTAGCATGAGAAAGTTGAACAGAACCTTATACAATCAATTATTTTGCAGTCATGAAACAGTTACTTGTAATTCTGAAGATGGAAGTTTAAAGGACTTTGGGATACCTGATTACATACTGTTAAGTGAACCAGAAGTCAGAAAGCCATTGCATGTTCCTGCTTGTCCTGTGATAGTTTTTGTCAATTCCAGAAGTGGTGGCCAGCTAGGTGGAGAGCTTTTAGTCAGCTACAGAACACTACTAAACAAAAATCAGGTTACCTATTTTGGCTACATGGAAATGAATCAGTTAGAATGATGCGCGTATGTCTGAACGTTGAACTGTTTTGTTGTTGTTTGGTTGGTGTTATAGGTATTTGATTTGAGTGAAAATGCTCCTAATAAGGTCCTACATGAACTATATTCTAATATAAAGAAACTTAAGCATGATGGAGATTCACTTGCCCCTGAAATCCAGAAGAGGTTAAGAATTATAGTAAGTTTGTTTAACGTCATCTTTTCTTTTTTTTTTTTTTTTTTTTTTTAATTATTAATCCTTTTATTGCTAGTCATTTATGAAATATGTGTGTACCAGGTTGCAGGGGGTGATGGAACTGCAGGTTGGATTCTTGGGGCAATCTCTGATCTTAACTTAGCTCAGCCACCGCCAGTAGCCACAGTGCCACTAGGAACTGGGAACAATCTCCCATTTGCATTTGGTTGGGTATGGTGGTCCTAATTTTGTATCATTCGACATTTTCTAGGATATTATGGTGGACCTTGTTTTAAAGGCGCAGTAGATTGGTATTAATGAGAAGAATAATATATTTTTATGCTGATTTTAGGGGAAGAAAAACCCTGGCACTGACCTTGAATCTGTGAAGATGTTTCTGGATCAAGTTAGAGATGCTAAAGAGATGAAAGTTGATAGGTAAGTTATTCTTTTTATGATGCATAAGAATTAAGAAAGAAAAGAGAGGAAACCCAAATTTTTTATCTGTAAAGATAGTCAGGCTGGCAAAATAAATTATGTATACTAGTTTAATTATGAACTAAATTGACAAAGCAAAACATAAATAATTTTATGTTTCTGCATCAAACAAAATTAAATTGTTTCCATAGAAGAAAAATTAAAGATGACTTGCAGTAGATGCTAAATTCACCATGGCCATCACCTTTTGAAGCCAATACTCAGCTGTAACTATTTGGCAATACATCTCATACCGTAACTGTCTAACTGATGGGTATATATGTTACTTTCATAGTATGAATCCCACAAGAAACCTATTTGGATTGGTAGAAAACTTATATTTCTATGAATTAGGTTGTAATTGCACTAAGTACATTGCTTCCCTAATATTATTTTATTTTATTACATATGTTTATTGTATACAACCACCTTGACCTAGCTTTTTATAATGGTGATGCAAAAGATTAATTTTTTCCTGATTTCGGAAAATATAGAGAGCTCTCTTATATGGTTAGCAGTGAAATTGACAACCAGGAATGCTGCAACTTTATGCAGAACCAAGACAACTTTGAATTTACATATTTCATACTCAATATATTAGAAAAGTTGCTAAAATTTACATTTCGTGTACTGCAGCTGGCATGTTCTCGTGCGAATGAAAATTTCAAGAAAAGAAGGTTCATGTGACCCTGTACCGCCTTTAGAGCTACCACACTCTTTGCGTGAAGTCCATTGTGCCTCCCAATCAGATGCCTTGAATGAGGTACTGAATTTTTTCTCTTTTTCCTTTTCAGTTTCAAATTATTCTTAAAATCATGCCCATCATGATATTAGAAATTCCTTTTCATTTTACTGCTGTTTAATGAAATATTTTTTTTCCTTGTTTGTTATATTGATGCGTGCTTGCTTTTATATGAATGGCCAGTAATTAGTATTTAGCATTTGACAACTTGTTTTTTCTACAGGAAGGGTACCACACATTTCATGGAGGATTTTGGAACTACTTTAGCATGGGTAAGTGTTTTAACTTCATTTCTTTGCCTTTGTTTACTATGCATAAGTTCTTAAAATCACTATCGGCATTTTTAATTATATTCTGCTGTTTGTCTTTGTAGGAATGGATGCACAAGTGTCATATGGGTTTCATACAGAAAGAAAGCTACACCCAGAAAAATTCAAAAATCAGGCAGCTAATCAGGTAGTGCTTTACTATCTATACTTTATTACAAATTTGAGTGGAATAGCATGTATTCTTGAGCTACTAAACCGTTTTTCTTGTAAGACTACTTTAAAATCTGTAATTGCTAAACTTGGGTTATTTCTTTCATTTAAGTCAATTACTTAATGTTGCATAACTTCTTCGTGATCAGACTGCGTATGCAAAGCTCACATGTTCACAAGGATGGTTTTGGGCTTCACTTTCTCATCCATCTTCATCGTAAGGATTCAAATTAAAAGATCTCTATTAATCATGTTATTTTGAAAATTGGATTTTTGGGTAGATTCATGTTATGCGGTCTTATGACAGGAATATAGCACAGTTGGCTAAGATTTGGATCATGAGAAAGCCAGGTCACTGGGAAGCCCTCTCCATACCTCCCACGTAAGTTCGATTATATATTCTTTGCTGCTTTTGTTTCATATTTTTTAAAATGCAATTTTGACTGGTCATCAAAATGACAGCTAATTCTTCTTTGGATGTCAAAATATTCTGCGTGCAAGCCCAATTAAGTTACAGCGTGTCAAGTTGAGTAATGCACCTAAAAAGGTGGCAAAATGGTGGGTTAGGTAAGCTGGTAAGGCGTCAAAATATATTCGAGTCAAACCGGGCAATTTTTGTATGTGTTGAACTTCACAGATATGGTTGTGTTGACCCAAAACACTTTTTGTCTAAAAAAGTAAAATTTGTTATAAATAATTACGTGTGTCAAATATGATTACAAAATATGGTATTTCAACAATAATGTTTTTATGAATAAAGTGATTTTGAAGATTTTAAGTCGTTAAAAATGCTCCCATGACCTGTTTCCTTGTAAGTTCTTTTTATTTATCATTTTTCTTGTTTGACTTGTTAGAGATAAGATATAACCTGAATCAACCCATTTATAAGTGAAGGTATTGAATTTGCCACCTCTAAACGTGCCTAACCTATTCTTGTTCATTTTGATTCATTTGAGTAAAATCTTTTGATTGTTTATGCAGCGTACGGTCAATTATTTGCCTCAACTTGCCTAGTTTTTCTGGTGGACTCAATCCATGGGGCATACCGAGCAGAAGGAGATCTCGTGTGGGTAGCCGTGGACTTTTATTTCAACAACCATGATGAAATGCATATGTCTTTGACCTTTTCATATCTGATGGCTGCTAACTAAACTTAGATCTTACTTTCTTATATATATTTATACTTGACAGAAAGAATGGACTCGTTCATACGTCGATGATGGATTTCTTGAAGTTGTTGGATTCCGAAATGCTTGGCATGGTGCTGTTTTATATGCTCCAAGTGGACACGGGACTCGTCTTGCACAGGTAGCAATTTGATTTTAATTTTAAGTTATATCAAAATTCAAAAGTGGAGTTGCAATTTTGACCCTTTACTTATGCGTTGATTTGGATAATATTTGATTTTAATTGGTTGGAAGTCGTCCAAAGTGTATTTATAAGTTATAGCATATAAATCCTCTAAAAGTCTAAAATACCTTCTTCAAACAATATTATTTTTATTGAAATATTAAGGGATTATGAAAAAGTATAAATTTTACTTATGACATGATAGATTCCGGGTTTCTTTTAGGTTTTATCTCGGGTGAAACTAAAAATATCAGCTAAAGGGGACATTAAATATATCAAACTGATTAGATTGTTTAAATGTTTTTGAGAAATTCTATTTTTAATGCATGACTTAAACTGTTTTATTCAAAGATTTTGATTTATCACTGTAATAATTTTGTTTAGTGATCATAATTAACATATTAACTATTTGTTAAAAAGTAGAAAAAGAGGATAAAAAGTGTTTGTGAGTCGATTCAACCTGGCCAACCTATTCATTTGAGCCACTACCCAACCAATCGATTTTTGTAGGCAAGAGGAATCCGATTTGAATTCCATAAGGGTGCAACCGACCATACGTTCATGAGGATGGACGGGGAGCCGTGGAAACAACCTCTGCCTAAAGAAGATGACACTGTTACTATTGAAATTTCATGTTCTGGTCAAGTGAAGATGCTAGCAACCGGAAACTACCCATCGAAAAGTGTAAATGACCCTTCTACACCTCGCACGCCTAGAGATAATGAGTGTGATAGTGACGAGGAAGAGGTTATTGAAGAAACATCTGAAGAAAGAGAGAATTCTGGTGGAGCTTTTAGTTTCCAATTACCCGAAGAGTTTCACGTATCTGAAGTTAGTTAGCCATAATCTGTTACATTTTGCTTAATGTGTTCATATGTCCTGTTAAGATGTTGGTATGTTATTTTATATACGTAAATTAGCAGGTTTTATGTATGGAATATAGTTTGGTACAATACCGCATCACCAACCAAACCGGTCATTAGATTGATTTTATGGTTTAGTTTTCGTTGAGGAAAAAAAAGACTAAAAGTTGGTTTACGGCTTAATCCAAATACCATCAAAAGATAGATTAAACCATTAAAACCGAATGTGAATACCCTTGATTAAAAATACTCTTTAAGCCATTCTTTTTTATTAATATTAACCTGTTTTCATTCCACATGTTTTAATAAATCTTTTTCATTTGTAGTTATAATCATGAAGATAACTTGACTCAAATTTCATTATTTTTATCCGCTAACCGTTTTCTCAATAAATTTTTATATAACGTTTTTCTAAAATTATATATTCAGAAACAATGAGATAAATAATTTAATCAAATACAAGTATGTATTCTATTAACCAAAGAAAACATTTTGCTAGTAAAATGTCTCTTCTATAGAGACTCCAAGTTTAAATCCTACACGCTATAGATATATGTAGTATTTTTTATAAAATGACAATTCTATTCTACTCATACTTTTAAATTACACGATTACACCTCACATATATATTAAGGTTTGAACCTTAAATCTTTTTATAATGGTGATTCTATAGGCAAAGACTTTACCATTAGGCCACAGATCGAGTGGTAGATATATGTAATCAATAAAAGTAGATAAGAGCATTTGCTCTAGTGGTACCCGGATGTTGAAAAATGTATCCATCCATAAAAGGGTAAGTGTTTAAGTCTCATAATTAACAAAATATACAAATTAAATAGTAAGATTTAGTATAATCCTATACCTCCCGTAACGACGGGCTACTGTTTAACCATTCTCCTATTTCGTTCCTAGGTGAACACTTTCTCGTGGGTTAAAAACAAATGTAAATTTAATGATTTTGTATGGCACAACTGATAGTTGTTTTCTAGAGGTGCAAAAGAAGTCCAAACTTATGATTTTGGTTAAAATGAGTGTTTTTAAAATAAAGATGGGTCAGAATGAATTATATAAAAATCATAAGGGGTCAAGTAGTTGAATTCCAACCTTAAGTCAAATAGTGTTTTTTTTGTCTTTTCTTCTAGCTGCATGAATAATTAAATGAATAATCATTGTTCTTTATTTGTACCAACAAGATGATATCATATTTTCTTTTATGTTTTTGAATCGAGATTCCTGCCCCTAAACATAACTCTTTCGGTTGAGGAAAAAAATATTATATAGGATACTGATACGAGAAAGACAATGCATCATCCGAATAGCTGACAAGCAAAGTAGTAAGTGAGAAATAGATGCAAAACACAGATAAAATAAAAAACAAAACTAATATTTAGTTAAATTTAATAAAAATGACGTAGTTTTGATAGGCTTTCGCATATAAGGTTAGATGCTTGACAGCCTCATATTCACTTTTCCCATATATATAACCTTTATTGCGATAACCCGTTAACACTAATGTAACAAGCATTTACACCATGATTATGTAGTTCAACTAACTTTACATCACATTACACCACTGATGTAATAAATATCCCCCCATTTTTTAAAAAGTTTCACCCTTTTTTAAAACCGTCATAACTTTTTTGTATGATGTTATTTTTTTATACAAATTACACCATTAAATAGATCATTTTAATATCTTTAATTCAAGTATAGTATTGCTATATTTTTTTTAAAAAAATTTTAACGTTAATTGTGGACCACTAGTTTACCAGTGTAACTCTAACTTACAGTGATGACATGGCCTGCTGTAGACCACTAGTTTGGTTAATGGGTTATCGCAATAAACAAGGGTTAACATTCGTTCTCTATCATATATATATATATAAAGGTTTGAACCTTAAATCTTTTCATAATGGTGATCCTATAGGCAAAAACTTTACCACTAGGCCACAAATCAAGTAGTAGATATGTGTAATCAATAAAAGTAGATAAGAGCATTTGCTCTAGTGGTACCCGGATGTTGAAAAATGTATCCCTCCCTAAACGGGTAAGTGTTTAAGTCTCATAATAAACAAAATATACAAATTAAATAGTAAGATTTAATATATTCATATACCTCTCGTAACGGCGGGCTACTGTTTAACCATTCTTCTATTTCGTTGCTGCAAATAGTGGAGTCAATTAAGGTGAACACTTTCTCATAGGCTAAAAACAAATGTAAATTTAATGATTTTGTACGACAATATTGATAGTTGTTTTCTAGAGGTGGCAAAAGAAGTCCAAACTTATGATTTTGGTCAAAATGGGTGTTTTTAAAACAAAGATGGGTCAGAATGAATTATATAAAAATCATAAGGGGGTCAAGATGGTTTAAAGTTTTTTTTTTTTTTAAAAATAACATAAGTTAGGATGGGTTTTCAAAAATAGATGTGCTGGCCTGTTGGGTTATCTTCGCAACATGTTTCAAATTGTTGTGAATCACAAGTCGCCCCTACTCGACCCTTTTACAATGGTGGTAATGAATTCGTTGCTTACACCGTTCATATCTCTTCGACACTTGATCAACAAATTATGTCGAATTCACATTATAGTCTCCATAACGAGAAGATTCAAGCAAACCTAATCGGATCAAAGACATTGTTTTAACAGGAGGTTCCAATTTAGAAACACGAGCACACCATGACGATGAAATTAGTTGAAGGAATGGTGGTTCCGAAGTCGAAATTGTTCAGTCAAATCGACGGTTGTGAGGAGAGATTACCCGAGAAATCAATAAAATCGCAGTGTTAAAGCAGGTTTTGAATCTACGATGATAGTTGTATGTTTTAGAAGACGACGATGGTGACGATTTGCAGTCAATGAATATGCTAAGGAGAAATCATGGTGGGATCAAAGTGGAGAAAAATTTCTCACCGTTGCGATTGATTAAAGCCCCAAATCAAGATTTTGATCACCACGGTGGCTTTTTGAGACCAATGGAACTTATGGATTGATATCTTTTTATCCACCGCCTTATCATGAATATCGTATTTGATTTTTTTTTAAATTACCCATCTTGATCCGCACCAATCATGACAAAAATCCATATTAACCTTAAACCATCCTGACTTCTTTTTTAAAATAACTTATCCTGACTCATTTTCTCCTAAACTTATCTTGATCCAGCAACCAACTCAATCCAGCACACCCGTTTTGCCATCTCTATTGTTTTCCTTTTAGTAAAATAAAAGTGCACTCTATGTATGGTGCTTTATGAACGTAGCATCTTGCTAGTGGTCATCATATTTAAAAAAATGCTGATGTTCAAAAAATTTAGTAAGTTTTAGTTTTAAAAAAGCAATCAGATAAATTATACCCGGCAAAGCTAACCCGTATACCAAATTTTGGGTTCATATGGGTCTTTCATAATGACCTCATGGGTCATCCTGGACATGAGGAAATTTAAGAATGGGTCAAGATGGGTTGAACTAAAACAAGTGAGATTAACAACGGGTCAAGATGGGCTGAATTAAAACTAGAAATGGATCGAAACGGGTTGTGAGGTGGTTTGTTGAGCAACCTAACACTTTGCTCGGTTGCTATCTTAATCCGCTTTTAACACCATAACATGTCAAAACTCACTACTCACGACTACAAGCTTCCAATCACCGCCCATACTCTCGACCGCCGCCGCCGCCGCTTACTGCGTACCGTCGTTAAATTGAGAAAGAGAGAGAGAGAGATAAAGAAAATATGGTGTGGATGCTGCACTCATCTTCACCTACCCTTGTGGTCGTTGCCTTGGTTTACCGGCTATCACTTTCGCCAACGGCCATAGATTATAGAAACCGACGTTCGATACTTGGGACTGAAGAAAGTTGTTTGTTCATCTTTGAGGAAAGCTTCTCTGTTACTTTTATAAACGTGCTTAAGTGATACTTTTTACTTGATGACTTCTCCGTGTCATTGTAGTTTTATCAACTTTTACAAATATATTCAATTAACTTGATTTATTAGTTTTATCAGTCCTATACTTCTATAATTTTTTTTGATCTGATCAATAAACTTATGTGGCAATTTTGTAACTTATACGGAAATGAAACATGTCTATTTTGTAACTTTTATTGGCAATTTTAAGATGGACTCATCTTGACCCGCACTATCCATCCTGACCCGAACCCTTTCTAACCCAACACCTTGCCCGACCTGATCCGCCCATTTTGCTAGGTGTGATCAAATGTATGGTTTTGTTGGAAATGGAGAATTTTGTATTTTTTCGATTCGACCCGGTCCGTCTTGACCCGAACCCATAATAACCCGAACCCGTCCTGACCCGTTCCTAACACGAACCCGTTCTGACCCGAACCCACCCTGACCCGAACCCATCTTGACCCGCCACCCGACCCGACCCGACCCAACCCGCCCATTTTGCCAGGTGTAGAACTCATAAACAATTTAATATAGTTTATTAAAATCCATAATAAACAATTTTTATAATCCCCAACCGTCCAATATGTGGGAGCAACAAACAAGCCCAAAAGCAAGGATTCCGCCCACAGGCATTTCATCAAACAATCAAAACCATCAACTACCGCTTCCTGTTTTCAGCATTTCATCGAACACCTTACCTTCATATATCTACACCACACCCTCAAATCCTCAATCAACCAAAACCCCACTTCAAATTCAATCTAAAATCAACCCTTTTACGAATCAAACATGAGCAGTGGCGCTGCGATCAAATCTTGGCTGGTGGTGGCGAGCATCGGGGCCGTTGAAGCCTTGAAAGATCAAGGTGTGGCACGGTGGAACGGCCCTCTTAAGGCCATTCATAATCATGCGAAATCCAAGATTGTTGCTTCTTGTAATCAAGCTGTTGGTGTTGGTGATCGATCTGTTAGGTCTTTGATTGTTGGGGCTGAATTGGGTGGTGGGAAATGCGGATTGAAGAGGACGAAGGTGGAGACGATGAAGAAAGTGATGGATGTCAACTGTTGGGCTCCCAATAGTGTTAGATTTTAGTTGCTTGTTGGTGATCTTGTGTAGAGATAGATATTGGTGATTTGTAATAGATGCAATGGTTTTGAATCTTGATTACTGATTTACTGTATATTCTCGGTGACTATTGTTCTATCTCTCTTATAGATTTGGAGTTGAGTGTGTGTTTCTTTAGTGATCAAAATAGTTTTTTTACATACAAATGAAAATCGATTTTAGCGGTTGAAAGTCTTTGAAACTTGCTTCGGGTTTGAAAAGATATACAATCGGTAACAAATGGTTCGTTAGAAACATTAGAAACTGATCTATCACGAGGAACCAGGGCTGTTCACGAGCCGAGCCGAGCCGAACCAAATGGACATTTGCTCGTGCTTGGCTCGTTTTCAAACCGAACCGAGCCGATCGGCTTGTTTACAATCGAGCAAAAAATCGAACGAGCATTTTTCGAACTCTAATTTTTCGATTGAGCGTCGAGCGAGCGCAAACGAGCGACAATCAATTTTTACAACTCTAATATCTAGTGTATCATTCGATTTATATTAAAATTAGAGACAGTGACAATGTTCGGTCCTAGGTTTTAAAGACTTAAAAAGCACTCACCTTTCATAACATAACATTTTGATGAATAACAATATGTTGTGGTTAGGGATAAGGCTAAAGCTGTAGGCGATAAGACAGTGAACGTATTGCAGAGAATGATAGCTAAGAGTGAGAGATGATCGACTAATAGTAAGAGCAAGATCAAAATTTTCTCACAGCAACTTAAGATTTCACTTTAATGTTTAATGATAATATTTTTATTAGGTTGATTGATCTTATATGTATAAATATAATTGTACATATATAGGCTAAATCTACTAGTGTGCTATGTATAAACTATATATATAAAAAATAAAATATAATTCGAACCGAGCAGAGCCGATCGGACCTTTGCTCATGCTTGGCTCGTTTACAAACCGATCCGAGCCGATCGGCTCGTTTACAACCGAGCAAAAGTTCGAATGATCATTTTTCGAGCAAATTTCGAACGAACGTCGAGCGCTTTGGACAGCCCTATTAGGAACTATATCATCAATAACTAAGTTTCTATGACATAAGATGTTACATTAATTTAATCGTTCAGCATTAGCGTTACCTCTTAACTATTAAAAATTTAAAAATCAATAAGAGGTCATTAATAGGTTACCAAACAATCCCTAAGTTCCTATAACATAGATTAACTATGCAAAATGGTTAGGGATGTGTAACGGCTTCGTGGTTAGGACTTAGGGTCAAGGGCGTTGCCCTTTTGCTTCTTTTGAAACCTTAAAAAGTATGCCTTACGACAATCTCATGGCCACTTTATGGAGGCCATTACGTTTACCCTTTAAGTTAAACCTAAGAAAAACAATTCTTTAATAGTAACTTAAAAAAAGAAAATCCTCATAGTAAGTCAAGTTACTGTTGGTGAGCAAGATTGCATAATGAAGATGATTAGATCTAGTTTTTCTATTCTTGAGTTCATCAACTAGGTATGATTATGCTAATTTTTTTTTCTTTTTTCGTTGATAACTCAAATAAAAACTCATATGATCTAGAACAAAGTGAAATCAAAATAGTTTACTTACATCAAAAAACAATGAATAATATTTGAGAAACATTTTGAATGACTCCACATTCATACTTTTGTGTCATGATTAGATTACAAAATAAAAGAAGTATATTTAACCTAAAAACTCATCTAATGAGCAAGATTTAAACAACAAAAACTGCAATCAATAAATTTGGTTGCAAGGTGCTCTCATCAATCCCCGCTCATTTGTAATGGTAACATGTGTTGGTTGAGTAAGGGCTCATGGATTGATAATCTTGGAAGCACAAAGGAAACGTTGATTATCTTGTTTCTGCTTTAAGGTTTTTTTTTTTTTTTTTTTTTTTTTTTAATTGGATAGATTCTCTATGTAAACACTAAAATTCAGCTTCAACCCTTTGGCTTTCAAACTTGGATCCATCAGTCCCTTGTGTTTTCTAGATTTTAGCTCCAGTTTCCAAGTTATCTAGTAAACCTGAATACAACACATTTAACTAAACGTGTCATTTTCTTAAACGTTAACACGAAGACGTTTAATAACAAGTTAACACGATCCGATGTACATGTCATGTCGATCAGCTAAACTATTTAACACAATAAGTTATATATGTTTGCATGTCATAAACAAATTAAACACGTTCAGACATGTTTTTAATTATGTTATTAATGTATCAACCTGTTTACGACCCGATCATATTTACCCGAAACACTAGCTGCTGGTTAAGAATTTACACACCAAACCAAGTAGAAATGTGGTTTTATATGTTCCCAAACCGCCGACAGCTGCGGCATCAACCACAAGAGTCGTTTATGATTTCAAATAGTGAGTATAATTTATATTTGTTAAATATTTCACATGTGACACATTGCGGGGATAGCTCAGTTGGGAGAGCGTCAGACTGAAGATCTGAAGGTCACGTGTTCGATCCACGTTCACCGCATTTTTTTATTTTGTATTTTATTTCTTGGGCTTGGGCCAACGCTTTGTATGGGCTTTGGTGCAGTTCAAATTTATTGACTTTATTCCCATTCAGTTAGCTTAAAGGTGTACAAACCCGTTTTTTCCTCGAACCGATTCCGTTTTTAAACCGAATCGGTTTTTTTTTGCATATGTATAAAGTGGTTTCTTTTTCAAACCGGTTTTTCATCAAGAATCTTTAAACCGCTCAACTTGGTTTGGACCGGTTTGTAAACCGTTTTTTAACTGGTTTTTATCCCAGTTTAACTGGCTTTTTAAAATAAAATCAGTTTACAAACCGGTTTTGGGTGCCGGCTACCAAACCGGTATAGAAACTGGTTTTGAAGTAAAAAAATTTTTCAGATTTTATTCAGTTCCGTTTAGGTTTAAGCGGTTTTAAAGTATTGGGTTACAAATTGGTCTTAAACCGGCAGTTACATTTCAACTCAAAGCAGTTTCAATACCAGTTCATTTTAGACATGTTTCCATTCACAAATCGGCTTTTTTACCACCTCTATACACTAGTCCCTCATATTCTAAAACAAAACAATATAATTATGATAAAGAAAAAAACTAAATAATATAAATTTGTTTTACTCTTACTATATATAAAATAATATGTGTACATAGAATATAATTAAACTATAAATAAGTAAAACTCAAATTTTAAAAATTACCCACGTATCAAACTCGAACTTTAGACGTAAAACACAAAAAGAGTTAAGCTCGAGCTCATATAAACCCGATATACATAACATTCATATTTTTAGGAATGAACAACAGTAAAAAAAATCTCTAAAGGTTAGTTACCTGTTGATGAATTAATTTTGATTATAACAGATATTCCATTCCATTCCAATAAAAACAAAGTACAAGATAAAATAAAGATGAAATGGAGATATTAGAAATATTTTAAAGCAATCTGATTGGTGCAAGTGAAATTGCTGATTTGTCACCAAACCACAATGCAATATGAACCACAAATTTGAACAATCAGAATGCCTATAGATACCCCATTTTGCACAAATGTTCTTCTCAATCGTTTTGAAGTTTGAAGCTTTGATCAATGGCATCATCCATGGCTGCTAACTCCACCACTGTTGTCAGAGCCACCCCTTTTTTAGGTCAGACCAGAGGCTCCAATGTCAATTCCCTTAGAGATTCTCTCTCCATGGTCAATGGCAAATACACTATGGTATTTCATCTCTATAATATACTTGTATCTTTTGTTTTAATTGTGATACATAAGACAGTTATGAAACTGCTTACCTTGTTATTTTTCTAACTCTCATTACATCTATGAAGTGCCATGTACAAGTGGATTATATGTTCTTACGATTGTCTGCTTAAATTTAGTTTTGTATTGAGCGCGTATATGCATGTATGTATGTAAATGGAAAAATAAGCTACAAAAGTTGTGGTGAATGATTATATATGTTGTGAAACTGAACAGGGAAATGACTTGTGGTATGGACCGGACCGAGTGAAGTACTTGGGACCCTTTTCGGCCCAGACACCATCATACTTGACCGGTGAATTCCCTGGTGATTATGGTTGGGACACTGCTGGTTTATCTGCTGATCCCGAGGCTTTTGCCAAGAACCGGGCTCTTGAGGTAATTAAACTCTTCTAATTTAGACATTGGGTTGTTAAGCAGGTTGGATAACAAGTCAAAATGATTATTAGCTACCGTAATCTTTCAAAACGGTTACTTTTGATTATTACTTTATAACCGATTAACATTTGAATAAAACGTCTAGGTGATCCATGGGAGATGGGCAATGCTAGGAGCATTCGGGTGCATCACCCCCGAAGTCCTAGAAAAATGGGTGAAAGTAGACTTCAAGGAGCCCGTCTGGTTCAAAGCCGGAGCCCAAATCTTCTCCGAAGGCGGGCTAGACTATTTGGGCAACCCAAACCTAGTCCACGCCCAAAGCATACTCGCAGTACTCGGCTTTCAAGTGGTCCTAATGGGCCTCGTCGAAGGGTTCCGCATTAACGGGCTCGAGGGTGTAGGAGAAGGCAACAACCTCTACCCGGGTGGCCAGTATTTTGACCCATTGGGCCTTGCAGATGACCCGATTACTTTCGCCGAGCTAAAGGTGAAGGAAATCAAGAATGGGAGACTAGCAATGTTTTCAATGTTTGGGTTCTTTGTGCAAGCCATTGTGACAGGAAAAGGACCATTGGAGAACCTTTTGGACCATTTGGATAACCCTGTGGCTAACAATGCATGGGTCTATGCCACCAAGTTTGTCCCTGGTTCATAAATTATGTGGCTTTTTATAAGTTCTTGTAAATTATGAGTTGGATGATAAAAATGAATAAATATTGTTATTATATGGATTGGTTTGTATATGGTAGTGATCTAGTTTGTTGAAGACAACTTCTTAGTATTTCATGTTAACAGCACTAAATCTGACCTGCAGAAAAAGAAATTACTCATTTTGACCCGTTACCCAACCCACCAATTCCTTTTGACACGAGCCAAAAGGTCCAAAACAACAATATTTCAAAAGTCAAAACTAACACAAACCAACCAAGTTGGATTATTTTGGTTTAATTGTGAATTCAAACTTCACACTTAACCTTCATTTACTTTAACATATCACAAAGCATTCAATGAAACTAGCAACAAAAGGGTAGCAGTTGCAGAAAGTTACAATTTTAACAGTTACCTACCTAAGAAACTTGACATTCAAAACATTCATGACAAGTTTTAGCTATAAGAGACTGATTTAGCAGCACCTTGCATACCCATCAATGACACTCGAGCGCAATCATTCACAACAAGCAGTTCAAGCTTGCAAGAACTAATAAGCGGCTTGAACCCATCATCGGTGACACCTAGGCATCTGGTTAACCGCAACACTCTCAACAATGGGTAACGGGCCACACATTCCAACCCTTCATCACTTATCTCTTGGCATCTTACAAGTTCTAATGTTTGAAGATGATCACAACCACAAAGAGCTTCCATTCCAATATTATTAAAACAATATACACCATCAAGAAACAGGTTTTTCACAGGGCATGTTTTTATTAAATTTAAGATCCCGTTTAAACTAAAAGACAGCGGTGAGGGTAATTTACCATCTGAGAAAGATAGAGATACTGACTCAAGCTGTCTGAAGTTTTAAGCCAATGAATTCAAACTACAGTCTGTGAGTCTTGTGGGGATATCCACTCCAGAAAGAATCAAGTAATCTGATGGGACTTTGATCGAAAAGGCGCGAAGATTTCTCGAGTTTTGGGCTAGCCCGACGATGTCACAGTCTTGTGCTCCTATACACATGCCAAGATGAATTTTCTCCAAGTTTTTGCATTTCTCTAGTATACAAGCAAGTCCTCTTCCTGGGATGCTTATGCATTTGATTATGGTGAGTTCATTCATGTTATCAGATGAGACCCATTGCTTTTGCCATTGCTCAACGGCTAACTTGTGAGAAAGCCTCATGTAGTTTAAGGCAACCTTGAAATGCAAACGCTTCATTTTACCCCAAGTGGGCCCGAGCTTAACAAGAGCAGCTTCTCCAATGAACCTACAGTTCCTGATACAAAGATCTTCAAGTGTCTCTTTCCTTCCAAGACACTCGAGCCACTCAAGGTTACTAATATTTGGACAGTGAATAATATGGATCTTTTTTAGGCCTCTGCAGCCTGTCACAATGGAAAGCATGCCACACCCTGTGATTCTTGTAGTGTGGTTTATTTTTAAAGATGAGAATTTGGAGCATGAAGCTAGAGAGCTAAGTCCTGCATCGGTTATGGCAGCACAATTCTTTAAGGTGAGATCAGTTAAAAACAGGCAGGTGTTGGCGAATATGAATAGACCTCGGTCATCTACATGTTTTCTTGACCTCCTATCAGAATATATAATTTCAACTTTGTTCAGGTTTGGGAACCTTTGACATAAAGAAGTTAAAGCTTCATTAGGGTCCAATCCACATACAACAGGAAGGTAATTTCTTTGTTCATTATCAAGATTATGGAACCGTTTACAAGCCAAAGATATGGAATTTCGATCAATAGTGTCTTTGATTCTGCGGAAAATCTCACAAACTGGATGATCTGGGAGATTATCCACTATTTTTTTTTTCTTTTACAAACATAAGAACCTGAGGAGGAAAAAGCGATAGAAATCATACGATTTATTGATAAAGTGAAAAAGAAGTTGAGTATTCAAATTCAATGGAATTTGCACATAAGTATCCATTATCAAATGCTACAATTGATCATAATATTGTTCAAAGATGCAGTTTATGCAGAGTCTTATGATCATTTCAACTTTAAATCAGATATTGAGGTCGATGTTTACATTAAGCCTGAATCATCGTCAGCTTAAACCCCCCTAATTACTAATTAGCACTATCGATCTCAAAAACAAACTCAAATCGATTTCAGTATCCAGTCGAAATGCATAGCTTTTTGTAATCTCATGAAAACCTAAGCCTCACAGTTGTAATTTCAAACAAATTCTCATTCAACTTCATAGTTCGCATCTGCTACGTAAAACAAATTAAATGTATAAGAATAACACACAGCAAAAGTGCACTCGATCAAACAGAAACAGATTAGAGGTGTGAATTGTGCCTGAGAAGAAGGATCGAACCGAAGCGAAACGAATTCGAACGATACTAAATTATCATCATCACCATCATCGTCTTCTACTTCTTCTTTTGATTCATCATCTTCTGGTGGTTTGATAGTTTCATAGCTGATTAGAACCCAGGTTGGTTAATGGTTAGGTTTATAAATTATCTTTTAAATATGTTTCGGTTTTTCCGTCCAAGTTTGGTTTTATTTTTGACAAATTGGATTTTAATAATCCAAACTATTACTCATTGGTCGATAATAATTCACACTATTAATTTGACCGGTAATAATCCCAACTTTCATTTTCAATACTAACAACAGTACCACTAATATAATTATCATACATTTACACTTGATTTATACTTATTTTAGGATCGATTTAGCTTGTATGTATTTTCATTTCGTTCATGATCATTATTGTGTACGAAGTCGAGTTAAAATCAAGTGTGAATTTTTAATAATTATGTTACTGGGATTGTTGTTGGTAATAAAAATCAAAGTTTGGATTGTTACCGATCAAATTAATAGTATGGATTATTATTAGCCAATGAGTAATAGTTTAGATTATTAAAATCCTTTTTCATCCTAGTTGTAGATTGTTTGAATGAAAATTAGATTTTAATAATTTAAACAATAAACTATCAACTAATATTAATTCTAACTAATAATTTGGTTTGTATTGATTTTAATTTTTAATTTTGTTATTTATAAAAAGTTCATGCTAATTGTTCGTTAACTTCATTAATTTTTAATGAAGTGGCACGTGACTTTTGCTCGTTACGTAGCATATGACATGACATATTACATAATTAAAAAAAAATAAATATATTACTCAATTTTTGTGCCTCTTTATCTCCAATTACACACCCAACAACAAAAGCGTTGCGTTAAAAAACTTTAAAAAATGATCTTTTATAAAGAAAATGAGGAATATATTTATATTTCTAAATATAACTATGTTATACGTCACGTAACAAACCACGCCACGCGATACATCATAAAAACTAATTGTGTTAATGAATAGTTAGACTGAGATTGTTATTAACAAAATCGAAAGTTGATATTAGTACGGGTTATATTATTAGTTGGGATTAATAGCAGTCAATACTCAATAGTTTGGATTATTTAAAAACCAATTTTTCTTGTTTTAATGCATTTGTTCTTTTTAAGACGCTATATTTAGAACAATACTAGTATTAAGCCCATCGCGTTACAGTGGGAGACGTAAAACCATGTCAAGTAGCACCAATACTGGTTAGTACCTATTGACATGGTTTTACACCCCTCGCCGCAATGCGAGAGGCTTTATTTCGGTATATACTAATTACCAGTTGTAATATACATTATAGGTTGTATCATGTGTTTTAGTAAATTGTACTCATCTTTTGTTTTTTTATTCTTTAACTTTTTATTTTAGCATAATCTTTTATATCTTTTACAATTTAGCCCTAACATTTTTATACTTTCAACTTAGCTCCCCTATGCTTTTCATATTTCATAAATTATTCGTTTTACATTTTGGTAAAAAATTTACAAGTTAGCATGCCGCAGCATGCGTGTGTGATTCAATGTTTTTACGTTTATTTTTTCTCTGTTTAACGGCTCAGTTGCAATGCGATGTTCTTAGATCGATTTACTTGTGATTCAATGTTTTTACGTCTACTTTTTGTTTGATTTTATTTTTTTTGTTTTTTTATTTTTTCTAATATGAGTTTTTTTGGTGTTGGTGGTCACTGACTATAGTGTGTCATTAATGCTACTTGATATGATTTTACACATCTCGTTGCAATGCAAGAACTTGATATCAGTTGAAGTCTAAATACCATCCATCATCGGTCATACATGTATCAAGAATATTTAACAATTTAAAAGTAAGCAGGATATCTAACAATTTAAAAGTAAGCAATATATCTTACTAATTAGACCAAAGCCCAAAGCATAAAGCCTATGTAGGTGGGTCTAATCTTACTTGGTTAATATATTTTGAGATGGAGTCATCTGATGATTTGATCATGAGCCTGAGAGCATGTGACTAAAACGTTAGAGTGTTCTTGGGGCTAAACTTCTTACCCCTTCTACGTAGTTTTTCCTGTGATTGTAATATGTTTACCGGATCGGAAGTCGTGTCATGTAACTAAGATGAGATTGTCTTATCTTCACTCTCTAAGCATCTATTCGCACCTATAATGGTGGAAATTTGCTTCTTCAAATATCCAAATTAACGTCTAAATACATCACATGTTCAAAAGTTGACGATTAAGCAATCTCTGATTTTTAGTGATTAGTGAAAATCGAAATGAACTGATGAGTCAAATGACCACAAAGAAAATTTTTTAAGTTTTGTATTTAATTGATTTATATATAAACACCTCTAAATATATATATTTTAAATTATGTTATCTACCTCTAAATCATAGATGAAGACGGGTCAATTTTCATTTTGAAGCTTGCGTTAGTCGCTTTATCCTTTATGATGTAGGTAAGGTTTGTTTAAGTGAGATACTATTAAGTATTTTTGTTTATTATGGACAGGTCAAATCAATCGTTTCAACCAACTCATTTTGTAAAATCTAGAATTCTCATTTGTATAAAATAGTATTTGCCTATTTGGTAAATAAAATTCACTAGAATTAACTCATCCGTGTTGCGGCAGGGCGTATAAAACCAAGTCAAATAACATCAATGTCACATCACCGCCAACGATCACTAACGCTGAAGTTGCGATGTGTTAATACAAAGAAATTAGACCAAAACGTAAAACATAAAAAAATATAACTAAGTCGATCTAACACCCGCACTTTATGACAAATCTGTCAAAGTGGAAAAATAGACGTAATAACATTGAATCACACAAATACGTTGTGTCGTGTTAACTCACAAAATTTAAAACGAAACGTATAAATATTGAATCACACATGCATGTTGAGTCGTGCTACCTTACAAAATTTAGAACGAAAAATGAAAAGTATAAAGAATCAAAGTTGAAAGTATTAAAGTTGTGAAATTAAATCGCAAAATATACGTAGTTTTGGGTAAAAATAAAAGGTTGCGTTTCAAAAAATAAAAAAATTTGAGTTAAATGTGAAAAATCAAATTTTATTTTGAAAAACTCACCATGCATAAATGCAACACCTTTACGCCTTTATGTATAAAAAAATTGGTAATTAGTATAGCATAAATATGTTTTCAATTCTTTGTCTACGGTCGATTATCATATGAAATAAATATAAATCATAAAGATAAACAACAAAAGCTAATAAAATATGAAAAATAAAAAAACACAAGCCGTTCGATTTATGAAACGATTAGTGACATGAAGTAGACATCTTGATTCTTGGCCGAAATAATAACCGTAAGTTACGTGTGGAATACCAATTCTAGCTAGAGGGCCCGATTGTCATTTCTCATAAACAAATATGACCCTAAATACATGAGGGGCCGATTAAGACACCATCGAATCGGTAAAACTAACCGAATCATCGAAGCTAAAGCAAGTTGACTGGTTGAGTTTAAAACGTTTCGATTAACAGCTTCGTTTTTGTAGCGAATTGGTTTAGCTATTTGGTATGGTTTAACACTAGACGTGTAAACTGAAAAAACTGTTTTAACCTTTATTATTTATATATCATCTTTATGATTTTTAAACATGTAGTTTAATGCAGATATCATAATCTTGAACAATTCCTATTACTCAAGTTATTTTGATATAATGAATAATTTTGAAAATATTAAATATATGAGTTCAATCGGTGAACCGTTAAAAAAAAAAAGGATCAAAACGTTCCTTGATCGGTTTGGTTTGTTGTTCCTCTAAATTATAATAAGTTGACCATCCCAATGTTTTTGTGTCAAAATTGATCAAACCAGATAACAAACATACCTAGCGGCTAGGTAATAGGTTACTTACAAAATGAAATTAGTAATTCCAAGTTTCGGTTAATCATTTGTTAATAAAATCATACTGCAATTGAATGAAAATAAACAAGCAGACTATTAGTATTAATTAACCTGAAAATCAATACAGTTCTTGTGAATCGTCTTCCGGTATTGCATTATTACTAATGAGTGTGCATGGGTCGGTTTCAATTGGTTTTGTCTTCAGCGGGACCAAAAACTGATAATTTTAAAAATAATTCGTTTCACATTTAATAAGCTCATATCTATGAAATTGTGTTTGCTCTCGAACGATATCATTCCAAATCTCTTATATAATACGTGTTTAATCAGGTTCGGTACACGATAATATTTAGTTAAAATTATGAAATTATCACGACCTTGTATTAAATACACAGAGATATTCAATTCAAAATCAATTTTAAGTAGAGATTAATGAAAAAACATAAAACAATTTTATTATTGATTTAAATGTGATAACTGTTTTTAACCATTGGCGAAGCATAGTTGGGATTTTTGGGGGGGGGGGGGGGGGGGAGACAATTTCGCCCCCGTCCCCCCTACTGGAGTTTTCAAGCTCCGCCACTATTTTTAGCTGCCTCTGTTTCTCTTTGTAATTATATACGATTATCTTTCACATTCCATTTATGATTATGCGACACATAAAATCTATATGACTTTGTTTCTATCTCTAACCACATGTGCTTATTTTAATAAATATTTCCCATACCTCACGTAAAAACATTAATATTTCCCTCCCAAAATGATATTATAAGGATGAAATAATGTACTATTTATTTAAAGGTTGTAAGTTTAGATGATTTTATGGATTTTATGTGTGAGTTTTTAGAAGAAAATAAATGTAAACTAGAGAGTTTGCCGGTAAAAAATATATATAAAAACACAAATATTTGTAGTATTGTTTTAGATATGACACATAAATTATATGTGCGGTGTCGCTTGCGTTAAGAGGACTTTTTGTGTTATAAGAAATTCAAAGTACATTATGAGTAACTTCTGGCGACAGAATTTTCAAAAAGAAATCCGATATATACGTAGAACCACATCGAGAAGACAATTATTCTACTCTTGCTTCAATAAATTATTATCTCGTGATCCGGAATTTTGTCCACTAGATGATAACTTGAAACGTTGAAAACCCAACTTTCCGGATTAAATAAGATATAAGATTGGTAACATTTCGTGTAGAACCAGTATCGTACCGAAAAATATGGATAATGAAAACGAGTAAAAGCATAAACCAACTTCATATCAATTTGTAGGTTTGCTACCTATCGTTGAAAATACCAAAAAAGTACCGAAAAATGTGCCAATACCGAAAACATGAAAAAGAATATACCGGTGTAGATAATGTGTCAGTTTGGTATGATAAAAATACGCGTCGATAGTTTAAAATTTAGAGATGGGCAAAAAAATCCGGTATGGTTAAAAAAGAAACGGTTTTAGCCAAACCGGTTTCCATCCGTTCGAACCGTCGGTTTGTATACCGGTTTGGTAACCCGACACCGAAAACCGGTTCAAAGAAAAAAACCAATTAAAAAAAAAACCTGAGTTTTCTAAAAATAACCAGTTTGGGAGGTTTGAGTATTTAGTTAGAAAAACTAGTTTGAAATTCAAATCGGTTTAAAAAAACCAGTTTGATTACATAACAAATATATTGGTCCGGTTTAAAAACCGAACTAATTTGAGGAAAAAACAGTTTATGCTCATATTTATTGTTTAATATATTTTTAATTTTTTGAAGACAATTTGGATTTTAATAACCTAAACTATAATTTATTGGTTGATAATAATTCATATTATTAATTTGGCCGGTGACACTTTTAATTTTTACTTTTATTAATAAAGTCAATCCTAGTAACATAATTATTATACTTTAACACTTCATTGTATTATGTTTTTTTTATTTCGTTCATAGTCATTATTGTGAACGAAATCGAGTGCATATTTAACATAAATATTGTTAATTATGATATTTGAACTGTTGTTGATAATAAAAGTAAAAATTGAGATGTAATGAGCCAAATTAATGAATTATTATCCGCCAATAATTAGTAATTTGAATTATTAAAATTTAATTTATTTTTTTTAAACACAATTCTATACTATTCATAATTTTAAATTACATCTCATATATATCACACTTGCTCATGACAGAGCATAAAAACAAAAACTCTTTCACTAGTCGGTCCCAACCTTGATGATGCTGATTGTTTTAAAATTTTTTTTAAACGACACTTAAAACTACTTTCAATATCAAATAAGCCTTTTTTATACGATATGTCAACCGTGTATATTGATTTTAACATTACAACCTTGACCCACACAAAAACACCATATCAGAAAGAAGCTACGTTTGAACCTCAAACCTAAAAAATCTCAACCGAATCTATCACCGTCATATCATTAAATTAGAAGACCCTTGCTACCACTTTAAAAAAACTAATTTTCCTAATTTTCCGCTTAAATTCCTAAAATGAAATAAAACAATCATTGTACTCTTGTGATTCAATAAAATAATAATATCGAGTGAACTTAAAACGTGGAAAACCCAACCATTGGGGGTTCAAATAAACATCACTGGATCGGATCACATACCGATGCCCACGCAAATTCACTCAATCTAGCTCACCAATCCAACAATTACACAATTCTTGATCCACCACCACCACCACCACCACCACCACCACCACCACCACCGTCCGTACGATGCAGGCTGTAAAAGCCGGTAGCCGACCACCGTGGGTGGGCTTTGCTGCCGCCGTGTGGGTGGGAATCGCCGCCGGAAACTCCTACTGTTTCCCACTGTACTCTCATTCATTGAAGACAGTTTTGGGGTTTTCGCAACAGCAGCTTACGATTCTTGGTGTGGCTAATGATTTGGGGGAGAATACAGGGGTTATTCCTGGCATTGCGTGTAATTATTTCCCACCGTGGGCTGTGCTGCTTGTGGGTGTGTTTTCGTCCTTCTTTGGGTATGGTGTCATCTGGCTTGCTATCACTCAAACTGTTCGGAATTTGCCGTACTGGGTTGTAAGTATTTCTTGATAAAGATTTAGTTTTTGTTGAGTTTTTTGGAAGTTTGATGGGTTTTGGATTTGGGTTGGAAGTGTTTCTAAAGTTTTTGGGAAGTTTGATGGGTTTTGGATTTGAGTTGGAAGTGTTTCTTCATAAAGATTTAGTTTTTGTTGAGTGTCTATTTGAAGTTTGATGTGTTGGATTTGGGTTGTAAGTGTTTCTTTATAAAGAATTAAAGATTGAAGGCTTTTTATGTTTTTTTTTTTAAAGTTTGATGTGTTTTAGATTTGGGTTGTAAATATTTCTTCTAAATTATGCAATTTTTGTTAAATTTTGTGAAAATTTCTTTGGTTTTGGGTTGTAAGTGTTTCTACATAAAGATTCAACTTTTATTAATCTTTTTAAAAGCTTAATAAATATTAGATTTGGGATTGCTTCTATCTGAAGACCAGTTATTGGGATCTGTTCAGAAGTTAATATTTGTATTATTTATGAATTAAGAATTGATTCAACCACTAGAAGTTATAAGTTAGAGTTGATGTGATTTGGAGTGTTTGGATAGAAGATCTCAGCAAGAAATAAGTTGAGTTGATGTAATATGTAGTGTTTGGATAGAAGAATATGAGCAAGAAGCCAAGAAATAAGTTAATATTGATGTAATTTGTAGTGTTTGGATAGAAGAGTATGAGCAAGAAGCCAAGAAATAAGTTAATATTGATGTAATTTGTAGTATTTGGATAGAAGAATACCAGCAAGAAATAAGTTAGAATTGATCCATGTTTTCAATAGCGGCTATAGCGACCGCTATAGCGCGCTATGTAGCGTGGTGCTCCTCCCTTGCTATTAAATAGCGACTGTATAGTGGAATTTTTTATTTATTTTTATTTTTAAAATTTTTTTTTGGTAAATATAAGATTTAGATGATTAGTAATCGAGTATTTTAGCTATTTTGGGGGTCTTTGCTTAGATTTCCTACTACTTTATTGCTAAACATTCTTATCTATTGTATGTAAAACATTCTTACATATTATTTTACTTAATGCTAAACACGAAACAGCGATCGCTATTTACCGCTATTCGCTACATAGCATATAGGTGGCTTGTCGCTATTTACCGCTATTCGCTATTTACAACTATGTAATTGATGTAGTTTGTAGTGTTTGGATAGAAGAATACGAGCAGGAACTAAGTTAGAATTGATGTAATTTGGAGCATTTGGGTAGAAGAATAATATCAGCAAGAAATAAGTTGATTGATGTAATTTGGAGTGTTTGGGAGTTTGGGTAGAAGAATAACAGCAAGAAATAAGTTGAGTTGATGTAATTTGAAGTGTTTGTATAGAAGAATAAGAAGTTTTGAATAAACAGTTTGGGACTAGCTTATTCAGATTGTTGATCTGATTCTAAATTTTAACTATCTCACCTCTTAAATCTCCAATAAGCCGAACTACCAAACACTCAAAACAATTGTTTATCTGATCATTGTTTGTTGTTACAGCAGAAGCAGATCCAAACACCATCTCCTACTTTATGTTTTGTTACAGACTTACAGTTGATTATCTGCTTCTGCTTATTTCAAAAACCATAATAAGTAAGTATAATAACCAAAATCCCAAACACCCTCTAAGTAGGTCATTTCAAGATCCCAACTTTAATAAGTTTCTTGAAGTAGATATGCTGTTCGGTGACTCCTTTTTCTAATAACAACGGTTTTTTGCAGTTATGGGTTGCACTTGTGCTAGCGGCTAATAGCAGCGCGTGGTTGGGAACTGCTGTGCTCGTCACAAATTTAAGAAACTTCCCGCTAAGTCGGGGCACGGTTTCAGGCCTTCTTAAAGGCTACATTGCCTTAAGTGCTGCTGTTTTTACAGAAGTATGCACCATGTTACTTAACGGGTCATCTACACAAATCGTGCTAGTGTTCACCCTTGGTATACCCATCATATGTCTTGCATTAATGTACTATGTTCGCCCATGTACACCCGCTTCTGAGCCCGACCCGTCAGAAAACGCTCACTTTATCTTCACACAAGGGTCAAGTCTTTTACTAGCAGTCTTTCTGTTAACCACAACGATCCTAAAAAACTCATTAGACCTAAACAAAACGATCTCCTACATCTTTATCACCATCATGGTGGTTCTTTTACTATCACCACTTGCAATTCCAATTAAAATGACCCTCTTTCCAGCCCGTAAGAAGATGATCAGGCCCGTTGAGTCTTCAGACAGTTTAGATACGAAAACTGAACCGTTGCTAACAATGTCATCTTCTAACACGAATCTTGAAAGTTTTCGTGAGAGTGAAGATGGTTCTGATGTGAACTTGCTTCTTGCTGTTGGAGAAGGGGCTGTTAAGATCAAGAAAAGGAGGCCTAGAAGAGGTGAAGATTTTAGTTTTCGCGAGGCTATGGTGAAGGCGGATTTTTGGCTCTTATGGACCACTTATTTTCTTGGGATCGGGTCGGGCGTCACAGTTCTGAACAATTTGGCCCAAATTGGGAGTTCACTAGGGTTTGAGGATACAACTACATTGATGAGTTTATTCAGTTTTTGCAATTTTCTTGGCAGGCTTGGTGGTGGTGCTGTTTCTGAGTACTTTGTGAGGTAATCTTTATTATTATTATTATGGTTCATGTCGCGGGCTTGAGCCGAAAAGCCAGTTAGTACTTTCTTTTTGCATGGTCTTAGGCCCAGTGGAGCCCGAAAGTGGCGTACTGGTCCTAAGCTTTGGTTGAAAAGCTCGGTTTGACCAGGACCTGGGCAAAGCTGGTTATAGGGCCGATTAGGCCCAAATGCCCGGTTTGAATAAATATTTTTGGGTCCGGACGTATGTAAGTAATTTTAAGCCTAGGCTTAAATCAAACACTTTAGGAACGGGCGTTGCACACATGTAAAACTTTATGGTATTTGTGTTTGATATGCAGGTTAAACGCGATCCCAAGGACACTTTGGACAATGGTAACACAAATCATCATGGTGTTATCATATCTTCTGTATGCATCAGCTCTAAATGGAACGCTATACGCTGCAACCGCGTTACTTGGAACATGTTATGGTGTTCAAATTGCCATTATGGTATCAACATCCTCCGAGCTTTTTGGATTAAAAAACTTCGGGGTATTTTTCAATTTTATGCAGCTAGGAAACCCTCTCGGGGCACTTCTATTTTCTGGCATGCTCGCGGGTTATGTTTACGACACAGAAGAAGCTAAACAAGGCGGGTCTATGTGCTTGGGTCCCAATTGTTTTCGGCTCACATTTATTGTTCTTGCTTGTGTATGTGGTTTAGGGACCATTTTGAGCTTGATTTTGACCATTAGAATTCGACCCGTTTACCAAATGCTTTATGCTGGTGGTTCGTTCCGTTTGCCTCAAAGCTCGGGCCGCTAGTTTGATGATTCGTCTATAGTCGACGTGTGAGGCCTATATGTTTGTTGTATGTGTGTATAAAAAACAAGGTCTTATTTTTTTTAAGCTTATGACCGTTTGTTATGTAAAAACGATCCTTTTTTCATTATTCTTTGTATGAAAAGAATTCTTAAATCGATATTTTTGAAATATATCTACTACTATTCTGTATGGTGCATCTTGAGTTCTTTTTACTTGTGTCATACTTTAAAAGTGTTCAAGTGTCATGCATAAAGCAAGTATCGAAACATTATAAAATTTTAATAAAAAGTTATACCAGTAGTTCATTGTAGGCCCAAATCGACTTGATTATTGAAGTTTTGAGAGGTAAGTTTGTAAAATAGTAATCAAATTTCAGGATTGTTCTAATTAGGTTACTTATAAATTTTTTTGTATTAATCAGATCATTCGTAAATTCTTTTGTTCCAATTAGATTACTAAAATTTCAGGATTGTTTTTATTAGGTCATTTATAAATTGCAAAAAGTTTTAAAAAAATTGAAATATTTAAAAAACTAACAATATTTATAAATAAATAAATTACTTTAAAAAATTTGTGAATTATTGAAAGAAATTTTAAAAATATGAGTGACGTAGTTGTAACACTTTTAAAACTTTAGTAACCTGATTGAAACAAATAAAAATATTAATGATCTAATTGGAACATTTTTAAAACTTTAATAACCTGATTGAAACAATTAAAAATATAAATGACTTAATTAAAACAATACTAAAACTTGTTTACTATTTTGTGAAGTTTTTTCAAGTTTTAATATAACTTATATATGAATGCTCCTGGTAGACTCAAATCAACCCGATTATTGAAGTTATGATATGACATGTGTATGAATATATGGTGATTGGATTTTCTAACATAAGTAGCCAAAAACATCATATGTGATGCCGTAGTTTTTTGAAGGTTATTGAAAGGGTCAAATGGTCACATCAAAATCAATAATTAAGTCACACCATTACAAGTGGTTGGTTGGTAAAGAAGGTCCCATGGCATGGCACCACCACCATGGACCATGGTCCAAATACATGGTTGGTTCATACCCAACCACTCAAGTGCACCACCCATGAGGTTAAGGTGGGCCTAAGTGCTAAGGTGCCTAACACTGCTGGTTAATAAAAGATATTTGTACCCATTGTAAATGTAAAAGAAGTTAACATACTTTTTTGTTTAAAAGTATAAAAGTTACAAATGAGTTTTAGTATAATATGGTTCATGCACCTGTTTAAAACATATATATTAGGTCAAAGAAGATAAGATTATGTGAATTTTAGTTAAAGCAAGTAAAATTATAATGAGATAGCGTTTCATTTTAATAGAAGAGTCTACAACATTTTTGTCAACAAAAACCAGCTGCATAACATTCACATATTATCATTGTATATGTTTGCAAATCGCAATTGATTTCACTGTCAAACTTATTTAAAACAATTAAGTTCAAGGATTTTGCTATACTAAAAAGTAATCTACGAATTTCTTATAGTGTTGGTTTTTTATGTTATTTCCTATAATTTATGACATGATCTCCAGAAGAATAGAGCTGTTCAATGGCTTAATTTTTGGGTTTATGATTTCATTCAACTCATACTAAAAGCCGAACTAGATTTTTGATTTCCGTTTGGTTGAATTCATGTTCATAAAACCTTCAACTCAATACCCTAAACACGGGTTTTGATTTGTTCTTGTTTTAAAACCTCCAATAATTATAAAATAAAATAATAGGCATATATATTCGTGTTCTTTCATTTTAGTCTAATGTATACGCTTGTTAAAATATATCTGGTAATTTTTTTTCTTCCTCGTATGGTCGGTAAGGGTTTACAAATTCCATTCTAGTGTTATATAAATAAAAAGTTGTACGAGTACTTGGTAATCATAATTATAACACATATGTAAATAACTAAATATCAAACAATCATAATCATATAATCATTTTATATAAGCAACTATACTATTTGCTACTTGGGCTGGTAATCCATTAGTAAAAGTCAAAAACACTTTAATAAAATAAAGTTTAAGACCTGACATGCAATAAATTAAGAGTTTGTGTAGTTTAGAATTAGAAGCAAACGACTGTGAGAGTCTAAAAAAAAAAAACTACATTATTAACTATTCAAAGCTAATTAATTCACTCAAGTAAAATTAGATAGTCATAATCAAAACTAGTGACCTTTAAGTAGGTTTTAAGTCATGAAACATGGCATCCCACTTGACCTCTTCAACACTTCTACCAGACCAATATCCACCACCGGCGCCAGCAGTAGCACAACCTTCATCATCATCACTATACAAATTCTCTCTACACTCGCCACCGTCTTCCTTACTTTCATCATGCCGCAGATCGTAAAGCGAAGAATCAACAAAGCTATTCACTTTAGCACCACCAGATCCGACCACCGGCCGGTAGCCATTGGTGATCAAAAGAGTAGGCCCTTGTTTATTCATTACCAACCTAATTATAGTGTCAATATTTGTATTAGGCAATTCTAGGCTGAAAAACATTAGAGGTGTTTACGATAAGGTTTTGACGGTTTTTAAGTTAAACTGTGAGTCAAAACGTTAATAACAGTTTTTGAGTACTGTAAATCAAAACCAAACCATTAGTACTAAAACCAACCCAAATGGTTATTATCAGTTTGGCTTTTGTCTAGTTTTACGATTTTGGTTTACCTAACCTTTTTTATAAAAAAAATAGCTTTAGTAAACCTGTGTATTACGTGAGTTGAATAAAAAATTATTAAATAAAACAAAATCTTATTAATTATAAAATAATATTATAAGATAAGATATGATTGAAATTTTTTCTTATTATAAATAAAATGAAATCTTTTGTTTCAAAAGACACGTTGTAAAAAGTTTTATTTTGGAAACTTTTTTATTATAACTCCCAATTTTTAATTATTTTTTTGTTTATAAAAATTTTACTTTTTAAAAACACCAATTTTAAAATATTTTGAGATTTTTAACAAAGGTTTGACATTTAAAATTTTTTCTTATTTTATAAGAAATTATTTATTTAGAAATTAAATTAATAAAAATATCTATTTCTTAATTTGTTAAAATATTTTAATTTAAAAAAGAATTAAATTATATTGTTAATAACTAATGTGATTATTTAATAAGAGAGAGAAACATAAAAATTTCAGTAATGAGAAATATGATACTGCTATGTGTATCTTCTAATTATTTTTTTATGAGAATAGAAAAATAAATAAAATTGATAAAATAAAGAAGAGGTAATGTTTCAAAAGTTAAAACTTAAAGACAGATTCCCTCTATTTTATTGTTAAAAATTACCAATCATGTGTATAGTTCATAAGGGCTCATGTAAAACAAAAAGAAAAAAAGTTATACAGCACATGTTATGGTCCTGCATTCTAACATATTCACGGTATAAACCGTAAACCAAACTGGTTCACGAATTCCTACACTAACAGACCAAAATTTTTTAAAAACAAACCGCGAAACTAAATTGATGATTGTTTTAAAACCGATTTAACGGTTTCATGGTTTCAAATCGAACCAGCACCACTAAAAATATAATTGAATAATAAGATTGAATCACAGGAAAGATTAGTTTCCAATTACCTGTTACTCCTCTTCACCATGGCAGCTTTCCATCTCAAACTATAGCTCCTTGATCCCTTAACCATAACTACAGCCGATCGCGTATCATTGCGTTGCACCAACGTTCTAACATATCGCGCCAATGTTCTCTTGGTCTTCTTGATGGTTGCAACCAATCTAGCCATCGGGTGTGAACCCGACGACTTTCTAGCGAGCTTGAGGATCTCGAGCCTGTGTTTCGCTATGGAGATCCCCATGCTTTGAAGAAACTCGTGGTTGAAATAGGAGATGTCGTCTTCTTCGAGTTGATTGTGTGAGAAAGCTACAGCATATTCATGAATCAATGGTGGATCAAGGTGAGTTTTTGATAGCCATGAGAACCAGTCCATTGGGTTGATAATGTGTTTTGTGGGTTGCTTTGAGTGGAAGATAACGTATTTATATTTTGTGTAAAGTAATTAAAGGGGTCAAAAATGTAGAATATGTTAAAGAAAAAGAGTGAAAAGATTACCGTGTTACATTTTAACACGTCAAAATTGGTATAGGTGACAAAAGTATTTTAGTTATTTAATGGATTAAACCGGCAATATTATGTAACAAAGTATACGTATTAGAGGGTGAATAGAAAAATCAAATAATAAAAAAAAAATAATCAAAATATTGAGGAATTGATTATTCAGTTATGATTTTTTATAAGTGATTTTGTGGTACTTTGGTTATAGCTATATGTATAAAAAAATCGAAACTAAAATCAACCTTTGTATTTTTATATTTTATAAATAATATAACCTATGCTGGAAAAATTGGGTTATATTCTTTTATAAATAACGTGTTAGTTTTGTTTATTTACTTTATAAATTAATAACGATTGCTAATATTTCATATGACCTAATATATATACTGTTTTATTAACATAAATTAATTTGAATCACCTCACGTTTAAAGTGAGTTGATTAACCTCTCTTCTATTAACTAAATTAATCAAACCGCTATAACTGAAATTGATCGGTTATAATTTATAAAAAATATAAAAAACGAAGCATTGCTTATAGATTTGGTTTTAAATTTTAATCCATAGCTAAACTAAACCAACATGTGTGTTAGGTAATGGGTTAATTAAAGCTCAAACGGAGTAAGGTAACAAGCTTGAAGAAGTAAATAAACTAGTTTTTGTTCAAATCAAAACGTATTTAGTTTTAGTGAATTAGTAACAATAAAATAATCAAGTATGCTTGAAAAGTAAACTTACATACAATATTGTTAATGACTTCTAGTTTAAAATTAAGCTTTTTGAACAACATAAATAACAAGTTAACTTTTTGTTTGATGCATAAAATAGTTTTATTGGTTTTAACATAAAAACCTAATATGATCAAGAAAGTTAAGTAACAGAAATTAGTTATTTTAAAATAAATTTTCATAATCTCATCGTGACATGATATCGGTTTTGCTAGGATATTGTTTAAATCCAACGTGTTTATTTTACCATTTATCAAGTTAAAATTCTAAACAACCAAAGGAAGATAGATATAAATTTTCAGTGTGGTGGTTAAAATTAGAAGAAAATGAAGTTTGTGGGGTCTCAAAGTATGAAATGTGCAAGTTTAAGTCAAGACTAATAAATCTTTCTTTGAAAAATCAGGCATCAATCAAGGCATTGGAAAAGGGCATATAACCACCATTTTCTACCTTTGTATGCATTAATATTGATATTGATTTAGGCTTCAATTTCAATCTTTATCAAATGTTCTTCAACTTTAGGTCAACTAAGCAAATCAACCATTAAAATTTTCCAATTTATCACCAAACAATTTGATGGAGGAACTTCGTGGGTGTGATTAGAGCATTTGATAAAGATTGAAGCCAAAATCATTATTAATGCTTGCAATGGTGGCAAATGGTGGTTACTTATTTAAAGTGGGACTTTTGATCTTTTGTAGGTTTTTGTTAGGGAAAATGTGGAACAAGTTGTTTACAACCCATGGTGGTTCGATCGGCACAAGATGGTTCAGTTGTTTTCAAGCAGACATACTCAATATTGACTCGCAAAATCCGGTTTTTAAAGGAAAAATTATACTTACAGTTGGTTTTTTGTTTGGTTCGAATATGAATTAGTTAATTCGATTTTCTTATCACTTCTACACTTAATGATGTATATTATAATAACACTTAATAAAAAAAGTAAATAAATTGGAAAATACATACATTTAAGAGAAGATGACAAGTAAATACATGTACATGTTGTATTTCTGTATCATTGTAGAGCTTTTTCATATACATAGATAGTAAAATAATATGATCTTCCCCTTATCAAAGACTTAGACACTCGACAACCCTTATCAGACTACGTCAATCTGTATTATAGTTATCCAAATAGTTTTAAATAACACTTACAGGTTTGTTGCTAAAGACAATCCTACTAGTATAATCATTTATTGATTAACACTTGATTTTAACTCGATATTACTCACGATAATGATTGTGAATGTAATTGGGAAACGTATGACGAAATTGAGCAAAAAATGAATAGAAATCAAATGTAAATCAATGATAATTATGTTATTAGGATTGTCATTGTCTACAAAAATAAAATTTAAGATTATTATTGTATAAATTGATAGTATGAATTATCGATTAATATATTATAGTTTGTATTATTAAAATTCAATTTGTCAATATTAGTAAAATAGAATAAGGTAATAAGATAAACAAAATTGAATTATTATATATTTTTGTAAAAGATCATAGAGATGCTAACTTGGCACTAGGAATCCTACATGGAAAAGTGTTAAAATAGATTTTATGAGAGAAAAATCACATTCACCAGCACTTAAATGATTTTGGAATTGTTTGACGTTGAAAATCACCCATTATGACTTCTAAAGGGGACGATATAATTCTTACTCTAGAAGTATCATATTTAAATGCCATGAAGGAATGATATTTCTCGTTGGTCCTCAGTAATATATGCCATATGGCTTTCTTTAAATACATATATCTCGTGTCTTAATGTGAGGAACTTGAAGGGAAGAAAATATTTTATCCCTTTAAAACAATGTTTACAAAATTAAAACAAACAACAAGCTGGTCGTTTTAAAGGTTAATTGGTTGGACTAGTCAAATCAACCAAACCGAATGATGTGATATGATAAAAAATTATTAACATTATTAATATATATCCACTTTAGAAACAAAATATGAAAATAATATATGTTTTAAGATAGACTAGAATTAAGCTCCTCGCGTTGGTGCGGAGGCTTAAAACCATGACAAATAGCGCAAATGTCATACCACGACTAGCAACCATCAACACTGAAGTTACGGTGTATTAATGCAGAAAAATTAGACTGAAGCGTAAAACAAAGAAAAGCACAACTAATTTGATCTAGGAACCACGGTGTTGTTACAAACCTATCAAACGAAAAAAATAGACGTAAAAACATTAAACTAGACATGCGCGTTGCGCCGTGTTAGCTCACAAAATTTAGAAAGAAACATAAAAATGTTGAATCACACATAATGCATGTTGCATTATGTTAACTTGCAAAATTTAAAACAAAACGAAAAACGAAAAATTTTAAACTATAAAAAGTATAGGGACCAAATTTGAAAGTAAAAAAGTTGTAGATTAAATTGTCAAATATGAAAAGTTTTAAGTTAAAAATAAAAAATTAAATTTTACAAGGTTGCATTACAAAATGTGAAAAACTTCGAGTTAAAAGTAAAAAACTAATTCTTATTTGAAAACACATCCTAAGCTTAGATAAGATACAACCTTAATGCACAAAACAAGTTCCTCAATACATAAAATAAGTTGGTAATTAGTATATTTTAAATTTACACTTTTAACACAATTTTAATACTTAAATAACTAAAATATATATCATAAATACTAAATCAAAATAAAAATGAGGTATTATTTTAAAAGTTATCTAATTAAATTTTTTTTAAAAGTCGGTTATTATTTTAAAAAATTATCCATTACATATTTAGTTACTTATGAATTCTTAAATCAGCATCTAAAAACTTGGTTTACGACACTAGATTGTGGACTTAAGTGATGCGAACACTAGGTATGATATACGCATTGCATTCTATTTTATTTACTATAGTATTCTCCCGTTAGATTTCCTATTAAAATCCAACCACTATATATTTTTAAGGATACTAAAATATATGTATAGATTCACACACCCAAACAATGCTACAAAATTATCATTCATTTTTGCAAACCATAAATGTTTCCAAATACTCCAACGATGCTAACCATGATCGCTAGAATCAACATCAACCACGACAACAACCGCTCTCGGCTACTAAGACCAGGCGATCCATCGCGGCTCAAGCGTAGCGCGATAAGAGCTGGAAATGTGAACCCTAATGATACAGCTGTGGTTGCACCTGTAAACTTAAAAGCGCTCCATATGCTTGGGATCATGATCGATGCCAAATATATAGTCCCCAAAATCACGCACGTTAACCCTAAACACCTGCTCTTGCTCTCGGATAGCGGCGCCACACCACTAAAAGCCAATGCGTCGATCGTTTGCCTTAACGAGAAGTGAATAACGGGAAACACGAGAATCAAGTGAAAAATGTAGCCCACGCGAACGATGAAGTTCAAAGTTGTACTAAACCGAATCGCGAGAGGTTTATCAAAGTTCGTAAGCACGTCGGGTTCAGTGTTTTTCCCGAATAGAAGGTAACCCGATACCGCGGTCAACCAATAGATTATAACACATATAACAGTCGTTATCCGGCCAACTTTGTTCATTTTCTTAGGCGAACGCCCTTTGAGTTCGTTGTAAATCGGTTGAATATTAAAGTGACAAACGTATGCATTCGACATGATCGGGATCACGACTAGAAGATCAATAATCGCTTGTTCCGAACTAAAATCAGGAACTAGTCTAGGACGCGCGATTTTGCCTTCAACCAACATGATAAAGGCCACCAGACACGCGATTGTCACAAAGAGAACTGCAAGAACCACAGAAGCAGCTGATGTCATACTCAACGACTCAATCTTATCCAATGCACAAAGTGGTGCAAGAAACACGATCAACACGATCAACATCACGAGTCGTCTATCGTCCCAAAACCCGCTACCAAACCATTGATCCAAAACTCCAACATGGCGAGCCGAACCCGACATCACATCACCCATAATAATCAAATAAACCACCAAAACACCAGCATTGTTCAAGATTATACAAATATCAGACAATATTCTTGCAGGTGAACCTAATGCTTGTTGCACAACCTCGCCGTATGATGTCGCTTTGCATTGAACCGTAGATCGAACGAGCATCTCGACGCTGATTTCTGATATGACACCCATCAAGAAGATCATAACAATGCCGGTGATCAAGCCAAGAACTTTCATGGTTTCGGGTAGTGCCATGATTCCAGCCCCGATTACGGTTGTGGTTAAGTTAAAAACAGCACCATAGACACCCGAATTCGATCTTTCTGAATCATGATCATGATCATTGTCATCATCATCATTATTCTTGCCATGAGAACTAATCGAATCATTTTGAGCGGTTTGTTCTTTACTTCCCATGGTGATTCGATGTGGGTGTGAATCTTTATCAAGAATGTTGGATCATAAACATGAAAGAATTTGGGGAAAAATAGCAAGAAATTATAAATGCAAGAAGGAATATGGAAGATAACTACGTGCAGATTGGAAAATGAGTCAAAATACGACAGAAATTTGATGAAAAAGGTTGATTATTTGATGGATTGAAGAAAGAAATCAGTAATTTTAGTGATTGTATTAATGGAGATTGTCTTAAGAGGAGAGGGATTAACGGTGGTTAACGAATTTTTGAGAGATTGGAGGTTTTTTCTTTCTATTTTAGGTGTGGTGCGGTTGACTTTTGATTGTTGACTAATAAGTAGGTATGAGACAAGTAATTTTTTTTTGAACGGCAAATATGAGACCCAACTTTGTATAATAGGTGTTATCTTAATCGGGCCCACCTATTTATTTTTCAACCGAGACCGCACCCTCAACCCGCTCAGTAGGAAACTCATTGCTGAGAAAACCCACTGGCTCAACTCTATGCATAAGTATTGATAAGAAGAAATTTTTTTTTACTCACTCCTGACTTTTAAAAAAATTATTATTTTTATTCAATTTTATTTTTTAAGTTAATTTGGGTGTTAAATAGAGGGATAAATATGTCTTTTTGCAATAAAAGAATTCCACCATTGCCGCCTCCACGTCGTTGTCGTGTGTCTGCCACTATTGCCACGGACGATCGTTCTGACAAAGCCTACTCCGGCAAAACTCTATATGTAAAAGAAGAGATCCAGATTTCGCTATCTCTTCTCTCGATTCGGTACTTTGAAAAGGTTAATTACGGTAACCACGAGCAAATGAATGTTGAAATCAATTAGAGTGTTTTGATGAGAAGATATTGAGTATTAGTGGTTTGATTTAGTTATTTTATTGCTGTTTGTAAGTTTTGTAGTATGAAATGGTATATGTGGTAGTGTTTAGGAAGTGGCTATGAGTGATTGTTCCTTTCCCTACTCAACCATATCATTATCATGTATGTCACTTTTCCCAAAATTGGTTGGTGGTTAATTGTGGGTACTTACCATTTCAGCTATGAAAATATAAAACTTGGCTTATTGTCTCCATTATCCTACATGTCACATGTTACTAATTGTGGATGACTTAATTTAATGTTGCAATAGTTCAATTTCAAGTTTTAATTGCTTTGGTTTCCACCTGTATCATCAATTAAGAACATTATAAATCTAAAACTAGTTATATCCGGGCACGCGCGTTGCACGTATGATGAACATACCGTTAATCATGTCTTAAAAAATTCACCATAACCTTATGCGCATCACAGACTAAATAGTAGGCTCGAAATCAAACTTCGGTCACGACTACAAAAGGCACGCCATATACAGATATAAATTTTCAAATAAAATCATGCCCAAACAGACACAAAAGCAACAAACATGATAATCTAGTACCAAGTAGGCTCAAAACCGTTATTTGGTTGTGGTTGGATGCTATGAACGGTTCCCAGCCATGACAACCAACACACAGACTTGCAATCCAATCATAGCCCCGACAACAGAACATCAAACAACATACCCAAACACAACTACTCTTAGATGAGCGACAACTCGTCGTCATCAACACAACTCTAATCAACCAGACCACCATCACTACAAACACCACCGCCACCATCAATATAGCAAACCAAAATTAGTCTCACATGAGGTAAACCTCACTGCCACAATCGACATCCAACTCAAGGTAGAGGCGAGCCACGGCTAGTGACAACGTAGAGGGGATGTCGGGAGTGCACAACATGCACCAACCAGTGAGCAACAACCGCGAGGCGGCATCGTCGATGGAAGGACAACCAAATCTGGAATCGCACATCTCCGAGAACCCTAGAGACCACCAGTCAAAAATGGTAGCCCTATCACCACCATTTGAAGCCGTGAACATCAACGACACCCAAGAGGAGAACCATTGTTGTCAGCGACAACCATCGCAGGTCGCAAACATCAGCGACATGACTAACGAAAACCCACAACAGCCATACCTATACCACCGCCACCGTCAACGCCAACCGCTTGCAAATAGCCGCACAAACATCGATGATGACAACAATCGCCGGCATCCATTGGCGACCACCGACTCGAAATCAGAAGCACCTTCCATGGTGGAGGCGGCGCGGAGACCGACGATGGTGTTGATGACAGCTCAACAGCGGAAACGTACGGCTTAAGGCCGGAGATGCTTCCACAGTGGAGGTGGTCCGACTACCGATGGTGTCCTCTTTTTCTCACTATAAAGAAACCGAAATGGGGATTTAACAAGAGGGGAGTAGGGGGCATGAGATGACATTAAAAGAAGTACTATTATAATTATGATGCAGTCAGAGAAAAAAGGTGCTGGTGGCATATTACGTGTCTATGCTTCTTTCGATTTAAGTGTCTTCAAATGACAACTATAAATTTGTAAATCAACGGTCGAAGATCAAAAAATAACCGTTCAACCCCTTCTTCTTTAAATATAGGTATAATTATATGTAATTATTTATTTCTTAAAAGATAGATTTCTGTATTCGTGTTGTGTTTCATATTCAAAACTCATATATGATTTACAATTTATATTGTCATCTTTCTAACTACATTATACTATCATATTTTCTATTTTCTAATTTTATTTTAACAATATCCGACTATTTAATATTATTTTACATTGAAATAACTCACCAGAATACAAGTATGTGGCTAGTTTGTTAGGATTTGCATCATGTAAAACCTGATCTTAAACTTATCATAAAATTGAGTTATAATATGAAATGCTTTAAGGTACAATTCTAACAATTTATTTAAAATGAATCAAATTATTAATTGTGTCATAAAGGAACTTATGCTGATTCCGAATATATGAATTGTCCTAAAGATTCAAAACCTATTTTCGGCCGTTTCATAAAAAAAATGAGAAAATCCAATGGATTTGAGAATGGATCAGATTGCGCTAATCTAAATCCGTTTTCTTCCATTTCTTCCTATTCCAAGGCAAGGCAAATCAAAATGAAAAGCTCATGTTGGGTTTAGGGATAATCAGGCTCGAACTAATGATCTTTTTAGGGTAGTTTTAAGCTTATAATAACATCAAGAGTAAACTATAGAGATAATCTAACAATTTCAAACTTATAGTAGTTTTAAGCTTATAATAACATCAAGAGTATAGTACATAGATAATCCCTATGATTTAGGGTAGATTTGTATTTTATCCCTAAACTTTAAATTTTATAAATTTGATCCCTAATTGCATTATGTACTTTCAAATATGACAATGTTATGGACTGTTTGGTAGTTTTTTCATATTTATTAAAATGCTATCTTTTAATGATTTATAACCTCCATTAAAAAACTATTTTTTAATAGTTTATAACCTTTTAATAATTAAGAGTTAACTGTAATGCTGAATGATTAATAAGTTTAATTTTAATGAGATCTATTAACCATTCAATATAAGAATTATCTTTTAACCATTAAAAGGTTATTCACCATTAAAAGATAATACCTTAATGATAATTAAAAGGCTACTAAACAACCGTTTAGTTTGATCAGTTAATACCAAAGGTATTTTGGTAATTTATCATTCAAACCTTGATTTTGTAAACCTAAAATCTAAAATAAAGCCTAATCATATAAACAATCGTCTTCATCAGTTTCATCTGGCAACAGACACCTATGGTTACACTATCACCGTTAAAACACAAATAACCATTCTCTTCGGTTGCAAATACAATCTGCCAAATTCTAAGGTGGGGGCTTGGGAAGATTAAAGTTTATGGTTCTTATTGGATTCATTTACATGAATGAAAGAAAAAACACCCAAATAAGATACTGTAATCAGGTTTTTAATGATTTGCTTCTTGCTGAGGATGAATTAGATTAAGGTCAAGACATCTCTAGGGATTACAGACTCAAACATTTAGATTATAGTGCGATTCAGCCTCAAACTTGCCATTACAAGCTACATCCAAATACACTCGCTCGTTAGGTCATTTAAATTAAAACTAAATCATATTTTTGATATAATATAAACCAAATTTAAGTCACATTATTTGAATAGATCGTAAACATATGGTTAACTTTACATTTTCTTGTAGAAAAACATAAGTATATAAATAGAGACGATGATCATATTTCGTGAAATATTATCAACATCGTATCATTATTCATTGAGCTAAGATAAACTAAAATTAAAAAATATCATAGTTCGTTTTCATAGATATAAATATTTGAAAGTAGGCTCGCAAGTCATTTTAGCTCGCTTTAACGAGTTGAGCCAGAGATCACATTTTGTCTCACTAATATAAACGAGCCGGCTCGACAAGATAAACGAGCTGGCTCGACTTACTAGCAGGGCCGGCCCTAGGGGGGGGGGGGGGGTTGTGGGAGGGGACGCTCATGGTTTGATCTCTTCAAGTCCAACATTTAAAAAAGAAATATTATATTAATATGTAATCTTAAAAAAAACCACAGACTATAACAATTGAATTATTTTAATCTATTAAACCTTAAGACCATTAATATTTTAATAGTTTAGTCCACTACAATCTATTCAATCTAAATCAATTTTATTTTTATAACAATTATTGTTGTATTATAGATTTTTAGAAACGGACTATTGACTTTATATTATAAGGTCATATTCTTTTCCACTCGCCCAGAGCCCAAAAAATTTCAATGATTCTCGAGGGCGGTCACGCGGCTCAGCTTGATTTTAAAACAAGCCGAGCCCACGCGCACCCTAACCCGGCTCACATCGGTTCGTTTATAACATAACATTTTATCGTGTAATCGTGCGTCACGTGAGAATTCTAGATGGCAAAAGCCCACAGGTTCAAAAGAAAACTAACAGCGTACATACAGTATCCGAATATTGTCATTTCGGATAAGGTGGCAGTGGCACCTAACCTTATCTGGTAAGCTCCGAAAACAGGGGCTCCTTTTGTTTCTTTCCAGGGTTTCCAATTTTGGATATCATATAACTAGTGTAATGTTGACTCTTTAGCATCTCTTAAAAAAAAAAAAAAAAGAATTAGGACTCATTTGACAAGTTGTAATTAGTCGTGTAGAGCTGCTCATTACCGGTGTCCGACCCAAGAATTTTTTTAATTGAAGGTTGGAAAATTATAAGCGTCGTTGATCATAGCTAAAAATTAAAGTTTTTTGGTCTGATTCGGGTCGGGTCACACACTAAAAAAGACAAAACCAAATTTAGTACCCCTTCTAATTTCATCTCTTTGATTCCGGGACAACAGAATAAAAAATATTTTTTTATTTGATTTAAAAATTAAGTGGGTTAACTTATGAAAAATAAATGAGTCGGTTTGGTTCGGTATTAGTCTAAAACCGAAACCAAAACCGATATTTCGGTTTCTAGTTTTTTAAAATCATTCGGTTTCGGTTTTTCCGGTTTTTTGTTTTCAGTTTTCATTTCGGTTTTGGTTCAGTTTCAATTTTATTTTCAGTTTTACCATTGTGGCTTTAAGTTTTAAAAGAAATTTTTGTTATGGAGTTAAATATGATATCCAAAAGTTTAAATATGATATCCAAAAGTTTTAATATATATTTAAATTACACGGGGGTCGAAGTTACACGGGGTCGGTTAAGATTGGATTGTATATAGTCAATGTTAAAATATTACAAGGGTTGTTTTGTTACCGATTACAGTCACAGTAATATAATCATCAAATATTTACACTTGAGTCGATTTCACTTGCAATAATGATTATAAATAAAATTAAATAACAGACAAACGGAATCGATCTGAAAATAATAGAAACTGAGTATGAATCTATGATAATTATGCTACTGAAATTATTATTGATAATAAAAATTCATATTATAAACTATCATCTAACAATTAGTAATAGCATGGATTACTAAAATTCATATTTTTTTTATAAGAATATCATATCTCAATTTGTAATTTTGTAACAAAAACAACAAAACAATTACTGCATAGAAGTACGAGAATCTTATCCCCCATCCTTATCATCATCATCAACACATTCATCACCACGTACTCCCACCACCATCCGCCACCCGCCACCCTACCCCACCACCACCACCTTCAACCCTATATAAACCCCATATACAACCATCATCACCTCATTTCAATTCATCATCTTCAATTCTTCATCACTCACAAATCTCCAATTTCACCATGCTAGCAATCTTCCACAAAGCTTTCGCACACCCACCAGAAGAACTCAAAAGCCCCGCATCAAACCACCACCCCAAACAACCAAAGCTCCCAGAAGAAACCCTCAAAGAATTCCTCTCAATTCACCCCACAAACACCTTCTCAATGACGTTCGGTGACGCTGCTGTTCTCGCGTACGTGAAGTCCGATCGCCCTTACTCCATCAATCAACGATTATTCACGGCGTTTGATGACATCTACTGCTTGTTCATGGGGAGTTTGAACAATCTTTGCGCCCAAATCAAGCAATACGGGCTGTCAAAGAACACAAACGAAGCGATGTTTGTGATTGAAGCTTATCGGACGTTGAGGGACCGCGGTCCGTACCCTGCTGATCAGGTGATTAAGGATCTTGAAGGGAGTTTTGCGTTCGTTGTGTATGATAGTAAAGGTGGCACTGTGTTTACTGCACTGGTGAGTTATGAGTTTTGTGGGTTTGTTTTGGGTGAGTGTAAGGTGTTCGATGAAATGTCTGAATGAAAGTTGGTTTTTTTGTAGGGGTCTGATGGTGATGTGAAGTTGTATTGGGGTATAGCTGCAGATGGGTCTGTGGTTATTTCTGATGATTTGGAGGTTATTAAAGCTGGTTGTGCTAAGTCATTTGCACCATTCCCTAAGGGTAACATACATATTATTACAAAGCATTAATCTATTAAGTCATTTCACTTTTTAATTTTATTATTATAAAGCATTAATCTTTATGCCTGAAAGTAACTTATTATTATAAAGCATTGATCTTAAGTTCGAATCTAGTTGTTTACTGGTTTTATGTCTTTAGTTTCTTTAACCTTGAATCTATTTACATTGATCTTAAGTTCGAATCTAGTTATTTACTGGTTTTATGTCTTTAGTTTCTTTAATCTTGAATTAGATATCTCAGTTCGAATTCAGTTTTATAGGTTTTCGGTAATTGAGCCTTGTTGAAGCCTCAAGTTAGGATCCGGTGTTCATTGGTTTTCTAACTTCTCTGTTTTTTTTTTTAACTGCTGGTTAGTGGTTAGTTGTTAGGGACTGTTTGATTTGCTTCTGACCCGGTTAAAATATCTAACCTTCTGACCCGGTCAGACATTTTGGCTGGTCAGTGTGTTTGATTTGCACTCTTTCGCGTCTAACCCGGTCCAACACCATTGACCTATGCATATTTTTTCACTTACCCGGTCAGTTTTAAAACAAGCTCTTACCCGGTCAGCAAGCTCTGACCGAGTAAGTGAAATCAAACAGCCCATTAGTATCACCAAGTTAGTAATATTCGTCAATGTCAAGGTTTGAACCTTGGACCTACAAGAGAGGCAAAGCCTCCCACCTCCCCCTTAACCAAGATGGTTAAGGGATCATTAGTTACTTCTTGTTTTCTAACTTCATAATAGAGGTCTTAGCTTTAAATCTAATTATTACTGTTTTTATGCATTTTAAGTCGCAAAAACTTTCTAGCATAAATCTCAACTTCGAATTCAGTTTTTATTAGTTTTCTGTCATCCTCTCTTGTTAGAGGTGTCAAGTTCAAACCTAGTTCTCATAGTTTTTCTCCTTTCATTTTTTGTTTTTTTGTTTTTTTTTTTTTTTGTGTTTTATTATTTTTTTTTATCTTTTTTGTTTTTTATTATTTTTTTGTTTTTTGTTTTGTCTTTTAAGCCTCTTTGAATCTTTCTTGGAGAGATTTCTATTACAAATTCGGCTTTCACTGGTTTCTGGCTTTAAGTCTCTTGAAGGCCACGAATAATCTAATGTTAGTTGCATTTTACTTGATTTTATTGAAGCCATGAGTTTCTGGTAACATCTTCTAGCTTTAAAATTCGGTGAATCTCATCAAGATTTGATCTTTTTGATTGGCAGGATGTATGTTTCATAGCGAAGGTGGTTTAATGAGTTTTGAGCATCCAATGAACAAGATTAGGGCAATGCCAAGGGTGGATAGTGAAGGGGTAATGTGTGGGGCTAATTTCAAAGTGGACACTTACTCGAGGGTCAACTCTATCCCTCGTAGGGGTAGCGAGGCCAATTGGACCCAATGGGATGATCATTATGCATCTTAATTCTTGAATCTTGACCATCTACAAGATCCCATTTTACTTCAAAAGTTCTTTACTTTTTTGTTTTGAATGTAAATATTGGTTTTGGGAATAATTATAATGATTTCTAGTGTTATTTGGGTACAAAGTTGATTGACACACTTCGATAACTTGAAATTATAGTTATCAAATCTGGTTATGGAATGATATATACGCACAGGTTAAACTAAAAATTAATTTTTGTTTGAGTATCTTAAGAATGATTTTAATCACCTCAAAACTGGATCAAACAAATTCTAATAGAACTTGTTCTAACAATGTTATAATCGATTCGTTTTGTAGTTGGATGTAGTTGGATCTATTATTATAGGTTATAAACCAAATTTTCGTACTAAATGGTTGGGATTTTGCTAGCACAAAGCAAATAGCATAAATTCAAAAAGGAGGTACACGCACAAATTTTGAACTAAATGATATAAAATTTAATCGGATAATATAAAATTTTAAAACAAACTACATAATTTTAAAAAAATAAAATTTAATCGGATAACAAAAAATTTTAAAACAGACTACATAATTTTAAAAAAACAGCAAATATTAAAACATGCAACATAATTTTAGAAAATACAGCACGTTCTTAGTCATTTTAAACAAAAATTGGTTTTTATTAACCTTGCTGTTTACAACATATAATGATATAAATGCAGTGAGAATATGAGATTAAACATCATTACTAAGAACATTATTACATTATTTAAGTATTTTAACATATACCTAGTAGAACCACTACCATATAACTAACTAAATCAAGGTGGAAAGATCTATTTTTAAACTACCAAAATTAAAATCTAAAAACATGCATACTTTTCAGACATGTTCATATATAAAAAAAAACTATATTACCCTTGGTTGATTAGTAGATTACACATCATATTACCTTTGATCAAGTCTTGATTGACTGGTCAAAACTCAAAATGTGACAAATTTTAACTTTTCAATACTTTCTTATTCTATAATATAGCATACATATTTGTAAAGATATTCTTAAGAGTATTTGATTCTTCCCCTTTTAGGCCTTTGGCTTAACCAGGTTGCAATCTCAGCGTGTAGTATGAACGGGCTGGTTTTGGGTTATATTTTCTCTAACGGGTCAAATAAAAAAAAATAAGTTTAAAGAGGAACAGGGCGGTCAAATAACAAGTTGAAAGTCATTTAAAGTCTAATCTTAACACGCATAGCCTCCTAAATTTCTTATATCCATAGACTTAGATTCTTACCATTGTCCATCTGAGAAATATTCGTGTATAGCATTAGTTTGAGACTTCCAATTTCGTTAGCAAGATTGAAACATGAGGTCTGCAAATAGATGCTAAGTAATTTCATTACGTTTTTTTATTCAAACGAGCCTAAATGAACATCGGAAAACTGCCTGCAAACATGTCCTACGCTCACACTTTCACTCGAAACTAATCAAACCGAATGAAGAAATGAATCTTGTTTAAGCTAACCCGATTTCCTAATTTCTTGTTCAAGCAAATGTAAAGTTGGTTTATTCGTGAAAATGACACTGAAGTTCTTGCATTATAAGCATGTTGCAGACTTTACTGTTTGTATGCACATTTTCACCATCAAAATCTTCACTGTAGATTATGGCTGAGCTAGTGAGCTGTTGACCGTTGAGCATGTTTAACCCGCCAGCTAGAGTGCTAGACCCCTCGTGCATGAGCGGACTTAGTTTGAACGTACAGTGAATTTTTGTGCATATATGGAGATGTACATACGAGTTTTTCGAGTGACATCATTGTGTTTCTGGCGATGACTCCATTAGTTATAAAAAAAACATATAAACCCAAAACTCGAAAAAAAACCTATGAGTTAATTAATTAAATAATTAAATAAGCTCACTCTCACTACATACCCATAACACCCATTAATTAGTTATATTGGCCCACTAAAAAAAATCCTAAAAAAATAAACTTGCCAATTGCAATAAAAGTTGAAGAGGTAGAATAGACATTTGTTGTTCAAAAGACAAGACTCAAATTCATCACTTAAGGAATTGTTGATTATCAAATGGTTAGATTTTTGAAGAAGTTTTTCTTTAATGAAGCTTGTGAAGACGGATTTGCGTAATCGAATGAGTGATTTTTGCATTTGTTATATTGAAAAAAAGTTTTTCAATAAGCTTTTGTCGAAGATGAAATGCAACGTTTTCAAAAAATGAAAATTCATAAGGAACGACAATAAGATGTTTTATTTCAATACGTAAGACCATCGTTTGTATATCATGTGTTTTTTACATTCGAATGATGATTTTTTTAATTGTTGCATCTTATTTTTATGACCAACCCGAACCATGAAATGCAACGTTTTCAACATAGTTACTTTGCGTATGGATTAAAACGGGTTGGTTTGGTCTGACGCGGACACTTTTTTGTTAAAATATAACGAACAATTAGTGTGAAGAATGAATATAATCACTATTATTACAGCGATAATCTAATGTTTTGAATAGGGCTGTAAAAACAGGTCTTATCGTGTTTAACAGGTTAGAGATGGCACGCGTAACACACATATCAAACATGAAAATGACTTGCTTAACTACCTATATATAATATATCATGCCTGTAATTTTTTTAAAATGTTTTTGTGAACCAAAAATGAGAAATAATAGCGTCTTGCCTTCTAATTTTAATTATTTTAAAAAACATAGAAAAATAAATAATATAATTAACCTATATGTTAATTTAGGAAGTGAATGAACAGTACTACGTTAGGTTACAACCTCTTATGCATAGTGTACTATCAAGTATTTGCTGGTTTCTTTAAATTCGTTTTCGCTGAGGGTAATTCGGACATTTCATTCGGAGAGAGAAACTTCTGCATAGAGAGATGGTGGATGTGGGGTGTTACTGCTTCTGCTGGCTTTCCACGGCGGCGGCGGCGGCGGTTTTATGTCTCATCTGCCGGTTATTTCTCTCTGTCTTCGAGGAAGAGAAAGAGGGGTTTTCAGTCATCGGGCGGGGAGTGGTGTTCTGAATCCTAGGTGGCGGTGATGGCGTTGTGTTTACCGATCAGATTAGGAGTTGCCGACTAGGTTGGGGGTGGTGGCTAGGTTTCGTTTGCCCTAATCAGTCGGTCCTGAACCATAGGCGATGGTGGTGTGGATGAAGACATGCAGCGACTTCGAAGATATATAGTGAGACAAAGTACGCGGTGGTCTCCGTCACGGTGGTGATCGACAGGCTTCACCACTAGAGGAAAATGATAAAGACAAATTGTTGTTGGTTCGATCTTGCGATCACAGTGGGGTGGTGATCGAAGGCTACGACGGTAACGATGGCATGCAACAGTCCTTCAAGCAAAGATCACTGATTTACTTATGGTAAACCTTTTATTTAATGTTCAATTGTTAAGTATAATGAACGATTTTTGTAAGTTACAAAGTTGGTTCTTTGGCAAAAAAAAGTTCATAGGCTTAAGTGATGCGTAAGGACCGCAATTAATGTGAACTTATTCATATATATTTATGAATCAATTTAGAGTTCATATTTGCTGTTTTGTTATTTTGAACATGCATTATTCATACCTACTATTAATATGCTTATTGAGGTCTAATCCTGGTGTAAATCATATATAGCTGGTGACCTTCTGTTGGAGCAACCAGATATGGTGAGGAGAAGTGGAAAAGTAAATAAATTGATTTGTTCGGTATTAAATATTAAGTGCTAACTTACAGTTTATATATATATAGTTGAACTTTAAATGTTTAAGGTTATAATTAAAATGGAATACCCCCTTTCATAACGAACGTTGTTTTCTGTATAGGTTGATGTAATTGAGGATGATTGTAGTGCTGCTGAAAATACAGGTATTTTGACTGTAACACATGCTTATTTCTTTTTTGAAACTTTTTCTCTCTAAGTTTTCATTTTATTTTTTAACATCTTCCAAGATGGATATACAATTGCAAAACCCCTTTGAGGTTTGTTTACTTTCGAATTGGGGAAAGAAAATTATAACCGACACAAAAGCAATATATTAATATGCATGGCACTTCACTTTTGTTTATAAGCCCAACATTGCGATTTGAATTCCGGTAATCACTTGATCTCGGTTTCTGGTAAAAATGATCATATTTTTGAGTAGTTGTAGAGTATAGGAAATTATTGGAATAAGTGCAAATCACATAATTGTCTTCATTCCTTATTAAATTAATCATGTTGAAAATGCATGTCCATATATATAACTATCTTGATTCTTACCACAAAAAAACGCTATATAAGTTGCATTGATCTTTAGATATGTTTATAAGGGCATCATCGTGTTTTGGGCTCCATCAATCAGATGAATAGGATATGGCTTTGTGACAAACAAAGACCATACTTCATGAATTTGACTAAGTTCTGATTTTTTAAATTTTATATTTCATCTGAATAGTAATACCTGTTGATATGAAATTGTGAATACAAAAACAACTATACAATTTAACTCATCATTAGCTTTGATATTTCATCCGGTTTAACATGTAATTGAGGAAGAGTAGATGGTTGCTGGCTTGCTGCATATGATTTGATTGAGGTATATTGTGAACTTATTTTTCATTGTAAGTTCCCTGGAATTACACATGTTAGAGTTATATACGATGCAACACATAAAGTTTGATCTTTTGATACATGTCATTGCATTGTCACGAGTCTTTGAAGATCAATCACCCCGTTAACAAGAAGCTCAGGATTATAAATTTAGAAATAAAGGTGAATCACATATAAATCCATAAATATTCATGCTTTTTTAAAAGTTTTATTATATAATTGTAAATTAAAGGCTTAATTGCATAAAAAAGACAGCTTTGTCTTCTGTTTAACCTTCTTTTAATATCTATGATACACGTGCTTTGATGCTTACATGGCGTGACACATATCATTGTAGCATAATGAGGCTTTGAAGATCCGTTCACCTAAGTAGCAAGAAACTCAGGATTTTGAAGTTGGAAGTAAAGGTAAACCAAATACACAATCATAAACATTCATGATTTATCAGTTGACACACATTTGAGACTTCTATTACAAAATTTTTAATTTTTTTAAAGAGCTAATTGCATAAAGAGGTAGCCTTTTATTCTGTTTAACCATCATATTTTAACATTTATGATGCACCGTATTTAATATTTACATGTTTTGATCTATTTTATGAATACAAATATTGAAAATGCAAGACATCTAGCTCTCCATGAAGCATTTAAGAAAGATTCGTAACAAGTTAGAGATGTACTACTTCCGGTATCTGTGAACAGAAAGCAAAAATCTTTATGTTTTTTGTTGTTTTTCACCGAAAGAGGTCTGAACAAGATTCTTATCATGTTAATAAGAGATGAGGATTATTACAACTTGGAAGCCAAAAACCATAGTTATTGTTCTCTTCTTAATCATATGACATATTTTTTCACAGATTAACAGCCTATTAATGAATTTAGAGTAGTTTAGACAAAAAAATTTCACATAATGTCAGGGTCTACCCAAGTGGAAAATGTTTATACCCAGTAAATGGGGCAGGAATGTGGGTACGAAATTATTGATGCTACTTCAAATGATGTTTTTTTTTTACCTCTTATAGGGTTTCATGTGACAAAACCTATCTTGCCAAGGCGTGGCATGCATATTTAGAGGTGGATTTCGTATGTTGTTTATAATTTACTATTTTGGTTTCTAAAAGAAAAGATTACATTCTGCACTTTTGTCTTACATAATGAAGTAGTGTACCTCAATTCAGATTTATTTGTTGTTTCTGTTTGGTATATATTTAAGTAGACCTCTTGACCAGTTGGACACCCATAACCGGTTACATTTAGTTTATTTTATTGACTTATGAACTATTTAACTTTTACACAATATATACCTTATCATTGAAATAATTGAAAACCATTTTGATTTTGTTCAGATTCATGAAATCATTGGTGGAATAGAGAGGAAAGCCTTCTGTATAAAAAGGTACTACTTTTATTTCATTACATGGACATACTACTTGCATACAAACACAAAATTTAAAGGAGTTTTGAATCTTATGGGTCCCCCCCAGGCCCCAATTATGATTCTAGAGTGAAAAATAACCTGCGATTAGGGATACTAATAGAATTTAGTATTTTTTGTTTGATGTCTCCCACATAAGCCGCAAGGATAACTTTTAACATATGCTCGAATTTTAAGTTTCATTATTCTTTTCCTATTATCACTACATGTTATTGATATCTTTGGTTTCTTTTTCAAAGATACTACTTTTACTCATTGCTGGCCATATTTTAACAAAGGAAGGCTTCACGGATAATACAACAATTCCACCCCCGCTTCAAACTATAAAGGGAAAGATAAAAGCATTTTAGCTATAGGCTGAAAGGAGGACATGTTTTAGCACTCACATGTTGACCCCGCCTACACCACAGGTGGCACCACCAACTGCAGCCAAGGAGGCAATAAGATTAAAAACGAGCCGTTTGTCTATCACCAGGTAAATTAAAATATAATGGTTAAAAAGCAAACGGGTCACAATCTTATGACGGTGATTAATCTTTGAGAGTTCAGAAGAAACTCGCAACAGGATGACTTGAGTAAAGAAAGGCAGCAGAAACTTTTATCTCCGCTTATCAGGACCACTATTCTGCAACCTCACGGAATAGCAATCAAAGGGCAGCAAGAGCTGTTCGTGCAGATCACAAAAAGTGTAGAGTGCAACATACTTTTTAGTGTTATGTAAACTGTTACTCATATAACTTTATGAAAACAAATGGCATGTTCTTTTGAAACATTATAATATCACAAAACGGCTACTAAGACGTGTGTAAAACAGTTTAACAAGTTACTATTTGTATAAGGAAAGTTCAGCAAGATATCGCAGGCGCAACGTGTTGAATGGAAAACAAAATAAACACAGCAGCAAAGTGAAAATAGAATACAAAAGAAACACAGAGGTATGCTCATAAAATTGCTTCGAGCTTTTCTGAGATTAAATCAATAGAAACAGAAAGCAGTAACATAAATAGGACGTGGAACACCCTCCAACGTTCACAAATACTAAACAGAAATAAAGGAGAAAGACTAGGAGATTTCTAACTACCCTGCTGACTTGTTCTCCACTACTACTTCTTTATTAAATTCAAATAAACAAAGCACAAAGCTAAATAATTACTTTCACGTGCACAGCAACTTTATTCCTAGTAGTCAATGTAAAATTTAACACAACGCGCCTGGCGTATCAACCTAGTTTTATTAAAAAGGTCTAATCGTGTAATAAACAGATCGGAAATTACAAGCCCTAGTTTTGAATAAAAACTTTTATTGTGGAAAATGCAATTTATGCGACTTTTGACTAGCTCTGCCCGTTTCTCTCTAAGTTTATATTTCTTTTACCGCTTTGAACTTTTGTCATCAAATTTCAATTTAGAACCATGAAAACGTTCACTATATGTGGTAAAATCGGCGGTAATTTCAGTAAAATGTTAAAAATAACATTTTATATGGGTTGAAATGGCTTGGGTTGAAATCAAAATATGATATAAGATTATGACACCAAAACATTTAAATTTCATCTGCCACTACATGTTAACTTTTTCTAAACTATATAACATCATTAATCTTTTATAAATAACTTAAACATCAAAAAGATTCTGTAAAGGTAAAAGTTGTTTACCACTTCGAGAATAAGTTAAGCATGTGGTTATGTTCTTTAGCATTTTAAGCCACGAATATCATATTAAAATTAGGATACATAATTCTTTCTTGTTCAAGTAACTAATCCTCAAATTTATGCTATTATACATGAAGCAAATCTTGTACCTTGAGCTTCATATGTTGCACATCGCTGTAGCTAGCGCTCTTCTATTATATAGATGAATAATAATGGGTAACCAAAGGGTATTTGATCTAATGATATCAATTGAGTCCTTACAAGGATTAGGGTTTGAGTTGTAGACAAATTATGTAGATCTAGGAGCATGTTTAAAGATAGTGTGAGTATATCATTAAAAAAAATAATAAACGTGTTGAAATTGACACATCTAATATCCAAATAACACCAACACAAACAAAGATTCTTGGCTAATGCGTGTAAAATCTGTGATCGACCCAACAATTATGGGTCCTTTTGACAGAATAATCCTACAATTTCATGTCATCAATTAACAATTACGAATCTTCTTTATAGATAATTCTATTGTTTCATGTCATCAAGCAGCAATCTTGCAACTAGGAATGACCAAGATGATTAGTCGCAACAATCTAACTGGGTTCGCGAACGTACCCCACTTAAATTTTTGGCTTACTCCTTCTGAAAACATCAAATCAAGTGTGAAAAAGAAAGGGATGCCATAAATAAATATAAAAAATGAGATACGTATGAATACATTGTATTATTCTTTTTGAGATTCCATACAATTTGGCTACAGCTTGGGAATTGAGAACACACCTTAGGCTAAATTCCTCCTGCCAGGACCCAATTGTGAATTGGAAGTTTTACATCAAGAAACATTAGCCCATAATATGATGAGTTAAAAAAGATTGTAAAATCAAAATCTTTTTATATCCTGCTTGTTGAATCCACTACAAAATGGGCACCCCAAGGCCCAATGGGCTAGCATCCTTTAAAGATGCCTGCAAATGTACAATACTTAATACTCCCGTTGGTTTGTTACGAAGATTCCAAGACTAATAGAGTCAGAGACAATAACACGAACAGTTGGTGTTTGAACCTCTTTGTGGATGAAGACTACTGGAGCTCGGAAGTGAATTGGGTTCCTATAATATCATTAAGCATGAGTCTGGTTTTTTTCTCTGCTTTTTATAAGAATCTGTTACCAATAAACTATTAAAATTTATAGTAAATTGTAGCTTGCGTTAGACGAATGATATTCAAAAGGTTAAACTAAAAAACTAATGAAAGTACAATTCATATCTGAGACATATACAAGAGAAAATGAAATGTTTTGTCACTACACTATCCATCCTTTGAAGTTTGTGTAAGATGGTAAAAAAAAGAAGTTAACTGATCATTCATTCAAAAAGTGATTACAATATATAGAGTTTATAAAAAATCTAAATTGGACCAATGGGATCAACCCTAATGTTATTCAATACCAAATCTAATATTAATAATATAGTCTAATACTCTTGCACAGTCAGAACGATAGAGAATTGGACTTTTAGACTGAAACCAATAAAAAATAAACAGAATAATATAAAATAGTCTCGATCTAAGTCACAACTTCGGCCAAAATCCCATAATCTTGCAATCTTCAAGCTAAGACGGTAGAGTGGCAGCGGCATAGGGCGCGGCAGAGGGTGGCGGGCAGCGGACCGTAGTCTTGCGGGCAGCGCGATAGAGAGTTGCGCGGTGGCAAGGAGCGGCAATAGGACCACGTGATTGGTATCCCAATGAGAAAGTAAATTTAGGAACAAGATGACACCCGACGACCGTGGTAGTGCGATGATATGTCATAACAAAGGCCAGTGACCATGGTCAGGCGGCGTTCTTCGGTTGCAAGGGACCGTGGTCCGGGAATAACAAACAAAAGAAAAGAAACAAGAAAGACAGGATACCAGATTTGAAACGAAAGACATAAATCCAATGAGAAATCTTCATCATAATGGAAATCTGGGCAAACTGGTTTTTTGAGCAAAAAAGATTTAGGATAAGTGGCTTGAATTTAAATATGGAGACGGGTTGTTATTTAGAACATAAAAGGTAAGAGAACTAAAAGAAAAACAAAAAAAATGGACAGTGTTGGTATTTTTGTGGTGACGCGCGGAGATGATAGAGAGCATAAGGTGATTCTGATACCATGTAAGATGGTAAAAAAGTTAATTGATCATTGATACAAAAGATGATTATAATATATAAATTTTACAAATAACCTTAGAAACTAAATTTGATCCGTAAATTCAACACTAATAATAATCAATACTACACTTTAATAATAATATATTCTAATAGTTTGAAGGTGAGCCTTGTTGATGTAGGGACGGATTCGCACTTGTGATCGTTCTAGTTTCTTCTTAATAAATGGATTATTCTATTGTGATTTCATTATTAATGGGTGGCTATGAAAATTTTCATTGGGTTCCACTTAACTTAAAGTAACCAATTAAAAATTAGATTTTAGATTTCTAGATGCCTCTCTTTACTAGTTGATTTGAGAGGAAATTACTAAACCAATTGTTGTTAAAAACAAATCTAATAGTAACATACATGATCAAGTCTCATTTATTTGTTTCTTTTCTTCTTTTACTCGTGTATTTCATATCACCTTTGTAATTTTCTCTAATAAGTAAAATAGGGCCGATAGTAAACTCACACGAATAACTAATACTCTACTAGTAACAGACTGTGGTAGGCGGTTGGCCTTCGAGTAATCACAAGAAGAAACTAGAGTTAACAAAATTCAAACCTAAGACCTATGCCAGTATCTTATTCATAAAGATACTGATTGTTCATTTTGCGTTCTTAGAAAAATGGTTCATATGCCTAAAACACAATCGATCCACCTGTCGCGCGATATCAAAAAGATACACACATGGATGAATTGCAATCTGCTTTTTTACTCATCCTGTTAACTAACTCTACAAAGTGTTCATTTTCCTTTTTTCTCCTGACCAACTCTAATTCTTTTTGCATCATATATTACAAATCATGGAAACATCTATACAAATTTTCCAAATAACAAACCTGCCGGGCTCAGGCTCGGCCTGAGCCCGTCTATATTCTAACAGGCAATCCAAAATTTTGGAATGTTCTGATTTCACCACGAAGCCCAGCAGTAATAATCACCATACCCCAGCCCGACTTACTTGCGCTCGACCCGTTTGTAAAATCTGCACTTGTATGTCGACTTGGGTTTTTTGTTGTTAAAACCAGCTTTTCCTCAGGCCATGTGGCGGAAAAGCGGTCAAAAAAGTATCCATTACTCGCACTAGAAATGATTCCGTGAAATGGGCTGCTGGTGATTTGATCTTCAGGTGTTGGTGGATGGTTCACTGCTGACGCATCATCAAAGTGGTCCCCACTACGCCTATTGGGTTCTCCAGAAAGCCCGTCTTGGATGCAACAAGTGTCGGTTTTACCGGGCCATGGGATGGCTACTGACACGTCTTGACAGTGGAAGTGCTCATAGGAATGAGTAACGGTTACACTTTTGTTTCTGCTAGCGCGTGAATCACCTTCATGCTTCCAAACATACACTTGGGAATCCTCACTTGCACAAACCACATATTTTCCATCTGATGTCACCGAGGCTGAAATTTGCCTGTTTGTGTTGCGAAATCCTGTAATAGAATCACCACAGGTGGGTCAGGTAATGGATCAAAATGGTTCGGTTGACCTGGAAACACTATCCAAACTTTCTTATTTTTTTATAAAATAACTAATGTGCTAAAAGTAATTACAAATATCTTGTTAGTATTACCTTTAAACTTGTGAACTAAATCAAGGCCATCAACAACACGAACCCGTGAATCCGCAGATGTAATGAGCACTTCTGATGTACCTGGAACAAACTGTAGAGGTACTATGATATTGCAGCTCAAAATTTATGTTGATAATACTTGTAATAAATTAATAATTATATACCAAAAATCATCACAACTATGAAGGCGTGTAGTAGCTTAATTTTCACCTGAAAACCAGTGATCTTTTTATGACGAGCCTTCTTCTTTTTGTTCTGCAGGTTGATCTGACTTTTTTGCTGCAACTTATTTTCTGCAAAAACATTAGTAAAAGTATTGAGCATCGAGCAAGAGATAAACTTAGAAAAAAGAATAATAATAATCACACACGCAAATAGATCCCATACCAGAAGTGTTGTATAAACAGCAGCTCCCCTTGTATGAACCAACAAGTGCAGCCTTCAAGAACAAAAAAAAAAGTTCCATCAGTAACAAATCAAATTAGGCATATACGAAAAATGAAATCATTCTACTTCTAAAATTGGGGCCGGCAATTTCTACCATTTTACTTATGAATGGGTCAGCTGGTTGTCTTATCTCAAATTGATCACGTAAAATATTTAGCTAAAAGGATAACAGAGCAAGGTAAAATGGGTTAAAAACTGTTTTTGTTCAAAGATATAAATAATTGTCGTAATAATAGTGCTTTTGTAGTCATATTGTCATAATCAACGCAATAATTAATCATTTTAAATGGACAACATAATTTTGTGGGTGAACCCAACCCGACCCAGCATGTTTCAACCGCTACTAAAGTCTAAACCTGACCCACTTCAGCCTGAACCCATTAGGCCATTAGCCAACCCATGTGACCCACCCATCATGTCACCTTTAATTAAAAATGATAAAAGTTGAACAGTAATTTTATGGGCTTCAACCTGACCATCTGGTGTATAGCAAGCAGCAGTGACCATTTCACGCATATCATTCCAATCAACCACTTGATGCTCAGGAATGCTCCATAAGCGAACTTTAGCATCAAGGGATCCACTGATGAAATATCTATCATCAACAGGATTAAACTGGATGCAAGTTACTGTATTTAACCAATAGAAAAAGAAGAAAAACAAGATAGTTAGCAATCATAAAGAAACATATATTCCAGTTATATATAATACATCAGTTCATACCATAGTCATTGTGAGAAAATATCTTCAAACATGACTTGCTAGACAACTCCCACAACCGCACGGTTTTGTCCATTGATGATGAGAGCAAATGCTGAAAATGAAATTGTCTGCCAATAAGAAGTTTTTATATACGATTCATTTCACCCCAAAAGTATGTAAATTTTTTAAATAGCTCACTACATCAATAGGATGCAAACATTTAGTTGGTTGAGCATGTACACATAAAAATCTACCGACAAATATGCCAAACTAAAGAAACAATGAAGAATTCTTCAAAAAGAAATTACTAAATTGAATTTACAAGAAACATTGTCCTCATTAAACAAATCTAAAATATTTTCACAAATCCCATACCCTTTAATTCATCAAACTTCATGTCTTGTGGTTTCCAAATAAGAGCATTTATGCAGGATCTCTTTCCTTTTTAGTTCTGACCAGAGTGTATGGATTTTAGCCAACCATCATATATGTCTCATACATTTAAAAAGTCAAATAGAAACCTCATTAACACAAACCATGTTTGCATGTACTTGAAAGATCATGTTTGGTTCAAAAAAGAGTAATAAAATGAAGATTTGACCTTCATCAATTGCCCAAGTCTCCATTTCTACATCCCTTGCTGAATTACTAAATGAAAAGTATATAGAATAATAGACATTACTACTTTGGGGAGATCAGGTCAAAGTTCAATCAGTGTGGCATATGTGGCGTTAGCCAAACCATTTACAACAAAAAAGCAACATGAAGATCTAAAACAATTTGTGCAAACGGAACATGGGAGCTTATGCAACATAATTAGAAAGCTAAAATGTCTATATTCTTAAGTTAAGCCTAGGAGAAGCCAATCATGAATATAAGTACAAGGAAGAACAAAAATCATACCCGTGTCATGTTAACAGTAAAAGAAATGCTTTTTTTTGAAATTTTCCCACACAAAAGAATGATACTACTGCAACTAAGTAATCTACAGAAGTAATTTGATCAACCATTGCTAGCTAACCTGAGATTTCGACCATGACAAGTCAAGCACATCATCCAGATGTCCTTCAAAAGAACAAAACGGTTTTTCTGAGAGTCCAAACACAGTTTCTGGCACTACAATATGGTCCAAACTAGTAGATTTTCTGCTTATCGATAACCTTCCTCTTCTCTTTTTTTCAGTTTGACTATTCAAATTTGGTGATGCCAAACCTATATCTGGCGACCCATTCGACAACAGTAACACATTCAAATTCCCATCTTCATGTCTATCAAGTGAAAGATCACCTTTTCTTTCCGATGATACAACTTGCCAAACATGAATAGCACAATCCTCACCAGCACTAGCAAGATACTTCCCATCCAAACTGAACTTGATGGTCCAGATCGACCCATTGTGAGCCTGTATCTCCTGGCTTTTATACAAACCCGAAAGATCTTTACAAGACTTCCCATACTGTCTAACGCGTACTTTATGCGGACCATGAAATGAAACATCCTGACTATCATCCGTTGCAGAGCTATACCTTCTTCCACCCTTTTCAGACGACGTATCTCTGTCCTCACTGCTTCGTCTCTCTTTATAACCCGCAACTGAACTAGCAACATTTCTAATATTCTTCAACCACCCACCTTTCTTCTTCAATTTAGACCCATTCCCACCATTGTTTGCGTCTGGTGAATCCTTATTACCATCCTCCACATCCTCCCTCCTCATCAATTCTTGAACAATCGGCGAACGCCCGACACACATTTCAAACTCCTCCATCGTTAAACGCCTCCCCGTCCCAACTTCCTTAAGCTTCCCCCACATACCATCCTCTCTAACCTCATCTACCACAAACTCCTTCCCATTATCAAGATTCTTAATCAAGCACACTGCATCATTACCAACAGTCTCTACCACTTCACCATCATTACTACTAACATCCGAATTCAAATCCTTCAAATCATCATATTCCCTAATCTCCACATCCCGCTTAGTAACTTTCAAACCAGACGATTTATCATCGTTGCTACTTATAGTTGTTATATTACTAGAACGAATTTCGTTACACAAATTAACATCAAAACTCGAATTACACTTCTCATGATCATCAGATTTCGATCGAACAATGCCAGTATCCGAAGAAATCGACACCTGCACGTGATCTGATACCGATGAAAGATAGGGTTTACGCCGGAGGAGAGACGAATCACGGCTGAGCCCCATCTGCCGGAGCAACCGCATACGGCGTTCATCCACCGACGCCGGCCGTGAGATCCACACATCGTAACTGTTCACAACGCCCATCGGAAACTTAGGTATAGGCAACGGGCGTTTAAAACCATTACCACTACAAACACCACTCCAATTGGGATCAATTACAACAATACTATTATCATCATCTTCATTTTCATTCTCCGAACAGTATTCCGAACAGGAGGAAGACGAGCACGTGGTGGAGGAGAGTAATCGATCGAGAGACTCGTGGAAACACTCGTTGTCGTCGTCTTCGTCGGCGCGTTTGCTCATCCTTCGGGCATTCTCATCGGATAATGAAAATGCCCGATCGGAAGGAGTGATCGGAGGGTGATGGGAGGATCAAGTGCGGTGGATCTGGTGGTGTGGTGTGATGTGATGAGAGAGAGGGTGTGAGAGTGTTGTTGGTGTGAGTGAAAACAGAGATCCGATGGAGGAAACGAAACCCTAGGTAGTGGCGGTGGTGGCGGTGGTGGCGACGCCGTGGGGAGAGGGATAGACGGCGGAGGAGGTGGAAACGACGTCGTCCGGTGTGGTGACAGAGAGATTGGGTTGGGTTTGGTGGTGGATGGATTGTGATTTATGATGATGTAAAACTATAATATAATATAATATAATATAAAAACTTTCAATTATTAAATACACTTGGCTGAAAGCATATTATGTAATTGTACGACAGTTTGAGAGATTTAACAAGAAACTTGGGTTTAAAACTTTTTTTAACAGTGTGTTTTTGAGCTTATTTGGGGATGAAAGAGAAAAATAGTTTTGCAGAGTTTTTTTTTTATGAAATAAAGTAAAAAGAAAGTAAGAAAATTATGTTTCGGGTTTACTTAACGAGGTAGGAGAAGAGAATGGAGGGAAGTTAAAAACTAAAATCAATATTTTTTGAATTAAAATGAAGTTGATAGAAGATAATGAAATGGAAGAGAAGAAAAAAAAAAGAAAAAAAAAGAAAAAAAAATAATTTTTTTTTCTTCTTATATTTTTAAACAAATTCGGGAACGTAATAAAATATTTTGAATTATCATGGTCACTCAAAATAAAATTGAATACACTTGCATATAAATATATTGTATGGAGGGTAATTTTTAGAAGCAAAACCGATTGTTACCCGTGGTTTAGACTAAAACCGTCCAGTGACCATTTACACAAAGAAAGCATAACAATGGACCAGAACTACTAACCCATACACGGGCAGTCTCAATTTTCACGTGAAAATTCATGGGATTTAAATCAGGTCAACCCGTGAATTGCATATCCATATTATGTTCAGGATGGTGTGAAACTGCTCTATACATATACATTTACTCTAATCAAAGCGCAAAATTAAAAACTATGGTTTTTTTTATCACTTTTTACTATTTCTTTGATATGTTTTATCTTGATTTTTCTAATCTTTTTTAGATATGTATAAAATATGTGCATATGAATATAATGCATATGTATATGTATATATATTTAGATAAAAGATTATTCATGTAATATTTGTTAAATACATCTTGAACATTTAAAGTCTAATATTGTTATAATCAATTTATACAATAAACAGATGAAAAGAGAGTCATCTTACTTTCCTCACTTCTATAACATGTAAAACAATTGTCACCGTAGGATTCTTTATTTTTCAAATCTTGAGAGACACATTTACCTAAGTGTTTGTTATTAACATACAACTAAATTTTTAACCACAGTTTATTGGGGGGGGGGGGGGGGGGGGGTTGTAAATCGTGGTTATGTATTCTCGAATGTTGATAGAATGAAAGTATTATAATTCATAACGTAAAGTTAAGAGGAAAATACTGTGTAATGGATACTACACTGAAGCATAAAACAAAATAAAAACCTTATAAAAATGAAAAGTAAACGGAGAAAACAAAACTAAAAAATATGATAAAAAACAACATAAAAATGTTAAAAAGAGTCGAGAATAAAAACAACCAGGGCGGGTGGAGGAAGCCCATGCGCACTTTCACCGCTTGTACAAAGTGACTTTCTCGTTTTAATCTTTCTATTTTACTCTTTTATATACACGAAAAACCGACTAAAAAAACTAAAAAATGTCTAACCAAACCTTACCACATGTCCAACTAATAGCTATTATTCATCAATGTTTGTAATTCATATTAATATATAACTAGGTTAAAACCCGATGAATTACATGGACTAAATAAATGAAATATTATATATTTAGTATTTAGGATTTGCATATTACATATTTATGATATATTACATATTTTTTAGTATAAATTTTAGAAATATTATATAGTTATATTTTTAAAATGTTTTATAAAAGAAACAAACGAAATGTATACTTTATTAAAATGTTTCATGAAACAAACCTACATTTTTAAAATTAAAAAAAAATATAAAAGAATTATAAATTATTATTACTCAAGATGAGAAAAGAACAAGAAAAAAAAGTTGAGAAGACATAATATAATGACATGTGTCAATTAGAATTTGTAATTTTTAGGTATAAATATGGTTCTTTACCACCGATATAACATATAATATTTTATTTGATGAATTTTAATTTATTTTTTTAACAGCCTTTAACTACTAATACAACTTACACATGTTAATTACACCATTACTTGAGATTCAACCTAAGATATTTACTTTATTAGGAATGCGACACTATCACATGAGCTAGCTCTATAATCGGATGCATGTTGAACATTAAAATCTTTTTAACAATTTTATTTATATATATGTTTAGAGGTTTGTTATTGATACACTTAGTAGTTTATTAAAAACTCAACTTCTTTTCTATTTTTCTTCAAACATACATATAATATTATACAGAAGTAGAAGCAAAAAGAAAATAAGAGTGTCTTAATAATAAAAGCGAGAGTCCAAATAACTATGTTTAAATGAAAACATAATATCACATCAATAATTATTTTGTTTAGAAAATTAGTGCGGCAAATATAATTGGTTTCTCATTCAAATCAATCACAATTATTTAGCTTATTATAAAAGAAATATTATTTGAGGTTCCAATAATTAAACTTAAAAACACTTTTAAAAATATATAGTTGTCGTATCAGAAAAATACTATTTTCTAAAAACACTAAAAGCCCACTTGATAAGAAGACTAAAAAAAGAAAAAAGGAAAAAAAATACCACATCGTCACATTTTTTTATTTTTAAACAATTATATCTTAATATATACATTTAGTATTATTAAAAAACAAAGAGCCATCACCAAGCCATTCCTAACGTCCTTGTGTAGGAAAGAATGGCCATAATCGAACCCTCACCCAACCATGAGAAATGGCAAGAACTCTACCACGTTTTATAAAAACGTTATCATGGTTGTCCTTAATTTATTAGTTACATCGTTTTAAATCTTACATCACACTCACATGATTATGATATAAATGTTGTATTATTATTATGTTTATTAAAAGACAACCATTTAATCATAACAATTATGTCATTTTATGTAATAGTAATTTGTAATGTCGGCATAAAACACACATTTACTATTCATTATGTGCAAGCTTTTAAGTTATGATGTACAGCTTTTCTCGAACAATTTATTTTATAGTTTGGATAGCGTTATAGTAAGAGCTAGAGTATTTTATTTAAAAATGTTAATATGAATTCTAAGTTTGACATGTATTATGTTATTGTTTTTAAAGAAAATAATATTTTGATTTTTATGTCAAATAAATCAGATAATTCTATTAAATACATCAAGTGATTGTATTTAATATGTCATGTCATTATGTTAATTATTTCTTAATATATGTTATATGTATTTATCATTATGCTTTACGTTTTAAATAATTTTGTTTTATTTTTGTCAGTGTTTTCTATATATTATACGAACATATTTTTATTTTATTATTACGTGTTTACAATTAAAATTATACAATAATGTTATTTTACCAATGTGTATTTAAAAGTCATTATAAAAAATGTTTAGCAATGACAAGCAAAGAAAACGCAAAGACACATTTAGCATTGTGTTTTATGTTTTATATAATCATGTGTAATCTTATCATCGTCTATAATTTATTAGATAAATTAATAGTTATTTTATTATGGTATTTTATAGTATACCCTCAAAATTTATGTGCGTGATTTTACCGCGAGACGTGTGAATAAATCAGAATCTCAGTCATTAGTTACTTTGAACGACCTTTATATGATTTTCAAAACAAACCTCAGAGCTTTTAAAATTCAAAAATTACGGAAGCGTAGTCTAAACATTTAAGTGTAAAATAAAATGCGCAAACACACACCCGAAATACCCAGGTTAAAATGTAGAAACATAAGTAATATTATGAAAAGTTTGCACGTTGTGTGACCCAAGATGTGCTCAACATGCAGCTGTAAGCTTAGCGACCTGAGAAAGACATACTAAAGTGTCAACATAGCGTTGGTGAGTTTATAAGTTTGTAAGCAAGCAAAAATAGTTGAGTTGTAGTAGCATAAGTAATATGTAATATAACAGATAGCTAATCTATAACATAAGCCTAACAACAGTTGAGTTGTAATAGCATAAGTAATATGTAATATAACAGATAGCTAATCATCAACGTGATCTAACTTGTAAATATAGCATAAAATCATACATCATTATCCCAAATACCATTCTAGCATGTTTCTCACATACCATGCATGTGTAAACCATTGTAATTCAATCATCACATTTACCAAGTTTTCTCATTAGGGTAACGACATCTAATAGCCCGAATTTCGTCAATTCATCCATAAATCATCAATCATATGATCATTCTAGTCTATATTAACCATTAAAACACAACAAACATCATTAAATAACAAAATCCAAAGTTCTTGAAAAGTTTACGCTTTAGGTAAGTTATGAACCGAACATTGAAACAATGTTTTTCTTGCACAATCCAAGTAAAACATCAATAATAACATCAAACTAACATAACTACATCATTCAATTTCATCAATTTTGAGTTTTATTGAAATATTAAAGTAGTTTTTTTGTTCATACACTTGAATCATGAACACTATGAAAAATAGGTAGAAATTCTTACCTTCTACGCAGTCATTTTTATTATACTTATAGGTTACATGCTTATCACCTATAATTATAATATACTCAATCCGTAATTTCACAATAACATCTAATGCCCGTAATAATAAGTTAACACATAAACCATGAGATAGCGTACAACACATTGATTTCATATAATCGCATAATAATTAATTGGTTAACATTGGTTAAATCATTATTAATTATTTGTTAAGTCACTAACGTTCAAGATGAACTTATGTGTGATTACGTGATGTGTATGCAAGCCTTAACAGAACTTATAGGGTTTTGGTAAAGAAATATTACCGTGTCACATTTTACATTTCACATATTAGACCAAAGACATCGTAGAATTCCTTGAACGCAGAAAACACATTCAAACATTTCACATATTAGAATAGTCTCATCTTCATCGAATGAACAATTGAAAACCCTAAATTACTTGAAGATGGAAATCAAGAACAACAAAGGCAATTATAGCCCCATCCACACCACCTAAGAAGAACTCAATTAGTCGGTCGTTAGATGAAATGGCTGATGGTAGTGGCTCTGTTTTCACTTTTAATATCGAATGAACGAAAAATGGCTGATGGGCCATTATTTTACGTTGTTTCTCTTTATTCTCTCTCTAGGAAAAATAAAATGATGATGTTAAAAACCACCATGAGAGATGTTAAAGACCACCCTGAAGTGGTAAAAATTAAAGATTAAGAAACTGTAGTAGTTAAAATACAAAGACCATAAACTTAACTATTTTTCTTCCTTTTAGTTCGCATATAGTTAATCATACATGTGACATATCAAATTTATTATCTTTAAATGCATAGAAATTAAAACTTTTACAACGTTTATATAATGGATAGTCTAAACAAAGAGTAACAAATCATTTTTTTGTTATTTTTACATTTCTCCTTAAGCTTTTTATAAAAAAAAAAAAAAAACCATTATTACTTTATTATTATTAATTACAAAGGGAAATGAATAGTTTAGTTGTGACTTTTAAATTTTAATCATATTAGTTTTAACTATTTTCACTTTTAATTTTACCTTTGGTTATTTGATTTCAGCCATTTAAGGTTAGGATTTTAGTGTCTAAACTATTTAAAGTGAAACTTTATTTTCCTGAGTTTTGCCACTAAAGTTTAGTATTTTATATTGTGGCTATCGATTTGTTTTTTGACTTTAGCAACTAAAGTTTAGGATCTTAGAATTTGGCCGCCTATTTGTTTTTTGACTTTGTCCAATAAAGTTTAGGATATTGGAGTTTGGCAACTATGGCCACCGATTTTTTTTTTTTTTTTTTTTTTACTTTGGCCATTGAAGTTTAAGATCTTAGAGTTTGACCACTAAAGTATTTGTAGTGAAGTTCTATTTTTTCAAGTTTGACCACTAATGTGTGCAAATGGTATATATGTTTTTGTTTTTTTTTGTACAGGTTTAGTTTTAAAACGGTTTTTACTATATTAAACTACAAACAAAAGGTAAGTGTACCTGTCACGTGGTAATATAGTATTGGTAAAAACCGAGTATCAATCCGTAGACACACCTAGCATACTCAACAATCCTTATAATTGATTATCGGGAGTAGTTTTGATTTGAGAAAAGGATTAATTGCATTAAGGTAACCAAATTTTTAATTTTCCAAAAAAATAGTTTAAGTAAATTAAAAAAAGTGAAGTATAAGACATTTGGGGATAAATTAGAAAATTGTGATGAATTGCGTGGTGTAATTAAAGATTACACTAATGATATTGTGATGAATTGCGTGGTGTAGTTAAAGATTACACCCGATTTTGTTCAATTTCTTCTTAATTATGTTCTTTTTGTCCATCTTGGTCTTTTAAGATCCTGAAAATATAATTTAGCACATTTAAGTTCAATTTCGTCAGTTTAAGTAAGAGTTTTAGGAATAATTGACGTGCTTAATTTAGAGCACATCAACCACTAAAGTTTAGTTTTTTTTTTAAATTTTGCCACAAAACTTCGTTTTATGGTTTCCGATGAACCGGACTGATAAGGATTAAAGTAACGCAATCATTACATGTGAGAAAATTGCAAGGACTCCCACCGTGTAACGTGAGGAGAAAAAAAACTAGTTTTTTTAAAAAAATAGGAGTAGTATTATCTATCTATATAACTTCTAACTCTTGGCAACAATAAATATAAATGAGTAAACATAGTGTACATTCTAATTAAATTGATACTTTTATTTTTATAACCTTTTTGCTTTTGAATTATTACAATATAAATACACCTAATTACAATATGTATTTGCTCCCGTCCATTTATTATTCAAGTGATCGTGTCATGTAAGTAGTTTCGTGCTTGTCACTTATTACATAGATCGATAGAAATTTTAAGTTCGTTATATGATTTTGGTTTGTTACAATAATCTTTAGTGTAATTAACTTACATTTTTATAAACTTTTAATTTGTCTTTAGGTGTTTGAAGTCAGTTGATCCAGACGTATACACGATGAGGTTTGTATCTACCTATAATTCAAATGGAAATTTGAGCATCTATATCTTATATACCCTTTATATAATATATAAACTACTTCACCATGTCCCAAATTTTGATGTTTTTTGTTTATGCTAAAAACATTCTTTATTTTAACTTTTCTCTGTTTATTAATTTCCTAAATCACTCATTATTTAATTTTAATGTACATGCATATGTGTGTGTTTGAAGTTGAGTGATTTACATGATGAGGTTTGTATATATACCTTTATCTCATTCTATATATTATACTTCTGGAACAAGAATAAATCATTTATTTTCATAATCTTAAAGTTTTAAGTAATAATTAAAAAAAAAAAAAAGATGTATTGGTTATTGGTTAATGCTCATCTCTCAAAAATAAAAAAAAATAAAAAAAAGGTACTGACTTTTTATTGATACATGTAACCTACATATGTGTTAAGGAAATAAAACATAAATAAACAAATTAGTTTGATGGTCTTTTTATATAGTACTTAACCTATGTATGTGTACTTAGGAAGTATAAAATTTTAAACAACATGAACCAATAATTCAAAATTAAATAATCTAGGTTTATTTTGAATGTTCTCATAGTTTTTAAGTATTCATCATATTCTCTATATACATATATTATATATGTAGCTATGCATGTTTTTGTGTGTGTGGGGTATGGTATAACAACAACGTCGCACTAAATTTAAGTGTATGATGTAATTTGACATAACAAAATTTAATTTGTGTGGTGAGAGCGCCACCTCCATCCATAAAAGACAAATAATCGTTTATTTGACGTTTTTATAAGGGTATAATAAAATTTAAAGATTATATTTTGCCTACCCTAATAAATTTTGATAATATGTTAGAAACATATCATAAATGTTTACAAGACAAAAGAGTAGTTAGTATCTTTGGTTATGTCAAAGATTAGTGGAGGCATTGACAAGACGATTAATTAGATTGGATTAATAATTAAGAAAGATTTAAACGAGACATACCACGTGGCTTGATTCCTACAACACCCTGTTTACCCTCTCAATCACCCATCGGTCGTTTTCCTAAATCACTTTCCTTAAGTAATCATTGTTTTAGATTTTCTTAATCTATTTTCTATTAATTCAAAGCTTATAAATTTTGTTATTAAAAGAAGCTCCATTAGAATATTCACATCTCATTATTTATATTTAAAAAGTTTACTATACAAAGTAATATTTTTGTACGAAGTGTACAAAATAATCATGCAAGACGAATGTTATAATTAATTACGTATAAATAGAATTATCAAGCAAGTATAATCCTTTGAGTATAATTCTTCTTGCGTGATTGTTACGTGTTCTTGCGTGATAAGTCCACTCCTAAACTTCGTACACTACGCACGAAAAATACATTTTGTATACTAACTTTCCCCTACTTATATTAACCATATCCATATAATTTAAAGAAATGTTATTGGATTTTAAATCCTAAGTTTCATTTATTGGCCGAAATTAATCCAAACTCAAAAAATATTTACAGACACTTCCAACTTTAAATTTATTTTCCTCCAACGATCCCTTATTAACTAAGAATTAACCGCCGTTAGTTTTTTTTTTGATAAAATGAAGCCAACATTGAGTCATTTTTCATTTACACCGCCTCCCAGCCTCCATCAAGTCTGTTTTTTGGTGTCTAGCCTCCAATGTTACCTAAATTCTACCTAGAATGATTTAAGTGATTCAAATCAAAAAGTGGATATTGACAGGTTTTAAGGTGCGGAAGTTTCAGATTGACGGACCAGATAGTTGATTTCAACTTTCCGCTTAGTGTTTGGCCATAAAAACAGTCTATATCATCAAAAAGTTAACGATGTTAACTCTCCGTTAGTTAGGGATCGTTGAAAGAAAATAAGCTCAAAGTTGAGAGTGTCTATAAATATTTCTTGAGTTTGGATTAATCCCGGGCAATAAATAAAAGTTGGGATTTGTGATTTTCATGTGATTTAGCACTCCATTCCATTCTTTAATTATATGAACTAACTTTTTATTCTATGAATTTAACAAACCACTGTTCATCTCTTTTATATATATATATAAAATTTATTTTGGTTTTCATTTAAACTCATCCCTATATATATATATATATATATAGGGGATGGATCCCTTGAAAACCAAGTTATAAATAAAAGCCATGAAAACTATGGGTTACATATATGTATTTATGTATTACAAAGTGTACAACTAATAGTTACGTATATGTAGGGGTTATGCATATGTAAGTACGTGTTACCAAGTGTACAACTACGAGTTGTGTACATTTAACTCATACAAGGTACATATACGTAAGTCGTTTCGTCATCATTGTCGTTCCTTGGAGTTTAAACTAAAAAATATATAATGACATTAAAAAATAAGATTGAAGTTTAATCAAATATGCTTTAAACAATTAAAATATTAAATCAATTATCAATTATGTGATTGGGTAGTGGTGGTTTTTACGGTTTTTAATTATAAGCATGGTTTTCAATTGATCCCTCCCATATATATATATATATATATATTCCATATGACTTTCATGAGTGAAGGAAAAAGAGAAACAATAGTAAAGAAATGAACAAACAAGGAATGAGATGTGAGGATGGAGTTTTAAAATGATGAAACAATTTTGTAGATATATATGTTTTTAGCTAAATTATAAGGTTAATGATAAAAATAAAGATGTGAATGCTCTTATACTACTAATAATCTATACTTACATTTTAAAATTATAAAGCCTTCGAAAATCCTAACTTGATCATATCAAACTATATTAAAGCATTCACATGAGAGGTGAACAAGTTGATCAAATTCACTTTCATTCTTAACACTATAAAAATTATTTTCGATAACCAACTCAACTACATGCTAAAGGTCAAACAATTAAGAGCCTAGATAGTAATCGAATACGATTTCATTATTAACAGTGTTAGAATTTTCTTCGAAACCAAGTCAGCTAAATGGTGGAGATCAAACAACTAAAAGCTTGGACAGTAATTTGATATAAATAAAAGGGTTATTTGATTTTAATAATCACAACTTTCATTTATTGGCCGAGATTAATCCCAACTAAGAAAATGTTTACAGACACTGCCAATTTTGAGCTTATTTTCCTTTAACAATCCCATACTAACTGAGAGTTAACACCGTTAGTTTTTCAATGACGTGGACTGTTTATATGCCCAAAAAACTAAGCAGAAAGTTGAAATTAACAATCTGGTCCGTCAATCTGAAACTTCTGCACCCTAAAAGCCATCAATCTTCACCTTCTGATCTGAACCACTTAACTCATTGAAGGTAGATTTCAGGTGTCGTTGGAGGCTAGACACCGAAAAAAAGACTTGATAGAGGCTAGGCGTCGGCGTAGTTAAAAAATGGCTTAATGTTGGCCTTATTTAATCAAAAAAACTAACAGAGGTTAACTCTCAGTTAGTAAGGGATCGTTAGAAGAAAATAAGTTTAAAGTTGGGAGTGTCTACAAACATTTCATGAGTTGGGATTAATCCCGGCCAATAAATGAAACTTAAGATTATTAAAATCTAATAACTCTAAATAAAAAGCGAAAGCTCTTAATCTTATTTCGCACGATTTGTTTAATTAATCAATGTAAAAAAAGTTGTAAAAGAATCCTTTTCAATGTGGCTAGTAACCCTACTTAGTCACCTAAGTGTCAGTAGACTATGGTATTAAAGTGTGTAAGAAATACGTTTATTTTCATGTGATTAAAGATCCAAGCCCTATAGTGAATGAAAATGGGTATAGATTTATAAGTGTACTTAAATTATGTGTGAGTTAATTGTTTAAAAGAAATTACCCTATTTAGTTGCTAATTATGCCTTTTAAGTGAAATTTCATTTAAAGAGGAGATCATGATTATTGAAGTAGTACAAAAGAATCTATATTTTACACTGAATTTAGTTTATTAAAACATAACGACAGTGAATTTGTGAAAAGGGAACGAGAAGACATGTGATTGTTTGAATAGTACAAGTGTTTTGCATGTGCATTTTGTACTTGTAGAAAAACAAGTGAATAGAAATGGGGAAGCAACAACATCAACACTTGGTTCATATGTATGCCTTTTTGACATCTTTGTTGCATTTATAAACAACATAGATGAAATACAACCACACAAGTCTATGATTGAATACCCATCTCGTGTACTCGATGCTTAATCAATGTCGGTTTCATGCTCGATGGTCTTTCCACATGTGATGAGGACACACTCCACGGTTTCATTTGGATTACTATCAAGAACCAGACACGTCTTAAAGTGCAAGCAAATGATATGATAAATATAGACAATAAAGTTAAGTTTCGCGTTATAAAGCATAGTTAAGGAGCTTTAATTTATGCATATATAGAGAGGTTATGAAATGCAAGAATAATTTTACTTCGATAACTGTAAGATTCGTACAAACACGTATACCTATTGTTTTGTCTGTGATGAAATTCCTTCTACTTACTATTTTTGATTAACTTTAATTTAATAGATATATAACCTTAACGTAATAGTTATACCACTTGTAAGTCTCATATCGGTTGAGGTGCGAACAAAGCCTTCCTTTATAATGGGCCATGGGGGTAGAAGTTTTCTACAATGACACATTTTGCCTGAGCTAACAATTCGTCGGCTAAAAAGAAAATAGTGAGTTCAAGGATGAGCAATCCATCGGAAACAAAATAGACAATATCCTGGTACGGTTGAGTTGGGCTGTTACAACTGATATCATAGTCAGTTTCCGGACTAGAGTGCCAGGAAGGAGCTGAGGATGTTGGGCTCCCTAAAGAGGGTGGAGTTGTAAGTCTCTTATAAGAGGGTTATACCATTCTCCACCAAAACATATTTTATCTTGGCAAGCAATTCATTTGGCGAAAACAAAATCGTGAGGTTTTGGATGGGCAACCAATTGACACAAAACAAACAATATCCTCACACAATTGACTTGGGCTATTACAACACTTCTAGTTCATTATTAGCAGCTTAAATTTTAAATTGATGCTCGTGTAGTGTGAAGAGATACAAAACACAATCTAGTTAAAGTGATACTTGTTGAAAATCTTTGGACATCACGTGTAAATTTCTTAATATTTATGTATGATATAGAATCCATTAATCCAGTTTCTAATAGAAAGAACATTCGTCAGAATTTTGAGTAATACTATTAAATTTACAATTGATAATATGAAAATTTATATCTTAAATATTGTGTATTATACTGATTGAATAAATCCATATGTTACACATTTGAAAATTTGAAGTTAACATATGTGAAATTTTAATTATGGATAGTTATTAATTAATGAATAGCTATTATAACATTCATAATTAAAAGTAGAGGGAAACGGAAGAACCAATTATTAGATGACTTAAAATGGTGACAAATATCCGGATTTATTTTTATTTATTAGTATAGAGATATGTGTCTACACGCTTCACTTTTTGTTACACATACTTGCTTAATCAAGAATAGTTCTATAACTTTAATAACTTATAAGAAACAAATACCATGGTTCCTTAAGATGATATCAAACTAATTATTTGATTATATTCATTTGTTAGAATACTACAAGGTTTATGTAGGTTTGATAAATTAAATCATAAGATCTTATAGAACAATTCTAATATCAGCCAACAAAAAATAATTTGGGCTAATGGATGTGGGGTGTTGACCGTGTTGCCAAACAAAGTGAATTTGGGGTTCACATGCTGAATATATGTTAAAAGGTAGCCCAATCATGTAGATAGGCTCAGACACTCGGTGACCATTATAGCCCAATATATTATGGGCCAATTCAGACAGCATAGAAAGTGGTAAAAAAACAATCCGGTTTAGCTATGGAACCGGTTCCGGTTGCTACCTAGTGAAGAGTAGCGATCTCTACCCAAAAAAAACCTTTGGTTTCGAAGTTGGTATAGTTTGCCTTGAACCAACTGGTTCGAAACCGGAACCAAACCAACCAAAAACCACTCAAACCGGGGAAAAACCCGATCAAAAACGATAAAACACTAGTCAACAGCACAAACCGAACCAGAACTAGTTTTAACTTGGAACCGCTACCTTTAAGAACAAAAACCTAGAACCTAAACAAAACCGATTTGTGCACATCTAATTGAGGTTATAGAAAAAGGAGTTATTTGGGAATTCAGATTTTATATTTTTATAATAAAATCCTATAACTTATAAAAACTTAGAGAAAGATTCTAATAGATTTTATTTTTATATAATAAGACATCCAAGTAACAAAAAAAAATCAATAAATTACTTTGCATGATTAAACCCTTAACTTGATAAAACTTCTAACAGTTAAGTCTTTTAGTTTTGCATAATTCTTTTTTGAAACTTCAATAAATAATGATTTCATCGAGTTTTTAGGAACTTAATAATTCAAAATAAAATCCAATAATTTAGTTTTCCATTATATTCGAACTACATAAAATTCAATAATCTTTTAGTTTTCCATTATATTCTTTTATCATTAGAGAAAGCTTTAGTTCAAATGCAAAACAAAGTAAATATCACAAACATATACATACATATGCTTTAATCTCAAATGCAAAACCAAGTCAATATCACAAACATATACATACATAAGCAGAGGGCATTTCATTCAAGGCACTAAAACCGAGCTCGAATATCCGGATGACCAAGCAGGCATCAACAAACATGCCCATTAGCGCGGTTTCAAGATATTAACCACCAATTTGTAGAATTTCTACTAACATTAAACAATGTCAATACTTATGAAACATAAATGTTACATTCATTTCTCAATAGTATCAAAAGACCAAAAACATGTGGAACATGTACTTCACACACAACCTCAGCCAACAATTTTAAACACCTAAAACAAAACTTATCATGGTACAAACAATCCCTAGAATACTTGTGTAGATGTGGCAAGACTAAAGAAACCAACATATGGCTTATTTATAGGCACCCATACCTACATTGGCTTCACCACCATATGGTTGAAAAGCCCCCCTAGCCTTTGAGTAGGATGCATAGTAGAATTGTGAGATTATGCCTGTGATGAACACGAAAGCAGCTCCAGCTGCAAACACTCCCTTTCTCACCATTTCACAAGATGGAGGTTCTTCGCTGAATACTGTCCTGTATTTGGTGTGGTATGCATTTCTCACTGAACCCGCGAGCAAACACGCCTCAGCAATTAAAAATGTTATCCTGAGACATGAAATTATAGTATTGTATATTAACATTAAATAACTTTGTATATTATTGTAATTATCTCTTATACGTAATATGTGCTTAGGTAGTTCAATAGTTCTAGAAGGTCAATATTAGTTGGAACTACTCCTCCTTATTCTTCTATTCTTGTTGTACAATGTATTTAAATATTATGGCAATCAATGGAAGATAAAGCAGTTTTTCTTTCCCAACACTCTGCATTCCTTTATGGTAATCAGAGCCTAAATCCATCTCCCACGAGAAGTCGATCCCATCTCCATCACAACTTTTTTTTTTTTCCTTTGATCTCCATGGCTCCTCAACCCATCGTTCAACTCACCGCCTCAAACCATTTTCCGATCAAACTCACACCCAACAATTTTCCCTCATGGCGCAAGCAGGTCCTATCCACCCTTATCGGCCTTGAACTCGATCATCACATCGTCGGCCAAACCTCTCCACCGGCCAAAACTCTCGTCACCGGTGATGTCACTAAACCGAACCCGGCCTATCTCCCGTGGTTCCGCCAAGATCAAATGATAATCAGCGCTCTCCTCGGCAGTTGTTCTGATCAAATCATGCCCTTGATATCCTCTGCTGAGACATCTCGCCAAGCTTGGGATGCTCTCAACTCCAGCTATGCTAATAGCTCTCGATCTCGAATCGTCTCCCTCAAGTCACGCCTTGCTAAAAACCCCAAAGGGTCTCGATCTATCACTGACTTTTTACATGATATGAAATCCATCTCCGATGATTTGGCTCTTGCTCAAAGTCCAGTTGAAGAAGAGGATCTAGTAGTCCACTGCATGAATCAGTTGGGTGACGAGTACGCCACTTTTGTTGCTGCACTCAAATCCCGTGACACCACCATCACTTTTCCCGATCTCTTTGACAAGCTTTTAGATCATGAACGCTCCCTCAAAGAAACACACCCGGAACCACTGCTCACGACCGTCAACCAAACCCAGCGACAGTCGTCTCGATCCTCTACTAGACCCTCCAATGACAACAGGTTCACCCGCTCCAATCTGCCATCTCACAGTCGTAACCAATGGCCTTCTAGAACCCAATCAGCTCCCAACCAGCCTCGGAACAACCGACACCAATCTTACTGCCAATTCTGCAACATACCGGGTCACGACACGAGGGATTGTCGCAAGCTTGCCAGGTTCCTCCGAGAAAACAATGTTCCTTCTCCTGGGAACGCATCATCAAATGCTCCAGTTGTCAATGTCACTTCACCGCACCACGCCGCCATGCCTCCGACTTGGATGTGGGACACCGGCGCTTCATCCAACACCGCCCCGAGTCCGCACTCTATGCCCGTTCTTTCTGAATACGGAGGCCCGGATGAGATTGTCCTTGGGAATGGTAAAACCCTTTCTATTACACATATCGGTCACACCACAATTCCCACAACATCACGTCCACTTTACTTAAATGATGTTTTGATTGTTCCTCATTTACGAAATCATCTCATCTCTGTTGCTAAAATGTGTCGAACTAACCGTGTTTCCGTTGAATTTTTTCAAGGATCTACGCACGGGAGCGCCTCTCATGCGGGGAGTGAACGTCAATGATGTTTACTACGGACCAATTGCTTCACCTCCTCAAACAAATGCAACCACAACAGGATCTTTACTCACGTGGCATCACACTCTTGGGCATCCTTCATTTCAAGTTTTCAAATCTTTAATTGCTAAATTAGGACTTCCTTGTAATAAAATGTGCCATGATTCGTTCCATTGTAAATCCTGTTCGTTAAATAAAAGTCATAAGCTTCCATTTGGCCAAAATTCTTTTGTTGCCTCCAAACCCCTCGAACTTGTTTACTCCGATGTTTGGGGACCGGTTCAAACTTCACTTGATGGCTATAAATATTATGTTATCTTTGTTGATTTCTTTTCAAAATACGTATGGTTATACCCCATAAAATGCAAATCGGACTTGTCTACACTTTTTCCTCAATTCAAAACACTAGTGGAAAAGTTTTTTAAAACACCTATCATTGCCTTATTCACCGATAACGGTGGGGAATATGTTGGCCTCTCATCCTATCTTACATCTCAAGGCATCTCTCACTACACTACCCCGCCTCACACACCCGAGCAAAATGGGGTAGCCGAGCGTCGCCATCGCCATATTGTTGAAACGGGGCTTGCGCTACTTCATTATGCTCACTTACCTTCCCACTTTTGGCCCCATGCATTCCAAATGGCAACCTATTTAATAAACCGTCTTCCAACCTCTATTCTACACAACACATCCCCATATAATGTGTTATTCAACACCGACCCTACCTATTCCAAATTAAAACCTTTCGGTTGCCTTTGCTATCCTTGGCTTAGACCCTACACGTCATCCAAACTACAACCTCGCTCCAAGGCATGCGTATTTCTTGGCTACTCTGCCTCGAAATCTGCATACAAATGTCTTGACCCAACCACCAACCGCCTCTATCACTCCCGTCACGTGCAATTTGTTCAACATCTTTTTCCTTTTAAAGAAACACATTCCCAAACTCCTACCATGTCGTTTGAATCTTTTCTTTCCTCCCAAATTTCTCCAGTCTCTGCTTCCCCATGTGACCCCAACCCACCTCCTCCTCCACAAAGCTCCACCACTCATCATACTCCACCACCTGCCCTCCCTCATTCTCCAACAACATACACCGCTGCCATTTCTTCAACAACACCAATCCTACCACCTTTCCTTTCCTCCACTCAATCTCCATCCCCTCCAACCCCTACGCCACCCTCAACAAGTTCTTTACCGCCCCTTCACTCACCCGAACAAACCCTACATACACAACCTTCCATCCTTGGCCTTTCTTCATCTCGTCCATCCCGCCAACCTAAGCCCAACCCCAAGTACTTCAATTCTAATTTCATCAACTCCACCACCTTACATCCTATGTCCCCATCTCTTGAACCAACAACCTACTCTCAAGCGATGAAAGATCCCGAATGGCGTTGTGCCATAAATCTTGAGTTTAATGCCCTTCTTCAAAACCACACGTGGGATCTAGTTCCCCGCACCACCCAACAACCCATCGGTTGCAAATGGGTCTTCCGGATTAAACGCAAACCGGATGGCACCGTTGACAAGTACAAAGCTCGCCTTGTTGCCAAAGGCTTCCATCAACAACATGGCAAGGACTACTTCGACACCTTTAGCCCGGTCACAAAGCCGGTTACCATTCGCACCATCCTTTCCATTGCCCTATCTCAACAATGGTCCTTACGCCAATTGGACGTCAACAATGCCTTTCTTCATGGCACTCTTCATGAAGACGTGTACATGATTCAACCACCGGGTTTTGCTAACTCTCAGTTTCCGAACCATATATGCAAACTCCGAAAGTCGCTTTATGGCCTAAAGCAAGCACCCCGCGCTTGGTACAATGAGCTCGCTTCTTTTCTTCTTGACTTCGGTTTCAAGAAATCCCTCTCGGATGCCTCTCTATTCATATACAATCAACACAATGTCATTTGCTACTTTCTTGTTTATGTCAACGATATCATTCTCACGGGCAACAATGAACCTTTTCTCACCCGCTTTGTTCAGGCCTTGGGTGCTCGCTTCTCCATTAAGGATCTCGGCCCTTTACACCATTTCTTAGGTGTCGAGGTTATTCAAACCCCCAATGGCCTTTTTCTTTCTCAACATCGACACATTCAAGATATTCTCACCAACTTCAAAATGGATGGTGCCAAAGATGTTCTTACCCCTCTTGGTGTTTCTGATCCTCTCTCCTCCGTTGACCCATCGCCACCTGCTGATCCTACCCAATACCGTCAACTTGTCGGCACTTTACAATATCTAGCCTTTACACGTCCGGACATATCTTTTGCTGTTAACAAACTCGCTCAATTTATGCACAATCCCCGTCAATCTCACTTGCAATCTCTAAAACGGGTTCTTCGGTACTTAAAAGGAACGGTGCACTATGGGCTATTTCTAAACAACAATTCATCTCTTGACTTACGAGCTTTTTCGGATTCTGATTGGGGAGGGATCAATGATGGGGGCCGCTCCACAACGGCCTATTTGCTTTATCTTGGTTCAAATATCATCTCTTGGAGGTCCTCTCGCCAGAAAACTGTCTCGCGCTCCTCCACGGAAGCGGAATACAAGGCTGTTGCCAATGCTGCTGCCGAGGTTTCTTGGGTCAAGAATCTACTAAGCGAACTTGGTTTTAAGCATATCAAAACCCCAACACTTTTTTGTGACAACACGGGAGCCACGTACTTGTGTGCAAACCCGGTATACCACTCTCGCATGAAACATATTGCCTTGGACTATCATTTTGTTCGTGAACTGGTCAATGCCGGTACTTTACGAGTTTTACATGTGAGCTCCAAAGATCAGCTGGCGGATGCTCTGACAAAACCGCTTCCCCGATCAACCTTTTTAAATATCCGTTCCAAGATGGGAGTATCAAATGGATCCTCCATCTTGCGGGGGCGTATTAACATTAAATAACTTTGTATATTATTGTAATTATCTCTTATACGTAATATGTGCTTAGGTAGTTCAATAGTTCTAGAAGGTCAATATTAGTTGGAACTACTCCTCCTTATTCTTCTATTCTTGTTGTACAATGTATTTAAATATTATGGCAATCAATGGAAGATAAAGCAGTTTTTCTTTCCCAACACTCTGCATTCCTTTATTGTAATGATAACTTTAGAATTTGAATAAAATGCTCTTGAAGGTTTTATGCACTAGTATGAGTTTGGATGATTTGCAACAAGTTAGACAATTACCCTTTTGACTTGTTTCTTTTAAACAACATAATGCGCCTAATATACACTTTGGATGACTATCAACAAGTTTGAAATCGACCCGTTTGACTCGCTTCTTTTGCGATCGACCGGTTTCACTCGTTTATTTTTACCGACATTATGCAAAAAAAAAAAAAATTACACTTTGGATGACTTTCAACCACTTTGAGATCGACCCGTTTAACATTATGTGATAATAATCACACTTTGAATGACTTTTAGTCAGTCTGATATCGACCCATTTCTTTTAAACTATGCAATAAAAGCTACACTTTGAATGACTTTCAGCCCAATTGAGATCGACCCGTTTGATCTAATTCATTTAAACCAACATCACACAACAAAAATACACTTTGGACGACTTTCAACCAGTTTAACATCAACCCATTTCAACAACGTATATCGACATCTACCCATTTGCACCCGATCCAACCCAACCCGTTACTTTTAAACCAACGTTCTATAAGCTTTCGACCAATACATAAGTAGACGAGTCGAATTTTGACCTATAAAGTGGTACTACATACCAGCAAAAGATGAAGAGGATAACTGCACAAGCCCTTGAGCCAGTAGGGTTCAAAGCCTTCCCACAACAGAAGCAGCGGCTAGCCACCATGATCAGAATCTGACTAGCCAAGAGAAGAAAAAAAGCCCCAATACCATAGTTGGTTGATATATCAGAATCATAGATACACATGTTGTATTCATCTTCTTCATCCTTACGTATTGTAGCCTACAAAGATCTCAATATCCACATCCAAATCATATCAGACCCATATCATATTCATAAATAAATTCAAGCAAATAAGCAATCTAAACAAGTACACTACCCGATAAAATCCCAACCGATGTTTTCGATTCCTAGACTGATGTAAACCGACCGTTTTATCAGTTCACTAGTCGAACCGGATGAACTCATATATAGTAGAATTATTAAATATATATGTCTAATTTATAATGTAACATGAAAATATTATATATTTTGATGTTAACTAGAGAACTTCAGTGCGCGTTGCGGCGCGCACATTGACGCTAGCAATAAACGAAAAGTACAACATTTATCTTCTGAATGTATCAATCGAAACTTTATATAGAAAAAGAAACCTTGACGTAAACCCAAACGTTGCGGCGTTAATATTAATAACATTCGAAACTTTATATAAAAACAAAACCATTAACAAATTCACATATCAATATTGACAAAATTAAAGCATTTGAAAAAGTAAAAAAAAGTAGAAGTTAAATATAAATAAAATAAACCAAATGTGTAAAAGAATTTAAAAACCCAAAAGATTGAGTGCAGCAAAACTAAATTTTGTAGATTTATATAGAAATCACATCTACTTAAATAGATAAAAAAAATATATATGGCTCACAATAAACATTTACAGTAATTCATAAATGTAATATATATAATTTGCAATTTTAATAGGGATATGAATAGTTATTTAAATATAATTCGAATCATGAAAAGCTAAAAAGAAAAAAAAAATTTAAAAAGAGAAAGAAAATGAAAAAAAATGGTAAAAAAAATTAAAATCCGATCTAACCATATGGCCCGGTTCAACGGTCCAACCGGTAACTGACCATTTCTAAAATAAACGATTCAAGTAGACATAACCAGTAAGATTTTATAACTAGTTCACGATCCAACCGGCCTATCCGATTCAGTTCTGATAACACGGACAAACAAACAGTACTAAAAATATATAGAAACCAAAACTACCAATAAACAAATAAGCAATCTATGTAACAAAAATCAAATCTACAATCTAAGTATCTAACTAGCGACAAATCGATCTACAATCCGTAAAATCAATCAGCAAATGCGAGATTTGACCTCATAGATCCCTCAATTACGTTAACCAAATAGATCAAACGATCAAATCATCACACATTCTCAATCGAATTCACTAATTTACTATAAAACAACTGCAAATCAATAACCAATTGAGAGATTTCACTCACAGTGCTCCTCCGTTGTTCAGCAGCAACAGCAAGACCAAAAGCGATAATATCAAGCACAAAAACCACAATCATCACCAATTTCGACGCCATTACTAAACCTCCTGATAAATTCAACCCACAGAAACCACAAAACACCTTCAGATAATCAGATCTACTCGATTTCGATCAAACTGCAACTATAATAAAGACGAATTCAATACGATTTTGACATTTCACCGTTTCATCACCCCCAATAAATAATCAAACAATTGCTTATAAATTAAGGGTTTTCGGTTTCTTTATTGACGAACTTCACGTGAGAGAGTACAACGAGTTGAGCTGGAGGTACAAGTGTGGATAGCGTGAGAGTGACGAGTGGGCCCAGGAGTAGGAATGGCGGGAGTTTTGGGTTTTTTGTGACGGTGGAGTGTCGGTGACGTTAGTGAGCTGTGGTTTGAGTTTGAGACGACGACGTTTGAGCTTTTGTGACGGAGAGATTATATCCGACGGTTTGGTTTTAGCGACAGCTGGGGGGTTGTGGGGTCGATGCATCAAGGTTGTATACAAGTTGTTTTATGTTCAAGTCATGTTGTTAGACCACATCAATACGTCTTTGTTTTTTTTTTATTTATTTATTTTGTGTTAGTTTATTATATGTTATAGCTAAAATAATAATTGAAAATGCTTTTAGGATGTAGTGGTGCGACTGCATATTGCTTTATTTATTTAGACCCTTTTATTATAAATCGATACCAGCTTATACGAAATGTATAGGATAGAAGACATTAAAAAGGAATAAATTTCAGGGGGGCTGTCCAAGGGTTATACGCCCCCATATAACTCTATATGACTCCCCTATACGACACATATAAGCCTATACGATGCGTATAGCATATTTTGACACTGACTAAAGGGACAATTCAAATGGTTGCCAAATGGGTTATACGTCTCATATAGAGCCATACGACAACCCCCCCCCCCCCCCCAATACGATGTGTATAGGGTTATACAACACATAAAAATCTGGGGTGTTGATTTATAATTAAGATGTGTCCCAATAAGCAGTTTCTTATTAAATGAAAATGATTGGATAAAACCAAGAAATAAATGCTCACTTGTGAAAAATAGAAGGCCACCTCAATCAAAATGTTATATCATCTATCTTGTCGAAAGATTAGATGTTAACCTATTAGCTATGTAATCTAAAGAGAAATTTTGTTACTTTGATATTAAATAATTTTATCATTGGACCCAATCTTTCATCACTTACAGCATATAATATACTACAGATACCCTAGTGCATGACACAAACATGGATAAAGAGAGAATTTAAGGATCTTATACTTTCAAAGTTACAAGCTACGATATTTTTATTATTGAATTGATTATGAAGTTTATGACAGTCTTTTATATGGTGGTTCATCATATCTTTTAAGTTTTGTTTAATAACTAGTAGCTACTCAGAGGTAAAACCTTGAAAAAGTAATGTCAAAACATTGTAGCAAACTTCGTGTCATAAAGATGTTAATACCATACGTATCTTTATATAACTAGTAGTTGCTCGGTGGTAAAACCTTGAAAAAGTAATGTCAAAACATTGTAGCAAACTTCGTGTCAAAAAGACGTTAATACCTTGCGCAACTTTATGTAACTAGTAGCTGCTCGGTGGTAAAACCTTGAAAAAGTAATGTCAAAACATTGTAGCAAACTTCGTGTCATAAAGATGTTAATACCATACGTAACTTTATATAACTAGTAGCTGCTCGGTGGTAAAACCTTGAAAAAGTAATGTCAAAACATTGTAGCAAACTTCGTGTCAAAGAGATGTTAATACCATACGTAACTTTATATATGAAAAACGAAAACTTGAATGTCTTTGATCACATTCGATATTCTATATAAGACATAAAATCGTAAAAGTAAACTCACTTCGTTAGGAGCTAAATGGGACATTGATAACATACGTAACTTTATATAACAAAAAATAACATAACACTATCATACCGAAACTCTTCATATGTAAAATGTGGATAGTATCCAATAAGAGTAAAACCAACTTTGCCTTTTATTATATATATAACAGTAGCAATGTTCATCCATTGGTATCAACTTCATTCTTTATGGTTTATGCAAGTTAGCCCAATCGACATAACTTACAATACCCAAAAAACAACAAATACATTTTTTTAAAGAGAGCTTAATGAAAACAAGCTATTATAAAAATCAAATTATTAAAAATAATAAATGGGTTAAACACGTATATTATATAGATCACACGAGTAAATTTGAAACTTTAAATAAGAGCTTAATGAAAACAAGTTATTATAAAAATCAAATTATTAAAAATAATAAATGGGTTAAACACGTATATTATATAGATCACAAGAGTAAATTTGAAACTTTAAATAAGAGCTTAATGAAAACAAGTTATTATAAAATTCAAATTATTAAAAATAATAAATGGGTTAAACACGTATATTATATAGATAACAAGGGTAAATTTGAAACTTTAAATAAAATTATTCTTTCGTTTGGATGTAGATGTAGGCGGCAGATCATCGACTTTACAATTTGAGATATAGCATAAATTTACTCATATTTTATTTTTCTTTATAATTTTTAAAATATAATATTTTCTTAAATTCTAAATATTGTTCCAACATGCTTGTTTCATCAACGTTTGATATAAATTTCAATTAAAACTGAGGTGTGCGTAATAATGTACGCATATCGAAGCACAAGTGTACAATTCGTTAAATTTGTTTCAAAATCTTGATTGTTTACTATTCTTTTTTTTTTCTCTTATGAATTTTAATTATGATGCTTTATACAATTTGATGTTGCGATATACTTATTTTTGTCAACGTTTGAACGTTATGATTTTAACCAAGATGCCAATATAAATTTTGTTCGAATAACACCATACGAAGTGGTAACGAGGGGTGGGTGGGGAAAACCTGGACCCAAGTGGGAAGACCACCCCCAATCCTCGTGAGAAAATATTCCCTGACCTGATGAAAAGTCCTAGTGCATCACCGCTCACCCACTCCCACTTTTGACCGTTGCCCAATGATCCTTTTAACTATTACACATTTTAAAACATTAAACACTATAAATACCACTAAAACTTAGATCTAGATGATGGATAACCCAAACTGGGCAACGATAGTTAAATACATTGTCGTATCCACTAGAGAAAACGATGTTAAACGATAATGATTTAACAGAGCGTAAGAAGCAAAAAGCAAAAAAAAAACATTTAAAGGTAAATAACATATAATTCAACAACCTGCGAAACAACTACATCCTCAAAGTAATTATAAAGTTCATATACATGTGTATTATCTTACATAATATGAATTTGAATAGTGATGATCCGACGATATCCATTACATAGAAGACCCTATAAACAATGAACCGGTAGAACTAAATATACATTCACGCTTATGATCCCACAATCCACTATAGCCTTCGATCAGATCTTATCGAACATTTGGAGCATAATCGAACCAGATAAACCACTAGTTTTATCTTATTAATAAATTGTTGTCGTATTTTTATTTTTTAAGTATTTTTGTTTCTTTATTATTATTTTTCTATGTATTTGTTAAGTTTAATTATAACATATGAAATACAAATACAAACTTAAAATATAAATTAATTTGAAAAATATGGAAAAGCATGGAAATACCGGGATGATACACCGTAAAACAAGGAAAATCTAGGAAAAACAGGAGAAAATGGATAAGCAGACGTAACACTGATATATCACCCCCAAGGAATAACGGGGAAAACGAGACGACTCTCTACGGCCTAACGCATCAAAACCGAGTCTTACAAGCTTCACCACCCGGTAGCAGCCATGAGTTAACCCACTAGTTTCAATTAATCAAAATTTTATTGATATACGTATATCTGTAAATAGTAATAACTAGTATTAAGCTTCCCGTGTTGCAAAAGGAGCATAAAATCATGTCAAGTAGTGAGATGTATGTAGTTTATATCCATGTGTTCTTAGATGTTTGTTACAAGGTTTCGAGTGATTACATATATTTCATTTTGATGAATTGTATTGAACCAATCAAAATTTCCCATGTGTAATATGGTTTATAAAATTTTCGTTTTAGATAAACCACAAAAGAAATCTCTCGTGGTGGTTGCACACGCATATTTTTATCTAAAAGATCATGAGTTCAAGACATGTTGTCGCTTGGTTATTCTTTTTCTGTGCCATTCCATTGTAGCGAATTCTCTTTTTACTACGGAATCTTCTAAAGGGGTAAAAAGCATGATCATTAAGGGTTCAATAAAGGCTATAATCTTGAATTTATACGAATTAAATATGAAAGGTTAAAGAAGAAAATTGATTTGAGATAAACATAAATTAAAAAACAAAATTAGCTAGAACATTTAGTAGATTTAGTTAATATTATTTAATTAATTATTATTAGAATTAGAGTATAGTTATGAGACTTTGTTTATCATGTTTTGTGTAAGTATAAATAAGAGTTACCGTATTAAGTTTAAGATGTGGTATTTCATTATTAATAAAAGTTTCATGATTTTGTTTTTGTGATTGTGAGTGACAAATAATAGTGTTTTAGTGTGTGTTGCTTGATCAAGTTTTTCAACAATTGGCATCAACGCAAGGTTAGGTGACCGAGGAAGAAAAAGACCACAAAAGTACAAATTTGTGAAAGATGAATAAAAGAGATCAAGAAGCTATGAAATATGATAAATTGTGTGGCACAATCAAGACTAAGATGAAAAGCCAAAACCGATTTTGTAAGACGATTAAGAGGTTGTGAGAACTCTTGTGAAAAGCAATCACAAGATATAAAAAAACATGAGCGATTCAAGTACGACTAACATGTGTGATTTAAGGGAAGTAAGCGAACTTGTGTGATTCAAGTTTGTGCTACTGGACCGTAGTAATTTCGGTGAAAGATCAAACGAGTTCATGAGACACGAATCCGTGTGAACCTGGATGGTAAGTTGCAATCAAAGATAAGTTTTTCTGTCTGGTGCATAGACAAAAAAAGAAAGACATCACAAATCAAGTTGAGAAATAGAAAAGTAAGAAAATTGGCCGCTAATCAAAACATGTCTAATTGTTTGATGAAGAAGTTGTGAGGAAAGGTTTAATTAGTTGATTTGAGGAAATTCATATGGTGATGCGTGTGATTTTTTGACAATTTTTTGTTACATTGAACCAAAAATAGCAATGGTGCCCTAGTACATTTTGGCACGGATTCAAAATTAGAAAATAAAGAAGAAAGCAAGTGACTTGCTTGGATGCCTTGTGTGACGCAAGGAAAAAGAGCATAACAAGCTATAAACATGAAATCATGATTGTGATCATCATGATAAGCGTAAGACTAGTGAGTTGATCGAATTCCATGGCCTACGCGACCAAGGAGTGGATCGAAAGGAAAAGTATGAGATAAATGGGTCCATTATTATGATAGACCAACGACGGGTATTGATGTGAATTCAAGATCCATGTAGCAAAAATCAAGGTTAATGGGAAGAGTGAAGACTAAAATTTTGGATTTGTACATATGTTAAAGATGAAGGGTCAAAGATAAAAATTGGTGTTTGAGATAAACAGATAACAAAAAGAATTAGCTATAACATTTAGTAGCTTTAGTTTGATTTTATTTAGTTAATTATTATTAGAATTAAAGTATGGTTAGAAGATTTGATGATCAAGTTTTATATAGTATAAATAAAAGTTATTTTATTGAGTTTAAGGTGTGGTATTTTATTAATAATAAAAGTTTTTTTATGATCTTGTGATTGACTCATAAATAATCATGTTTTAGTGCGTGTTGTTAGATCCAAGTTTCCAGCATTCAATGCATGTTTCCACCTAGTTGTTCTTTTTTTACGCCACAATATTCAATATGCTTTTTTTTATAAGCTTTGTGGCGTAAATTTTTATTAGATGTGAATTCTAGTGTAAAAATTATCAAAACCAAAACTTATAAATTTTAACACCCGTGTTGTATTACTAGTTCTAATACAAGCTAAAGTAAGAAATTGAGACCACGAGTGAAGAAACTTAGATTAGTATTATCCATTGATGACCTATAATCTTTATTTTCAAGCTTTATTACGCTTCTTCCGGACTTAAAGTGTTTAAACGACTAAGCTAACGACGTGAAAAAGTCGTCGATCATTGTTACAAGTATAGTCCTTCAACTATATCAGTTCACTAAGAAAGCCCTCTATTATTTATTTCATGACAATACCCTCTCTTTAAATTTTTTCTTGACCTCAAGAAATAAATACTCAAAAGTGTACTTGTAGTTCGTCTAAAACTCCTATGTGAAGTCTTCAATAGGACTAACCTTCAAGTGTATTAAGACTTCAATAGACAAACCGTTGGCTTTCAGTATAAATCGCAAACCAAAACCGTTCGCTTATGGTCTGTAAATTCTAAACCGACCGCCTTAAAGCTTTAAAAAAATCAACCATAAAACCAAACTAATTCAACAGTTTTACGCGTTTAACCGTTTAATCATGGATGAATTCAAATAACAGCCCTCACTCTTTGTGTGCTTCCCCAATAGCCATTGTCTTTATATATGAAGCCACCTATTTTGAAGATGAAAAAAGTTAATTTATTATGGGATTTCATTGGTGATCACAATGCTTTGTAAGGATTATTAACCATTTTCTTATAAATAATCAATCCATTGATTAATTATTTAATTGTAGGATAATCTCGTCAAATAATTTCAGAACAATCGTAATTCTTAGCACATAATAGCTATTTTTCCTAAAACATGCAAAAATAATAAAGCCAATAAATGCAAACAATATAGGATTTAGAAGACAAAAACGCCCATGAAATCCTTGTGAACCTTAAACCTTGTGGTTAGGTAAAGAACTAACACGTTTAAAGTTGATTAAATGACAATTACACACTTGATTAACAAGATTAAGCTCGAATATTATAATCAATGGACAAACTTTCACACCACAATTGCATGACTTCTCATTTCTTTAATCTATAGTTAATCTTTTACTATAAATAACATATATTAACACAAACCTAGTCACACTTTTAACTATATATATAATCTTATTTATATACATTTGAATTGAAAGAGGTAGATAAATGGCGGCACAAATGGTCGATATAGAGGCACAGTCGTGCGAGCAAACATCAACTCGTTCGTCAATCTTTAACAAAGTTGATCGTCATGTATCGTTGAAGGTTTGTTTTTCGTCTTTTGATTAATTGTCGATAGTACATAGAAGATAAATAACGCATTGATACATGTGTTAGTGCACCTACATAGTTATCATTTTAGGCAAAAGTTTGAATATGTTTGTTTTATACTTTTATACCAAGTGTCATAGTGTCATGTCTACTACATAAATTTTATAACCAATTATGGTAAAAATTCTTGAAATTTGTTAATTGTATAATTTATATAAATTTACCCTTGTCTAATCCTTTCAAGACCCCATACCTACTGAGTGAGATTTTATTGGTTACGATTGGTTTTTTATAATTAATTTAAGTAACACAAGGGATTATACAGTTTCATGAAGTGGTTTACACGATTAAAGTCAAGAAACAAGGATGGATGAAGAAGATGAAGAACGAATTGCTAGAGAAGCAAATACTAAAAGGAATCACAGGCATGGTGTTGCCTGGAGAAATGTTGGCGATGTTAGGTCCATCTGGTTGCGGTAAAACCACACTTTTGACAGCACTAGGTGGGCGCCTAGGCGGTAAACTCGACGGGACCATCATCTACAATGGAAAACCATTCTCAAGTATTATGAAGCGCTACACCGGTTTTGTAACACAAGATGATGTATTATACCCTCACTTAACGGTCATTGAGACTCTTGTCTTCACGGCTCTACTTCGGTTGCCTAAAGATCTCACAAGTCAAGAGAAGATCACACAAGCCGAATTAGTGATCAATCAACTTAGGTTAACAAGATGCAAGAATATAATCATAGGTGGCCCGAATTTAAGAGGGGTATCAGGTGGAGAGCGAAAAAGGGTTAGTATTGGTCAAGAAATGCTTATAAACCCGAGTTTGTTGTTCTTGGATGAACCCACATCCGGGCTCGATTCAACAACCGCTCAAAGGATTGTTTCGACGTTAAGCGAGTTAGCGAGAGGAGGACGAACCATTGTGATGACAATTCACCAACCTTCAAGCAAGCTTTTTTACACGTTTCATAAGGTGTTATTGCTATCAGAGGGGAATTCATTGTTTTACGGGAAAGGTTCAGAAGTTATGAGTTATTTTGACAGTATCGGGTTTTCACCATCAGTAGCCATGAACCCTTCAGACTTTTTGCTAGATCTTGCAAACGGTATGTGATCTCTTATGCTACTAATATATGCATTATGTTACTAGACTTTTTGCTAGACTTTTTGTTTATAGTTCGGATCTCTGTGATAACAGTCTCTTTATCTCTAAAATTTGCCGTGGTCACACCCTCATACCTTACTCTATGAGTGGAATACTACATTTGTCTATTAGTATTTCAATTCAGTATTATAATATAAAAAGATGCTCATCACAATTGTGTCGCAAACATTAACTAAATAATATTTTAAGTTATTAGTTATTATTTATTATTTAAAAAGATATAGTTTGAAACTAGTTTTGTGAAAATATTGTAGCCAAAGTTTAGAAAACTATTTGTGGGAATTTTGTCGTAAATTCAGCGACTAAATATTTTGTCGCAATTTTGTGAGAAATTTTGTGGCGAAATTGTCGGTAATTATTTTACGAGGGGTTTTTCTCCTACAGCCATCTTTTTTTATCAAATTTGTCACTACCTGTGTTTTGCTATAAGTTTGCCACGGATATCTTTGTAGCAAAAACAACCCTTTTTTAGTAGTATATGTAAGTCGCAAATGCGTTGCATATATAATAATTAATTTAGATAAAACTAGGTTAATAATTATATTATTTTTAAGATGCTAAGACGCAATTAGGAGCATGTGTAGGGGATGCATATCAAATTCCCGCTCAAATTTTGATGCAATTGTGTCACAAAATGCGTAGCAAATGGGTCACAAACTATTTTCTCACGAATAATTACCTGACAAAATATTCTCTTCACAGATGCTTAAGAAACTAGGTGTTTCTATGCATTTGTGATGGAAAATGTGCCCTGGAAGTTTTTTTCTAGCACTGAGTGTGTCTCATAATCCATTTACACAATAGTTGATTCATAACAAATCAGGAATATCATCGGACGATTCAAGTCGTTTAGATCAATATGCAATCAAGCAGAAGTTGGTTTTGGCTTATAAGTCGAATCTTGCCGAGAAATTGAAAGCTGAACTATCAGAAGTTGATGATAATGTGAACGATGTTTTGGAATTCAAGAAACCCGAACGATGGACCATAACTTGGTGGCAACAAGTCACAATATTGCTAAGACGAGGGATCAAAGAAAGGAGACACGAATTCTTTTCTGCTCTAAAGATCGGACAGGTTATCGCAGTATCATTTCTTACGGGTTTGCTATGGTGGCAATCTAAGACGTCTCATTTGCAAGATCAGGTATATCATTTCAGTGTATTTATAATAATATCCAGTGATATGAAAAAGCGTAGTAAAATAGTCATTAAAAGTTTCACTTTTCTTTTTTATGGTGTTTTTTTTATGGTGTTGGTCATCCAAGATATATATGGTTTCAGTTATGTATAAACACAAAAGTATAGTACCTCATTTGTAAAGATTTGGTGACATAAAAAGAATGTGCTTTAAATAGTACTTTTTAGTCTTGTTAACGAATCTAACGTTCACTGATTCGTTTGACGGAAGTTTATTTATTTAATAATATAAAAAGAATGTGCTTTAAATGTTTGGTCATCTAATTAAATGAATAGACATGAACATATGAATTATTTGTTTATTAATCTTCGTCATATGTCTATTCATTTATGTTTTTTTATATCTCTTCATTTTTCTTTGTTTGTTTATTTATATTTAAATATAAATTCAAAAGCTTTTTATTACTAATATTAATTTAAATCAATTTGATTATCATATTTTAAAAACCCTTAAAGCTCAAAAAGTCAATTTGATATCTTTATTTACTTTGGAGGTAAGGATTATGGTATTTTAGGAATTTAATATTTATTTTTATTATTAATTGATAGTTCGTTTGTGCTATTTTTTTTCATTTATATTCATTTGTATATTTATGTTCTCTTATGCATATGATCAGTTCATTTAGAATACTAATGAATAGACATAAACATGTTTATTATTCTTTAACTCAAACATGAACAAGAAAATCCATTCATTTAAATGCATAGGCGAAGCTTCACTAGGGCCGGGGGGGGCCGCCGCCCCTCCTGTTTTTTTTGCCAGTAGTGTTAAATTTTAGTCCGATAGTGTAAATTTTTGGCCAGGCAGTGTAAATTTTTATACAAATATCAAGTTCGCTCCCCCTAAAAAAAATTAATTTCGCCCCCGCCCCCCCTACGATATAGTTCAAGCTCCGCCGCTGTTTAAATGCTCATGTTTGTTCCTTTTTTCGATTTAAGTTAAAAACGATATAGAACAAACCTCATTTGTGTTCATGCCTAGGATTTCTTGCTATTCTTTTAGAAAACGCCTATCTAAAACTCATACTAATGAAACTTATGTGTTGTCACAAAAATGTCATTTTTCTTATAATTAAATGTGTCTAATGTTGGATTCTTTTAACACTTTTATACTTTTTGTTTGGTAATATATGCAGTCAGGATTGCTTTTCTTTTACACTGGATTTTGGGGCTTTTTCCCTTTATTTCAAGCAATTTTCACATTCCCTCAAGAAATACTAATGCTAGGAAAAGAAAGATCTTCAGGAATGTATAGACTTTCATCTTATTTCTTGTCGAGAACCTTAGGAGATCTTCCTATGGAGATGGTCTTACCCGCGTTGTTTTGCATCATAACCTATTGGATGGCCGGACTCAAACCAACATTTGGAAGTTTCATGTACGCGTTGTTTGCACTTCTCCTAAGCGTCTTGGTCTCACAAGGGCTAGGACTAGCTCTAGGCGCCCTTGTCATGGATCAGAAGTCGGCTACCATTCTAGGGTCCGTGATCATGTTATCCTTCACATTAGCTGGTGGATATTATGTCCAACACGTGCCTATTTTTATATCATGGATCAAGTTTGTATCGATCAGTCAGCATACTTATAAGTTGTTGATCGGTTCACAGTATGAGCATGACCAAACCTACCAATGTGGTAACCGAACTTGTTTGGTTGCTGATTTTCCGGCTATTAATAGTGTCGGGCTTGATGGACAAGTTACCTCCATTGTCATTTTGGCTATGATGCTGGTATTTTATCGGGTTATTGCCTATGTGGCTCTCATGAGAATTGGTGTGCCTAAAAAATAGGTTATCAATTCGAATTAGGGGATCAAGTTTTCTAACTTGAACAATGACTTGTTCCAGTTTAACATCTTATCAAAGAGAAGATGTATAAAAGCATAACCTACTTTTTAGGCATTTCAGTTCTGAAGAGCTTCAAATAAGCGCACTGTATCCATCGGGAACAAAACGGACAATATTCAGACGCGATTTACTTGAACCGTTACATAGCCAAAGCAACAACAGAGATCACTTGCCCATCGAATTCGACACTCTTAATAACCATAAAAACTGTACAACCAAACTCCGGTAACCAAAGCTAATAGCCGAAAATAGTGTATAAGTATTGTAGTATTGTACATTAGTATATCTCATAAAATAGAATGTAAAAGTTGATACATATTTGTTGAACCCACTAGTGAATAATTTTCTTGTAAACTGTTTGATTATTTGATCTGTTTTTGTTCTTGTTTTTTAAGAATGTCATCCCTTACCCCGAAAAATCATCAAACTTTTTACAGTGATATCATGGATCTTGAATACCTTTACTATATATATCAAGCTAAACTGTCAAAAATGGAAAAGAAAAAAAGAGGAAGAACAAAGGAGAGTATGATGTACAGATATAAACAGAAAGAAATCTGCTCAAAAGGGTTATACAAATATCACACTTATGATCCACACAAACTTCTTTCAGCATATGTGGATCTACCATTTTACCTTTCTTGCAACGCTTTTAGATCAAACCCGACATCAAATGAAGATCTTGGTCATGGATACTGGAGAAATTTTTCGGTCTCTTATGTTCATTAATGCGGGTTTTGGGATATTGATTCCTGATAACACAAAAGATCAAGAAAATTGTTCAATGATATGATTGGTGACTAACATATTAAGAACTGGATGTGGTGATCTCGATCCCTTATGAATGGGTCATTTGGCTTGTGTTTCATCAGAGGTTAAATAAAACAATTAGTTAATAGGAGAATGGGTCGAACGGGTTGAAAGTTACCTTATAATCCAATTTTATATGCATACAACCTCCAAATCATTTTTTTCAAAGATTTAGATCCTTACTGTATTAATATTATTTGTATAACCAACATAACACATTATTTATTAATATAAGTTGGACATAAAACCACATGAATCAGGGATTTCATCGATCACGAGCTATGCTGGAAGTATTTTAGCATAATTTTGAGTTTTGAAATCTCGATTGAACATAAGAACCCCCTAAATATGTGTTTTAACTTTTATGCATTTCTGTTAGGCGTCGACATACCTCTGAAGATTCAAGAGATGAAACTGTATTCGGGTCTGCAGGTGCATCTGATATCCTTGCTTCTGATTTCTCATTCGATAAACTGTAAAAGAAATCATATGAATTCATCTATATTAAAAATCTTACTCAAACAGCATCTTTGAGTTAATATTCCACAAGATACTTACGTTGAAAGTATTGTGACCCAAATCAGCTCAACGCAATCAACCCACAAGAGTCTTTGTTCAACGGGTACGACACCATATGTTATAATGTGAGCAAATGGCCAAAGCTTCCAACCGGCCTAAAAAGTTTTTAAAAAGTTAATACAATGTTATACTCTTACCAGTGGATCATATTTGATATTTCTAGCACAAATAAGAGGATTTAACGTCTACTTACTGTCAACATGGGAAAAAATGTCGCCTTTAATTCATTAAAAATAGTAGACGGTGAATCCAACCGTAATAGCCCCAGAACAACAAAATAAATGCTGTTCCATACTGCTGACCATGCGGTTTGATCAAACGCTACCTTAACGGGTACCACCCACCAATCTTGAAAGGGGAAAAGTGCCTGAATAAAACAAGAATGTTATTGATCGTTGCATGAAATTAAAACCGCAAGAAAAGTATGTCTAAATGTACTTTTTTTCAACGTGATTGTATCATATTAAATAATCCGAAGAATCAGATAATCACCTGTAACAAACAGGGGGTAGAAATAGTATTTTTGGTGTGGTAATATGACCAAAAAATGTGTTATTCTAGATGGTTGAATGTTTGTTTGGCAAATTCTAACAAATTAAGAAATTTACATATCATTTGGCCGAAAATGTCATTTTTATGAAATGAAAATAAAACATTCCTCAAGTTAGTAACAATAAATGGTTAAATTTTATTTATTTCACCTTGGTTAATCATTTTTAATGTTGCGGCTGATATGATACTGATAATCAAAATTTGAGTATTTGAACTCCAAATAAGCATATAATCAATTCAAAACTAAATTGTAATGTTTACCTCACAGAAATAATAGTAGTAGTGAGAAAGAGACCCGTGTAGAGTGAAGCCCACTAGGCCGGACCTAAACATGCGAGTGCGATCAAACTCCAAAAGTGGTTTCCCTTCACAACACTGCAAGTTTTAAGAATAAAAACCATTTGTTATTTGAGCAAATATCGTCATTTTTGCCAAAAGTGACAGAAAAAAATGGTTTTAAAGAAAGAACGAACCTGTGCAATCCAATCTCCTATTGAATATACAACTCCACTTATCATCATTTTTGCCAAAAGCGGATTTTCTTTAAGAGCTTCTTCGTATGCACTCCAGTTGTGTTGAGGTGCGTATCTTAGTATTTCATATATTGTCCAACCCTGTGAAACGAAGGATACAAATGAATGAGCTATAGATCACCCTTATCTAATACAATAATGTAAGTAAAATCTATAGAACCCCGTCTCAATACAACTCCACTCTCCGTAAGACCGTATCATTCAAAGTGGAAGCAGATAGTACTCATCGTTAAACATCATACCCTTCACCAAATTGTAATAATACCAATCTTCTCTGTGAGAGAGATATCTATTGTAAATTGAGTGACTCTCGACTAGCTCTTCAATTTCTATCTTTGAGTTTGTTCTGAAAGAATTGTGTTGTATTTAAGGTACAGAGTACAAACAAATCTTTGGTAATTCAAGTTCTTTGATATATAAGAACTTTGAATTATGAAATGTTTTTGTGTGTTTAACCTTTAGTTCAAGAATTCAATTCTTTCGACTATGAATAACAATTTTTCATCTGATCTTCGTGTTATCTTATTAAAACCTAGACCTAATAGTGAAATTTGATAAATTTAGCATGAAAAACCAATAAAACCTATAGTTTCTAGTTTTCTACCACTACACTTGAACTTTCTTTCACAAGATTCAAGCTTGAACGAAACCCAAACCGAATCCAAACTGTTTCTAAAGATCATTTCTTCTAGGTTCAAACCAGTAGCACTATAACAGAAAGATTCACAAGCACAACAAAACAATATTATCATAACATAATCCCCAAATTGCATAATTATGAAGTAATTAAACTTAAAATGATGAACTCACATGCCAATAATCATAATCAATGGTGAGCAATTTGGTGATACCAAAACTACCAGCGGCAAGAACTATAGCAGCATTAATAGCTCTATCCATCAACCTATCAACACTTTCACCTTCACCAACCTCACCACCATCACCACCACCACCACCACCACCACCGGAAGAACTCACCGTCGCCGTCGCCGACGAAAACCCACCTTCAAACGACAATCTCCCTTCACCACCACCAAACCCATTAATCAATTGCACCCCTTCATCCCCATTAATCCCCCTTTCAATCTCCCCCACCAAGCTCCCAACTTGATGATCCGTCAGATCACCACTCTTCACCGGAATCACATCTTGCTCCTTCGCCACCGCCCTCACCGCTCCGGCGCCGGCGACGGCGACCTTCGATTTCGTCGAGAATTTGGGCGTTTGTGAAGTGGGTACGATTGATCTCAAATCTTTGAAGTCTTTCGCCGGTGGTTTGTATAAAGAGACGACCGTGGCGTTAATGGAAGCTGCAGCCATTAAAAATATGATCTTTTCGCCGGAAAATCGATGGGTCTGCTTTCTCCGGTGAATTTGGGGGTAGGTGTAGTGTTCTTATAGCATTGTGGTTAACTTTGGTGATCCTGTGGTTCGCGAGACATGTGGTTTGTGTACGGACGAGGGGGGTTTTTTGACTTTTGGTCAAAGACTGGAATCTGATGGATTGGATTGGATTGGATGATGATGAAGATGATGATGTGTGGAATCTGATGGGGTTTAGAGTTGTGTTTTGGTCGTCGAATGTGAACCTCTCGAGAGTTCTTTGGTTCGAGCATTATGGGTTGGTCCACGTAGGCTCGAAGACTACCTCAAATGTGTGAATCTCGTGGTCGGTTTAGTCAAATCGTCTTAGACTTATCATGCAATACAGATATTAAGCATATCGATGGTTGATTTTACCAATTGTAGGTTTTCTTTTGTGAGAAAAGTTGTTCATGAGTCCAATCGAACCGAACCGAGCCGAGCGAGTATTTTTCGAGCATTAATTTTTTGAGTGAGCTTCGAGCAAGCAGCGAGCGATCTTGATAGCCCATTTGATTTTATAGTATAATCATATTTATAAATGATCATAAGCGTCAAAAACTATCTTTAACGGCTTAGGATTTTACTTTTATGTTTAATATTTGTATATTTGTATACTTATATATAGACCAAATACAATAGAGTGGTATGTATAAAATTATAAATATAATTGTATATTTGTATATTTGTGTGTGTGTATATATATAAAATTATATATATTTATAAATTAAATTAAAAATAATTCGAGCCGAAGCGAACCGAGCGGACCTTTGCTAATGCTTGGTTTGTTTGCAGACCGAACCTAACCGATCGTCTAATTTACAACCGAGCGTTAAAACGAACGAGCATTTTCCGAACATTTTTTGCACGATCGTCGAACGATTTGGACAGCACTACCTGAGGGGGGTGGGGGTGCAGTCATGCTGAGAAACGAATAAGCAGGCTCGATATATACAACATTTATCATTTTAAGCATGGTCGTACATTTATGGTTAAGAAAAATATTAAAATGATTCAATCTACACATGAGAAATTTTAGAAATTTGAGGTTTCTTGTAAATAATGTTGATGGTTAAACTCATATTACTTCTTAACTTGTTTTAAACTAAGGGCCCGTTTGATTTGCGTTGACCGGGCTGACTCGTCAGCCGGTCAGCGTGTTTGATAGTGACGATGTTGTGGTCTAACCGGGTCCGAAGGTTCTGACCCAGACCTTAAATTCCATGATTCTGACCAAGAAAAGGGGCAGCCCCTCCCTTCGCCAACCCTCCGCAATCGGCCTCCCTCCAAGGTCTTCCACCAGTCGGCGACCCCCTCCGCGAACCCCCATCTCTCAGGCGGTCTCCCCACCACGCGACCCCCTTCGCGAACCCCCACCGGCGATCTCTTCCCCTACCCTCCGCGACCCCCTCCGCCAACCGCCGTGCCTCCGGCGCAATCGGCAATGGAGGTTTCAGTGGCACTTGGGTTGTACAAAGCCATGGAAGGGTCATGTGATTACATTCAGCGAGTCACCAGAGCTCTACTTAATCGAAGGGCTTGATCTTCGATCAAAGACATAGCTCATACGCAACATGAATGCAGGGATGAACATGAATTTCCAAATTGTGTTTACTCACTACAAATAAGAAGGGGGTGGCTTTGCTCAGTGGGTTTTCAAAAAAATTTTAGACTTTTTGTTTCTTGAAGAAGGTGGGGAGATCAAAACAGGAGGATATACCCAATGGACCAACATGTGGCGATTCAGCAGAGTCAGTCAGATATTGAATCAAACAGTCAAGTTTCAGTCAGATGCAGACTCAGTCAGAACTTCTAACTGGATCAGCTTTTGACTCAGTAAGATCTTACTAAGTCAGCGGTAATCAAACAACCCCTAACTCGATTACACGTTAGAATTGTATTATTCCATCTTTCGGTTAATGATTTTTCCTTAAAAATCTAGATATTAAATACATAATTTTTCAATAAGTCAACATCAGAATAATAAATCAAATTGATCTATAAACGTAAGAATGAGACTTAAAATTCTCTATCGTTTAAACGATATCATTCCAACATTTTGATATCATTTTAATAACCCACCCTTTGGATCGAATGAAATGTATAATTAATAATAACGGAAGTAACAAATAGTAATTTCATTACTAGTCAAATCATTGTTTTACAAATTTAGATTAGAGTTAAGTTTATTTTTGCTCCCTAAGGTTTGACAAAAATAATCATTTTCATCCAAAAGATTGAAAATATCAATTTACCTCCAAATGTTTCATAATTTGTTTCAATTTTAATCCAAAAGTTTCATCATTGTTTCAACTTGAATCCAAAATAATAAAACTTTTGGACTAAAACTGAAACAACTTATGAAACTCTTGGAGGTAAATTGATGTTTTTAATCTTTTGGATGAAAATGATTATTTTTGTCAAACCTTAGAGAGCAAAACTGAAATTAACTCTTTAGATTACAAAGCAATATGTTCAATGTATTAAGCTTCCAAAGCTTATTGAGGATAATTATTCTGCACATCTTTCAGATGCATGCAAACTATACTAAAAAATAGAATCAGTTAATGTTGGTGGGCTTACGAGACATAGATTATAAAATAGACAGTTTCATTATACATAACAATATGGGTTGTATTTCATTCGGATACCTTCTACCTACCATGGCTCTCATAACAACCATCGGTAATGGATCAAGGCCCCCTAATTGTCACATGACCTTGCGAATGTGTCGCAAACCCTAGTCACGTGGACTCGCACTCCTCGACACATCCTATTAAGCATATAAGGATCTATACATACCATGTCAATTAGACAAGTATATCATTACATGTGAAACTATCATAATAACTCACAAGAGTTATTAGTGTGGATCTGGTTTACGAAAGTATCTGGAACTTTGTTCTTATTGATTTTGAGATGTGCTTACTTGTCTGACTAGGAATAAGATTGGCAAATAGATAATTCTCACCGAGGTTATCTTTGGGTGACTAGTCATAGTTTAAGCTTAATATCAAGCTATGCATAACCTACGAACACATTACCTACTTCATAACCTAATCGGCAATCATGGTCCCGAACTGAATTTAAATAACCAAATTGAACTTAGAACATACGTGAAGTAGCTAGAGGTTACTAGGTCGTTAGAGGCTCACAAGATGCTAAAATGATGCTTTAAAAGTGAAGTTTTTGTTTGAATGGTGAAGAAATGGCTAGGGTTGAAACCTCTAGTTATAGGTTGAGTTCTGGTCTTGTCACCAACCAACCATTACGGATCCAGGTGGCGGCCCGCCAACAAACCTCGTGACCGCCTTATCCACTACAACCTCAAAAGGACCATTACTGAACTTGGTGGTGTTCCACGATGGTGTGGAGTCATCAAACACATGTTTAGATTTGACGATTAGTAAGAAGACACGTGCCAATACCGTAAAGATTGCTTAACCAGGTCCATCGCAGAACGTCACAGGGATTGGTAGCAGGTCGCTATCTATCAATCTAAGCTTTTCGAATATCAATTCTTAACGTACCGCTATGGTCCTGAGCTTGATCCCAGCTAGGATTTCGCCCCTTGGACCCCATTAGGGGTTGTCGCCCCGTAAACCCCGCTACTAGGTGTTGCCCATGTGACATGTTTTGCTCGCGAGGTTACTATTTTAAACTTGACATATTATAACCACTGAGCTATTTGTTATTTAATAGATTGCTAACACTTTAATCTACTAGTAATTAGATTCTTGTAAAGAAGATATAATTTTAACTTTATGTGAAAATAAGTCGTACACGGTTGTGAAATTTGAATTAGATTGTCTAACGTGATTGATTAAACCTAAAACCCTTTACGCAACTGGTCTAGTTATGAGTTAAAGGACCAAGCAATAATGAATAAGTTGGTTTTAAGTAAACCATTCAAACTCGTGAATGTTTGCATTCTCTTGTTGTCAATCAGTCGGGGTTTATGATCAGTCTAATCCAAAAAACATATAGTATTGTGGTTTCAACTTTTAACTAGAGCAAACTTGACACACAAGTCTCCTCGCTTGCGTGTAGTCCAATTTAGAATATTGTTTCAACTATTTTATTTAAGTTCAATATTTCAACAATCAAAGAATTTACATTTGATTGGTACGGATAAATTATAACAAAATTTGTAAATAGTAATGTTTTAGAACCGGATTGGACAACTATCCGGCAGCCTTATCGATTCACTAGTCTAATCAGTAGAACCAGTCGAACCGAAAGACGTCATAAATAATAGAATAATTAAAGCTATTTACACACACATATAGAGTTTATAACAAATATGAAAATAATATATGTTTTAACGTAGAATTGTATTTTTAGTAAACTATGATGACTTAAGTATATAAACATAGGTACTAGAATATAAACTAAAATTTAAAATAATGAGATTTTAAAGAGAAAATAAAAAGAAATAAAATCATGACCACCCAATCCGGGTCACTTGGCTTACCAGTAGCAACCCGATTTAACTACAGGCATAACTGAAACAATTCTATAACTGATTCCGTTCAGACTAGTTTGATCGATCAGTCTGATTTGTTTCTAAAAAGGTTCTAAATTACTTACACTACTCCTCATAAACAGTAGTTTATAAAAAAAAAAAAACTATAATTTACATTTGTGTAAATTGAAACTTTATATGTAGTGTAAATTGAAACTTTATATGTAGATTCCTTTTAAAAACTCTGATAATTATTTTTCCTGATAAATGCTATACCAAACTGTCTTTATCATTGACAAGGTGTGTTGCAATCCAAATGGGACCAATCCTTGGTTTTACTGGGCCCACAGTATGTGATTGAAATAATGCAGCCAGAAAAATATCTACAACTCTTTTATGTGGTCTAAAAACTGTTCACCACAACTTGAATAAGGTAGTAATTATATGGTTGTGGGACGTCCATTGATGGTCTTTTTTTGTACCCATGCTTCAATTACTCTCCACCACATTAAACATAACAATATTATAACATTTAAGGTTTATATATATCCGAATATTATTTTGTTAAATAATAAATCAATCTAATAACAAGACGAACAGTTGTATAGTATACTCGTTGAAACTTTAAGCGTTCATAATTTGTTCAGTATATATATAAAGATTCTTTAAGAGTCGAGTTCGAGATGAAGTATCAACTGGATTCTGTTTTTTTTAATACAAGCTAGAATAGTAGAATGACTTGATTTGATATTCCCAACCGAGTAAAAATATAGCTTGTACTTAACTTGTCTCCAGCTCATGCCAACTTGTTATTTTCGATCTTGATAATTTTGTTTACTTTTATAGAAGGCGTAAATAACAAGTTAACAGCAATCTTGAAATATACACTTATCAGATAATATAGTAAATTACGGATATACAAGGAGAGCAACTAATGTGTATGACTCGAGAGCAGTTGCTCTAGGCGAATCAACTCTAGAGCCAAATCGGCTCGAGTTTTTATATGAATGAGCTACATTGTCTAATTTGTATGAGTCATCAAGCTCGAGGCTAATCAGCTCTAGCATTTAACAATTTAACATATACAAGCCAACAAACAAGTTATGAACTGCAAGTTAATCGGATTGGACATCTCTAATATCTATTAAAGCAAAATATCCAACAAATTTCTAAAAATATAATTTTTGTTTATGACTTTTGACATATAAAATTTTATATATCGTTAAATTCATTGTTTTTTTATTTTTAGTTGTATATATATTTGTATTCAATATGATATATTACATTCAGTATAATTCTGTTTGTATTAAAATTTATGTTTAAATATTGATAAAAATAAACACATTACAACTAAAGTAGTAAACAAATTTACGCGAGACTCCGTAGACTATTCTTTTGTTTACATTAAGCATGTAATATTCAGTGAAACACAAGCTCATTATTCATTAACCTCAAAACAATGGGTCCCCGTTTATTATCATTTACAATAAACCAGAGTCAAAAGTATTTGACTAACCTAATAAAAATCAAAATCTAACATAAAAAATGATATAAAGTTATATGCAGTCAACAAATGTTATACGTTGTATTAATTTATCCGAAAAAGCACTCACGTGTAACCTTTAAGAAGTCAAATAAAAAATCTAATTTCATTAATCATTAGCATTATAACATTTGAAATAACTATATATTCTTAATGAATAAGCAATAAATGTAATGTTTTATCGAAATTCTTTATTAGTTTTTTCTGTCTTTATAGTTATTCTTCACTTTGTGATGTGAAAGGATATCAGGTAGTAATATTAAAAATTTCTGAAAAGTCGAGACATAGATAACAAGCTCCTATTTAAGACTTAATTTAAATTTATTCTAATCTTTGTTTTGTTATTTAAAAGTTCAGTTTTATAATCACTTATTGTGTCATTTTAACAATGTTATTATCCATATTTTTATATTTGCAGGCCTACAAGTCTACAAAATGCTCATATTTGGGCTAACAAAATCAATAACTCGTGGCCCAGAATTTGCATTTACTGGGTCCTAGAAATTTTGTTACATTCTACGTCTCAAATAATATAGTATCAAGCTATCAATATCCATGAAAAGAAGCTACTTTGTATGTGTCAACGTGCACGTTACTCAAGCCTAAAAAGCCTCACGTTTTATAGACGCGAGCTACCTTTGGATCGGTCATTTATGCAAGTCAATAGGATTGAGTTTTTAACAATCTAATTTATACGAGCTAGTAAGCGTGCTTTAAGTATTGAACTATTTAGACAACCCTAGAATTTATCTCCGTAAAGCATCAAACAATGGGTCAGCTTTTGCTACCATTTGTAGTAAAGTAGAGTAAAAATTATTTGACAAACCTGATAAATTATAAACCAACGTAAAGTTAAGCTCGTAGGGCTTGTAACTTGCTTGTTGAAACAAATGGTAAGTGGGTAAAAAAAGTTAATAAATATAAGATATAAAATATAGGCAAGTTTGAGTGGACTAAAATGTAAGTTTTTAAAGTTTAAAATGAAATTTGTTTTAGGCTAGCGTAAGCGTGCATAAAGAGTTGTACATTGTGTTTTAAAGCTCATGATTTGTGTCTTAATATTTAGCATAAACATAAACATATATAATACGTTAATACTATTATTGCAGGCCCACCAGAGCATATTTGGAGTGAGAAATTAAATAAGTTGTGGCCCAGAAGTAGCAACCGGCCCAATTAAGTCAAAGATGTAAAAAAATAAGGTCCTACCGAGATTTGAACTCGGGTTACTGGATTCAGAGTCCAATGTCCTAACCACTAGACCATAGGACCATTTGTTGGCTTATTTGAATTTATAACCAATTTGAACTTTACCCACATATAATTAATTATTGCCAATAAACATATCCAACTGCACATAATATAATGGCATAATATTACTAATACAATTAATTCTTAAATGAGTAGAAAATCTGGAAAATTTTAATGATGTTTCAGAAACGTTAGTGAAAAGATTGAATTTTTTTCTATTAAAAAAATTAATTTTAATAATTTAAACTATTATCTAATAACATAAATAACATAGAGTAGTCCGTGTTAGTAACTTGACAAATGATGATTCTGATTTCTATTTCTGTTACAAATGACGATCTCACTCACATAATCATCGTAAGTCTATACTTGACTTATACTTTAATTCGCTCATAATAAAATAGGAAAATGCACATTCTTTGTGAGTGAAATCAAGTAGAAATATCTTATGATTATACGAGGGAAATTGAATTGTCAACAAGTAAAAGTTAAAAGTGTTGATGGTTAAAATATTGGCATTAATTAATATCTATTAATGTATCATAGTCTAGATTATTAAAAGCTAATTTACGTATCTTTGGATTAAACAAAACAAAATGGTCTTTTGAACATCATGATTTTAGTTTGTTGTTAATGAGAAAAGGTTTGTGCAAGCAACTACGTAACTGAACTTTGGTGTAGTTAAAATTCATATTGTTTTAAATTTCTTCTACCATATGATAGCAAAGTCGTTGTCATCTCATAAAGTTACCAAGGTTTGCTGTCCATATAAAAATACGAGTGGTCAATGTTTTTAAGGATTAGATCATATAGCGAACTAAACATCTTTCTAATCCACTGGTTAGACTGGATGAATTAGATATATAAACCAAATAATATTAAAAATAATTCTTTTACCCTTATATCATAATGTTAAAATCAGATCAGATATCAAACCAAACATTTTACGGGTCAACAATTGATTTTGGTATAATAAATTATATCATGTTGTAATATTGAGAGTTGTTAATGAAAGTTTCTTTTACTAAAAATCTGTAAATCTGCACCTTGAGACCCAATTCCCTTTCCCCTTAAATCAATAACTTCGATTGCATTAGAAACCTCTGATATTAAGTGTAAGAATTTAAGGGATGGAAAAACTATGACTCACGTCTCTCATTCTCCTCAATCCTCATTGTCACAATTCACCAGCATTGGTAAGTTACAAACGCCTATCGAATCAATCTGACGATCCCTCCATCTGATATTACCAAAATTGTAGTTCAAACTCAGTCATCACTCAAAAATTCCTCATCGTTAGCATCTTCTTCTACATCCCACTTTCTTGTTCCGATTTGGTTCAAATTTAATCTAGATTTGGTCCGAGCACCATTCGCCAATCACCGGTTCAATCTCAAAACCATTGAAACTAGCCGATTTGGTTCAAATTTAATCTAAATCTTGTCTGATCGGTTTGGTCCGGATTATAAAACATTGTGAGTGATATAAACACTTTGTACGACTCATTTTTGCAATGTTATTCGGTTGAAACAAATAAATTAAAATAAATTTGTTTGAACTTCAATAAAATTACCCTTTACATCCTAGACTTTTTCGACCAACCAGATCACGACGTGTGGTTCCGACTAGAAAACATTTTAAAAACTAGTTATGGGTTTCCTTTTGAGATATTAAGGGTGTGTTTCCAACTAAAAAACAGATAGATAAACCCAATTAAAATAACATATATCAACTGAAGCAGAATCTTATATTTACGGTAAAAAAAAAAAAGTAACCATTGGGTATGTTTTCTTTCTTTTTTTTTTTTGAACGGCAAATTTTATTAATGATAAACGAGGACGTTAGCAAGAAGCTAAGTCATATACATACTCGAGAAATTACAGATTACAAAAACATAAAATTACACCATTTGTTCCACTTCATGTCTTTAACGCCTCCTCTATATTTTATCCATGAATATGAGTTAAACATCACCTCCTCTACGATTCTAGCCACTGAAACGGGTCTAGAGTCAAATATAAGGTTGTTTCGCGCTCGCCAAATATACCATAACGTTGGGTATGTTTTCTCTATGGTTATTTTAGCCTCTTCATATTCAAGTAGATTGAAATCTACCGAATTTAACGGAAAAAGAGTACCAAAGTCTGGTATTGAGAATCTCGATATAAAACCCAGCAAGAGTTTGGGTACATCGTCAAGATTTTCATTAAATTCTAGTCACGTGACTAACCAATGTCACATGGTTGGCACATGCCTCAATTCCAATCCTTCACTTCTCACTTTTACCACTTACATTTCATGTTTTTTATTGTGTTAAAAAAATTAATGTTTTTTAACGACTTTTAGGGGCTGTTTGGCAGTCTATTAATCAGCATCTTAATGGTTCAGATGTCTGAATAGTTTAGCACTTAATGGTTCAGACTGTTTGTTTCGCGAGCAAATGTCTGAATGGTTCAGACATTTGGCTCTGAATGGTTAAGCATTATACTAATGCTGAATGGTTAAGAGGTCTAATGCTGAATGGTTAAGACATCTTATCTAAATTGGTTAGACATTTGCTTTTGATTAGTTAAGCGATATACTAGCTCTTAATGATTTAGACCTTTTAACGGTTCAGCACTTAATGATTCAGACCTCTTATTGGTTTATCATTTAATTATTCAGATATTATCAAACAGCCCCTTAGTCTATTCTTATTGGGTTTCAACATAAATTTATGTTGCGTGAGACTTGAGAGTGAAACCCAACATTTATTAGATGAGAGACGTATTCAGTAAGCTATTATTAGTGGTACTTTCATACATTTGATTACATCTTTTGATCTTATTTAATACCAATAGTTGTTATGTTATCAAAATACAATTCAACATTACTCTAAGAAAAAACTTCATAAAATAATAATCAAAAGTTTCAAAATTAGTTAAAAATTTTTATTAAATTTACAATGTATCCCGTCTGAAAATATCATTTAGTGTGAAAATTGAAAAGCATAGTAGATTTGAGAGTGGGTTACAACAAGTAAAAGTGAAGAGATGGCACATTCAACACAACTCGATTATAGTACTATGTAATTCCATCATATTATTTGAGGTCATCAAAGATAAGATTTAGTGATTATAGTACTATGTAATTCCATCATATTATTTGAGGTCATCAAAGATAAGATTTAGTGATGTGTAAGCGAGTGATATTTGTTTAACCTCCCAAAATTTTAGCTCAACTCATTATCTATATGTTAAAAGATGAAGGTAATGAACAGGATTTTACAAGTTACTAATGCAAGAGAGTGTACATGGGTGATGCATAGGTTATAGTCCATGAGTTTGATACGTGTGGTCATCTATCACCCCACGCATTGTTAGGGTTTCACATAGGTTACTTCCGTCAGTTACACTAAGAGATAGGAAGACAAAGACATTTCGGGGACAGAGAGAGTCAGAGTCCCAGACGGCCTCCGTGACGGTGGTGATCAACAGCCTTCACCGCCGAAGGGAGATGAGAGAGGCGGATTATTGTAGGTTCCTGACGATGACTGTGGCGGATGGTTCCACAATGGCAAGTCGCAGCCCGTCAAGCGGTCTGCAAAAATCCTTTGCTCGGTTGCCCCTTTGTTCCATTTTTGATAGTTTCGTTGCCTTCTACAAGTTTTATAGAGGATTGTTACCGCTTAAATATATGCTTATAGACCAAAATTTGATTTAAAAGAGAAGAAACTTTTTCCTCATGCAACTTATATCAAACTTATATATTAAACGTAACTTTACAAGCTTGGATTGATACAACTGTTATTTATTTTTTTATTTACAGATTCCAGTTTTTGTATACTTATTTATACACAATAATTTTATCATATATAATTTATTATATTTCTATACATATTTATATACGATAGTTTAATCACATTTATATAAGTAATAGACTAGTTGAGATTTGTAAGCCTAATCAAACTTGATGCCTGAATTTTAAGCTTAATCACAAGTATTAAATAACCTCTAATTTAAGGTTCGCTTTGGCTCAAACTCAATGAAGATCAATTTGATACCTATAAGTAATGTTGTTAGTGTGACTGTGAGGATAATATATTTTGAAATTTAAGAAGAATGAAATGGATATGAAATTCCCCACCAAGATCCACCAAGTACGTTGTCTCAATCAGTTAAGTCTTATAAATTGACCTCACATCTGACGTTTATTATTCACCTAACGTTACTTGCATTTTAAACAATTTGCTACTTTTATCTTTCCCAAAAGTATATATTATTGTTTAAAGTGGTTGGAAATGATTTTTCAATCAAATTGTTTGTTAACACTTAGACGTCTTAAGGAAAAGACTAGATTTATGTTTATTTGTGTTAAAATTGTTAAAGGAATTGTTACTTTAACGGTAGTGAAATATAATTATAAAACATAGTATTGACATGAGTCCTAATCCAAAGATGCACATGCACTATTTGGACTCAATATTGAATGCATAGTGTGGTGTTGTAACAACAAGGGCGTTATAATACTTTTTGGATAGAAAGAAATCGTTAGTCTTGTCATGAAGATTGAACGGTGAATTAACATACTATGATAGTGAGCATTATTGTAATAGATATAACAAAAACAAATAAAAGTCTTTTAATTTGGATTGTGTTATAAATGACGAGTAATGTGTAGAGTAAATTTGTCACTTAGACTAAAATGTTTTTAAAGTTGTTCTCCCCTAGTGTAGGGTGCAAATGTGTTTTAGACACATAATGATGATGGAGTCCTGGTCTACTAACGTCTTGCTGACTCATTTTGTAATTTTTTTTAAATGGTAGATTTCATTAGAAAACTACTCTAACAAAAAGACTTGAAAAAGCCTAACAAAATACACCAGAAAAATTGAAGCAAATGACCAAACAACAATACAACAAAACATCAAGATTTAGAACAACTTAAACTTTTTGTTTACACCATTACAACCAGTCAAATGAGTTAATATTAAATCCAGTATTCACTCATAAAAACTGGTGCACTTTAAATCATTGAACATCATGTTTATAGTTTCTTAATAAATTCAATTATTTTTTTATTTTACCAAATATTTAATTATTGTATTCTTATTAAATGGAACTGTTCTTCAGTATAAAGTTAAGAATGAAAATTTAAATCATAGCTATTTTACAATGTATTATTAAATATTTTAAAGATATTTTTAAAATGAACAGATATTTTGAGAAGGTTATAATAATTTTTACACCTAATTTCTACATGCTTGTGGAAACATGAAGAAATATATCATCATAATCTGATCTAACTTAAGTATGATATCAATTATTAACAAAATAGATACGAAAATAAATAAATGTAGTAGATTAAGGTTGCTAACCATATTAACTTTGCTTAAATTTATAAGTTGTAATTTACTATTAATTGGACTTAAGTGAACAGCATATGCAATCATTATCTAATTGTACCCGATCCGTAACAGTATAAATTTTTTGAACGACAAAGACATATCATAAGTAAGCAAGAAAAAGCACTCTAACAAGGAGCTAGAACGCATGTACAAGACAACATAGTTTAGCAATTAGAAGCACCTTATTTCTGGATTCACATTTTCATTATTTTAGGCTTAATATTTTATTAACAATATAAAGCACTAAAGCCATATCAATACACATTTTATTGATGTTTTTTTTTCTTTTTCTGGAAACTTATGTTTTCCTGAAAAACTTTAACACAAAAAATTATATCGTTTAACCGTAGTATGAGGGTGAAAATTTAAGCGCTTCTTATCTCAACCTATTGTCGTAGAAAGTGATTACGAGTCTAGATCATCAGAGCACTAATCCAGATGATGTCGTTCAGTTAACTATTAGTTCAAGTTTAAGTCTAGTTTATTCACAAAGATATACCATCATCACATGTTACCAAAATAAAAATAATAAAAAGAAATATGTATAGATTTTAGCTTTTGACAGTTATAGTGTGTATGATCACTTACTTCCAATAAAGTAAAACATATTTTCTAATTACAAAACAAAAATATAAATCAATAAGAAACGAGAAATTCAATCATCTCATAATCTTCTCATTATATAATCACACCCATGACCTACTTATAACATGATCTCGTCTATAAACAATTGAAAGAGTTACAACTTACATTCAAACTCTTTATATTACAAGATCAGTTTTTTTAATACCCATAATAAAAAATTCAAGATATATTTATATTTATTAATTTATATTTATATTATTAAATCTCCAGTCCAATCTAACCTCACAGGGACCCACAACGTGCTGACGTGGCTTACGAAACGATACAATATGACTACTCACCATGAAAGCAGTTACACGCTCCGACACCCTCACGTCCTCCATCTTCAACTCATGTAACCGCTGAACGTACTCCGGCACGTGCATCAAGTCCCACACCACCGCACAACCACCGCATTTCAAAACCCTAACCATTTCTCCGATCACTTTCATCCGTTCCGCCGCCGCAGCGGCGGAGTTCTGGCCGAACTCCTTCCCGACGGTGTGCACGAACCCGCCGGAGACCACCACGTCGAAGTAGTCGTCGGGGAACGGCAACCGCCGCGCGTCGCCGTTCCGGCAGGTGACGTACTCCTGAACGCCTTCGCCGCCGGCGGTGCGGAGAGTGGACACCGTCGTGTTGCTCCGGTTGAATCCGACGACTCTGCCGGAGCTTCCTTGTTTCTTCAGTTGCATCGCGACGGCGTTGAGGAGGATGCCGCGGCCGGAGCCGACGTCCAGGGCGGTTTTGACGGTGGACCAGTCGTGCACGGCGGTGATCATGCGTTGAGCGATCTCCCACCGGAGTGCGACGGAGGAGTAGAAGAGGTTGCCGGCGGCGTAGAAGAGGCATACGGCGGAGAGTGCGGTGACTGAGCCGGTGAATCCGGCGGTGAATCTGGCGAAACCGCGGGAAAATACCGTCGGAAGAAAGAACTCGAGGGAGGAGCATATTGAATCGAAGTAGATGACGAAGAGGATTGAAGATATTGAGAAGATGATCGCATGAATTAGAAGGAATACAGGCGTTTGCCAATCGTCGATGCCGTAAATTGCGTAGATCTGACTCCAATCTCTTCCGGTTTTCCCCATTTTTTATGCAAATTACAGTAACTGATTCGCTAGTTCCGGCGATTTTGATTCAGATTCTGCAGGTTGAAAGCAAAACGAAGATGAATCAATCAACAAAACGAAGATGAATTAATCAAAAAAACGAAAATGAATCAATCAACAAAACGAAGATGAATCAATTAGCAAAACGAAGATGAATCAATCAGCAAAACGAAGATGAATGAGGAATCTATGGGGTTCGATCGAGCTCAAATTGACAGTAAAATCCGTTTTGTTTACCGCGCAAATCAACTGATTTTGAATCGAAACTTGTGCAGATTTCAAATCTACTTAAATTACTAGTTTCTAGTAGCTAAAATTGTAACAATTCTACTCAGTATCAAACACGAACAGTTGAATACGTAGATAATCAAAGCAGAAAACAGTAGTGAGTGTGGAACTTACTCGAGATGATATTGAATCCACTGATGATGATTTGATGATCTCGAGATCGGAGGTGGTTGGTGTTTTTGTTAGTGCAATAATGGGAAATGGAAGTACGGATGTAAATAGGAATGGATGATCATAATGTGGATATCTTTTGGTTCAGAAGATGGTGGAGGTCTTCAACCAATTGATACGCGTTTTTCCCTTTGGTTGTGTGTGCAGTGCATAACTTTTTGTAATCTTAAAGAAGAAAAGAGAATATGAGATGAGAGAGAGAGAGAGAGAGAGAAAGAGAATGATTGAAGAGAGTGAGGCGGTGCTCCATGTCTTTATATAGGCAAAGTTGCTAAGGTGGTAAATGTTTCTATGGCCATTTGGCTTGTATTCTGGTGCTTTAAAGTTAAAATTATTTTTTTTTTCTTTTTGGGGAAAATCAGGTTATAGATTATGTATAAAAGAGATTAGAAGGTGATGTAATTTAAAAATAAGAGTAGATGAGTGTGAATTATCATTTTAAAAAATATTTCTTTTGGGGAAAATCAGGTTATAGATTATGTATAAAAGAGATTAGAAGGTGATGTAATTTAAAAATAAGAGTAGATGAGTGTGAATTATCATTTTAAAAAAAATATTTCCATAAAAAAATCAAAGGTTTATGTCCTACAAGATAGAGATATAAATGAAAGATAGAGATATAAATGATTGATATGAGTAAAGTAAAAATTGTTTTATAAAAAGTATAAGAAATTTGCTAAATTACATAAACTATCTCTCAGTTACTGATTTATCGTAACTAACTATTTGATCTCCCAAAAGATTTGTAATTGTTTTATATTCTAAAGTAGTGGCGAAGCTTAAACATTTTTATAGAGGGGACAGGAGCCGAAAGTAAATTTTTTATTGGGGGTGAACTCAATATATATAAGAAAAGTTTACGTTACAAAGTGTTGTTTTCGTGCGAAATGTACGAAGCAACAAGAACCATCGATCTAAGAGATGAATGATTCACATTTAAGATGAAATAATCACACAAGTAATGTTTCTGGAAGGGTAGAATTAGTAATAGCTTACAATTTCTGATTTTTTTAAACTTCCTCCCGTTTTATTAAACACATATAACTTTTTCATATGATATTATTTTTTTTAAATATATCATAGAAACAAACATTTTATCTTTTTTAATATGAGTATAGTATTGTTATATTTTTTTTTAAAAAGCAAGCATTTTATAGCCTACTTTCCGTCTAATATATGCAATATTGCGCATACTTGTTTTTTTTACATTTTTTTTATAAAGAAAATAATTTTTTTAATAAAACGTCTATATGATGTGCGTATAACTTGCATGATTATTCACTGCGTAATTATCATGATGTGCGTATAACTTGCATGATTATTCACTGCGTAATTATCAACATAACTTGCGTAATTATCAATATAACTTACATGATTATTTTTATAACTGAGAAATTTTTCTTTGCATAATAATAGATATAACTTGCGTAATTATTTAACTTTTATGCGTAATTGTAGCGCGGACGAAACTACCCCTCCGCGAAAAAACATGTGTCACACTGGTGACTTCGTACGCTTCGCACGAAAATTACACTTTGTATAGTAAACGGCCCACACACACAATATATATATATATAATATTAAATTATTGGGTTAAAAATTAACAATGCTAGCGGAAAAAAAGAGGAGGCGATGACCCCTCCGGCCATGCTCTAAAGTCCAAAAGAAATATATTCTTGTGAAGTGATGTGCTTATTAAATTGGATGATGGTTTTAGTATCATAATAAATATTACCTATATATGAAAAAAAGAGTTTGATGAACAGTACGTTATACCTGCGATGCATGGGGTACAACTAGGAGATGCACCCATCTACTTCACTCCTTATAACTTCTTTCAAGACTGAAGGCATATGGATGTGTGCTAGTTTAAAGCAGGCGGTGCATGGTTGTGGCTTTGCGGTCGCCAGTGATGCCGAAGAGGCAAATGCTCGCCGGCTTCCTCCCGCATACGTCACCGACCTTCTCCCTTGGTGAAGAGGCGAATGGTCGCCACCTGCCTCCCGCCGATGACCGGCCGGTCATTGTGGATCTCATGGTCGTCACCGCCTGCCTCACGCGAAACACCCGCCTTTGGTCATCATCATTTGTTTCCTCCGTCGCTCCATTTGGATGTGTGCTGGTTTTTTTACAATGTAAGCAGGCGGTGTATGGTGGTGGCTTTGCGGTGGTCGGTGGTGCCGAAGAGGCGAATGGTCGCCGGCTTCCTCCCGCCTACGTCACCGACATTCTCCCTTGGTGATGAGGCGAATGGTTGCCGCCTGCCTCCCGCAGATGACCGGCCGATCGTTGTGGATCTCATGGCCGCCACCGCCTGCCCCACGCGGAACACCGGCCTTTGGTCGTCATCGTCTCTTTCATCCGTCGCTCCATTTCACCCTATGTCCTTTGATTTGGGTTTTGAGATAGAAAGAAGGTTGTCCTGATACCACCGTCGTCTACCTCACGCAACCGCCGCTGCTGTCTGGTCGGTGCGATTACCCCCACCTACCTTCGGCGAAGCTCGACCGGTGCGTTGGGTTGTGTATGGTGGTCGTTCTCCACCTTCGGTTGCCTGCTATGCGGTTCTCTTTTACCATATTTTTTTGGGTTTTTTTGGTGGTCTTCAAGAGGGTTGGTTTCGGCTGTTGATTCGTCGATGATGGTGATGGCCAAATCATCTGAGACACTTGGGTTTTCATGTTTGCTCCTGGTTGTGCTTCTATGGCTCTGTTTAAGATTTTGTGCGCCAGATGTAAATGGCGGTGTTGATGACGATAAACCTATGTTTGTCCGAGACCATTGCGCTCATTGCGCCAGATGTATATGGGTTTTGACATGTATGAACCATGAATTCAAAGATTGAATGGCTATGATGACACAAGTTTCGATCGGTGTTTATTGTTATGGCGTGGCGATGGAACATTTCGCAGCCACTATGAACTATAACTTCTGAGCCTTCCATTACATATGTTGTCAAAAAAACTCATGTATACAATATGAACTTGGCCCCTAAATGTTTATCTTTGTGTTGCTGCTGCTATGGTCGTGCCTGTTTGTTTAGGTTGTTGTTTCGAGGTGTTAGTGTTGTAAACTAAACATTAGAGCTATGATGAAGACTGAGCCTTAATAATAAATTGGAATCATATAATTGTGTTTTGGTTTAGTCTATAACGAAATAGATTTTTTCCGATAAAACTATAATTGTATCTGTAGTGGATGTCACGTTTTATACGTGTAATCGTCAAGTCCGCCACCAAACACGTGTTGCTATTATAGATCAAAACATCGCGCAACGCGCGACTTGGAATATAGCTAGTTAATATAAATCTATGAGTGCATTAGTCGTTCTAAATGTTGGTAAAAATGATTAGGACGAACGAAGTTGAATCCAACATGGTGGTGGATAACTCAAAAGATATATATCTTGCTCATTTGGTTTAACTTAACCATAGCAAGTTTAAAAGCAAGAGAGCTAACCACTCTTGCCACCACAAGTCCACAACCCACTTTTGGTTAAAACGTTTGAAAACAACAAATATGAATAGACCAATCAATGGCTTCCTATTCCTATTGACCACTAAACTATTTAAGGTATGGTATAATTCAAATTTTAAATTTTAGTTTTAATACATGACCATGATTGAATGATTTTCATCTAAAAAACGTTTATTTTAGCTCTTATCTAGATGGAATTCTCATTTTATAATTCTTGATTTGTTTTTATAAAATCTAGTTTGATTTATTGAAGATTTGTTAAAAGATTTAAGAGAAAACATTTGACTTTAAGTGATAAAAAGCCCAATTAAAACATATATCACATTTGATCTAATTTGAATGTCCAAAAATGCTTACTTTTGTCATTGACTTAAAGTTCAACGTTTGATTCGTTTGATTTGTTAAACAAGACACATTTGATATATGATCAAACCATGTATTAACCGTGCACCTTTTGGCTTTTGTGCCCATTTTTGTTGGTCTTCAACATGTGATCTTTTCATACTAGGATAATTTTGTAAGATTGTATCGAAGGATATAAAATATGAATGGATATATCAAATTCCACTATCTAGCAACCATAAACATAATCTTGTTGGTTCTTCGTTTCATATGATCTTATTATAATTTTCAACTATCATTTGAAATAAGTTTAGCATTAAAGTTACATACATTTATGGCATACGTGGTATTGTGCTTATTGCAAATGAGTATTTTTATAGTAATTAAGTTTAATTAAAAAATTATATATAGTTGTCAAACGTGATTTGTTTTCTAAAAAGGTAGAGTCTCGTATGTAAGCCATGTATATGGGAGGAACTTAAAAAATGAGCTTTTGGTTTTTTAACCCCATTTTGTGGTTTGGAAGCGAATTCAATAAATAAGAATCTAAAATGTTCAAATCATTACTTGCATTATTCACTACCCGTACATTAACATCATCCACAATACCATAAACCAATTGGAACAAGAATCCGATAAAAGAAAGATCTTCTTAAGAAACCAATGAAATCAACCCACATTAATTGATATCAGAACATATTCGACTATTTAAAACTGTAAGATGTGTGAATATTTTTTTTCACAAGTTTATAATGGTGTTACATGATACTGGTGTGAGTATTGATACGATGTTGAGGCCTAACTCTACGAGTCAAGCTGGCTGGTGAGATCATTATCCATGGAAATATCACGTGGGATGACGTGATGTAACATAAAAACACACTTTGCTCAATGGGTTGCTAGAAAGGGTAAAGAACCATGTTGAGGATAAATATTGGTCGTTCCACAACGGATTCAAATAGTCAAAAAGAGTAATGAATCAACCTGGACGAGATCATGGTCGGAAGTGCGAGTGAATGGATTTTCACTAAAGAAAGCGATGAACCGTATATGTTATTGTCAATCGTGTCTTTAGCCGAGCAACGAAGAGTAAAGGCAAATCTAGAGGGTGTTACTAGGAAAAAATTAAAGTATAGTAATGTAGATGAGATGCTTGATTTGATTTGGTGGTGGAAAAAATTAACAAACAAATTATTCAAGGTTCTATTTCACCCTAAAATGTGCTTAACAAGTGGATTCCTAATCACTAATGCTTATCATTTAGAGTGCCCTAACAATTAAGAAAATGTGTGTAAAAATACTCACACTTTTTGACAAGCGACCATCCTCTTAAAAAATCAAAGACATGACAAAACCAATTAATTAACCTCGATCATAAGAGGGACGAACTGGTCCTTCTGAATCTCAAAAACATCTAACAACACTCGTCAAGAAGCATACGTATAAGCTCGATCGCCATCCACCTCTTGGTATGCTACAATCACATATTCAATTTTCAAGAAATGAATTTATACAAATGATGTGAATTTAAACCACCTCCACCAATGACAAAAATGATATATATATGATGTTAAAATGCATATAGGAAACACTCATTAGCTTCTACCTCTTCCTTTTTGATTTATGTACTTCAAACATAGATTTACTATTGTCGTAATAGATCTTGTTTTCTTTAGTATTTATCTTATTTGTCACACCCGTATTCAATGGACTAGGTTGCGACGTGAGTTGGATTTAAACATTCCATTTGTAGAACAAATTTTAACATAAACACAACGAAAGTTTTAATATTAAAACATCAATTTATACATTATTTTAATCAGAAATTTATGAAATATTGGAAAAGAAAGCCATTTGAATACCTTTAGGGTTTCTTTCATTCACGATGCTTTGGTATTTTTGTCATCCAACCATTAAACTACCCTTCTTATGATACTCAATAAATGCTAGTTATGGTAAACACGTCATGGAAACTTGAATAGGAGTTAGATGGGCAACATTTACATTTATTAACTCGAAGACAAAACGATTAAAGCTAGTGATTCTAAAAATAGTATACAATATATAACATGAAAAATGTTTTTATACAAAGTGGTTTGTGTTGCGAATAGGGCCGAGTCATATGAGTCATTGATTTAAAGGATTAATCGATGAGATTATAGGAGGCGTAAAACTAGAATATGTCACGTCGGTAATGTTCACCCAAAAAGCGGTCTGGAGGCGTAATACTAGAATATCCAACCATTTTCAAAATTTTATAAGTTTTCTCATTTAATTAAAGCATAAATAATTTTTCTAAACGACATTACCTCTTAAAAAATTACACTATAAAATTCAGTATTTTATTATCTTTAATTCTAATATAGTGTTGATATTATCGGAGTCAATATTCACTTCTATGTTTTTCAACGAGACGAGGCGACAACGACAAAACACCAAACCATGTAGCGCAAGGGGAAAAAGACCAGACTCCGTCGCGTAACGTAGGGTTATAAGTTCCGTTGTTAAGTTTTTAAAAAAAAGGAATGCGTGATTGTTTTTTTTTTCCAACATTCTGGTACAACTTTTTAACGGAGTTGTATTGAAAATCGAGTATCTTTTTCGTATCATTGGCTATAGCGAGTGTATTCACTGCGTCGATACCATTACGAACCAAAACGACTACTGACGAATATCATTATTTCTGGTATTGGTATTATCTGAACCAAAATTCGTATTCGCTTTTTATAGTTTTTGATAAGCTGAACCGATAAAAACCAAAGTGACGCTGTGTAACGCGGGAGGAAATGCCAAGCTTAGTGTTTTTGTGACCGGATCGGACCGACCGGTTCGACCGGGGATCGGCTGGGTGGCCGGTCCGGTTCACATCGATTCGTTTCTCGCCGGTCGAACCGGCCGGTTCATCCCGAACCGCTGGTCGGACCGGATTTTGTAATTTTTTTTAATTTTTTTTTTTATTTTTTTGATTTTAATGGGTAAAAACGGGGTGTTTGAACCAAATTAGTATGTTAGATATAAAATATAGGTAAGTTTTATATATAACTATAAATACGTATATAAATTACTATATTTAATTATATATAACTATATATAAAATTATGACGTCATCCGGTTCTTAAATCCGGTCCGACCACCGAACCAGTAAGGCGTCCGGTTCGACGTCCGATCCGGTTCTGAAAATATTGGCCTAGCTTCACCGCGTAGCATAGAGGGAAAAAACCAGTTTTATATAAATATAATTATATAATACACTAAGTGGGTTGCCATTTGACAAAATTATAGAGGTTTGACAAAGTAGCGTTGTGAAATCGGCAAATTCAACAGTAGTGCATTGTATTTTGGACTTGGTCTCTCTTTTTCATAAATAAATGGATATGAACTTTGAATGGGACTAAATTACGATTTAATTTAGGTCGAACTATTAAAAATTTAATTAAATATAAAATTTTTAATACTCAAAATGTATAAAATAATAGGTCTATCAAAGAGTTGTAAGTTCAGTTTTATCACACAAACAAAAACAATCGAGTTAACTAAACAATAGGATGTAAAGAAAAAGAGGAATTCGAGATTTTGGCCTAACAGTTCCTTTTTTGGGTCATCCTGCTGTATTCTTTTTTATGAAATATAAACCTGCATAAGCTCAAAACTAAAAAAGATATAATTAAAAAAATTTTAGGAAAACGAGATATTTTTCTCAAAATCGACTTAAAAAGGATTTCATCACCTCAACAGGTTTTTATCCTCATTTCCCCGTATTTTTATAAGGGCCGGTTCAATATTTCTAAGAGGTCTAAAGCAAAACAAAATTTTTAAGCCATCGTCTATATATTATTTCTAAAAACCTGGTCCTCGGACCAATTACATAAACAAAATGTTTATAGTTTGACAGGTAACAACTTAATTAACTAAAACAACATCAATTGCAAAAGAACATGATAATTAATAATAAACAAGCAACAATAGATTAAGTAAAAAAATCAATTGTAAACGTAGGTTAAAATCAAAATAGACAATAATAGATTCAATTTTGCAAAAGAACAATAATAGATTAAAACAACTAAGTATAAATCAAGATCCGTAGATTAGGTAATTAATTGTAAAAAAGAATTTAGAATTGATGAACTTTAAAGAACTGTTAACAGTGAACAGTCGACAAATTTTTAGTGAACCAAGCTTTATAAGTCGATCTTGATTAATCAAATTTTGAAAGTCGATCTCGATAACCTTCAATCACTTTTTTTAATCTTTTCTTTTTTATCTTCAAAAATACAAATATTGATTGGATTATCACATATATTTTCAGTTTAAAATATTGATAAAAGTAAGGGGTTTTTAAAAATTTTGGGCTCTTAAAATTTAAAAGTCTAAAACGATTACTTTAATTATATGTACAGTAAAAACGCATTTGCTTTTATTCAAAGTATTATTTTTCATAAGATGTGAACTTCTTCATTTTAACTATTACTTAATTATTATTTTATATATATAGACAATGTTAGAATGCACGAATCATGACCGAACACCCTTGTTTAAATTCTAATACAATAATAAGCTCTTAAACTAGTTTAAATTATAAGAACTTCAAAATTTGCAGCATAAAATGACAAAATAAATATATTAATAAATACATAAATAAATAGTAAATAAATAGAAGGTCTCGACGGTGTTATCTGGAACTGATTTAGATTTTCATTTTCATTAAAATATATAAGTTTTTGTTTGCTTGTAGTTGAAAATGAAATTGACGTGCGACTACTTAGTGGGCAATGAAGAATCCTTGTCATGGATAATATAAAATAGGGTTGGTATTACATACAATTTATTTTTATTTTCTTTATTTCTTTCTATACATAGATATAGAAACAAAGAAAAAAATAAAAATATTAAGGTGTTTTAATAAAAAAAAAGCAGATGTTCATTTAAACCAAGCCTATAAAATAACATTTAGTTTTTAATTAAATTTGAGTTATATATTAAAATAACAAATTGTAAATTTTTGTTTGGTTTAAAGTCTATAATCTATAACATATAATCAAAGAAGGTTTACCGGACACATATAATCATTCTAGCCTATTAAAAAAATTGTTTTCCTGCCTCTCTTAGAAAAATTGTTTTCCCACTCTCTTAAATAATAAATACGAAAATCAGAAAAATAATCAATTTGACTTTTTTTACTAAAATATTTTAAAACAACATATATATAGAGAGAGAGGAGGGATCCTAAGAAAACCATAAAGTTATGAGAAAACTAGAGAAAACCAATGAAAACGGTCACATAATTTATAAATTTTTTTATCACTACCCTATATATATATGTGTGAGTATATGCAAATAAAGGTATGGATAAAATGAAAACCGTAGTATGGTTTTACATATACGTCACACATAGGTTACGTATACGTAACCATTTTTCATTCGACATAGTGTTACGTAACGTAAGTTTCTTCTTCCCGTATGTATGCTCACCATATAGTACCAAACACTTAAATAGCATTTTAATAATTAAAATAACAAAAAAAATTTGAATTATGTTATTGTTTTCCGTGGTTTTTTTGGTTTTCACATAACTATTGGTTTTCTCAGAACCCTCTCATATATATATATATATATCTATATATTATTATATATATATATAATATATATATTTGTGTTACTCACCTCTTTTTCATAGTAAATGATAAATGATTTTTACATAAGCAAACTAAACTATCAAATATCCAATATATATAAATATTCTTATTCTAATATCTATTAATACATACTAATTATATGATTTCAATCAATTTTATTTTTAATATAGAGTAATAATTTTTAATTTGTATTATTTATTATTTATAACTTTTTTAGATATTCATTATCTTTTATTTCACCAATGGTTAATAATATGTAACAAATAAAAATATTCATAAAACTCATGGTTTTAGCATGTTCTATTTATTTCACATATGTAATACATGTGTTTTAACCCAATATTTTTAATATATTATAGTTTTCAACTAAACTAATCACTTAAAAATCAAGAATTTTACGCTTTTAATATCGATATCCATCTCTATACAATTTTTTTATAAAATAAAAAAAATACTTTTAGTAAGGTTTACATATTGTAAATAGAATTCGGATGCATTGTTGAATACAATGATGCACTCTGATACGAGATTGGTAGGGGTCAAAAATGCGTGATGGTCGTTATAATGTATAATAATGAATCCTATTGTATAATTAGAACCATTATAGTACGTTATGTTACATCATAATATGTCACTATATATTGCAAAGAAAATAATGAAAGTTTGATGTACTTTAATCAAAAGGTTGAACTATATGTTAGCATTTGAATACAAATGTTTTGATATAACTAATAAAAACTAAAGCTTTGATGCATAACACCAAGTCGAATTGTTTGCATTAAAATTGTAAGTAAAAAGGTGTTATCCGTCCTTTATAAAATTCATCGGATATACAATATATCATAACAATTCGAACCTTGAACCATGATCAAAGTGTTCAGGTGTTCAAAATAACAATCAATTCATAGTGCACCAAATGAAGAACATGATCACAACAAATGAGATAAATCTTATAACATATGATAGATGTGAATTGTGTGATGGGATCTTCTAAGAGGAGAAAACAAATAGAAGATCAAACTCGATGAAATAAATAAAAATAAATAAATAAATAAGATAATGAGGTTCAAAGGCTTTCGTGGCGGTAGTTAACTATTTTGAATAAAGAGAAATAAGTAAACCGTTTTTAAACCAAGAGAAATATGACTTTCTAATTGGTAATTTAATTTTGAAATGATGAGTACAAGATAATTAATATTTTTTAAAATTTTAGACTATGTTTATGTCATTATTCATTAATAACAACCCAATATGTTTTCAATAAATTTAACCTTTATTTTACATATATCTTAAGAAAGGCATCTCACCAATTACAAATACATAAACACTATTCAGTAATATAAAATGAAAGCTGTTTAGACTAATACACAATAATTAATCCTAATAATACATTATAATGATTGTTAATGCAAAATATTGGAATTAGGCAGAGAAGATGAAATATTGTATTATAGATAAGTCCAATATAAATGGCGTTGTATATCCATAATGATTGATCATAAGAGGGTGTTTATTCGCAATTAATATTATTATACATATGATTATTCACAACATATATTACACATAATACATATATACAATATATAACCATGTGTACGTGAAGATGTATACTATTTTAATCGTGTACAAATTAAATTGTAACTTTGTTTCCTGACTATGTATCAAAATACACAAGCGAAAATCCTTTTTTTTCTTTCTTTCTTGAGAAAATTATATAAATGATCACTGCGGTTTTATCAGATTGCATGTTTGGTCCCTAAAATTTAAAACTTACAAAGTTAGTCTAATATTTTGTGTACTAATTGCATTTTTGGTTCCTGACATCGAATGCATCAAGTTTATATGCATTTTATAAAATTTGAACCGACTTTTAAATTTAACTTTGGGGACCAAAAGTGTAATTTTCACATGAGAGTTTGAACTAACTTTGAAATTTTTAAAATTTGGGGACTAAACTTACAATGATTACAGAAAACTTTAGAATAACTTTGCATTTTTTAAAGTCCGAGAATCAAACTTGAAATTTGATCAAATCACATAAATCATTTATGCAATTTCTCTTCTTTCTTTCTTAAAAGAGTTAACTTTACTTTTCCTCCATAAGGCTTGAAAAAAGTAACATATTTCATCCAAAATTTTAAAAACATTAACTTATCTTCAAAGTTTTATAAATTGTTTCAGTTCAGTTCAAAAGTTTTATTATATTGGATCAAGTTAAAACAGTTAATGAAATTTTTAAACTGAAATTGAAACAATTTAAAAACTTGTAAGAGTAAATTGATGTTTTAAATCATTTGTATAAAAATAATTATTTTTATCAAACCTTAGAGTAAAACCAAATTTAACTCTTCTTAAAATTTAAGTTTCTTTTAACAAACTTATAAGTGTCTGTATATATTGTCATATCTATTACATGAATAATTTTAAATAGGAATTATATATATTAGAATCGAAGGTTGACAATAACCATTTTATTATTATTTTATTTTTAGATCTTTCCACTCTAATAAAAAGATAACTAAATGACACGTGTCAGTATCACAATTCTTCTTATCAAATTTTTATTGTATCGCACTTCTATTAAATTATTACTCTCTTGAGTTATAATATTAAGAATTATGTAATGATTTACACTAACTCTTTGTTATTTAATTTTTTTTAAGATTAAAACAATTTTTTAATAAATTGAGAAATAGAAGTTTTTAATAATTTTTTTTATAGAATAAGAATATTTTCTAAAACGTCAAACATTTTAAAAAAACAATATATTTTCAAATTGGTGTTTTTAAAAAGGAAAATTTTTATAAACAAAAATAATTAAAATTGAGAGTTTTAATAAGGAGGTCTTTAAAAATGACATTTTCTAAAAACATTTATTTTGAAACAAATTTTCATTCTAATTATAATAAGAAAGATAATAATCATTTTTTTTATCTTAGAATATAAGTTTAATTAATAACATTTTATTATATAATAATCATTTTTTATCTTAGAATATAAGTTTATAATTAATAAAATTTTATTAAATTATATTTAATATTTTATTTATTCAATATGTGTAATACACGATTTACCAAAACTAGTTATAATACGTATGTACTGATACTAAAGATAAACATGAAATACTCATGGTCTCTGTGATTGTTGACCACGACTCCACACCCATTAGCGTGGGTTCGAGTCCATAAAAGCACAAGCTTTAATTGTCTTTTAGATGAAGATAATACAATATGAAATCACATGACTATCTGGCTTTCGTGAATTCTCAGCATTTATTTTCGCTTCAAAATAATAAATAAATAATTAGCAAAATAAAACGAAAACCTTTCTACCATAGACTCTATTTTTTTTATAGTTTTTAATATGTTTTGATTATAGAAACTGAAAATGGTAAGAGCTAAAATGAGTGCTTTTTAAATAAGTATCATTTTCGTTTTTAACAAATTACACTTAGGGTGTGTTATATCTTTGTACCTTTAATATAAATGTTCTTTAAAATCATGCCTATTTACATATAATAAATTTTTAGATGCCTATTTACATATAATAAATTTTTAGTTTATTCTTATATATTATTCTTCTATATTAATTTATTAAAAAATGAGTTGTGTCATGAAAAGGCAAATTTGATTTGTAAATTCTATCAAAAGAGATTGATAAGTTTTAACCCTTCAATCAAAAACTTTATGTTTTTTTTATATTTTAAAATTGCTTCGATCATATAAATCGGAAATGGTTCGAGTTTAAATGAATTGTTTTAAAACATATTAATTTCACTTTATATAAAAATTATACACACACATACATTACAAATATATTAGGTAGGGTTGTATAATAACAATCGTATCAGTACACTAACTTTATATTTTGGTTAAACGAGAGTACGAGACATTTATAACATTGTATAACCATGTTATAAATCGCATTTATATTGTTTGTTACAATTTTTATCGATTTAAAATGCATCCATCGTTCATTAGTATTAAAATCTTTCGATGATTACTAGCCGTTTTTCTTATAGAATGTCAAGTCACATGCTACTTTTAATTCTATGTTACAACTAATTTTCATCAACTCGTAATAGACGTAGCTCAAACCCTTGACCACAATGAAAGATTCACTAATTATAATGAAAATGTAAAAAGTAAATCGTATCTTATATATAATTGACAATTTCATAGAGCATTCAAGATATTGACATCTCATTCATTATCATTGTCTTTATAATTATATTAAAAATCATTATTTTTTTTTAATTAAATTATATTTTTATACTTTTATTATTATTTTTTCTTTATCCTTCGCTTACAATCACTTTAAAAAATATTAAAAAAATTATATGGGTCAAACATTGTTTTTCCAAATAAACAATAATATTTTATGTTTCTTCCACTAATAACCACTTATAATCATTTAATATAATATAGAGATAATATTCATAAAATTATAAGAAATAGAATGTGAATGCTCTCACAATGAATTTTTCATTTTCATCCTTATAATTATATTAATAATTACTATTTTTTCTCCCTTATTTTCAATTAAATATCTTTTTTATATATTTATTATTATATTTTTTTTCTCCTCTACTCACACTACTTTAAACATTAAAAAAATTTATAAGAATTGAATAGTGTTTTCCGAAATATACAAATAAACAATAAAATTTTGTTATTTTTCACTCATAACTATTAACAACCACTTCCTATAATATATAAAACACATACTGAAGTTTATAAAAAAAGGATTCTAATATAGAGACACCCACCCAGATAAATCGACACCCCCTATACGTCGCGTATGGGGTCGAATACACTGAAAACGAGGAAAATTCAGGGGGGCTGTCAGAGAGCTATACGCCCCATATAGCCCTATACGACCCCCCCTATACGACACATATAGGGCTATACGACGCGTATAGCGAATTTCGATACTGACTACGAGGAAAAATTCAGGGGGCTGTCAGATGGCTATACGACACATATAGCCCTATACGACACATATAGCCTTATACGACCCCCCCCCATACGACGCGTATAGGGCTATACGACACGTATAGAAATTTTAGGGTGTTGATTTAAAATCATGGGGTGCTATTTAATGGGTCCCTAAAAAAATCGACAATGCTCTTATTTCGAAATTAATTAAGTACAAAGTTATGACATTTTCTTAAAATAATATTATCCGAATATCCGTACATCCAGTAGTTAAAATTGGTAGTTGGAACCTAGGGACATGACGCAACCTCTTACGTTTTACGCGTTTTATTCTTTTACGAATACATTTTCTTACTTGATATTTGTTTACCTCTTTTGAAGATAAAACAATTTACAATTTTAGCATGGGTAAAATATAGAATTTTATCCTCAAAGTCATTGAGTTTTACCAGTTCACTCTCTAATCCCATTACTATTTGCTTTTGTTAATCGTCCTTTGGTTAACAACGTTAATTTGGTGAATTAAGTTCATTTTTTTGTCTATCTCTTTCTTTATATTTTTTCCATTCGTTCTCTTTCTTACTTCTTTCTATGCCTCTTTGCCCCAAAATTACAATTTGACTATTATCCCTCCTTCATTTCGAACCCTAATCTCATTATAGTGTTCTTTTCTTTACGTTCGCTCCATATTATCATTTTGTAGTTTGAAGATGTGGATAATTGACATTGAAATTGTGGGGAAGCGGGAATTTTGAAACCAAGAGAAACTAGGGTTTTGAAATAGGGACAACAAGAATTTTAACACTTAAAAAAGAATGATAAACCAAAATAATTCGAGATTTTATAATTATGGGTTTGGGTATCCTTAGAATGGCGGATACCCGAAATTTGAAAGTGGGATTTGGTTTGAGTTTGAGTTTTCTTTAAGATGTCGTAGTTTAAAAAAATCATAAACGATTTGGTTTAGGTTCATGATTAAGAATGTATAGAATATAAAAAATTGAAGAAAAAAGTATTGAAAGAGTGAAAAATGGAAGAAAATTGTTGTATTTAATTTTACAACTAGTTTTGGTACTACGCCTACACGACGAGACTAGAAACTCTTTTTGTATATCTATAGTCGTAAATCACGGTTGTATATTTGTAGGAGGCGGATTCATAATAATATATAAACATAACACTAACATAAACATCATGTCGTAAATGGCTCAATAGCCAAAGAATCTCAGAGGCAACCAAGCACAAGGCCCAAACAAAGACCCACCAAATTAAAAGATTATATGTTGGCATCCACGTCAGCAGGAAAATAACAAATTGCCATTATGAGGAATAGAGGAGCAGGGTGAAGGATAGTGACCCCTGTCAGAAGTTGTTATTCTCTTCTCGCCTTTTCTTTTTCCATCTATTTCAATTACTCAAGCTTTTGTAATTCACTTTTAAGAATTTGGGTATTAATCATTGAATCAAACCACGTATTTCAAGTATTATTGAACTACTTCTATTCATAACCTTCCACATCATACATTCGGTCAGCTTTAATTTACGGATATAATTTAACTAAAATATAAATTTATACGCAGATTGACCTTAATATATAGTATATTTGTAATAAGAATATATTCTTTAAACATAGTTTATATTTATTATTAAACTTATCAAACTTTTATATATAATATATTCAAAATAGTCTCACTTTAGTCACGTATTCATACAAGTAAATGATAAGAACAACAGCTTAGAAAGATATGTTGAAATAAGGATGTCAAAATGAATCAGAACTTTAATAAGTGTTATGTTTTCATAATAATCTAACTTATTTGATCACATGAAAACACAAATAAATATGTGTGCAGGCATGAACCCTTAGCCAACCGCTTTTCTTCTTCAGTCTTCTTCACTAGTTTATTATGGCCACCATTAGATCTGGCAATCTTGATCCAAACGAGTAAATTTGGGTTGATATGGGTTCAAAATATAAAACAATGGGTTGAGTTGAGTTGAACTATATTTTCAAATGGATCAAGGTGGACAAACTCAAAAGTTAGAAAAAAAGATCAATAGGTCAAGATGGTTGATAAAAAATATGGAACGGGTCAGGATGGGTTATTAGATATTTTGATCTTCTCCACATCTTTCCAACATCTCAATTCCATTTCAATGATTAATTTTTGTTTCGGTGTGATTTACGTTTTACGTTGTTGATTATCATGTTTCTCATTATACCGCCGAAGCCCCCAACCGCCGCCCACGGCCGATTCCGGCCGCCCCCCCCCGCCCCCGACCGCCGCCCGGGGCCGATTCCTGCAGACGCCGCCATCCGACGCACCGGACTGCCCGCCCGCGGCCGTTTCCGGCCGGCCGCCGCGGCCCGCCGCCGCACCCGACCTCCACCAGCCGCCGATCCGGCCTCCGCCGCCCGCCGACGCCCCCGACCGCTGACTACCGCCTCTCGCCATGATTGTCGACCACCGCTGCCGTCAGTTTAGACGCGCTCGACGGAAACTGCTGGTTCTCAACGATGGGCGTGATCAGTTAATGGTGGCGGAAACGGGCGCGATTGGTGGTCGCGGTCAATTGTCGACGGTGACGATGGCGGTGGTCAGTGGTATGTAGCAACGATGATCAATGGTAATGGAGGTTGTGTCGGTTTGCAATAGGTGATAAATTTTAATTCCTTTATGAGTGTTTTGTCACTAAAAATGGATTTGAAATTTAAATTCATTTTATAGATTACAATTCTATTGAATTCCAAATCATTTGGAAAGTATTGAATTTCAAATACAATTCCTTGTAATTCCAATTCCAATTTCAACAAATTCCACGAACCAAACGCACCCTTAGTTGGTTGATCGCAAACTTTGAATCTTCAATGTTAATGCGGTAATTTTTAGTATTGATCCATCTTGATTCGAACTCATTCTGACCCAAACACATACTAACTTGAACCCATCCTGACTTGTTTTTAATTTGACCTGTGACCCAAACCCATTCTGACTCGGCCTGCATAGTTGATGTCATTGGATGCTTGATGGACCGTGTCGTCACTATCACGAGCGCCGATGTAAGCTCTAGGAAGGGAAAGTTATGGAGTTCTTTCGCTGTATTAACTCTTCTTATTGTGAGAGACTGAGAGTATAATTAGATATTTAAATGTAAAGTGGTCGAAATGAAAATATATATATTTTTTTATAATAGCATTGACCCATCTTGACCCGATCCCATCTTAACCCGAACCCATCTTGACCCAAACCCATTCTGACCCATCCCCATTCTAACCTTTTTTTTCTATTTACCCATCTTGACCAAACCCATCCTGACCCGGCGATCAATCCAATCCAACCCATACACTTTGCCACCTCTAGCCACCATCACACTTTGATTTTGTAAGAAACAACATAAGGTTTAAAATGACATAAGGAATTAATTGTTTCTAAGTGAATAGGCAAATAGTATAACTAAGTGAATCGATTAGAGTCATTAATGAATGAAACAAAATAGCGAAAACTAGAATGCAAAATAGAAGTAAAGTGCTATGTGACAAAGAAGGATAAAAAGATAATCTACTGGATTTTGAAATATTATAATTGCTTGTTGAAAGCATTATCGAAAGATATAGAAGATAAAACTAAATCTGATGGATGATCTAAGCTGAGAATGTTATGATGTACAAGAGACCGCGGTGGTAGCAGAGAGTGAGTAAAACCTAATACGAAAAAGATGATTAATAACAAGTTGAATAATTGGTAAAAGATTTTTAATTAGACCAAAAACAAGCACATTTATAAGTATTTAGGGGATAAAGTAAGTCTAAAACAACAAATATGATGATAAATAGAAAGTCATAGCGTTACCGACAATAAGCCTTTTCAAACCAAGATATGATGTTGCATCAGAGACCATAAAAATGTTAGGTGTCACGTGTGCAGTAGCTCTAGGGTTCGGACCCATGAGTAAACTTGTTAACAAATGTTTAAAAAAATATATATTGTAGAAACTAGAAAGTCGAAAGTGATTTTGTTGTTGAGAACTCCACTATGCAAAATGGTCAAGCCCAAAACCAGATGAGCCCCAAGGTTCGATGGTCATACTAAAGATGTACATTGAACCGGGGTTCAAAAACCGACCCGGTTTCAACCCGATAGTTCCTCAACCCAGTTCGGACCCTATACAACCCGCAAGGTTCAAACTGGATTCCCCCTTTCAGTCGCCATTCGCCAACCCAGTTTCAACCCGGGTTCTCCCTAACCTGACCCGGTTCAAACACGGGTTTTTTTCTACCATTTTGCCTTCTTGAAATTGGGTTGGACTCGACTCGGAACCCAGCCAAACCCGGTTTGGATTTCCTTGACCACAAGCCGACATAGGTTGAACCCGACCCGGTTTCAAAATTAATCCTGGTTTGTGCACCTCTAGGTCATACTAAGCTCAAGAAACGGAGTAAAACATGCTATTGGGCCAACAAATTCAGCTGTTAGCCCAGAAGAATGAAACTGTGAGGGTCCAGCTACGACTACGATTTCTTCTAATTGGCACAATTAAGACTAGCTAATCTATTTTTTTTTCTTACTAGCTAGTTTTGACAAGCTTGATCCGAATAAAGTTCTTTTGTGATTGCATTTATAATATAAGTAATTTGGGTTTGATAATTTGAATTATTACCACTGACCAATAATAATCAATACTATTAATTTGGTTAATGACACTTGTAATTTTCACTTTTGTTGTTTTTGTCAGTTAACACAAGACAATAGAATTACATCTCTCACGTTCTAGCAAACGCATCATCATCATCTCACATCCTTTAACACTTTCTGTCACACGAACTATTTTGCAAGAAACTTGCAACTAGAGTAGTGAGAGGACTAATGAGAACAATTCATGGAAGAAGATTTTGACTAATACAAAAGTTGCTCTTAGATAATACATCTAATCCAACATACACCGAACATTTAGGTGTTGGTTAACCGTTCCCGCAATCGAAACCGAAACCTAAGCAAAAACCGAAACCAAAAACCAACAGGGGAAGAAAAAATAATAACCTATACATGGGCGTCTATACGTCCTTAACATATATAGAAAATTACAAACTTATTAATGATATAGATAGAGTTGATAAATCTATTATGAGTGCTCTCATATATAGTTAGAAATTATAAAGAACTAAAGTAATACACTGTCATTTCTTTTTACCATTTCTTGATTAAGTGTCATCATTGTGTTCGGGTTATACCAATCTTTTCCTTTTCGTTACAATTTTATGGGATGTTCCAAAACGGATGAATTAATAGACATCATGATTATGGGATCGTTTGAGATGTTATTTGCCACAAGTGGTGTCATTTTCAACTTTTAATTCTTATTTATTAGAATTCAAGTGATTAATAATGTCATTGTACATTCGTACCTTTAACTATGGGATAGTTTGAGATGTTGAACTACTTGTGATCATTAATTATATTAGATGGTTTTTTTGATGATATATATCTTAAGCAGGCACTCTTTTAAAAAAAACAGTTAACGCTCACACATCTAATTTTATTTTTAAATTTATATTTTTTATCCATCATAAGCAACAGACTTTCTGTATATCATTTGGTAAACGGACATATTTGGGTACAATGTTTCTAGCTACAACTAAGTATGGGAACAACAAATTTCTCGCAGTTGCCTTTGGAGTAGGCAAAACAAAGGGTAGATACGTGTAGTTGTCGTAAATCCAAATGTCTGGTTAAACCGCGTGTTGGTCCTAAATATAGAAACTATATACATGACAAACAATGTGTCGTTGGGGTTAATACAATTTTTGTTTAAGGACACACACCATTGCTTTTAATGGTTATATGATTTTAAAAATAATAAATCCTACAACCTCAACATTACTATTCAAAATCCGATAAAATGAACAAACAGTTGCCAAACTTAACCATAGTGTGTGGAATCCTAATCTTAAGCTTGTTAATGTGTACCTAGCCAATAAACTTTTTATTGGTTAATATAGAAAAACAGAAAACAAAGTCTTTGTTTAAGTTGGTAAGTAAACTAGTGAATTAATCCTTGTGTGTTGTGGAGGTTTTTTCCACCCAAAATCCTATGTTGCGACGGATCGACACTGAGTAAAATTTAAATAGATATACAGGACGTCGCAATGTTGAAAATAAGCAAATAAACTAAAATAATTTGTTACTAAATAAAGGTATATCTATGGTAGTAAAAACACATATATAAAAGACTTATTATAAAACAGCAATAAAAGATAAAAAAAAAAAAAGTATATTTAGGCCCAAGTATGTCGATTGAACAACCAAGGTGAGGGAAATCTTTTACCAACCAGATAGCATTTGTTTATTTTCAAAATATTTGACCGTTTTTCGATAGATCAAATCATTTTATCACTCTAAAATTTAAGTAGTCAAGTTTTGCACAACTCTTGACATCGTACGTATCGTTGAAGTTTACTAGAGTTTTTGGACTTGTGTCATATATAAAATTATCTACGGTGGGTGGATAGTTGACGTACGGTTGATCTGTAGCATTAATATGTTTGTTATTATCATGTTTTGAATCTTTATTTTGAGCAATTGACACATGACTCGACTCTGGTAGTGTGGTATTGATTGTTAGCTTTTTAAAAATTTGAAATAAACAACTTTTTTAAACTTTTAATACAAATTTTAATGACAATCAAGATGTGTTCAAAATAATGTATTTTTGAGCTCGTAAGTGGCTTTGACACATGATTGAATTCATATTTTAAAAGATAATGAAATCAAATAATATTCTTAATTGCATAACCAAGAGGCTTGTTAAAATCTAGTTGTATTTTTTAATGAAATTCTACTTTATATTTTTAAAAACCGTTTTTATTTATTTTAAATTACTATTATATTTGTTATGAAGTTTATATTAAAATTAAATTAAATTACATATAGTTTAGGATCCCCCAACTAAGAACGAAAGGAAAAGAACCGGAAATCTCATGTGTTATAGGCTATGAGAATCAATTTGCAAATGCTGGCATTGTACTAGTTATAGAAGGGTTGTAAGTTTTGTTAAAAAATACCGCCAAGTAAAATAAATTTCAAAAAGTAATTTGTAACCATAAAGATAGAAATTAAGCCAACAAGATGTGGTATGTTTTTGAACTTTGTTATGCAAATTGCAACTATTAATGTGGTTAACTACATAAAAAAAAGTATGGGGTTTCGTGCTATTAAATTCTGGTATCGAAATAAATATAGCAAACAACTACATTACGATTCCGATGTTCCGCGGTCAATATCTCATTATTTACGGTACTGGTTTCCCTACAATACAAAAAATACCCTATTTTGAATAAAATGCCATTTAAGAAAAATATATACCGAGACAACGAAATGAAAATTAAACACAGTCACAAATTAGCTTTTAAAGAAAATATTAACAAATGAAAGTTATTTAAAAAATCCAACTTGTTAAAAACTTAACATGTTAAAAACATATATTATAGACAAAATTACAGAAAACGTCCTTTAAGTTTATATAAAATTGCATGTATCATCCATTATCTTAAAAAAGTACTCTAATCATCCTTTATATATATATATATCTTTTATAATAGATTTCGTCCTTTATAGTAACTGCTGCTAATTTATTCTGTTAATTCAAGTGTAATTTGGTCTTTTTACCTTTAAAGGACTATTTATGTAATTAAACATAAATGATGTTTTCTGCAACTTTTTTACCTTTTAATTAATTTATGCATTTTTGCAATTATACATATACATATGCTTTTTATATATAACATAACATATATAATTTAATTACTTTCATCAACATTTTTAATATAAATATAAATTATGTAAATAGTATTATTATTTTTAATACTTACGGTCTTAGCCCTATTTACTTTACCTTTAATATTTCTTACAAGATATTTTTATATAATTATAGATTATTACCTTAAACTTGTTTTTTTTTAATCTAAGATATAATAGTGATTAACAGAGAGGGTAACATATGATTAGTTTTTTTAATTAAGTTTTAATTAAATTTCATGAACCGTTGCTCCTGTGTTTTTTTTAACTAAAAATATATTTTAGTTTTTAGTAAAAATGAAAAATAAAACCAAACGGAAAATAGACGTAAAAACATTGAACTGCGCACGTAAAACGTAAAACATTAAAAACAATAACTAAGTCGATCTAGGAATTGCGCTTTTTGACGTGGCTAATAAACTGAAAAAATAGGCATAAAAACGTGCAATCACACACACACACACACACGTTGCGGCTTGTTAACTCCGAAGTGTAAAACGAAAAGTTCATAAAAGATGAAAAGTATAAGCGACCAAAGTTTAAAGTGAAAATTACAAGGGTACAATTGTAAACGATGTAAAAGTATTAGGGTTAAAAGTAAAAAAAAAATATAGATAAAAAGAACAAAAGTGGATACAACCACTAAAGGTTAGGTACAAATTATTATGCATAATGTATTTGATAATTAGTCTAATATATTTATAATAATAATATTTTAATATTTAACATAATAAATAATTATTAACTAATTATAATTTATATTATTAAAAGTTATGATAAATTTGTTAATTTGTATAATATATGTTATTTGTGTATCTTTATTAAAATAAAATAATTTAAAAAATTATATGTATAAAAATTTTTGAAATAAAAGCTAATTACAAAAAACGTCCTTTAAATTATGTTTAAAGTTTCAAAAATAGTCCTTTAAGGGGTAGAAAGACAAAAGTGCCCTTGACTTGACGAAGAAAATTAACGTCTAATAGTCTAAAGGACATAATCTGTTATGAAAATTATACATAAAGGATGATTAGAATACTTTTTGAAGATAAATGATAATACATGTAATTTTCTATAAACCTAAATGACGTTTTCTGTAATTTTGTCTATATTATATATAGTAACAGATTAAAACATTTGAAATTAAAGGGCTTATTTTAAACATTGATAAGAGGTAGTTTTGGAAAAAGACGTGGTGATCGGTAGCATATGACATCGACATTATTATATGAATATGTATATAATAAGAAGTTATTATAATTTTAATTTATACTAGTACATTTTTGGCAATAATCAAAATTTTAAATTTGCAAATCATGATAAAAGTTCAAATTATAGAACTCTTAATTTGCTAATTACCTTCACCTTTTCAATTTCACCTCTCAATCTTGTACATTTTAACCTCGACCCATAATTTTACAAACTTTTTTCAACTTCACCCTTCAACTTTATAAACTTTTAAATTTGACCCCTAAACTTGACCCCCGTACTATATATGATTTACACTTTTAACCTACAAACCTTTAACTAAAACTCTTAACTATCCTTCACTAACTTCTATTTAGAAAAACTAATTTATGTTTGTGTTTAGTTTTTTAATAGTCCCATATAAATTATGAAAATTCAATTTTCAACCCAAAATGAAAATCCTTAAGAAGCTTATGGATAATGCCCCCAAATCCAAAGGCAACTAGTGACTCAGACCCCATGTGTTGAACCAACACAACCATCAATTAGAATTAGCTGAGGGTTCCACGTTTACCACACTTTTATCCCATCTTTTATTTCTTGTGTATATTCCCAGCCTGTAAAGAGCTGTTCACTTCAAAAAGCCTTCAGCTTTCAAGAGTGTTTCATGGTGTTCACACCATTCTACTCCTCTTCCACTCAAATGAGGTAAATAACTACTTATATATCAACCTATTTTGCCCCAAATTTCATCTGTTCATTTTAAAACCCTACTCACAAGTTGAACACAGTCTTATCTTTGTTGTTCAAACATTGTTCATACTTTGTGTAGATCTCTGTGTTCTTCACATTTTCATTGGAGTTGAACTGCTGCTTCTTGAAGTCTTTGAATCTGTTTTTGGCTCAATCTTGAATCTTTGAGCTTGATTCTTCACTAATTTGTGGGGTTTAAGGGTATGATGTTCAAGAATATGAGTTTCTTCAAGTGGGTTGCTTGAAGTCTTGAATCTTTTACTTCATTTGTCATCAATTTGGGGATTGAAGCACTTCATATCTTTAAAATTTGAGTTTCTTGAAGTGGGCTACTTGAGTTCTTTCTGTTTTATCCTTTTTTTACAATAATTGCCTCAAGTTGGAATCTTTAAGTTCAAATTTTGATTAGTAAATCAGTTTCTTGAAGTTGGGTTTCTTATGTTCTTGCTGTCAAATACTTCTGTAGCTGTTTTATTGTGTCAAAATTGAATCTTGAAGTTCAAATTATCATCTATTAGGGGGTTCAAGTATACAGGTTTTCAATAAATCAGTTTCTTGAAGTTTTGGGTATCACAGGTTCTTACTGTCGAATTCGTTTGATAACCATTCAATTGTGGAAAGATTGAATCTTTAAGTTCAAACTATCATCCATTAGGCGATTCAGTCGGTTTCTTGAAGTTGGACTTATTAAGTTCTTACTCTCAAATTCCTTTGATAGCCATTCAATTGTGTCAAGATTGAATCTTGAAGTCCAAATTATCATCAACTAGAGTATTTAAAGCATTCAGATATTCAAGAAATGAGTTTCTTGAAGTGGGTTACTTTAGTTGTTACATTTGTTACCTGTGCCTATGTCCATCCATCATCATCATCATCATTTGATTCATTCATTCCTGTTGATAGCTACTTAATTGCCTGTGGTTCTTCCCAAAATGTCACATATCTTAGTCAAACCTACATTCCTGATTCAGACCAATCTTCAATGGTTTCTTTAAACAGTAAAGAAAATTCAAATGTAGCTGATTCCAACTCATCAGTCCCCTTACCTGTTCATCGATCGGCCCGAGTGTTCACCACAACAACCTCTTACAAATTCAAAATCAAGCAACCGGGTCGCCATTGGATCCGCCTCTACTTTTACCCAATCCCGGGCCACAACCTCACATCAGCTGCATTAACTGTAGTAACCGAAAACTTTGTCCTCCTAAACAACTACACTTTCGAAACCTTCAACAGTTCAAACCATCTGTTTAAAGAATACTCTTTAAATGTGACTTCTGATTCATTGCTTTTAAACTTCATCCCTTCAAACAATTCACTCGCATTCATCAATGCCATTGAAGTCGTCTCTGTCCCCGATTACTTGATCCCAAACGAAGCCACTTCTGTATTCCCATTCACCACAATCAACGGTCTTTCGAATAAAGCCTTTGAGACTGTATACCGTTTGAATATGGGCGGCCCGAAGCTCACCCCTCAAAACGATACACTGGGAAGAACTTGGGAAAATGATAAGAACTATCTTCATGTTAACGGGTCGGCTGTAAGTGTCTCAAAAAGCCCTTCAATGATCAAATATACCGAAAGCATCACACCTGAAATCGCGCCAAATTGGGTGTATGCAACTGTTCAAACAATGGGAGATGCTAATGTTGCAGATTTGGACTTCAATATCACTTGGGTTCTTCCTGTTGATCCTGACTTCACTTACTTCGTTCGCGTGCATTTTTGTGATATCGTGAGCACGTCCCTTAACACCCTCGTGTTCAATCTGTTCATAAACTCTGAGAATGCTTATACTGATCTTGATCTATCCAGCTTAACGGGTAACCTCGATGTGCCTGTTTACAAAGACTTCGTATGCAATTCGTCTAGTGGTTTAAGCACTTTGACTGTAAGTATCGGGCCAGATAGTGTTGCAGAAGACAAAAACGCGGTTCTGAATGGTCTTGAAGTTTTAAAAATCAGCAACGAGGCGAGAAGCTTAGACGGGCTTACACTCGTTGAGAATCTTGTTTTGTTTCCGTCGAAGAAAACCAAGAAAACCAGTTTGGTTCTGGTTATAGGATGTGTTGTAGGCGGCTTGGTTGGGTTACTCGGTTTACTTTTATGTTACTGTTGTTTCGTGGCCAAAAGATCGAAAACGGGTCAGAAAAAACCGTCATGGTTACCACTCCCGTTACACGGGAACTCGGTCACTGTGACGAAAACATCAAACGTTTCGCAAAAAAGCGGGACCGCGAGCTGCATCTCGTTAGCATCATGTAACCTTGGTAGAAACTTCACATTTCAAGAGATCATGGAAGCAACAAACAGATTTGATGAGAATCTGCTTCTTGGAGTTGGCGGTTTCGGGCGGGTGTATAAAGGAACAATGGAAGACGGGACCCACGTGGCGGTTAAAAGAGGAAACCCGAGATCCGAACAAGGGCTCGCGGAGTTCAGGACCGAGATAGAGATGTTGTCAAAGCTTCGGCATAGGCATTTGGTGTCACTTATTGGGTATTGTGATGAACGGTCAGAAATGATTCTTGTTTACGAGTACATGGCTAACGGACCGTTAAGAAGTCATCTTTACGGGACCGATTTACCACCGTTGTCATGGAAGCAACGGCTCGAGATCTGTATCGGGGCGGCTCGTGGTCTACATTATCTGCATACGGGTGCGGCCCAGAGTATAATCCACCGTGATGTCAAAACCACCAACATATTATTAGATGAAAACTTCCTGGCGAAAGTGGCGGATTTCGGGCTCTCGAAAGCGGGCCCGTCTCTCGACCAAACCCACGTGAGCACGGCCGTGAAGGGTAGCTTCGGGTACCTCGACCCCGAGTATTTCAGACGACAGCAGTTAACAGAAAAGTCAGACGTTTACTCATTCGGGGTCGTGTTAATGGAAGTTATCTGTTCAAGACCGGCTCTGAACCCGGTCCTTCCACGAGAACAAGTCAACATTGCTGAGTGGGCGCTGACGTGGCAAAAGAAGGGCATGTTGGACCAGATCATGGATAAAAATCTCGCGGGAAAAGTGGACCCCGCGTCGTTAAGGAAGTTCGGGGAGACGGCCGAGAAGTGTTTGGCGGAGTATGGCGTTGACCGCCCGTCGATGGGAGATGTTTTGTGGAACTTGGAGTATTCTTTGCAACTAGAGGAAACGTCATCGGCTTTACTGGAGCCAGATGACAACAGCACGAGTCACATTCCCGTGGTTCCGTTGAGTCCCATTGAGCCGTATGAGAACAGCACGAGTGTGATCGAGGGGGCTAATTCGGGCACCGATGAAGATGCTACGAGTGCTGTGTTTTCGCAGCTCGTTAATCCGCGAGGAAGATGATGATACGAAGATCAGACGCCTGCTTGAAGATGGTTTATGATATTTGTTACTGTTATTATATGTTATGTGTGTTTATTTCATTATTTGTGTAATCATTTATTTAGTGATCAATATAAACAAATATAGGCTAAGAAAAGATGGGTGTTGTTCACCTTTGTCTTGTATAATATTTTCATGTGTCTTTATCTTATCGGTCTACCGATCAGACTAGTTTTTAAAACTTGATAATGTATAGATTATTTAAAAGTTGAAATGTTATATAAGTGATTTAAAAATTGGTTTTTTTTCCTTTGGTGTAACACAAAATAATAAAAAAATTGTTTTTTCTTTTGTTGTGGATTTATAGTGTAACAAGCTATGAAGCTTGCAATAAACAAAATATTAAGCTAATCAGTTAATAAGATTATCGAAGTAAAACGGTAAAAAAAAAAAAAAAAAAAAAAAGTAAGATTTGAAATTCTGGTCCAACTATGATCTAGTTTGGGTCAACCATTTAGCCAACGGGTCAGCTCAAACTAAGACACTTATACAGTATTCGTTAAACTAACGCACTTATACAGTATTCGTTTGAACCAGTCGTGTAATATTCTCTTTTTGTAATGATAAAAAAAGAGTGAGAAAACGCTCACATTGGTTCTTGGTTTTGTTGGAAAATATAGTTTTATGCTAACTTTAGACACAAAATATTTATCCCTAATTCTAATAAGGGGTTTTGTGTTCTTTATTAGGAGAGTTTCACGAGTATAAAATATCCAAAATAGAATAAAGATGAATGTGATATTGATGCATAAAATGATATGTTTGAAATGAAAGTTTTATTATAAAGTGGATGGGAATAGGAGTTAGAAGTAATGTGAAGGTGCTTGTTAAGCATCTTGTATAGGAGAATGAATGAATACACTTGTATAGGAGGATTAATAGACTTTGAAATAGTTTACAAGATGGGAAGATGCTTGTGTTTTACTCCAACTCTCATGCATGAGTAACAAGTCATAAAATTTGTTTTGAATATTCTGAAATCAGTAAAGTATGTATTTCTACGACTAAACTAAGTTCAGAGTGTGATATTCTCTGTTATGAGCTTCTCACTAGATGTACTTTTTAACTCTTCACTAAATTGTTTAGATTTTATCAAACATGTTTGATGTAATTTAATTTTTCTTGACTCGATAGTTTTATAATGTTATGAATATAAAAATAAGGTCTTTGTCTTTAGTTCAATACATTAAATAAATTTTTTTTCAACTTAATAATTTTCTTTGGACCATGAAACTAACGATTACAATAAAATGACATAAAATAGTAAAAAATTGTGCCTAACCTTTTTTGGATAGCAAAATCAATCCTACTAAAAACAAAGTTTTATGATTTAAAGGCTGATAAATTTCTATCCGTGACCCGCTAAACCCTATTCAAAAGGTACATAGCCTATGAATTGAGAGAATCAAATGTATCAAGCAAAAATGATAAATACATGTTTTTCCAAGCAAGTTTTCCCTAGTGCGTTCATCTTCGGTAGAATAAATGTGCCGTAGAAGATAGATGTTCTTTAAGGGCCTATAAGGCGATACCATCTAACCCATAAGTACTCACACACATCATCTAATAATAACTAGACACCATATTTTTTTGTCACACTTGCTCTAAGTGGAGTGGTGCCTCGCTACCCACAACATTTAAAAAGAAAAACTAAAAAAACAAGTTAATTAATTAAAATTTTGTTCAACTAAAATAAACCTAAAAATTGCAAATAAATTTAAAATAATATAGAAATAACATAAATATACAAATAAATAAAAAATAAAATTAGGGTGGAGTTGGTAGGCATTGAGTTGAACCGCGTCTCAATTTAATTAAACACGTATTCTTTTTTGGATCCATTATTTTAAGAAAGTAGAAAATTTGGGAATAAAAGAGTCTTTTCTTTGTAAAAAATGGTTGGATATTTGTATTTGTGGTGGGTGGGTTGGGGTGAGGGGTGATGGTTTAACGGGTATAAGAACACGCCCAACAACACTGTAGGCAGTGTAGCCTCGATACCCGCTACTGCCTACCCACCCCTTATATCAATCTTCAAAGACTTGTATCTAACACGAATCAACCATCCTTCATATTCTACTTTTATATATACTTTTTATTTGTAATAAGTATCTACATTAGTTTCTTAACTTATTTCCTTTTCTATTTGCTTAAAAAAATTAAAACCAACAACGTCATTTTCTCACAACGCTAATTCGAAACAATTTTTACTTGGGGTTCTATCGTTATGGTGTCATAACTTTATAACTTTTGATTATTGTTAACTTTTTTATCAATTCAATACAGGTATGGGGTCTGATGTCCATCAACTGACTCTCCTACCCACCAAATTTTATACTAAAGGAGGCATCCAACGTCATATGTTTTCTTGTAGTTCGACCCCAATTTAGTTTTTTCTGTGATCAGAACTCATTATTAGTAAACTTACGAGAACTATCCATACTCTACTAACAACAAGATTATAAATCATAACTAATTATGCTAGCCATATGTAAGTTAATGCGCTATTCAGGAGATTATCGCAGGGAATTACCAAGGACATGAAGCCCTTAATGAAGTAGGTTTTTGGACAAGCTTATATTATACCACATTAACATACATATAGAAAAGTATTAGTGTTTATTCCACACTAGATGCAACTTAAAACAACAAAACTGCAATCTACTACCTGTAAATTCATATGTATTTTACAATCCCCAAATCAAGCTCGGCTCATAAGCGTGATCGAATGAAAACCTTCTTGACATCACGCTTTTCAGGTGCAGCAGAACTTTCATTGGATTCATCTGGTTCCTCCTTACGAGGATCCAAATCCTTGGCACATAAGATTGAATCTTCATCATCAAGTCTTATAATATGCAAATCCTCCCGCATTTTCTCCATTCGAGCTTGCATCTCCTCCATCATCAATGTATATCGATGTTTATTGTTCACACTTGCAGGTTCTAGAGCAGATTGATCCTTCAATCCTTCTTTCACTACCCTATATACTTGCATCCCACCTTCACAGGGTTTAGAGGATGATCAATGATTCGAAAACCATATATGAACCCTAAAAACACCTAATATCGATACATATAACAAGTAATTTGTAAACCAAAACAAATCGATACAAATAACAAAATTACAACCTGTATAATTTGTGTAACGAATCCATATACATAACAACCTGTCTAATTTGAAACCTAAAATTTGAAATTCTGTCAATCAAATGAAGAGATACACATATCAACCAGTGTAATTTGTAGACCTAAAAATTGAAATTCGATCAGTAATACTAATCCATACACATAACCTGTGTGATTTGTAAACCTAAAAATTGAAATCCCATTGGTGAAACAAATAGAACACTATCCGAGAGTTATCAGTATTTATCAAATATGTTCCTATCTAACGGAACACTATTGGATCAAATGACAAAGGCATTGTTGAGAAAAAGATGGCTTTTCCTGGATGAAATGCAAATTGACACATAACAACCTGCATAATTTGTAAATCTAAAATAGAAATTCGATAGGTAAAGCGAATCGATACACATAACAACTGGGTAATTTGTAAGCAAAAAACTGAAAATAAATCAGTGAAACGAATCTATACAATAACAACCTATGTAACTAGTAAACCTAAAACTGAAATTCAATCAGTGAAACAGATCAAACACATAACAACCTGTGTAATTGGTAAACCTAAAATCAAAATTCCATCAGTGAAACCAATTGATACACATAGCAACCAGTGTAACTAGCAAACCAAAAACTGAAATTCTATAAGTGAAACGAATCGAAACATAAACTTGAAATTGAAATTCAATCAGTTAAAGGAATCTATACACATAACAACCAGTGTAATTTCTAAACCTAAAAGTGAGATCCCATCAGTGAAACGAATAGATACACATAACAACCTGTGTATTTTGTAAACCTAAATTGAAATTCTATTGGTGAAACGAATCTATACACATAACAACTGTGTAATTTTTGTAAACCTAAAATCAAAATTTAATCTGTAAAACGAATCGATACACTTAACAACTTGTGTAATTAGCAAACCTAAATTCAACGTTCAATCGATTAAACGAATCGATACACTTAACAACCTGTGTAATTAGCAAACCTAAATTCAAAATTGAATCGGTTAAACGAATCGATACACTTAACAACCTGTTTAACTTGCAAATCTCAAATCAAAAGCCAATAAATGAAACAAATCGTTCACTAATCCTAATTCCACTTTCCTAACCATAATCACACCAACACAAATGAAGCAAAAACAGAGTCAGAACCTCTAAATCTCTAACTTCCGTAAAACGACCAATTCCGATAATACGACAACATCAGTCATCAGCGTCACCAACCCTAAAACTTTAGAGAAGGAAAACTAACCTTTGAGAGGATCATAAACAGCGGAATCAACGGCGAACTTGCTGAATCCGGTGAGAACTCGAGTAATGGTCTCCCGGCGAACCGGATCAGGCGATTCGACGACCGGCTTAGGTGAACCGGTGGTTGGATCGGCGGAGGAGCGGGTGATGAACCGGCCGGCGACCGATCGGAGGTCGTTCCAGATGCCCATGGAGATGGATGGATTTGCGAGTGGTGTTGGTGGTTTGTGATATCTGCCGTCAGTGGTTAAGATTATTATAAGCCACTATGAAGTTCTCATGTTTAGCTTTTTTTTATTTTTTATTTTACCTTATAAAAGTTGAAAGTTAAAACGTGAAGGTTTGTGTGTTCGTGAGAAGAAAAAATAAGTTTAATTAATACGGATGTTCTGCCCGAATTAGATAGTATCGAAAATGTCGATATGATTATTTTTTTTCTTTAAATTGTCATTTTGATTTAGTTATCTTTAAAAATATCTCTATTTAACAGAGTCGCATTTGACTATAAAATAGGATCGTCCAAACCTAAGATGAACGGCTTAAATGAAGACACAAGTTTAAATACGGCCGTTTCGACTGTGATAAAAAAAACAAAGAGGTTCGAACGAACTTAAGTAGGTTTCGGGCGAAAACAAACAGGTTGGCACAAAAACAAACAGGTTCGAACGAACTTAAGCAGGTTCGAATTACGAACACGGTCGATCCTATTTAAATACGTATTTTCATCTGAGCTGGGCATCTTGAGTACAGACGACCATGTTTTAGAGTCGGATGCGACTCTGTTGGGCGGGGGATATTTTTGGGGATGTGTTGGTAAATCGACAGTTTGAAGGAAAATGGTGATGGGAGGAAATTTTCAGAATTTTTCCGTTGCTAAAACTTTCTTTCACGTTACGTAAATTTAATATGTCATATCCAATATTAACTTTTAATTTATTAATACTTTATTTTTATGGTATAATTTAGTCGTTTCTACGATTAAGTTGACTCTCAACTTATTTCTCACTCATCCACCCCTTCAACTCCTATTCATGTGACAACTCGAGTTTTCAGGTTAACATCATTTCCATAACCTAACCCCGTCCGATATTTTGAAATAACTCAATTTTATTATTATTATAGTTCCTATTATTAACAATTAACTTTAAAAAAAAAAACTTTTGAATTAGTTAAATTAAATCTAATCAAAGTGTAATTAAGT